>BRKX01000015.1:49348749-50774202 GCA_026008535.1 Perilla frutescens
CCCACTCACTTAACTAAATCCACTCTTATGTCTCCAAATTAAAATAATAATAATAATAATAATATAATAATAATAATAATAATAATAATAATAATAATAATAATAATAATAATAATAATAATAATAATAATAATAATAATAATAATAATAATAATAATAATAATAATAATAATAATAATAATAATAATAATAATAATAATATAATAATAATAATAATAATAATAATAATAATAATAATAATAATAATAATAATAATAATAATAATAATAATAATAATAATAATAATAATAATAATAATAATAATAATAATAATAATAATAATAATAATAATAATAATAATAATAATAATTAATAATAATAATAATAATAATAATAATAATAATAATAATAATAATAATAATAATAATAATAATAATAATAATAATAATAATAATAATAATAATAATAATAATAATAATAATAATAATAATAATAATAATAATAATAATAATAATAATAATAATAATAATAATAATAATAATAATAAATAATAATAATAATAATAATAATAATAATAATAATAATAATAATAATAAAATAATAATAATAATAATAATAATAATAATAATAATAATAATAATAATAATAATAATAATAATAATAATAATAATAATAATAATAATAATAATAATAATAATAATAATAATAATAATAATAATAATAATAATAATAATAATAATAATAATAATAATAATAATAATAATAATAATAATAATAATAATAATAATAATAATAATAATAATAATAATAATAATAATAATAATAATAATAATAATAATAATAATAATAATAATAATAATAATAATAATAATAATAATAATAATAATAATAATAATAATAATAATAATAATAATAATAATAATAATAATAATAATAATAATAATAATAATAATAATAATAATAATAATAATAATAATAATAATAATAATAATAATAATAATAATAATAATAATAATAATAATAATAATAATAATAATAATAATAATAATAATAATAATAATAATAATAATAATAATAATAATAATAATAATAATAATAATAATAATAATAATAATAATAATAATAATAATAATAATAATAATAATAATAATAATAATAATAATAATAATAATAATAATAATAATAATAATAATAATAATAATAATAATAATAATAATAATAATAATAATAATAATAATAAAATAATAATAATAATAATAATAATAATAATAATAATAATAATAATAATAATAATAATAATAATAATAATAATAATAATAATAATAATAATAATAATAATAATAATAATAATAATAATAATAATAATAATAATAATAATAATAATAATAATAATAATAATAATAATAATAATAATAATAATAATAATAATAATAATAATAATAATAATAATAATAATAATAATAATAATAATAATAATAATAATAATAATAATAATAATAATAATAATAATAATAATAATAATAATAATAATAATAATAATAATAATAATAATAATATAATAATAATAATAATAATAATAATAATAATAATAATAATAATAATAATAATAATAATAATAATAATAATAATAATAATAATAATAATAATAAATAATAATAATAATAATAATAATAATAATAATAATAATAATAATAATAATAATAATAATATAATAATAATAATAATTAATAATAATAATAATAATATTAATAATAATAATAATAATAATAATAATAATAATAATAATAATAATAATAATAATAATAATAATAATAATAATAATAAATAATAATAATAATAAATAATAATAATAATAATAATAATAATAATAATAATAATAATAATAATAATAATAATAATAATAATAATAATAATAATAATAATAATAATAATAATAATAATAATAATAATAATAATAATAATAATAATAATAATAATAATAATAATAATAATAATAATAATAATAATAATAATAAATAATAATAAATAATAATAATAATAATAATAATAATAATAATAATAATAATAATAATAATAATAATAATAATAATAATAATAATAATAATAATAATAATAATAATAATAATAATAATAATAATAATAATAATAATAATAATAATAATAATAATAATAATAATAATAATAATCGAGTGTTGGCTCCATCCTAGGTTTACCAAATATGTACATGTATAGTTGTAAGTGTGTGGAGATTTTATACGGATTATGGGCTCTATTTTTAGTTGAGAAAACCCCACATTATTATGTCTCAAACTATTAAAATTATAATAAAATATGATCCATTATGTCTAACTACACTTTATATCTAAAATTATTAAGATTTTCTCAAAAAAAAAAAAAAAAACAGCACGGATTATGATATTGTATGTCTCAAAATATTGATAAATTAACAAATTTATCCCGAGCCACGTCGAATTTTATAGATTTTTAGTTGTCGGAATTTGACCCCTCAACAAAAATTTATTAATTTGTCAATATTCTGGATATATGGTATAATTAGTCTGATAATCCATGTCATTGTTGTAATAACATTAATAATTTAAAATATAAAATATAATCTATACATATATTAAAGCAAAATCGTGTGATAGACAACAGTTCTGGTATAAATCGTTGTCTATCACACGATTTAACAATTATATTTTAGTCAATAGTTTTTGTATAATAGACAACAATTTTGAGCTAATAGATAACAGTAGTAACACTTATTGTTGTAAATTTTCTTTATTTTTATTTTGCATTTTCCACGATAGTTTAGATTACAATCGTTGTATTATAACAAACTTTTGCAATCTTATTTATTGTTTTTTTTTCTTGTAAATATGAGATTTGTAACATTTTTTATTTTATTTTTTTATGCATAGGTGGATGATTTATAGTATTCTGCATTTGTTGTCTAAAAAAATAGTTTTCATTTGTGTTAAACTATAATAATAATAATAATAATAATAATAATAACTGTGACATCTCATATCAGTGGGAGAATGAAAGTACGATGAGTATATAAGTGGGCTCAATAGACTCTCTAACAACTTGGGTTAACCATTTTGGCAATGCGAGGATGGATACCAAGCAGTTGCTAGGGCGGAGCCCGTTGTGCCGTCATTTCATTGTTGGACCCCACCCCCGTGGGCCTGGGACGTTACAAATGGTATCAGAGCCGACCCCGGGTGCGCTCAACCAGGCCTTGGAGCCAGTTCAGGTGTGCTCAAACCGGACCCCGGGGGACGGTCCTACAGAAGAAGGAGCACGACGAGGACGTCGTGTCTCCAATGGGGGAAGAGGTAATGCGAGGACGGATGTCAAGTAGTAGCTAGCGGAGCCCGTTGTGCTGTCGTTTCGTTGTTGGGCCCCACCCCCGTGGGCCTGGGGCGTTACAATAACATATAAGTATAACATAATTTGCAATAATTTATTATTTTTCTATTTCAATTTCATCATTTAAAATAATTAAATCATTATATTTTTTATATTTGTCATATATTCAAAGAAATCAAATGTACTTTAATCATAGATAATTAAACAATGCTATTTATAAAATCGTGTTGTTTGAAATATTTCAATTCGGTCTTTCTAATATGGATTTTCATTTAGTTCCTAAAATTTAAATATTTTTTTTGTTTGTCGTAACTACATAAAATTGATCTTATTATCTAATTAATCGATGCATGTGCATATCGTTTTATTAATTTTTAAAAATTGAACACAACATATAGAATTAAAAAATAATCATACTATTACAGATCTAAAAAAATAATAATTATTTGTGCATCGCAAAGGAAAAATACTAGTTAATCATAATTCACAATACTTTTATTACGACATTAATAGTTTGAACGGTATAATTTCACTTATAAATTTGCACAAAAATTAAACATACATAAGTGATAAGTGTGTGTGTGTGTGTGTGTGTGGATTGGAGTTCAAATAATAATAATAATAATAATAATAATAATAATAATAATAATAATAATAATAATAAATAATGATTCGCGTAATACACTTCATCAAATTCCGCACCCATAAAAAGAAATAAATGCTCATATTATATTATGGGTAGTTTCTATTTCTATTTTTATATTTGATGACCCCATCCATCCAGTAGAAGAAGTAAATTTCAACATATGTGTGGGTGTGAGGAGATTACCTGTAAACTAGGCACCAACAAACAATTATATGTTTTAATTTTATTTAAAATAGAAAGTCTATTTGCATTAACTTTTTTTTTATACTTGTATCTACACTAAATAAAAATTTGACTCGTTGAGTCATTGTTGTAGTGATTCAGTTTCTATACTTTTATCTATGTTATATCTAAAAGTAAGATAGTCACTATAAATAGTAATAATTAGTTTTCCCGCCTAAATACACTTTCTATAAATAAAAATAAAATATTTATTAATTAATTATTATCTATATTATATAGTCATTCAATAGTATAATTTCAATATTATATATATTTTTTTAATTTTCACAAAAATACTATATTTTTATCAAACATTATTTTATTCATAAGATGAAATAAATTATGTGGCCTTTATTTATTTATATGTGAATTTTCTAAACATCTATTTTTTTCTTTACGATGGATCAGAATTTTATGTTAATTATCATTCTTTTAAGTATTATGAGTGAATGTTTTAATATAATAATTTAAAAATATTTTATATTTTTAAGTTGATTAAATATATTAAAATAATTACATATCCGCATCAAAATTTCAATTGAATGTATTTAAATTTTCAAATTAAATATATTAATCAAGATACAAGTCCAGAATTTTAAATTGAATCTACTTAAATTTTTGAATTAAATGTGTTAAATTAGTTAGCAATTAATTTTAAATATAATTATGTTATGAATTATATATATATATATATATATATATTAAATAGTTAAAGCTTATAATTTTAGTTTTTCAAACAAAAATCATCTCACATCAAAAAAACTTACAAATATTATTATGCATGAACAAATTGTAAATTATGAGTCCCAACAATGATATTTCCACATTTGTTGATCTCTAAGTTGAGATCAAGTGTAATATTTAGATATTTGATATTATCATTTTAATATTAAATATTAAATATATTTTAAATTTATAGATTTGAATTAAATTATATATATTAAATAGTTCAAATGAATTTTTTTTTAAAATATTGATTTAAATTTTCTACTCTTTAATTGATTAAGGGTGTTTCTATATACACGGCCATTGTTTCTTTATACACCACATTTATTTGATACATCACACATTTTTTTCATATTTTCACATTTTATCTTAACACACAATGATAAAAGTCATTTCTATCTTTTCACTATGAAAATAAATTAACAAAAAAATAATTCAAAAGAAATTTTAAA
This sequence comes from Perilla frutescens, assembly GCA_026008535.1. Lineage (NCBI taxonomy): Eukaryota > Viridiplantae > Streptophyta > Magnoliopsida > Lamiales > Lamiaceae > Perilla > Perilla frutescens. Next base: position 49,354,150 of record BRKX01000015.1, read on the forward strand.
AAAAAAGTATTCTCCACCCTCACTCTCTCCCCTCCATACTACAGACCCGCCGCTGTCCGTCGCCGTCACTTTTCTTCCTGACCCACCACCTTCGCTTTTCTTCCCCAATAATTAATTTTTTTTTCCAAAATAAAATAGAGAAGGACGTAGTTGCCGTCAACACTATGTTCCAACTCTGAAAAAATCCTTATTTTAGATTTATAAAATATTTTGACAAATCATTCAATGTCACCAGATTCTAAAGTATTATTGTCAACACCATGTTCCAAATTTCAATCTTTCATTCAAATATATGTATTTCTCCAAATATTTATGTGACAAATCATATGGTTGGAGAAGTTAATGAAATTAATTTTTTAGCCCCAAAAATATACGACATCAATACATACATTTGATTTTATAGGCAATTCTTATAAAGAAAATAAATGGAGGAAGATGAGAGAAATGGAAATTAGCATAAATGGAGGGAAAGAGAGAACAATTGTGGGGGCAATGCGGCGGGAGGGGCCACTAGGGTGAGAAGAACAGGGTTATTTATTTTTATTATATTTTTTTAAGTAATTTTTAAAATTAAAAATATATTTATATAAATTAATAATTATTTATTTTTGAATTAAATCTAATAGTGGAGTATAAAGAAAATTTAGTGGTGTATTTAGAAACACCCATTAATTAAATATATATTTAAAAAATCATGATCCGCATATAAATTTTTAAATTAAATATATTTAAATTTTGGATGGTCGAAACTCGAAATGTATTAATTGATCTTATCATTTTAATGTTAGATAATTTTATGATTTTCAAGTTATCATTTTTAAGTTTTCAACTTTAAAGATATTTTAAATAGTTAAAACTTATATATTTTAATTTCAAACCAAAATTTATCCCACATTGAAGAACAAAAATTTATATTGTATATAAACAAACTATACATGAATTGTGAGGCCCAATAATGATCTCTGAAAATTGTGATCAAGTATAATATTTGATATTTGATTTTATCAATTGAATACGATACATTTTAAATTTTTAGAAATTAAATATTTTTAATTAAAATTGAATTAAATATATTAAGCAAATATAATAAAATATTTTAAATATATTAATTTAAAATATTTTTAATTTTTTAAGTTAATTAAATATATTATAAATTCAACATCCACATCCAAAATATTTTGGATGAGCTAAAATCTTTAAAGATAATGTATTTGATTTTTTCAATAAAAAATATTTTTTTCTATCATTCCTAATTCGTGTGTGCGCGCGCGTGTGTAGATCTATGAAGTTCTAAAATTACATATCAATCATCGGGACTATAATATATTGTTTCTCCACAAATGGGTTCATAAAGCTACATATAATAATATATAATATTCCATCTAGATTGTCTTCGCCTAAGTTTTTTTTTTTATAATAGATTATTACATATTGCTATTTACATATTAAATTTTCACTTATTATACGTCTCTCATCGGTTGTAGATTGAATATTGGGATGAGGGTTGTATAAAAGAGTGGGTAATCTTAAATCGAAACCTCAAATTAGTTCTGAAACTTTTTCTAATTTTCCTACATCCCACAGGTTGTAGATTGAAACATTGGGATGTAGGTTGTATAAAAATGGAGGAAAACCTCAAAATTTTTATTTAATCATATTTTAAACAAAAATATTTTAAAAAATTAAAAAAAAAACATTATTCGTGCCTAATTGGCCGATTAATCGATGTCGAGAATATCTGGGTGGTGAGGACTCTGCCTTCTCAATTTTACAACCAACTTGAGTGTTTTCGGCACGGCTAGAGCCGCCAAGGTTGATTTCTTAAATGATAAAAAATACATAAATAATTTATAATTCAAATGATATAATTCATATATTTATATGCGAAAATTATGACTAAATACAATTTTATTATTGTACATAAATATTTTTTTATTAGCATCCCCTGTGCATCGCACAGGTGGTATACTAGTATGTATTAAAATGAAATATTCCTCGTACGCCTAGAAGTGAGATCAATAACTTCACGAGCATTAACAGTACAGTACATGACTTGCCTCAACAAAAGATAACATTAATGATTAAGGTATAAATAAAACTTAAATGCATAACACTTATTTGGTGCAAAGTTTGCTGCCAAATAAGTACAATTTCAACAATAAATTTTTAGTCAACTCTAATGAAATGATTTCATTTTGTTTTATAATTTAATTATCAATGTGCTTAATAATGCACAAATGGAACAATTTAGTACTTTTTACAATGTCAATTATTCAAAATCAATAGCTATTAATTATATTATTTCATATGTATATAATATAAAAAAATATAATATATAATGTACTTGTAATAATAAAAATATTTTTGTGGTGAACAAGTTAGATTTTATACAAAAATAAAAAATGCTTAGTGAAGCTTAATCGTTTCCACATCTTGAAGAAATTTCTTAAGTCAATCAATTTGAAGATGGTGGGCAAGGGTTTAAAAATTCTTCAAATGCTTTCCGTCGATATTATAGTTATCTTTGACGATTCAGAAATGTTTTGTAATGAATATGTTGTTTCAAGTATTTAATTGATAAGTTATGAATAGTGCATTGTCAAGTTCATTTGTAGTCATTTTAGTGAATATCTAATTGTGTTCTTGAAATTATTTATTTAATTATTTGTTGATTCAATTTATAAATTAAATTTATTAGATAATTGATTCAAGAATTAATGATTTTAAATAATAAAATAATTATTAATCTAGGGTAGGATTTGGGACATGATTAGAATTAAAATATGCTCCAGATTGATGTTTTAGTGCAGCAGTGGAGTTGCCCCGTCTGCACAATGAAGAATAAAATTATCTACTTTAAAAAAAATTAAAAATATAAGGACCTAGCTATGTGTGTTCCTAAATCTCAATTTTAGGTTTTATTAGGCTATATAATGATTTCTAGTAAGTATTAATAGAATAAAAATTACAAAGTGAAAAAAAACCAAAACAAAACTTGTACGTACAAAAATTAAACAGCAAGCATGTTGGAAAATCGAGTTAAATAAAGTGAGTCATGTCTCATTTTATATATCCTATTTACAGTGGTTAAGATATTTAATTTTAGAGGAATTAAAGAGTGTAAGATTGATCAATGTTTGTAGTAGATAATCATGATATGTTTATTTCTCAAAATCAATTTTTGGTGTGGGTGAGAAATTAATTGTTAAAGTTGGTCACTCGATAGGACATTTATAAAGTGTGGAAAAATGTGAGGAGGAACATTTATTACCCCACAACGACGTCTTAACTTAGTTAATACTTGTATTTAAGTGTTTCATCACTTATGTGGAATATCTAATTAATGTGCACAAGTATGTGGGCTTAGATTAGAGCCCACACCCGTTTGCCCGTCCGAGCCGGTGGCGGTGCCCATGCATAAGCCAGTGTTTGTACCTATGCCAAGTCTTATTCTCGACACTAACGGCTATGTATTTTACACAATTTTTGGATATGAAATTGATGATGTTTAGAATGTTAAGTTGTGTGTTTTATATAGTTTTTGTGCTTAATTAGTTATTATTTGGAATCTTTTATATGTTTGCTAGTTTTGCAGTAATAGTGGTGATTTTATTGATTATTTGAAGCAAAACTGTCAAATATGCACTTGGAGAGTTGAAAGAGGATCCAATTAGTTTCTTGAGATTAATTAAATATTTAACTGAGGCTTATTAGACTAGATTAAATGATCAAACCCCGCAAAAATTCAAAGCCCGGTGGAATTCGGAAGTGGGTTAACCCGAAAAGTTACTGTCGACCCATCCATGAATAAATTGTAAAGGATTGAGTTGACCCAATCATTTTCACTCGAGTCAACCCTGTACAAAACCAGGCTTCCGGATTGAGTGACATATTTTAGTCGATCCACTCATGCTGGTCCGCGGATTTACGAGTTTCTCTCTCCGATTAGGATTTCAAACCTAACTAGTTAAAATCTCCACTTGATACACCAAAAAGAGAACACAAATATGATTCAAAAGCCACCAAATAGAGCAGAGTAGAGAAGATATGAGAAAGTTAAAGGCTTACCATCTACCCATGAGGATGCGTCAAGGGTGTTAGAGTGGATGCCATAGCAGAAAAGAGAGAGGTAGTTGGATTTCCTTGTGTTTACGGTTTATCTATTGAATTTGTGATGAACACCTTAACAACACCCCTTATTTTCGAATTAGAATTTGTTCTCTCTCCAATTAGGATTTCAAACTTGTTAGTGTTGTACTTGGCACTAAACGGAGATACACCGTCAAGGAGTAGATTGTTAGAGTCATGCTATGCACTAAGCATATTTATCAAGTGTTCTACTTTGCACTTGCTATAGTGATTGATTGTCATTAATCTGTATTTGATTTTTCCAAGTACAAGTTTGATGTTCTAGACAACGTTCATAAAGATGTACATAAACATGATCTGAACTTCCTAAAGACAGCTCAAGCAATAAGTTTGGATTAAGCTGAAGATGAAGATGGTTGTGCATCATGCCACAACTGAGATTGTTCAACATGATGAGTACTGCCAGCTAGCTTGAGTGATTGCCAGAAGTCAGTTTGTGAACATACAAGACATTCCGCTATGCTACCTGATGTAAATGTTCAGAGATCAACAATGTTCATTGAAATGTTAGTGAACGTTTGCATGAACAGCATTTGTCCAAATTGTTCTTTCATAGATCGTTAAAGCTGTTCGAAGTTGCCAACCAAGAGAAGATTCAAGATCGTTCTAGAAGATGCTTTATTCAACTTAAAAAGGGCACGTGATTGAAGATAAGACAGAAGTCTAAAGATAGAAGAATTCTAACAAGACATATCCTCGGTTTTGAAGCTATTTAAGGAAGTTTCCTTATCAGATTTTGAATAGGACTAGGTCTTATGTTTCCATATTAAGGCTATGTTGTAATCTATAAATAGCCCAAATTCAAACTTGTTAGAAAATACACCAAAACACCGAATACACCAAATGGATACATTCTGCACAAGAGCTCTAAATTATTTAAGAGCCACATAGGTTTCGATTTTCATTGTTAGGCTAGAGATTAGTGTTTTCTGCATATATTGAAACTTTTTTCATATATTGTCAAAGGGTTCTCGGGAGAAAATACATGTGGGAACTAGATATGTAGAAATCTAAGTTGTGAGTGGAGCTCATAGTTTGATCTATCGAAAGAGGGTGTTCGGGTAGAACAGGTATTGAGTGATGTGAGGTCAGCTGCATGTAAGATCCCTAGTAAACGATACATTGGAGTAGTTGATTGTTTCTCATGGACTTGACAAGTTCCCTGACGTAGATCAGTTGATCAAACAGGGTTACCAATCTCTTATGTGCTTTACTTTCTGCAATTTACATTAAGTTCATTATAACGTTTGTGAGCATTATGATGAACATTATCTAACAGCATTCTAGAATATCTTAGAGAACGTTTGCAGAACAGATACTTTGTACGAGGTGTGCGCTTTCAAATAAGATAGAAAAATTGAACTAGCCGACTGGAGGAATCTCATCAACTAAATAGAAGTGTCTAGGTTTTCACAGTTACCTGTCTAAAGAGTCTCAAACACACTCAACCCACAATTTTTCAACTGCCATGTGTGCGCCACACGAGCCAACTTTATTTATTTTTATTTGTCAAAAACTATTTATTTCACCTCAATTAAAGTTTAAAATTAATTCAAAAAATTAATAAATAAGCGGAACGCACGAGTTCACGTGTTAATGTCGGGTACGTGCGAGCTGACAGATCAAAAATATTAAATTAATTTACTTTAATTTTAAACATCACTAATCATATTTTATGGTATATATTTATTTTGAAAAATAATTAACGAGCATGGTGCATGAATTTGCGTGTTAGCATTGGCCGATGATTCAATTTTAAGGATCATTAATTTCATTTTAGAGCATATAATTATTTTGAAAAAAATAATTAACCCGTGAATTAGTGTGGGCAGCGAGCGTGGTGCACGAGCCCTTGTATGTATTAGCACTAGGCAAGTGTACCACACAAACCGATGACGATTCAAATTTATATAGGGTTCAATAATTTAATTTTAAATATGTATTTTTGGTAGAAAAAATATTAAAAAAAAAATAGCAAAAACGACTGAGGTGCGGCGGTCTCACAGGAGACCACCTCCAAAATATATATTTCCATATCTTGCAGCTAGCGTTGTTACTCCCATATCAAGTCACTTACATTTACGCAGAAAATTTAAATAGGTGGCAAATTGGCAATGACATCTCTAGAGACAAAATTCGTAGACTATGTATGTACATATTTATTATTTGATCCAAAATAGCACATTAAGCGTGCTCTTATTTCTGTCAAAATGAAGCCACCTAACTAAGTGCCTAAAATCAAAATTTGATCCTGCTAAAAAGATAAAACAAATTTGCAAGAAAATAAATGCACGCAGTTGGCAAGATATATTATTATATATATAAATATATGCATGATCTCATTTGTTGATGCCGGTTGCATCCTTGACAGCATCAACTGCACCTTGTGCCTTCGCCTGCAACTGCTGTCCAGCCTGATACATATATATGCATGCACAATTTCATTATAAATTACTATACATATAATATAAAAAAATTTATTTAAATATAATTTAATGAAATATATATTTGTGATGATATGAAAGAGTAATTAATTAATTACATCCTGAATTGATTCCTTTGCAGATTGTGCAGCGTTGCTGGCCTTGTCCACCAACTGGTTGCCCTTCTCTTGTGCTTGCCCCTTCGCCTCGCCTGCTCTGTAGCTCGCGTTTTGTGAATTGTCCATTTTCTTTTTCTTGTTTATACAAATTTAATTAATTAATTTTGTATAGTCAGATGAAAATACAAGTTTGTGATTGATGATTTCAGAGTTTTGTGGATTGGTATTTATAGAGTGTTTGAGGCCTAAAAACTGGTGAGAGTTTCTAGGACAATCACAACCATTCTTGTATGATGGATCTGGACAACGAATTAATTAGGTCCAATTGTGTTAGTGATGAAAGGGAATGGTTGGTTAGCAAGGGCATTTATAGAGGGAGAGAAAAGTCTTATTAATTTGGTGTAATTTTAATATATTCGTTATAGATTTCTTAGGTATAGTAACTGTGGATTTCACTCTCGTCTCATCCAAAACAATTTCAGCTTTTGTCTAATCTTTTATTTTTTTATAAAGTAAATCTCTTAAAATTAAAATTGTGACATGAAATTAACTGATTAATTGATATATTGGGTTTAGAAAAACTTTTCAATAATTTTGCAGAAATATTTAGAGTTAATTATATAAAGAAGTAATAGAGTGAACACAAGGCACCAGTGGTCTAGTGGTAGAATAGTACCCTGCCACAGTACAGACCCGGGTTCGATTCCCGGCTGGTGCATTCACAATATGTGCTATGATGAAAATTTTACAGGGGTATTTATTGGGTTAATGCTCATTTCTTCCGATTTCTGGAAGAGTTTCCCATATATATCTGAGCACTTTTTCCTTTTTTGTTGCCCCTCTGAGGGTTTTTACTTTTTGTTTGTGTGGGTAGTTTGATAGATGTATATTTGAATGGAAACTCTCTATTTTGATGTTATATGTCTAAGATTGTTAGTAATTAGTTGTTTTTAGATTTTGGTCGTCTTGGAAAAATCAGTTCTTTTGAATAGGCCGACACCATATAGAAAATAAAGAGTAGTGATTTTCAGCAAGATTCTGTTATTTTTAATAATTAATTAATTTAATTAATAAAACACTAATTATTTAATAAATTTAAATTGATGCCCTCCATAATAATTAGGGCTAATCCTTCAATTAATTTCCGCTTCTAATGTCAGCTAAAAAAAAAATCCGATTTTAATGTCTGCTCGAAATCAAATCCGCTTCTAATGAATATTACCGATCATTCCCAAAAAATCAGCAATATTATTTGGGACAATATTTTCCAAAAACAAAAAAATTCAGAGATCGTCGTTCTTCATCTTCTACCTTTCAGAAGGGCAATATAGTAAAAACATAACATTTAATAATTAATATAATTAATTTATTAATAATATAGTTTTATTAATTATTAAAAAATCAGATTCTGGCTAGCTAGAATCTGGCTGGCTAGCATTATTCGAAAATAAAATCTTCCTATATTATTTGAAACCTCAAACTGGTAATGCAACAAGAACAATTATTTTTTGTTTCCGTACTACAGTAAAACCTACATATAAGAATATTTTCCTTATAGTAATAAAAAGTTATGGTCCCAATTCGAGATCAGTTAATAAACTTTACATTGTAATATTTCAGTATTGTTTTAGGAATATATATCCTTAAGAAATTTACCTCCATATAGTAATAAAATGACATTAAATTTCAAATATATTTAATTATCTATATAAAATATGCATAATTATTCATTATGTTACATTAAACTTAAGATGATATGAAATATTTATCTAAAGTTGCATATGGTACATACATTTTTTTAACATTTTCTAACTACATAGTAACTGAATGAATCTTCTAAATCTAATATGCATACACAATGTACATGAATGATGTACATACATTTAATTTTTTAAAATTCATGAATCTTTTTTTTAGAAAAAAAAATCATAAACCTTATTTATCTTTTAAATTCACACGTTTTGAAATATAAAATTACACATTTTCAGGTGGTGCATAACATCTTCATGCCCTTCGATCGACTCCGTTCTTTTCTTTCTTCTCGGAAAAACCAAGGCAATTGATTAATAGAATAGATAGTAGGTAGTAGTGCTCCACGGGATGCCAAGAGGTGGGGAAGCAAGAATGAAAAGAGTTATTCAATAATATTGGAAAATGTATATTAATTTTTTAAAAAATTATAATTTTTATATGTAAATCTCTCTTTAATAATAATTTTTCTGTTGTAATATTTTTTTTATCTCAATGATATTACTGTATAGAAATTTTATTATACTTTGATAGTGTGTGCATGTGTAGTTATTAGACATGGAACCTTTGGAGATTGAAAATTAATGTATTTAATGGTTTTATTAGGGCCCTCTATTTATAAATAAGTGTCATTCTGGATAAATGTACACATATTAATAAAGTAATCAAATTAAATCAAACACCCTTTTTTTAATACATCAAATGAGTTATATATGGATGATTGAATACATTAAATGAGGACAAATACGAGAAAAATATGAATTTTCTATCTTGGTTGTGTAGAGAATAACATTCTTTATAAAATAAAATTAAAGTTTCAGAATGACATTTATTTAGAAACGGGGAAGTATATGTTACATGTATTGCTTTTTTTTTTGTAGATATATACATACATATAGGGGTGGCAATTTTTGACACGACACGAAAATAACGGACTAGTGTTTAACCTTATCGTGTTCGTGTCGATACGATAATGACCTGAAATTATTGTGTCGTGTCGTGTCATGTTTCGTGTCAACCTGTTAACATGATAAAATCAACAGGTTACGTGATAACCCGATAACGACCTAATAACATGCCAACCCAATAATACCTGATAACATGATAACACGATAAGAACCGGATAACCTGTTACACGAGAATATTATTAAAATTTTAAAAATATATATTTATTATTTCAGTTTCTCTTTTTTATATATTTTTAATGAATTAAATAATTAATATAATTAAGTAATTAATGATATATTTTTTAAGTTTATTTTTGTAGTTGTTATGCAGATTGACATATTTATGTAAGATGTAGTTTTTTTTTAAATTATTGCTTTATTGTCGATATCGTGTTATTATCGTGTCGTGTTAACACGACAAAAAATTATGTTCGTGTTTATACAAAATTATCGTGTTCGTATTCGTGTCGAACAAATTCTTATCGTATCGTGTTCATGTTTAGCCTTATCGTGTTCGTGTTTAGCCTTATCATGTCGACACGAAACACGACCTATTAACACGAATTGCCAGGCCTACATACATATATATAGTTTTTTACTCTCTTTTTTGTCGAACATAAAACTTTTATTTTAAATAGCAGCAGTGCCTAGTCAATACTTATTAGAGCAAATTGCACTTTGATGAATATATTTGAGATCTTTTCAAAAAATAACTTACCTTTTCAAAATTAACAAAAATAGCACCCACTTTTTCAAAAAATTAGAAGCAAACATTTAATCATTTTTTCGCTTTGAAATCCTACGTAATTTTATGGTTTATATTTCCCCAACAACATTTAAAAAAGCATTCAATCAAGAAAAGTCTTAAAATACAGTCAATTAGTGGAAGTACAATTACGGTTTATATTTCCCCAACAACATTAAAAAATTCATTCAATCAAGAAAAATCTTAAAATACAATCAATTAGTGGAAGTACAATATTAGAGTTAAGGGCTCGAACAGGTGACAGCTGATTTGAGGGTGACTATAGACTGAATTTTTGGAATGTTAATTAGTGAAAATTCTATCTCACACTAACATACACTGCACTAATATTGATTGAATATGTCTCCTGAATACCACAGGTCGGGTGTGTGAGTAAAAAAAAAAATTCTACACAAATATTGAAACATGACAACACGCACTAGCAATTTTTATAATTTTTTATCCACACCAAATAATAAACCCTACTCATCATTAAACATAATGTATGTTGGTGTAGTGAGTGTAAGCGTGACAGAGAATTTCCCATTAATTAGTTTGCTACATGAGTTATAAATTGATAAGATTTTAAATTTAAATTTAATTTGTAGTTTAGTCAAAGTTCGTTATTTTTTATTTTCAACTAGCTCTTTTAAGAATGCACATATAAATCTTTTTGTTATTTTTAAATTTTATCCAACTTTTTTTATTTACATCTAGCTAGATTGCTTTTAAACCGAATGAACTAGTTAGGTGATCCACTCGTCCGATGATTTCGAACAACTGTCTCACTCACCGCTAATTGTTTAAATGTAAATATAAATATATATATATATATATATTAATTTTGTAAATTGAATATGATTGAAATTTCGCGATCATAGTTGAAATTTTGTGAATATAGTGTATAATTGTTAGTGGATTTGCATGATTGTTTATGTTAGGGTTTAGGTGTTTGTATATGCAATATATTTGAGATTTTGTGAAAAAAGACGAATGGATTGTTTAGGTAACTCGTGCACGCATGTGTTCAATTTGAATTGGTGTACGAGTTAAAATCCTTATGTATTTAGTATCTACATAATTTTTGCATTGGTGTGAACAATAGCATTAGTCTTGTAGTTAGTGCCATTGGTTCCGATTCAGTTAAAAAAGAATGTGACTATTTCTTACATGATTAAACCATGTGGAAGGGAAGGAAGAACTAGAAGGTTTGGAATCGAATCTTGAAGAAGCTCTTGCCACTGTCGGTGTAACCGCAGTTAGAGGAAGGGGGTGAGTTAGGATAAAATGATTCTAGTCTTTCCTAAACCTTGTTAGTAGTGTGGCGTACTGGCATATTAAGGATAAGGGCAGACATTGTATCCTCGGAGATGAGGAGATTGAATGGTACACGATTTCACGAATAAGTCCAATTGTGGACTCGTGTATCATTTAACAAATGAAATGACACACGAATAAGTCCAATGGTATATTTGTGCATCAATTCAAAAATGAATTGCTACATGAGTACATGAATGAACTTAATTATTCCTATAGCTGCTCATTTTTAAACATTGCTACATATGCATGAACACTTTGTGTATCAATTAAACATATTTGGTGCACCCTCAGATCTTTTTTTTTTTTTTTTGCTAAGAAAAATAGCTAGAAACCCTATTTATCATGTTAGTGGCTATAAAATTTTTAAAATATTTTAATAAAATTTTTATTACATTTAATAGATAATTAAAAAATAAAAAGAATCAAAATAGATGACTTTCTACGTCCTCGCTTGATAATTTTCAATTTTTAGGTTTTGAATCCATAAAAATGTTATACAAAGATATATACGTTGTGTTGAATATATGCCGCCGATTATAATTTGAAACTGATTTTTGGTATAAAATTATCTAAGATAAATAAAAATAAAAACTTTTTGTCGGAAAATGAGGCCTTGGTTAGTATAGATTCGCAAATTAAAACTTTTGAAAATTTTGGGGTGGATCGAAATGATCGATATCATTTTAAAAATAAAAATCAAACTAGTGTTAATTAAAGTGCATAAGAACATTTACGATTAAACTAATTGGATGTGATTTTAAAAGAAACAAAACGTCAAAAAACATATCCATCTATTTATTTATCTGATGAAACATGAGAACTTCATCACATATTCTTTATTCTGTCAAACCTAATAATGAAATCAAAATCTGCTCTAAAAAAGAGAGAAAAAAAATATAGCAAAAAAATGCAATGCGATAGGAGATGGGAAATTACAGTCCATCACCGATAATTCGATACACTCATTTGTTGCTGGCTGCATCCTTAACTGCATCAACTGCACCTTGAGCCTTGGCCTGTGCCTGCTGTCCAGCCTGATCGAAACACGTACCACGATTAATCGAATTTTAATTATAAAAACAAGTCGTTAGTTAGCCTTTTGAATTTGACGTGCTCTCGTTTATGCATGCCTAATAAATAATTAATTACCTCTTGAACTGATTCTTTAGCGGATTGTGCAGCATTGCTAGCCTTGTCTAGCAGCTGGCTACCCTTTTCTTGTGCTTGGCCCTTGGCCTCTCCAGCTCTGTAGCTCGCGTTCTGTGAGTTATCCATTTTTATAATTTGAAAAAAACAAGCAATTTTTGATTGATTCAACTATGATTTAATTTGTTAGTGATTTTTATTCGAAGCTAGTATTTATAGAGGACTATATATATAAATCTGGTGGTTGATGCAGCTTGGATTTCGTGGCGCCGCATGTTGTCCGAGATTTAACATCGGATCCGAGCCGTTTGCATATTTATTGGTTTGACAATTTTAGTAGCAAACGTTTTATGACTTTCCTATTAATTAGTACAACTTAGGTATGATTAAATTCCCAATTTGGAAATTAAGCTTAACTGATTGATTATTTTAAAAAAAAAAATCATTCCATTATTTTCTTTTATTTTCCCTTTCATCTGTAATTTTACATTGAACCAAGTTGATTTATTAGTAGAAATAATTTTAATTATACCTTTCCTTCTTTCTTTCTCTCTCTTCTTTTTTTCCCTCCTCGAGTTGATTTCACCCCTTATTAAAGGATTACCCCAAAAAACCCGGGCCCTGAAGGTATTATAGATGCCAATTTCTTTTATATTTTTATTTGTTGGTACATTAGAATGCATCGGGGAAAAATGTGAAAATCATCAAAAGAATAAAAATAAATAAATATATAAAAATTTATGGAAATAATTTTGTCACGACAAACACTCCCATCATATTTTGAACCTCAAAATCAAGTCAATTAGACCTTTAAATAGGTGGGCTACACGGGTCGGGTCGATCCGTCCCCGTCTGGAAAAAAAAAGGTTCAAAAATGTATTGTTAATTGCAATAAAAAAATTAGTTGTAGCATTAAAATATCACTTCGTTACTTTAATTATATGAGTTTATTAAATCTCAATTATAGTTTAATACATTCAAATTATAATTTATTAATCTCAACTAAAGTTTATATTTATTTTGAAAAAAAATTAATTGTCGAGTTAGGTCAAAAAAATTAAATGAATTCACTTTAAATTTATGATCAATAATTCCATTTCAGCGTATATACATTTTTAAGGATAAACTACAAAAAAATTGTAGAAAAAAAAATAAAAAATAGGACTGGCACGTGCACGACCCACTGTTTTTTATGACTTTTTTATGCACCCAAGTCCTCCTTTAATTTGTCATTGACAAAAATAATTGAGCTACACAAGGATTAACAATTAATGAGTATTGTTAACATGTGATACAGAGGGATTAACAATTGCTAAAAAGCATATCAATGAATTAATGTAGTAGCACGGAGACCAGAATGATTGTTCCATTAGAATCTCTTCTTTTCTTGTTGCATCTCCGGTTCGAGATTTTAAATAATATAGGAAGCTTTTATTTTCTATATGGTATCGGCCTTCTTCATTTCAAAGAGTCGATCTTCCCATGGCCACTGAAATCGCCACCGTCACTCATTGTGGCACAGACCCCTATTAAACTTACTTTCACCAATAAAAATTAAGAAAATGATATTTATTATGAGAAGTCTCATGTCATATGAGTCGAGATCCATCGAAAATTGTACGGAAATCTGAAAAAACACTGAATATACATATATCAAACTACACAAACAAAAAGCGAAACCTCGAGAGGGGCAAAAAAGGAAAAAGTGCTCAGATATGTAAGGGAAACTCTTCCAGAAATCGGAAGTAATGAGCATTAACCCAATAAATACCCCTATTAAATTTTCATCATAGCACATTGTGTAATGCAACAGCCGGGAATCGAACCCGGGTCTGTACCGTGGCAGGGTACTATTCTACCACTAGACCACTGGTGCTTTTTGTTTATCAATTTCCTTATTTATTTTATTACTTTCTAGAAAATTTAATATATTAATTATTCTCATGCCACAATTCTACTTTTAAGAGATTTTACAATTATAAATTAGTTTTTAACAAAACGGCTGAGGTAATTATCAATTAAAAGATCAGAATTCATACATAAACCCAATATTATCTCAATGTTCAATCTTTTAAATTATTCGTTATAGATTTCTTTGTATAGCAACTGTGGTTTTCACTCTCGTCTCATCCCAATAATTTTAGCTTTTGTCGAACCGTTAATCTATACATATATTAAGGCAAAATTGCAGGGGCAAAATTGTTCAAAATAAAGTTAGTGAAAAATTTTATTTTAGAATTATTTCTGTTGAATAATGAAATATTGTTAGGTTTGGTGTAGTGGTGAATGGTTGGCCAAAATTTTTATTTGCTTGGGTTCGAAACTTGTGGGCTTCACTTTTCTCACCTCTTTTTATTTCTTTTTTTTTCTTTTTTGGTTTTTCATTTTTCTAATCTATTTTTTCAAAAACTAAAATTCAATTGTTCTTTCTTCTTCTTCTTCTTCTTCTTCTTCTGTTTTTCCCTTTTTTCGTTCCTTTTTTTCAAAAACTAAAATTCAATTCATCTTTTCTTCTACTTTTTTTTTGGTGGCATCTCAAGTATATTTAAAAAAATAGAATTATTGCAATGATTATAATAAGAAAAGTTCATGAAAAATAATTGAAAGTTATAACAACTTTACATATTCTCTAATTTAGAAGGAAAAGAAAAAAAGACAAAAAGTAGAACTCTACACATTCTCTTCTTAAATACTGTCACTTAATGCTCACCTCCAATAACAAATATTCAATATGGAAGATTATGAAGAGGTAAAAAAAATGAATAATAATTAAATAAATTTAATTATACTTCCATGAACAAGAATTGAATTGTTACTGCTGATATCAAATTTTAACGTATACATACTTTTTAAATTTACAAAAAAAGTAACAAATTAGAACTCTATACAAATTTTCCACTTCAATACTAACACTTAACATCCACCTCCACTACCAAATATTTAATATGAAAGATTATAAAGACTTAAAAAAGACTTGAACAATAAAAAATTGAATAATAATTATATAAATTTAATTACACTTGAATGAACAAGAATTGAATTGTTGCTGCTCATATCAAATATTTTCCGTGTACGTTTACATATATTAAGGTAACATTTTATATTTTAATTTGTATGCATGAATGGAGAATTTATAGTACACTACATTTGTCGCCTAAAAATAGTCTCCATTTATGCGATATTATAATAATAGTAATTTATAAGTATAACTTGATTCCACAACAATTTATTATTTTTCTATTTCAATTTTATCATTTAAAATAAATAATTATAATTTTTATACCTGTCATATATTCAAAGAAATCAAATTTTATTTAATTGTGGACAATTATGCATTGTTATTTATAAAATCGCATCGTTAGGAATATTCCAAATTGATCTTTCTAAATTCTAATATGGATTTTTATTTAGTTCTTAAAATTTAATTTTCTTTTTGTTTGTCATAACTGCACAAAATTTATCTTCTTATCTAATTAATTAATGCACGTGCAAATCGTTTTAATAATTTTTAAAAATTGAACACAACATATAGAATTGAAAATAATCATAATTACAAATAGAAAAAAAAATAATTATTTGTGCATCGCACAGGAGAAATACTAGTTTTTATAAAGTTATGATCTTTTAATTGATGCCTCAGCCGTTTTGTTAAACACTAACTTATAATTGTAAATTTCCGAATCTAATCTCATATATTTTTGTACTGATTGTAGACGGGAAAAATAATAACCGAGAGAAAAAATCAATTACTTATATGTCAATTAGGTAAAATTACATATGTGTTCCAAATTGTTAATGATGTAACAAAATTGTCGGGGATTATGAGTAAGAATATCATGTTGTTCCAAACTACTGTGCTTTTCGCAAAAATATGACGAATTTGTTCTGGGTCACATCAATTTTCATAGATTTTGAGTTGTTGGAATTTGATCCTTAAAGGACGAATTTGTTAATTTGCCAATAGTTTAGGACATAAGGCGTAATTAGTTAGAGTGCAATATATTTTTGTTACAACATTAATAGTTTTTTTTTTTTTTTTTTTTTTTTTTTTTTTTTAATGTCGAGGGTAACCTGCAGCCGCTACCGTGGTGCGCATTGGGTAAACCCCGCCCTTGTGTAATAGCCTGCAAACCTACACAGGGGAGGTAAACCACACTTGGCAAGTCAGGTGTGACATGCTCACACCTAGTGGTGTTGGGTCGAACTTGAGACCTTTGGCCTCAAGAAACACCACTCCACCACTAGGCCATCCCCAAGGGACACAACATTAATAGTTTTAGACATAAGATGTAAGGTTCCTTAGTAGTTATATATGCTAAAATAATTAGTTAGAGTGCAATGTATTTTTATTACAACATTAATAGTTTTAGACATAAGATGTAAGATTCCCTAGTAGTTATGCTAAAATAATCTTCGGATCCTATTGGACATGAGCTAGTGATGGATTGGAATAAGTATAACTTGAGATGCAAACTCAAACAAAAATAATGATGTTAGGTTTGACACCTAGTTTGTTTTATTTATTTTTCTATGATAAAGTAACCCGAAACCGCTATTGGAATGCGCAGAGTAAATCTTTTTATTTTAATTTCCTTTTTGTTTTATAGAAAATTATACAAAGTCCTTTTTTGGTTTTAATCTCCTTTTCGTCTTTCCTAATAACTTGGCTAGTGCTTAATTGGGTGTTTGAGTGTTTCCTTCTTCAAGCCCACGTTACAGCTCCAATAATATCTTGCATTTTAATCAAACCTTTAGAAATTTTAAGCCCAAAAGCAAATTCAATATTAATATCTAAAGAAATGTTGGAAGTCTATTTGATTTAATTTTTGGCCTGAGATTGGTCCTTGTAGAAAAATTGTATTATATATAGTACGTAGATTCTCAAATAGTTAGTCTAGATTTGAATATGATAGTTGATCAATTACATATAAGAACTTCATTCAACTGACTAAGCTAAAATTGATTGATTCATGATGGATGGCAATTAATACCTATATATATTTGGATCAGTACTCTGATTATAAAATTCCCAATATGAAACTATAAACCTTCATATGCATGCTTAGAACATATATTTTGTTCTCGTAAGAACATTAATTGTATGTATATATATATATATATATAATGAAATTAATGCAATGATATTTATAGAAACAAAGGTAAAATATTTATATTTATTTGATCACAAGGGTGAGCTTCATCATGGCTGACTCTTTATTCTGTCAGACCAAAGCAAACCTAAGCTTGCATAAATCAAAATCTACGCTAAAAAATTGGAAAAGAAAAAAGAAAAAAAAGAATGCATTGCGGCAAGAGACAGGAAATCGATTAAATTGTGTGACGCTCATTTGTTGCTGGCTGCATCCTTGACTGCATCAACGGCACCTTGAGCCTTGGCCTGTGCCTGCTGTCCAGCCTGATCGAAACACGTACCACGATTAATTGAATTTTAATTATAAATAAAAGGTTGTTAGTTAGCCTTTTGAATTTGACGTGCTCTCATTTATGCATGGCTAATAAATAATTAATTACCTCTTGAACTGATTCTTTAGCGGATTGTGCAGCATTGCTAGCCTTGTCTAGCAGCTGGTTACCCTTTTCCTGTGCTTGGCCCTTGGCCTCTCCAGCTCTGTAGCTCGCGTTCTGTGAGTTATCCATTTTTTTTAATTTGAGAAAAAAGGCTATATATGATCGATTAATCTATGATTTAATTTGTTATTGATTTATTCATTTGGGGGTGTGGAGAAGCTGGTATTTATAATATTAGTATGTGAGAGATGATGGAGGGATGGTTGGTGAAGAGTGAAAATCGCCCCCCCGCATGTTGCCCGATATTTAACACCCGAGTTGTTTGCATTGTTTGCCAAATGCAAGAATATCCATTGTTTAATTTTGTTCGGAATTAAATAAAGAGTTAATTGCGTGATAAATTTTGAACTCATATTGATTTGGAAAATTCGACATCATTTTTAAAAATATTAATCACCTTTTTATTTATAGAAAATTCAACTTTCGAATTTTTCCGTGTTTAAAATTGGCGTCATTCCAACAGTAAAACAATATATGTCGTTTATAAGACAAATTATGCCTCAAAAAATTAGGGACGTAAAATTCATACCCATCAAATTAAAAGGTGGTGACATTACTAAACTATTTTAAAAATGGTGTTGAAATTGCAAAGCTGGACAAAAATCGTGATTTATTTGATAATTGTTATACAACGTACCTTTAAAATTTAAATATATACTTTGGACACATTGGTGAACATTTAGTGCATTTGATATCATTTAAATCATCACTTTAAAATAAAATAACGCTAGAGATACGAAATACACTTGTTTTCAATAAACAATCAACAATCAATTGTGATGATTCAAAAACGAGTGTCTGCTACTGCTAATTGCTATCCTAAATTTCCAATTATTCAGTCATTAGAGCAAAATAGCCACCTCATCGTTCGAAGCTAAATAAATATTATATATACATATATATATATATATATAAGTGAAAATAAAAGATAATTAAGAATACGTATTTCATGGTAGAGTGGACAATATATACTGGATAAAATAATATTTTTTTTCTCTATTTAGTATTGAGGAACTATTACTAATATAGTAATATATGCATAGATACAATCCAATTTCATTTTTGGATATCCAAACCCGATTCATTTAAAAATGGGCCAGGCGAAACAAATCCGGGTGTGTGCCCAATTCTCATCGTCTAATCCTAAAACCCCGACCTTTAAACCCTAATTTTCCTACCTGTACCGCCAATTCAACCTACAATTCTAATTATCTTACATCCCTTCATCATTTTTGGTGCACATGCGACGACCGCATATCCTCAAAACAGCCGAATACGGTGATTGACAACGAGATAGAAAGAAGACCAACTGAATTGATAGTTATGGGAGCAGAAGATTCAATCAAGAAGCTGAAAAGAAAGAAAAATGCTATGAAGGGAATTTCTCAGACAGCTCAAATAGGTGAGATCTTTATTTTGTTGCTATGATACATGTTTAGATTTTTTACGGATTTGTGAGTTCTATTCTTTTACCCATTTTTATGGAATCTTGAAAATGTCACGAACATAGGTTTTTTTTTTTAATGATTGTTTGAATGTTTATATTTTCAAATTTCAATAGAAGCAATGCGCTGCTTCTTAGTCTGACAGATAGGTGATTATTCATTTTCGTAGTTAATTAGTATAAGTGTGTAGCCCTTTACGTTTTACCTGAAATTTACTATTACTATCTGGTAAATCGCATTGGCGATAGTATGACACAAACGTGTGTGTTACACGTTATCTGGTTCGAAACTGGTTTTACCAGAAGCGCATGAATGAAGCTTTTAGCACAGGGCATGGTTATAGTTATATTTTGGATGTATATCGTTTTGTTAATGTTGTCCATCATCTGTGCTCGAGTACCTCCTTTTAACGTATTTGAACTCATGGAGTTGCGTAGGTGGTTTGGGAGATGTCACTGATGTAGTTGTTTGTGTTTAAAATCCGTGTTTCGATGGTTCAGAAGAAACGAAGAATCAAAATAAGAAGAAGAAGAAGAAGATGAAAGGGACGAAGAAATCTTCAGGTGACATCAGAGTTGATGCTGGGGTGGTTGAAACTCACCATGTGAAAGGTACTAATGTACTATATAAATTGGATATAGATATTATATATTTATATGGATTTGTTGGAATTGATTCCATAATTAACATTTATATTAATTGATTCTATAATATAATAGATTGATTTTTTTATAGGTGCTACTTTTTTTTATAGATGTTAATTGTTCATTTTATATGTATTTAATATAATATATAGATTTCTATTATCAGAATGTGTAAATGGGTGGGAAAATATATTATCTCTATTTTAAGCCACGGTCTTGTTATTATATATTGTAAAGTTATAGATTTAAAAAAAATTATGTAGTTATTAAACAAAATAATGGCTTTTATATTATGATGCTGTTCATCTATAATAAAAGTTTATATGATGAAATCTAATCAGTCATAATTAATTAGAAAAATAAGCAATACATCGGATATGTACATTCCATTAACTTTAGGATAGCCCAAGTAAAAAAAAAAAGAATAAAATAAATAAAAGCCCAAAAGGGCTGATTGTTGCCCTATTCTCCAGAATTCTTCCTCTCTACCTCATCATCACTTTCTTCACCAGTTGGAATTCTTCCACAATAATTTAGCAAACCCAGTCGACTCAACGGTGCGTTGTTTTTTGTAATTTTTTTATGCGTTTGCTGTATTTACACCTATTCATGCACCTTTTTTTTCAGAAGAAAATAAGGCAATAGTATTAACATAAAATTATTCAGAAGATCAGTGATAGCACCCCAGCAGAGCTGGAGGAGTTTTATTATTAGTTATTTCCTTATTAATGGTTTATGTCTAGGGTTTGGTTATCGGGCTTTATGTATTATGCATGGGTCTTAGTAGTATTTATATTAATTTTCTAATTAGATTAGGGCATCTTGGGATCATTAGGAATTGGCGTTTAATGCTGGGCAGAGAACTCTTCTGGCAGAGCTTTGTCTTTGTGGCCTCTCTTTTGAGGATTTATTTTCAGTTTATATATTTTCTGTTTAAGATCTATCTTCACTCCATTAATCAGTTATGAAGTCACTTGAGCATTTGTTCTGCTTGAAGAATTGATATGGGTATGTATATAGTGTTCTGTTTTTGTTATTTGTTCAAGCCAAAAAGAGGCTGTTCCTATATGATATAATTGAATAACTACTGAATTCATGCTGCTGTGTTTTTTTAAATTCGAAACGGAAATTTGCTAACGATTAGATAGATAGATGAGTGGTTTTCTATGATACGGGTACATATCTAGGAATCCGACTTCTTAACCTCCTTTTTACTTTTTTTAATTCATGGATTTGCGTTGGTGTTTGGGGGAGATGTCACTGATGTGGTTGTTTGCACTTGTCTGTATTTAATATCCGTGTTTCATCATTCAGAAGAAAAGAAGAATCATGATAAGGAGAAGAAGATGAAAAGGCCGAAAAAATCTTCAGGTGACATCAAGGTTGATGTCGGGATGCTTGAAATTCAACATGTGAAAGGTATTTTAAATATATCAAATATTGATCATACTTCAAATGGATAGAATTCAACTATAAAATGGTATTGGCAGATGTAATACTTGAAACAAGCGGAGGAAAGAAAAAGAGTCAGAAATTGAGAGATAAAAAGAGAAAACAGAGTGAGATAGTCAGAAGAGATCCTGAGGACTTTGATGCCAGCCACATCAACGAAGCTGAAGATATTCCTAATTCAGTATGTGCTGTGGGTGAACCCAGCAAAGATAAATTGCTGAAATCAAGAAAAAAGAAGAGGAAGAATGTTGAGAGTATCAACCGTTTTGATGAGTCCAACAAGAAAAATGATGCATCTGAACAATGCGAAGGTATGAAAAAATGAAAATAAAATCAAATTATTGTGGATGTTTTATGCAGAACTTGCTGTATATCTTAACAATGCAATCCTTTATTCTATCTGTGATGCTATATTCCACCAATAGCTTTTTACCCTGACCATTTTTTATGCCTCTGATCTGTAATCTTCTTGAGGAAGGACCTAATCATTCTCTAGTTAATGGATTGAAACTGATCTGTGAGTTTTTTGTTGGTCTATATAATGAGTGGAAATGAAATTTGGTAGGAACTCCATATAAGGCTAGGTTGGGTCAGGCGACCAATTTATTTTTGAGTAATATATTTTCCTCAATTTTAAGATGTCATAATTTGTTGAGAGTCATTTAAATTGTGTTCAGATTTTGGGGATATTTTCGCCTAACAGTTATTGCATGGCAGATTCTAAACCTGAAGAGCAATTTAGAAATTCTGGGGGAATTATCAAGCGTGATACACCAAAGAACTCCAAAAGAGGTAAGTAAGTTATTGGTGGTGCTGCATATTTCATTTATCTTTCTATAGTTGTTTATGTATAAAATAATTTAAACTTCTTTTGTTGATAGGTAAGTCAAAAGGACCTGAAAAGATGAAAGAGAAAACGCAGTTAGTGGCAAATCACATTTCATCAATTACTTTGTTGGAAAAGAGAGCAGAAAATGCAGAAGATGAAGTCTATCAGATGTCCTCAGGGGATGAAGATTACTCTAAAGGAATGAAAAGTATGATCCTTATATCAGAAAATCTTGTTTTCTTTTTTATGTATAAAAAGTATTCTTGGCCATAGGGTTTTATGTCCTATACTGATGCTAATTCTTTTTCCTCATCATATATGTGATGTCAAATTCCTTTGCACTTGCTAGCTCCCTACATCCTAGACTCATCCAAAGTTCATTTTTGAGATTATGCCATCTTAGGTTTGTTTGTGATAGCATAATGAAGCCTATAGGAAGTAAATGTCTACTTGACATCTGTGTTGATGTTGACGTGTACTCAATTTCAACCTGTTGAAATATGGTTGATTTAGCTTAAATTATCTGGTCGCTCTTGTGTAAATTCTTTTTGAAATGTTAAAGATAACAAAGGTTGAGCATGCGTCATTAAGGTATTATCGTAGTTTGTTTAGTTGCTCAGTTGAGGTGAAGAAAAATGGTTGCATTGAACTTATCTGTCTCCCCGTTTGTCTCTATGACATTGAGTACCCTAGTTCTAGCCTAAGTTGGATAATGTTTTTCCTAGTTGTTATCTTTATTAACAAGATTAAAGGTTCTCTCTTTGTTCAGAATGGATCACACAATACCATCAGAGTAGACCTGGAGTCAAGGTTCTGCAAGAGAGGATCGATGACTTTATAATGGCTCACGAGGCAAGAGAGGAGCAGGTAATTTTATAACTCTGCAGCACAGCACTAACTATCGACTAAATACAACATCTGATAATATGTAGCCATAGATATTTATTGCTATCTGCTGATATGATGTGTGATCAAACCTTTGGCTGAAGAACACATATTTGTTATAGAGTTGAAATCCGTTCTTTTAAATGCTTTGGTTGGTATATTATGACCATTAACATATATTTTTTTGAATTTTTAGATGAGTGTGAATCCTTTTTTATTTACATAAATGTTAATAGTATTTTTTTCATTAAATTAAACTTATGTTGACTAATTTAATTCATGCAGGCAAGAGCAGAGAAGCTAGCCCAAGCTGCAGAAGGTGGATGGACTGTTGTTGTGCATCAGAAAGGTCGTAAAAAGACTACTGAAGCTGAAAGTGGAATTGCTGTCGGTTCTGTTGCCCAAGCTGCTGTCCTAGACAAGATGGGGAAAAAGAAAAAGAAAGATGTCGGCCTAGATTTCTACCAATTCAACAGAAGGGAAGCCCATAGAAACGGTATGTGCTTCTGATGCAATTTTTCATAGTTCATTATTTCCACGTAGTCTTTGTTGATTACTGCTGCAATTCATTCCTTATCTTCTATTTGCTCAATAAAGAGGTTGCTTAAATGATTGTGTTTAACTAGCATATGAAAAAACAAATTGGAATGTGCAAACAGCTTTGTTATATATGTACAAGATCCAACTGTCATTTCTTTTAGTCTTCCTGTGACATTGTGCATGATATCTTTTCCGAAGTGAGAAGGCAGGCACCCATTCCCCTAATGTGGGTAGTCCCATCAAATTTAAGAGTATTTTGTAATCATGCTACCATCAGAAACCATTTCTTCTTTTCATTTTCTGATATGCTTCATATTCCATGTTTCAATCTTAAATTTTCCAAACTTGAATGATACAATCTTGTTAAATGTGCTGCTGCAATATGCAAAAATAAGTATCGTACCTCCTATTTTGTTTTAGGGATAAGGTTTCAAATCAATTACCTTGGACACTAGTTTAGATCGTTTGATTTAACTGGGACACTTAGTACCTTTAATGCCCTGTGATTAAAAATCGGTTTCCGATAGGGAAATTGTTGCAGTTTGGTCTTGCAAAAGCACTGTATGGAAGAAATACTTTGAGGAAAATACAAACATATCTGATTTCCCCGATAATTCAAGGACTTCAGTTTTCTATCGCGTAAAATTAATACCTAAGTTGGAGACCTTTTGAACTCATCTTCAATATCTTGAATAAGGCAAATAGTTAAAAGAACTATATTTTCCCCAAGTTATCTAAGCCAAATAGCCAGGGAGGGGGCAATAGCGGAGGGCACCTTTTTCCTTTGTTTTATGGTGTTGGGCGATT
Source organism: Perilla frutescens (assembly GCA_026008535.1). Taxonomy (NCBI): domain Eukaryota; kingdom Viridiplantae; phylum Streptophyta; class Magnoliopsida; order Lamiales; family Lamiaceae; genus Perilla; species Perilla frutescens. The sequence goes on from BRKX01000015.1 coordinate 49,378,939, forward strand.
GTTGAATTTTTCAAGTTGTGATAATTACTTGAGCTGCAGCTCTTTTTGTCATCATACTGAAATTAATGTGAATTTATGGTGTGTTGATGCAGAGATCATGATGCTGCAAAGCAAATTTGAGCAGGATAAACAGCGGATACAACAGATGAGAGCTGCAAGGAAATTCCGCCCATATTAATCTCTTTTAATGTTGTTCTTTGCATTGTAACAACATTCAATTCCAGATGCATGTTTGGTTCACACATCTTATTTCATATCTTTTCCTTCTTTGTATATTCAAGATTGGTTTATTGATCTTCATATGGATTAATTAATGTGACAGGACATGATTTTATATCACTCCTAAGCATCATGTACCTTTTCTTTTTCTGTTAAGGTGATGCATTTTGATTGCAATGGGAATATTTGAATATTAGAGCTAATTACACTTTAGTACTCAATTGTTTGGCATTGTTGGCACTTTTGTTCCAAAATTTCAAAAATTATGCATTGATATTCAATGTTTGCATGATTTGACAAACGCCAAAGTCTCCTATACATCTCAGGCCAAATAAGACTCGTACATTCATTAGACGGGTCGGATTTAACACGGGTTAACCCGCGTTGACTTGTAAAAAAACTGCTAAAAATCAATATCAATTCTAGCACTTAAAAAAGTATCACTCAAAATTAAAAAAATATCATTTGTATCATTAAAAAAGTATCATTTGTGTCATTAAAAAATAACCGGTCTGCTACTTATCTTATATGAGTTTATTTAGTTCAAATTTTGATTTTATCAATTTCAAATATTGTTTAGAGTTTAAAAGTTTATGTTTTTTTTAGAGTTTACGGTTTTGTAGGTTCATGGTTTTTTGGGTTTTTTTTAGTATTTTTAGAGTTTTAGGGGGTTATGTTATGTTTTTTGAGGTTTATGTTTATTTAAAAAAAATTAAATTCATTCATTTTTATTTTAGAGTTCACTAATTTCATTTTAGGTTATATATTTATTTCAAAATTAGATTTTTTTATTTTCAATTACCATCTATATTTATTTTGCAAAAATTAAATTAATTATCAAGCGCAATGCACTAGTTCACGTGTTAGGATTCACCGATTGTGTTTTAAGGTATATAATTTTGGGGGAAAAACAAAAAAGAAAAAGAAAAATCACAAAAAAAAAAATTAAATTGAAAAAAAAACATTAATTGGGCGCGTGGGGTATGCTTGGGCGCAAGTGTGGTGCATGCGCCCGCATGACCATTTTTTTTTTTACTGTTACACCTTAACGGGCCCAGACACCCATACATAAGGTGCACAAGAGAGTGCATCTTTGACAAATATACACGTGAACACATTTTCGGTATTCCAAATCTAACGTGGTTTGTTGAAATTAAGGAGATTATGTAATTATTGGATACTAATATGTAATTTTTGAAACTTTGGGATAAAAGTGTTTGTGATCTCAAATGTTGGGTGTTGTCAAGACTTTTGTCTTAAAAATTCAAAAATGCACCCTTCGATAAGAGTAGTGCTATGAGGCTACAATGTGGCCGAGCCACACAAGGTTAAAAGGGTAATTACAGTCTTAATTTTATTCTTTATCTATTAACTTAATTAAGGCTATATTGGATTAGACCTTAATATTCTTTCCCTCATAATCTAGTGAGAGAATCAAATTTTGAGTTTGAAATTCAATTTTTTTCCCTCTCTATTCCTCTCAACCATAATTAATTAATTACTACTTTATCTATTATCAATTAATCAATTAGTACTTAATCTTTTAGGGTTCATCCTTCATTCAAAATTGACGCTTCATCAACATTTTCGTTTTTCTTCCCCCATTATCTTCATCACCACTTTGATTAATCACCATCACCATATTCATTCCATTTTTCTCCCACCACCATCTCCAATCATCATGGAAATAAAGAAAAATAGACAGAGCAAATATAGTCCAGAGTGGAAATCAAGAAAAGTAGACAGTGGAAATCAAATGAGGTCGAGAGTTGAAGGATTCATTGTTGGTTTTGTTTGTGGAACTTTTTTTCAATTTGTATTGCTAAATTAACATGAATGTACATATTTTGATTTCTCCTTGATGATTTATTGTTTTATTCGAAGAGAATCACGTTCCCTTGAAGATTGATTTTTCAGAGTTTACTGTTTCATTGGATTGACATAGGCAATTTCGATTTTTTAGAATCTACTGTTTCATTGAATTAAAAGAGGCAAGTTTAATTTTGTAGGATTTAATATTTCAATCAATTTTTAATTATAAAAGATGGAAAAATATTTCAACTAATAAATTAAAAATATCACTTGAAATACATGCCACATATGTCCAATCAAAAATAAATTTTCGCATATCAAAGATTAGTTGTGGTAAAAGATTTGGTTAAATCAATTAATATCAAAGATCTGATTTGGCAAACTTTGATAACCAAATTTTCGTAACTTATTTTACAAATCAAATCTTGGCAAATAAGTTGATAAAAAAAAAAAGTTATAAAATAAGTTGGAATATTTTCGCCAAATATTAGGCAAATATCTATTTTCGACTATTGCAATTAAAATTAAAATCACCGTATAGTACTCTAGTCTAGTAATTAAAACTACAATTACAATGTCATCGTATAGTACTATAGTCTAGCAACTAAAATTAATTTGTGAAATATTTCGGAAAAAATTAGACTATCAATTATTAATTACAATGTCACACTAGACTATAGATTATTAATTACAATGTTAAATATTGTTAAATATTTCGGAAAAACAAATCTAATTATTTCATTTGGAAAGATTGAGAAACAAAATTGGGGAATCAAATTTTAAAAAAGCTGCTGATTTGATTTGATGATTTAAGATTTCATACAAACTATAAATTAATCATCTCAGTCCATTTAAAATATTGGATTGTGAAGGCAACATGGTTCATTAAATTAATTTTTGAGTGTCTATTTCACGTCTTTTTTATTATTTTCTGATAGAGCATGCATGTTAATTTTTATTAGTGTTCAAGTCAATTGTAAATTATTGAGTCTAATTTGATGTGTATGATATTATGAAAAAAAATACATTATATCGTTTATATTCACCAAAACTCTAATTTTTTACTTGGATTATGTCAAGCTACTCTAATTAAATAATCCAATCCATTATATGAAAAATACATTATATCGTTTATGGAAAAATACATTATATTGTTTACCAAATGAAGTCCTCTGGCTAGTCCACTTTCTCTATTCCACTTGGTGTCCCACTTTTAGTTTTAATAACTTTTTCCCAAAATCGGGTATATAAATTTTTAAAATTTCATTTATTAGCTTAAAATGTTTTTTATGGTTGGTTATACTATTGTAAATTTTATTTTTATAATAAACATTAATAAAATATATAATTTAGTAGTGGGACATGGAAGTGAGACACAAAATGTGGACTAGAGGATTTGATTCAACCATTTACATCTTAATTTTTGCTTTGGTAATGATTTGAATAACAATATGGGAGATTCTATTTGCACTACATATTTTACTTTTTGCACCATGATTTATTTAATTATTTCTTTTATTAATTATATATTTACTTCAAAATCCTTATTAAATAAAAAAAAAAAGAAATTAATTTAACTTAATATTAAAAAAAAAAACACACACACACACACACACCACACTCCTCCAACCTTGCACCGCCCCTCCTCTCCTCTCTACCTGTACCGCCGCCGTCAACCTGAAGAAAAAAAAAATTGTCTTCTCCAACTTGTAGCCGCCACCTTCCTCTCCTCTATCTCCACCACTGTTGCAACCACCAACCTCCTCTCTCCATGTTGGAGCAGGAGGGATCTTGCGGCCGTTGTTCTTCATATTTGGAGTGTTCGATCTGAATTTTTCGAAATTTAGTCTGATTTTCGAAAAACTTTGTTCGAATCCAACCTTCGAAAAACGAAGTTCGAACTGGAGTGGTAATGATCGAAAGCACAAATTGGAACCTCATCCCCATTTTCAAAAATTATTTTTCGAACATCTTCCCCGTTTTCGAAAATAATTTTTCGATTCTCATTTTGTATCTCTGTTAATATTGGCAGCACCTAAAAATTCTAAAAATTGGATTTTGATTAAGGTTGGCAACGTCTTGAGTTGAGAAGTTGGGTGCAGTGGATACTCAACTAATTTCAGTAGAATTTCAGTGGTTACCGTCGCCGTGTGTATGGCCGAATCCTCCAGTCGTCTTCTGTTCTTCGCCGCGGAATGTACTCTACTTCATATTTGCAGAATTGCAGGAAAAGGGACGAAAGGGGGTGGGATGGTTTTTTTTTTTTTTTTTTTTTTTTTTAAGATTATATTAGAATAACCGAGCTTCAAAGTAATTAGAACGCTGTAACTGAACCGAGCTGTAGTAATCAGTATAACTTTTAAGATTAAAGATCAATGGCAATACATAGTAATCAATATAATTTTTAAGATTAAAGATCAATGGGAATACATTAGTGTATGGGACTATACTTTTTTCGCCCAAAATGAATTTACAGCTAGTTAATAAGTTTGGTCAAACTTGCTATAAATTCATTTTGGGCAACTATTAACTCGTTGTAAATTCATTTTGGGCGAAAAAAAAATATAAGATTAAGGAGATTAATCTTATATAGTATATAGATTATATTAGAATAACCAAGCTTCAAAGTAATTAGAACGCTGTAACCGAACCGAGCTATAGTAATCAGTATAACTTTTAAGATTACAGATCAATGGGAATACATTAGTGCGTGGGAATATATTTTTTTCGCCCAAAATGAATTTACAGCTAGTTAATAATTTCAAAATTATTAACTAGCTGTAAATTCATTTTGGGCGAAAAAAAAAATATAAGATCAAGGAGATTGATCTTATATAGTATATAGATTATATTAGAATAACCGAACTTCAAAGTAATTAGAACGCTGTAACCGAACCGAGCTGTAGTAATCAGTATAACTTTTAAGATTAAAAGATCAATGAGAATGCATTAAAGAGTAAATTTTGAAGTACAAATAGTGGTTCCCTAAAAATATAACAAAACATTTCGTTCTTCTTGGCGATTATGACTGTATATACTTTGATGTGATTTTAATTTCCTTCATTATATTTTTTTGGATGCAAAGCCTAAAGTCATTAATGTAACAATAAATGATATGTTTTGGATGCAAAGGGTATATTAGGAAATCTGTAAATTAATTTTTTAAGTAAACTGGTTTACTAAAGAAAACCAAATTGTGGCCCGGCCACAGTGTGGCCTCATAGATTTACTACTTCCATAAATATCAGACTATTTTGGACACAAATGAGAATTAACTGAAAGAATATGATTTAACATAAAAGTTAAATAAATGAAATTACCTACACGTATATTTATACCTCCTATGTACAATAGATTTTACACTAAACTATTGGGATTGTGACATATATCAAGTTTATTGGTTGATTCAATCTCTAGTGGATTTGGAATAGCCACTTCCTGTTAGAAATATCTTTAGAGAATCTAAATGAGCTCTAATTATTTTTGATGCAAAGTCCATTGATTTTAGATCCCTTGATTCAAATACCCTGAGGTTTTTCTCTTCATAGTTTGAGAATTGCAGTCATGATCATTGCATGATCAAGCACAACAAATTCTGGAAATTTAGCAAGATACTAAGAATGTAATCAGTCGAAAAGCAACAGCTCAACGCAGGACTAATCTGATAAAACACCAAAGAGACAGTTAATGCAGCTTAAGACCTCACAAATCCAACAATGACATCAAAGAAATAAAGGAAATACATAAAGTTCTCTGGCTTGATCATAATGGAAAGACATCCAATTTTTGCACACTCCCAACGCTAGACAGCACGCTAAAACCTCGAGTAGAAGTGATGATCAACCACCCTAAAGCCTCGAGTATAAGTGAAGATTAGCCTTGCTATTCAGATGAACCGATGATAAAGTAGTAACGGAATCCAAATCACTATAAGGAGATTTCGTCTTCCCGATTTCCTCATTCCCATTCTCAATCCAATCGTATTTCATAATTGATCTGGGTAAGCTCCAAGTGCTAGTGAAGCTGCTGTAGAGAATCATACCTCCTCTTGCAAGTGTGTCACAGCTCCTTTCTCTGCAAAAGTATCCCTTCGTATCCAGAGCAAATTTTGAATCGAACTGCTTCTGACCAACATTAGTATGGACGGCTATAGAAAAGTTTGCTGGCCGGAAGCACGCCAACACCTTCTCGACTATCAGACTCAAATCCAATACTTCAAAATCATAACCAGCAGCTTCAAAACTTGCATAACTGAATCCATCTTCCGGTGTCACATGAATTGTCGAGGTTGCACTTCCTTCCAATGAATTCATGGAGTAACCACAGGGATCAAAATCAAAATCACATATCTCGGAGCCCGGAAGAATTTTCCTGATTCCAGAAACTTCTGTCATGACAGCTGCAGAGCTTGATTGTTTCTTGAAAAATACTGAAGCCTTTTTTCGGTCCAAGTTGGTCATGCACATCTCCAAGGTGTAAACAGGCGCCGTATTTCTGGTTGACTCAGCACAAGCAGAGTAAATGTGCCATCTCTGATGTTCATCAGGACCACCAATCACACAGGCCTTGCTGCTAAAGCCAAGTTTGCAAAAATGGCTATCAAGAAGAGCCACTTCATCAGTAAAGTTTCGATGTGGAAATGGCTGAGCACCTGGGAATATGAAACTTCCACGAGTGTATTTAACAGAACTCACAGTGAGTCCAACTGTACCAGCCAACTTAAGGATAGGTGGGACTGAAAGCAGCAGTTTAGTAGTTCCACAAGTTTTCAGTATTATCTTGTATGGATACACGAAAAGGCTAGACTCAGAGAGGACATAGGAATCAACTTCGGTGTTCTTTAATGAGGAGACGATAGTGCATTGTGCTGGCTCAAGTATTTCATCCAACTGATCTTTTGAAAGAGATCGGAGACTATGGGCCCCGGGATCAGTAAATATTCCAGGCTCAAAGAATGAAATCTCCAGCCTTTTCTCATAACCTTCAAATCCGATTGCCGAGATTGGTAAGGCCATTTCCATCAGTAAGGAAGAACTGCTTTATTGACACGAGAATAACAAGGAAGAGGAAAGAAGAAAGGAAATAAGATATGAAGGAAGAAAGCAGTGTTTTGAGGCAGGGCACTGTTCTTCTGAACCACTAGACGTGGTTTATTGCTCAGTTTGATGAATATCAGGATGGTCTCCGAGCACACTGCCGAGAAAATACATTAATAAATAAAATGCATAAAACACATAACTGATGAATGAATCAAAATCATATTGAAACAAAGAAGTAAAACTCACATTGGAGTAAGCAGCAGATCTGAATCTCTTGATTCCTCCACGTGGTCGAACGTCTTCAATGCAGTAAACAAGGGGAGCTTCATAGAATAAGGATCTACTACTATTACTACTACTACTACTACTACTAGACTTCTTCTTCCCTCCCTTGGACTCCATATTTCATTCAGTACTCCCTGCTAACAATCTGATAAGATTCAGAAAAAAAAAAACAATAAATATAGAAACAGTGCAGAACTACCAAGCAAGAACTCATAAACAGTTTCATTTGATACATCCAATTCTAAAGACAAAATCAATATAGCCCACAAGATCATTAAATGTTAGATAATACAAACCAACATATCAACAAGAGAGTAGAGAAGAAAACAAGGAACACATTTGAAATATAATGCAATCACAAGTTTTATTGCAGTCTTTGCTGAGGTGGTTTTCTACAGAATACAAATAACTTACAAGTAATGCAGCTCAATATGATCGAGAAGAGAGAAACTGTCAAACTATGGGGATGTTTGTTTTTATTTTCATTTGGAATTCTCAACTTTTTACTATTCAAAACGCAGAAAACACGTTTGTTTTACTCATTTCCAATTTCAATTTTCACTCACTTCCAATATCAATTTTCGCCTTTTTCCAGTCCTATATAATCTATTCAATCATATACATATATATATATGTGTGTATATATATATATATATATATATATATATATAAAATTACGGTGGGACCCATTATTTACATATTCATCAATTCATTCTAACCACACAAATATATATATATATATATATATATATATATATATATTTATTTATTTCAACCAAAAATTCAAATTGAAAAAAAAAAAAAACAAATATATTTGTATTTTCAAACTTATTACTCCAAACCTTAAATCATTCATCATAACAAAATCATTACATTTTTTTCAAAGATCATCACACGTAAATTTGAATCAGAAATACTTAAAACTAAAAATTGATGTCGGAAATAAAACAAAACATCCCTTAAAGTTTCCAACACATCCCATAATTGACAAGAGAGATAAAGACTCAAGATAGAAAAGGTCACTTGCAATTTCCCCTCATTAGAACATTAATATACAAATATTTAAAAAAAAAATCACAAAACACAAGAAGCAGAGGTTTTTCGTGGACAAATGTAAGCCGATGATCGAGTTATAGATTGCAAAATTATAATAATATTCAAGCACCATCAAATAACTAAACAGGATGACAATTTCCCAGAAATTCAAAGACAATACACGCATACGCATACGCATACCCAAAGCACAAAAACCACACATTGAAATTGCAATTACTCACAGGTATTAACGATGGATACAAGGAGAAATCAACAACAACCACGTCAAGATCTACTTTTTCGCTGGAAACTTCGTGAACGAAACCCTAAAATTCAACAATAACATAAATATCATCAATATATCATATGCAGACACATACAAACGGGCCATCGAGAACATTAAATTAAGAGAAAGAGAGAGAAAATTACAGATTGACAGGAATTCCGAGATGAATGTATAATCGAAGAAATCGTAAAAGTCAAATGAAATGAGAGATTATTTAAAGAGAAATGAAGAGAAATTCCAAAATTTGGATAGAATCTAGAATTGGTGACGCGAAACCAACTTATAAAATATTAAAATTTAAAACAATACACCAACTTGCAAAGGCGGAAGGCCCAAGTAGATGAGTTCGCCACGGCATACTCCTATTTCTAATTTGTAATTGACAAATAGACCCTCGATTTCAAAATCATATTTTATCTTCTATTTCAATTGGAAAATTTCAGTTATGCTTAATAAATGATAAATTATACTTAGTATTCAACGTGTGTAATTTATAATAATGATATCATAAATTATAATTACTAGTAATTTTAATCTAACATTTCATTTTTGTCACAATTCTATTTTCCGTAGGTTCTTTCGATAACTGAAAACTGAAACACCACATTAGAGAATGTGGACAAAAATAATCCTCATAAGTCAAAACAACGTGAGTTCCGAAAGTCCAACATAATTGAAAATTAGGTTTTGCGTCATTTCTATCTACTGAAAAATACTTCTGTTTGACCTGATTTTGCAGGAAAAATTAATTAGAATGTGGAAAATAAAAAAGATCGAGATTTGGAGATAGATCAGACTAAGACTGAATCAAGAATGGGTCGAGAAAGGTTGAGAAAATGACAAAACCGAGTCAGAAGCACCGAGCACGAGCCTAAGCTAAAGGTCGAAGACCCTGCCCTTTGAGTTCGAAATGCAAGCTGCCGATTGTGCATCAGTGTTGGGTTGTGTTGTGTGTGGCACGCTAGCCAATGCACAAGCCACATAACAATGTCATTATATTCTTTAATATGATTTAATATAGTAGAGTTATAGAAAAAGTGAATCATTAACATAAACATATCTGATAGCATTATTATTTGATAAGTTTGCACTATGATTTAGTTCCTAAATGAATTGTATATAAAAGAGAGAGAAAAATGAGACAACAAAAATCTAAAGATCCCGAATATCACAAGGAGATAACTCAAGGGATCATAGTCTCATCAAAATCAAAATGAAAAACCCATAAAGGGAAAATCCATTTTGTGATAAGAGTAATGTCGATTAGCTGAACAATAGATCCGTTGGCTATAATGAGGTGAGAGAGTGGGTGGTCTAATGGTATCATTTTTAATTACTCGTCACTTTTACTGTTCCCCTCTTAAATTCAAACTTATCTGTTTCTCACTCTTCTGATTACACGTGGCACAAAACTGATTAATTTATCAATTTGTTCAGTTTGAGCGCTGTAACTGATGATCTTTCAGTTGAACTGATCAAGCTGACTGAAGTGATTTCAGTTTAGTTTCATCTGCTTCGCTGACTGAAGTGATTTTAGTTCAGTTTCTTCTGCTGCTTTCTTCAGTTTGAACATGTGAACTGATGATTCCGGTTGAAACTAAATGGTTTCATTTCATCCATATTTCCTTCTCAGTTTGCAATCTTTGTGCTTTGCAAATGTTTCGAACTGATCAACACATCAGTTTGGACTTCATAAATTGTTGGACTGAAGCATTTCTTGCTCAGTTCTTCTTCTCTCTTCAGTTCATTTCTTCAGCTTGAGTGGATTTTTGATTGTCTTTTCCTTCTTCATTCAATAGATCATCTTCATCCTTTGATGCTAGTTCAAGTAGTCCCAGTTGAATGCATAGCTCCACAAATCTTGCTTCAGGCAATGGTTTTGTGAAGATGTTAGTTATTTCTCTCTCTGTGTTGACGTACTTAATGCAAATGTCCTTCTTTTCTATATGATCTCTGATGAAGTGATGCCTTATATCAATATACTTGGTTCTGGAATGCAATACTGGATTTTGAGAGATTGCTATTGCACTGTTGTTGTCACAGAATATAGGCACTTCTTCAGTTTCAACTTTGTAATCTTTCAGTTGCTGCTTCATCCAAAGTATTTGCGCGCAACAACTGCCTGCAACAACATATTTAGCTTCAGTTGTAGAAGTGGTGACTAAGTGTTACTTTTTGCTAAACCAGGATATAATTTGCTTTCTAGAAACTGACATGTTCCACTGGTGCTGTTTCTGTCGATTTTGCATCCGCCAAAATTTGAGTCTAAGTAACCGGTTATACTCAAGCTATCATCTATTGGATACCATAGTCCAAGATTTATGATTCCTTTCAGATATTTGATAATCCTCTTAGCTGCTTCTAAGTGAATCTTCTTTGGATTGGACTGGAACCAAGCACACAGTCCGATTGAATAGGAGATGTCTGGTAGACTGACAGTTAGATAGAGTAGTGAACCGGTGATTCCACGATAGTATGTCTGGCTAACTAATTCTCTTTCTTCATCAAGAGTTAACTGAATGGATGTATTTATTAGAATCTTGAGAATTTTTCCTTTATCAGTTCCAAACTTTTTGACCAGTTCCTTGGTGTATTTGGCTTGACTGATGAAGATTTCATCATTCAGTTAATTCACTTGGAGTCCTAGGAGGAATGCCATTTCTCTCATCATGCTCTTCTTGAATTCACTCTGCATCAATTGAGTGAATCACGTGCATATATCTTTGTTCTTGGATCCAACTATGATGTCGTCCACATAGATTTGAACCATTAAGATCTCTATTGACCGTTCTATTCGAAATAGAGTTCGATCAATGATTTCTTTTTGAAAGCTATTCTCTAGCAAGAATGACGTAAGAGTTTCATACCAAGCTCGAGGAGCTTATTTTTAGTCCATAGAGAGCCTTCTTCAGCTTGTAGACTTGATCTCCAATTTCAAAACCTGGTGGTTGTTCGACGTACACATGTTCTTTGAGTATTCCTTGAAGAAATGCACTCTTAACGTCCATTTGGTAGACTGTGAAGTTGAAGTGAGTTGCATACGCTAGGAATAGTCTTATTACCTCTAGTCTTGCAACTGGTGCAAAAGTTTCATCAAAGTTGATCCTTTCACTTTGAGAGTATCCCATAGCTACCAATCTTGCTTTGTTTCTTGTGATCACACCTTGTTCATCCATCTTGTTGCGAAAGACCAATTTTGTACTAATTACTTTCTGGATTTTTAGTCTATCAACAAGAAACCACATGTCATTTTTCGTGAACTGATTCAGTTCTTCTTGCATTGTCATAATCCAGTCTGAGTCTTCTAGAGCTTCTTTGACATTTTCCGGTTCAGCTTGAGAGATGAAGCATGTGAACAGTGCATGTTCAGTTGAGCTTCTGGTTTGTACGCGGCTTCTTGGATCACATACGATTTTGTCAGTTGGATGGCTTTTGAGCCATTTGGGTAGGTTAGCTTCTGATGATTCTTCAGTTGGTTCATTGTTGTTAACTTCATCAGTTGTCCTTTCTTCAGTTGATTCAGCTTCTTCATCAATTCTTTCCCCTGTTTCAGTTGTGGGGTTAACGGTCTCAGTATAGTTTGTGTCCTCATTGACCAGATTGGTTTCAGTTGTCCTAGTATCGGTTCCATTATTTTCCTCTAGTGATATCTCGAACCGCTCTGGAACTATGTGGTCAACGTAGTCCTGCGAGTTCTCAGTTTCACTAGGTTGTACATCATGAACTGATGTATCAATGATATCTTTGTTCATGTACTCATTAGCAAATTCATCAAATACCACATGACATGTTATTTCCACAATAAGGGTTCGTTTATTAAACACTCTGTAAGATTGTGAATGAGGAAAATTATATCTAAGAAATATTCTCTCATCAGCTTTGGCACTGAAGGTTTTCAGTTGAGTCTTGCCATTGTTGTGAATATAACATTTACAACCAAATATTTTGAAGTATGAGATAAAAGGCTTACGACCCTTGTATAACTCATAAGGAGTTTTGTCATGTGAACTGACGATTGCACTCCAGTTTTGAGTGTGGCATGTTGTGTTGACTACTTCAGCCCAGTAATTTTCAGCTATGTTGGCATCATCTATCATTGCTCGAGCTGCTTCTTTGAGTGTTCGGTTTCGCCTTTCAGCTACATCGTTTTTTTGAGGAGTTCTTGCAGCTGAGTATTCGTGAGTTATTCCAAGCTCACTACAGAAACTGATCACTTGCTTGTTGATGAATTCAGTTCTATTATCTGACTGAATTCTCTAAACTGAACTTTCTTTTTCAGTTTGCAATATTCTGATCAGTGTTTACAACTTGGCATAAGTTTCATCTTTGCTTCGCAGAAATTCCACCCAAGTGTATCTTGAAAAATCATCAACCACTACTAATATAAATCTTTTACCTTTTGGACTTTGCAGTTTGACTAGTCCAAGCAAGTCCATGTGTAGCAGTTGGAGGCATGCAGTTATTCCTGGGGGATGACTCTTATTTTTGAAAGATGACTTCACTTGCTTCCATTTTTGGCACGGTCCACAAGTACCAGTTTTCTTGTAGATTTATTTGGAAAGTCCTTCAACCAGGCCTTTCTTGGCTAGGTAATTGATGCTCTTGAAGTTGAGATGATTCAGTCGATGATATCATAGCCAGCTTGTTTCAGTTGTCCTTTTTGAAAGAAAACAAGCTTTTGAATAATCGGTTGACCAGTCAACTACATACATGTTTCATTTGCTCACACCGGTTAGGAGAATTGCTCTAGTTGACTTATCTCTTATATCACATGTGTTTGTGTTGAAGTCAACTGAGTAGCCATTGTCACATAACTGACTGATGCTTAGCAGTTTGTGTTTCAGTCTGTCCATATGGGAGATTCAATTGACTACTACTTTTTGTTTGACCATGAACCATTCTCCAATTGCTCGACTTTTGGAATTATCTCAAAATATGACAAGTGGACCTTTTACTTCCCTGTAACATTCTAGATCTTTTTTATCTCTAGTCATGTGCTTGGAGCACCCGCTATCTAGATACGAAATATCATTTTTCTTCCTAGATAGGATGCTCTTTTCCTGAAAAAACAATGATTAGCTTTTAGGTACCCGTTTCATATCAGGTCCTTGTTGATTAATCAAGTTCTTAGGAATCCAAATTTGCTAAACTTTTGGCTTTTCAATATTCAGTGGCCCATCAGACTTAGATCGTTTGATTAGTTTTGTTTTTCTTTCAACTTTTCTTCTCTGAGTTGATTTAGTTGAATGGTACCTGCGATAAGAGTTAGTAGGGTAAAATAATTCAACTAATCCTCTTTAGTTTTGAGATCTTTGAGCTCTTCGATCAGGCCAATGCCTTGTGTGTTTCTAGTTTGATGGATTGAACCCTCTTGGATTGATCTTTGGTTCATTTCTGGAATTCAGATAGTCATCATATTGGTTTTTGGGTTCAAAGGTGTTTCTCTGGTTTCTTATATAGGTACTTTGATGTCCTCTATAGGTATGTTGATTAAACCTTTGAGTAGGGTAGGCTTGATATCTGAGAAAGATGTTTCTTTTAGGATCAACTGATTTCTCAGTTCGGTTCACTAGTGGTCTTGGTTGAACTAGTGGTCTCGGTTGAGAAGAGTGACTAAATTGTCTAAGCAGAATTTAGGGGGTTCTGAGTATACCTTTTCCTTTAGATACTTCAACCGATTGCGTTGGCCTACTGAATCTTTTAAGATGCCTTTATCACTACTTTACACAAGTGATTTTCCTTTTTTTGAAGTAGTGAACTTATTATAACCCAACCTTGTACTGCCAAACTCTATTCTTTGATGACTCAAGATTTCATCTAGAGTTTAAGATCCATTTTTGAATTTCATAGAATTTTTTGCTCTATCAAGGATCTCATGTTTGAGTCTTAAGTTCTCAGTTTCTAACTCAGCAGTTTTCAACTTCAATTTTTCAAATTCTACTAACTGAGTTTCAAGATGATTCATTCTATCATGATCAATGTTCAGTAGTCTAACTTTATTTCTCAATTTATCATTTTCAGCTTTCAGTTTGACATGCAAACATAATATTGAAGCTAACTGATTTTCTAACAATATAAGTTTTTCATCGAGTTCCATACTATAAATAATTGCTTCATTAATATGATAAAATGAGGTTTTAGATTCAGTTGTACTAACCTCTTCTTCATTGTCAGCCATTAGGCAAAATAGAGCTTTATTATCCGAGTTATAGCCGTTAGAGTCAATTCCAGATAGATAGTCTGAGTCGTCTAGTATGACATTCTCAATGTTTTCCATCATCGCCTTTCTTCTGAAGAAGCTTCTTCCCACCTCGGCCTTTTTGTCTTCTAGGAGATAAAGACATTCATATCTATAGTGTCATTGTTTGTGATAATGAAAACACTCGCCTGGGCTTCTGTTGCCTCTTCTGGCTGGTTCAGCTGATCGTTTAACTTGATACTGAATTCTTTTAGCTTTTGTAGAATCTTCAAGTTGGAGTTGAGCTAGTTGCTTGTCTCTGATTCTATTCAGTTTCTCTAACAATTTTGTCATTGACTGAATTTGCTCATTGATGTCATCAGTCAGGTTCTCATTTTTCTCGATTATTTCTCTTCTCCTATCAGTTATAGATCCGCCTTGATTTTCTCTAACTGATGAACTTCTCGGTCGAAAGTTGTTTCTTCCACGAGTGTCTCGAAACCGGTTCCTTTCACCATAAAAGACGGCATCATGAACTAATGAGGTTGAGGCTTCCTTTTTCCGGATTAGGCTGTACTCATGAGCTTTGAGAGTGCCGAATAGTTCTCTGGGAGTGATGCTATTTAGATTTCTTGATTCTTTGGTAGCAATCACCTTCATATCCTATTCTTCTATGAGATTGTCTAATATCTTGGAGTTCATCTCACAGTTGGGATAGCTTCTTCCCAAGTTGGTCATTTCACTAATTATGCCTAGAAATCTGATTTCAAGGCTTGAAATGGATTCTTCTGGTTGTATTTTGAAAGATTCATATTTGTCAACCGCGAATTGGAGTTTGTTTCCTTTGATGGCTTCAGATTCTTAACATAGGCCTATCAACAAATTCCATATCTCCTTAGCGGTTCTGCAGTTCTTGGTGTCCTTCATTCGATCTTCATCTAGAGTCTGGAAGAGTGCTTCTTGAGCCACAAACTCTAGATTCTTCAACTTTTTTTCTTTACTGATGAGAAGATGAGTTGGCTTTGGAATTTATGTTGGTTGATTGACATCAACTATGTGGGCTTCGTTGTCCATCATTATTGTGATTGGACCATCTTCAATAACCTCCCACATATTTTCATGAATTAAGCATATATGAGCTTTCATCCTTCTGCTCTAATTATCGTAGTTCTCAACTGAAAATAGAGGTAGCTTATGGTTTTCCATAGCTTAAGATGTTAGCGCAAATAAGCCGATCTGATTCAGTTGATCTGCAGACACAGCTGATCCTTAGAATCAACTACTCTGATACCACTTGTTGGTCCCGGACGAGTCTTGATCAGTTTAGAGGGGGTGAATAAACTGATTTCAAAACTTGTAAATAGATGTGGATAAATTCAAGGGCCCTTTGACTCGTTTAAACTTAAGATGTTGTCTATTTTCAGTTTATTCGAGATAGGTACAAGTCATGTGATCTCGTGTGCAGTTTAAAGAGATAAGCAGTTTATTAACTGAAAGCAATACATCACACAATTGATTTTATAAAGGTTCGAAGCCTTAAAACTTCTACATCCTCTCTTCTTTTCGCAGAAGGGACAAATCTACTATATAAAATCTGAGTTAATCTTACAAATTATACAATTAATGAAAACTAGTTGAACCTGGTAATAATGAATTTCTTTACAATGTTACCTCAGTTGGGTTGATGGCTCACACTTGCAGTCTCCAACAGTTAGCTACTGTGGCGACAGTTTCTTTAGCGGCGGCTCACACTTAGCTGAAGAGTTATGTGCTATTGTCATCTTTACAAGATTTTAGATCTTTTTCAATCTTCAAGATTGTTGGTCTTGAACTGGGGTTATCAATTAATAGTGCTCTTTGAACTAAGCAGTTGTAGTTGATACTTTTCAGAGCTTTGACTGAGAAGAGCTTTGGCTGGACTTTCAACAGAAAACTGAGGATGTTTATAGCTTGTAGAGTTATTCTTCTTTTCAGGTTGACTTTTGCAGCTGCATATATCGCTTGAACTGAGTAGAATAGAGGGAGAGAGAGCTCAGTTTTCTTGGCAAAGATTTTAGGCAAGGTTTAGGTAAAAGTTATGCGAAAGTCCTTTACAAATTTTGCCTCACTCGTCTTTTATAAAGGAGTGTATTATGACTGTTGGTTGTGGCAGGTCTCTTGAGCGATCATAGGTTTGATGGTCGATCAAAAGTTCGTTTGATGCATATAGCCGTTGACATGGTTGTTGCGGCCGTTATTCTGCCATTGACTCTGCATTAATTTCTTTAATTGTGCCTAGTTGATTAGTTCACTTAATGCTTCAGTTCGGCTTCTTAGAGTCACTTTTTTTCGTTGCTGATTGAAAGGCTTTTCGACTCGACTGTTCATGTTCATCGGTTGGGTTGACTTGGATCTCAGTCCGGCTGATTTTGACTTCCAGTTTGACCGTCAGCTGAGTTGTTTTAAACTTGAACTTGGCTGACTTGACCTTCAATTGGGCCATCAGTTGAGTTGTCTTGAAGATCAGTCTGGCTGATTTTGACTTTCGATCTTGGCCGTTAGTTGAGTTGACAAAGTCTTTAGTTGAATTTGTCTAAGCCTTCAGTTTAGTTGACTTGGCCTTCAGTTCTGATCGTCTGAGTCTTCAGTTTTTCTTGAGTGTTTTGACATCTCATCAAAACTTCATTTAGGGCTTCTTTTGATTGTTTTTCCTAACATATACACACTCACACATCGATAGCAAAATTTAAAAGGTTTGCACAGTTAGATTCATCATATAGTTCATACATTTGTTTATTTTCTTGTTCGAGAAAATGATTTCTAGAACTCGATAAATTATTTAGTTATTTTTCCAAAGTCTAGTTTAATTCCGTAAACTAGTCAGAAACTTAAAGTTTAGCTTGGAATGATGTTTTCTAATTATTTAGTTCTAAAAATCTTATAATTTCCAGATTTATTAATTTAGAATTGACCTATAAGTTTTATTTGAGATTATTTTGATATCTAGGTGCGGCGTAATTTGGACCCTCATCCGGCGTGTGATATTTCATGGTTGTTTTTACAAGCTCTATTTATTGAGGTGTGTAACCAATTTAAAGTTATGTCTGTGAGTAGGTAAATGTATTTAAAGTTATATCTTTAAGTGAGTAATTTATTTAAAATTATACTTTAAAATTGGTAAATGTATTTAAAGTTATATCTCTAATTAAGTGGGTGAATTTATTAAAGTTAGACTTTTAAGTGGATAAATCTATGTATTAAATTTGTGCTTTGAAATTGTGTTTGAAATAGATGAATCATTGATTATTATTGAAAGTTATAAGACATGTTTTGATGTGTATGGTAATATTTTATTGTCCAAAATAAAGTCGTTCATGAATTGTGGTGAAATATCTATGTGATTGAATATGTCCTGTGTACAGTCGATGTATACGTCTATTATTCTTCCTTCTTGATGTGGAATAATATGATTTGAGATTCCTCCTTCGTGATGTGGAATAATTAGGGATGTCAATGGGTAGGGTAGGGTACGGGTATGCCTTCCTCATACCCTACCCTAACATAAAATGTCCTACCCATACCCTACCCTATTTTTTATAGAGGCTAGGGTACGGGTATTACTCTACGGGTAATCAGATACCCGCGGGTAAAACGGGTTACCTGTTTAGATTTATTTAATAATATATCACAATAAAAAATTCCCAAAACACGAAAAAAAGTTAATAAATGAGTTCTTTTGTCAAAATATAATCAATACAAATAAATCAAATTCTTGTGATGGCACCAAAACACCAAAACTAGAAAATTAATTCAAAAAGTTTATATATATATATATATATATATATTTATATATTTATTTATTTATTTAATATGTTAGGGTAATCGGGTAAAACCTTAATCTCATACCCTACCCTTACCCTAATAAAATTTAGCGGGTACGGGTAGTATCCTACCCGTTACCCGAATCTACGGGTACTACCCGCCCCTATAACCAGTTTATCCGCGGGTAATTTTACCCTACGGGTAAAGTTCACATCCATATGAATAATTCTTCCCTAGTGATGTGGAATGTTATTATTTGAAATTCTTCCTTCGTGATGTGGAATTAATGAATTAGTTATACCTTGATCAAATAAGATCGTTGAGATTGTTTGCATATGACTGAAGATCATCGACCGTCATTGGTTGAGGGGTGGTCGATGACAGTTAGCTCCGTCCTTTATCTTCATTACCATTTTAGGTAACTTTCCAATTTGACCCTGAAAAATATCATCTGCATGTATTGTCATAACCCTGAAAGTTTCAGCAATATCTAAGAATGGCTCTTTAATTATGCCAGCTATTTTTTTTATTTTCATTTGATTGATAACAGTTGATCCTCAGCACTTGTACCATTCTGCTTCTGACTTTTTAAGCTAGTTATATTCAATTCTTTTCTAGTCCAGCTGGATGTCTTCTCATCTTTAGTTCTTCAAATGAACTTTTCATATTTCAGACATCGGGGCTTGTAACTTTGATGAGTGATGTTTTTGCACAACATTTTGAGGTTTAAATGAAAGAAATTGAAGAGTTTAGTATGTGCTTTAACCCAAATTGCGTTTTTAACCTCCTGATTTGGAAGTTTTGTTTCTTGTTTGAGTTAGTACATATTTGAGGGATTTAATACCATGGAATGATATTAATTAAATAAGGAGCGCATTGCAAATTGAATCGGGTTAATCAATCAAGAAATGAACGAGAATGAAATAAAATTATGGAAGTTGCCGGAGACGCAGTACTCAAAGAGCGACCTGTAAATGCGACTCCTTGGGGTCGCATTTTCGACCTTCTCCAGGCGCGATCGGGAAGCGCAATATCCTACGGGTCATGCCCCAGAACATTGCAGACGCGATCCCATAGTACGACCTCCCTCTGATCGCGTCTCGAACACTGATTTTTCGATTTAGTTAATTTTCGCCCATTTTTTATTTTCTTTTATTCCTCACTATATAAACTCATCCCATTTCGAAATTAGGGCATAGAGTTCCATCCTTAGCCTCTTTTAGAAAGTTTAGAGAGTGTGAATAGATAGAAGAGATGTGTTATTGAAGATTGGGCAAGATGAGCAAGTTGAAGCAAGATTTGAAGACCAAAACATTCATCCAGGTTCCTTTGTTCTTTAATTTTGTTGAAATTATGTTCATTCTTATAATGATTTTAGTTTTTCATTTTGCAATGATGAGTTAATCCATTTATACTCTTGGGTGTTGGATTTATTTGGATTATGGAATATAAATAATGTTTATGTTGGATGTTTGATGATTTATGTTTATGCGTTGGATTCTTGCTATGCATGGATGTTGTTTATTTGTTGATTGGTGATAGCTAATTGATAATTAAATGACATGTTTATGTATGTTGATTCATAATTCAAGAGATGAGCTTCAACATAGGTTCCTAAGAATCTTAAGAGAATTTGTCACCTAAATCGAGAGATTAGGGATAGTTGTTAAGGCTCAATTAAGATCATTTGTGCTTTAAGTAAGCACATTCTAGGAATTAATTGGAGACAATATCCTAGGGGTATGCCCCACTTTCTAAATGCTTCAAGTGAAGATTTAGGATGCTTAAGTGATCGCCTTTAATTTGTGAGCTTGAATCGTGAGTTGAACATCCTAGATAACCGAATTTTGTACTAAGTAATCCAAATAAACCAACCCCTAGAGTATTCCTTCCTTTGATTGTCTAGCTCGTTAGTTAAATTGTTTATTTATTTTCTTTGCTCATTCATTTAGTTCTTAATTAAACAAATCTACATTTCATTGTCTAGATAACAAATATGAGTCAATGTAATAATACATGTTTATTTAATTCTCTTTTTCCTTGTAGATTCAATCTCGTTTTACTCTATGCTACATTTTACTTATCCATTTGCAAGTTGATCCGAGACTTCACACCAAACTTGAACCTATTTTACATGTAACTTGAACCTATTTTACATGACACATTTATATTATGGACAGTTACATGACTTGATCAGCTACTTTCTATATTTAACAAATTAATCTAATTAACATCACTCAAAACTTTTATATTAATATTTCCTAAAACATCCCAATTAGGGCTTATATTTATTTGTTTAGAATTTAATTTCATTTAAAGTTTATATATGCATGAAAAATTAATGGTTTGTATTTTTCATCCATATTTCTTCATCCAAAAATGTATGTGTGATATCTTAAATGAAATATCATAAATAGACCTTTAATTTTTTTATTTTTTGCGTAAATACATTTTAACGTTATGATCGTTTGGAGTTTTGTGGCCTATTTGACATAGCGTAGCTACACCATATATAGAATAAGGGATGTGGGCTGAATTCTCTGGGAGATTCTCTACTTTAATTTTGTATTTTTGTCTTGTATTTCAAATTGGATTTGTATTTAAAAATTAAATAATTATCCATTAAAAAAATTAAATATACATGGTATGAACGGAATGGTTGGAAGAATAGAGCATGTCGTCTGTAACTTCTTTGCTAACTTGAATTTAATTATTCAACTAGACCAAGATGCATAAACAAAACAAACAAAAAATATATACACACTTATCAAAGAAAAAATGTGATCAACTGGTGTATTCAATAAAGGATTGTATATATACACACGTTGATTATCTTCCAAATTGCAATAATAGGCCGCAAAAATTATTGATTGGCTACTGGAGCAGGCTGTGGTAGGGGCGTCTCAACCGGAGTCGGCAGCGGCGAGCTCCGGCAGATGGGACACGTAGGATGAATCATCAGCCACGGATCAATGCAGCTCCGGTGGAAGATGTGGCCGCACTCCGGCAGCAGCCGCAGCATCTCGCTGTCTTTGTAGTCGGCGAGGCAGACGGCGCATCCGGAGGCGGCGGCGGAGTCACCTTTGTGCGGCTTGAGTTGGGCGTAGGTGTATAATGGGAAGGTGGAGATGGCGTCTGCGTCGAGGCCACCGGCGTCGTGTTGGATGACTACGTGGATGGATGTACCACCTCCGGCGGCGGAGGAGGTGTGGCGGAGGGTGGGGGAGGAGCGGGTCGGCGTTCTCTTGCACCTGTAGGAGCAGTAGGTGATGGTGACGAAAACGAAGAGGACGGCGATGGAGAGGCCGATGCCGTAGCCAAAGCTGCCGAGAGTGGTGTCGGAATATTCTTGATTGGAGTCGGATAGAGTGTTATTCATCTCTCTGTCTCTCTCTCTCTCTCTCGTGTGTAATGTCTGTGTTGGAGAGGAAGGGAGAAGCCCTCCTCAAATTCAACTACATACTTTAATTTCCTACTCGTCAACTTGATAGATACAGGCTTGGTATCTATATATATCAACTCGTTTAGGAGTCACCGGGTCAACTGGTTTATCCCATACGTGTATTTCGGTTTATGAAACTAATGGAGGTCTCTCTCTCTCTCTCTCTCTTCTCTCTTCTCTCTCTAATATATACTGTATGATGTATATGGGGAAGGGAGAGAGGTATTAATAAGGGGAAACTATCCAAAGAGTAAATTGACTTGGGAATGGTTGAATCTATCTAGCGGTGCACCTGATAATTTTGTGTTTTTGTTAATTATTATCAATACACATCATATTTATTAATTTTCATACTTATATATATTTGATGACATTATAAATACATAGTTAGAATTGCATATTATATTTTTTGTGTTTTTCATAATTGAATTTATAATTTTAAAATTATAAATTCTAATGGAGTGAAATCAATCTTAATTAATAATTATAAATTTAAACTAAATTAAAACATAATAAATTAAAATAGGAGAAAAAATAGAAAATAAATAAATGTGATAAATACACATGACAACGTCCATGTATATTAGTTAAATGAAACACGAGATGTAATGGAAAATCTAAAGGTGATGGGGAAGGGAGTGGCAAAATTATGGAGAAGCCTTCCTTGTTTATTAATTACTCATCGTTTCTACTGGCCAATTTGGTCAATCAATATATACATCAATAATACCATTTTTTAATGAAGATGCATACAAAAAATATATTAAAACCGAAGATGTTATCCATAGGTGGTCAACTATCTTGATTCTTTTCTCATATTGTGATATTAGGTTTAAATAAATCTAGTGGTGCTTAATTACTTATTAATTATGAAACAACTTAATTTTAAATTACGACAGTCAATGAGCCATCGCAACTTTATCAGAACATTACTCACAACTCAAGAAAAGGTTACATAATCTTGACCCAAATCAATTGTTTTTTATTGCAGCTCTTCGCCATTTAGGAGTTGCCTCTTCAATCTAGTGACAGAAACAAGACGACCATATTTAGATATATGATCATATCTAAATCTATACTTGACAGTCACTATATAAATAGAAAAATTAATTGCATTTTCTATAAATGGAAATATAATATTTATTAATTAATTAATCTTTATATTACATATTTAGTTAATTATACACCGTCATTCAATAATCGAATTTCAATATTATAAATTAATTTTTCATTTTGCTAAAATAATATTTTCATCTAAATTTATTTTTATAAGGATAAAAAAATAAACAATTCCAAAATTTTGTGGCCTTTAATTTATTGATCGATCTATATGTAATTTTCTAGATACCGATTTTATCTTTTTTATGATGGACCACAACTTTATGTTAATTATTATGACTAAATATTCTAATCTAATGTTCGGTTCAGTAAAAAATTAACATTTTATATTCTAGCTAAAGTTAATAAATGTTTGTTCAGAATTTAGAGTTCAATAATTATATTTTAGGGTATATCTGTTTAGAAAAAAAAATTAAGAGAAAATAAATAAAAATGAAAAATAAAATAAAAATAATAATAAAATTTGGCGCGTTCACAACAATCTCCACGCATCCGCTGCCGTCTGACCAAAGCTTGGGTGCGGCAGATGCACCCAATTAAGTGTTGCTCTTTTTTAATAGTTTACGCATGATATTAAAGTATCATTTTGACTAATAGGAGATCAAATTGATATTTTGATTGTAGTATGGGATATACAAATCTATTTAATGTGCACTTTATTTCAAGAATCTTCATATAGTCATGTATTCTAAATAGTTTATTTCATATTTTATTCATTTTCATATGACAAATAATAAACAATTTAGTTATTTAATTAAATTAATTATAGAAATAGGATTTATTTGATTATATAGTTAATTATATATTTCATCAAAATAATTAATATATTAATTAAGAGGTGGTCTTGTGTGCATCTTATACACCATCAGACGGTTAACGCCGGTCAATGCGTTGACCGAGTCAACATGCAACCCGCAAAAAATCCCGTCAAAATTAGTATAAACCGTAACATAAAAAGTATTACTCAATCACAAAAGTATCACTCAAAAGCACAAAAATATCACCTGAGGTATCGGCTAGAAAAAAAAAATCGTAGAAATCAATATCAACCGTAACATTAAAATATATCATTCAAAATTTAAAAAGTATCACCCATATCATTATTTTATTTTGCAACTTAACGTCTAATGGTGCACCTAGTTAATGTGGGAGAATTGACAATTAATTAAATGTTAGAATATCAATCCGTCAAAATAAATGGGACGATGTATCCAACCAATTTTTTTGAAACAAGATATTGTATTTATCTTAAACATCAAATTATAAATTACAGGGGCACACTTGTGTGAGACCGTCTAACGGGTCTCTTACGTTAGACGGATCTCCACCCGACCCGACCCGGTAATATATATATATATATATATATATATATATATATATATATATTAAAAAAAATCTGATTTCTTCCAGCTCCACCTAGGGTTTCTTTCAGCTCCAACGCACAACGCACGATTTCTTTCTTCCAGCTCCAACACACGACGCGCGATTTCTTCCAGCTCGATCACGATTTAATGGTTAATTTGGGAAAAAGAAGCAACGTTACCTCTAGTGGAATTTCAGTGAATTCTGGCAAAGTAACATTAGCAACAACCGGTATGTGTTCTTAATTTAGAAGATTTGTAATTTTGTTCCAATTGTGCGATACTAATTCTGTATATGAAATTATGCTGAAATTATGCATTCCAATTGTTTGACAATATGTTCCTAAAACTAATTCGTTAAAATTTTGATTTAGTAATCTGTTATTGTTATAATAATTCTAGAACTGATTTAAATCGTAAATTTCCAGATATTGTTATTCTTGATTATGAATACAATGGTGAAGATGTAGAAACAACATCTATCGATGAGGATGAATCTGTTATGTTGGAAATTGATAGTAAGTACTTTACTTCTATTTTCTGTTTGTTATAACCAATCAACTGGACAATGTATTTTATACAGTAGTGATACTTCTATGGTATTTAGTGATACATTTCATACAGTTATCGACTCTTTCCTGTTTCTGCCTCAATAATTAAATTTAATGTTAATATGTTGTTAGTGATACGTATTCTCATCATAGTAATCCTTCGCAAGGTATTAGCGATATGTTGCATATTGTTTCACTTACTACCAATTATATATCACTCGATAGTAATGATACTTCAAGCAGTAGTTAGTGATACACCACTCACAATTATTGACACTATTTTATTTCTGCCTCAATAATTCAAGAAAAGTGTATAACACAGGGCCATATTGTATTTTATATAGTAGTGATACTTTTATGGTATTTAGTGATACATTTCACATAGTTATTGACTCTTTCCTGTTTCTGCCTCAATAATTAAATTCAATGTTAATATGTTGTTAGTGATACGTGCTCTCATCATAGTAATCATTCGCAAGGTATTAGCGATATGTTGCATATTGTTTCACTTACTACCAATTATATATTACTTGATAGTAATGATACTTCAAGCAGTATTTAGTGATACGCCACTCACAGTTATTGACACTATTTTATTTCTGCCTCAATAATTCAAGAAAAGTGTATAGCACAGGGCCATATTATATTTTATACAGTAATGATACTTTTATGGTATTTAGTGATATGTTTCAACACAGTGATTAAATCTTCCATGTTTCCGCCTCAATAATTAAATTCAATGTCAATGTTTGTTAGTGATACGTGCTCTCATCATAGTAATCCTTCGCTAGGTATTAGTGATACGTTGCATATTGTTTCACTTATTACCTAATTATGATTCACTCGATGGAAATGATACTTCAAGAGTAGTTAGTGATACAACACCACATAGTTATTAATGTATATCAATAAATCAAGAAAAATGTATATCACACGCACATATTGTATTTTATACAATAGTGATACTTCTATGGTATTTAGTGATACGTTTCACACAGTTATTGACTCTTCTCTGCCTTAATAATTAAATTCAATGTTGAAGAGCTGATGAGTACAGTGCCTTCCGTGGGGGGATTCAGATGTTTCAAGCTCTTCTATTCAAATATTGGATCATGAACGTTCAACCACAAAGGTTAAAAGAAAAAGAATCAAAGGGCATCTTCAAAAAATCAAGAAGAAGAATATAAGTGCTACTTCAATTTCAAAGGAGTTTAGTTCCAAAACCCCTAATCCCAGATTGTTTTGAGTTTCTTATTATATTATTGATACAGCAGTTTATTTGTATTGATACTAATATATATATTACTGATACTCTTTACTCATGTATTTAGTTTCTTATTATATTATTGATACTCTTTACTCATGTACTTAGTTTCTTATTATATTATTGATACTTGTTACATTATTATTAATACTAAATTATTATAGAGAATCGACATCAAATATGAAAAAAAAAGAACAAAATGCTATGTGATTAAATTATTCATGCATTAAATAGTGTTACTTCACATCATACATAGTGATACTTTCTTCATTAGTATTGATACTGTAATATATAACTTATGGTCGATGAAATTATTTGATATATTGAGAACATAATTACCGTTGCAGATCATTTTTTATCGTTTATGTGTGTCTCTCTGTTTTTTAATACTTGTAATAAACGAAATAAAATAGTGTTACTTTCCTGCACACATATTAATACTTTTCTGTATAAATAGTGGTACATATTATCTACAATATCAACAAAATATATATATTCAAAAATGATTTCTAAAATATGTTCAGAAATACAAGAAAATACACAGTTCATTAGCAAGAAAATCTGTAGCTTGCATATCCTAAAAACCTTTTGGAAACATTACAAAAATCCAACGCTTCCAAACCTAGTAAACCTTCCAATCATATCTGCACAAAAACTAATTGTTTGTAGCCATTGTTCCCAACCATGTTAAACTTCCCCAACATGTCAATGTTTTCCAACCAAATATTCATCACAAATACCAACCAACATCCAACCAAATAAACTTTCCGCTATCATGTTAGACTATGCACTGCTTATCTTTGCTCTCAAATCATTTAGTGGTGAAAGCATGATTCTTGCACAGTATTGGCCTCTTAATCTTCACATTTTGGATGCTTCATCCCGTTAAGAAAAATAGTCTTCTGTTCACATTGCACAAGAAAAATAGTTCAGTAAATTATACAGTTAAGTATCACTAAGTAGAACTTAAGTACCACTAACTAAAAAACAAAGTATCACTACCTAAAAAGCAAAGTATCATCTTTTCACACTGCACAAAAAAATAGTCAGTGAATTATACAGTTAAGTATCACTAAGTAGAAAGTAAAGTATCACTAATTATAAAAGCAAAGAATCACTAACTAAAAAATAAAGAATCACTAAGTAAAGGTAAAGTATCACTAAGTAAAAATAAAGTATCACTAACTAAAGTAAGTATCACGAACTAAAGTTGCCCCATCAATGCGTATTCTGGAGCTAGATAACCCCTGCAGTAGACGAGACGGGAAACACGAAAACTATGAGAAACATAGAAAGAGACCAAGTATATACGATTGAGACAAATATGTTTGAACTACAAAACATTCTTTTCAAGGTAGAGAAATGCAATGAAAACATGCACTTACATTGTTCCTGCTACTTTAGTGCTAACGTGGGTGACATTATCAGGAAACAGTTTTGCTAATCCAAAATCTCCAATTTTTGGGAGGAAATTCCCATCAAGAAGCACGTTGCTCACCTTTATATCATGAAGTAACAATCTGTGACTCGACGTCCTTGTGGAGGAACTCAAGCCTATAGAGGAATTAGAGGAATGATTGTTTGTGACTTCATTGTCTTAGACTAGACCAATGAAGCTCTCATAAAAACAGAACCAACAAAAACATAAACTAATAGCATCAAAACAGAACCAACACAGTCAACTCAAATTAAGTATCATTATCAATAAACACAATCAACCATAACCACACAATATCTGTCTCAAATCAAGGTAGGATTGTGTGTTATTCTAAATTAAAATGCCCTAAAATCAAAAGCCCTAAATTGCAATACCCTAAATTAAAGGCCCTAGATAAGCTTACAATAATAACTTCAACTCTGCGCCGGAGATGTTGATGTCATAGCACCGGTTTCCGATATGACTACCGCGCCGGTGGTCGGGAAAGTTGGTGATGGTGGGGGTGGTGCTCGCAAAACTTCATGCGACAGTGGTCGCGATAATTGGGAATACTTGGTGCGCTGCGGGAGACGAAACGTATATGTAAGGAGTGAGGAAGATGGAGGATGTTGCGATTGTGAGGAGAAGCTGCGGTTGTGGGGGGAGAATCGCCGGCTATTGTGGGTGAAGAGATGGGGGAGAGAATCGCGGGAGAGAAGAAGTGAGCGATTTTTTTTTTAATATATATATGACCGGGTCGGGTACTACCGGGTCGGGTCGGGGGAGATCCGTCTAACGTAAGAGACCCGTTAAACGGTCTCATACAAGTTTTTGTCTAAATTATATGTTATATTGTAATGATACATGTGAAGGTGGCCAATATACACAACCATAGACAACACAACAATATACATCGAAGAACTAAGAAATATCGTTGTGTATGAATAAACTATAAATTATGAGAAACAACAATGATTTTTCTCTTCCCACTTTTCACAGTCTTTCAGTTGAGATCAAGTATAATCTATGATATTTAATTTTATCAATTTAATATTAAATATATTTTGAATTGAATAGAAATTAAATTTGAATTAAATAAGTTAAAAAGTTTGAATGAAATATTTTAAGTATATTTATTTAAAATATTATTAAATTTTGAAGTTAATTAAATATATTAAAAAATTCAAGATTCACGCGTGGTATATTCGTTCATATCATGATTGAATATAATTTTATTATTGTACATAATTTTCTTTTAATAATATAATATTCATTGCATGTGAATCGCACATGTATGGTATACTAGTTTTAGCAATGAAAGTCTATTAAAAAAAATAAAAAAAAATAAACCAATTTGTATATCAATAATTTGTGCCACATCGGCCTAAAAAATTAATTCTTAAAAATTTGTTTCAAGTTGGGCTCCCTCTTGCATGAAGACAAATTAAAATTAAATTGAGAATCGACCCAAGTTGAGGAGTGCTAATTTAAGTCTAAGAGGTCCAAAACCAAATTAGAGTAGCAATTATTTTCCGACGCCAAACACATATTTGGAGTAGTTTCAAACTGTAATTGACTTTTTTCTTTTATTCCAAAATGGAAAAATGTAATTTACTTTTGATCATCTCACTTGCACTCTGAATTAATGTGCCCTTCCCCACTCTATATCTCTATATAATCTACATACATGAAAATTAAAAAAAAAATAAAAAAATTGCTTCAATATAGTTTGTATTTTTTTTTTCTTTTGTGTTTGTGGACAGGTGTCGACATTTGCAGGTGTGCGGACGTATACACAGGTAGTGTTTGGTGTAGTGTAGAAGCAATAGTAGAATGGAATTTTTTTTAGGATGGATTTTACTTGTACAATTGTATTTCCTTATTAATTCAACTCGATCTTACTACAAACTGACGGCTATTTACACATGAAATTGAATAGATATATAGTCAAACAACTAATAACTTCTAGTCACCTTCAAGGCTTTCATTGATTACTTTCAACGATTAATGCTTAGTAATTAGCTCATTGCACTAGTGACCCAAGAGTCAAGATCACAAATTAATGCATTTTAACACTACCCTCTCTTAATTCTTGAATTGTTACTTGAACTTGTCAAACTTCCTCTCGATTGTGAAATGTAATTTGCACATATATGAGGAGTTAATTTCATTGTTTATTCTATTAGAATGGGATCAAAAATACTTTTAGTCCTAATTGTTAATTACTTTGTTGGGATTACAATCCAAGTCCCATATTGGAAATATATCCTAGAGTTGCTTTGGATATAAGGAGTTCACCTACCCTATTAGTACGAGACCTTTTGGGAGATACTCAAAGTGAAAACTGTGCGGGCTTAGCCCAAAGCGGACAATATCGTACTAATGTGGGGAAAAGGTGAACTCGCGGCCCACTAGTCCGTGAACAAGTGCCCAACAAAATGTGAGGATAGGCCCAACTGTTTATCTACTCGGGCTAAAATCTAAAGACCCACTACTGGAGGCAACTCACGCCCACTAGAAGCATTAACCCGGCCCAATCATTGTAGCCCTACTTATTTGTTGTGGTTATTCAACTCTCACACACCGATTCATTTTACTGTGTGTTTCTAGAGAGCTCTTCTTCTTCGTGTCATACACCGATTCATTTTACTGTGTGTTTCTAGAGAGTGTTTCTAGAAGAGCTTCATTTTACTGTGTGTTTCTAGAGAGCTCTTCTTCTTCTTCGTGAGAAATCTGTGAGAGTGTGAGATCTTGTGTAGATCTTGTGTAGTCTCTGTTCATCATCTCTTGATTTCTAGCTTGTGTTAGGGTTCTAGATTCACTGTCTTGGTGGATCGATTGATGTTCGATGAGGGTTTTTGTTGCCTGGGTCTGTGAAGGCCCCAGATTAGGGTTCTTGTGTCTCCTTCTCTCACCGGTGGTCTGTGGTAGAAGATTCTTGCTTGATTCAGCTGATTTTCTTTGTGGAACGAGTCTGAACCATAATCTCTGTATGATCCTTTGGGGCAAAAACGTTGTAATTAGGGATGGTTTTTGAGGCGATCATCTTGACACCCAACATACTTTTTTGGTCACAAGAGAATTTTTTTTGACATTTATGGTCCCAAATGATATGTTTCGATATTTTTAGTTTAAAAACTAATCGTATACTTGACGGCCGTCAAAACATATTATTTGGGACAAAAACCTCAAAAAGACTTAAATTTGGGACAAAAAATGTACATCTAAAATTTTTTTAGTTTATTTTTCATTTTTTTTCTTCAATTTTAATTTTTTATGCTTTAGTTTAATTTTATATTTGTTATTTATGACCTGTCCTACCCAATTAGAATTTTATTATTTTTTAGCATTTAATTTTCAAATAATAAATTATTTTTTTTGTTGTTTTTTTTATTTTTAATTTTTCAAAATATACCAAATAAGATATTTAAAAGTAAACACTGATGGGTAATTTAGTAAAAGTAGCTAAAATAATTTGTTCGATAATAATAAAATGTGTGTACTTTGAATTAAATTATTTGAGTTTGATAATAATAAGTGTTAATTGCCATAGAATACACAAATTTTGGGGTATTTTTATTTTTTCACACATCCTCTGTCCCAACATTTTTAGTAGGATGAAATCGCCTATGCATTTATCTACCGCGCTATAATTTTTTTTAGTTATTTCTTCATTTTTTTCTTCAATTTCAATTTATAGTGCTTTAGTTTAGTTTTTCAATTGTTATATTAGCATTCATCCTACCAAATTAGGATTTCTTGTATTTTTTTAGCATTTAATATAAAATTTTAATTATTAATTGATGATTTGAAAAATTAAATTAGCCAATCTACTAAAATTTTCTTAATTTTTTTAAACATTATATTTAGTATATTTTGAAAAAAAAATGGATTATTTGAAAAATAAATAATAAAAATTTATAATGAATCATTAATTAGGCAGGATGAATCTTTAATAACATATATATATTGAAAAATTACAATAAATTAAAATCGAAGAAAAAATGAAGAAAAAATTAAAACAAATTGGAATATACATTTTTGGTTCCAACCATAAGTTCTTATGTCCCAAGTTTAATTTCACGACGTGTTTGGTCCCAAATGATATATGTTTTGATATTATTACTCCCAAAATTTAACGACCGTTAAGTGTCCATTTAGTTTTGGAACTCAAAACGTCGAAACATATCATTTGGGACAAAAAAATGTCGAGAAAAATTCTCCTGGGACAAAAAAAAATAATAATTGGGGCTAAAATTATTTTGATCATATTCTAATGGGACCAAAAGTGAAATTTACTCAAATATGTGCTGGTTGATCATTAGTGTCGATGAGCTCCAAATGAATTGTTGCTTGTTTTACTAGGTCTCGAATGAAATGATGTTAAAGCTCGATAAAAAAGTTATTGCAGACTAATTTAGGGTCGAGCTTTGGGTCATAATTTTATAGGCCTGAAGCACTTCCGGCCCCACTCAGTCCTCCTCGAAAATGACATTGGTCCAAACCGGCCGTGCCTTCTAGTCAAGAAGTAAACAATAAATTGTTCGGTTGGGACAACCTGATCTACTATTTGGGCCGGATCTGGCCACATAAATAATGGACCGATTGATGATAGGGCTAGCCTATTCCATCACAATAGGTCTGATGGGCTAGTCCGGATCGACGGGTGGCTCAAATTGCCACCCTTGGTTGAGATAGATCAAAGATCCAATCATTTTGTGTAAATGGATGCGTCATCTTTCACCTCAATTCATGTTATGAACTTAGATTTTTTCGTTCAATCCCAATGGAGTGGAGACTAGTATATACGTTGCCTCATAAATTTTTTTTTTCAAAAGATAATCAATATATATTTCTTGATGCAGTTATTTTGTAAATTTTCAGCACTTTGCTCGACTCGAATTCCAAGAAAATAATGCATAGACCCAAATTGATCATTTGGAACTTTTGCAGCATTTTGTCAATAAAATCATCCAACATACTATGTGTTTGTGCCAAAATAGATAAGGTCATCCATCTACATAAACACAAATAACAAGAAAATCATTACCAATTAATATTCTCCTCATAGACGGAAAATTCTTCGCTTGATCTTGATGTTCCATGCTCAAGATGCTTACTTTAGGCCATAACTAGCTTTTCTGAGTTCACAGAATTTTTATTCTCGACCTTTGATTTTCAAAGTTTGGTGTTGCTCAACATAGTCCTTATATGATATCTCCATATAGAAAACAAGTTGAAAAACTTGTACTTGCTAAGGCAATTAGGGTAGTGCACATAATCTAAATTCGTGTGTGTGTGTATAACATATTTACCAGAAAACTCGCTCTCTTTTAAGAAGTGCTTAAAATTTTAACAAGGTAGAGAATACTTCATATTTTTAATCTGATAGATATTAGAGCAATTAGAGTAATGCATTTGGTAAAGAATTGGTGAATGTTGTGGTAAAATATGAAGGTTTAAGATTATATATCTAATTTAGCAAAGAGATGGAGAGGAGTAGTATCATGGTTGAGTGCTTATTACTTACTTCAACTTCACTTTACAAATGATACAAGGTTATATATATACACACACTTCAATGAGAAGGTTAGAGATTTCACTAGAATTCTCTATTATACTTATACAATAATATTTGAGAAATTTCTAGATTTCTCTATAGATTGTTTATCTAATGAGTTCTAAAATATTATATACATGAAATATTCTAGACATATTATTTATGCAAGATAATAGTTTGACATATTCTAAACTATTCTAGAATGTGCACCAACTTTCATCACGGGCAAAAAAGAAAATCCACATCATTCTTAATCATCAACAAAAAAAAAATGAAATACCTCATTACACAATCTTGTTGGGTGCGTGTGGAGGCAATAGTAGGATAAATTTAAAGGTGTTTCTAAATACACTACTAAATTTTTTTATACATAACTGTTAAAATTAATTTAAAAATAAATAATTATTAATTTACTTAAATATCCTTATAAATTACAAATATTTCATTTATTCAAAAATTGATTAAAAAAGAAAAAAGAAAAATCAGTTCTTCTTATATGGCGGACCCTTCTTCTCCGGCAACCGCAGTCAACGGCTATGCCGCCCATCCCTACTCGTCCACAAAAGTTCAAGCATCTCTGTTCCTCCTCCTCCACGTCCCTTGTCGCTTCTCTCTTTGATTCAATGAAGCGTGAAAGAAAGTAGAAGGGGATTTGTAGAAATGGTAGAGGTTTAATTATAGAAATGGAGGGAGGAAAGAGAAAGTGGGGTGGGGAAGAAGAGGTGGCATCATATTTTATATTTTTAAGAATTAAATTCTGATTTTTAAAATGAAAGGATATAAAAGACTTTTACTGTGGCGTGTGAAGAAAAAATGTGAAAAATTCAATAAAATGTCTAGTGTATAAAATCAAAATAGTGTGTAAAAATTTGTGGTGTAAATAGGTTTCTATTTTACTTTTACTACTTGCACAATCAGTCACACTTTTAAAATTTTATTTCCTCACTTGAATCTTCATACTTTACTACTACAAAGTGACCAATTTTGGGATAAAATCATGTAGTCCACATTTTCTATTCCACTATTGCATGTGTCTCACTATCAAATTTAATATTTTAAAAATATTTATTACAAAAATAAAATTTACTATAATATAACCAATCATAATTAACATTTTATTGCTAAAAATTGAAATTTTAAAAAATTATATACCCTAATTTTGGAATAATCAACCATATTGATCAATTATGTGAACTAACAAACATAAAATAATTATTAAAAAATAAATATAGACCCTAATTGGGGGAATAAACCCTAAGTAATCATTATAAAATAAACTAATTAAACCAAAACAAATTAAAATTGAAGAAAAAAAAGGATAAAAATCTAATAAAAATCAAAATGAGACACCAAGTGGGATATGTGATTTCATGTACTATTTATACATAGCAAAATGAAATTGAATAGACAAGTAGGCAATTTTAATACCATCAGATCGGGTGTGTGAGTAAAAAAAACCAATTTCCTTTTATAAGTTACACAATTTCCATCACACCTTCCCATAATTTTCAACAGTATAACATCTTATGAAAATAAGACGAATACAAACTGTAGTTCAAACTCGTTACAAGCACGAAAAAAATTAACCCAACAAATGTAAAACAGAATCTTGAAAAAATACGGTTAATTACTCATTGTATTCCAATGATACAAAAAGTTGATCTAACCTTTTCTACATATTTATTGATTCCATGAACTCCTAGATTCAGACCAATGTACAATTCCTCTAACCTTAAGCTGCTTGTCAATCTTAACCAACTTCTACATTAGTAACTCTCTAAGACTTCATTGCATCGTCTATATCTTCTTAATTCTATTTCTCCATTGAGGTTAATCTCCTCAGCAACTCTCTCCTGCAAATGCACACCAAAACACAAGAATTTTTTTTAATCCAACTTGCATTCATCACCAAAAATCGGAGCAGTATGTATGTATGTATAATGTATTCATGATTTGTTTTGTTCACCTCATGAGTTGTCTGTCCATCGATGCAGTGGAAATGAAGCCTCTATTCTCCTCCGCTCGTCTCAGAAGATATGGCACGATCTGCTCCACGGGCCCGAATGGCAGATACTTGCTCACTTTAAAACCTGCATTTCTTAACCCGAAAGAGAGTGCTTCTGCCATTCCATAGAGCTGAGCAAATTGGAGGTTTTGGTTATCTTTTTTCATTCCCAAACTCACCACTTTAGCGGCTGCTAGTTTCCCTGCATCATATATAGACACAAACAAAAGCTTGGTTTATAACTAAGTTATGATCAATAACATGCCACAATTCTTAGAAATGACAAAATATTGTTATTAGTCAGTTACCTGATTCAATGTTATGGGTAGCAAGAATGAGGGAGCCGGAGCCATTGGCGATTCCTTCAATCATAAAAGCTGCACAATCATTGTAGCAAGCATGAGTTTCTTGGATGCAGTCATGAATTGGTGAGTTGGCCCCAAGGGAGAAGGCTAGTTTTCTTTCACTCGACATGTAGGCGCCACGGACTAGTTTAAACCCCATCGGCACCCCAGCTTTGTCTGCAGCATTCTTCACCATCACGAGCCTCTCCTTTGCATCTTTGAGATAGGCTTGAATCGTGTTGAAGATCAAAGGGCTGTCGTGTCTGTGGTAGTTTATAGCCGCGTAGTAGGTGAAGTAGTCGATTGCAGGCTGGATTGAGGTGTCCTCTGCATCAATCAGCAGAGGCACATTTGCTTCTAGGCTGTTCTGGCAAATCTTGATCAGCCTTTGGAACCCTAGCTCGAGATCATGCTCTTCTTCTAGGGTTAAGGGCTCTGGCCTTGTTGGCGTGTGGTATAGAGGGCTCGAATCCGAGAGGAGAGGGAAAGAGTGGAGCTTCCATGGTAGATGCAAGGACTTATCCTTGTGTTCCCATCTCAGTTGATCACTTACTCTCTTGAGTAATCGAGGAGGGCAAATCGCGGTAATCTTCATCACAACCGAGCTAATCTGCATGTAACATACATACATTGATTGAAATTCATATAAATAAAACATGATCTACATATCTCATAATTAAAGAATATATATATATTCTTAGCTTACTTGAGAAGTGGGGTGTGACTTAGTAGATGCAATGGTCTGAATAATCTCCTCCACATTTTGATCACAAGAGGCGTTGTCATCTGCATGCTCCATGCCATAATCCAACATGGCTTGAAGGCCAGAATCCCACAGTTTTCGGGCAGCACGGTCAGCCTCTCTGAGGGTCTTACCCCCACAAAAATGGTGGTAGAGTGTATGCTCAATGGATCCTAACAAAACCTCCCTCGAAAGGGGGCTCTTCATGAGTCTCGAGTTCATCACCCACGACCCTAAATCGATCATGATCTCGTTCAAAACAACATGGAGAGTGAATGTGGATGCCATGAGCTTTCCCGTTGTGACGGATGAGAATAGCTCCTTGGAGTCATCAAGATTGATGTAGGGCTCTTCCAATTTAGGGATGGTTACCCTTTGGCCAGAGGAGATGGAGGCGGCCACAGAGGACTTAAGGCGACGGCAGAAGTAGGGGAGGTTGCTCGGGACCTTCGAGTAGAGGCTGCGGGTGGCCATGAACAATATATCAAGACCTAGGAATATATATGATGATGAAGAAGATGATATCGATGATGCCCTAGATTTATCTAATTAATCGAATTGCAAATAATTGCTAATTATTTATGAGTAGCTAGTTGGGAACTTGGGCACTTGAGGTGACCAGATCTGTAATAGAGGATCTCGTGTGCAAATTACTTTGGAATATTCTAGTGACATGGAATGGATCAAGTATTTTTGTCCGGATATATATATATATATATATATATATATATATATATATATATATAACAATGTATTTATCGCATAAGATTAGGGAAACATGTGGTGGGTAGAAATGGATTTATCTGTAGTGAAGTGTAGTATATTGAACTATTCTTCAAAAGGGTAAATCTAGGTACATCAGCTTCATGAACAAATAGCCATGAAAGTTCCTTGAAAATGGGAATGGGCGAAATATAAGAGGATTGTGTGGCTGTGATTTCTTGAAAATGGGAATAAAATGGTTTTTTGTCAAAATTCCTAACTTAATGGATCTCTTATCTATTTCAGATTCCTCTATCCTCTCAGCTGATGTGTTGCCAGCTCGATCTGCAACTAATTTAATTAATTTATCCACTAATTTGCAATTGTATCGGCTTTCAAGCTTTGTTTTATATAATAATGTTTTTTTTTTATATCAATAGACACTAGCTACGTACGCCTATACAGTATTATTTATATAATTAGTATATTTTTAATTTGTGTGTATCGATGAGATAAATTATGAAATTAATTAAGATACAAAACAAAATAGAAGATTTTGCATGTTTGTTGATCCAGTGTTTGGATTGGAAACATACAAATTCTTCAAATTCCACTTGTTTTCAGGCGCTTTACACGCATATTGTACTTTATTTTTTAGATGATTCATTTAATCAATATCTAAGATATTATTGCTGCTGCCGCTGCATGTGGAAGAAGAGAAGATGGAAGGATTTGTGTAAGGCCGACCCTAACAATTCAGAGGCCCATGACGAAATGAAAAAAATGGTCCTAAGATTTTTATTTTATTTTTTTCATAAGTATTTTGAAGTTTTTCTTATTTTATTTGGATCAATCCTAAATCTTGAAAAAGTGCAGTCAATATTTACAAAATCCAATTCATGAATTTTGTGAGTAAAACACACTTTCATTAATGAACTATAGTGAAAGAAGATATTGCTAATACTAAGAAAAATAATTCAAAATGGCATCAACTCAATTTTTTATTGTGATATTTTATATTAAAAGCCCTAAAGTTGGGATTTTTAATTGTAGACTCAAAATTAAGGAATAAAAGCCTAAATACAACACTCAAGTTTTTTTTTTCTTCATACAATGTTGATAAAATTTAAAAATTGAGTTTTTAAAGGTGCATTTCTTGTACGAGATCTTTGTTTAGCGAATGAAATCATTTAGTCCCAAGTTCTCAACGCCAACTGTGTACCAACATCAAAATTGTATATTGTTAATAATATTTTTCATAAAAATAAAATTTATTATATTATAATTAATCTTAATTAATATTTATTGCTAAAAATTGAAAATTTTAAAAATTATACACCCTATGTTTGGAATAATCAACCCCAAAAGTCAATTATATCAACTAAAAATAAAAAATAAATACTAAAAAATATTTATAAACCCTAATTGGGTCAAATAAACCCTAAATAATAATATAAAACTATACTAAACCAAAAGAAATTAAAATTGAAGAAAGAATAAAAGAAAAATTAATAATTTTGATGTTTAGTACATAGTTGACACACACAACTTAGGACTAGAGGATCTCATATAGTGCAATTGCAAAATTGAGATTAAGCCAACATAAAATCTCAATAAATTATCACACTAAACTTACATAGCAAAAAAAAAATGACGAAAGTAATCACTGATGTCGTATGAGAATTTAAGTCGAGAGAATAGAATCTAAAAGAGATGGTCGTTTCAATTTTATATATACTTATTTTTTTAAAAAAATTATCTAATTTTATATATATATATAAAATTTTTTGGGGAAGACTTGGCCCTTGGGCGATGGCCTACCCAGGGTCGGCCTCGGTTTGTGTTTGATTGAGGAGTGAATGAATGAAGTGGAGGAATAGTTAATCAATATATGAGAATGATTAATTCACTTGTTTTAATCCACATTCATTTGTATAAAGTATAAGGAATGCGAATAAAGAATAAAACATAAGGATTGCGAATGAATTCTCTTTTATTCTCATTATCCCTTTACTTTTATTGT
Organism: Perilla frutescens; assembly: GCA_026008535.1. Lineage (NCBI taxonomy): Eukaryota > Viridiplantae > Streptophyta > Magnoliopsida > Lamiales > Lamiaceae > Perilla > Perilla frutescens. The sequence goes on from BRKX01000015.1 coordinate 49,418,124, forward strand.
GGTGTGTAAATAAAAAAAAAATTGGTGATACGTAAATAAATATGGTGTGTAAAATAATTTTTATGGTTTATTTAGTAATACTCTATTAAAAAATATTATTTGAATGTTATATTTTATTTTACAGAACTATCAATTAAACTTTATTTCACCAAACTTCGAATCATAATAATCCTAAATTTGAGGTATAATTATATACATATTTAACAAACATGTTTTTTTTTTTAATTTATAATATGTGTATTATACATAGATGATGTAATATATATTATGTAATGTAGTAAAACAATATATAATATATACTGTGTTTTTATTTTAATATGTAATATTATATTGTGTTTTATTTTCTTTTTTAAAATTACAAGACTTCAATAGATTAATAAATAAATTATACAAATTTAAAGATACAATTTTAAGAAATATAGTTGTGTCATTAACTTTTTTTCATAACTAAACATTTACAAAACATACAGTAAATTAAAAAAAAAAGTGGGAATAATTCGAAATAAAAAACATATTAAAAATAACAGCGAGCATCTCCCTCGTGCTGGAATGTCTGCTGGAATAATAATAATAATAATAATAATAATAATAATAATAATAATAATAATAATAATATCAGCAGCATTATCCGTTGGAATATAAAAAAAATATTATAAATAAATAAATACTTTCAGTGGGAAATAGATTCATTGTAATCCCTACTGGAATTAAAAAAAAAAATCCAATGTGCGCTGGAATTTGGTCATTTTCTTGTAGTAGTGAATCGTATCCATTAATATATTAAAATCTACCGTCATTATTAACTAGGAAGAAATTTAAAAAAAAAATATTATTATTTTAATTGTAGATGTGCTAATAGACAAATATGTACATGTAGATTTAGGATAATTCATCTTCAATATTGGGTGCCTTTTTAGGAATTTAAGGGGTGTATTGGATAGAGAGTCTGTAGGATTTTTGTGGACTTTCAAAATTCGGGTGTATTCAATCTAAACTTTTAAAAGTCTTAAAAAAATCCCGAGGTATTCAACACAGATTTTAAAATGTTTTAAAAAATTTAGATGTATTCAAAACTCTATAGACTTTAAAATGTTAGTGATTCTATTGGATTTCACCTCAAAATCACCTAAAAAATACAAAGGATGAAATTTGACCTTTGCACGTGAGATTTTATTAATATATGCGTATTTATAAAGTATAAATAGTGCCAGCAGAAAAGAAAGTTGGGTATAAAAGTAAGAGAAGTGAAATTTATGGGGTCGAAATAGAAACTACGAAATTCTCGCATAAAAACGACGCTACCTCCAGCTACACTCTGCTCCTTTAGCTTAACTGCTTAAGCTTTTGAGCAAAACATATTTCAGATTTCAAATTCATTTTTCCAGATTTAGGATAATCTGGCAATATTACTTCGTCACGATAGAAGTATTGAGATTAAAATATACCAATATACTAAATTTGTCATCTACATTATTATTTTTATGAAATTTTAAAATTTTAATTATTAAAACTTTTAAATATTTATTAATAATTTTAACAAATTTGTAATCTTTTATAAAAAATTATGATTAAAATTGTAATTATAAAAATTTAAAATCATTGAATGGAGTAAGCAAACAAATATTAAACATTTCCAACTTCTAGGAAAAAAGCAACGGTGAAAAATAAGTAAAATAATAATAAACCTAATAAATATAAATATAAATAATAAATATGAAAGTAAATACGTGTTTGAAGGAACGTAACTGATCAAAATTTATTTGATCTTCTTCTCCACACAGCCGCTCTGTACTGCTTCCTCACCCAGCCTACAGCTCTCTCTCTCTCTCTCTCTCTCTCTCTCTCTCCTGCAATTTCTAAATTTTCAATTATTCTTCCCCACACAGCCTACAGTTCTCTCTCTCCGTATAATTTCTAATTTTTGCAATTCTGTTGGAGTGGGCAGCAACTCGCGGCAGCGGACCACTCAACCCCCCGCTTATTCTTCTTCGAAAATCACTGTTTACATTGTATTCAAGTGAATTTCATTTTTGGGTGAAATGGGTGGGTTACTTATCACACCAAAATGGATGGATTAGTTATCATGCAATTGGAGGATAACAACACCAATAATCACGGGCTGCTCATCAATACTAGGTTTGGATCCTTATTTCCGGAGTTTCAAGATTGAAGATTGTCCAAAGGTATGACAACGAATATTTGCAATGATGATGATTGATCAAATTGTTCCTAGTTTTTTTTTTTTTTTTCGATATTGAATTTTGTGAGGTTTTCTGGCTGAAAATGGTTTCTTTATTAAAGCATTTTATTTATAACAACGAAACAGAAAAATGTCGTTTCTTCCGTTTCGATTCTGGCCGACATTCAATAATGATTAAAAGAAATTGCTGCCTCTTTGATTGGCGATTGTTCTTTTCTTCTTTTTTCAAGGATTTGTAGTCTTGATATCTGTAATCAAGATTTCCGGCAAGCTTGATGATCCGATAATAATATGATGATACTGGAAATTAATATGAAAAAAAAATGTTCTTTTGTTGGGAATTTTTGTTATTCTCCTAATTCACTGTTGAAAGATCCTCGGACTAAAATTAGCAGGATCGTGTTCATTGCAGACAACATTTTGCTTAGGCAAAAGAAAAGAGTGTTGTTAAGTAAAGTAAATGGTTAACTCAGAGGAGCCAAAGAGAAGGGTTGCTTTTGTCCTAATTGATGGTGTGGGTGATATATCTCTGCCACGATTTGGTTATAAGACTCCCTTGCAAGTTGCAAATATACCTAACTTGGATGCAATTGCATCGGCTGGCATCAACGGTCTAATGGACCCTGTTGAAGTAGGCTTAGCTTGTGGAAGTGATACTGCCCATCTTTCTCTACTGGGCTATGATCCTAGGGTCTATTATCGAGGTCGAGGTGCATTTGAGTCCATGGGTGCAGGTTTGGCAATGTCACCTGGAGATATCGCATTTAAAGTACGTACTAGCTGTTTTCCCATTATCCAATATATCTTGTCATTTTGTGCTCTTTTCTCAAACTGTTAGTAATTGTTTTCTTGGATTCTTTGTTAATATTATGCTTTAGGTGTTATTAGATGACTGCTGGATTTTGATTGAGTTAACCGTTAACCATTATAATTTCTTTGGATATACACTTAATACATATTATTGTGTCTTGAAATTATTCAAACTCTTCTTATTTCAAATCGAAAGGAGAGGCACATTTACAAGGTTGAGAAATTTTTATTAACCGCATTTTCTTTATTTTTACAACAATCTGGTGCCTTATATAGATATATCAATTGGATCCAGGTGGAGCTGTCTCAGTTTTTCTAACTGATTCTATATTTTTTTTTGCAGAATAGTTCCCTAAGTTATACTCATTTTCAATTTCCTTTTGCTTCTGAAATATATACGATTCGGTGGATTCTCATTGACGTCCTTCATTTTTCTCTCAGTCGAACTTTGCAACCCTTGATGAAAGTACCGGAATAGTTACCAGCAGGAGGGCAGATAGGCATTTTGAAGAAGAAGGACCTGTTCTTTGTGCTGCACTGGATGGAATGAAGCTGCCCTCTTTTCCTCAATATGAAGTTAGAGTCAGGTGCATGTCGTTCCAAACTGTACATCTTTAAGAAAGCATCCCCTACTTTGTTGAATGCAAGCTACCTGATACTTAGAATTGCATCTAAGTTGTGTTGTGACTTCTAAGCATTCAGGGCTGTTCTTTGATCTGCTAATGATACGCACCTAGTTGAACTCATTCGAGACGATCATCTCTATAGGTATGCAACAGAGCATAGATGTGGAGTGGTTGTTAAAGGACCAAAATTAAGTGGAAACATATCAGGGACAGACCCATTGAAGGATAATCGCCTGCTTTTACAAGCTCAACCTCTTGATGATTCTGATGAAGCAAAGAATACAGCTGAAGTTGTTAATGAGTTATCCAAAGAGATTTCTCGCATTTTGGTTGGTCATCCTGTAAATGTGAGAAGGGTTGCAGAAGGGAAAAATATTGCTAATCTTGTCCTTTTAAGAGGTTGTGGGATTCGAATTGAGGTAATCTTTGATAACTTAGGTATACTTCCTTCCCTTGTCCTTGATAAATGTAATACTTGGATATTATTTTAATTAAATCCATTTTAGTTAACTGTATATTTTGAAGGGGAAACTGCTTCTGAACTAAAAATAACAAATCCAGGTCCCTTCATTTGAAAAGATGCACGGTTTGTGGCCTTGTATGGTTGCTCCTACCAAGATCATTGCTGGTTTGGGTTTATCTCTTGGTATTGATATTCTAGAAGCTCCCGGAGCAACAGGAGATTACAGAACCCTGCTAACATCCAAAGCAACTGCAATAGCCAGAGCACTCTCGGCTCCTTCGAACTCATGCCCCAATGTCTTTGTACCTGGGGAAGATGAACATAAACCTGGAAAATCTGATGGCTATGGCTTTGGGTTCCTTCATATTAAGGTGGTGACATCAAAAAATTCTGCGCACTCAGTTTATTACTTGAATAATTGTGCTTTGCATACATGAACCAATCTGAAATCTGCTATATTTGTTTTCTGGAATTTGATGACTGTGCTATAGTGCTATAGTACTCTTTTCATTGCATCCATTGAAAAAGGAAACACATCATTCTGCAAACCTAATATTTGTGAGTGTGGAATAGTCATATTTTTCGCCTCAAACTTCCTGCCAGCGAAAGATCTGCTAGATACAGTATTTGGATTTCTATTTTTGCAAATATCTAACTCAGTTATGCTTTACTCTTTTTGTTTCTTCTCTTCGAATATAAATTTCTGAAAAGTTGTATTTTTGTGTTTTCTTCTGAGCATTGTTACTGCTGGAATTGCAGGCAATAGATGATGCTGGACATGATAAAGCTAGCGTCTTCAAAGCCAAAGGCTTAGAAGCGGTTGATAAAGCTATAGGACAACTAGCTAAGCTCCTCTGGCAAGCAGAGTCAATGGGGGCTTTCCAATATTACATTTGTGTGACTGGAGATCATTCTACTCCAGTTGAATACGGTGATCACAGCTTTGAACCAGTCCCATTCGCACTGTGTCGTGTGAAAGACTTTGTTGGTGCTGTGGGTGGGGAATCACATATTTCCAATATTTCTCTCAATCCATTTCCTCTTCCAACCGTTGAGCCTAGTGAGGACTTGTCAGATGCTTACAGAAATCGAGAAGAGAAACAAGAAAAACAGGGCCGGGCTTTTAAAGGTGACAGTGTTTTCGAGTTCAATGAGATAGCAGCAGCTAGGGGAATTCTTGGGAGATTTACTGGAAATGAAATGATGGGAATCATTAAGGCATTTCTCAAGCTCTAATAATAGCTGATTTGGATGTCGGGGCCCGGGGCGACGGAGATATTTCAAGAATGGTGAGTTTGAAATTAATGAACATACTACCTGCATGGCTGCATACACTTCACTCATTTCTCTTAACCTTGTGACAACTTCAACTAAGCTAGAAAACTGTAACAAGTAATCAGTAGTTCTTCTGTAGTTGATTTCCTATCTTTTAATGTCATTGATGTGTGTTTCAGTTAACGCTTCGGACTTGGACACGTAATAAAATGGTTTTCTTGGTTTCTCACTTTTGTATCTTTAGTGTTACAGTGTTATGTGCTCTGTTACTCAGTTGAATGAATAAAAGAAAACTACCAAATCTCTCCCTCTCTCTCTCTCTCTCTCTCTCTCTCTCTCTCTCTCTCTCTCTCTCTCCTATTGGAGTACCTGTTTTTTTAAATCAATCCAAAAAGTTGCTCCATAGCCTTCTCCATTGACGAAGGATATTGGATTCTTTGTTACATTGGGAAATAAATATTATCTCTAATTACCATGGGAGTAAAACATGAAATAAGTTTTTTTTAGTCAATTTTGGTCTTCAAAAAAACCCTTGTAAGTAATCATGTGTTAGTTGATACTTGATAGACTAACATTTGCGTACTTTTGCAACAAATTTCAATAGTATTGTGGTTTGATTGTGTACTTTTGGAACAAGTTTCAATAGTCCCGTGGTTGATATTAAACCCTAAAATTTCATCAGTGGCGGCTCACACGGTACATTTGCCTGTCATTAACATGCGACTCATGCACTGCACTCATAGTTAATTTTTTTAAAAATAAATATATACTCTAAAATGAAATTAGAGAACTTTAAATTAAATGGAATTGGTTTATTTCTTTTATCCAGCTGCTCATGTAATGCGTTCGATAATTAATTTTTTTGAATTAAATATACACTATAATTGTGATTAATAAATCATAATTGAGATGAAATAAATAATTTTTGAAAAAAAAAATTATAACGCACCAACGAATTTCGAACGGGTTCAACCCGTGTAACGATTGCGGATTCTCAACCGAATGACTTGATCCGACGACATTTAATCACAATTCGTAACATTTGCCACGTTTAAAAACCGCAACAATTTATTTTGAAAAAGGTGAATAAAAAAAGTACTCCATGTCCCAATTATATAGTCTCTATTACTATTTTGGAGTGTCCCATTTATATAGTCTCGTTACTAAAAGTAGCATTAATTTTCATAGTAATGTACAAATACACTCTTATTAATTCTTGAAAATTAAAATACTAACCACTTAAATTTTGAAAGTCATAAACATTAAATAAGGATAAGGGTATCATTGAAAGTTTAACTTTAATCTCTTGTTTTCATAAATATTTTTAATCTACACGTAACTAGAAAAGGAATTGTATAATTGAGATGGAGGGAGTATATATTTCAAGATTGAGACTATTTGGACATTTTTGTTATCCAAATTGGTTACTTAATACATTGCAATTTACAAGACCTATTGTAGTTAGTTACAATACAAACATTGTACTCCTCCATTTATAAATGTTATTATGTCACTTTAATTTTGTTTCACAAAAAGTGTAATTTTATAAAAATAAAATAGAAAAATAAGTTTTTGACTCATTTAGTGTGCTCACATAAGGGATAAGGGTGCATTAGGTAATTTGATTATTTTATTAATATATGCGTATTTATTTAGAAACGGGGATTATAAAGTTATAACCCAATACTAGTAGTCCCGGTGGGGATGACCTAGTGGTGGAGTGAGGTTGCTTGGAGACCAAAGGTCACGGGTTCGAATCTCCTCAATACCACAGGTCAGGTGTGTGAGTTCAACACAGGTCGGATGTGTGAGTTCCAAAAAAAAAAAAACACCCAATGCTAGTAAAGAATTAATTTGAGTAATCCATCGAATTTAGAACTCTACACTCATTTAATTAGTTGCCTTAAAAAATGTTTAACATAGACGTAGAGAAGTCGGAAACGACATAATTTGAGGTTGTAAAGTAAAACCCACCACCACCACCAAACTCCGAGATCCTGTCTGCGCTCCTGTCCAAACACGATCCATTTTTTCCCCAAACAACAACGTATAAAGTTGAAGAAATTTCTCCACTTGTTTCACAAAATGCGGACATAAAAAAAGCTGATAAATACGCAGAGAAAGAAGCTGTTCAGCCGGAAAATGGCGAGTAAAATTCCGGTGATCGACCTGAAAGATTTTCCCGGCGAGACGGCGAAGCTGATAGAGGCGTGCGAGGAATGGGGATGTTTCCGGATCGTGAATTACGAGGGGATTCTGTCGGAGTCGGTGATGCAGGAAATGAAGGAAGTGGTGAAATCGCTGCTGGAATTGCCGGCAGCGATCAAGATGAGAAATCGCGACGTAATCGCCGGAAGCGGATACATGGCGCCGTCGACGATCAATCCGCTTTACGAAGCGTTGGGCCTCTACGACGCCTCTTCTCCTCAAGCTGTTGATGCTTTCTGTTCCAACTTGGATGTATCGGAGATGCAGAGGTAATTTGTTTTTTTTTTTTTTTTTTTTATCAACTAAAAACTGAAATTTTAATGTTAAAAAATAATTATAAACATGATTGGATGTAATCAGCCTTATTTACTTATTTTAAAATTAAACTAAATCACAAAATAGATTGAAGTTTTGAGAAACAATTTAGAGGAAAAATTAATAAACTTGATAATGAAGAATGGTATAACATTTGTATAACATGTAAATCTATGTGTTAATTAATTACACGTGTGGAAAGACAATGTTAATCGTGCTACACCCAATAAAATACATACCCTTCCACTTCATTGTTCATTTCATTGTTAACTTTATGATTTTAATAACAATTATTATAAAAATAAAAATTAATTAGTTTTAAAATTATGGATCATATTCAACATTCATAAAAAAGTTCAAATTAAAAAAAATAAAAAATCAGTTCTTATTACGAAGTAATCAATTATTAAATAAAAATTAAAAATTAAATACTAAAAAAAATAATAAACACTAATTAGATGTAATCAACATTGTTTAATTATTTTAAAATTAAATCAAATCACATTGTAAATTGAAACTGGAGAAAAAATTAGAAGAAAAATTAATGAACTTGATAATGAAGAATGAAGTGAAACAAAATTTGTATAACATATAAATATGTGTTAATTAATTACACGTAGGCAAAAGAATGTTAGTCATGCTACACCCAATGAAATACATACCCTTCCAAGTATTGTATTGTATACAATAGTTAGTGTACTCGGTTTATTCCATTGAATTTAGCATCTGAAAACAAGAGGCAATGATTCAGCCCAATTGGGGGTGATCATGCGTGGAACCAATTTTTTTTTGTTGGGGTGTACTGTTCTTCACTAATAACCAGGCCTACTATTTTTTTTATTATTATTTTTGTGAGGGAAGGATCAAATATGCAACTTCTATGATTCAGGGTATTATCCCAACAACCAGTATAGAAATTGAGATTAGCTCACTTGGGCTATACTACTATAGTATAGAAGTTGCAAAACCTGTCTTTATTCTGATTAATTCAGCCAAACTTGTTTTCAGATTTAATATTTCCATGTTCATGTACTCATGGATCAAAGATTTGAGAAGGGCTGATTATTCTGTCTACTAAATCATGAATAATTTTGATAACACTATGATTATCAGGGCTGTTATCTTGAATTATGCAAAAGCAGTGAATGAACTGATGATGTATATTGGGAGTAAAATTGGAGAAGGGTTAGGTATCAAAGGCTACTCCTTTGATGACTGGTGTTGCCAGTTCAGGATCAACAAATACAACTTTACCCCTGAAACTGTGACTTCCCCTGGAGTTCAACTCCACACAGATTCAAGCTTTCTCACTCTTCTGCACGACGATAAGAACATTGGCGGCCTTCAAGTCATGAAAAGGTCAGGTGAATTCGAGGCAGTTGATCCGTGCCCTCGAACCCTCGTTGTCAACCTTGGAGATATTGCTCCAGTAAGTCTAATCCTACTGCACCAATTTAGCTAGGACATATAGTGTTTCTAACATTGTGGTGAAGCAATGATACGTTTTTTGATATTGATTTTTAAGGTGTGGAGCAATGGGAGATTCTTGAACGTGAAACACCGCGTGATGTGCAAGGAAGCAGGAACGAGGCTGTCCATTGCTTCGTTCCTGTTGGGACCGAGGGCCGGGATGGTGGAATCCCCACCGGAGTTGGTGGATTCCGAGCATCCTCGTCTGTTTTCTCCCTTCACTTATCAAGATTACAGAAGTCTTCGAATGTCTAAGAATCTGCATACTGGTGGAACTGTGGACTGCTTCCGCATTCATAAGGATTCAGCACAAGATTGCAAGTGAATGAGTTTTTCGTAAGTCGAATGGTGTATCCATCTCCTGTTACATTATGATGTTTATACATTAAACGAATAAATGAAGTTACTAATTAATGTATGTCAATTACTTATTTTTCAGCTCCTAATTTTTGACAGCTACTCTAAACTGAAAACTGGCAAAACATATACAGGAGCTGTTTGAACAAGATTTGAGTTTCTGTTTAAGGTTAGTTCACTAGTGGAGATCTAACTTTGTCCATCTGAAAATATCTTACATAAATACAAACTAACAACGAAAAAAAGATACACGAATTTTGACACAATTTGCTATTCATATGTGAATTCTGAAATGTTGCAATTACAACACAATCGCAAAGCCGACATAGAGCATGGGCCAAATTGTATCCATAAAACAAGTATGATTTGATTTTCATTAACACAATAATGATATCCGTTGTGTTTATTTTTCAATGAATTGTAAAATTACATTGTAATTGCAACAATTGAAAGTTGGTGTCTAAATGTAAATTATGTCAAACTTGACGTATTTTTTCATAATTATCAATAATCTTTATCTTGAATGAGTGGCAACAAAGAAGCCCATATATACATTGAGAAATAAACATGATAGTGAATCTTAATTATTTGATTTAATTGTGATGGCAGTGCAATTAATTACAAAGAGCAAGACAAACATTAAAACAAGTGAGAATATATATAGAGAAGCTTAAAAGATTCAAAGTTGGGAACATTGAGGGCAAGAAAAGCATCCTCTTCCACGACAATTGTTGCAAGAAACTGATTTGGATTTAAAAGATGGATTATTGTCATCAACGATGGGAATCAAAGCGAAGGGGCCTCCTTCTTTGATGAGTCCAGATCCCTTACATTTCCGACAAGCTATCCGCTTCACGTCGCCGCATCCCTTGCACATACCTAAAGAACTGCATACATAGTTGTCATTAATTCTCTCTCTCTCTCTCTCTCAATGAAAATTTAACTGACCTGCGCTGAGAAGAAGAAATGAGGGAATCGATCTTGGGGGCGGAAATGGTGGCGGAGAGGAGCAGAGCACCGACGGCGTATCCTGCGATTTCGCTTGCTGTTATGTGTTCGAACATCCTTTGCTTTTTTCAGATTTTTCTCGAATGGATAACTGATTACACTTATGTTGCCGCATTTTCTTATTTATTCAGAACTAAATATAGATGAATAATCATTTAAAATTAAATATGGTTCAATTAAAATCAAATTGGCCCATTAGCTCAGTTGGTTAGAGCGTCGTGCTAATAACGCGAAGGTCGCAGGTTCGAAACCTGCATGGGCCAAATTATATTTAATTTTCGGTTTTCACCAACATAAATGTCAATATTTTTTGTTTAAGCATCACAATCACACTTCATTTTTATCCTTCCTTTTTTTTACACCAACCATAAATGTCAATTCACCAACCATAAATGTCAATATTTTTTGTTTAAGCATCACATTTCATTTTTATCCTTCCTTTTTTTTACACCAACTGTAAATTTCAATAATTTTATTTAGGGAAAATGACTATTTTTTGTTTAGCTTTACATCAATAATGCCCTTCAAAAAGTTTTTTCACCAACTATAAATGTCAATTTTTTATTTATTGTAGGAAAAATGCATTTTTTTTTTTTTAATGTTTAGCTTTACATCACAATTCTGCAATAGTTGCTGCATCTGTGGACTGTGGAACTAGTTAATTGGCATCGCGTATTGGTTAATACGAATGAAGTTTTTTGTTGGAAACAAACTTGATTTAGGCCAATATATGAGTTTGAAGAAATGAAGAATGCACAAGAAAGATTGAGTAAGAAAATATTTGAAGAGGTAAAAAGTATATATATGGATGCATAAATGTAGCATTAAGTTTTGACGTACTTTTGGGGTGCTCATTTTGATTCTCTCTTTTCTTTTCTTTTCTTTTCTTTTTTTCATATTACAAGGGTACGTAACAAACATTGGAGACATTTCTTTTTAGTATTTGTTCTTTTGTAATAAAACAGTAACAATATTTGAATTCGGAAATGAAAATGCATGAACTTCATATGTTGCCAAATTCCATTCCATTAATAATTTCAAATGAACAATATGCATGGAACTATTAAATATTAATGAGTACGTAAATAATCCTATCTGAGGGTACGTAGCTATATATTTATAGGCTATAGCATGCATGATTTAATTTGGTAATTATATCATTCATTAGAGTAAAAAGTGGTAATCAAATGCAGCATCGTCTTCAAAAGGATGAAAATAATTAGTGAGATTGCCTTGGTTTTGCTCAGCTGCATTTGGAATTGCATCATCATCCATAATGTTCCATAATCCACCCCACAAGTAACAATCCATTGGGATGAAATCACTTTCTTCATAAACCGCAGCAGCTGCAGGCAACAACTCATGATGATGCTTATCCACCGCCATTTCTTCCTCTTTCTTGCTGTTTGTGATCACCTCACTAATTTCTTGACTATTATTATTATTAATGGCATGAATATCAGTTTCAAATTGTTGCTGTAATTGCAGTTTGTGGCTCTTCTTCTCAGCTTGCTTCACTCCCTTTCTGACCTTGAAATGAGTTCTCCAGTAGTTTTTTATCTCATTGTCTGTTCTCCCAGGTAAGTATCTTGCTATAGTAGACCATCTGCATTCATATATATATTATAAATCATAAAATATATGTATATAAAAAACTAATTTAAATTTGAAAAGAATATATATAATTACCTGTTACCCCAAAGGGAATGAAGTTCGATGACGATTCCTTGTTCCTGAGGTGTTAAATGTCCCTTTTTAAGGCCAGGCCTCAAATAATTCACCCACCTCAGCCTGCAGCTCTTCCCACTCCTTTTCAAACCTGCAGACATATTTACATCACCATATATATATATATATATATATATATATATATATATATATAATTAAACTCGATCAGACTCTCTCTCTCTCTCTCTCTAGATATATAGTATAGAAATAGATATATGTATATATTATACCGGTAGACTTAGAGACAGAGCTCCATCTTCCTTCACCATTCTCAGTGACATATTGAAGGAGCAGCTTATCTTCTTGAGGAGTCCAAGGCCCTTTTCGCCAACCACCTAATTGCTCCATTACTTTTCTCTAATTACTCACACAAAAAATCGATCTTCTTCTGTATATGTTTAATTTCACTGCTTGTCTGAAGTTTCTATATGTGGTAGACAATCTGAACACAGTCACCCCATATATATATATGCACATGCACACGCAGACATATATGTACATCAGAGAGAGAGAGAGAGAGAGATGCTGCAGTCATCTTCAGTCTACTTTAGAAGCCATTATTATTAATTAATTAAGGTGATGAAATTAGCACTAAACGAGCTGACTAAACACAGTGAATCTGGGTTATTTTATTACCAAATCAGCAGAAAATCTGACAGGTGTCCCTGCATCTTCGATTCCAAATCTTGAACACCGTACGATGATGCCCAAGCGACGATATTTCATATCTCTTCGATGTCGCAATTGCGTAGGTGAAACTCGTTTCTCTATATTATATTCATTTATTATTGGGTAAAAAGTTTATGGAAAATCTAAACCCTTTTTTCTATCACTGTTTTCACAACTATTGTTTCTTTTTTTTTTTTATTAGTTTCAATGTATGAGATATCACAATTAGGCACTTTCCAGTCGGATTAAATCAAAGTTATGATTTTAATAATATTTATTATAATATAAATAATTAATCTTAATTGATATTTATATAAAAAATGAATTAAAATAATTATAAAATTTAATTTTAAAATAACCAAACATAATAATGATTTATTAATTGAAAACTGAAAAAATTTAAATACTAAAAAACAATTAAAAACCTTAATTGGGTGCCGCACACCCATATAAACAATTGTAAAATTAAATTAAGTTAAAAAAAAAAATCGACGAAAAAAATATAAGAAAAAACTCGTAATTGGAAAGTGCAATGCGGAGTGCAACATATAAAATGCAACAGGAAATCTCATGTGCTTTCCAATTTCCATCTCATGAAATTATTTATTTACTTTTAGAGTATGTATAAATATATACACATATGACATAACTTATAACCAACACGTTAAATTCTAAAATTTAATGATCTTATATGGGGTTCACACGTTATATGCGTCCCTTAATTTATTCACTTAAGTGCTCATGTATACCGAACTTAATTTGATCCACAAAATCATTCACAGCTTTTAGGAGAATATTAATTAAACGGTACATAAGAATAAAATTCAAAGAAGTTGTAATGTTCTTGATTTGCACTTCTTAATTAATATGTGTAAATAAATATAAGAAATTTTAAAGTAGTTTTCTGTTAAATGTTTTATCTTCTGTTTTTAAATCAATTAATCATCAGTTATATATCATGCATGTTAATTACCATAAGAAACCACAGTTTTCGGTGCTTTACCAGCCACATTTTTATTTTGATCATTTTGTGAGTTGACGCATTCTTATTTTTTTTTTTAAACCTATATATTGATTACAATTTTTAATAGATTTATACAAACAAAATTTATTCACACATAACCTAATAAAATTCCATAAATTCAATTAGAAATACGAAAAATAAAAATGTAAGCTTGAAGCACATCCATAAATAAAGTTTAAAGTAGCATCGAAATACTCAAATAGTGAAGATTCATGTATATAAATTAAAAGGAACATGTTTTGGATTCGAGAAGTCTAATATTATTATATATTAGTGTGTTGGGAACCAAGTGTTTGCACTTCAATTTTTTTTTTCATATTATATATGCACTCTAATGGTTGGATTAGTTCACTCGATTTCAAAGATGCTAATAATTTTTTTTCCCAATTTAACTTATAAAATATATACTACCTCAACAAAAAAAAATCCTTATAAAATATATACTCTGGCCTAATACATACATATATATATATAGTCCTCTTTCTCTTTTCGCATAAGAAATGTATTCAATATACTTATAAATGCAAGATTACAAAAGGTTTTCTTCCTATTATAATCTTATTATCATTCAAAATAAAATATTGTCAATTTTAATGAACATTAAGCAGGGACATATTAATTAAAGCAAACAAAATTAACTCGTATCTAATAAGAAAAGTTTAGGAGACAGCCTGATGGAGTATTTCAATATGTTAATCTTTTATATTCTAATACAATATATATTATAGCAGTTTAATTTTAAAAATAAAACAATTGAAGTTAATGAACTAACTCTTAACTACCAAGCTTAAACTTTTTGAAAAAAAATAATAATCAGAAATACAAAAAAGATATATTAAGTTGACTGAGTCTAGCTATTTTTTACTATTCTTTTACCAATTTTGACCGGTCCAATTTATTTTGTTTGACTCAAGTGTAACGGATGATTATTTCTATTGAATCATTGTATTTATGGAATAATATGTGACTTGATTTAACAGACAATATATATTTTATGTCGAATTTTACATACAAGATTTAATATTGGATGGGGATAATCTTATTTCGGACTATCTTACAAGTTAAAATTTATATTAAAGTACAATATGTATTTGGATTTGAATTCGTATTTTAATGTCTTATCAATTTTGACATGTACGACAATTCTACGCAAGATTTTGTGCTCAATATTTAATTTGAATTTTTTTAAACCACGCACATGTGTATATATACATGTATATATATATATATATATGTATATCTAGTAGCTAGGAAGTATGAAGAAGATTCTTGAAACTCCGAAATAGCAATGGAAGGACATAATAAAATAAGTCTATAAGAAAAGGAGGAGAGCAATGAGTCAGACGATGGACGCGTGGAAGATACCACTGTATTTTTGGAAGGTTGGGCATTTAATTAATGGTTAAATATGAATAATTAAATGGCATAATGCTATTTATAGGTAGTGAGGTTAGCATAATCATAATTAAATATGTTTAAGAAGTTTCTAATCGAAGAGTTTAAGATCTTTCAAATGCTGATATTCTATAATAATTGCCGCAAGTGGTCGAGTTTTGTGGCTGCAAATTAAATGGTGCCACATAAAGCTACTTTTCTTGTTGTCTGCCGTCATGATATTTAGATCTAATAATGTGTTTTGACGGGAATATATGTAACGCTCCAATTTCACGTACGAACAAAAAAAGCATGTGAGCCTTGGGGATGGCCTAGTGGTGGAGTGGTGTTTCTTAAGGTCAAAGGTCTCAAGTTCGACCCACCACCAACATCACTAGGTGTGAGTCTGTCACACCTGGCTTGTCAACTGTGGTTTACCTCCCTTGTATAGATTTGCAGGCTATTACACAGGGGCGGGGTTTACCCAGTGCGCACCAGGTAGCGGCTGCGGGTTACCCTCGACATAAAAAAAAAGCATGTTATCTATCTTTTTCATTAATAAAATAATTTATTTTGAAATAAAATGAAATTTTAAAATTATAAATTGACATTTATTATAAAAAAATAAAATTAAAATAAAATAAAGTCTCGTTTAATCATATTTGACCACTTGGCTACTATCATACATCAGTATGAGATGATACACAGCAGGCGGCTATGTTCGACCAAATGCGGACGCAGTTTAGGGGTCCGTCTTCATCCTCATCCTGATTATATTTGCAAATACACTTATTTTATTACGTTTATTGTCATTTATAGATATTGTACTAATATTTTATGACATTTAATGTGTTTTATCGGACATCTATAAATATATATATATATATATATATTTCATTTTATGTGTCTATTTGTGTTTTGACAAAATTAATAAACAAAAATTGAAATCAGAATAAATATTAAATAAAAATAATAAATATTAATATTAAAAATAAAAATAATCATTAACGACGGAATATTTTCATCGTTGGAATTAACGACCGCTATTAGCGACGAAATATTCCGTCATTATTATGAATATACGACCGTTAAGACAACTTTTCTAACGACGGAAATGTTCGATCGTTACATAACCTAACGACGAACACATTCATTCTAATTATTTTTAGGTGATCGATTTAAGAGGATAGCGAGGTTGGACTTGAATTTGAGGAGAAAGTATTTATTTATTATTATCCGTATGCATATGGAGAGAATGAAGGTGTTAAATTCCATGATTATTGTGATTTCAATTATCATAAGAAATTATTGTCGAAAATATTATTTGAAGGCCCCTTATTTTCTGAATGGGTATGATCGATCGAGATATATTCATAGATTGATCTATGCTAGTGAAACAACATGTCTTGATGAATTGCGTATGGATAGATACACTTTTATATTTAGTCATTTAAAATGTTTATTCTTTTAAATTGCATTTAATGTTATTTTTATTATTCATGTGTGTTTATATTCTCCATTTAAGAAGTTTTTGATGAGTCTGGTATATTATTGAATTATTATTTATAATATAGCTCTGTATTGATATTTGTTTGATCTAGATGACTTGTCATGGTAAAGGAGTTACTCATATACGGACAACTGAAGAAGATGCGAAATTGGTAGAATATATGATTGAGTTGAAAAAAAGTGGAAATTGCCAAATTGGGATGGTGAAAGTGGAAGTGGATTGAAAAAAGGCCATAAAAAAACTAGAAAGAATATTAGAAGAAAAGTTATCCGGACATGGTCTTAGAGAAAAGCCTCATATTGAATCTCGTTGCAAGTTATTAAAAAAAGCAATATCATGCTATTTATGATGTGCGATCTAATGGGGAATTAAGTGGCTTTGGTTGGGATGATGATATAAAATGTGTTACCGCGAGTAAAGACGTATGTAATGATTACTTGAAGGTAAAATACTATTATAATTATGTTATTATATATAGTTTTTATTTTTTATGTCATTATCATGAACTAGTCTATGTATCTTTTGCAGAGCCATCCGGATTTGCACTTTTATGAAACATAAGCATTTCCCTTACTATGATCAATTAGCATTTATTTGGGGTAAAGATAGAGCTAATGGGATGTATGCCGAAACTCCAAGAGATGTGATTGAGGACTTAGACAGAGAACATAATTTAAATCAAGAAGATCAAGAATCTAATGAAGATGATGATCATATTATGCCACCAACAATTAAATCTCGAGGTAAAGGAACTTCAAATAAGCTTGAACAGAAGAGGAGAAGAAGTACATATGGTTTGATACTAATTTTGGAGCGCATGGCTGAAGCACTTACTTCTAATTGGACAAATCTAACGAGCAAATGGGTTAGTTTGTGGAGAGAATTGCTGGAACTGATCAAAAGAAAGAGGAAAATCGTCATAAGCTTAATGAGGAATTGCGGAAAATCGAATATTTGACAAATGGTGAAAAACAAAAGGCTGCAATGAAACTTGTTCGATATCCAAATTTAGATATTTGGATTGTTTATATTTTTAATTAAATGAATTATTATTATTATTTTGCTTAATTACCACTCATTTGTGTTTGTATTTCCCGCTTTGGTTTGTGGCTGGTTGGAACTTTGAGAAGGATGTAAGATGCGCAATTAAAGACTAGAATATTAAGATTTTAATCTGCATTTTAGCAATAAGTGATAAAAAAAGATGTAGATGGATAGTCGATTTGAAGTCTTATGATGTTTCCGGGCCAAAAAAAAAGGCCCGAAACAATTTCGGGCCGGGCCGGGCTTGAAAAAAATTTCAGGTCGGGCCGGCCCAGCCCGAAAATGAGAGAGGCCTGAACGGACCGGGCTTTTTGGCCCAAAACACTGAAAAATACACTAGGCCAAAGGGCGGCCCGACCCGAACCACATTTTCGGGCCGGATCGGGCCTCAAAAAAATAGGCCCGGAATATTTTCGGGCCAGGTCGGGCCTCGCAAAATTAAGCCCGAAAATTTTCAGGCTCGGCCCGTCCCGGCCCGAATTTCGCCATAAGCCCGAATTTTCGGGCCGGGCCGGGTGGCCCGTTTTGCCAGGCCTACTTTTAGGCAGTTCATACTTGGAATTTTACTAAACACGGTATAAAGAATCTGCTACTATTCATTTTCTTCAAAATCATATTCTCTGACAACTTTACTTTTCTACCAATCAAACGAGCCCTTAGTATTTTATCATGGCTCATTGGTCATTACTTTATTTTTTTCAATTATTAATTTTATGCCCAATATTTTTCTAAAAATTTTATGATCTAAATTCTAATGAAAAATCATAACTACGAAAATTCAAGAAATGTAAAAGCTACTATTTTTTTTTAATTATTAATTTTAGGCCTAATACCTTTTTGCATGATCATTCTAGACGAGATTTATAGGACTATAGGAGATCGACATAAAATATTATAGCTAGATTATAGATGCTATTAATTAACTATGATATCGTTATCTCCTTAAAAAAGAGTCAGAGTTTTTTTAAGGACAACAATTTAGATCGATTTGGAAAATAGGACAAATTTATTGCAGGCCGAAATTTAAGGATATTACCATTTAAGTGTTGCATCCGTAGGCCAATTTTCAGCCCGAACGGGCTACGGACGCAACACTTAAATGTTTATGTCCTAAAATTTCGGCTCGTTCGAGCTGAAAATTGGCCTCCGTAGCCCGTTCGGGCTGAAAATTGCCTACGGACGCAATACTTAAATGTTAATATCCTTAAATTTCGGCCCACTTAAATTTCGGCCCACAATAAATTTGTACTCTTTTCCAAATCGACCTAAGTTGTTGTCCTTAAAAAAACTCGAACTCCCTTAAAAAATCCCATTATATCATTATCTATTATATATTATTGCAATTACAAAATCAACAAAATCAAAATAAAACGAAATGATGAAACTAAATATGAGAATGAATCAATAATCACTCTTCAATTCTCATTATATATACTTAAAAATATTTCTCCCTCCAACTGGCCTCTCACCACATATAATTACCCGCACCATAAAAAAATTTAAACCATCGTTTCTTCTACGACCTCACCGCACCATTCGTCTTCAACCTATTTCTCTTCAAACTTTTTTTCTAATTTCTCCCCTTCTCTTTCTTTTCCACAAATAAACAAAATAAAGAAAGAGAAAATTTAAAAAAAAAAAAAACCCTAAAAAACATGCAATGAAGTTCCAGGCGTCGTCGTCGGAACTTCCCGTGGGTAAGCCTCAACCACGACGAAAAACATCAAAGCTTGCTCCATTGGTTGCTCTAATAATTCTTGTAACCATCCCTTTATATTACCCTTCAATAATAGGAGACTCGTCAAAAAGCCTGCACGAAACGACGTCGTCTCCCCCCTACGAAGATTTGGAGGTCTCAATTAGCCTCCCTTCCCACGTAGAATCCCCTCAGACTGAAAATGCTAAAGACCCCCCTTGCTCTCTCGATTCCGACCAATGCCGCCACCACGATAAAGCCGGTACCAACTTGGAAGCCGGCCATCTCACCGTCCCCGTCGTCAGAAAAAGGCATGATAGTAATAATAATAAGGTGCTGCTGATCGACCTAAATTTATGCTTCTCATTTATTTAAATTCCGCAAAATCTCATGATAAATAGCGCATATTGGAATGCCTAGCTTGAACTAGACGGCTCTTAAAAAAATGGTCTTTAGAGATAATATTATTAGAAACGACAAATGTCGTCACTTATAACAGACTTCAGTAATGACATGTCATCTCTAACGATATTTTTGTGACGACGCTGTGTTCACTTAAAATAATTTTTAATTTATTTGAGACGAATTTTTATGAACGCTCTATTTGAGACGACATGATGTTTTCGCAAAAAATATTTTGAAGTGCCTCTAATAATATTGTCTCTAAATACCATTTTTTTTTGTAGTGCGGTCGGTTAATTAACCTAGCAGCAGTGAACGTAACTAGCTATGACATTGTTAGTGAACCACGTTAAATCTTGTGTTTTTGTATTTTTTTTGTACGAATTGAAGAGAAGGAGAAAAAGAATGAGACGGTCTGATTCTAGTGCGGTGCATCGAGATTATGCGGCACAAGAGAGTAAGAGCGAGTCAATTATAAGCAGAAGCGATGATAAAATGAAGAGCCGGGATGAAGTGAAGGTGATGAGCCGGAGAGAGAAACGAGGGATGGTGAGATCGCGAGTGTTCGACGAGGAGCAATGCGACTTGTTTTCCGGCGAGTGGGTCCCGAATCCCGACGGCCCGAACTACACGAACGACACCTGCGACGCCATTCAGGAGCACCAGAATTGTCTGAAGTTCGGGCGGCCCGACAGGGGGTTCTTGAAATGGAGGTGGAAGCCCGATGAGTGTGAGCTGCCCTTATTCGATCCCAAACAATTTCTGCAACTTGTTAGGGGGAAATCATTAGCTTTCGTGGGGGATTCTGTCGCCAGAAATCATATGCAGTCTTTGATTTGTCTCTTGTCCAGGGTAAGTATATATACAATCAAGAATTTAAGAAGTAAATCATTTTATTCATAATTTAAGAATCTAAGAATTAAATCATTTTACTTCAAGCATTTCCTATTAGGTAGATAGATAGTTTAGAGATTGATGGAATGTATCAATTCTCACCTCTTCAGGTGGAATACATATCCTACAAATAATAGGCACCTAAAGCTCATTGTATCACAGACCTTGATTATTCACCGTTTTAATATCATCCAAAGTAAATATATGATAACTTATTAATCCACCCTTAACCATCAAAATAAATAAGACTGGAAGCATTGACTAAGACCTATTCATAATTAACTAAGACCTCTTTAAATCTAGGTTTAAAGTATACATATAATTGAGTTCATGTACTTAGAAGTTTTTTCAGGCTCAATATGTGCACTTAATTTGATTAAAAACGTGTTATTATTCTAACGTTTGGATTAAAATCAATTTCTTCTGTAAATTGTGCACACACTCTTAAGAAAAATGGCATATAGTGATTTTTTTTCCCCCGGAATTGGATTCATGTACTATAATTAGTCAAAATCATGATTTTGATTAATATCAAGTCTTTTTGCAAGGTACTCTCATTATATATTCACGCACCTCACATATCAATGGTTAGTTATCTGCCCAATTAACAACTTAATTTTTATCAAAATGATAGTATGGAAACCTGATTAAATGAACATATAACTAATTAATTAGTAGTAACTAATTAATATAAGTGGCCATTGAATAATGTTTATTTGAGTCGATCTTTATTATTCTCTATCGTACGTGTTTCAATCTCTGGTAGGTCGCAAAGCCAGTAGACCTATCAGATCCATGGGACCAAAACAAACGATACGAGTACAGAGAGCAGGACTTCAACATTTCCATGTTTTGGTCACCCTATTTAGTAAACACTGAAAAAAGAGACCCCAACGACGAGAAGCGGCCTTTCGATCTCTACCTCGACGAGTTCGACGAGAAATGGACGACCAAAATCGCGGCTTTCGACTACGTCGTCATCTCCGCCGGCCACTGGTTCTTCCGGCCGACCTACTTCCACCTCAACCGCCGCCTCATCGGCTGCCTCTACTGCCCGGAGGCCAACGTCACCCACCTCACCTCCTACTTCAGCTACCGCCGCGCCTTCCGCACGGCGTTCCGGGCGATCAACGGCGGCGGCTTCGACGGCGTGACGTTCCTTAGGACGTACGCGCCGTCGCACTTCGAGGGGGCGGCGTGGGATAAGGGCGGCGACTGCGCGCGGACGCGGCCGTATCGAAGGAGCGAGGTTGCGTTGGAGGATTACAGTTTGGAGATGTATTTGATACAGTTGGAGGAGCTGAGAATCGCACAGAGAGCAGGGAGGAGAACCGGAGGGAAGTTCAGGCTGTTTGATGCGACGGTGGCGATGTTAATGCGGCCGGATGGGCATCCCAGTAAATATGGGCATTGGCCGGTGGCATATCAGTCATTTGCCAATGATTGTGTGCATTGGTGTTTGCCTGGACCCATTGATGCTTGGAATGATTTTTTGCAGGAGTTGCTCAAGAGAGAAGTAGGAGATCATGGATAGACGAGATCTTCTATTTTCTATCGTGTTCCTATTTTTATTTTATTTTATGAAGATGTTAGAAGAAAACGTAAAATTCTAGGCCATCCCCACCGAGACTCTTTGCATCGCTCGGTCCATATATATAGAGTTAATATGTGTAGGACTAGAATAGGAATTTTTACTTTTGAAATATTACATTTGTAGATGAGTTGTATCATGCATGTATGTGTATTATTCAGTTGGGAGTTTATAGAACAACAACATTGAAAATTAACTGACATTTTTGGTAGTTCTCTTCTTTTTTATCCTTTTTCTATGAACATGACTCGTAATTTATATTCATTTATGAAATTTTGATTTAAAGATGCATGCATGGTGCAGCTAATTAGTTTATGATATGATACTTAGAATATGCAGATTGAGATTTATAAGGTTAACTCGGTAAAGTGATGTAATGCCATGACAATATTGGATTGTATTGTTAATTTACTAGTACTTCTCCTGAGAGATGCACCAATTTATTTATTTTGAAATCGTGATATTAATTTAAGTTGTACGCTATCTCATTGTAAACATAATTTGTTAATTATAATTTCATAACAAATAAAGCATTTAAATTAAGTTATCAATACAAAATAATGAAAATAAATAATAATATGTATATAGTTATGGTTGAAATCTAGATAAATAAAATAGCAATATTTAATAATGACACATTAAAATAATACTATTAATTAATGATGTTTTTGAATATGATTATATGCATAATTGGACTTTCACACACACACACACACATATATTTAAAAGATAGAAATTTAAATACCCATATCCCTTAACTAAAAACCCCATTTATCCACTTTGTTACACACATTCAAGAAATACCCACTATGTCTAATATATTCCTACTTTTTCATTTTCCAATGCATTCAGCCATGGGCCCACTCACTTTTCAGAAATTGTAAGAAAAAGTACTCATTTTTCAGCTCAAATCAGACTAATAAATATGTAAAGTGATTCCTCACGTGTGTGCTCAAACCTCGGAAAATAAAATACCGTTCGAATACCGTAATTCTATTACGGGCGGTATTCAAACGGTATTGGAAGGTAGAGTTGAAATATTTCAATACCGTCCACATTATACATTCGGCGGTATCATATTAAATTTGAATACCGCTCAAATACCGTAATTCTATTACGGGCGGTATTCAAACGGTATTGGAAGGTAAAGTTGAAATATTTCAATACCGTCCATATTATACATTCGACGGTATCATATTAAATTTGAATACCACTCAAATACCGTAATTCTATTACGGGCTGTATTCAAACGATATTGGAAGGTAGAGTTGAAATATTTCAATACCGTCCACATTATACATTCGGTGGTATCATATTTAATTTGAATACCGCTCAAATACCGTAATTCTATTACGGACGGTATTCAAACGGTATTGGTAGGTATATTTGAAACATTTCAATACCGTAATTGAATACCGCTCGAATATTGATACCGCCCACATTATAGATTCGGCCGATATCACCATAAAAATGAATACCGCTCGAATATTATCATTTTATTACGGACGATTGCCCGAAAAAAAGTAGCGAATATAATTCCAAATTGAAAAAAATAATGGATTTAATTGAGAAGGAATTATATGATGATCCATATATGGTTTTAAAGATATTTCATTATATGATTCAACTAAAAAAGAATTTCGACAAAATTATATTCATGAAAAAAGTTATGACCGTTTTACGAATGAGTGCCCGAAAAATGGGTCATGAACATTGTACCAAATTGAAAAAAAGTTACGAATGAGTAATACCATGATGGAAAGCTAGTCGAGTCTAGTTTTCAGCAAAAAAAGAATTTCCGAAAAATATTAACCGTGGATAAAGTTATGACCGTTTTAGTGACGATTGCTAAAAAATTTCAAATCACGCTCGGCTACCGCCCACAAGCGGTATACGGGCAGTATCGTCCATTTTCTATTGATTTTTTACCAAAATCATTGAATTTAACTATAGGATATCATTATCGGCCAGTGCTTGAGTGGTATGATATTATACTGGCCGATATGTGAGCGGTATGCCATTAACGTTTTACGGACGATTGCCCAAAAAAAAAGTAGTGAATCTAATTCCAAATTGAAAAAAATAATGGATTTAATTGAGAAGAAATTATATGATGATCCATATATGGTTTGAAAGGTATTTGATCATATGATTCAACTAAAAAATAATTTTGACAAAATTATATTCATGAAAAAAGTTATGACCGTTTTACGAACGAGTGCCCGAAAAACGGGTCACGAACATTGTACCAAATTGAAAAAATCACCGACTTTGATTGGGATAGAATTAGATTATGAGTAATACCTTGTTGGAAAGATATTTGAGTCTAGTTTTCAGCAAAAAAATAATTTCCAAAAAATATTAACCGAGGAGAAATTTATGACCGTTTTAGTGACGATTGCCAGAAAATTTCAAATCACGCTCGGCTACCGCCCACGAGCGGTATACGGGCAGTATCGCCAGTTTTCTCTTGATTTTTTGCCCAAAATCATTGAATTTAACTATAGGATATCATTACCGGCCGGTATTCGAGTGGTATGCCATTATACTAGCCGATATGTGAGCGGTATGACATTATACCGTTTTACGGACGATTGCCCGAAAAAAAGTAGCGAATCCAATTCCAAATTGAAAAAAACAATGGATTTAATTGAGAAGGAATTACATGATGATCCATATATGGTTTGAAAGGTATTTGATTATATGATTCAACAAAAAAATAATTTCGATAAAATTATATTCATGGAAAAAGTTATGGTAGTGTTTACGAACGAGTGCCCGAAAAACGGGTCACGAACATTGTACCAAATTGAAAAAATCACCGACATTGATTGGGATAGAATTAGATTATGAGTAATACCTTATTGTAAAGCTATTCGAGTCTAGTTTTCAGCAAAAAAAAGAATTTCCAAAAAATATTAACAGAGGAGAAAGTTATGACCGTTTTAGTGACGATTGCTAGAAAATTTCAAATCACGCTCGGCTATTGTCCACGAGCGGTATACGGGCGGTATCATCAGTTTTCTCTCGATTTTTTGCCCAAAAGCATTGAATTTAACTATAGGATATCATTACCGGCCGGTATTCGAGCGGTATGCCATTATACTAGCCGATATGTGAGCGGTATGACATTATACCGTTTTACGGATGATTGCCC
The DNA here is from genome assembly GCA_026008535.1 of Perilla frutescens. Lineage (NCBI taxonomy): Eukaryota > Viridiplantae > Streptophyta > Magnoliopsida > Lamiales > Lamiaceae > Perilla > Perilla frutescens. Next base: position 49,443,945 of record BRKX01000015.1, read on the forward strand.
GAAAAAAAGTAGCGAATCCAATTCCAAATTGAAAAAAACAATGGATTTAATTGAGAAGGAATTATATGATGATCCATATATAGTTTAAAAGGTATTTGATTATATGATTCAGCAAAAAAATAATTTCGATAAAATTATATTCATGGAAAAAGTTATGGTCATGTTTACGAACGAGTGCCCAAAAAACGGGTCACGAACATTGTACCAAATTGAAAAAATCACCGAATTTGATTGGGATGGAATTAGATTATGAGTAATACCTTGTTGGAAATCTATTCGAGTCTAGTTTTCAGCAAAAAAAGAATTTCCAAAAAATATTAACCGAGGAGAAAGTTATGACCGTTTTAGTGACGATTGCCAGAAAATTTCAAATCACGCTCGGCTACCGTCCACGAGCGGTATTCGGGCGGTATCGTCAATTTTCTCTCGATTTTTTGTCCAAAATCATTAAATTTAACTATAGGATATCATTGTAGGCTCGTATGAGTCATAATATCTTATTTTATCTCAATTCCTCATTAACAAGAATGAAAGTAATACCGTAGGGTAACTGATGAGAGCGGTGTGAAATTTTCAATATGAAAAATATTTACGAGTAACAAAAGTATATGTTATGAAGGAGTGTGATGCTAAAAATGAAGGATTGTGTAATTTAAAAAGCAATTAAACATTCCCTTACTTCTTTTCCTATCTCATTATAAAAGTAGTGCACTTACGAGTGTATAATTCAAGCTTTCAATTACAAGGCCAATGATCACTTGCAATACTACACTAATGTCTCAAGAATGTAGTGCTAATGTCTCAAGAGTATAGTGTTTAGCATCACAAGTGGAAAATCAATAATAAATTGAAAGATTACATTGTAGTTTGATATTCAAGTCATATAGGATGGATAATTTAATTCAATACACACCTAATTGGCGTGGGAATTCACAATACCGCTGAGGAGGCGCAATACCGCCCGGGATACCGCCGGTCGGTATCCAAGCGTGATTTGTGGCTTGTAGCGGTATATAATTGTCCAATCATAGTCTTAGTATAAATTCAGTCCAAGGAACACCTAAAAATGAAGGAGTATGTAATTTACAAAGCAATTAATCATTCTTTACCTCTTTTCGTATAATTATAAAAGTAGTTGACTCACGAGTGTACAATTCAACCTTTCAATTACAATGTCAATGATCACTTGCAATGCTACACTAATATCTCTAGAGTGTAGTGCTAATGCCTCAAGAGTATAGTGCTTGGTCGTAACAAATACGAAATCCATAATAAATTGAAAGATTACATTGTAATTTGATACTCAAGTCATATATGATGGATAATTGAATTCAACACACCCCTAATTGGCTTGTGAATTCACAATACCGCTGAGGAGGCGCAGTACCACCCGGATACCGCCCGGGATACCGTCGGCCGGTATCCAAGCGTGATTCGTGGCTTGTAGCGGTATTTAGTGGTCCAATCATAGTCTTAGTATAAATTCAGTCCAAAGAACACCTAAAAATGAAGGAATATGTAATTTACAAAGCAATTAATCATTCTCTACCTCTTTTCGCATAATTATAAAAGTAGTTGACTCCCGAGTGTACAATTCAACCTTTCAATTACAATGTCAATGATCACTTGCAATACTACACTAATGTCTCTAGAGTGTAGTGCTAATGCCTCAAGAGTATAGTGCTTGGTCGTCACAAGTGCGAAATCCATAATAAATTGAAAGATTACATTGTAATTTGATACACAAGTCATATATAATGGATAATTGAATTCAACACAACCCTAATTGGCTTGTGAATTCACAATACCGCTGAGGAGGTGCAGTACCGCCCGGGATACCGTCGGCCGGTATCCAAGCGTGATTCATGGCTTGTAGCGGTATTTAATTGTCCAACCATAGTCTTAGTATAAATCCAGTCCAAGGAATACCTAAAAATGAAAGAGTATGTAATTTACAAAACAATTAATCATTCTCTACCTCTTTTCGCATAATTATAAAAGTAGTTGACTCACGAGTGTACAATTCAAGCTTTCAATTACAATGTCAATGATCACTTGCAATACTACACTAATGTCTCTAGAGTGTAGTGCTAATGCCTCAAGAGTATAGTGCTTGGTCGTCATAAGCGCGAAATCCATAATAAATTGTAAGATTACATTGTAATGTCAATGAAAACATTATATAATGAAGATACCGCTCGGTACTGCTATTACCGCTCGAATACCGTTTAGATAGGGTTCAGAGCGGCATATATTCTGCATGAAAGATTCAAATTATACCTGATGAATTTGTGTTAGAATGCACGAGGATTGTTTATTTCTTTTTGCTAGATATTGGTGGGTTTTGTGAAATTGATGTGTGTAGTATATCCTATATATTAATGCGGAATTCAAATCATAAATGTAAGAGGAGTTTCCAATCTCACTGATCTCTTATATCCAGCATGTTAGTAAAAGTATTGAGGCATTATGATATGTCGCTTTCAATGTACGAGATATACAGTCTTACCACGTGATACCGCCCGAATACCGATCGGTATTTGAGCGTGTTTTTTTGTCGCTATCCCACGGTGTAAATATGATTTGAGTTTTCATGCAATGACATATCTTCAATCTCACCTACCCACTAGTTACATCCATGTACTTCTTCAATTGCTTTGTTATATCAAAGTACAAACGTGTAAGAAAAAAGATAAAAGCAAGACATGTGAACAAGACAACATTCACAATTGAGGAAAATCGAATACAGTACAAATACCGCTCACAATACCAACCGGTATAATGTAATACCGCTATAATTCCGGCCGGTATAAGGGCGGTATTCGTACGGTATTACACACCGGCTGGTATGATGTAATACTGTTAGAATACCGACCGGTATTAGGTTGAAATCAGTACAATACCGGCCGATATAATGTAATACCGCTGGAATATCAGCCGGTATCAGGTTCGGTAATCCAGCGGTATTACATAATACCGCTCTCAAAATACCGGTCAGTATTAGGACGGAATCTGTACAATATCGGTCGGGTATAATGTAATACCGTTACAATACCGGCCGGTATTCGGATGAAATCTGTACAATACTTTTCAGTATAATGAAATACCGTTACAGTACCGGCCGGTATAATGTAATACCGCTGGATTACATAATACCACTCGGGTACCGGTCGGTAAATCCAATACCGCTTGAATACCGACCGGTATAGTGTAATACCGCTGGAAAACCGGGCGGTATTAGATCCGGGATCTGTGCAATGATTTTTCCAGCCAATGAGAAGTCGTCTTTGTCACATGTTTCTCTTACTTTTCAGTCAATTATTATGTAATTATTATGTACTTTTGTCATGGTTTTTAGCACAATAAAGTACACTTGTGTAAGAAAGGTGTAAGAGATCACGTTTTGAGGGTATTTTAGGGACATTACACTTAAGTTGGGTAATTGTTGAATGTGGGTAAGGAGGTGGGTAAAGGGGATTTTTAGTTAAGGAATATGAGTACTTTCATATATTTCCACTATATTTAATAAGCATTTTGAAAAGTAAGAAATTAAAAAATATATGTAATAACGGTTTAGAAAAGTAAGGAAATAAAATAATGTGTTTTTTAGTATTAGCTTTTAATATCATTTGAAAAAAAACGAAGGAAATAGATAGTTATTTTCACAAAATCTAAACATACAACATTTATAGACAACAGTGACCGTTGTCGATATGACAAACAGTTAATAAGAACAGATTTAAACCGTTGTCCATCTAACAAATGATTTTGCTTTAATATATTTATAAATAGATTGCACAACCTTTGCGGATTGATTATTATAAGGTCATGTATGAAACCGTGAACACATGTATACGTATTTAGAATCGACACGTGTATGCATATCATACACATTTAGAGTGACTTCTATAAAACGTAAAAATACTTCTTAATTTAAGGAAAAAATGAAGTCTATCGTCTAATGGTCTCAATTCGTTGCACGAATCTTATTTAACTCAACCAGGTGGCCCCACTTCATTTGACCCACTCCTTTTTTCATTTTGCCCCACTAATTGATAAATATTTGACTGGTTACATGGATTTGGCCCAAATATTTGACTGCACAACGTTACACACACACACACATTTTTGCAATTTTGCACTATTCAAAATCCGCACAACACTTTTGAATTGGCCCAAATCAATTATGATGTCTTTTCAGATTATTTAGGTTGGATTATTTATGAATTGGCCCAAGTCATTTTTCATTATTCATTTTGAAATATAATTTTGGAAATATAATTTATAAATTATGAAATGAGTTATAAAGAAAATTATTTGCGGGCCTCAAAATTAAAGCCTACCCGCCTACAAAGTTGACAGGGACGGGCCCAACCCATTTTGACAGGTCTACGCCTGACTATATTGGGTCATTTTTTGCGGTTTTTGGGCCGGGTTTGGGATATTTTGGACGGTTTTTTACCCGATTTGAACCGTTAGACCATCTGATATATATATATATATATATATATATATTTGCTTAAGTTAAAAAAATATTACTTGTATAAATTGCTTTTTTAAGTCATAAGTGCAAAAAAATTAGATGGTTTCTTTTAAAATGTCCACACATGCCTACATAATTATAAATTATATAATTATATTTTTTCTCAATTTTTAATTTTTATTTAATTAATTATTTTTTGTCTATCTATGTGTTTTTGCAGATTATAATCGAAGAAATCACATTTAAGAGAGCATGAAGAAGTGGATGAGTGGAAAGGTAGAGCTGATTAAACGATTACAAAACGTTGTGCAGAGCTTTAATGAGTGCAACGACGTCGTCGGTCACTAATTATCGACTGATTTTTTTTTTTAGTTATCAAATGTCGCTCCTGATGAAGATTAGTTGGCGAGATAGAAAAATAAATAGTATTTATAAATGTTAGGTACTTGACCATTGGACTTTATCACAATAATGTCATGATTTTTAATAAATAATAATGTGGTATTTGACCGTTGGACCTGTCACAAATCCAATCAATTTTTGGACATTCAAAAACTGACTAGTCATGGCACCGGTGATTTTTGCATTATATTAGCTAAATATTTTGGGCAAAATTAAAATATGTATGTAAAATTCGGGCATGATACGTCAGTTTTAAGGAGCCCCAAAATTGATACGACATTATTTTTGAGGAATTTCAATAGATCAAATATCAAATTGTTATTTGATAATGATGGTGATATTTTTGTGAATCAATTAAAAGATCAAGTTTAAATTTGATATTTACCCTAAATTTTATTTGGCAATACGTACGTACGACAACGATGAGTTCTCGATCTCGTATAAAAGGACGATATATGGATTTGTGATGAACCATTTCCCTCTCCACCAACTCAAAAAAAATATATCAATTCAGGACTTGAAAGATGGGTAATCTATCAATTTGGGACTTGAAAGATGAAAACTCTCAATTCAGAATCTAAGATCTTAAAATTAAAATCACGAAATGTGATTTCTTTTTATTTTTTAATTAATTTTAACAGTTCATTTATTAGATTTAATAGATAATCAATAAAGAAATTTTCATTGAAAATTAATAGAAAAAAATCAAAAAATAAAATAAATCAAAATTCATATTTTGAGATCATGAATTGATAATTTTTATATATTTTTCACGTTTTGAATTGAGAGTTCTAATCTTTCAAATACTGATAAGTCTAAAAAAAAAGTTATATGGTGGCGGGCATGCTTCAATTTGATGTAATGGAAATTAGGAGTATAACTCGGTGGGGGCGCCTCTCGACAAATATTACACAAAATGATCTTATAAAATATTTTTATACTTGTTTAAAAGGGGGAAAAGGCCTTAATACCCATACTTTAATTAAGAAAAGGAAAGGTGGCTGGCTGGCTGGCTGTCAAATAAATAGTTTTCAAGCTTATCTATAAAATAATTATATGTTCATTGAAATTTAATAAACATGTTTAATTATTATTATTTTCAAAAATAATACTAATATGTATATCTGAATATCTCCAATTCATTTTCCACAAGGTTCCTTCCGGGCTTTCTTTTGTCATCTTGTCGAGCTCAAATTTTATATAAGAAAATTCTAAACATATTTCTCCTTTAATTATAACCTCATTATTTTATAAAAATATAAATATTGATATGATAAAGACTTTTTTGTCCCTTATCTCTAACAGTTAAATGATTAACAAAAATCATAGCATAGTCCTGGTGGTGATGGCTGAGTGGTGGAGTGAGGTTGCTCGAAGATAAAAAAATACGGTCGTAACTTCTTAGAAAATCTCTTCATTAGGCAGAACCGTAAACTTCTTAATTTCCAGAGAGGATTAACATATTATTCGGGTACATAATCATTTTCTTCCTATGGATGAGATTTTCCAAAGCAAATCAACGGCTTCTTTTGTTACAAGTTTATTTTTTTTATATACGAACGAGAAGGATCGATGGCGTGGGTTTAGTGGGATTATGAGGCGAAATACATTAAATATAATAATATTTATACATTAATCAATTTTGGGGATTATAAACGAAAAATAGGAGGATTTTGGGGACTATAAAAGAAAAAAAATAGGAGGATGTGTTTAGAATTTATGTATATTCAATTTCTGAAGCCCAAAATATTATTCGTTAATTGCACTTGGAGCTTTCTTTAATTTGGAGCTACTCCGACAAAGTCCAAAATGTCCTTATACTTGAGTCCAATTCAGTTCCACTTGGCATGTCCTACAATAATTATCTCAAAGAATGTAAAATTAGCTCTAATTATAAGCCAAAATACAAAATATTGACTAATTATATGAAGACGTATCATTCATCTCCAGTGACATCTTTATATTTTACATTTTTCAGCACTATTAATTACAATTTAATTATGAATGTCTAGACATTTTAATATAAATGATTCAATATTTAATAATTACATAATAATTCCCAACATTAACCTTCATTAAAATATTGCAGGCTCTGGAGGTCTGATGATCCTTAAATTGCCAAAAAAAAATGATGTGAGGGCACATGAAAAAATGAAAATGTTAAAAATTATTTTGTAATAATTAAAATATTGAATTATTTTTGTTGAATGCCAAACGTTGAGAATTAAATTATAATTATGATAAATTACAATTTAATTCCCAACGTTTGAAGGTTTTAACAAAAATAACCCAACGTTTTAATAATAACAATTTAATTCTCAACATTTGGATATTCTAACAAAAATAACCTAACGTTTAATATTAACAATTTAATTCCCAACGCTTGAAAATTTTAACAAAAATGACTCAATATTTTAAGCTAAAAAAACTATTTCGGTTGATTTAAATCACATTTACTCTCAAGTGAGCTAAAGACCCATATAAAGGACTAATATTTTTGTTGAAAAAATGACCAAAATGGTTTTTTCTGCCTAAATTATCGGGTCATTTCTGTTAAAATGTTCAAATGTTGGGAATAAATTGTTAATAATAAACGTTGAGTTATTTCTGTTAAAATATCCAAGCATTAGGAATTAAATTGTAATTATTAAAACGTTGGATTGTTTTTGATAAAACCTTCAAACGTTGGGAATTTAATTGTAATTTGCCCTTATAATTATTATTAAAAGGTGAAATCACTCGTGTAATTTGCCCTCTCTCTCTCTCTCTCACACATACACGTATACATACATACACACATATATATAACCAGACAAGCAAGCCAACTTCTATTCTTGCTCAAAACATTTCTCAACTACCAAAATTCGAAGCTCCAAAACCATGGAGCTTCACCCCTCTAGAAAAAACCGCAATTTGAACAAAAATATAAAGATTATTTCAATAGTTACAGCCACCGCAATAATCCTCGTCGTCACAATCCGGCTAAGTTATCCCGGGCCTCACTACAAAACCTCATCATCATCAACTCCTATCAATCCTTCAAACAATCCTCCACCACAAGATATCAAGATAATCGACGGTCAAGAAAAATGCGATATCTTCACCGGTGAATGGATCCCGAATCCGGATGCTCCATATTACACGAACACGACATGTTGGGCTATCCATGAGCACCAAAACTGCATGAAATATGGCCGGCCCGATTCCGACTTCATGAAGTGGAGGTGGAACCCCGACGCCTGCGATTTGCCTCTCTTCAATCCCTATCAGTTCTTGGATATTGTCAGGGACAAGTCCTTGGCCTTCGTCGGAGATTCCGTCGGAAGAAACCAAATGCAGTCCATGATCTGCCTCTTGTCCCGGGTATGTTCTCCCGCTGCTCGTATTTCATCTTCTATTCCAATATTGCATTTATATTTATGTATAATTTTCAGACAATTTATAAATATTTCAATTACAATATCCTCATATTTTTATGTGAAGTTTGTCCAATGTGTACCTCCAGACATTGTTTTATCAATGAAACTGCTGAAAAGATTATGTATGCTATAATTGCAAAAATAAAAATAAAAATAGTGGTGTTGTAATTGTGTCTTTTTAAAAAGTCATGTGAAAATTATAAAATTAGATAAATTTTGTATTATTTGTGACAATTAACACTTATATGTGTGTATATATATAATGGTAATGTCAAATATTAATTGTTTGTTTTGTTGATGGTTTTAAAGGAGAAAACGGAATTAATTATCACTATTTGAGATAAAAACACATTGTGCGAATCTAAACATGCATGTGCTTATGTATATACATGCTTGCATACACATACAAATATGTATATAGCTAGCTAGAAGCTGAATTAAACATTGTGATATATAATGAGTTGTTGTTTTTTTAATCAAAAGCAGATATAAAATTCTTTTTTAGTAAAAAAAAAATTATATCATTCTTTTCTAGCATTGGGGAAAAAAATATTTTGTCTATGTAAAAAGAATGATGCTATTTGCCTATTTTTTTGTTAGAAAAAATTTTGTTATTTGCTTTTTGGTTACTTAAAAATCGAACGGCCTGAATCATTTTTATTGTTTTTATTTAGAAATTTGGTTAAGCGGTGCAGTTAAAACTGTGTACATAAGTAAAAGGGTTAGTTTACCTAAGACATGCAATCTGACCCCATCAAGGTCTCTATCATTTGATTTATTAGGTAAATTATGTTAAATTATTAGCTTAATTATTAGTAGTTGCAGTCATCTACAATTAGCCAGCTAAGACCCATTATTTTCCAGGAAATTAATTAAATTAAAGCTGAAAAGACTGTATGGATAAGTACTTTCGATCCACTCTCCTTTTCATCTAATTTTACTGCTTCATTTAATCAGCTAGCGTACTAACTCTCTATAAGTAAAATATTATTTCGATATTAATTACCATGTACATACTATATTTTTGTAGATTAAAATACGAAATTGTATCACAATATATATATACACACATATATAATAAGAATATGAAGGAGCTGAGAACTTTAGCTAGTCTCATAATATTTTAATTTGGGCGAATCCATTCAATTAATTAAATAGCAATGGTAAAGGTAATTATAGAGATCCGGGACTAATCGTATTAAAATTAAGTAATAATTGTAGTTGTTTTGTAATCAATTATTTGAGTTATATCTACAAATTATTGGACAAGAATTAATTTGATCGTGTATGTACACCATCAAAGAATGTTTGCAAAATAATCATTTTTTTTTTTTGGGAAAAAAATGTGATGTCTTTGTCAAGGCTAGATCATTTTCCCGGAATAGATAGAAATTTGAATTAAAAATAATAATAGAAGGACTAGTTTTCAGGGAATCCAATCTTGGCAACGTGAGCACATCAATTATCTCTAGATCTGGATTTTTTTAATTGAAATACCAATTGTCCTTTTTTTATTATTAGTATTTATATATAAAAATTTTAATATGATCCAATTTCAACGCCTCGACCACCACATACATTATACATGATCGAACAATCTGTATTTTATCCCACTTTGGTGTTTCCTTCTGCAATATTTATGTATATATTATATATTTGTTTGAAAGCGACACACCTTCCCCGACAATATGTATAAGGTATATTGGTTGTTCTTATTTTGTTGTACTCTCTCTCTCTCTCTCTCTCATGATGGTATGCACGTTATTCTAATAGCATTTTAAACTAAGTTCCTTTTAATCCACTTGAGATCACATATTTCATTTCATGTTCGGCATTTAAGTTGTTTTAGATTTTTTATATCTATTTTTTTCTTTAATTTCATTTTTGTGCTTTAGTTTCATTTTATGTTGTTAATTAATTACAGTTCATTTTACACAATTAAGGTTTACAATATTTTTTTCTTATTTAATTTTTAGTTATTAATTGAATATTATAAAAATTAAATGTTAAAAAATTATAATAAATTTTAATCTGATAGAATGAACCCTAATTAATAAGTTTAAAATTAAACTAAATAACAAGAAATTGAAATCGATAAAAGACATAGGAAAAACTAAAAAAAAATAATTGTGAGGAAATGTAAAATGATCCGATCTGCTTTAATGGTGATCATTATATTGACATATATGTATGTTGTATAAACAGTGAATGATCAAATATTTTTGGATGTACTATGCATACTACATGTTAATATGTTTACTACCACATAGTGCAACATGCATGTAGTACGTATTATTATTACATATTTAATACTTCCTCCATTCCACAATAAGTGTCATTCTAATACTTTAATTTTATTTCATAAATACACAATCGATATAAAAATTTCACATTTTTCTCATAGTTGCGCCCTCATTTAATGTATTAACATAATGGTGTATAAGGTAATTTGATTATCTAATTAATATCTTTTTTTTAGAGAAATTAATATCTTTATTAACATGTGTGCATTCATCCACAATGACACTTATTCAGAAATGGAAAAAGTGTCCCCTTAGGGATGGCCTAGTGGTGGAGCGGTGTTTCTTGAGCCCAAAGGTCTCAAGTTCGACCCACCACCAACACCACTAGGTGTGAGCCTGTCACACCTGACTTGCCAAGTGTGGTTTACCTCCTCTGTGTAGGTTTGCAGGCTATTACACAGGGGCGGAGTTTACCCAGTGCGCACCACGGTAGCGGCTGCGGGTTACCTTCGACATCAAAAAAAAAAAAGGAATGGAAAAAGTATAATATATGCATAAATAAAATTAATAAACTCTCAATTATTTAAAAAAAAAAAAAAAAAAACCCAAGCAGTGCATGTGCTTTCTCACGTGGCTAAATTTGTCTCGAATAGATGGAGATCTAGTGTATAAAATTTATTAGATGGGAATATGCTGCATCAACACACTGTTTCATGTTGCTTTCACAAAAAAAAAGTACACGCACACTATTTCATGTTCCCAATATTAGTCAATTCCAATCGTTTTTCTATACTGCAATCTTTATTTTATTTTATATTTTATCTATTAAATTCTATCAAATATTTTTATTTTTCTTTAATTTCTCAAACAATGATCCGAATATATACATTGAATTTTTTAGTTTTCTTTTCCTATGCTTTTTTGTTTCTCGATGCATTCAGTTCTGTTCAATTTCATAGGAAGTCGTTTTTTATTTTGTCGGAAAAGTGAAAACCGAACTTTAATATATTCAATTTGCTTAACTTTTCAATTTTTTATGGTCGGAACTAGACTGATTGAATTACTAAACTGATAATTTAAGTTTTAAGCTTTATGACTTAATTAATTTTGAACTACGAAAATTCAATTCAAGCTATCCAATTTTGTACCACAACACACACACACACACACACACACACACACACAGGGCTGGCAATTTTTTACACGACACGATAGCACGACACGAACACGCACGAAATTAACGGGTTAGTGTTTAGTCTTATTGTATTCGTGTCCTTATCGTGTCGATCCGATAAGGACACAAAAATTTCGTGTCGTGTTCGTGTCGGATTTGTGTAACCCGTTAATATTATATAAATACATAAATAAATATATTAATTATATATAATAATTTAAAATATTTATTTAATCTAAAATTTTAGTTAAAACTCAATTATTTAATTTAAAATTTATTTATTTGAATTAAAATTTATATATTTAAATTATAATTTTAATTTAATATGTACTATTAGTTATTTTATATCGTGTCATTGTCGTGTTCGCGTTCTTCTCGTGTCTCTATCGTGTCGTGTTGGCATGATAAGAAATTGTGTTTTTCGTGTTCGTGTCGTGTTCGTGTTTATACATAACGGATCGTGTTCGTGTTCGTGTCGAGCAGATTCTTAACGGATCGTGTTTGTGTTTGGCCTTATCGTGTCGTGTCGTTATCGTGTCGACCCGTTAACGACCCGACACGCACGAATGCCACCCCTACACACACACACACACACACACACATATATATATATATATAAATGTGTGTATCATTACTTTTTGAGGTTATGGGATGCTTCTAAATTTGTATAAAGTGTACATTACATTACTGAAAAGATATTTAAGAATTTGAGGTGTGAGATTTGTTCGTTTGTGCGTCAAATTTTTAACTATTACTGAGTGTTGCATGATTGAACAAATCTCTAATTAACTTTCTTGATTGTTATCTTTTTAGCCGACTGCAATTACTAATTAAGGATATGCTGCACTATTTTTTACTGTACTATCATTGTTGTTATTACTTATTTAAAGATTCTGTATGTCTCCTTCCCAAAAAAAAGATTCTGTACATGTCATTTCTTGAATTCCTAATTTTATTTCTTTATAAAATAATTAGAAAAAAAATTAAGATGAAATTGTGTAAAGTTTAGTCCAACCATAATCAAACCCAAGAACTACGAATCTCCATATATTAATTTAGGAACTTTATGGATTGAAGACTATAATAAAAAATCAAAATATATTATTTTTGAGTTCCTTGATTGATAATTTTCTTTTTAGATTCTGATGAACAACATATCTTTCGAATTCTAAATTTACAATTCTCCATAATTAATTACCGTATCATGGTTCCATACTTCCATTCTATTTTCATTTTCCCTCACAAATTTAATCCAATCCAATTCAAATAACTCAATACTCATCATTTACAAGATCGTTTTGTCGGACTGTCAGGTGGAGTATCCCTACGACGTCTCCCCGACGTCCGATGAGCACTTCAAGCGTTGGAAATATGTAAACTACAACTTCACAATGTCCTACTTCTGGTCGCCTTTCCTAGTCCGCTCCGGCGAGCGGGACGCCGATGGCCCGACCCACACCGGCCTCTTCAACCTCTACCTCGACGAGTTCGACGAGTCATGGACCACTCAAATCCACGAGTTCGACTACGTCATCATCAACGCCGGCCACTGGTTCACCCGCACCGCCGTCTACTACGAGAACAGCCATGTCGTCGGCTGCCGCTACTGCCAGCTCCCCAACATCACCGACCTCCCCCACACCTACGGCTACCGCCGGGCCGTCCGGACGGCGTTTCGGGCCCTCAAGGACTACGGCGGCGTCACGTTCGTGCGGACGTTTGCGCCGTCGCATTTCGAGGGCGGGCCGTGGAACGCCGGCGGGGACTGCGTGCGGCGGCGGCCGTTCATGAGCAATGAGACGGCGCTGGACGGGATGAACTTGGACATGTACATGACCCAATTGGAGGAGTTTCGGGCCGCGGAGAGGAGAGGGAAGAAGAGATTGAGATTGATGGATGCGACGCAAATGATGATGCTGAGGCCCGATGGGCACCCGAGTAGGTTCGGGCACTGGCCCGACGAGAAGGTGGTGCTGTATAATGACTGCGTGCATTGGTGCTTGCCCGGCCCGATCGATTCGTGGGCTGATATTTTGCAGCATATGTTGAAGATGGAGGCCCGGAGATGGCATGAGGAGAAGAAGAAAGTGCAGTGATTTTTTTTTTCTATTTTTTTGGGTGTATTTTTGGTATTCTTTGAGTGATTATTTCCTTTATTTCTAATTAAGTATATTATTAAAAAATTGTAATGGATTGTAATAGGTACTCTCGTCTATGATATATAAAAAAGAGTATTATTGCGCACCACGGCAGCGGCCGCGGATTACCCTCGACATCCAAAAAAAAAAAAAAAAAGAGTATTAATGTGAGAAACTTAGTTTTGACATTTTTTTTTCTCTTTGAAACCGAAGGAACGTGTAATATTAAGTACAACAACACCACAAATATTTAAAAGGTGATCCATACAATTTGAAGGCTCAACCCACAATAAAGATCCGAGAAATCATATGCAGTCATAGCAAAATGATGCACCAGAATATATTGATGTCACGACCAACATTCACATGTAATTTAATTCTTCACTTTTTGGAACACTATATATATATATATATATATATATATTGTTGGTATATTTACTACCATATGCTTAACATGCTAACCTACTTAAGTATTTCATGCAAAATAATGGGAAAATCTTTCAAAAAAATAAAAACAACTAACTTCAAGAATTTAAATTTTAAATACGGGACATTAATGCAAAACAAACTAATTGTTTTTTTTAATTTTTTTACTTAATTAGCGTATAATTATCCTTAATAAAAATTCAAAACGAAACTTCTAAAGTAGTTTTGGCAGATTCAATTTGGGCTTTTAAACTTATTACTATATAAATTGAATCCAATTTTGATTTCTAATTGCACTAGGCTTTGAAAATATCCTAAAGGCTCAAATGCATATAATTTGGTTAGAATGTGGTATAATATATTTATAGAGTCAATGTGGAAGAGTAGCCACATTAAATTTTGTAAAACTTATTTTAGCCACAAAATTTTAAAACTAATTATTTTATCCAATTTTACTGAAATATCCATCAATTATTGAATTTTATATTATTTTGGATTTATTTTATTTTGAAAAACTTCCTCTTCCTCCATTACTGAGAAGTTCTGAAAAAATAAATGAAAACCATCGCTGCCCTTTCTTCCCGTTTCTTTCCCCGTCAACCATCTCTTCCGTGCTGCAGCAATTCCGGTGGCCGCACATATATTCCTCCTAGCTGCTGCATCTCGTTCCTCTTTTTTCTCTCCTTTCCTTCCCATCTCTCTTTATTCTCGTGCCAACACAGAGCCGCGCCGCGCCACCATCAAGTCACCGAAAAAAATGGCGGCGCCCCCTCTCTTTCCATGTCGCTCTCCTCTCCCTCGTGGCTTCCTCTTTATTCTTAGTCTCTCTCTATTATCTCCCCACCAAACACATCACCGAGACCGACTCGCCGGAAAAAATGGTGTTACTCAACCCCTGCGCGCAACCCCAACGCGCAATACGAGCGCGCAGCCCCGACGCGCACCTGCTCGTCGTTATCTCTCTCACCTCCCTATCTCCTCGTCGTGCCGTCGTTGACCTCCGACGAGTTCTCCACCATTCTCGAGATGACAATATTGGAGACGAGTTGCTATTCGTTCATTGTTTGTTGCTGACTTGCTGCGTTTATTATTTCTTGCTGTGCAACAGACGAGAGGAAAGAAAGGGTGGGAGCTGGGGGAGTGGTTGGTCGGACATGGGGTGGGTTGGGGAAGACCGGAAGAGGTGAAGGAAGAAGAGGAAAATGTTGACAGATCTTTAAATTTTTTGTTTTCTAATTTTTTTCAACTTTTGTAAGTTTTTTAATTTTATTTTTATTTTTGTTTTTTTAGGGGGGTGTATTCAATTCAGATTTCATTAGATTTTAATGGACTTTAAAAATTCCATGGATTTTTATGGATTTATAAAATCCATAGACTCCACATGGAGTCTCCCAACTCCACATGGAGTCTCCGTGACTTTAGGTATGGATTTCGGATCGATTTCGGATGATTTCATGGATTTGAAATCTTTTTTGCCAGCGCTCGCTGGAACACAACGACTGTTATATGGGAGACAAAATTGAACCCAACGGCCGCTGGGAATGAATTTCCATAGGCCCCAGCGATCGCTGGGCTGGTCGCTAGGAATTATTAATTCAAAACAAAAAAAAGTGGGAATTCTTTCTTTTGTTTGTTTTTTCTTATTAGAATAAAATAATTGAACACCACCAAGGTGAGACATCGAGGGAGACGATGTCAGAATCATGTACGACATTATGGTAGATATTGTTGATAGAAGGAAAACACAGTCAAAGGTGTCAATGATGAGCCATATTATATTGTTGACTAGTCTCATACACAGAACTTAATATGCAAATACATCTCATCTAATTCCACGCAAGCTAGAAGCAATGGATAGCAAAGATGGAAAGGAAATGCTGAACCGGATAAGTGAGGAAACAAAAATAAGATGCTCGCAAGATCATTGTAACATACGATTCCTAGTTCACCAAAGAACATGGTTTTAAATCATCCCACGAAGCAGAATATCAGTTTTCCACTAAAACTTAAACCCAGCCGCAGCTAGAAGTGCCCAAATAAAATTGGACCGGCGGTTATAACCGCCGGTTAGCCGGTTTGGCACGGTTCCGGAACTGTACGGACGGTTACGGTTTGTAAACCGTAACCGTCAACCGTAATAGGGCGGTCCGGTTCCGGTTTGGCGGACGAATTCATACAAACCGCCGGTTTGGGCGGTTAACCGGCGGTTTGTATATATATATATATATATATATATATATATATATATATATATATATATATATATATATATATTTTAACGGTCGAGATCACGATCCGCGTGATCTCGATCAACGGCTAGGAACGCACGGAGGCGGATCGGTGATGTGGAACCGCCGGTTTTGGAGCCCAAACCGGCGGTTTGGCCGAAAACCGCCGGTTTGGGCTCCAAAACAGGCGGTTCGGCTGTTTTTTTTTCAAAAATTTTCAAATTCAAATTTTAAATTTTTCCCCCCATTCCCCAATTTTCACCTATAAATACCCCATCTCCTCCACCATTTTCACTCACACCAAACTCTCAATCTCTCTCTCTATTCTCAAATTCTCTCTATTCTAGCAATATCATTTTCTTATTCAAGTTTTCTTACAAGTTACAATCTTACGAAGTTACTCTCTCCTCTCTCAGTCTCTCAATATCTCGATTTCTTCATTTCTTCATTTCTACAATTCTACTCATTTTCTATCATCCCTAATCATCATGTCTAGCCAAGGTAGCTGAGCCGATAAGGGTAAAGGCAAAGCTATTGCTGATAGTTCTGAAGCTCCACATCGTCGTCGTCGTACTCATTCTGGAGTACATATTTCTGATGATGCTGATACGACGTCGCCTCAATTTCAACAACAACAACCTGAAGAATATGTGAATCCCTATGGCGGAGCCGATGGCGGTTTCTACAATGATCCAAGTGGTGGCGGTTTCTACCATGATCCAACTGGTGGCGGTTTTTACAACAATCCTATTTCTCAAATGGAAGTTGATGAAGAAGTGGCAAGATGGATCCAGTTTGAAGAATTACAACTATTTCAAGAATCTCGTGCTTTCAGCGAAAATCCATCCATCGATCTCGACACGGAGGAGGCGGAGGAAGAGGCGGAGGCCGTTCCAATAAGAAATACGACACTGAAATCTGCTCTCTTCACTATTCATTTCTGAAAGGTGCCTAGAAAGAATGAACCGGGTGTGTTTGATTTGTATTGCAACTATTGTCCGAAGCAATACAAATTTTGCACTGGAGGAGGCTATGGGACGTACTGGTCACACATCACCAACAATCATCAAGTCGAACTTGGGCGTGCTCAAGCTCAATCGCAACTCAACTTCCAACCGGTAAGCAGTCAAAATATTGAAAGCCAAGGTGAAGGTACGCCGTACTCATCTCAACTCTTTAGGTTTGACCTTTTAGTTGCTAGGGAACAAATGTGTTATTTTATTTGTGAAGAATCTTTAGCACTTCAATTTGCCGATAGCATGAATTTTGAACGTCGTATAAAAGCTGCTTATAATCCTGGTGCTCAAAGAATACCTAGAATGACTATGATTAGGACCCTTGAAAGATTGCATATAAGATATAAGTCGAAATTGAAAAGTATTATTAGTAAAATTCGTTATAGGGTTG
This sequence comes from Perilla frutescens, assembly GCA_026008535.1. Classification (NCBI taxonomy): domain Eukaryota; kingdom Viridiplantae; phylum Streptophyta; class Magnoliopsida; order Lamiales; family Lamiaceae; genus Perilla; species Perilla frutescens. Next base: position 49,461,865 of record BRKX01000015.1, read on the forward strand.
CTATTTGTTCTGATATTTGGTCTGATAAATTTATCCGTTGTCATTATATTGCTGTTACATTGCATTGGATTGATTATTCATGGAATCTAAATAAACGTTTAATTACTTTTCGTAGATTTAACTGTCAACATAGTGCTACTAATATTGCTAAGGCTATTATTAAAATTTGCAATCATTTTAAAATGCTTGATAAAAATTTTTCTATTGGTTTTGATAATGCGAGTGCTAATACGGCTAGTATTAGAGAATTAATTCAAGCATGTAATCCAACCTTGCATGGTAAATATTTTCATACTCGATATATTACTCATATTTTGAATTTATGTGTTCAAGATGGACTTAGAATATTAAATAACTCAATTCAACCTATTCGTGATGCTGTAGATTATATTCATGGTAGAGTTAGAGTTAGACATATGTGGGAAAAATTCTGTAGGGAAGCTGGTGTGCATCCTAAAAATTTTAACTTAGATGTGCCTAATAGGTAGAACTCTACTTATGAAATGCTTTTTGCAACTTTTGAATATCGTGAATTATTATGTTCTTTTTTTTGCTATGCATATTGAATCGTTTATTTTATTATCTTCGTATTGGGATGATTGTATTGAATTAATGGAGCTTTTACAAGTTTTTCAATATGCAACAAAAGATTTATCCGGTGTGTATTACCCTACTGTGTGCAAATTTATGTATCATTGTTGTTTAATTGCTGCAAAATTTAATGCTTGTAGTCATAAACCCGATTTGCAAGATATGATTCTAGCCATGGTAAAAAAATGGCTTAAATATTTTGATCATGTGCCTAATATTTTTTTGGTTGCAAAAATATTGGATCCTACTTTTAAACTTAGTGCTACTAACGATATGATTGACATGTATTACAAGTTTTTGTCTGCTATGAGTTTTACAGGTTCCGATCCCGATATACATGTGCCAACTGCTGAAGAAATTAAAACAGAAATTTATGAGTCTATATATTCACTTTATAGAGAATATGAGTTAAAATATGCTGATAGTATAATTCGTCCAACGAGTCGTTCTTCAGGTTCTAGTAGTTCTTTTTCGTTAGGATTAAATACTTCATCTTCACGTGGTAGTGCTTTACAAGAATTTCAAAAAAATTTCCACAGTAGAGGAAATACTAGGCGTAGTCAAAATGAATTAGATATGTATTTGCAAGACCCTGTTGTGCCCCTCGATGATGAAAATACAGGTCTCAACATTTTTGATGTTCTCAAGTGATAGTCCCGAAATTAAGAGCGGTATCCTTTGCTTGCAATTATGGCAAGGGAGATTTTTGGAGTCCCGGCATCAACAGTTGCGGTCGAGCAAGCTTTCAGTGAATCCGGTTACATGTTGAACGAACGGAGATCAAATTTGACACCGGATCACCTCGAAGCTCAAATGATGTTGAAGGACGAGTCCAAAGCCGACCTAAGAGAGCAAGAGAACCGCTAGGATGACTTGATGGATGGCCCGCTCATTGAAGTTGGCTCGGAGAGTGAAGCCGAAGGAGGGAGCCAAACCGGAGATGATTGGGACGACGACTTCGAATTCTAGACTCGCCAAGGAAAAAAGGTAAAATGAACTACGAGGGCTTTGATTCCAAGGTAAGGGATACGTAGGCAGCTTCATATGAAGTGCAAGCCCAAATTTCAATTATTTCTTTTTCCCCCCTAATTCCTAAATTCTAAATTAGCTCAAATTGTAACTTGTAAATTGTAATTTGTAAATTGTAATTTTATATTTTCATAGTTTGATTAATTTACAATTTGTATTTTGTAACTTCTTATTTGTAAATTGTAATTTGTAAATTTGTAAATTCATATTTTCATAGCTTGATTAATTTAAAATTTGTATTTTGTAACTTGTAATTTGACAAATTAAATTGCATTCTCAATATTCTTGTAAGTTGTAACTTGTAAGTTTTATAACTTGTAAATTGTAAAATATAAATTGTATAATAATATCAAAATTCAAATAAACTTGTGTTTTGTCATACTTCTTAGTTTTTAACTTGTAAATTAGTCATTTTATCGATTTAGTACTTAGTAGTACTTCGTCCAATCGTCAATTCGAGTTCGGAGAGATAGAGGGAAAAAAAAAACTGAAAACTGACGGTTAACCGGATAACCGCCGGTAACCGGCCAAAACCGGCTGAGGGCAAAACCGACGGTTCCAGTTAACAAACCGGAACCGTCAACAGTCTACGCACGGTGCGGTTCCGGTTCCGCCATTCCGGAACCGCCTAACCGGCGGTTTCTAATCGGAACCGATAGGAACCGGAACTGTGGGCATCACTAGCCGCAGCTATAGCTGTCAAAACCGGCCCGACCAGCCCGATTTTTGGCCGGGCTGGGCCGTGATTTTATAGGCCCGAAATGGTTTCGGGTCAGCCCGGCCTGAAAAAAATTTAGCCTGAATGGGCCGGGCCGGCCAGTAAAAAAATAGAAATTTAGCCTTAGGCCCACGGGCGGCCCGACCCGGCCCGAAATTTGGGCCGGGCTGGACCTCAAATTTTTAGGCCTGAAATCGGGCCGGCCCGACCCGAAAAAATGATTGGCCCATGGGCTCGGGCCGGGCCGGGCCGGCCCGACCCATTTGACAACTTTAGTCGCAGCTGGTACCCAGCGGCCGATGGGGTGTCATTATCAGCGAAGCCAACAGCCGCTGGATTCGGGTGACGGCTGGGGTGCCAATTTCATCTACCCAGCAACCGCTGGGACACAACGCTCCCCGGGTTTTCCAAATTCATCAAAATCTCATGTCTGGAGGTCGGATTTCATCCTTCGTAATTTTCACGTGAAATCCAGCCGAAATCCAACGAAGTCAATGACTTTTTAAAGTCCGTGGATTGTTGAATACCTCAGAATTTTAAAGGACTTTTAAAAGTCTGGATTGAATACACCAGGATTTCATTGGACTTTTAAAAGTCTGGATTGAATATACCAGAATTTCATTGGACTTTTAAGAGTCTGGATTGAATACACCCGGATTTTAAAAGTCCAATGAAATCCATCAAAATCCACAACCAATACACCCCCTTAATCTAAGGGCATTTTAGTTCAAAGTGGCTAAAATAATAATGTTTAAAAATAGATGGCTAAAATAAATTTTTTAAAGTTTTAAGTGGCTAAAAAAAAAGTTGACTCTATATTATATTATCACATAAACTGATATACTGTATATCAAAATTTATTAATTTTTTCACTTATGCGCAATATTGTAAGAAAACATTCGTCGTGGCAATATCTTTTAAAATTTGAAGTTTTCTTAGTAAGTAACAACTGGAGTTGACGGCATCACAAATTCACAATAATGTTATGCTCTCTGTAGCAAATTGGAAAAGGATTGAAACACAACTTGATCACTGAATATAATTAAAACACATCATGATGATGATGAAAAAAATGTTATAATTATTCCATGGAGATGGGAGATTGAGAGTAATCACAATATATGATTAAGTCTGCATTGAACTCAAATTATGGATATATACATATATATGAGATTCCAGCTGCAGTCAGAAATAATTAAGAGAAGAAATTTCAACAAATTAGTAATGATTGATTCGCATATATGGCCGAGTGTTTCGAATGGACTCGATGAGTGCGACGGTCCAATTTCGTAAATAGGAATAAAGTAATCATTTCATTTAAAAGGGTTTTATGGAGCTAAGATATATAAATAAATATATGAAAAATAATATTACATTTGAACATACACTGTCTCCACGCACATCATTCGAGCTTTATTAACATAAAAAAAAATATAATAGATATGGGACGAGTGAGTTTAACTTAGTGTGTTACTTCATTTATTCAAATTATACATAATATGAATAATAAATACATACCATCAAGTATCATTTTCCTGCAACTCATAAGTTGAGTAATTTATTGCAACTCATCGACTGAACATAAAATTTCCACAAAAAAAGTGCATAAAATGCATAATAAGAAAATGAATATTGTGCACAACAATCCACACATTGGATTTCCACACATTTTATTTGAACTTTGAAAGTGATTCGGCGCCTTTAAAGATCAATAAAAAAAAGGCTAAACCATCATTTATATTCTAAATTATTTTCATTTTCTCAAATTTATCCCAAACTCACATTTTTATCAATTAAATACCTGAACTATTAAAAACTAATCAAATCTATCCCCGATACATTTTTAGGCAAAAAATTACCTAACGTTTCGGCTAAATATTTTGGTCTTCTTCTTATGTTGTAGCCAAATCGATCATATCTATGGCATAAAATATTTATTCTAATTTTTTTAAACTCTTTTTAAGATTTGATTTTGACCTAAAAATGTATTCGGGGGATATATTTGATTAGTTTTTAATAGTTTAGGTATTTAATTCATAAAAATGTTAGTTTGGAATAGATTTGAGAAAATTGAAATAGTTTAGGATATAAATGATAGTTTAGCCAAAAAAAAATAACTTAGTTAGATTGTGCATGACTCGAGAAAATTTCAATTTTGGTCTCATAGGTCATGAGGTATTCCGTTTTTGATCACGACCATTTCGATTTTGGTCCTTTTTCAAAAAAATTACCCAAAACTAGTCCCATAGGTTTATTACTATTGATTTTGGTCCCACGAATTAAACGATTGTTTTAACGATTGACGGAAATATCACGCACGACTCACGTGCGTGTCATTTTGGGACCAAAATTGAACAAAATTAGACCTAAATCCCCAAAATCCCCAAATTAGACAGAAAATACAATTCATTCACAGCTCGTAAAAAATACCCAAATTCGCTCTGCCCTAATTTCAACCCTCTTTCACAAATTCGCAAGAAATTCCAAATTTCCACAGCAATATTGGGACGTGATGATACGAAGGAAGGTTTTTTTGGAAATGCCACACCCAAACTACCGTAAGTTTCAAATCATTTCTCAAATGTTTTGTCCAATTTATCCAGTAAGTTTCGTTCGATTTCTGAAAGTTTAATTGTTGCTCAAATTATTTTTGTTAGTTCAGTCTTGATTTTGGTACACTCTGAAGCTAAAGCATGGAGGAATGACAATTTCTGATGCGGGTAAGCTTGAGTATTTAGAAGGCACGATGAGTGTAATTGATTTTATAGACAGTTGTAAGTGGTGCTTGAAGTAGACTGGAAACCTATATGAATCGGGAGACATTTTGGTTATCTGTTTGCCTTTTAATCAAGAAGTACAAGTATTATGGGATTCCTATGGAGACATTTTTCTCATTCTTAAGTTCTGTCATTGTTTTCCAGATTATTATTCCGATATCTCTCTATATCACAATGGAGCTTGTACGATTGGGGCAATCATATTTCATGATTGGTGACCGGTATATGTATGACAGTTCGAGCAACTCTCGATTTCAGTGCAGATCCCTGAATATTAATGAGGACTTGGGACAAATACGATATATATTGTCCGATAAGACGGGCACACTGACAGAAAACAAGATGGAATTCAAGAAAGTAAGTATCTGGGGAAAAAGTTACGGTGACTATAACTCTGCAGCTTATTCTTAGGAGACAGATGTGGGAGGTATAAATTGAATGTTTTGCTTTAGTTTAGATAATAATGTGAATACGTGATTGTGTCTTGTTTTGCTTAAAGTTTAATCATAATCCCTTTGTTATCTATTAGAAAAATGATTAATCAGCATTCCTATAGCTAATCAGACTAGTCCATAGAATTATACTCGTTTTTTTTAGTTTTGTGTAACTATATTGTAGAACTGCAGTAGACAATGTTCTACATTGGCAAGCGAGTTGCATGTTGCTTATAACTGCAAAGTCCCCTTCAGCATTGACCTGTCCTGTTTTTGGATTCATGTCTTAGTATTCTTTTTGTCTCCATTTTGAGAGATTGCCACAACATAATTATCTTGTCAATCTGACTATGCTCAATCATTTATTTCTACACATTTCTTGTCTTCTATAGTTTCTTTCCACTGCACATGTTAGCAATAGTAATGCTAAAAGTTTGCTAAGAATTAAGATCCACTATGTTTGGTGTGTGCATGCTGATGTTTGCTATTGTTGAGATAGTATCATTAATCCATTTTATATCATTTTCTCTTTGGTGATTTTTTTTTATTTAATTTATGATAGTATGTGCATTGTGCAGTGGAAGATGCTACGATGGGTGGAAGAAAATGGAAACTTAAATATGAAATCACCCCTGATTCTGAACTCATCAAATTATTGTACAAAGATCTACATGGGGAAGAAAGAATTGCTGCACATGAGCTTTTTCTGACGTTGGCAGCTTGTAACACTGTGATTCCCATTCTTACTGATAGTCCATTGAGCAATGGTCCTACCTCTATAGACTATCAAGGTGAGTCTCCGGATGAACAAACACTGGTTGTAGTAGCCTGCGCATATGGTTATACGTTTTTTGAGTGAACGTCTGGGCATATTGTGATTGTTGCCAATGGTGAGAAGTTAAGGTAGAAAGCTCACCTCTTTACTTATGATATAATCTCCTAAATGTAGTTTTTTGTCCTCAATGAGCTGTTTTTTCTTGATCTGTGGGGAATAGTATACAGTTTATGATATCTGCTATTCTGTGTTTCCCATGTCACTGTTTCAATGAATTTGAGAGACATGGATATTTTTCATAATGCAAGTTATTTCTCATTGTTATACTCTATTAATCTTGAAGTTATTTTATGCGTTACAATATTTCTTGTGCTTTGGTAGCTTGGTAATTGTGTTATGTTAGATATTTATTTTGTTTGGTGAGTTGGTATATATAGTGTCAATGATGGTGGGAATTTTATCTCCAAAAAGATGTGAAAATTCCCTCCAAAATAATAGCAAAAACAGGTTAAATTTACCTCCAAAATCGTTGATGAATTTCTGGAAATTTTTTATGTTGGGACCGAAATTGATATCAAAATGGGACCAAAATCGAAATGGTCGGGACCAAAAATGGAATACCCCATGACCTATGGGATCAAAATCGAAATTTTCTCTGCATGACTCCTTGAAAAATGCTTGAATGCTTAAAATGCTCTGAAAGATTGGTGTGTTGAAACAAATGTAATAAGCCCCCATTTATAATAAGATTTCATGCATAATGGCAAACTCGTTTTAGAGGATTGGATTGAAAACTACATCCTAAAATTTAATAATTTGATAGGTGAAGATTGATTAATTGATGTACACAAAATATGTTATTTTCTTTTTCCCATTTCTTCCTTTTCTCTTCTTTTTTTAAATTTTGGGCATAAAAGACGGGCTTCAAAACTTGGACATGGAAAATCAATTTGGGGTCTCGAATAATAAAACATAATTTGGGCTAAAAATTTATTTTGAACTAGAGATCTATGATATTATACTCTCTCCGTCCTAATTATATACTCCATATTATTATTTTGGGTGTCCCAATTATATAGTCTCATTATTATAAATAGTATTAAAAAATCAAGCACTTCAATTTTTGAAACTCATAAATATTTAATAAGGGTAATAGTGGAAGTTTAGCTTTAATATCTTATTTTCATAAATATTTTTAATCTACATATGGGGGGAAATGAGATTATATATTTTGGACGAAGAGAGTATTTAATGACATGAGATGACCTTAAAGCACAAACTTTAGTTAAAAACATATAATAGCTATGACGAGACTTATATGACCGTAACAATTTAAATAACTAGCTTAAATCAATATTTTGAGAAAATGGGTAACGACGAGTTTAAAATGATTTGAGTCATCACAATTAGATTATGGTTTCCAATTATGGCATTTTGAATAATGATATTAATTATCTTGTTATCTTAATATTAAGTGTAGCACCCCTAACCTGGAGAGGTCGAGATGCTAACAGAAATATACACGAAAGAAGAAAATCTCAATTTTTTTCAAATAGAGCAATCCATTTAGAACTAGCTATTTCAAAGGAAGTTTACGTTTACTGGTCAAATACCTAGAAATAAAATCACTTTCACTAGTTAAGAGCCAATGGAAAAAAAAACATAGAAAAATAAGACTGGTCAATCATATCAAGATATTAATAGTCAATTCACGAAGGCATCAAATGGCCAAGCGTAGGCTTACACATAGCAAAAGTCAATATTCAGCAGAAGCATAGAAATTTATAATAATCCAATTGATTATCAACAAAATATATAACAAAAGCATGTAGATAACATAATAGTTTGATCATAAACAATAAGTACAAAATATTGGTCCACTACAGAACGAAGGTCCCTATTAGTACACGTCCACCACCTGTTGTCATCAATTACCTGATTTTTTTAAAAAAAATATTTAGGATGTGTGCTAGAAAATACTATGTGGGCATTACTCATACATTCGTCCAACAATTTGTAATAAGAATATCAATAGATTCACATTTGACATGTCATAATTCATATGCTCAATAAATATAGAAGAGATCGAAGCTAATGTGATCACATATCAACTATATCATATTCATAGCATATTCTGAATTCTTCATATGAGTCGTATCAAATCCACATTGAGCAACATAAGCACAATTCATTTTCATAATGGACGAAATTTTAAGAATATTTTCAAAAGATTTTGGTAAGTAAGCTCACCTTATAGCTAAAAGTAGTTGTCGCTTCAACCTCAAACTTGCGCGTGTTAAGTTTGATGTCTCGGGTTAAGACCTATACATAATTAAAGACTATGTCTTAGTAACTTATTAAGGTCCTTAACCTATTCTATAATTTAAATAAGGGCATAAGGATCAAGTCTCTAAATTAGAGCGCAGAAGAATGACACTTGAAGGTCAGACGGGTAATTCTAACTTAAAGTTATAATCGAGTCATTGATGGAGTATATATATACATATATATATATACACGGGTGAGTTATAATGAGTATTGTGCTTCATGTGAGAACTAGGAATAGTGCTTATCTATTATGATAATTTTATAGCTTATCTTATTGTAATTTAGTGATATTAGCACTAGACTAAAATACAACAAGATAAGCTATATATATATATATCATAATCACATAGATTAAAATCATACTACTTAATATAGGGTTTAAAAGATTATAATATAATATAAAGTATTAACTTATCATATATTAGGCTTAGTTTTAAATTTAATCCAAATTAAACTAGATAAAATAAAATAAATACATAAACATGAGTTCAATTTGTAGTCTAGAAAACTTGAACCCATGACATGCAATATGGAAATGAGAGTTTTGAATCCTTAACCTTTAATTAGTAAATTTGTAGCATATCCACTAAGCTAGATGCCATTTTCAAAATTTATAACATTATTTTAATTAAATAAGTCATAAAGTCGCGACATACTTAAATCAAATAGAATGATATTGAAATAAAAAGGAGTTTCAAAATGCATGCAGGGGGATTCAAATTTAGACCCTTTTAATATTAAACTGAATAGTAACCATTGAGTCAAATAACCTTATTAAAATATTAAGTTATGCTCTTTATTAAATACTATCTCACACACACACACACACTAAGCTAAGCTAATTTCATTCTTTTTCATTACTTCATCCACCCATTTAACTGCTAAAGTGTTCAATAACACTACAAAACTTAAAAATATCAAATCAAACAAAAAAAAAATATATAACCAAAATAACCCTCAAATTAGGAATGTCAATCCATCCCCAAATTGATGGGTTGGCCAGAAAAAATTAAAGAAATATGGGTTTGGTTTGGGATATTTTAGCCCGATTAGAATTTTAACCAAATGGACTGGACCGATCGGGTTGGCCCGTCAGGCTGGAGTTAATTATTTAAAAAAAATAGTAAAAATCAAATTTTATATTTTGATCGGCCTTCTCAAGTATCATCCCTAAAGCATCAAATTCTTTTGTCAACTATTGGACTCTACCTCGACCGTTTTACATCTTGGTCCGTCTGGCATCTCCACCGGCCACCGACATCGACGCGATGTCCACCGGAACAGTCGTCTGCAAGTCTACAACTCTCATGACACCAGGTTGGCCACCAATTTGTAAGTTGCAACTTGGCTTGTAATTTCTTTGTAAAAATTATACAAAATTCTTCATGAGGCCTCGACCTTATTTCTTGACTTGGATTGACTTTGTGCTTTAATTTTTTTACTCAATTTGTGCTTAATTTTTTATACAACTATAAACTTGTACAATTGTCCTTATTTCTTAATATGACAAATAAAATACGATCCCCAATTTTGGCATGATATTTCATAAATTGTCATATAATGGATTTAAAATTGACTAATTGTATGATTTATAGATACAATAAGTCATTATAAGATGATCATTCCTGAATCTAATAAAGTACTCAAGTCTCGATACGTGTTTGATTATTTCTCTACAATAATGCTACTCTACTGTGGTATAGTGGAAAAGAATGCTGAAACTGGTGAGATATAATTATTTGACGTAGGCATCAATATTTTTGGTTTGTTTGAATTTAGGAACATGTGAAATTGTGGAAAACATAAAGTATAAATAAATCCTAAGTATCTTGTTGCCTTGACTTATATATATATATATATATAAGTCTATCTTGCATTAATTGTACTATAAAAGTAATATCTTGTTGTGTTAAATTTATTTAGACATATTTTGGATGAAATTCTATCTTGCATTAATTGTACTATTTCTTATATTCTAGTTCTAAATCGAAGGTGCATTTAAAAATTTTCTCAATGAAAGTGTTGAACCTGATGACTTGGAGATTTTAGGTGATTCTCAATCTATTTCAAAGAAGAGGAAGGTCGGATGTTTGTGACCATTTTTCAATTGAGAATAAAAAAAATGGTGGGGGAGGGGGGCAAGTGATTTTTTTTATATGGTCAAGAAATTAAGAAGTAAAAAAATAAACTGCGAATGACTAATATCGACAAACTGTGAATGGCTAATATCGAACTTGTGACCTACGGTGGCAGTGCCAACGTTCATTACCATATGCGCTACAATAGATTTTTGTAAATAAAATGTAACTGATTATACTTAAGCGTATAATCTGCCGACTAGATCCTTTTCGCCACGGCTACCTACCGCCGAGCGCCTAGGCACCGACTAGAGGACGCCTAGGGCGTGTTTTACAACCATGGTAAAGACATATGCATATGAGGGTACTAAGTATGAAACTTCAACTTTAAATCGTCATTTAGGGAAATGTAAGAAGAAACCAAAATTTGGAGATGTGAAGTCTATGCGTGTCGACCATAAAGGAAAACTAAGGGCTAGGGATAATAATTGTAGCAACCCGAACCTGAAGGCCCAAATGCTAACGAAAACACACTACCAAAAGAAATCACAATAAAATTTTCGCTATTCAAAAATATTAATTTGCTTGGATCATAAAAATTTGGGTAGCATTTCGTTTAAAATATTCAAAATATCTACGCTCACATGCGTTTACCATTCAACAACCAATCAAACCTGCAACCAAGCTTAGTTTTAAAAAGTGCAAAGCGCACTGAGGCGCAAAACTAACCTCGGAGCCTAGGCGCAAAAGCGCAGGCGGGGAGCGGGCTTTTCATAAGCGAAGCGCACCAAAATTAAAAAAAAAATCTAATATATTTACCTATACTATATTCCCTACCCAAAATATCATATCACTTATAAATTAACAAAAAATCACACAAATGCACAATTAATCATGCAACATATAAAAGTCTTAAAATTCACACAAAATAAATCCAAAGTCTTAATGTACGATCATTGAGCAAGAGCAAATTAAGTAATCAACTAATAATCATCATCATCTCCATCTCCTTTATCATCTTTGTCTTCATCAATGTCCTCCTCCTCCTCCTCCTCCTCCTCCTCCTCTTCCATCTCTACTTCTGCCCCAAATTCCTCAAGCACATCCTCATCCTCATCCTCAATCTCATCAAAGAGTCTTCTTGAATTTGATGCAACACATTTTCCTTTATCAACTCTAGATGATGATGCTATTGTCTTTGTTGGCTTCGATGCTCTTCTAGTACTATAAGCAGGCTCATTGGCTCTCGTGACTCCACTAACCACATTTCATGTCAAGTCATCACCCTCAAACACAAGATCCTCCACCTCATTAGAATTGTCCTTATTCATCTTCCCAATCAACCATTCATTGCTTTCATCAATCTCATCCAATAGAATATAATCTATGGTGTCTTTTCTTTTGTATCCTCAAGTTGTTCTTCTGCTTGTGATATTGAGCAAGAGTGATAAAAGAAGTAGCAAATCTTGTGACTGTCAGCCGACGCAAATTTATTTGGCTTGTGAATCTCATCATCATATTTACAAGAGATACATGGTTATAGTATAGATATAACCATTCATGAAGATACACTTCTTAAGGGCATTCTTTATCCTCGGAAGTTTTCCAATATCCTATAACATCAAATCCAAACAATGTGTGGCGCATGGAGTCTAATAAAGATACTTTCTTTCGGTCATAAGAATTTTTCCTAACAAAGAAATAAAAATAAAATTAGTCTATTATATAAATAAGAAAATAACAAATAAGAAAATAATGAAAAAGAATATAATTTCTTACCCGCTTTCACATAGTTGGATGTATTATCAGTCACCACTCGAACAATATTTGATTCTCCAACTTCCTCAATAATGTCATTAAACATTTTTACCAAAGCGTAGGCATCTTTCGTAATGTTAGAAACGTCAACTGATCTGAGGAACATCGAACCCTTTAGAGAGTTAACGAAAAAGTTCTTAATTTCTTTATTGGCAACCGAATCATGCCATCCATCGGATAAAATTGAACAAACCCTTTATTGCCCATTCTTTCTTATAATCCAACATTAGAAGATTAACATCATCTACTTTCTTTTTGAGAAGAGGAACTCTAAGCTCATGCATAGATGGCGGAACCAATCCAGGACCATATCTTCCGATCTCTTCAATCATCTCCTTGTAAGAATCTGTGGTAGCAACATAGAATGGAATCCATTATCATAAAAGAAGTGTCAACAATTTACAAGAATCCAAGGTGTATATAACAAAATGAATAACAAGTGTCAACAACCAGTCAACCAAATTACAATTTACATACACTTAAATACTTAATGATTTAAATAATTTTAAAATATCAGTTATAAAAAATTCAAGATGTATATACTATATAACAATGAACCAGAATGCTTCTAAAAAAACAATGAACCAGAACAACAAGTCAACACTCAACAACAATTCAGAAACATGCTTTAATTCAGAATTTCAGATTCAGAAAGGCAGATTGATCAAGATGTATAAAATAGAACAATGAACAAAGGCAAAAATTAAAACCGGTCTGTCCTCAATCCTCACTAGTTGGCGGTGGCGGTAGAAGATAGAAGGCGGTGCGGCGGTGGGCGACGAGGCGGTGGGCGTCGCAGCGGTGGGCGGTGCGGTGGTGGACGGCGCGGCAGTGGGCATCGGGCGGGAGGAAGAGAGTGTGAGGGAGAGAGAAGGTGAGAAGCGAGCCCTAGGTAACGGGTGAGTTCTAATTTCTAATAAAACCCGCTTTTAATATTATAACTTAAAAAAAATTAAACCCTATTGCGTTTTTCCGGGGCTTTGCGCGTCTAGGCGGCGCTTCAAAGGCCTTTCTGTAGGTCGAAAATAAAGCGCCAAACCCGCGCTTCGTTTTTTTTTAGCCTAGGCACACTTAAGCGCTTTTTAAAACTAAGCGACCAAGGCTAGTCAAAATTCAACAATCCACATTTAAAATGTGTCAAAAGACCACAAAATTCACAAGTGTCCATAAAATATTTAAATGTTTCATGATCATAAAGCGGAAGCATAAAATTCATACTTATTGACCACAGACTATACATAATTAATAATTAGAAATCATAAAAGTGGTCAATGAAATAAGAAGTCCCCATTGGTCCATGTCAGCTGTCATCTTGTACCTGAAAATATCTTGAAAAGTAGATGGGCTGAGTGCCAGAAAACACTCAGTGGGATTTTTAATTTCTGAAATATACTTGACCATTCAATAAATAGTTTGCAAATTAAACATATTTACTGTAATGCTCATAAAAAGTCTCTGCTCATAAATATGCGGAAAGTTAACTACTTAACTCAATATGGTTCCCTATCATATAAATTTTACCAAAGTGATATATTTTTACCGTAATATCATACTTGCACCATTGTGCCATACCACACCGAAGTGCTATATTTGCACCATTGTGCCATACTGAAACCATAGAGTTTAGTATCTTCTGATGATCCATAAAAAGAATATTTTGAATTTTGAAACATGCTTTAGCATAAAACATATTTTATCATAAACATAACACAATTTTGAAGCATAAAACCACGTGGTGATTAGAAATCATTGAGTCATAAAAGTAATTTGAAGCATGCTTTAACATAAACATATATTATCATAAATAGAATATATTTTTGAAACATAAATAACATGTTAGATAGATATCACCCACCATATAACTATAATAGTTGAAGTTTTAATCATACTATGCTCGTTCTAAGCCTACCGTTTCGAGTAAGGACTTATTTATAAAGATCATATCTTAGTGACACACTAGGATCTTGATCATATGCCATAGAATAAGGAATGATCAAACATCCGGGTTCCTAAATTAATAATAGAGATGACAATGCTAGACAATCGAACAATAATCTTAGTTTATAATCTACTAACATAGGTCACAACATATAATGCATCATCTAAGTCTTTTTCCTCCATTAATTAATAACATAGTCTCGTAAATTATAAAAATACCGCATCTATCTTATAAGGTATCGCACATCAACCAATGTTTTCATAACATAATATCTATTTCAATGACTATCTATGATCATGATCGTCTAAATCTCACAACAGATAATATCATAACATGCCACAATATGCTAGCATCCATTATCATGTTGAGAGCTCAATCATAGATAAGTATAGCATTACCCACCTTATTTACAATCATGGTGCTAACGCAGCAACTCAAGGTTCGTTCCTCTGATTCCTCGAGTACAACTCGTCTTACACAAAGTCAATTAATGACTCATTAATCCTATCGAAATCCTAGAGCCCGAACATATAATTAAAGGATTTATCCCTTCTCTTGACTATGACCTCGACACAGAGTGCACGACTCTAGAGACTTCTACTCAATTCGATACATAAAGAGAATTTAAATAAAATATTAATTCGAGGCTGACCAAGTCAAAATATTGATAAAGGACGGTACTCCGTCGTCTCTCCCCTTTCTCGATTGGACTTCATTCTTATCAGATTTTTACAGAAGAGTACATTTTTTGCATGAGCAGAAAATGAGAAATCTAATGATATGATTTATTTTTTGATCCAATGATCGGAGTAAAAGTCGATTTATAACGGCCCATTTTCAAAATATTGGAGAAGAATAAAAATCTTATTTTAAATATTTGCTATTCAGTTCAAACTTATAACAAATTCTCAAAAGTGCAATCCTATATTTTCTAGTAAATTTGAAAATTGATCCAGTCCTTTGGAAAGAAAAAGACTAAAGATTGTTTTAAAATATTTAAACAGCTCCTACAATTGAAGAACAATACAAATGTATTTATAAAAATGCTTACGACCAACATACAACCTGAATTGTTGTCATTCAAATCTCCCAATCCAGCTCCATATATAAAAAATGAACAACTTTAAACATTGATTATATATATATTACATCTCTAACTTTTGAGAATTCAAGACTTTGCTTATATTCATTCAACACATCTTCGAGCTCACGGCCAACTCAAAAACACATTCAAACTCATATACTGACAATAATCATTCCTCAAATTAACTATTCGCGACCAATACCATGCCAATGAAGAAATTATGACTAAATAATCGAAGAATTTTAAGGTCTTTCTACCATTTATAGAAATTTTCAAAAATCAAACCATAAATCCCTAACTTCTTGTTTCCAGTTACATTTTCCTCTGTAGCAGTTTTAGTAAATAAATCATAGCTAGCAAATGAAAACTCTAAATTATAAAATTCCAAATTTGGCAGAACCCCAACACATATATCTAAAAATGTTTGTCAAATACTCATTCCCAGATTTTATCGTTAAAAGGTCTAAAAATTCGAATTATGTGGAAGCAAGAAAACTGTTCGGTAAATGTAACAATGTCTATTTTCCGACAACTTGGCTGGTTTTCGGCCTCTAGATGACAATGAAATCAAAAGAACAAAGGTAAAGAACCCAAAGATAAATGACATATTAAAATTTGGGAGAAAAATGATGAGAAATAGACTGATACGATGACGACGAAAGCGGCAGATGGCGTGAGCTTCGCGGCTGCTGCTGTGGCTGCTCGCCTGCACTCTGGTGACCTGCTACTGCTTCAGCGACACGCCGGTTACTGGTTCGGTGATCTGCCTTCATCCCTGATCTCTCATCTCTCTCTTCTCTTCTCCATTTCTCCTATGTTCTCCCCTGCTTTCTCTCTCTGCCCTCTCTCTCTTCTTTTTCCCCTTCTTTTCTTGTCTTCACTCCCTCTCTCTCTAATGAATATACAATAGGGATGGGGAAATAATATATGTATATATATACACACACAACATATATAAATTTGGAAAAATGGTCATTTAGGACCCTGAACTATATGATAGGGTTTAAATAAGACCTTATTTTAATTTTAGGTCCAGATAGACCCTCAAACTTTTAAGATTGGTTCAAAGAGGACCCTCCAATA
This sequence comes from Perilla frutescens, assembly GCA_026008535.1. NCBI lineage: Eukaryota > Viridiplantae > Streptophyta > Magnoliopsida > Lamiales > Lamiaceae > Perilla > Perilla frutescens. Next base: position 49,478,519 of record BRKX01000015.1, read on the forward strand.
CTCCCAAAACTAAAATCAGCTAATGTCCATCCACAACCTCCATCGATAGCCTCACACTTTCCTCACCCCTCATTTACATTGTCTGTTGTTGTATCAGAAAATTTTAAAAATTTTAGCCTTCAATGAAAGAAATATATAGTACTGCAAGACTAATAAGTAATTATTCACCAAGAAACTCAAGCAGTTGATGGAGATTCAATTTTGCCTCAAATAAGGAGGGTCCATATATGAAAAATTTAAAATGAGATCGTTAATCACAATAAAAATACACAAAGAACAATATACACAGGTAAATCAGCTAAACAAAACTATAGCCAGAGGAACTCTCCGTAAGAGAGAAAAAAAATAACAGTAAAGAATTGATATATACGATTTTAGTTTCTGCGACAAACTTAGCTTGGTCAAGAACTCTACAGATGGACTCTCCAAATTGCCCCTGCACCAGCTTGTAGAACTTCATCAACCTATTCTTCTTCGTCAACGACAAGCTCCAATTCTTAAAAATCACGCTCCGAGAATTAGGCACACACTCCAGTTTGCCTCATGCACGACTTATGAAGCTCGCATCCACACTCTTGAACTACATGCACTGATTGATTCTCGTCTTCAAAATTAAATCATTCATCGCATCTGCGCAGAAGAACACGTGTAAATGAGGGGTGAGGGAAGTGTGAGGTTGTCGATGGAGGCTGTGGACGGACGTTAGTTGATTTTAGTTTTGAGGGTATTGGAAGGTCCTCTTTGAACCATTCTTAAAAGTTCAAGGGTCTATCTGGACCAAAAATTAAAATAAGGTCTTATTTAAACCCTATCATATAGTTTAGGGTCCTAAATGACCTTTTTTTCCCTATAAATTAATATATCTATTGGATTTATTTATTTATTTTGGGTCATATAAAATAATTTAGGCTCAAAATAAATGGACTCTAATTAGAATAAAATGGGATGAATATAAATTTTAAAATGGGTTGAGTAATTGGGCCAAATTGGGTTTCAACGAGAACTATCGTCTAATGTGTTCGTTCATTGTCATTCCAACAACAATTGGGCCGAAAATAAAAGATTGGGCTCGAATTTAGTTTTGGTTACAATAATATTGATAAAAAAAACATGATGTGATTAGATAGCTAAGGTGTCAATTGCACATGATCTTCCGTTTAAATGGATTGAATATAAAACCATGAGAGGCTTTTTTTAAGTATTTGAACTAGAATATAAAGTTCGTAACAAGAAACACAGTTGCTTCTGATGTTATGAAAATGTATGAATCTAAAAAGAAGAAATTAAATGATACATTGAAAATATTCATGATATGGTGTGCTTAACTTCTGGTATTTGGAAAGCTTATACTAATATGGATTATATTTGCATTTTATGTATAAAAAATGGAGGTTGTATAGCAAGACACTTGCATTTTATACTATGTCTCCCCACATTCTAGTCCCGAGTTAGCTCAAAAGATCTATGATTATTTGGTAGATTGAGAAATAAATAAAAAATTCTTATCTTTAACTTTGGATAATGTTGTAGCTAATAATAACATGTCAAGAATGTTAAAGTCATGACTTTTGTTGCAAAATTCATTATTGTGCAATGGTAATTATTTTCATGTGAGATGTTGTGCACATATTTAATCTTATAGTTCAAGAGAGGTTAAAAGTTGCTAGTGATGCTTTGGATAAAGTTAGATGAAGTATTAAATATTTACAAGGATCAGATGCAAAGATGATTAAGTTATGTGAATGTGCTTAAAAGGCTGACATTGATTGTTGTGTTGTTAGTTTTATTTGTAATTCCAATAGAATTGATTGATGTGCCGTTAGTTTTATCTGTCTAATTTTTTCATGTTCATTTTAATGCATATGGAGAAAAATTTGAGGCAAATATTGTGATCATCACTTTATATATTCTCTTTTCTTTTGTCTTTTCCGTTGCTTGGGACGAGCAACATTTTAAGTTTAAGGTTTGACAGTAGTGTATTTTACATAACTTTTGGATATGAATTGGTAATGTTTAGATTGTTAAGATGTGCGATTTACATAAATTTTGTGCTTAATTTATTATCATTTAGAGTTTTTGATATGTTTGCTAGTTTTGCAGTGATAGTGGTGAATTTGATGATTATTTGATTCAAAACCATAAACATGCACTTGGAGAGTTAAAAGAGTGTCCAATTAGGCTTTTAGGCATAATTAATTACTTAATTAAGGCCTTTGGATTTGATTAAAAGAGCAAAGCCCGCGAAAATTTGAAGCCCAGTGGAAAAGAGAACCTGGTTGACCCGTTCAAATTGTGAAGGTTTGGGTTGACCCCCAGAATTCACTTGGACAACCATGTGTAAAAACATGCCAGTGGGTTGACCCTGTGTAAAAACATGCATCTGGGTTAACTGAATCCAATGGACCCATGTTCACGCGACTCGACCCTGGGAATTCCGCGGATTGATGAATTTTCTTCTTCAATTAGGATTTTTAACTCTATATATTTAAAGTCTCATCTTGATGAATGAAATGAGACATCCCCCGAACACACTCCCACACAAGTCTCATATTATTCAAGGGATACCAAATACATTAGAGAAGATAGAAGAAATTCAAAGGCTTGTGGTCTACCTACAAGGAGGTGTCAAGGTTGCTTAGATCGTGGAGATTAACCACTTGTCATTTTAGCTTACTTTTACTACTAGCATTTCCGGCTATCAGAAAATTACCAAATTAAATTGCCACGACTCAAAATATTCACTCATACAAGTATGAGGTTTCTGGAAATTTCAAATTATACATGAATAATATATGAATTTAAATACACGAATAAAATAATAGAGTAACATAGAAAATCTGTTTGGATAAAAACAGGATTGACAGTTAAGTAAAACATTTTCCACGGGCACAATCCCAAAATGGATTTTTTTTTGGATAGAATGAGACACTTAATCATTTTGGATCAATTCCGACTAAAATGCAATTTTAAAAAATGAGATATAAACTTCAAAATATCATATTAAATTCATTTCAACACGAAATATAGCACTGTCAGTGGCCACTTGTACACTTTGACAGGACCCACAATGGGTCAGAAGGGGTCAGAGGTCAATTTAGGCCACACTAGCCAGAAATTTGCCGGAAAGGATGCTTCCATTGTTCATAGGGTTGTTTAATCGACAAAAAATTTGGGGCTCGACCGAGCCAGATATTCAATGGATTTTTGATCGAAAGTATAATTTTTGATAGTATGAAAAATAAATATTTCAATCAAACAAACCGTTAAAGAATATAATAGCTACAACAACTGGATACGATCAAGGAATATAACATCTTCAACATATATGAAATCTGTCAAAAAAGTGTGGTTTTCTGAAAAATTACAGTTCGCATTTCGAGAAACAAACGATGTCTGATCTTCGATCACTGGCCAAAAATTAAAGCATCGTTTGTTTTTATTTCCAATATCAATTTCCAGTTTTCAGCATTTTCAATTTGATTTACGAGGTGTATTGGTTTTTGAAAAAATATAATAATTTTGTTATGATGAATGATTTAATATTTAGAGTTATAGGTTTAGAAAATGAAAACATGTTTGTTTGATTATATTTTTGAATTTGATTTTGTGGTTGAGATGAAAAGATAAATATTTGTGTGGTTATAATGAATTGATGAATATTTAAATAATGAGTCCTACTATAATGATATATATATATATATATATATCCGATTGAATAGGTTATATAGGATTGAAAAAAGTGAAAACTAGAATTGAAAATGAGTAAAACAAACGTTTAGAAATGTAAACAAACAAGCCCTAAGTTGTCCCAAAACTAACAATTTATCTCATAACTATTTGGGAATATTATTTTTGGAACTAAAAAAGTCTAAAATTAAAATTTGAGACCACAAAAGTCAAGAACATTATATCTTATGCTTGGTCTCGTATATCTTACATTTGAGTATTTGACCCAAAAATGTAAAATATGAGACCAAATAATTGTGAGGTGAGTTGTTTATTTTGGGACTAAAAAGTCAAAAAAAAAATTGAAATTAAAATTATCGAGTAAATAAATTATGAGACTAAAAAAATTAGATGTAGGATTAGGAGCGTTCTGACTATCTTTTGATGGGACCAAAATGAAATTATTCCTTATTTCGGTTGTTATCCGAAATATAAAAGAAAAGAAAAGGCGAGACGGCCGGGAATAAACACGGCGATTTGATTTCAGATTCTTCGCCGTCGAATCGAAGGCGAAGTGCGTGAAGCGTGGACTCAAAGATCTGTAATCCCAGTTATTTTTACATTTTAATTTCAGCTGAAAGTAGTATTAAAGTATCGGAGGATTGATAAAAGATGGGTGGCGGAGAAGGAGAGGATCCGCAGAAGTTAAAGCGGATTGCGGCGGCGGCGTACGATTATGAAAACGACTCACGGTGGGCGGGTTATTGGTCAAATATTCTTATTCCGCCGCACATGGCCTCCCGCAACGACGTCGTCGACCACTACAAGCGCAAGTTCTACCAACGCTACATCGTACGATGCCTCGCTTCGCTCTTTTTTCATCGAGCTAATAATTAGATGTGATTTAGCGGCTTACTTTTCAGGGTTTTATCGGTATTTAATTGTGTTTTTTTGCTAATTGAACTTTGCTGGTTTTGTGTTTTTGCTTTTCTTTACTTTTCAGGGTTCTTTAAGATCCTTGCACTGTTTTCTAGTCGTATTGCTTATAATGGTCCGATTTTTTTTTATCATTTTAGACTTAGAGCTCGAGATTTGAATCTTCGGCTTCTCTCATTGTTTTGATTGTTATCATTTTAGAGGTTGAGATTTGCTCTCATTGTTGTAATGGGTGTGAAAATGCCCCATTTGAGTGTACTCTGATGTTTGTACCCGTTGCTGGGCTCTAGACAAAATGATGCTAGAACTTGCTGTTTTTATGTAGAATGATAAGTACGATAAAAGAATGATAAGGCGTGTGAGGGTTATCTTATTTTTCTATGGTCATTTGAGGGAGGGACTAGAACCGTGGAGAGAACATTCAGTGGCATATTTGGTTATTCTTGATGCTTCATGCTTGTTGCCATGTATTGATTTTTTCTTTATTTGTAATCTTCTTGGTCAGGATCCTGATCTAGTTGTTGAAGCAATGACTACTAGCAGCTCATCTCAGTCAGCAAAAGCATCAACGCCACCACCACAATCTTCATCATCAGCTACTAATACCAGTGATACTCGCCCACGGAGCTCAGGTCCAGTCATAATTTTCACTATTTGCATGGAACTAGATTGAATATTTCCATTTGTTTTAGTGTTAACTGTTTTATGGTACATCAGCCATATGTTCTGTAGAAGCTATTTTACTTATTCATTTATATGTGAACCTATGGAATCTCAAATTGTAGGGTCCTCTAGCAGAACATCAGGGGCATCAACTACTCCACCTACTAGTTCTACATCATTGCGTTGGGATCAACAAACAATTCAATTTTCTGTCAATGCTTGGGTATGTTAGTTTCCTTGCTTTTAAGATGTGAAGGACTTGGTTATCTTTATGCTGATGGTGTTTGCTACTAGTTATAAGGTGGAGTATTATCTGATTATTTCATGTTTATTTGTATACTTTATTATGGCAGGTCTTTGTCGTGGCAGTTCTAGCAATCTTTCCACTTGTGCCAAGAAACCTCTCAAGTCGGGCTTATCGGCTTTCCTTTTTGGGGACTGCATGCTCTTCCATGTATTCATTGTATTCACAATATGGGGTAATGATCTGGACTATTCACATTTTTATAGTATGTCATTTATGTCTGTAATGCTCTGGATTGTTGACGATTTTTAAATGCACCATTTATGTCTTGATAAAACTAATCGATGTTTGCAGAAACCTAGAGCATGGAACCTGCAGGCCTTGCAAGTGTGGTTCCAGTCGGTGATAGTTACCAAAGATTTTATGTACTCAATTTACTGCCTCACCTTTGTCTCTTCGCATCTGTGCCTCAAATGTTAGTCTGACTCTTTTAGTACTTATTTTTGTTCTTTCTGTCTTATGTTGCTTGATATGTGAGCTTCTCTTCAATGTAAATAATTTGGCTATTTAATTGTGCGCAGTTGCTCTACTTCCTATAATGTGTCGGGCCCTTGAGTATGTTGCAAAGTTCCTGAGGCGTAACTTCAGCAGATCAACCTTATACAGGTGAGAAAGCTTGTATTTGCCTTGCAGTTGCTCCGAATATTCTTTATTAGCTGCAATTGTCCTGTGTAACTGCTTTGCGATGTGAACTTTGAATAGGAGGATGTAAACTATAATGTTATGTTAGTATCTATTTCTTCGAGATACGTGTGAGCCATAATCCATTAAATCTTGTTTGCACACTTTTGCATCTCCACATGCAATTCCTAGTTGATACAAAAACTCATCTAGTGATTTTAGGTGAGTTTTGAGGGCTTCATATTTTGTAATGAATCATAGATATGATTACCTTGGATTAGCTATACGTTGGGTAGTAATATACTATTTGTTTTCTTTGTGATAAATATAACACCATAACAGTGAATATATGATTTTCTCGTGAATTTTCCATTACAAGGAGAAGAGGTAAGGACAGTGTAGGAAAAGTTTAGATGAAATATAGCATGTGTATTTTGTTCAGTTCTGTCAAGATTAATCGTTCTCTTTACATCTTTTGTAAGCCAGGATAATGGTACACCATTTGTCATTTTGGAAAAGCTATTTCTTGGACATGATTGTGACATTTGGTGGACTTTTGCAGGAAATACTTGGAAGATGCTTGCATCTGGGTAGAATCCAACACAACCACCCTTAGCATTCTCTCCTCACAGGCTGAAATTGGACTTGGGTTCCTTCTGATTATATCTCTTTTATCGTCAGTACTTCTGCTTCCATTGATATTTTTTTATAATTTCTCCAAAAGAGATAATAAAAACTTACATTGCTTGCTATGATATATTCTTGCTCATTACAGGTGGCAGCGAAACATTATACAAGCATTTATGTACTGGCAGGTATAATATATATATATATTTTTTTTGAACTTGAACTGTGATAATCTCCCTTTATATTTTATCTACTTTTGGTTTATAAAACTTAAATAAGTGCTTGTCAACTGAAGTGAACTGGTACGATAGATACATGGTATCATGGTTTCAGTTTTCACAAATGGCTTTGTTTGGTGGTTCTGTTTTTTTTTTGTTTTTTTTGTTTTGTTTCTTTTTTTTTTTTTTTTTTTTGTTAGCCAAAAACGTGACTTACTTTGCGTGGCATCCAAATTAGATGGCTTATTAGACTAGCTTCTGGGTGGGTACCTGTAGTTGAACTTAGGCCAAGAAAGGATGCAAATAGGATTTCAACTGTCCCACGAAATTGAAGTGTGCTGTTTTGGTTTCTGCTATCGTTAAAACTGAAAAGCTAATGTTGTTCATCGGATTAGATGAGTTTCATATTTTTTATCTATTTTCTCCGATGCTACTTTGTTAAGTCACAATGTTTGGAATGTCTTTCTTTGGCAGCTATTGAAGCTCATGTACCATGCTCCTGCAACTGGTAGTTACCACCGAAGTGCATGGTCTAACATTGGGCAAACTGCGAATCCATTAATCCAGCGCTACGCCCCATTTTTGAACACTCCGATTTCTGCCATTCAGAAATGGTGGTTAAGGTGAAGTCTTGCGAGGAAGAGATCAAGGTAGGAAGATGAGGAAATTCCATAAAAGGTTGATGACTGCAACTGCAAACTACTTCATTTTAGACCCAGGAATTTCATATTTCCGACTAAATGCAGTTGGACTAAATCTTAGTGATCAATGTTAACTAGTAATAATCAGTTAAGAGCTCACTTCAACTATCTCCCTTTCACTGAAATGAATTGACTAGAAATTATTTTCTTCCAATTAGTTCTGAAGCATTTATGTACTGGCAGGTATAATTTCTGATATAATTACTTTCTATTTGAGACGTTTTATTTGGATTACATTATTCATTTACTTGGTGATTTGCAGTAATATTAGGTGTAATATTTGAATTTCGTAACCATCGATCTTCGTTTTGGACTGTTGCTGATGAGAAGCATTTTCTTTTAAGAAGACTCACTTAGAAAACAAGCTCATATTTCTGACAGAAGGCGCATTTAATTAATGTTAATTAATAGATATTATCAGAAGCAAATTAATAAAAGTATTGTACGTATTTTATAAAATTTTGCCGACTACAAAACTAATACAAATTCTTCTCCAACCCGTCTGAAACTAGAGATGACAATGGGTAACGGATCCCATGGGTACTCGCAAAAATTACCCATGATGGGTAGGGTAATTATCCAGTCAATGGGGACGGGTATGGGCACGGGTAATTACCCGCATTTTTTTACGGGTACGGGTGCGGGTTGAGTACTACCGCCCCATACCCATATGTGTATTTATACATATAATTTTATATATAATTATGTTTATGGAAATTATTAATATTACTATTATAAATCAGAAAATAATAAATATTTAAATTTGATTTTATTTTCTATTTTATTTCATATATATTATGTTTTAGTTTGTTTCCTAGTTTGTACTTTTTACAGGAAATTAATAATTCATACATACATACATACACATATATATATATATATTATAAAATTTGAAAATATTTATTGATAATTGAAAATAATGCAACATTATATCTGTATATGGTCACCGCATAATTTGTAGACATTTTGTATTCATTAGTCTACGTAATTATAATTTGAGAAGTTAATTGAAGATGATTTATTTCGTGTTTTTTTTTAAAGTTAGTTTTTTTTAATTGAAACACATAATACAAGAAATAAAGATAATTGATTTTCTGCTATAGGTTCACATAAATGTCTTTCATTTTTTTTGTTATTCATAGTATTGTAATGTTTGTAGAGTTTTTTTTACAGTTAGTTAAATTGTGGATAATGGGTACGGGTATGGGCAGTTAGGTACCCAGAGGGTATGGGGACGGGCACAACAATTGCTACCCACGCGGGTATGGGGACGGGTACGGGTATTTTTTTTAAACGCGGGTATGGGGATGGGTACCATAGTACCCTACCTATTGTCATCCCTATCTGAAACTAACGTAGATTTTCTCTCTCCAAGGGCCTCAAAATCAGGATTTTATTTGGCTTAATTATAATTTAATTATGATTGTTTGGACTTTTTTTCAGCATAAATGACTGCATGCTTTAATAATTATAATTTAATTACGTTTGAATGTTTTAATATAAGCAAAATCTCCTATTAGATTTTCAGACCTAGACTCAGACTTATACAACCATGTTAGGCCAGGTCGCCTCTCCCCTGCTCGATTCGGGAAAAAAAAACCTTGCACCAGAAAAAAATATCACTCATTTCATTAAAAAGTATCGATCGTGGGCTTAAAAATATCACCTGCTACTTTAATTATATGAGTAATGAGGTTATAACATCTCAATTATGATTTTATACATGTAAATTGGGATTTCTTATTCTCAATTAGGATTTAAATTAATTCACTTTAATTTTAGGGTTCATTAATTCTATTTTAAGGTATATATTTATTTCAAAATTAGAGTTTCTTATTTCCAATTACAGTTTATTATTCTTAATTAGAGTTTATATTTGTTTCGAAATAATTAATTTTCGAACGCATTGCACAATCCCACACATTAGCGTCGGGGCGAGTATATTGCGTCAATCGCCGAATTTAAAAAAAAACACATTAATATTAAGTTCACTAATTCCATTTTAATGTATATATTTATCCTTTTTTTTAAATTAATTCACTTTAATTTTAGAGTTCATTAATTCAATTTTACGCCTAATTTTGGACCCTTTTTTTTAATTGGCCTAATTTGGGGATGTCTAGTGGGCTTGGCCCAACAGACGGATGTATGAGAGACCTACTCTTTAATATAAATGACTTCACGTTTTCGACATGTGTCTTTTTAATCAATTTTATGGAAACATTGTTCCGTTATATAGGTTGGCTAGTTCACTTAAAAATAAATGTGTCTGAAATCGACTAGAAGAGTATTTTTGTCAATGTTGAGTCATTTATGTTAAAATATCTAAATTGAAAATTAATTGTACCCCATTCATTTTAGAATAAGTGCCATATTAGATAAATGCATTTAATTTTTTATTTTCAATGATGAGTCAACAAATGGATATGTGAATACATCAAATGAGAGAAAATTGGAGAAAATTATGATTTTTCTACCTTAAATATGTGGAGCGACATTCTTTATGAAATAAAACTAATACTAAAACGATAGTTATTCTGAAACGGGAGTAATTATTAAAATGTTGAGTCATTCCTATAAAAACTTTCAAAAGTTACAATTAAAATTTAATTAATCCATTATGTTAAAATGTGAGTTTCTATGGAACATGTATGAAATGTAAGGAAATTTGAAATAGGAAAAAAAAATTCTGATATTTATCAATTAAATAACAAGATTGTTGTCAAAAATAATTTTCTGCCTGAAATCATTTCTAATTTTGAAAACTAATTTCTCATTATTAAGTTGAATTTACTAAGAAATACATTATTATTATTAATTATGAATCACTTCAGCAAAAGTTTCACATAAATTTTTTCAGAAACAAGAATTGTTACGCAACATAGAAATCAATGCATTTTCTTCCTAATTGCGATCGAATTTAAATTTTAAAATTAGATTTAGATTATCATTTTCTATTTTGGTTGGATTTAATCTGTATGCAATAATTATTATCCTAAAAATGGATAATACAAAATACGAAAATTTCTATAATTGTACAATAATTATTATTTTAATAATGTTCTTAAACTTTTTATATTATAATTTCTAACATTAAAATTATACATATGATAGAAGAACAACGTGGTCCTTGGAAAGTCAAAATCAGCTCCGCCTATAAGCTCAGCCAATTTTGCCACCACTACGGCGGCGGCAGTTTCAATCGTTGCATTCCTCTGCTCAGAATCGCGACTACCAAAACCCTCATTTCATTGACCTTATTGCATCAAAAACCTTCGATCCAGAATCTTCTAATGGCGGCCCCGGTGGTACGATTCCCGATCTTTCTGGCGGTTAGAATACTCGGCGTTGCCCTTTGCGCATTGATATTGATATGGAGCGTTCATTTCAGAGGCGGATTGGCTCTCGTCTCCGAGAATAGAAGCCTCATTTTTAACGTAAATTCCCTCTTTTTAATTTACGGTTTTACGGGTTTATTAAGAAATTCTTGAGGAATCGAGGATAAATCTTGTTATTTGTTGCCTAGATTGAATCCTGAATGTGATATAATTTATTTATTTATTTATTCAGGTTCATCCTGTGTTGATGGTGATTGGACTTTTGGTTCTCAACGGCGAAGGTATGAGTAATATGTTTTGAGTGATTCATCGAAGATGCATGTGTGAAATGGAATAATTAAGATTAGAGAGAGATTGGGAGATGGATTAGACTGGTAGAGGAGATCAAACTCACACATCTTAGACTGGTAGGTTAGTGGAGGACTGTTGAAAGCCTGGACTGATAGATATGGGATTGAGTGATAGTATGTGGGAATGATCAATGTATATGAATTACCAGTATCTGAATAGCAGAATTGCAGGTGGGTTGATGATAATGATGATGAATTGATGATGATGATGATGATGATGATGATGATGTTAGAATCAAGAAATAGCTCATCTGGATGCTCTATGCCTTTCTAAATATGATTTTAATTGTCTAAAAGATTATGCAGCTCGAGCGTTTCTCTAATATACAAGGATTGCGCCCAGTTCATTGAAATACCCTAGTGGATTATCTTCCATATTCTCGAAGATTTTAAGGGTTTGTCTTTGTAGATGAACAGATTTTTATAAATTTACCATGAGAACTCAGGTCTGCAATAACAAATTGTCTGTGGGAAGATTCTGTAGTTTGTTGCTGTAGCTCCCTCCACTTTGGTGTTTTGTAATTGCATTTTGTTTCGATGAGGACTCCACTTTGGTGCGTAAATAGATGTACAGGGACTCATTTGTCTTGAACCTCCAAACTTGTGTCTAAAGTGCTTGCCATATAATTTTCCAGCCATGCTAGCATACAAGAATCTGTCGGGAACGAAAAATTTCAAGAAATTGGTTCATCTGTCCCTGCAATTCATGGCCTTGTTTTTGAGCATTTTTGGATTGTGGGTTGTCTGGAAGAATCGTTTTGACAGAGGCAAAGAGAATTTCTACAGCCTCCACTCATGGCTGGGCCTTCTCTCTCTGTTCTTGTTTGGAGTTCAGGTATAATCTTCACAATACTTTGATGCATAAACTTCATTGATTTGCTGCTTCCACAATCTGAATAATTCTCCTGCAGTGGGCTTATGGATTTGTAACCTTCTGGTATCCTGGCGGAACGAGAAACAGTCAGGCTAGGTTGTTACCATGGCATGCATACTTGGGCAGTTACATCTATGCTCTGTCTGTTATTACCTGCATCACTGGGTTCCTAGAGAGGGCCACATCTCTTCAAACACATCAGATAATATCGCGCTACTCAACTGAAGCCATTCTGATAAATTCTATGGGTATTTTGACTGTTGTTTTGGCTGGTTTTGTGATTCTTGGGGTTGTATCACCTGTGTACAGAAATGGCGATGCACTCAACGGAACAGGAAAGAAAGTGTTAGAACCTTGACTTGGATATATATATCTCTTGATTCGAAATGAGAAGAGGTTTGAAAGAGTGTCTAGGATTTGACCAGGGGATAAACCCGATCGTTGAGAGGGCTCTCAACAGCCCGGATCACCAGCTAAGACCGTTAAATGATGACTCAGTAGAGTGCCCTATATATTTTAATTTACAGACACGTCTCTTTTTTGTTTCTAAAAATCTAATTGAAATTACCAGGTCTTTCTGTTGTGTTCATATCTTGAATCGAATGGAACTGTAACTGAATCAATCTCCATTCATAAACAACCAAATACAACCGTAACTGAGCGAAGATGATTTACTTTTGTTAGAATGAATGCAAATGTGAACCACACTTCCTAAACAAACCAACAATCACAACACTGACCGACGACGCAAAAAAGCATTCCTGGGTACAAAATCATAACCAGTTCACCATCTGCAACTATATATAGATAGGTGGATAGATACCTCATCATGACATTACTGCATTTCAAAAACTGCCCGGAGAGGCGGAATATTCGCGCTCTTCACAGTCAGGGTCAGATCAAAATTTGAAAGCAGATTGAATGAATACATGTATATCTTTATTCAAGAAGGGGAAGAAGTTGTAGTGAAGCTCATGGGACAGAGGGGCTTCTCGTCCACAATCCAGATTCTAGCACGAGATGGCTTGGCTCTCTCTCTCTCTATATGAATAAGTATTCTCTGCCATATTCTCGGACGATAACTGGAACACTCGTAGGTGGTATCTAAAAAACATTTAACATATAATGTTAGTCTAACAGAGCTGCATGAGTTGCCACTAAGAAACCAAAAAGACAACATAAAAACATAAAGATGTGCAAAGCAAACAGAGTTCACACAGATGGAGAAATAGAAGTTCATTATTTACTCAGCAAAACACCAAAATATACCATTAAAAGAAAATTTAAGGTTAAGCCAGAAAGTAGTATAGGGAATCAGACTAGGCTTTGTGAGTCATGTTTCAACAACAGATCGACATTCATGCAGACTTAATTGCCATTATACATCAGTCCACATGCTAAAGTCATGTCAATGTCATGTAAAATAGTCAAATCAATGACGAACTCCATTGTCTGCAACTGGAAACTCCAGACTCAGCACTTACATGCACTCTACATATAAATGATTTTTGTGAAAATAAAAAGTCGCAGTAATACAGCAACTCTTGGCAATGCATCTACAGTTGTATGCTGAGAGCAATTTTCTAGTTAGCTATAATGGCAAATATATATTTTGAACACGGTTTCATATATTCAGACTCAGCACTAGGAAAGAAATGAGCTTTGTTCCAATTGCAGCAGTATGAATTAAATTCTGTCCAACTTACCATGCCATAGTCTGTTATAATCATTGATACGTAATCTGAAGGTGTTGCATCATATCTGGTAAACAAGAATCAAAAGTACGCTATCATAAGAACAACCGATTTTATGTCTAAAAATCACACGTCAATAACCAAGCCATACTTACAGCAGGTTCAAGGGTTGTAGATTCTCATTATCAGCCCAACCATCTAAAGAATTGATTTCCTCTCTACCGGAAACCCTTGAAACCATCTCAGGATCACCTGAATTGGCATGTGGCATTAGTTTCAGAATTAGAAGCAAAATATGATGCTTTCTCTTACATGGACAACCTGATCAGAAATAACAGTTCATACCAAGTTCATTACAGCAAATAGAATCAAGTTGAACTCTCTCGTGAAACTTGTATGCTTCACAACATATCAGGACTGGGACACGGAACTGATGGGCAACCATAGCAACGCTTGCTGTTCCAACTCTTGAGTAAACAGTCCCATTAGACAACACCGAAGATGCACCCAAAAATACTCTTGTTACTTCATGCATGACATAAGAAACAGCATTTATATGAGTGTATGTGCATCTTATTCCTTTCCCCACAAGCCTGTGAAGCAACATTTTGCCTTCATGCTTGGGACGTGAATCAACTATCACAACTCGAAACTGTTTTCCAAGCTCATGGGCATGTAATAGCATCAATTCAACAGCAGATGATGATGCATATGTCAGAAGAACATCGCCATCCCTAATTTTAGTTACAGCATGCTTCACAATAACCTTATCTGCTAGAATAATTCTCTCATTTATAAATCGATCAATATCAGAGAGAAGACTGGTTTTTGCTTCCGATTCAGATAGGTTTAAGGGCAAGCTGGAAACTCGTTGCTTAAGAAACCTAATTGCATTGCCCATGCTGATTGAAAGGGGTCTACATTCTATCAGAAAAGAGACATAAGAGTTAATTTTAGATGTCAAGTCCCTGATAAGGGTTTTTTCTGGTGGTGTAGAGTAATCATTGATTGATTCTTGGAATGCTTGCAACATAGCAATGCACCGGGCATTGCCACCAGATATATCCCCAGCTAGATACCGCAAACCGACCTGCCAAGCAAAGTTCATATTAGCATAACCACGATGCAGAGGGAGACAGAATAATTTTACCTTGTTCCAATACGGGAAAAAGGCTAATTTTCTCATTATTTATAGAGAAAACATAACAAACCTTATAAACTGAGTAACCATGATCTTTTTCACCAAGATTTCTCCACTCAAGTGTGCCCATATAAGGAGAAAGAGAGCACATAAAATATACCTTGTAGACAGCGGGATGAACCGGACCTAATTGGAAGAACTTCGATTCCAGGTCTGTGAGCCTTGTTCCATGTTCATACTGAGGTAGATGCCTAAATAGTTCAACTCTGTTCCGGGCCTCTGCTTGTTTTACTACAGACCGCTTCTTTGCCTTCTCAACTCTATTTTCATCATCAAACTGCATACGTGGATGAGGAACATCCTTCTTCCTATCTTTATCTGCTTGGCGGTCAACACTTTTTTTCTCTGAAGCTGCAACTGAGGAGTTGTCTTTCTTTTGTGGAACTGGCTTCGCAGATTTCCCTGCATTGGTCGAATTGACCACAGCAGCAGCTGTCTTGCTTCCATCACCTGGAAGATGCAATTCAGGAACAAGACAACCCTATGAAATGTGTTTCCGTTCCGAGAGACCAAAAACTAGAGCCACGCACCAACAAAAGATTGGAGCTGACACGCAATAAACATCGAAAGAAATTTAGCTTGAGGCAAGAAAAATAACTAGGAAATGTTCTGCATGATGCTTGCACATGATATATCCAGAAAAGCACAGGTTCATTGCACGAATTCCTTATATTATTAATTTGTTTATTATGAAAGAGAAAAAAAAATATCATGCATAAATGGCAGCAGAGAACCAGAATTAGATGCAAGTGTTGTCTTACGCATGTAATAAGTATAAAAAAGACAAAGTGGCTCATTGTTGCAACATAAAAATGATACCACCCCTACAAAGATCATGAAAAGCGCCATGCTAAGATTCCAATTCAGTTGTGAATCACGGTGACCATTTTTATGCTTCTCTATTTTCACAACTATTTTCACTAGCAGCCACCAATCAAAATCCTTCGACACAGCAGCATGTTTGCACTTAATAGCATACACAGACGATAAGTAGATCGAGACTATCAAAATTTGCAACAACACTCAATGCCATTTATTTAACTGAAAGGGACGTGCTAGTTCATGCCATATGGACAATAAACTAAGGTCTTCATGAGTCTATCTTTTACAATAAGGTTGAAAGTAAATCAGTCCTTTATCTCCCAGGAACGGATCAGTACAAAAGAGTTCAGCTAAAATTCAGAACTACTCAATAATACATGCCATATCCAGAATAATAAAGATCGCGGGTCATTATAATAGCTAATTAAAAACATCTGCAAATAACAATCAACTCCACAAACTGTAACTAGAAGGAAGCACGAGACATATACCTTTCACGGCGGCCTTGGCAGCGCGCTGAGCTTCCTGCATTGCACGTCGCTCAGCTTTCGTCGTCTTCTCTTTCAAAGGCTTCCCAGCAGCTGCGCCCTGCTCCTTCTGCACTTCTGTATTTGCCCATCCATCTGTTCCACAATCGAATCAATCCCATCCCAAACACAAATCTCAGTTAAATCAAAAACACAGAAAAAGACCCCAAAATCCAACCTGCTACGTCAGGTTTCGAATTCGCGAGACTACTCTGCTTAGCAGCCTCCATACCGAATCCACCCGACGGCAACGACATAGCGAATTTCCCAGAACTATTCTTCCGCCCCCAGCGGGGAGACGACTGGTCCTCAGAAAAATCTGTAATACCTGAAGGCGATGAGAACTCTGTAGGATTGTAACTGCCGACCGGAATCGAAGAGTCATTGGCGCGGGGAGCGCGGAGAGGGGAGAGTGGAGGCGGCTGATGGGGGAGGTGGCGCGGAGGCGGGATCATGACAGGGGACAAGGAGTTACCGGAGGGAGAAATGTCGGAGACCGGCGGCGAAGAGGAAGTCGGGTCGGGCGGACCCGACAGCGAGCGGTCGGGTGGAGCGAAGAATCCTACCTGACGAACCTTGGGGTCGCTGACGGTGCGAGGAACACGGCG
Organism: Perilla frutescens; assembly: GCA_026008535.1. NCBI lineage: Eukaryota > Viridiplantae > Streptophyta > Magnoliopsida > Lamiales > Lamiaceae > Perilla > Perilla frutescens. The sequence continues at coordinate 49,495,669 of BRKX01000015.1, forward strand.
GGAATCCATTTGGGGGTTAGGGTTAGGAGTTAGGTTTAGGGTATGGGTTTTGGATTCTGTTTGGTTTCGGATGAGGGTAGGGAGAGGTAGGGTGCACTCAATTATGCTGGGCGAGACTTGCACAGAATAAGCTTTCCTCCCCGTGATGATACTATCACTGACAGTGATGGATTGGATCGCCACTCCATTTTTTATTTTTTGGTTAAATGTTGATCCATAAATTTTAAGTAAATCTCCACGATAGGTAACGCATTAGGGATAGTTTTTCATAAGAATACTCCTCATTAATTGAATTGAATACTAATAATTATAGAATATATAATCATCACAAAATCTCATGTCGGACTTCATTCATAGGTCATACCATCATCCAGGTAGATCGTGGGGACTTGTGGGTGAGTAATTTGATGGGCGATTGAGAGTGAAGATGGATATTTCTCCAATTAATTTGACTATTTGAGTTGGAAGTCGATTTTTTTTTTTTTTTGGAGCAAAAGTAAAGAAATTTTATTAAAACAAAGATAACAATAAGAATGGAAAGCAAAACCTTATACAGTACAACGCCATAGCAAGTTGCACTAATACATGAGCAACTTCATTGGCCATTCGACGTGGCTAGCTATATCTCACATCTTCAAAGTGACTGGCCTCCTTTCGAATAAAATTAACGATGGCCCTCTTATAGGAGAGATCTTCTCGCTCCAAATTAACTTGCTGTATAATCTGACAGTCCATCTCAACAATAATCTTCCGGACACCATACTCTTTTGCCAACAGAATAACTTTTGACAGGCTAATCCTTCAGCTGCGTCTGCCGAACAACGAGCATTTACCTTTCTGCACCTGGAAATAATGGGCTTTCTAGTTGAGTCACAGATCACGTACAACTCCTAACCCCACTCCAGCTGGTTGTAGTGCTGCATCAACATTTATTTTCCAATAATCTTCATCAGGTTTTTGCCATCCACCAATAGCTAAGGCCTACTTTCTTGTCTCTTCTTCGGCAAATTGGTCCATGAATTCATTGTGCATCTTCAAAACAATCTTAATTGCCACCTGCTGGGGAGTATCAATATTTTGGAAGATGACAAGATTCCGTTTCTTCCGGTTGATCCACAATAGCACCGCAAATAAACTATGAAAATGATCCACATTAATTCTCATAATTCTTTCAAGCCAAGTTCTGAAGGGTACTCCTTTCTCCAGTAACATAAAATTCATTCGTAAAGGGGAGGCCTGCCAATAGAAAGAGCTCTAGCAACAGTCTCTCAAACAATGTTCTAAGGTCTCCTCAGCCATGCCACGCCTTTGACATATAGTGTCATCTGCACAGTGTCTCTTTGTAGCCCTGTTGCCACGGGAATAATAACTCTCGCGCATCTCCACGTAAGTTTTTTAATTTTTGGAACAACTTGTAGCCCTTGAATCCATCAGCATATTGGAGAGTCACCCACTGAAGACGTCGGATTTGATGCTTGAAAATCCCGAATCTGGCATGCAGCGTAATAACATGATCGAACCGAATAGATTCCATTCTTTGTGTGTATCCAAATACAGTGATTGGGTCCTTTGTCGTGAGGCAGAGAAATAGCGTCAATACTGTCCGCTGAAAAAATACACTAAAAAATATCACTCGTAACCTGAAAAAGTATCAAATCTACTACTTGACTTATATGGTTTTATCACATCTCAATTATGATTTATTAATCCACCATCTAAGCTGTGAGCCTTTTAATACAATGCAAGGAATCCGATAATATAACCTTTACCGTGTGTGTACCCACACTATATCATCTATAATGCAAGTATATGGAACTGACAGATAAATATAACAATAAATAAATGCACACATTGACTGCAATATTTTTTCAATCTATATCATCAAATAAAACATTGTAGAATGTATACAAAGACAAGTCTTCCAGTATACGAAACTAACAATAAGCTCACCAACTGAAGTTTACGGAATTGAACTGAAGATCGCTAAATGAGCTCACTAACTGAAGTTCGCGGAATTGAACTGAAGATCGCCAAATAAGCTCACCAATTGAAGTTCGTGGAACTGAACTGAAGATCACCAAATGAGCTCACCAACTGAAGCTCGCAGAACTGAACTGAAGATCACTAACTGAGTTTACCAAACTGAAGAATGTCAATTAAGTATCTCCAGCAATAAAACTATGACTAAGCACAGCGAACCAACCCATAATTAATGCTGGAATAATCTGACATCACCAACGATCTTTTTCAACTACACACTTAACATGCAATAGGCTTCACTATCTCGAAAATGACCAACGATCATATTCAAGCTATTTCTCTATAAATAAGAGAAGCCATTATACATGAAGTGTGTGTATAAGAGAGCAAGTATATGTGCTAGTATATTTAAAGAGGTATCTGCAAAGATTAGAAAGCAATCATAATAGCTAGCATCTGCATATAATTAGGCCACGTCTCAGAATATCACATAGATACATATACATCAAGACCATTAGAACTAGCTAGATAGAATTTATCTCATTCATCGCACATTTTGAGTAAAACAATTCTTGTAAAAGCTCACATCTTGGTCAACGAATCATCAACGCCAGCTTAGCACAAGAAGCACAATTAGTTGATAACAAGTTCAATATTCATCCTCTTAAAGATTAATTCTAATTAAGATTTATATTTATTTCAAAAAAATTAATTATCGAGAGCAGTTCATCTGTCCACGCGTTAGTGGCAGGCTTGTACATTGCGTGAGCGGTCAGATAAAAAAATTAAATTAATTCATTTTAAATTTAGCTAATTCCATTTTAAAGTATATATTTATTTCAAAAAAATTAATTGTTGAGCATGGTATATGAGCCAACACATTACCATCAGACATATGCACTGTGTAAGACACCGAATCAAAAGATTAAATTAATTCATTTTAATTTTAGATTCACTAATTGTTCGGTATTTATTTTCACCTAAACTACAAGTGTACAATGAGGTTTCTAGTATAACGGTGAACAAGGTCGAATCCACATACTCAATATCTAATCACTAGTTATTCTATTTATTCTACGGCTGTTATCTAAACTAACAAAATGATGAGTATGAAATTAACTAGGCTACCCAAATGAAATGAATAAAATCACCACAAGCATAAAACAAAAGAAAAGAACAAGTAAAGTTATCAGGAGAAAAGACGCATTCTAGGATTGTTTAATCATCAACTACTCCACCTGTTTAACTAACACAATTTCAAGTCTATAATCAGATTCAAATCACACTAGAGCAACCACACAATTATATACATTCCCTTCTCAGAGTAATGTAATGTTGATTACAGATTAAATAATAATGTCTCCATTGACTATCCAATATGCAACTCCAAAATGATCAACATGTTAAAAGCTCTTTTAAATAATCTCAACTCTCTCGAGTACTATCAATTTTCAAGTTAATTATTCCGAATCTCGTGCTAAAACTCATCTTTCGAATTATGAATTAACACCACTGATTGCATCAACTAATGGCCAATTAATCGATACAGCATCCAAAACAAGAATAATTAAAGCATGAAAATAATCATAGACAAGAAAATTCCATTAATTAACTGATTTCATAATTGAGTCATAAACAACCCTAGAATACCAGGATTTAGTTATCCATAATCAAACCGATAAATAAACATCCAATCCAGCAATCCATAGAAATACAAGAATAAAAATTAATAAAACCCGGAAAGTTAAATCTGCCTCTAATCTTGTACTCCTCGAATCCCTAAAGCTTGTTCTTCACGATAGCCCCCTTTTGTTATTTTTCTCTGCTCCAAAACTTATGGTAGGATTTTCTGTCTCTGATTTTCGTGTATTACCATCCTTAAATACTAAGTATGAATTTGATCCAAAGTAGGAAACCACAGCTGCACCGCCTTGAAGATTCGCGAGCTCGCTCCCGATCACGTCGGTCGTGACTCCACGTGGCATCCAGCTGTCAAAATATTCATGACCTCTACTGATATTCGCGACCGGGTCGCGAATTTCTCAAAGATGACCCCTGTCTCTGTCGCGATCATACAGTGAATGGCCCTCGGTGATTCGCGGTCTCATTTGCGACTCGCGACTTTTACTCATAGCACCCCAGCCTCTGTCGCGATTCGACAGTTAATGGCCGAGGTCTTCACCCGCGAGCTGCCACTTGGACCGCTGTTCTCGGCCATTTTTTCACGTATTTTCCAGGACTTCCATACTTCGTTCAATCACCATCTTTCCAAGTACAATTCCTGCAAAATTTGCACAAGTAATACCAAACTTCCAAATGCATGAAAATACACATAAATTGAAATAAAACACACCAAAACTAATTCAAACTCGACACAAAAGCGTATCAAAATCAGTGTAAAATCTCAGTTTATCACTAATGTATTGCGATCAAAATCTAACTGCAAAATTTTATCAACATGTTTATATGATATTGGGATTCAATTGTGATAAGATACTTATTTTTTGTTGTATCTCAGGTTGCTACTTTTTATACGACTAAAAAAATTGTTGCTACTTTTTATTAATTTGGCTGTAGTATTTAATCAATTGTTTATGGGTTAATAGCCAAAAAATTCATCATATTTGAACGAATTTGCTATGGAAACATGAATTTTAATACGTTGTAATGATAACCCAACATTTTGATTGTAATAAAATAGATACCCATAAAATTTCATCGATTGAAAAACTAGCGTTGCACAATAAAAAATTTCATTTTCAACACCCCTAAATTGAATAATATGTTTACGTGGAAATATTATTCACACATCATAATTTGGATCGTCGAAAAAAAGATGAAAGTGTCGAATTTGATGCAAATTCAAAGATTGTGTTTTTATTACAACGTTTCAAAAATCATGTCTAAATTACAAATTTGATTAAATGTGGTGATTTTTTTGACAATTAAATCGTTGTTTATTTATATTTAGCTCTACTTGCGTATGTAAATTGTATGAACGTACACATTTGATTTGTAATTAAAAAAAAGTATAATATATTGCACGGTTATTATATTTAGGATTAATTGCCTTAAAAATCATGAACTTTGAGTTTAGTTGTAAATTATCATGATCTTTAAAAGTAGGCAATTAAATTGATCTTCAATCCAACATACAATTTCATCATCTCTTCGAGTCCATCATGACTCGATCATCAATTTTTGAAAATGACATTAAAATGGTCACAATTGTGTGTTGAATTGTAGGTCAATTTATTTTATAAAAATTTGGGAATATTGATTAATACACAAATTCGAAGTTAATGTTTTAATTATCTACTTTTAAAGTTCATATTAAATTTACAACTAAGCTCAAAATTCATAATTTTTAAAGCAATTAACTCTTATATTTAAAGAGCTCTAGTTATGCGCACCAAATCTAAAAAATAATTGTTTTATATCATTCACTTAACATCCTACATTCCTTAAAAGAATAATCACTTATAATGAAATTTATTACTTTTGCTAGTGCTTCCAATTCAATTACCATTAATAAAACCGTGAATGATTAATTTATAAAAGTTTTATAAATTAGAAATCTCAAACCACTAAGTTCCAAAATTAATAAATGAGAGAATTGTCTTTCTAAATGAATGAATTCCATATATATGAATTGCATTCTCATCTATTTAATTTAAATGTTAATTTAACATGCAAATTTAGAGAACATTGAGAAACAAATTTTAACGAGCAATTTAAGAACCACGTTGAAATAAACATGAGTCTATAACCATTTAGAATTAAAATTGTACATATATAATCATCATGTGATTTAATTTAATACTCATCTTCTTTAACAGAATTGGAAAGAATAAACAAATTAAATTGATACAAATCTTATTTGATCATATCATATATACATGCTCCTAATTAGATGTCTCCACCTCGACTGTTTGAATAAAATGATCACATCCATAATGTCATAGCATTAGATGCTTTAGTTAAAAATTCCATACTTTAATTACATTATCATGGACTTCATTTTTAGTTTTTTATCCATAATCTTAATCTTTTTGTATATGAAAGTAAGATTATGATAACATTAAATAAATTAGAAAAATGGAAAGAAGAGGCGAAATGCATACCAACGATCAATTCCGATAATAGGCAAATATGTAATGAAGTAAGCAAGTATAGTGAGGCATCATAACTGATCACAGCAAAACACAATCTGCTTTAAGCCTTTTAAGTGGACAAACAAATATGTTCCAAGTAATCAATACACCAAGAAAAGGCCTAACATCCATCCCAGAAATTGATCAGTGCTTCACATGAAACTGGGGCACGGTGGTCCTTTCGACAGACCAAGACGAACTTCCATCGCATGATGCAGGTCAACTGGACGAACTGATTCCGACTCCCGAGGATCTGAAACATTATATAAAATGTTAGGAAAGGAGCAAGGACAGGGCAGACAATCAGAGACAGTTTCTCAGCATTTTTGGGAGTATGATCAAAGCAACCACTCTCGATACTCAACTAACAGTTCAGAAATCAGTTTTGTACTTAAATTGCCGGCATACCCGTAAATGCATGGATTAAAACATAAATACAGCAAACAAAGCCAAAACTTAGTCCACAATAGGCATTGGCAAGTTAAAATAATAAAAAGCATAAGACACATACACAAGGTCATCAAGAATATTCAATGTGCGTCAATGTTATCATACTATCAATGTGAATGAAGTTTGAAATGATAATTTAGGATATGGGTGCATGGTTTTAAAAGAAACAACTGATGCTTATAGATAATTCATTACAATAATCATACAGTTCCATATAATGCCTTTCAAAATATAGCCAGTTGGTGACAGCAATGGTCCAATCAACATGTTTTTATAGTTGACTAAGAGGGTTAAATAACCCTAAAAATCAATAGGTATTAGTTTCACCGCTGATAGTTCTTATCATGCAATGCCACCTTGATGAAAAGTTAACGCAAACAATTATGTATATTAAATAAGGACCTCTCTTAGCACTTCCTTACCATTGAGATAATCTTCAAAACCAAAATCTTCCATAGCTCCAGTAAAGGCCTCTAGACCTACAAACGATGAAGGTATTGCACCAGGAGGTCTTTGAAACCTGTGCAGCAAAAGTGGTTGCATTGATACTTGTAAGTAAATTATGGAGAATTTGTGCAAGGCTAAACTGTAAGGATAATATTCTAGATATTTTTTTGCAACTCATCAAACTTTTTTTGCATCTAATAGACAAGATCTATAAAATTTTGAACTATTTTCTTGCAAGTTTCAGCATATGGAGTTATTTTCTGCATTACTATGATGAAATACTAAACATATATAAAAAAATATAGAGAAAATCTTAATATTGCAAGTCTCAAAAACAAAAACAAAAAAAATTGTATCCTAAAAAACACAAGAATCTTGAGGTATATCATTTGAGGAACACATCACAACAGCATAAGTCATGGCAAGAACCAGAAATCATTCACTAAAGCATAATTTGATTTAGTCTTGATTCAAGCAATTCATCTCCCAGACAATTCAGAAGAATTACCACAACAGAAGATTAAATTGTGATCTAGAGAAGAAACACACATGTCACATTAAGGCTCTTCCATTTGATACCCCCACGAGAAGACAATTTTGAGAATTATATCTTTAACATATTTCTAACAACTTTGAGCAAATAAAGAATATCACAACTCACATATAGTAGCAATATCCCCAACATCATAACAGGCTATTAGAGTAGCTTGCATATCAGCTACATGCAATCTTTCCACATCATGTATATTTATGTGAAAGATGATAGACTTAAAAAGTTCTATCTACAAAGAAACTAACCATTTAACCAGACTTCAATTAAATACTATGATAAGAAGCCTACTTATAAGAGATAATTCGACAATCCAGTTATAGAAACCATTTTCTCAGCATAGGAAATATTTATAAACTTTTAAACATTTCAGCTAGAACAATCTTTTTTAAGTCGACAAAAAAAGGGAACAAATAAGTAGAAATTCAGCACGGAAAGAAACTTTAATGTAACCAGATTCAAACAAATAAAAAATTCGAAATAAAAATCCCCAATTTTCAGCCAACAAAAACCCTAGTTTCTAGAGTTCACAACACAGTACAAACAAAATCAAGTGTGTGCGTGTGAAGAGAGAGAGAGAGAGAGAGAGAGAGAGAGAGAGCTAGAGAACACAGACTTGGAGAGAATCTGACGATCCAGCTCCATCTTCATCGGAAATGCTGCTCCGTAAGTATTCGACAGGATTTTCTTCTTCATCTCTTCTTGCGTTAGCTTCGCCTGTTCGTCATTAAACAAGATTTCAACATAAAAAACATATTCGAGAGGGAGAGAGAGTAAGAGAGAAATTGTTAAAAATTTACAGAGCGCCGGGCAGATTGAAGGGGGTGGGGTTCGATAATATCGCTCTTGACGCCGTGGATCCCAAATCGTAACAAATCATCGGCGCGCCCTTCCATTGGAATCGTCTTCGCTGAATCCATGATTTTTGCCGTAGTTTGTGAATTTTCCTTTTGCTTTTCGTTGCGAAAGAAAGTGGTGATGGCAGGCAGAGAAGAAATCTCAAACTATGAAAAGGCGAAAATTGGGAGAAATCTTTCTGCACAAGAAAATTAAATTGATGACACAATTATGGGCCCAAGCTAGAGATGGGCCAAGTTAATTGGACTGCTTCATGGACCCAATACTACAATTTATTTTTGTAAAGCCCAATATACAATTTAAGAAGGCCTTGATTTACATTTTATAAGTTCAACTAGACCATACTATACCCAGCTCAATTAGGAATAACTCATTTCCACCCGTTTCCTTCATTTTACAGCAGTTTTATCTATATTATACGGTAAAATCTTCACTTTATTTCTAACAGTTTACTCTAAATTCTACTCTTAAAAGGAGTATTCCATAATATTCAATTTTTATGTATTTATGTAAATCAATTTTTTTAAAAAAAAACTATTAAAATTTCTGAAACTAAATAATAATACAACATAGAAACATTTCATAATAATATTGCAAAGAACAAAAATTACAGAATAATATTGCAACATAGAAACAGAATATTTTTAATTTGATATACAATTTTTTATTTTAATATTTTTAAGAAATAAATAAATTAAAGTAGAGGATAAAAAAATAAAAAACCGATGAATAGTGATAGAGCACCACTATAGTGATGCTCTATAAATAGAGTTGCATTGTAGCATGCCTTATAAGATTTTATAGCTCAAAGTACTGTTGGCTCGGGCCGAATAATACATTGGCAAAACATGCCAGATCACGCAGTTAATATCCGCTATTTGGGTTGAGTTGTGACATACAGACATAGGCCCAAATGATGATCGGGTCGGCTTGACCTAGCCCACACCATCACAATTAGGATACATGCACACACAAAGAGTTGTCAAATCAAGCTGATCACTCGCCTGATTGGGTCAATGCATCAAATTCGACCGAGCCAGGCTGGTCTGGTGGCTCAAATTTGGGTTGGATCGCTAATATTGGAGCACGATCTATCCCTAAATTTAGGTAGGTCTGGTTATAGCCAAAACGGGTTTTGTTGAAATTAATTGGGTCAAATCGGGTCGATTTATGACCAGGTTGTTATTTTAAAGCCTAGCCGCCCAACTCTAGAACTAGTAGGTTGTGCTAAATTTGAAGTGCTGGAAATTTCACAAATCCTCTAGTCCAAACTGTATGTCCCAACATTAATAATTGCGTAGTTTTGATAATGTTTATATTAAAAAATAAAATTAACTATAATATAACAAATCATAATTAATTTTTATTGTTAAGAATTGAAAATTTTAAAAATTATATATCTCAATTTTGGAATAATCATCCGTAATAATCAATTATATTGACTAAAAAAATGAAATGAAAATTAAATAATAAAAAATAATTATAAGCCTTAATTAAGTGGAATAAACTCCTAGGAGACTTGAAAAACAAAACCACATAAACCACACCTAGTGGTGTAGGTGGAATAAACTCCTAGGAGAGGTAAACCAAATCACACTTGGAAAATTAGGTGGAATAAACTCATAGGAGAGGGAACAAATCACATTTGGAAAACCAGGTGTAATAAACTCCCAGGAGAGGTGAACTAAACCACACCTGGGAAATCAGGTGTGACAGGTTCACACCTAGTGGTGTTGATGGTGAGGTAAACCACATTTGATAAAAACTAGGTGTGACAGGTCCACACCTAGTGATGTGGGTAATAAGATTCAAACTTAAAATTTTAACCTCAAGATAACACTACTGCACCACTATATATACCATGCCAAGGGAACGTATCTCACCCACTCTTTTTTTTTGGATGTCGAGGGTAACCCGCAGCCGCTACCATGGTGCGCACTGGATAAATCCTGCCCCTGTGTAATAGCCTGCAAACCTACACAGGGGAGGTAAACCACACTTGGCAAGCCAGGTGTGACAGGCTCACACCTAGTGGTGTTGATGGTGGGTCGAACTTGAGACCTTTGGCCTCAAGAAACACCACTCCACCACTAGGCCATCTCCAAGGGGACGTATCTCACCCACTCTTACTCTTACAAAGAAGAGTAATACCACTGCGCTGCAACTCTAGAAGGCTCATGGAGTCATGGTAAGCTACTTTATTGTCAAATTTGTGTTCGTGTGCGTGTGTGTTTTTTTTTTTTTTTTTTTTTTTTTTTGAAAGGGTTATGATTTTGGATATAAACATATATATATTTTCCTATCCATTTGCTACTTGAATTAGAATTAGAATATAATAAAGTACGAGTATCATGACTAGCAGGGCATCTAACAAGATGTGTAATGTAAGCTTTCGTACAGGATCTCATAATTTTTAGGACCTCAATTTTTTTACTTATATTTAATATACTTTATATATTTTTTTAATAAATTAAATTTTTTCCATTATCTCCCCTTTGCAATAATACCTAATGCCAACATCTTGATTTTTAAGTTCCAACTTTCAACACAGACGTTATTTCCTCTCCAATTTTGCAACTTTCCATCTTCTTTTTATGATTATTCTTCTAATTATCGTTATATTTTTTTTATAAGAAATAATTTCTCATCTTTTTCATGAAATACTTATATTAAACTCCAATATTCCTTCACAAATCACGCTTCCGAGTCTGTTGTCACTACAATTCTATAATTACAAAATTTTTCTTTTATTACACGATTCCCCCAAAGGCCAAATCCCCAGTGAGTATTTTTCTTAAACCCTATTCTTCTCTTTTTTTTCATTTTTTTTTTGTTTGAATGAGTCAAAAATCTAATTTTAATTATCTGCTTGAGCGAATCAATGGAGAATTCTATTATCTACATGAACGAATTCTTTCATTCCTTGATTCTGATTCCTTAAACGCTATATGACCTCTTGATATTTTGAAGTTTTTGAAAGGTTTAAATTATTTTCCTGATACAATTATCGCATATAGAATTTTATTGACTATTCATGTGACGATTGCATCTGCAGAATAAGTTTTTTAAAATTAAAATTGTTGAAGTCATATCTACGTTCGACGATGTCACAAGAAAGACTTAATGGATTAACGATGATAACCATAGAAAATAATATTTTGGAAAAAGATTGAATATGAAGATTTGATTGATGAATTTGCTCCAAAGAGTGCGAGAAGAATATCACTTTTTATGTAAAATCGTAGAAGATTCATATTTGTTTAACATTGTATTGAGAATATTATCAACACTATAAATACAATATTTTAAATTTTTAGTCTTTCTAATAATATTACTATAATTATAAAAATTATAACATTTTTTTTAACTTTAGATCCTAATTTTTATTATTTGCAGAAGGCCTACAAAATGATTGAGACGGCCCTGATGACTGGTTATTGTAAATGTCCGTGAATCAGTTCAATAAGATATAATTAATTCTGTTATCAAGCTTTATATAGATAGTTTGTTATTTTTTCCACTAGATAATAGACATCTATCAAATAGTACTATACTTTGTTATATTATATTATGATACTATACAGAAAAATGTAATCTATCTATATAATAAAATGAAGTTGGTTCCAAAAAAAATTTCTTAAAAAAATTCAAATCATCTACGGTTATTATAAATAATAAATTATTTATGTTTTTTTTTTTTATTTTTTTAATGTCTCAACATCGTTTCTCTCTCTCTCTCACGCACACACGCACTCGCTCATGTCATACATTTTTATTATAGAATTCATTTATGTTATATTCAATAACATATTTTGTTATCTACATGATATTAAAAGTCTATTTGTACGAATGAATAAATATATGAGTTTTCGCATATTGAGAAGTGATTGATAACATTTAGTATATTTGATTATGTCAAATAAATACCAATATAAATTAAATACATTAAATAAAATAACCAAGTGAATTATTTGGTAACACATCATAATCGGTAACATGCTTTATTATACTTTATATGCAGATATAACATTTATAATATTTTTTAATTATATTGAACATGAAATAGTTAACAATTTAACATTCCAATTAAATGAATAACTAAATCAAACAAAGATTGATATTTATAAATTCATAAAGTTTATTATATTATTTTTTAGAAAGTAAAATCTTAAGGTTATTGAATATGCAGCCATAGCTAACAAATTTTACAGAGTTCATTGCACTATAGTACCCAAACATTGGCATTTCTATATTTTATCCCAAAGTTTAAAAAAGTTATATATTAATACCCGATGTTTGCATAAAATTAGAGCAATTTTTCGGTCTCGCAAATGTTTAATTAGACTGCTGAAAATATTTCAAACCTAGTCTTTAGCTTATTTGTACAAATATCGAATATTGTTGTTTCTCTTCAAAAAAATTTAGCAGCCCCTGTTAACATTTGTGAAGCCGTAAAATTGCTCTAGCACTAAAATCATTACATGTGCAAACATATGGTGTCAATATGAAAATTTTGAAACTTTGGAATACATATGTAAAAGCACTCAACATTCAGTACTAAAGTATAATCAACCATATTTTAATACAAATAAAATTAAAATGGATATACAATGAAGATATGTAGGCTGCATTATTATAGTTTCTTAAATTGAATTTTTTATGTTTCAATATATATTATTAACGTTACCTTGACTCGTGACTACATTTATTTTACATACAACATAATTATCAATTTTTTAAGAGTTAAATCAAACAAATCTATATAAATATACAACTTCAAAAGCCTTTAAAATGAAACTAAGTTATTGTTATAATATTTGTTCAAATACATGGTTCATAAATTTTTAGTCACGGTCAATTGTACACGGTTGTTTCATGATTCACAAGTTGTCATTTATTTGTAAAAATAATTATAATGTAACAAATGTTACTATAAATGTTGTATACAAACAAGTGTTGCATAATTTATAATATAATATTTTGATTGTAGTAGTTTTATTAATTATTAACTTATATAAAATTAATTATCTATAAAATACGAAAATGTGACATTTACATTAAATATGTAATAATTACATAATTGAGTTTGAGAGCAATATGAATGATCCGTGCATCATACAGGGGAAATCTAGTATTTCATTAAATTAAATTAACGGCATTCTTGTCATCCGTACAGGAACAATAATTATAACACATCTTTTTTTTTTTTACTAAACACTTCCACTTATGTTATTTTTATATAATTATTACTTTCTATTTTTAAATACCATTGCTAACCGCTCTATCTATTATTTTAAAACACTTGAAATATCCGATGGAATCGTCTATTCTAAATTTATTGTTCTAATATGTATTTCATAATCGAATTTATAATTTTAATACCAGATATAACAAAAATGCAAATTAATTATAACATAATCGATCTAGTCACATTTATCAACAAAATATTGAAATTTAAAAAATTATAAATCATATTTTTAAAATAATCAACAACAATAATCATTTCTTTGTAGATTAAAAAATAAATTCAAATCATAATTGGACAAAATCAACCTTAATGAATGAGTGTAAAATTAAACTAAAACATAATATATTAAAATTGATGAAAAAATAGAAGAAATTAAATTTCATAAGTTCAATTGTGGAACAAGGGTTGTAACACCAAAAATGGAATAAAGGATCTCATCCGTGAAATACTGTCATCTCCAACAGTTTAGCTTTATTTTAGAGTATTTTTAGTTCTATTTTACAGCATAATATGCATTTCATCTTCAACAGCCGACTCTAAATTCTGCACAAAAATGAAATATTCCATAATATTTATTTTTTATGTATTTATTTAATCTTAATTTTGTAAAAATAAAAATAAAATATAAAACACAATAATATCACAAAAAATAATATTATTACAAAGAAAAAAAAAAGACACGAGTTGCACAAATATTTTCTAATTCTATGAATTAGAATATTCATCCAACAAATGATCAATTAATACATTTTTGAAGCGCTAAATGAGCATTTGCATCTTTGATTTATCTAAAACGAACAATAAAATCTTAAAATTAAATATTGTATGTTCATTTCCAACAAATTCGTAATTCAGAGGTCGTACGTTCATTTATCATGTAATTTATTGTACAAATTTATATTTTAATAATTAAAAGAAAAAAGAATAAATAATTTAAAAAATATAATTTTTTTCACATATTGAAAGGAATTCGAAAAGAGGAAAAAAATGAGAAGGAAAAAAAATATATGAAACCTATTAAAAAAAGAAAAGGCATATATGTGTGAATCCGTTTAACGGATCTCTTACGTTAGACGGATCTTTATTTGACCCATGAAGTGGCATCTCTCCTCTTTTTATTGTTTTTTTTTTTTTTTTTCAGCGGTCAACCCTTTCCCTTCCCACCCCCCTCTCCCTCTCCCTCTCCCTTTTCTTTTCTTCTTATTTTTTTTTCTACTTTTAATTTCTTTTTACAAATATATATTTAATTTTTTGAATTAATTTAATTTTTTTATTCTACATCTCACGCAGTGCACTTGCTCAATGCTAATGCGTGGGCTCGTGCACTATACTCAATAATTAATTTTTTAAAAATGAATATTATATATCATAAAATAGAATTAGTAAACTCTAAAATTAAATTAAATTAATTTAAATTTTTTATCCGACGACGTCTATCGCAGTGAACTTGCCCGATGCTAATTTGTGGGTTCGTGCACTGCGCTCGATAATTTTTTTTTTGAAATAAATATATATCCTAAAATTGAATTAGTGAATCTTAAAATTAAATTGAATTAATTTAATTTTTTTTATCCGATGTCTCGCGTAGTCCGACGATAATGCATGAGTTTGTGTATTGTGTTTTATAATTAATTTTTTTTGAAATAAATATATATCTAAAATGAAATTAGTGAACTTTAAAATTGAATTGAATTAATTAAATTTTTGGAATAATTTATTTTTTTTATCCGGCGTCTCACATACTGCGCTTGATAATTATTTTTTTTTGAAATAAATATATACCTCAAAATGGAATTAATGAACCCTAAAATTAAATTGAATTAATTTTATTTTTTTTATCCGACGTCTTGCGCAGTGTATTTGTCCAACGCTAACGCCTAACGCGTGGATTTGTCTAACTTAAGAGACATGTTAGACGGTCTATATATATATGACAAAAATTTGTATGTAACCGTCTATATATATAGGGTTGGTTATAGTATATATATATATATATATATATATATATATATATATATATACAGGGCCGATCCTAATGATTCAGTGGCCTGAGTCGAAGCATAAAATGAGGCCCTATTTTTCTTCTTATAATATATTTGGGTTTAAGATTACAAATTAAAAAAAAAACTAAATTTCATCTTATAATACATTTGGATTTAGGAATATAAATTTTAAAAATGGGTGGTTCTATTTGCGAGCTGTAGGCAGTGACCCTTTTAATATAGATTTAGATTTATGATTTAGAAAAAGAACTCGTAAGAAAATTAGATTCAAAATTTTAAAAAAATCTGTTAAAAATTTTGATTTAGGATTTAAAAAGAAAAAACTGCTAAAAACATGGTCCTTTTAATATAGATTTAGATTTAGGACTAAAAAATTACTGGTAAGAAAATTTAGATTTAGAATTTGAAAACAAGAAAAAATAATTATAATATAGATTTAGATTTATGATTTAAAAAAATATAGTAAAAAAATTTAGATTTATGATTTGTAAGTAAAAACACTAGTAAAAATTTAGATTTAGTTTTAGAATTTTAAAAAAGTAGTAGTAAAAAATTTAGATTTTGAATTCGAAAAGAAGAAAAACAATTATAATATAGATTTAGATTTAAGATTTTAAAAAAAGGTAATAAAAAAATAGATTTAGGATTTGTAAAGAAAAAAATTTAGTAAGAGAAAAAACACTAGTAAAAATTTAGATTTAATTTAGGATTTGAAAAGAAAAAAAAAATATTTAAAGAAGAAAAACACTATGGTAAAAATTTAGATTTAATGGATTTTTTTAAAAGAAAAGCAAAACTAGGTGAAAAAAAAAGGCTGGGAAAGCCGCAGTAAGGAGAGCCGACCCCCCCTGGCCCTCTTTAAAGGATACAAATGCTCTAACCACCGGACCAAACACCATTTAAGTTACAACTATACAACTATTATGTATATAAAACATTATGAAAAATTTGGGGCCCCTAATTTCTTCATAATTTTTGGGGCCTGAGGCGACCAACTCACTTGCCTCATGCAAGGAGCGGCCCTGTATATATATATATATATATATATATATATATATATATATATATATATATATAACAGATGAACAATATTGTTATTTCAAAAATAAAACAGCATTGTTCAAAGCTGGATAATACAACAATATTTACAACTACAACAATTATTCGAGCTGATTTTGGCGTCATTTCTTACGTTTGCCACATCTTTCGGAGATGCCTTGAGAAAATTTATAGTCATGGACTCCATTAATAAATTATCGAAGCTTCGGTTATGAAATATATAATAAACAGATAATCAAAAATGTTTTTCAGTTTCATTAGCTCCCTCTTTTTTATTGGAAACTTTAATTTACTGAACTTGTAATGGTAGCTAGACAGACATGAACAACAAATATATTATATTAGACTAGGTCAAGATTACAATTAATGCATTATATATTCTGCAAAATATCAACATATATCAATCGCCATAAAAGTAGTTGAGGTACTGTTTATGTGTGTGTATATATATAAATAAATATTTAAATATAGCATTTGTTCTTTGTCAGAATTCATTACATCTTCAGGCAACTTAAATTCATCGCCAACATTTTAATTTATATTTTAGAATAGGCAAGTCACATGCGACCATATTGCATTGGAATTTCCTGTTACACTTCATGTGTTACACTCCGTGTTACACTTTCAAATTTTAAGTTTTTCTTGTATTTTTTTTTTCAATTTTTTTTTTTGTGATTTAGTTTAATTTTATGATTGTTTTTAGAGTTCACCTCACCCAAATAGGGTTTACAATTATTTTTTAATATTTAATTTTCAATTTCTAATTAATAATTCATTATTATGGTTTATTTTTTAAAAAATTATGTTTTATAAATTTTTAATTCATTTTTTTTTGTTGGTAAATGTTTACTATGATTATTTATGCTATAATTAATTTTTATTTTATAATAACTATTATTCAAACCATAAATTTGATGATGAAACACAAAGTGAAACACAAGAATGTGTAACAGGAAATTTCAACCCGACGATATTGGTCTCTCAATATACACAATTATATATAAAGGGGAAAATGCATTTTTTGGACAATGGAATTTATTATTGTAATGTTATAATTTGTGAATGTTGATTATCCTAATATTTTTTTTATGATGTTCGATTAAATGATCTTTAATTTAATAGTTTTTAAACAAATTTAGATAAAATAATACAAAATACACGATAGTATATTTAATAACCAATTTGTTGATACACAGGGCAAAAGGGGCGAAATCAGAATTTTTTTTTTGGGGGCCGAATTGTTCACCAATAATTCTAGATATTCTTTTTTTCATGAAAAATTACATGCAACCAATTGAAAACCCTAATAAGAAAGTTACATTACACTTTAGAACACAACCTTCTAAACGTTGTCATTTCATTCTCAACACCCTCTTTGATGGATTGAAAAAAAAAAAACAAGTTTAATTTCTCCTCACGTCTCTAACAATTTCTTCTGAGATTGTGCACACATTCAGTTCCCAAGTGTTTGTAGTTGTATCAAGAATACGCACTTGAACATTTTACCCCCAAAACTTGCACTCGTAGCTCGAATGTTTCTTATTCAGCATAACGGGTAAAGAACGTGTCTTGCATATTCGCAATGCCTGTTACCAAAATACACAATTTGTAAAAATAAAAGACAACCGTTTAAGCGCACAAGATTGCACTACCAATTATATTATGTTTTAGGAGCACACTCATGTGAAACGGTCTAACGGATCTCTTTACATTAGACGAATATTATTTGATCCAACAAAGTGGTCCCCCCTCCTATTTTCTTTTCTTTTTGATTTTTTTTAGTGATCCCTCCTTCCTCTTTTTTCTTTGATATTCAATTTTTAATTTTTTTTCTTTGGCACTTGCGGCTCTCTCTCTTTGTTTCCCCTTTTTTTTTTTCTAATAGCACAAACGTGCTGTTTTCTTCCTTTTTTTTTCTTTTTTCTTTTTTCTTTAGCACAAAGTGCTTCTCCTTATCTTTTTTTTTTCCCTTCTTCTTCTTTAGCACGTTTGTGCTCTTCCTTTTTTTAGCACAAACGTTATATTTTCATTAAAATGAAAATTTAGAAGAAAAGTTATATTTTCATTAAAATGAAAATTACCGATGATTAAGCATTAATTATTGAATTAATAACAGAGAAGTATGATTAATTATGAAGTAAGTATCAGTATTAATAAAAAATGAAGCATCACTAATATAATGAGTAGTTACTACTCACTATCATGTTCAATTTTTGAATTGTAATATTTTCTTTTATCTAGCTAATGATTCAATTTTTAAATTGCAATATGTTTGAACTGATACTTTTCTTTCTAATTAGTGATACTTTTCTTCTAATTAGTGATACTTTCTTCTGCAATTAGTGATACTTTTCTTCTAATTAGTGATACTTTCTTCCGCAATTAACTATACTTTTCTTTCTAATTAGTGATACTTTCTTTTGCCATTAGTGATATTTTTCTTCTAATTAGTGATGCTTTCTTCTGCAATTAGTGATACTTTCTTGTGCAATTAGTGATACTTTCTTCTAATTAGTGATACTTTTCTTCAATTAGTGATACTTTCTTCTACAATTAGTGATACTTTTTTCCATAGTAATGAGACTCCACTTCACCCCATAAATAATGATACTCATGTGTGAGTTAATAATACTTCATCTCATAAGTAATGATACTTTGGTTAATGATATACTTCACTCATAGTTAATGATACTTTACCTTATAATTAATGATACTTCTTTTTTTGGCTCAATAATTAATGAACAGTTAGGGAAAAAAAATATTTTTTTAAAAATAAATGTATATCCTGAAATGACTATATTATAATTATTAAAAAAAAAGAAAAAGACGAAAAAAATGAGAAGAAAGAAAGAAAAAAAGAAGAAGAAAGAAAAAAAGAACGAAATGAAACAAAAAAGGAGAAGAAAGAAAAAGAAATGGATTTTGGGCTTTTGGCCCAGCCGCTGAAAACAGAAAAGAAAAAAAAATTAAATTGCATAGACGCGTGAGCTACACGCGCCGAGCGTGGGGGCGCGTGCAGCTCACGCGCCTGCGCGTGGGGGCAGGTTTGGGGGCGGATTTGGGCGGGTTTTAACTTGTCTAACGTAAGAGACCCGTTAGACGGTCTCATACAAGTTTTTGTCAATGTTTTATTATATTAATTGATCATTACTTTTATTTGTGTTATATTGAATGTCAAACTTAATTATATATAATTGCATTGAGACCTATAACATATATTTGCAAAAAATAAAATAAAATTATGACGACAGTAATCTGCATTGGCTACCGAACTAGTGTTTCAATTTTGACTTGATCTAACCGAACTAAATTTAATTCCATTTTGAGTATTCAGTTCAGTTCAGTTTTTTTAACCGAGTAAAAAAAAGTCAAAATTGAAATTATAGAAAATAA
This sequence comes from Perilla frutescens, assembly GCA_026008535.1. Lineage (NCBI taxonomy): Eukaryota > Viridiplantae > Streptophyta > Magnoliopsida > Lamiales > Lamiaceae > Perilla > Perilla frutescens. Next base: position 49,515,811 of record BRKX01000015.1, read on the forward strand.
ACAAATTAAACCACAGCTAAATTTATTTCGGATTTTGAAATTTTAATTGAACTTAGGAAATAATCGAACCAAACTGAAATATATATTCATTTCATATTTTTTTTACAATTAATTATTTTTTTACTAGTGAATTTAATTCATGCATTAATAGTGTTGTTATATTCGAATAAACAAAGGCAAAATATGTGTAGAGGTGATAAAAACTACGTGATGCACCGGAAATATATGTTTGAGAGGAGTGAGGTTGGAACCAATGCAAATAACAAAATTAAGGATTCAAATGTAATAATAATAAAATTAAGTACAGGACAGGACACGTATGATTATTTTATTCAAATTATAATTTTTTATTTCCTTGAAATATATGCGTTGAGCAATTTAAGAGTGCATATTTGACAGTTTTTAATATTTTTGTCTATATTATTTCTAGCCAGGAACTTATTTTTTTCCCCCTAATTACTTAAGCTCAAAATAATTTGAGGAGAAATTAATGAACTTATCATGAATTTCAAATTCTTTGCTTCTATTAAATTCCATTCTTAATTAATGTTCTATATAATTAATTTGAAAGCCATACGATGGATCTAAATATCTATATCTGTGTTTGAGTCCAAATTAATTCATTGTTCTGTCTGTTACAAATTAAAGGGCTTAACAATTTAAAATCTCAACCAACAAAATCATCGTTTAAGGTAACCTGACAAATGAAACAAAACACCCCAACACCCATTTAGATAAATCAGGAATCATTCAAATTAACTCAACAAAATCACCACCCACAACTCTTTTCCATTAGTAATTGGGGTATTTGAAAAATTGAGAGAGGAAAAGCTTTGGACATATGTTCAGAGTTTTGGCAATGAGGTTAGGACTATTTTCTTTTAGCAGGATGGTCAAATTATGGTAAATTATAGTAAACAAATGTGCACAACAACCATTGGTTATACAAATATATAATTATAGAGGATTAATGATGCACCCAAGCAAATTGGTGCGCCACCTACTTCTTCTTCTTCTTTTTTTTTTTTTTTTTTTTTTTTCAGTGTGCGCGTGTGCACGCACGCCAAATTATAATTTTTTTTTTATTTTTTTTCTAGTTTTTTTTACAAAATATAAATCTAAAAAAATAAATTATTGAACCTAAAATCAAACTAAATTTATTTAATTATTTTTATATGACATCTCAGCAGTGCACTCGTTCGATACACTGGATAATTATTTTTTTGAAATAATTAATACTCTAAATAAAATTAGTGAACCCTAAAATTAAAGTGAATTATTTTTTTTGAAAATAAATATATACCCTAAATGGACTTAGTGAACCTTAACATTAAAGTGCATTAAATTATTATTTTTGAATTAAATACAAACCCTAATTGAGATTAATAAACCCTAATTAAGATAAATAAACCATAATTGGAATGAATAAATCTTAAAATGGATGAAATAATACTCATAAAAAGCAAGTAGCAAACTAATATTTTTTAAGCTACGAATAATACGTTTTAATGTAATAGGTGATAATTTTTGTAGGCCGATTTTTTTTTTCTTTTTTTTTTTTACCGGAGCGAGTCACGAGTTGACCTGCAAATTGGCACATGTTACAGAAAGGCTTGGGGTACACCTGGTGTACCCAAGTTTTTGCCATAGTGATAATGTCACAACTAATATAACTATAGTCGATATCAATCATTCATTAATTGTAATCTTTTGATTTCAACCAACTTACACATTTCATTCTTCATTAATCTATTTTATAGGGAAATTTATCACATGTGCTTAGGGTATATTACATTCTACGTATCGCAGAGATCACACACATTGGTCATTGTTTTTTTTTTTAAATGAGAAAATATTTTATTGATGAATCGTGATCTCTTCGATTAGGTTTAATACCCCTATATACATTATAAAATCTTCCCAATTTTATCTTTGTGTAAGAGTTTGAATAAAAAGAAAATTCAGCATAATGCTGTTACATTTCTTTAATTTACTAAAAAAGTATTCATGAGCTGTAAATCTTACTAAATATGTATATAAAATTACACCTATAATCTATTAAATCCGTACTCATGTGTGAGCATCTATATATAATAACTTGATATGATTTGCTGTAACGTTTATAAATGCAAATAGAAAATAAATTATATAAATAGAAGGGAAAAATCAAATCGAAAAAGATTTTTTGAGGGCAGTTATCTTAACATCCATCAATCTCTCTTCCAGGTTTCCTGCAGAATATATATACTAAACTAAAACCCCCAATATTCTTACACTCCCCTAAAGGCAAAATTTGATCAGAACCATGAATGAAAAGAGTAGAGTAGAGTAGATTTAATTTCTGGTAATATTAGAGAGAGAGAGAGAGAGAGAGAGAGAGAGAGAGTTCATGATTAATTCACATGCACTGATTATACAATATTTAAATAATGAATTGAAATATAATATGCAAGTCAAACCATGTCACAGGGCTCTATGTAACTAACCATACAATCATTCAAAATTTTGAGTACTATTATTCTTCTCTACATGATTCTCCCAATCTTCGGTAGCAGCTGTGGTATATTCACTGTTACTATAGTTGTCTAATATTAAATCTCTCTCTCTCTGGAAGTGGAAATTGATCGTCCTAGCTAGTAATGATTACTTACTGATCAAGATCTATATTCAATGTATTTTTTTTTATCAAGTACAGAGAATTTAATTACATCTCATTATATTAATCTCTTGATTGTTGATTTTCAAAATCTATCTCAATAATCACTAATCAGTAATCACATTAACATTCATGTCCTTCCACATAGTTAGTTCGAAGGAAACCAATCTAGCTAGACTTAGGGGGTGTAATCACTAAGAAAAGATTATTGGTGTCGTTTAGTAATAAATAATTTTATCTTTTAGCCAAGATTATGGGAGTTATAGCACTCGATTAATTAGTACATAATTAAATTAAACCTTAACATAATTGGATTTACTAAATGAAAAGCTACAATTTAAACTTAATAACGGGAAATTTTTCATTTTGGTATGTTCGACCTCTTATCATTTTTGGTACTCTACCTATTATTTCTGTCAAAATAATACTCTAAGGGCTCGTTTACTTCGGTGGATGGGATTGGGTGTGATATCCCATGAATTTAAAGTTAAATTTACAAAACATGAAATATATGGTGTGATAAAATATATAAACATATGAATAAAATGAAGGAGATGAAGGATAACTTATAACCCACTTGTTATGAAAGGATATGAATCTTTCAATTAGTCCTTATTCACAAGGAAAAATATGTAAATGTTTGTGTTATACACATTCATTTCAACAAAACTTTGTATAATTTTAGCCTTGCATTAGTGGGATATCCCTATCATCCAAAATAAACAAGGCCTAATAATACTTGTTTGACCATTTTAATCTCAATCACCTGGAATAGCAGATTTATGAGTCATTTAGATAATTTTTATACCTTTTTAAAGTTTAAGGACCGAAATTAAAATTAAAAATATTATATAATTTCATTTTTTTTCCAAAAAAAATTATATAATTTTATTTTAAACCTTAAAAAAATTATAAGATTTAATTTTCTAAACAATAATGTAATTTTAATTTTTTTAAAATTATATAATTTTATTTTTTAAATATATATTTTAATTTCTAATTATAAAAAATATACTTTTTTATTTTTAAAAATAAAAATTTTATAATTTTTTAAATTTTCAATTTTTGTCCCTCAAATTTAAAAAATTATACAAATAACCCAAATTACCTATAAAACTGCTATTCTAGATAATTGAGACCAAAGTGATTAAAATATGTATGATTATGTATCATTTTGATTGAAATAAAACATAAGATATCAAATATGATAAGGGACCAAACATAGAATATCAAAATGACCATTTTCCTCAATATTTACCCCATTAATTTGTTTTGATGAAGTTTGATTTAAAAGTACTGCAGCATAGTTTGACAATAAATTAGTAATGTACTAGGATCTAGTAGACTATAAGCGAAAGTGATTGCCTCATGCAGAAGGCTAGAAAGCTAGAAATGTGATATATAAATATATAAAATTAAAATCTCCTTACATTATCGTGTGTAATTAAATTTTATATTAGCTATAAAAGAAAAAAACTTTGGTTTCTAAACCATAGCCTGACCTTTTACTTGAAACCTAATTTCCTTTTTTTTTTGTTATAAATTCATAACCTAAAAGCACTATTAATCGTGGGAAAATTTTGCACTCAGCTAAACTTTTGTATGGGCAAAAATATGAAAATAGTTTTGCTACTCTCTCATTCTAACATTTTAATTTTATTTCAAAAAAAAATGTCATTCTACAAATACGAGATAAAAAATTCACATTTTTTAAATATTTGTCCTTATTTAATTCATTCAAACATCTATATTTAACTCATTTAATGTATCCATACAAGAGTGTATTAGATAATTCAATTAATTTATTAATTTATGTGTATTCGTCTAAAATGACATTTAAATGAAACCGAGAGGGAGTATATAATTACTTCCCCGTGCAGATTTTGCTGGCAATATAGCCAGTGTTCAATTCTCAAGATTGCAAATTGTAACAAATAAAATACAAATTTTATAAATTAATTCATTTAAATAGCTTATACGATGTTTCACTAATGACTACTTATAAGCTGCTAAATGAGTTTTGTTTGATTAAATTTTGTACAATATGATCCAATATCCAATTTTTTTTTTTGATACAATACTTGACAGATCAGGTGTGACAGACTCATATTTAGTGGTGGGCAGGGTTGACAAAATGAGCTCGACCCGCTTTTCAAGCCGAGTTGGACAAAAAAAAGGCCTGAAAAAATTCCGGACCGGCCCGAAAATGAGAGTGGCCCGAATGGGTTGGGCCATTTGATCCTAAAACCTGCAAATTTACACTAAGCCCGCGGGACGGCCCGGCCCGACCCGCCCTATATTTTAGAGGCCCGAAATGGGCCGGACCAAATTTTTTCCGCCGGCTCGGGTGGCCCGAATTGCTAGCCCTAGTGGTGGGTCAACCATACTTGACAGGCTAGCTCACACCTAGTGGTGTTGGTGATATGATTCGAACTTGAGACATTTGGCCTCAAGATAACACCACTCCACCATTAGGTCATTCCCAAGGGAACAATATCCAGTCTTTTTTTTTGTCGAAGGTAATTCGCAGTCGCTACCGAAGTGCGCACTTTGTAAATGTTATCCAAGCTATTAAATAAGTTTTGTTTGATTAATTTTTGTACAATATGCGAATGTTTTAAAAAATTAAACTATATAATTGGAACGAAGAAAGTATTAATTTTTAAAATAATATTATGACGACGTTTATTTATTGAGCGCTTTACAATAAACATTTCATTTTTAATCATTAAAATACTTCTTCCGTTTCACAATAAGTGTCATTCTAGCACTTTAATTTTGTTTCATAAAAAATGTCATTCTACACAATCGAGGTAAAAAATTCACATTTTTCTCATATTTACCCTCATTTAATGCATTCAAACAATCATATTTAATTCATTTAATTATTCACATAAGAGTGTATAAGGTAATTTGATTATCTAATTAATATCCTTTTTAATATGTGTGCATTCATTTCAGAATGCACTTATTTAGAAATGGAGGAAGTTTTAATTTAGAATATTTTATGGAATTTTAATAAAATATACTAAAAATGTACTTATAAAATATTGGCTCGTTTAGACCGCGCGATCTACATATTGAAAATGGGTCAACACTGGCTCTCCGTTATCAGGCGTCAAAGTGGGGGCCTTACTGTCCAGTTTTCAATAATGTGAGGGTTTAGATGAAGGAAAGTTATTAACTTAAAGAAAATCAGCAAACAATTTACAACGGGTAAAAAACCCATTGTAACAGGTCAATTAATCCTTTGGATTTTTAGCATTCCAAGTTTCCAACGGATTCCGTTCGTGGACGGTACGCTGTAATTCTAAAAAAATAAATAAAAAAAAATCCAAGGATTGTCCAAAATCGTTAGAGAATTCTAAATTATTTAAATTTCCTACGAAATATAGTTGAGATTCAAAACCAATTTTATCAATTCAACAAATACAAGCATATGTATAGCTCGACATGCAACGTGCAGAATGAAATGAAATGGACATAACATAAAAGGATCCGACCTTTGTTAGGCAAGCATCAACAAGAAGTTGGGATCTTGACACACACATATAGAAGAGATCAAAACTAGAAACCTATCAAATCTTTTTATTATTTTGATCTAGATGATAACAATTTAGTCAAATTTTAGTTAAAAGGGGGTGTCGAAAATTTTATACTCCATCCGTCCCAATAGCAAGGTCCCCCTTCTTATTATTTACTCTCTCTATTTTAATAGAAGGGGGACCTTGCTATTGGGACGGAGGTAGTAATATATTACAACTTTAAGTAGGGGTATATTGGTAATTCAAAAATTGATTTGTTTCCTTTAACCGATTCAAATATCTTCTTACACTTCTTTATATTTCGCTATCAAGTTTATGATTTTAATAACATTTGTTATAGAATAAAAATTAATTATAACATAAATAATTATAGTCAACATTTATAAAAATAAATAAATTAAATATTATAAATTATAATTATGAAATAATTAACTATAATAATGAATTATTAATTGAAACCTGAAATTTAATACTAAAAGATATTTATAAACCCGATGTTCATTGGGAAATTAATATAAGAAGATGAAATAAGGAAGATGAATACATGAATCATTAATCAGGAAGGATCACGAATCAGGAAGAAGAAGAAGAAGTAATGAAGAAGAACACGTGAATCAGTAACTAGGAATTAATTAAAAAGAACATGTGAAAACAATAAATCTTATATGTTATAAAAGGATGTATGAGATATCCTCTTACACTCTGTTAGTGTCATTCTTAGGCACCAATTTGTTTTAGCAAATTATGTACGACAAAGTATTTGAGGATAAGTTTATGATGTGGTGCACTGATTCCGCTGTGTGAAGAAATGAACAAGTTTTGATTGTTCTAACTGATGTTTCAGGACTGTCCCCGAACAATTTTTATATGACAATTTTCTTGTGGAAGAAAATCCTGCGCATATTTTTTTGGCAAGAAATGATTGATTTCTTGACTGCCTTTTGGAGTAGATGCAGTGCTGATTTATACTCTCACCTTCATGGAAAACATCTATACCAAAATGGAAAGAATCACAAACCCTAAATTACTTTCCAAGTAGACGAAGATTGGAGATGAAGTCACCTTGAAGTGTTCGAGTATAAGAAGACCGATTTTCTCATAATCAGTGTATGAAATATTTTAATTCTCTCAGTTTATTATTTGAGAGTCGTTGGGTTTGTGAATTTTGTAATAGATAGAAGATGTTCAATTCCTTAATCTATTCAACGTAATAGTCTAGCATTGAGTATTTTCGTGAGATAAACACTTGATGGTCGTTTAATCTATTTTGTTCATGATCTCGAGGGAGATTGCAAGTTAAAGTCATGGGTAGTTAGGGGAGTCTAGTATTCATGGTTGTGAGGGGATTTCACAACTTTCGTTCATCAAAGAGTTTGTGTTGTAAGAAATTAAAGGGCGACATAAGAAGAGATTCCTATATGTATAAGTATCTTGAATAGTCTTCACGAATGATTAGTGGACAGATCTTCAAGTTTGGGTGAAGTTGCGTCAGCGTAGGTTGATTAACTGAACTGGGTTACAATCTTGTGTGTTTTTACCGCTTTCTTTTATTGAGACCTCGAATCTGTTAAGAACACTTTTATGCAGTAAACTAAAAATACACACACGGATAAGTAATTTTCACACTCTTTGTTTCACTCTGTGTTACACTTTCTTCAAAGTACGAGTTATTCTTATAATTTTTTCTTTAATTTCAATTTTTTATATTGTAGTTGAATTTTAGATTTGTTCCTGATTAATTATTTACGTTTTCATCTTTCTTGTTTCATCTTCTTCAGATTATTTTTCTGATTTACGTATTCATACTACAAGAAAAAAACTCATACACCAATCTTGATTTACCATGGTTTTGGTAGGAAATCATGACGATTTAGATAATAACCACGGTTTTCACGAAAATTGTAGTGTATGAGCGTGCTTTCACAAAAGAATCATCACGGTTTCAAATACTCCAGTGGTGTATATTCATAAATACACCACTAGTATTATGTAGCGGTGGTATATGTGCATTTTTTTAACCAGCACAATTATATCAAAATAGTAGTCTTTGTTCAAAGTTGAGATTCACAACGATTTGAACATAAACTGTGGTAACATAAATACACTTTTTAATATTTTTTAATATTAAAATTACAACAAAAGAAAAAAAAGAGTGATTCCAAAAAATCAAAATCCCTAATCCGTGCGTCGTTTTCCCCCACCCAAATTCTCCTTTACCCCGCCATCTTCATAGCTGTCTCATTCACCATGAACTCACCCCCGCCAAAAATTTGCCTTTACCCCGCCATCTTCATCGTCCTCTCCTTCACCCTAAACTCACCCCGTCATCATCTTCATCATTATTGTCATCCATTGTTGTTGTTGTTTGAAGTAGCCTTCAGCGGCAATTGAGAATTATTTGGCTTCTATTTGAAGCACATTGTGGTTCAAAATTGACAAAACAACCTGTCCTCAGGCCGTTGTTGATTTCAGCCATTCGTCTTCGGGAAAACTGTTAGAAGAAATCCCCAGTTTTTGGTAAGTAATTAGTTATATTCGATTTTTATTTGCTGACATATAATTCTAAAGTTTTCATTTAATAAATGCATTTTAGCTTAATCCATATGCGCATCAAGTAATTAAAAATCTTATTTTGCTTGCTATGTGAAGAGCAAGAGAAAAAATTGTCTTAATTTCGGTGTGATAGTAATTAAATCATCTGTCAATTTTCTCGACACATGTCTCCCTCTTTCAGGTTCCTATAGATTCATGAGTGATAGGAGCTCAACACTCGACTTTCATGCAGTAGGTAGCATATGTATAAGATGTTAACATACTGTTTTTTAATTTCTGCAACTGCAATTATAATGCTAAACTTTTCATTGGTATTTTGCTTGTCATAATTTTCAATATGCTTCTTATATTACTGGTGGTGTATATCTGAAGCCTTAGATATTGGATGGACCGTTTCAATATCTTTCGGTAACTCATTTTTCATATTGACAACAACCTGAATACTTAATATTCTGATGCGTTCTTGCTATCAGAAATATGATTCTCTAGTTTGAAATCTTTTTAAAACTAATTTGTAGTAAGTAAATAAATAAAACATGAAAAAATGTTTTGACTAACTTTGTGGCTTGTAAGATTTTGTGGGATCTAAAAAATTTGAAATATTAATATTGTAGGTTGCAGATGTTACACTACCTTTCTTAAACTATTTGGTACTAATGTCAGAAGTAATGAACAAGCTGGAATTCTCGAGTTTAAATTTGAATAAAAAAAGTAATAACCATCATGTTCTTTGGTGCGGAAGTAATGAACAAGCTGGAATTCTCGAGTTTCTCCACATATTCAACATTTTAAAATATTTCTGCAACATATATAAAAAATAACATTGCATAAATCAACAAATAATAGCAACACATGCCATCTAAATACAATAAAGAGTGAAGGAAAATATTTGGAAAATCCTTCACAATTCCAATCATCATTCAAATCTTAATAAGAAACCACAAATTAAACATTATATTCTACAATCCTCACCAAGTTCACTGTTAAATATAAAACAACAAACATCCTCCAATCATCACTAATTTCACCAAGCACAAATGATTAATGAGATGTTTGAAATCTCAAATACCTTACTATATGTGATCAATCACACAAGTAGCCCAATTCTCACGAACCTCGGTAATTTCCATTTCGGAATACTCCTTTTTGTTAAACTATATGAACAACATTGCACATAGTATTTTAATATAGTAAAGACTAATGTTGTATTAAAAATTATGCAATATTTTATTACCAATGATCATATGGAAAAGTGTCATCCTTTTCAAGCACTTTGATTATAACATTCATGAACCGCATCACATAATATCCACATTACTTGGAAGTGGGTTGAATAGACCCTTACATTGGACTATCAAATTGTCATGTTATATAGAAATAAAATGTTATACCTAACAGTAAACTTACCTTTATAACTTCTCAATTTGGTGTTTTTTTTCCTTTCTTTCCTAACTTTGCATTGAACATGTTCATTGCGCTTCAAACTAAAGAGATATATAACATTAGTATCATGTCCAAGCAAGAAATATGAACATGGATTTTAAAAGTTAACTACTACTAAAAAGTGTAGAACTTACATATCGACCACATATTTCCAAGTGCTAGCACGATTCCTATGAGCAAGTGAATCCATCAAAATGACATGCTCTTTATGAGGTTGAATGATTATTAGAATCCAATGTTCACTATTCCATATGAGTTTAACATTACACACAATCAATGGAAAGTAAATAACCATGGTTACAGTTTTATTGGTCTAGCTAGTGTTTAGCCCATTAAGCAATACTCAAAAGTTAGTGGAGAAGGTTTGTAATCTTTGTTGCTCTTTATGTTATGGCATGGTATCTATTATTCATGTTCACGAGTGTCACAAGACCCGATTATTCCAACATATGTAACAAAATGCCAAGTTAAAACTAACAATTAATAAACAACCCTCAGTATGGAAATCCTTAGAAGTTGAAGCAGAGTGCTAATTGATGTTTTAATGTTGACCTCCTTTGTTTTCAAACAGATCAAGTGGTAGTCGTATTAAGCTTTTTACTACAACACCGTTTTCGGCGAAAATGTCTGGAATTGAAAGGTTTAAGGATCTGCTTGGGATGTAAATCAATTAAAATGACAAATAAATCATATTAGTATGGTTCATACACATTGTTGATAACTTTTCCATCAAATGAATTTTCATATCGATATATGATATGGTTCAAGTGATTTGAATACAAGATATTTAATAAGTATTTTCCATAGTATTTGTGAATCAGATATATGTTTCTATTTTGGTTGATAAATGTGGGTTATAGTTCATACTAAAATGACACAGATAATGCTCATATAGTTCATATATACATTACAACAAAAATGATTTTTAAAAAAATCACTACAAAAAATCGCGTTTTAGCGATTGAAAATTCCATCACTAAACAGTAAAAATTCATCGTTAAACCATTTTAGTGAAGGATTAATAACGAATATAGTCCATCATTGAAAATCTTGTCATTAGCTATTTTAACAACAAAATTAATGATGAAAAATATTGACGGAATTTTCATCGCTAAATTATCGTCAAATTCAGTTGTCAGAAAAAAAATAGTGAATGAATTTTTCCGTCACTAAAAAAAAAAAATAAAAAAATTAATGGCACGTGAGAGCGCCACACGCCACATATTATTCCAGCATTTATTGTCACTTAAAAATATTTTTTGATGTCGTCTCAAATAGTGTGTTCCTAAAATTAAAGTTCATCCCAAATAAATTAAATATACTTTTAAGTGACAACATTATCATTATGGAAATGACATGTGATAATTAGAGATGACATGTCATGACTTAAGTCTATTATAAGTGACGACATTTATCTTTTTAAGAATATTGTCTCTAAAGATCATTTTTGTTGTAGTGATATAGCTGATAACCTTTTCATGTAATTTATTGCCAATACGTGATAATTAAATGATACCGGTATGTTTTATACATGTTGGACAATTTTCGCAATGAACTGACAACCTTCAATCAAATAACTATAATTTCCTCCATAATTAATAATTTCTTAATTTTTTTTGTTGAAAAATAGACTCGACAAACTTTCCAACCATATATGACTCACCATTTAAATTATTTTTCCATGAAAAGCAGTGTTGATATTAGCAACAAAAATACATCACATTGGTATTGTTTTGTTAGAGCTTCACCAATAGCTCGGTAGATCGGTAGTTTGCAGTGAATACCAAGTTTTTCTCTTCTCCAACAATGGCTTTCAACACAACGGTAGTTTGGGGTGTGTGAACAGTACCTCGGTTATCGGTTAAATAACCGAGGTACTGTTCATCCCATTAATTTTTTTTTTGAGTTTTTTGTAAATGCAAAATAAGTTTATTTGGTTGATTTTTTATATTTTCTATTATATTTCTTTCAATCGGTTTAAAATTATTTTATACATTTATTAAGTAAATAATATTACACTAATTTAAACATATAAATAAACACAAAATACATAATTAATAAAAATAGAATTACATAAACATTTCAATAACAATACAAAACCATAAATATATTATAATAAGCAATACAAAACCACAAATATATTACAATAAACAATACAAATACATAATTAATAAAAATACAAACATAATACAATAAGAGTAAAATATTAAAAATACAACGCAATTATTTTAGCTAATAATCCCCTAAACCACTTCCCGATTCAGATCCTGCACCGGGAATATCTGAAAAATAAAGATCACTTGGCACTTCGTTTTTGGGCTGATTTAAAAAAATCAAAGACAAAGATGTTCACTTGACACTTCGTAATGCTTTGACTAATCATTTGTGGGAGGAGTTTTCAAATTCAGAGATGTAATTGTTATGACATGTAATTTATGTTTTTATTAAATGATCTATTATGAAATATTGAATTTTATTTTGAATAAGTTGATTGTTTTTACATGAACCTTTTAATTTTTGTAAAATAAAAATAAAATTTAATTATATATTAATTAAAAATAAAAAATAATGAGCAAGAATATTAATATATATATAATCATATTCATTTAAATAATTCGATAAAAAATTAAATCCATAGTAAAGAGTATAAAAAAGGAATATTTCATTGTAGAGTGAAATGTTGAGTGATGTTGTTGGAGATGAAAATTAAAAATCTGTAACTTTAACTGTACAGTAGTGTAGAGTTAACTATATTCTGGTAAAAACTGTTGGAGATGGTCTTTAACATATTAGCAATGCATATGATATGACACCATCCTTTTTTAAAAAACAAACATGACCATCATACTTAAGTTAATTAGTATTGTTTTGTTAACATATTAGCAATACATATGACTGACTAGATATGATATTTACGAAAATGTCACCACCATTTCTTAAAAAATAAAATATGACCATTATACTTAAGTTACTCATATTTAGAAGCATGTCACCACCGTTTAGTGTTAATTTGTGACATTGAGATTAAAACATCGGGATTGGTTCTCATTGAACAGGCCCGTGTCATCTTAAAATTACATACATTAATGCAACGTCAGGCCATTCCGAAATGCTATCCACTTATCTTAATTATTTTGATTATTGATCGACCTCAAGATTAATAAATTCACTCGGCTAGAACAATCTCGGATCTCGTAATTAACTGCCGATTAGTAGTATATGCTAGTAAATTACACCTATTTTTGTAAATGAATTCTGCATTTTTATTAAGAGGACATACATTACCAAAAGAGGGCCTTTAGTGACAATATTATTAGCGACGACAAATGTCGTCACTAATAATAGACTTAAGTAACAACATATCGTCTCTAATAATTACATGCCATTTTTAATGGCATTTTTTGTGACGACAATGTTGTCACTTAAAATAATTTTTAATTTATTTGGGATGAACTCTAGGGTCGCTCTATTTGCGATGATATGAAGTCGTCGCAAAAAATATTTTTAAGCGACAACAATGTCATCACAAAAACTTTATTAGAGATGGCATGTGATGATTAGTAACGACATGTCATTATTAAAAATCTATTATTAGTGACGACATTTGTCGTCGCTAATAATCTTGTCTCTAAAGACCATTTTTTTATAGTGATATATATGTGTGTGTATGTGTATGTGTATGAAGCTAGCCTTTGGACAAAATATGGTTGGTAATTTAGATGTTTCTTGTGCTGGCGTCCAATTCTCAGTCGCAGTCCAATTAGGTGTTCTCATGAGTCATGAATGTAATTTTTTTTCTTTATTTTTTTTTTTTAGTTCTAACTTCTTCTAATGATTTTATTTTAGGAACAATGTGCACATACCATTATTATAAGCCTTTTCAACTGATTTTGATGTCAATAATTTGTACCTTTCTGCTATCATATCTCGTGAAATAATTTTCTAAACATAATATATTTTGCTATATAATAAAATGGCATGAAATTCAGAAATATTATGATATATATACACAGTCAACTTCAAAATCAAATCAGTCCAAATAAAAGTGTGCATTATCCATCGTGATTTTTCAATGACCATGAGGTATAAACGTTGCTATATCTTCGAAAGCATGGATGTTGGTCATTCAAAATGTAGTATGCACTAACATAGATGAATAGAATAGTACATATATATATATATATCACAATCACAATCAACCAAACATTCAAGGTAGATTTCATGTCCAATAATAAAAAAAAAAAGAACAAATATAATCAATTACAGAGAGTAGATAATATTGGATATTTAAGCCGGCCCTGACAAAAATATATTACATCATTTCGGAGAAATTCAATTTTAGATTTTGGGAAGAAAATAAGGTAGAAATTAAGAACTTACACTGTTACACACACATACATATGTATATATATATGCCTGAAGCACCAGTTGATATATAATAATTAACATCAACAATCCTGACCTCAACTGGTTGTACACTTCAAAATCATGTCCTTTCCTAGTTGATTGAAGTGCTGCAAACAAACACAAACTTAAAAAAAACAACAACTCACCCCTTGATATGAAATCATGGGTATTGACAATGAATCATGATATAATTATTTGATCTAATTAATTAATTATTACCTAATTGATGAACTTATGCTGATCCAAAATGGCACAAATGTCCCAATTCTCAGCGGCGGCGGCGGCATTGTAAGGAGGAGGGACGCCGTAGTTGGAGCTCGAAATGATAAGATTCTGCTGGAATCCTAGGATTGAAGGATGCTTCACTTTCCTTTTGATCACAATGGATTCTTGAATTAGGTCTTCATTTGCTGCTTCATAGGTTGCAGGGTGGCAATGGAATCCTAGGTTAATGTTGCTGCTCGAACCAGAAATCTTGCGAAATTCGAGCTGATTGTTCATGAACTGAATTGGGATGGTAGGGCTCAGATCATAGCCGCCGCCATTATAGTTTCTACTTTCGTTGAGCTTCTTGATGCTCATCTTCTCTCTCGTTCTCTCTCTAGCTCTGGCTCTCGCCTTCGCCCTCGACTCCTTTGTGAGGTTTAAGGCCTGCGTCGATTCCTTTGCAGCTCCCTTGAGTTTGTCGGAGTTGGTCACAACTAATTTCCTCTTCAAATCCATGCCATTTTCGAAAGCGTCGCCGGAATCCACCTCGCATTCAGAGGGAGCCACGGAGGAGCCGCTCTTGGCAGCGTCAGTGCTGCCTTTCTCTCTCATCTGCACGAGATCTTTAATGGCAGTCTTGGATTTGGTGAGCAGCCAATCAAGGGTTTTGCTGGGCTTGTCGAAACCTAGGATTTCTTGAAGGTCGAAGAACTTTCTTGCAACGCCGATGGAGAGCCTCACCCTCCGATCCCTCGGCCCTTGAGACGTGTATATTTTGCTGTGCCGGTCTTTTTTCGAAGCTTTTGTCGAAATGGCGGCGGAAGGATCCCCATTTAGGCCACCTACATCGGAGAAGGCGGCCGCGGCTAGGTAATGGCCGGGAAACATGTCGTGGTGGTGGTGGTGGTGGAACGGAATCTCGTTGCCGGAGGTACGAGGATGAGAAGAGGGAGAGCCTTGTGGAAACATGTAAGCATTCTTCCCGAACATTTTTTTTTTTTTTGAGATTTGAAAATCAAAAACCCTAGTCTTATTGGCTTGAACAAAAGATTTGAAAACCGTTAATGAAAATTAAAAAATGTGCACATGAACATAATATAATCTGCAAGGAAGTTTGAGTCGATGGAGATGTAGCATGAGAGAGAATGGTTTTTCAAGTGGTGGATATATAGTGGTAACAGTTTGATTATTGAAAACATAATAAAGTTGTCTTTTTCCTTATTTACATAGAGAAAACGACTCTGCCTCGCAAAGAGCAAGTGAAGGACGAAGATATATATAGATAGGGAGTTGGGGTTTTCTTCATATCCCTAATTAATAAAATTGGGCATTAATCAAGGGTTATTGGCATATACCACCACAAATTAATAGAATTTACACTTTGTACGTACCCTAAAATTAATTTTGGTAAATTGGGTCAGGAAGTAGACCGATTGTCGTATTTTTCGGGTTCAAATTTCCTGTTGCACTTCTTCGTGTTTCAATCAGTGTTTTAATATTAACTTTTAGGATTTTAATAATATTTATTATAAAATAAAAATTAATTATAACAAAATAATCATAGTCAATATTTATCAACAAAAAGATGAATTAAAAAAATTATAAAATATAATTTTGAAATAATCAACCATAATAATGAATTATTAATTGAAAACTCAAAATTAAATACTAAAAATTAATTATAAACCCTAATTGAGTGGGGTGAATCCTAAAAAATAGTTTTGTAAAATTAAACTTAAATTAAATCACAAAAAAAATTGAAGAAAAAAAAAATACAAGAAAAACTCATAATTTGAAATTGAAACACGAAGTGTAATACATAAAGTACAATAAGAAATCTCATGCGGTAGAGAAAATATTGATTTTGGTCCCATAGGACATCGGGTATTCCGATTTTGATCCCGACACTATCATTTTTGGTCCCAAACAGAGTTAGTATCGATTTTGGTCCCTTTTTTCCCTTGAAATCATGAGACCAAAAATGATATTCTTAAACCTATGGGACTAAAACTGAGCGATTTTTTTGAAAAATGACCAAAAATGATAGTGTCGGGACCAAAATCGAAATACCTGATGTCCTAATATGAGATCAAAATCGAAATTAACTCTCATGCGGTACTTTTCAGCTTTAGGCATTTTGCATACAATTATTTACCGAAATATATATCATAAGAGATATTCATAATGGTGATATTTTCTACGCTCATAACTTTTTTTTTTAATCATTATGTTGTTTTCTCCCAGTTCCCCTATATATGTTCTTTAATTCTTTTTTTGGATCAACATCTATATATTTCAATGATATAAAAATAGCAGAAAATATGAGAACAAGAGAGACAGCGATATAATGTGTAGGGATGAATAAATTTAATGCTACCCAATAAGTTAATGTCCTGGTTTTTTAAAACATACCTAATCAATATTTTCAAGTGATATTTTATATGTAAATCATACGGCGTTATAAAAAAAATTAAAAAAATATCAATCGGGGCACATATTTTTTATTTCCCACATCAATTATACATGAAATATCACTTTAAAATATTGGACTGTGTATATTTAAAAAAATACCTAAAGTAGCATCATTGAATTGGGGGGGGGGGGGTAGGGGTAAAGAAACAAAAAGATCATACTCAAAATATAAAGGGTGCAAATTAAGTATAACTACTACTCTTATTCGAGCTGCAATTTATATATTAAAATTTTAATTTTGAGGCACATAGTATTATTATATTATTCTGGGATTTTTTGTGGAAATTAGGAAGCAACTACTTTTTGTTCTGTAATTTCTCATCTTTCAATACAAAATTACCGCTAATTCAAACCTAGGGTACTACAGTTCTGCTAGCAAAAGTTCATTGATCATTAATCTTTTATGGTGTCCCACGAAGAATATTGGTAAAAATTTGAATGACATCAATGTGTTAGTTTGAGTCCTTTAGATTTCTCGTAGTCTTTTTATGATGTTACTGTCTATCCTCAAATTAGGGCGAGTCTCGTTATTTTCATACTAATTAGGCCGTGTACCAATTAGGATATATACATATGGTTTAATTAATTTGTTCCCAATTGGTGTACATATATTTTGAATGACAACTAGCTAGCTCGATTCTCGAGGCCAATATCTCTTTCTTTTACAAATTTTACATGACCGAGGATCTTCTAGTCCACAATTGATGTCTCATTTGACACATGGTTACTTCAGAATAATGGCGTGATATATTTATATTTCTGAGTGACGAATATCCTATAAGTATGGATATTCATTCTTTGTTCCCAAGCAAATTAAGCAAGTCTTTCAACAAAGTAACATCAACTAACCATCATAATTAAAATCATATCAAGTATTTCAACTGAAAAAAAAACCGTTCACATCATAACACACACATATAGAGGTTAATTACAAAAGAAATCAACACCTTCGAGCGAATTTATACTATAAGCACGACTTCTAAAACATTGCAATCATAACTCAATATTTTGATTAGTAGTAAATTCAACACTTTTAGTTTTTTTTTCTGATGATTAGAATTATGATGTAGCAATAATTTTTTCCATTTGCACATATTAATTCAGTTTTTGGGTGTCGAATATGGGTGAGTCGCGCAACGTCAGCTTTCTAGTCGCAATTTTTTTTTAAGAAGTGTCTATTTTGCTACAAATAAAAAAATTGGGATTATTATTACAATATTTTAAAAGACGTGTTAAATTAGAAATTCAATCAAAAATAGTGAACTTTTTGGAAATTAACTATATATATATATATATTATAAGTGAGTGTGTGTGTGTGTGTGTTTAGAGAGAGTTAATAAGTTAGTGTGTGTGAAGGAATTGAAGGTAGTAGGTTGAGGGTTTTATCAAGGAAAGGCGGGGCGTGAGTTGTTTGTATAGGTACATGTAACCATATATGTAGAATGTGTTTGGCTGAAACAAAAGGCTGTAATAATTTAGATTAGAACAATAGATCTATGTATAGAGTCTACTACAGCTGCTCCCTTTTACGCTATCGACAAATCTGGGGGGCCCCATCGCCTTCGTGTCTTCATCGCCTCACTTACATCACAATCTCTTCTCCATTTCTGGTTAAATCTCCTCTTTTTGCAGGTACGGCCCTCTCATTTTTTAACTTGTTTAATTTCCCACGGTAAATAATAAAGTTTTTTTCTTCATTTAATCTTCGATATATGCATCTTTTATTGCTGCCTGCCTGCTCTCTGCTCCTTTTCGATATGGATCCAGGAATTGGGGCCATTGCTCTTAATTTGCAGCCTATGTACAAACCCTAATTCTTCAAACAAACCAGGCCACCTCCTTTTCATGACCTAATTTTCTCTCAGATTTTTCTTTTCTTTAACCGCCCTATGCTATGCGTCTCTCTCTCTGTGTGTGTGTGTGTGTGTGTGTGTGTGTGTGTGTGTGTGTGTATGTTTTCCTCTTTGTTTTCTTTTTAGGTCATTTAATTTCAACTACTATGGTAATTTGTACTGTGGGAAAAAAAAAACACTATGGTAATTTGGGTTCAGAAACTCTTAGTTTTTTTTTTGTGTGTGTGTATTGAGAGAGAGAGAATGCAAGTTGTGAAGAGACGGGTGGTGTTAGTTATTTGAATCTTGAAGTGAAGTTGGGTGGTTTCCTTTTTTCTGTAATGAATTAAAGAAAAGGCAGAAACAAAAGACAGTTGCCTCAAAAAAACACAACTCACAGTTGGAGAAGAAGCATGGTAATGTGTTAATGGTGGTGGTAAGTTGAAATTAAAGCGCGTCATATGTGTCTCTATAATTTGAGAAATTCTCTCTCTCTCTCTCTCTCTCTCTCTCTCTCTCTCTTACTTGAAGAATAAACCCTAACACAGTAAAAATGAATTGAAGAGATAAATATGGTTTCAGTCTTTTTTTATGAAGAGGGAAAGGGAATGTTGTGTGGTCTCCGATTAATTTCAGGGAGATTTTTTCCTGCTTTTTTTAATTATTATTATTGATATTATTTTCTTCTCTAAAACCATGAAAGTAAGATCCGTAAATGTCTGTCAAATTGTATTTTAATGGTCCTAAGAATAAATAATTGAAAATATATATGTTAAATTGCATATTAATAAAAAAATATATCACAATTATTAAGTTATATATGCTTTTAATTATTTTCCCCCTTTGATCAGAAGAAGTTATGAAGTTTAATTAGTATTTAGTGTGGTAGTTAATTACGATTACATCTTTACTGCATAATGATTTCTTCTCTTTCTTCTCCCCCTTTTTTCAAGGGAAAAGGATTTCGTTTCTTTAAAATGATTTCATGACGTTTATATTTATTTAGTTTCTTAGTTAATTACTTGACAGATTATTAATTAAGATTAGTATTTTCAATTCTTTTTTTCTTTATACCTTTTAGTTAATTAATTATTATTAGTTCGAGTTAACTTAATATTTACTAATTAGCTAGGGTTCATAACGTTATTTTAGTTTTTTAATTTTACTTTTTTTTTTGTATGTCTAAAGCAACATCATCTCGGAGTCAATAAGGAAAATCCAAAAGATCCACTTCACCTCTTAATTACAACTATCTATAGTCAAAACGACAAGTCTATGTGCTACACCATTAATATGATACCTCTTTCTTTTACACCAGCAAGGTCCACACTTTGGGTGGAGAGACTAAACTTTTAAAAATTTACTCTTAAAGTACTTATTCCAATCCAATTAAAATTTAAAAACTAAAAAATTAAACAATAAAAATCCTAATTGATTAAGAGTTATACTAATTATTTAAAACTAAAAATAATTACTATCTTATTTACAAAATAATCAACCCCGGCCCTATTTAGCAATCATCAACTAGAAGCTAGAAAATCAATTCTTATTAACAATTATTATGCACGATAGTTGCACAACAATTAACCCTAATAAAATATTCCTAACTAAAACTAAACAAATAGAAACTAATATAGATTATGAAAAAAAAAACATCAAATCTAAGTCGAATAATCTAGTGAACTTTATGTGTCTCAATATAACTTTTATTATTTTTTCTTTAATTTCAAAATTTTCGTGTTTCGAAGCCTAACAAATTACAAAAGGGACTTTGCTCGCTTCCAAATTGATTCATGAGAAGAGAGCGTAGTAATACAATAATCAAGAATCAAATCCAGCGCATCGCAAACGGAATTATTAATTGCTCCCTTTCCAAACAGGCTGCATAATAATTAAATTCGAGTAGTTCGTAAACAATCTTATTTTGCCTGTCGTTGAACTAAACAGACACATGTCGAGGTCAAAAATAGACTTCATTTGAAATTCTTGTTCTCAAATTTGAGGGATTCCAGCACAGTTGTTCCTCATAAACCCTAATTGTCTCCAAAAATTATTGAATTATATATTATATATAAGGTAAATTCTCTCATACTTCATTTGGGGCTTAAAATTAGGTGCATACAACCATCAGACAGGTGGGCAGCACGGGTTTGGACGGGTCGACCCGTGCCACCCTAATCCGTAAAAGAAAAATTGCGGAAAAGAAAGTATCACTAATTCCACTAAAATATATCAACCGTAACCTTAAAAGTATCAACCTGCTAGTTTACCTATATTAGTTACTTACATTTGAATTATGGTTTAATACATGTAAATTGAGATTTTTTTTCCCAATTAAGGTTTAAGTTAATTTCAAGGTATATATTTATTTCAAAATTAGGATTTCTTATTACCAATTAGGTTTTTAATTATTCCCAATTATGTTTATATTTATTTCAAAAAAATTAATTGTCGAGCACAATGCAGGAGTCACGCATTAGCATCGGGTGAATGCATTGCACGAGTCACCATATTTCAAAAAAATTAAATTAATTCACTTTAATTTTATGATTCACTAATTCCATTTTATGATATATATTTATTTCAAAATTATGGTTTCTTATTTTCAATTAGGGTTTATTATTCTCAATTAGAATTTATATTTGTTTAGAAAAAATTAATTGTCGAGCACAATATACGAGCCGGCGCATTAGCGTCGGGCAAGTGCACTGCGCGAGTCGCTGGATTTAAAAATAAATAAATTAATTCATTTTAATTTTAGGGTTCATTAATTTCTTTTTAGAATATATATTTATTTTAAAACTATGGTTTCTTATTTTCAATTAGGGTTTCTTATTCTTAAATTAGAAATTATATTTGTTTTGAAAAAAATTAATATTCGAGCACAATGCATGAGCCCACGCGTTAATGTTAGGCGAGTACACTGCGCAAGTCGCTGGATTTAAAAAAAAAATTATTCACTTTAATTTTAAGGTTCACTAATTTCATTTTAGGATATATATTTATTTCCAAATTAGTTTTTTTTTTAATTTCCAATTAGAGTTTATATTTATTTTAAAAATTAATTATCGAATGCATTGCACGAGCCCACATGTTAGAGTTGGGTGAGTGCATCATGAGAGTCGCAGAGTAAATTTTTTTAAGTTAATTCAATTTAATTTCATAATTCACTTATTTAATTTTTGGGTATTTTAAGAAAAATTAAAATATTGGACTTTAATTTTAGAACTCACTAATTCCATTTATAGGAATATATTTATATTTATTTAAAAAACTTAAATTAATCCACTCTAATTTTAGAATTCATTAGTTCCATTTTAGAATATAGTTTTTGGAAAAAAGTAAAAAAATAAAAAAAAAATAAGTGGAAAAAAAAAAGATGAAAAGATAATAAAAAAAATAGTGCTAGCGTTTGCACGCGTCAGTGCTGGACCGGATTTTGATAGTTATTTTCCTGATTTTTTGGCCTTGTCGGTGCATCCAAGACCAACCCTATATATAAATACTTGATTAACTATCATTAATTATCACTATTAGATTTTCGAATGTCATTATTGCGCGCGGTAAGGAAAAAAAAATCATTTCATACTATAAACGAAATGTTTAATGGTTTAATTAGTAGTCTTCTAAAACAATACTAAGGAAAAAAAAAACCTAAGATAAACGCATATTTTGCCAATTAATGACCTAAGATTTAATTATTGGCAAACATTTCAAATTAACATTATAAAATTGAAAAAATCAAGTCCAAGAAGAGTAGGGAGACAAATTTTGTCTGAAAGGTTCAAATATCGTTCCAAGATTCCTCTTGAAGAGAGGAATCATAAGATATAAGTATTTCATCCACATTTTTCTTTTTTGATCCAAAATATTGAATTCACAAAGCATTTTTATTTATTGATATACGTGAAATTTAGTATGTTACAAGAAGTTTGAAGGTTCAACGTAATGAAAATAAAAGCATTAATTAGAGACTCGTTGTAACATATACATAAGCACCATAAAAATTGAGAACTTAACAGAATTGCACTTAATTTCAATGTTAAAAGTTGTTTGACGTTAATAGATTTGATTTATTTAGTGGATTTGACATTCATTCTGATTAAGATATTTTTAAAGAATATATATGGATCCAGCAAACAACAAGAAATACTCTGTATGTCAAGTGTTTAAACAATCAAGGTCACACACACACACACACACACACACACTAATGCGATGAAGGTTAATTTGCACACTAGATTATTGGTGAGTTCATTAATAATGAAATTAAACGAAATCATACAAAATTGAATTCATATAATTTGAAATAGTAATGAATGTGGCTATATTCGTCTCGTTTTCCGATTAGGTCTGCATCACTAGTAAAGGCAAATCAAGAGAAGGACTATCCAGTCTATCCTAAGTGATGAAGTGGGCATTGCTATTTGCTGGTTTTGTTACTAGAAAAGGCAAATTATTTTAAGACACAACGTGGATTCAAGCGAGTCATAAATTTTATTAAAATTATTAATGAATAACTCTTCAACCAATTCTCTTTATATTTATCAATTATGATGAGAAACCGTTTTTTTTTTAAATGCAATGATGTAATAATAATATCAACGTTCCTGAGAGCCAAAATTCAATTTAATTAAACAATTAAAACTTTACCCGTATAATTAATTCATCTCTACTTTTATCCCTTGTGCATATTCTTTTGTGAAGTGATATATCTTTTCAGTATAGTTGAATGGCTATAGCGACTGCAAGTTTATATTTCCCATAATTATATGCTCTCAATATAATAATTTCAATTCTTATTTGAGTTGTTTTATTATTCAATGATCCTACCCTGGTTATGATTATTTTTCCTTTTATAGTTTTAGGGGTTTCCTCCATTTAATAGAGGATGTTGTTATGTTTACATATAAGATAAGTAATGAACAAAATTCTAGGGGGTTTTTTTTCCATTCCCAACTTAATTCCCAATTTTTAATATTTTTAGTTCAATTTATGAGATGTATTAGTTTTTGAAAAAAATTAATGATTTTGTTATTATGATGATTTATATTTAGAGTTAACATCTGAATATGAAAATATGGTTGTTTGATTATTTTTTTCAATTTGAATGTGTGGCTAATATGAAAAGATAAATATTTGTGTGATTATAATGAATTAATGAATATTTAAGTGATGTGTCTAATTGTAATGATATGCACACACACACACATGTGTGTGTGTGCGCGCGCGCTTGTGAATTGATATGATGCCTACCCAGAATTTTTTGTTTTATGTTTCATTTGTGCTAGAGCCTTATTTTTAATTAGCAACTTTCTCAACCTCATAATTTCTTTTGCCCTTATCTTTGAAAGTACTAGCCAGTTGAGCTATCTTAGTTCTTTCCAGCTTCAAATTTTCTTTCTCTTTTACACAGTATGAAATGAGCTCATTAAGTGTCAATTTCTCATTTTGAGAATTATAACAGACCTTGAACAGACTGGGCTGTGAAGGAAGCGATATTAACACTAAATGCACAAGTAAGTCATCAGACACTCGAGCTCATTAAGAGTCAATTTCTCATTTGAGAATTAGGTTTTGATGAATTTATCTTTAATTTGTCCCATTTTTTTAATAATGTTTTTGTCGAATATCAGGTTCTTATCGTGTTATCATGTATTATCGGGTTGACAGGTTATTAGGTCGTTATCGGGTTATCAAGTAACTTGTTAATTTTTATCGTGTTTAGCAGGTTGGCACGAAATATGACACGAGACAATAATTTTGGGTCATTATCCTTTCGACATGATAAGGTAAAGTATTAACCCATTATTTTCATGTCGTGTCGAAAATTAACACCCTTATTTCCATTGATCTTTTTCTTTCTCTATTTGTCTTTGAGACACTTTATCAATAGTTTGATTGTTTGAAATCTCAAACGCAAACCATACCAAGTGGTCATATTTTAATATGTTTCATGCTTGTCTCATGCTCTTCTAAGTCTTGTGTTAATGTGTGTCCAATTCTTAAATCCTTCACGTGCTAATGAACTTCTACCAACTGATTTTTTGAATATTTTACAACAAAAATAAAACTCTATCAAGCTCTTTCGAATAAACAAGTCAATCTCTATCAAGTTTTTCTCTATTTAATAAAATTCTAGTATACAATTTATCTTAGGACCTTTCACAGTAAAAAAAAAATCTCTTCTAGGACCCTTTTCGACTAACAAATCAATCATTTTAGAATTAAAACCATCCCACCTTTTTGGATCATATATATCAAGCTAGTAGACAAATATCATTCTCATTATCCACCATATCTCATTATCATGGTCAAGTGAATCAATTGAGACATCACCACCATTTTCAGAATCAAAATTTCCATGTTTAATAGTTATTACATTTTCGACACCAACATTAATTAACACCATTCTAAGTAGTAACAACATTTTCAATATCAATATTTTGATTTTGTGATTCTTTTACAATGAATTTATCAAGAGCTCTTCTTTGAGACTCAATTAACACTTCAATTTTTTCCCTTTTTCTTATGTTTTTCATATCCAAAATCACATTTTCTAACTTTAAGAGGCATAATTTAAAAACTCACAACAATATTTCAAAAACTCTGAAATTGATAAAAAAAAAAAAAAAAAACAACAACTTAGAAGAGAGACGCCAAGTGGGCACTGAAAGAGGTGAGAACCTTTTTTTAAAGGGGCGAGTATAATAAGAAGATAAGAAATTAGAAATGTGACTTGAGTCTTGAGTTGAGCCTTGAGGAGTATTTTTTTTCTTTCATGAAAAAAGGGAGAATAAATAAAAGTTTGAAACTTGAGATTCAACCGTAAGAATCCAAAAGTGTAGAATTGAGATAGAAAGTTGCAGAATTGAAGATCGATTTTTTGATTCTTGCATGATTGGTGATTCTTAATGAAGAAGAGAGAGACATGGATGAAATATTTCATATATTAATTTATTAAGAAAATATACATGATTTTTTCGGGAGACCTCTAAATTTTTAAGTCATGTTCAATTCACCTTGAACACCCTCGTAACCGGACTTGGGCATACCCCACCAAATTCTCAGATGGTAGACCCCAACAAGAGGAATAAATTCATAGATGGTAATTCTAACAGAGGGTGAGGGATTGAACCATAGTCTCTCATCCTTACAATTCTATGGATGATACTAATTAAGCTGCAACTTGTGGTGAGGATGCCAAGTTTTTTTGTTATTTTCTTTTTTCTGTTTTTTTAGGGAGAGAATACAAAGTATTGATTAGGTCGAGTGGATGGATTAACTATCTTCAGGTGACGTTAAATAGTGTTACTAAACGAATTTTCTACTTAATTTCCACGTTCTTTATTTTCTATATTAATATTAATAGTATGCTAAATACTCACGATCGACCCATGAAATAAGATTGGGTCTTATTTCTTATGGACTAATGTTATTTGGGTCATTTACATGATCATTATAGGTTGGGCTCGATCCGTCTCTCTCTCTACTATAGTATCCAAAATTATATAAAATAATTATAATTATTTTACTTAAATATTTATATTTTTTTAGAATTCAAATATTATATTCTGCCAAGCCTGTATTAACCAATTCTTTTCTAAGAAAAAAAGGAAGTAGTTGGGGAGGCATTGAAATTGTTGTTTACCAATCTTTGTTGCCTCTCTAGTCATGATGCTTCAAAATCTTTGCAAAAAAATAGTTCATTGGGAGACTATTTCGAAGATAATGAATAATTTATCTATATGAAATTAATGAAGACATTCATAAAATTTAGTGGTGATAAAAAGTGTAGTTTTGGGATTTTGGAGAAAATTGCGAGGTCATAAAGTTGAATATTAAGGAATGGGGATGTATATAGGGGTCTCAATTATTGACATCACATGAAAATAGCGGGTTAGTGTGTCACGCCCCAATTTTTATACAATAGAAATAATAACAATAATAAATTGGAACGTCACTTAATTTAAAATATAAAATATTTAACATTAATATAGTGGAAGCTAGATATTAAAAGTTCTTTAATGAACCATCATCATATTTCAGCACGCACATTGCCCGAGTAAATCATAAACTGAAAAGAATATAATAGATTTGGGGTGAGTGTTATTGATTCATTGATGACTGCATTTTTCCAAATTATACAATTATAACAAATTATAATATGGGTAGTCCGCGGCTAATTTAGAGACATATGCAACCCATCGACCAATAATTGTTTTAGTATATACACTAATAATTATGAACCTACATAAAATCATAATAAAAATAAATAATAATTCCCCACCTTAATCTTGCCTTGGACTTTCAACTCGACTTGACTTAAAAAAAATTAGTTACATCCGTATGGGCCATGCATTAACTATAAATAATTTAAATGACTAATATGATTTAATAAAATAATATAATATGAAGCATTAAAACAATGATGCATGAATTTACAATTCCAACACAACTAATCTCCTCTACAAGCCCACCATGACTTTTCTCGGCCCACTCACTTCCTACTTAAACATACAACCTCAATTAAACATAATTCATACCACATGGGATAACCTGTTGCAAATCCTATTGCATTCTCTGTTGTAACTCTTTAATATTTTTTTAAAAAATTTAATTTTTTTATTTTTTAATTTATTATGATTTATTTTAGTTTAAATTTTATATTTAGGGTTCATCCATCCCCAATTAGAGTATATTAAAAAAATAAAAAAATTAGTTATGCAACACCAAATGCAACAGAGGATCTGCTCTGAATTCACCCCCGCCTCTCCTCTCTCTAATCATCTTGAATAAAATATTTTAACTTTAAAAAATATAAAAGTTCCACTAAACTCAATAATAATAATAATAATAATAATAATAATAATAATAATAATAATAATAATAATAATAATAATAATAATAATAATAATAATTGTGAAATCTTCCTCCAACACAATGAAAATCGCTCAAAAATCTTTAATCAGGAAAACTCTGGAAAAATTGTTACAAATATTCTGAAAAAATTTCTTTTGGGATCAAAATTGACACCATTTTAATGGAAAACATCACGGCCGGACTCAAAATAATAATTCAAAAGTTAAAATTTTTGGGATCAAAATAGATAACGTTGAGACCAAATTAAAGAGTAGCGTGTTCTATAGAATCAAAAGTGAAATTTTATCGACAAAGTTACGAGGTTTAACTCTCCACGTTAGTAAAAAGAGTGCATCCGGACCCTTTTATCTAGTTTAGTTACTTACACGAACCAAAATCATTTGAAGTCTTTTGATTTGATTTTTGAAATCGCTTAAAGTATTTTGTTTAGATCTTTTCCAATAGATATGTTTGGTTTTATTTGTTTCTTTTTTATTTATTTTTAGTTGGGGAAGGGGAGTGGTGGGTCTCGGTACATAAATTTTTCCATTAACTCATCAAGGATTTGTAGTTTCTACATACCGCTTGGAGGAATTTGAATGAGATATTAAGGATGTAATCTAACATGACGAAATTAAATATAGAATAAATTATACTTTGTTACTTATATTTTGATTTTTTTTAAATAATTCACTTTTTTAAAATGAACAAAACAGTACCTACTTTTTAAAAAAAGTTATAATCTAACATTTGATCAATTTAATTTTCGAATCGAAAATCCTATGTAATTGATTATATTTTAATATTTATATTTCTCCATCCACGTAAAATAAATCCTCCAATCAACAAATATTTAAATACATTCAATTACATACGATTTTCACACCGTAAATTTGATCAAATATAGGTTTTTTTTAAAGTGGGTAAAGTTTTATTAATTTTGAAAATGTGGGCTATTTTTTAAAAGGAAACGAAAATGTAGGTATCAAAATGTAATTTTTCATTAAATATATAAATGTTGAGTACGAGGGATGAAATCATTTATTGTATCTTTTGTGTTGCATTTCCTGTTGCATACTTGATTTTTTATTTATTTTTTTCGATTTCAATTTCTCGTGGTTTAGTTTAATTTTACACTTGTTATTTATGGTTCAGATTAGATACTAAAAAACCGTAATAAACCCTAGCTAATTGTATAGAATAAACTTTAAATAACAAATGTAAAATTTATCTAAAGCACAAGTAATTAAAATCAAAGAAAAAAATTGAAAAAAAAAAAACTAAAAAAATTATGTATGCGGTAGGGAATGTATTTCATTTGTGAGCATGTCACTATCACTAGTTTATCCAGTTGACTTGACGATCGAATACATTTATTTCCTCGAGTCTAATGACGTTTAAACTTTAAATGAGTTTTATAAATAGAAAATAAAATAATTTATCCTTTCACTAAAAAGGAAAATATATTCTTTAAAAGAGTAATGTATTGAAATATACAATATTCTTTAACAAATAAACTTTTTTTAAATACCTCGTATTTGGCTTTAAAAGGTATAAAAAGTATAAATATAAATTAAATATCAAATCACTTGTAATAGTACGCACTAAGTTTGAGTATAATTGATTTATTTAATAATTTTTTTATCACAAAAATTTGCGTGAGATCGTGTTACGAGTTGAAATTCATAAAACAAAATTAAGATCGGAATTAAAACTCATATTTAATAACACATTCATAATTTTCTTGGTGTTTGATTGCGTATGAATCCAGAGATTGACCTATATAAGCGTCTCACACAAGACTCCTTCATCTTTTATTGAATCAAACTAGGTATAACTCACAAATAATTTTACCACATAAAAACTCATATAAGACTGATTTACGGATCAAAATTCATAAGACGAGTATAAATATAGATCCAAATTTATATCTAATGACATATTTATACTTTTATTTATGTTTAGTTGTATTTGAATTTAAAACTTACAAGATCTTACAAATTTTGACCCGTAAGAAAGACAATCCCACACAAGACTCTTTAGATTTAAAACACTAAACCATACCCTTATATATGTTTGAATTAATTGGACGGTGAATCGTGCGTGCTTTTCACGTGCATTAATTGGATAGAGGCCCACTGATTAGATTAGTCACTTTGTGGGCCAAATATTAGCCCACGTGTGATATGGGCCAAGATTGCAGTACGCTTGGGTCATTTCACTCTGACATGGGCCCAATTGTACTTTTCACTTTATTGTTTTCTTTCTTTTTCCCCCCCCTTTAATTTAAATAGTCTCTTCAACTTTAATTTAAGACCCCTCACATGTTCCATTTAGGATCATATAAATATATTTTTTTTAATAAACAAGAAGATGGAACAATATTCAAATAAATAAAAAAAGGGGAGGTATTAGAAAAATAGTATATATTATATATTGACATATAATGCCACGAAGGGGGAGGGGGATTTGAATCATTTATACATTTTTAATTCTTAGTTTCATAATCCCTCTATAAATTATTTGTATTAATAAGATGATCATTGCAGATACACGGTCGAACATACGTGAAATAAAACATCATTTTAAATAGAAAATTCATGCAATTTATTGTTCTGCATCTAAAGTGCTGCAACGTGCAATTCAATAATTAATTGCCAGTTTGAAATTAAGTCAACATAAAAGTAAACTGAGTTTGCAAATAGCTAGTTAGCCAACACCATCACATAGAATATTGCACTAAATTTCTAAACAAATCACCTCACCGTAACTAATAGGGAAAGGTAAAAAAATAAAACAAAAAATAAAGAAGGGGATCAGGGATGATTTAAATACTCCCCAATTTGTAGCTATTTACAATTGGAAAATTACAAAAAAAAAAAGTATGTGAGATTAATATCAATCGTGCCAGCAAAGAAGAATAATAACACATCTTCTCACAATGTAGAGCCTTCCTCTTTGTTCCTTGAGAAATCTTCCAAGTTTTGTGCTTGACAATCTTTTCTTTGATTTCATTTCCATTTGGTAACTCGCTTTAAAAAAATAGGTCGAATTTGGAGGGATTGGTGATTTAGTTTTGTGGGAAAAGTAGTGTTTGCAGTTGAAGGGAGTGAGAGAGTTTAGGTGAGAATCTTGGAAAAATATGGTGGGGTTTTTATAATGAGGAGAAGGAGTTGGAGTGTAGAGAGAGAGAGAGAGAGAGAGATGCCACGTTATCATATAACAGCAATATTAATATAGGCATCAACTCCCAAGATTAGGTGGTCGGCCCTAATGGATTAAAATGCATCATGCATCCAAGAAAGTTTGAGTTCCCTTTTCCTTTTCTTTTCGTTTCTTTTGTCTATTTCCCTTCCATCTTTCTTTCTTTATATTTTTGTCGTTTTCTTTCTTTCTTCTTTATTTTTATTGTTGTTGTTGTAGTTGTAATAACTCGTTCGTTATATAAATACACCGAGTCAGCTCAACACAGGGTTGAGTACGTCTATGAATACAATTGATCGATGCTCGATTTGTTAGGTTTTGGATTTGGTTATGATATAATTTTTAGTACTATACATGATTCTCGGCTAAATCTCTAATGTCTGTGCCAAGATATGATCCATATGGGAGAGTTGATTAGAAAAGATAATCAATTAATTAATTAATTGAATTGTTTCAAAGAAAAACAAGGTTATATTTGAAGTGAGAGCTCGCCAAGATAGTTGGTATAAAAATACATCAGTTTATATTTGAATTGTACAAAATTGATGAACGATCGGCTCGAAAGATGCGCGAGTCTTGTGCTATTGAGAAATTTTGATGTAATTTTTTCTTTAACATGACAATTAAAGGCACAACTGAAAAACGCTCGACTACAATATTCTTAGAAATTTTAGTTTCAATTTTGCAGTTTGGTGGATGACTTAAATTCTAACTATAGTTAATTTGTTAATTTGAATTAAGTTTGGTTTCCCAATTAGGGGCAGTTGCTAAACATGTTTTGCTTAGTTTTGCTACCTTTATTTAGTGCAACGTACTTTAATTTAATTATTTATAGGCTCAATGTGGGGTTGGGGGGGGGGGGGGGGGGAGGGGGCGTTAATCTTGTGTCAACTACAACTCAGGAATAGTCACTCACCAACATTGTTAGATGTGAGTCTGTATTTTCTCGAGTGTGATTTATTTTTTGTGTATAGTTTGCAGGATATTATACATAAACGAGGTTAGTCAGTACGCATCGAAATAGCAACTTTAGGTTAATCTCGTAATAAAAAAAGAGAAGAAAAGAATTTGCTGATGCAATTCACTCGATGTATTAATGTCTATAATATATATTTTGATGAGTAACATAGGACTATAATATTGAAGGAGAGTCGCGTTGAATACGAATGATATATAATTTAATATAGGGTTAATTAGTTGTATGGGTTGAAATTTCATGTTACACTTTTTCGTGTTTTACTCCGTGTTTCATTATCAAATATATGATTTTAATAATATTTATTATAAAATAAAAATTAATTATAACATAAATAATCAAAGTCAACATTTATCAACAACAAAAAAATGAATTAAAAAATTATAAAACATAATTTTGAAAAAAAAAATCGAAAATTAAATATTAATAAATAATTATAAGCCCTAATTGGATGAGGTGAACCCTAAAACACAATCATAAAATTAAACTAAATCACAAAAAAAATACAATTGAAGAAAAAAATATAAGAAAAACTCGTAATTTTAAAATATAACACGGAGTGTAACACAAAGAGTGTTACAGGAAATTACATGTGGCGTCATATATGGACAACCCTCATGTTCTTAAATGATTCTTCTTCGTCTTCCTTTCTGAATACAAGTTCTTTAATGCTTTATTTGAATTTTTTTTTTTGTTAAATGTTTAATGAATATTTATAGGGGTGAGTTATAACGAGGAGCTGTGCTTGGTATGAAAACTATTGACTATGCTTAATTATTTATTATAATTTTATTATATATTTTAGTATATTTTTATGCTAATTAACACTAAATACAATTAATAATTAAAATAAATAATTAACACTAAAATACAATAAAATAAGCAATAAAAAATTTGCATACACAAACTACATATGTGTGTGTAATAACATATTGTGTGTTTACTTCATGAGATTTCAAGCATGACTGCATGTGCCTACCTCCCAACTCGGGCCTCAATTTTTTTAAGTTTTTTAATTGAATATTATTTAAAAAGGGAGAATATCTTTTACATGATGAGTTAATAAATGATTAATAGTTTTATTAAAGAAAATACTGAACTTCACCCAAATAAGTTCTTAGCTAGAGTTTTACACATGCATAAGACAATAGATCGAGATAAACTGACCCTTTTGCGCAATGGGCATTACAACAAAAATGGCCTTTAGAAATTATTATCAAAGACGACAAATGTCGTCATTTATAATAGACTTAAGTAATGACATGTCATCGCTAATTATTACATGCTATGTCTAATGACATTTTTATGATTACATTTTGTAGTCATTTAAAAATATTTTTTGCAATGACAACATGTCGTCTGAAATAGAACGTCCCTAAGAGTTCGTCCCAAATAAATTACACATCATTTTAAGTGACAATAATGTCATGGTAATAAGAGACTACATGCCATTACTAAGTCTATTATAAGTGACGATATTTGTCGTTTCTAATAATATTGACTCTAAAGACTATTTTTGTTGTAGTGGGTTAGGGATAAAATTGACGTAGATCTCTCTCTCTCTCTCTGATAAATCTAGGGTTAAAATCAGGAGACATATATGGTGTAAAAATATGTTAAACTACAAATATTTTGACACTAATTAACTAAAAATTTTAAAACAATATATATTTTGAAACAGACGGAGTATCACACGAAAATTTAAACACATGAGAAAAATATGTAAATTTTAGAGAACAAAATAGCTAGCATGATAAATTGCACTTAGAAAATACTAGCTAGAGATGCAAACTCTTGACTCCCACCGACTGAGATATATGTCGTCATTTACCTCTAGTAGGTTTTATGAATGGAGAAGTAGGGACCTAGCTTCTTGAGTTTGGTTGATATTAAAAAAAAAAAAAGCGCCACATTTGAGATGGGATAATTAGGTTTTTAGGTCCATTTCAATTTTCAAATATGACGCTTTCAATATCTTCTTATAAATAATCACAAAATTAATAAAATGAGACATGGTTGCATGGTACAATGAAGACATGTTATGATCACGTGACAACCTCGTGAGGGACAAATTGCAACCAGCAATTACCCAGAATGTTCCTAGTGTCTCATTTATCCTGGGAGTCCACTGTTCTTAATTACTGATTAATTAATAAATTAAACTCATTAGCAATTAAATTGGAGTTAATCGCAGCATCTTCGTTTTGATTTGACCGAGAGATTGAGGTCGCAATTCAATGTATGGATGTTAAAGTATGGATTTTGTTCATAGATATATCATCTTTGGATTTTGGTATGTCTCGGAATCGAGATTTTTTATTTTCTTGTCTAGTATATTCATCCCATGCACTTCTTTAGTTTAATTTTTACAAACAAATTTAATTATCTCGATTACAAATTTATAGTCTTCATTTTTATTTTCTAGGCTTGATTTGAAAATAGAGTTGTTGATGAACTACACGTGTCGCGATTTTAACCTCATTATGTAGTTGTGTCATTGCTAAGCCTTTTGCCTCGACCAAATTGATTGTGCGAATGAACTTAGACCCATTTAAGAAGATCTTGATATTTTTGTATATATAATTTGATATCGTCTATCGTAGATACATGCAGTCAATCTATAGTAACGTTCGTCAAATATACAAGTACATGTAGGATGTGATAAAAAAATAATATATAATAGGGGAGCTTTAGTATGTGAACATAGAGGGTGTGTGTAATTTGTGGATAAATCTTGGTCATTAAACTTTAAGATCAAGAGATATTATTAATTAATTGTGAAGCTGTTTTTTTTTTACAGATTTCAAGTGCATCAGGGCTAAAATTGTACAATTAATTAACTTTTTTGTATTTTTAGTTGTAACGGTTCTTAAGGAATTTGGGAAGGAAAATTACATCATCTTTCATATCAAAATGGATTTTCTAATTGGAAATTTCGATACTTAGAGATTGATTATGAGAATCGTTTTTTCTAGTGTTATTTTTCGAGATTACATAATTAAAAAAATATATGCTTGCATAATTGTCGATCTTTGTCAATTTCTTTTTAAGTTTTCTGGTGCTGAAGTGTTCCTTCTGTGTGATTCTCAATTGAACTCCGTGAATGATTAAATGAAGAGCAAGAAGAGGCATTGAAGAGGAAACAAGTGATAACCTATTAAAACAATCAAAATATTTCGTTTCTTTATTATTTATCGTATCTGATTAAATTTTTCGACTAATGCTATTTATTATGTTCGAATTGCTATTTTTTTAAAAAAAAAATTAGGAGTTTTATTTTTTTGTTGTGATTACCTTTGATTATGGATCGATAATCATCCATGCACTTAAAATGCAAGATATTTTTTGACAGATGTTATTTATCACTTTTGTATTGCTTTTTTTCATCTTTTATATTGTTGTTTTTCATTTTGCTAATTATTTATAGTTTTGATGATTGCAATTAAGCTGGGTCGCATTGGTATTTTTTCTAGTTTTATAGTGATCGATATTTTGTTGTTAACTTTGTAAATTAATGATTACAATTAGAGCAGTTTTATAGTTTTGTTGAATGATATTTAAGGTTTCTATAGTGCTTTATTTTCAACTTTTATATTGTTTTATATTTTTTTATTTGGTAGTCATGTATAGTTTTGATAACTGATAATTTTGTGTCTTTGTAGTGCTTTTTTTTTAAATGTTAACACTAAGATGTGAGAAAAAAAACACTAGGAAAAAGATAAATAGCATGACAAAAAACTATTTTTCTATGAGTAACATGAAAATATATGCGTCAACGTGATTCACTCCCAAAAATTAAAAATCAGCACTGAGAAGTCAAAAACAAACACTAGGAAAAAGATAAATAACATGCCAAGGAACTATTTTGCTGAGTTACATGGAGATATATGGTCAGCATGATTCACTCCCAAAAAATAAAACATAAAATAAAACACACATGTTAATCAAATAAAATAACATCATGCAATATATAATGGAGAATATTTAAATATATTCATAATATTTAAATAAAATAAAAATATTTTTTTGCGATGCTACCAATGCTCTTTGCATTGTTGTTTCTCTAATTGGTATAGTGTTGCTACTATTTTTACGGCTTAAGAACGTGTATAATCATTAATCTTCACAGTTTACTAAAAATAAAATAGTTATATTAAATGACATTTTTTATTTTTTATGGCCTTTTTCCCTTTGGTGTAGTGCTGTTGTTTATTTTTTGTAGTAACAATCCTATATGGACCATATTACTTGTCATTTGTATGAAGCCGATATATTGATAGATAAATGTGAGCAAATATATTGACAGATAAATAATGGACCATTGATCGTAAACTCATGATGAAAATGACGATAAAATCTGAAAAGAAAATATTTAGTAAAAAGTGGTTGTTTGTGATCATAGATGTTATTTAATTTGTAATAATGAATCATTTTAAAACCGTTACTACCAAATATAATAAAAATTAATTGTACAATTTTAACCTTCAGTGCATCTGAAATTGGAAAAATAACATTTCTATATCTTTCATCATTGATTAATAGTGTCCATTGATCTTAAAATATAAATAAACATGATTTGTTCATAAATTACACATGGAACATGTGTTCACGAATGAATGAAACTCATATATAATATATAGTGTGCACATACATATATATATATATATATATATATATATTAGAAAACTGATTTTTAATGATAAAAAGTTAGTGAGGGCATGAAAATTTCATAATTAATTTTAGTACAATTTTGATAGTTTTAATGAGTGAAAAAAAAAAACTTCTAGCTAAAGAATTAATTAATAATGAGGAAATATAAATTTCCTAGCTATTGCCTATTGGTGGTTAATACGTACGTGTCCTCATTACTTCCGTGAAAACAAATGTTGCTCTCATTATTATATACTTACTTTAGACGGTACATATTCCCACCTAAAATAATTTTCGTACTTCAAAGTTTGTTTATAATTTTTATTTTTTAGAAATTTGTGTGCGTACAGTAAAATCTCTATATAATAATATCATTGGAATTAGAGTAAAATATTACTATATGGAGATTATTTTTAAATAGAAGTTTAAATATAAAAAATATAATTAAAAATTTATATACATTATAAGACACTCGAAAATGTGTCCCTTCATATTTTAAAACATGTGAATTTAAAACATAAATAAGATTCATGAATTTGTTTCCTAAATAACAAAA
Organism: Perilla frutescens; assembly: GCA_026008535.1. Classification (NCBI taxonomy): domain Eukaryota; kingdom Viridiplantae; phylum Streptophyta; class Magnoliopsida; order Lamiales; family Lamiaceae; genus Perilla; species Perilla frutescens. The sequence goes on from BRKX01000015.1 coordinate 49,553,174, forward strand.
AAATCCATGAATTTTAAAAAGACAAATGTGCGGACATCATTCATGTGCATTGTGTATACTTATTAAACTTAGAAAATTCATTAATGTACTATGTATTCAGGAAATGTTGAAAAAATGTATGTATCAATGCAACTTTAAATAAGTATTTCATATCATCTTAAGTTTAATGTAACATAGTTAAATAATTCTAGATATTTTATAAAGATATTTAAATATATTTGAAATTTAATGTCATTTTATTACTATATGGAAGTAAATTTCTTAAGATGGTGCTAATAAAACCCCTGAATATTACAAAATAGAGTTTATTCTTATTTATAACTGACCCGAGTGAGGATCATAACTTTTTATTACTATAAGCAAGTTATTCTTATATAAATGTTTTACTATATATATATATATATATGTATGTTTAAAATGAAAACCCTTCTCCATATATAAACTAAGAACCATTTATAACCATACATCTCATTAGTATGGATGGACAAGATTGAATTATAGATTTAGGGGTTTAATAGCAAAAAAATATTTGAATCAAGATTAATTATGATTAAAAAAGGGTAAAACGGAACAATCTTAAATCACGATTATTCACGTCCCCTAATATCTAGGTGATGGATATTGATTACTATGATAGATGATTCTTATTCATTTTTTAGAATTTTCTCTATATTATTCTATAAAAAAAAATTTATTGATATTCAAACACACCCATATTCAAAAACCAAAAAAATAAAAGTTTAAAAATACTAACATAAACATTCAAAAATACAAGTACATACCTGATTGAGACTCTCTTTAGAGTGTCAATCAATTTTTAAATTTGTAGCTCATCTATATATATATATATATATATATGTATATATTATAGTAACAAAATTTTTATAATTAAGTTGGACAGATAAATGTGTAACTTACCTTAAATTCATCGGACAAGTGACTAATTACGAATCGACTCCAATCTTCAGGAAGAATTCTATTACCTTCTGGTAGATCATTCAACATCTCTGGATCATCTTTATGTGGCACAATTTGTAAACATGTGGAAACACTATTTATACATGCAATTCATTCAACACGAGGACATGGTAACATAAAAACATAACTTATCCACGTAATAAATTGCAAGTAAGAAAATCAGGAGAGTTTACGAAACTAAATATTCGCATTATCAACCCAAGTTCCATCACAATCTCCACAAACGAAAGACGGTTCATTCTCATCTCCTTCATCATTCAAATCCATTGTGGGTACATGTGTTGTAAAACATTGATGGTGTATATGTATGTCTCCCAACTCATCATGATTAATGAATTCAACATACTATCTACTAGGAGAAAGAAGCACAACAGACCAATGTAATATTATGAGAATCCTCAACATAAAATACTTGTTTGGCTTAACTACCCAAAATAAAAGGGTCATCTTTGTACCCAATTCTATCCAAATTAACTAACTTAAAACCAAGAGGGTCTACTTTGACACTACCATTATTATTTACCCAATTGCACTTAAATACTACAACACTAAATGTTCCATAGTCGAGCTCCCAGATTTTCTCAATTCTTCCATAAAATAACATATCCCCCACCACTGGATTTTTATCATTTGCACTAGCTATCTGCATTGTCTTTGCAACTACCATTACTCCAGAATTTTGAACAGCTCTAATAGCATCACGTTCTCTTGTGGGTATATAAAACCATTAATCATATAACTCCCATATTTTAGAACTCGATTGTTGGGTCCGTGCGCCATCAACTTCACCCTTGTTGATATGTGATTTGTGGAGAGTGTAGATGTTGTGGAAATCTATAAAAAAAACTTTAAGTTAACTTTGTAACACTATATCGAAAAGATTTTATTATAGAACTTATGTGTTCACGTAGCCAGGTGCTGAATGATCGATTGCGTTCATCTTGGAACCACTTTTCGCTCTTAATTTTAGGAAATGAACTCCTCAAATATGCTTTTGTTCCCTGTTTCAAGGACCACTCATTTAATTACACCAATATCATAATATGAAATTGATAAATGGTATAAGTTTGAGATCATACTCGATATACGGCTCGATCTCATTATCATTTGTCAATACTTATTGATGAGCTTGCTCCTACTCTTTATCACTTACTTGAACTAGCCCAGGTGCAGAGAACACCTTTATTCTATATGCTTCTATCTAGATAGTTGGGATTCCAATTGTGTTCACATTAGACAAGTAGCCATAGCACTCAACAATGCACCCTTCTGGCCGATTATGATTACGTACATATCCTTTCAATATTCTCATAAATTGTTCAAATGGGTACATCCATCTGTACCAAACTGGTCCACACAACTTCACCTCTTGTATAAGATGAACCACTAAATGAACCATTATATCGAAGAATGATGGAGGAAAATGTTTTTCTAGCAAGCACAAAGTCACCACAATATCTCTTTGAATCTCATCCAATTTTGATACATCAATAACCTTGTTACATAAAACATTAAAGAAGAAACACAACTTTGTGATACTATACCTAACTTCTTTTGGTAAAGCACCACGTATGGCAATAGGAAGTAATTGTTGCATCAAAGTATGACAGTCATGAGATTTGAGCCTAGTAAGTTTCAAGTCATTCATCGATACTAGATTGGCTATATTTGATGAGTATCATGTGGGCATCTTTTCTCATCTTTACTTAATCTATGGCAAGCAGGCGGTAAAAATATTCATTTTTCCCCACTTTCGGTGCCAACTCAGTCCGCACACCCATGGCCAGAAGATCTCATCGTGATGCAGCTCTATCTTTTATCTTAACTGGAATGTCAAGTAGTGTTCCAATGAGACTCTCACACACATTTTTTTCAATGTGCATCACATTGAGAACATGTCAAACACGAAGATGTTTCCAATACTCAAAATCAAAGAATATTGATCTCTTTTTCTAATAAGATTTGCCATCATCATTTTTCTTTTCTTTTGATTTATTTTTTCCTTCCTATTTCCCCACAAACAATTGATGTTTGCCACTCTTTTATACACCTCGTGTCCATTCAATGACTTCGGGGTTGGGTTGAACTCTTGTTTGCCATCAAAGTGTTTCTTTTGTCTTCGATATGGATGATAAGCAGGAAGAAATCTTCTATGGCCTATGTATGACATTTTATTTCCATTTCTCAACCATGTAGCCTGTGTGTTATCCCCACAATTTGGACATGCCTTATATCCTTTAACACTACATCCTGATAAGTTGCCGTAAGCAGGAAAATCATTGATTGTCCATAATTGAACAGCTTTGAGCACAAAGCTTTCCTGTCTGTATGCATCATATGCTTCGATGTCTATATCCCATAACTTCTTTAAGTCATCAATCAATGGTGATAAATAGACATCAATGTCATTGCCAAGCTTTTTAGTCCTAGAAATTAGTAAAGTCAACATCAAAAATTTTCTCTTCAAGCACAACCACAGATGAAGATTGTACGTGACAAAAATCACTGGCCAGCAACTATGAAGTTACATAAACTGGGCATAGATAAACACATTCATTATCATGTGCATGTACGTTGTGATGAACATGTAAGGTCAAAAACATAAATTGAAAGCAAGTAAATGGCACGAGGTTGATAACCCTGTTCGATCAACTGATCTACGTCAGGGGGACTTCACAAGTCTGTGAGAAATAATCAACTACTCCGTTGCAAGGTTAAAAAGGCTATTACACGATGACCTTCCGTCACTCGACCCCTTTTCTACGCGCTACAACCTCTTTCAATGGACTGAATTGTGAGTTTCCCTCACAATCTAGACTCCCTCTAGTTTCCACAGGAAATCTCTCCCGAGACTCCTCTAAAAGTGTGTATGAAAGAATTTCAAACACAGGCTAGACATACAATGATCACAAGGATCAAACCTAGTATACTCGAATACTATATGCTTCAAACTTGAAGTCTTTTAGACTCTCTAGCTCTTGTGTATTCATAAACCTCAACTCGCACTCTAACTAGTCTGATTCCCAGACTATTTATAAACACAAGACATAACCTAAACAAGGTAATCAGATTGTCCTAATTTGAATCAAACTCTATAAGGAAACTTTTCTAGTTTAATTCGGACTCCAACTAGTTAGAAGCCTTTCTTGAATAGATATCGCCTTCTTTTATCTTTTTTGACGACATTTTGATCTATAGTAACTCATGGGATGAACACCTCCCACAGTTGCAGTTGGTTTTCCAAACCTTGCAGGAGCACCAACTCCACCTCAAATTGTCAAAGTGTGTTTTTGGCCAGCAGAAAATTGAGTATTTGTGCCATTTTATCTTAGTAGGACAGATCTCTCCAGACCCCCAAAAGATCGACGCTATGTTATCTTGGCCCCAACCCCAGACAGTTAAATAATTGCATGGATTTCTTAGTCTCACAGGCTATTACTGACGCTTTATTCGTGGCTATGCTGGGATTATCACCCCTCTCATTGATATGCCATTCCATAACTCCTTTATCTGGAAGGAACCGATGCTTGTCACCTTGTTGCTTTGAAAACAGCAATGACTACTGCCCAAGTGTTACGCCTTCCCGATTTTTCTATTGACTTTGTTGTTAAAACTGATGCTTCCAATATAGGGATTGGCGTTGTTCTTATGCAAGACAGTCATCCAGTTGCCTTCTTTAGTAAAAAAATTAGGCCCTCGACTCCCAACGACTTCTACCTATACAAAAGAACTGTTGGCTATCATTGAATCTGTCCATAAATGGTGCCAATATCTATTGGGTCATTTTTTCATCATCCGGACCGATCACAATAGCATATGAGACAGAGATCTTAGACATCTCCATTGGGAAAATTCAAATCTTCTCGATGCGGTGGCTCTGCAAACTCAAATTCTTGAAGGCAAAATGGGCGCTGCTTGATCTGTTTGCCAGGGCCTTCATTTCTACCAACACTGTTACTAGATCAGCCCATATTTCTCTTTATGGGCCAAGCTCATCCAAGAAGCTCACGATACTCCCCTCGCGGGCCACACGAGCGTCAAGCGCACTCTGATTCATTTGGCTTCAACATATTATTGGCCCAAAATACGAGAACAAGTGGAGCAATATATTGCTTCCTGCTTAACTTGTTAACAGACCAAGTACTCCACTCATCCTCCAGCCGATTTTCTCCAACCTTCGCCAACTCCAGCGCTCATCTGGGAAGCGGTGACTATGGATTTCATTATGGGCCTTCCTCTAAGTTGCAATTTTTCCATGATCATAGTCGTTGTCGACAGGCTCACCAAATCCGCCCATTTTGGCCCTCTGCCTACCAACTTCACCGTCATCAAGGCTGCTGTTCTATTTACCGAAATCGTCGTGCGTCAACACGGCTTCTGAGCATCGATTGTCTCTAACCGAGATCCAATCTTCATGAGAAATTTCTGGCAACATCTCTTCACTTCTAGCGGAACCAAACTGCATCATAGCTCGGCTTAGCATCCTCAAATAGATGGGTAAATTGAAGTCGCCTACCGTACACTTGAGCAGTATCTCCGAGCTTTCACTCACAAGAAACCCACCTCTTGGATCAACTACTTAGGTTGGGCTGAGTTTTCCTACAATACCTCCTACCACCATAGCATCCGGATGACGCCATTCCAAGCTCTCTATGGTTGACTTCCACCAACCATTCCACCTTACACCATAGGGACTTCTAAAAACCAAGCTCTCGACAAGCTCCTCTCGGAACATGATGCTCTACTCCGTACCCTCAAAGATAATCTTGGCCGAGCTTAAAATTGCTGCGTGTTCAAGCCAACGCGGATCGGAAGGACGTCCAGCTACTGGTCGGTGACCTCGTTCTTGTCAAGCTTCAACCTTATCATCAGTCTTCCGTGGCTGGTCACCGTTCTCCCAAATTAGGGAAAATTATTATGGGCCTTTCAAAATCCTCGACCGCATTGGCTCTGTCGCATATCGCTTGAAGCTTCCCTACCATAGCTGCATTCATCCGGTGCCTACAAAGGAGATGCCTCAATTACTATCTGTGACCTTTCTCCTGATGCTCATCAAGATAAACCCCTCCTCACTCCAGCAACTATTTGTGCCTTTCGTGAAATCCTTCATCATGGTCGCCCTCTCTAACAAGTTCTTGTTCACTGGAATGGTGAACCTCCAAAAAATTCGACCTAGGAAGATTTTGACGACCTACACCGCTCCTACGCTGATCTGCACCTTGAGGACAAGGTGCCTTCTGAAGGTCGCGGGAATGATACGACCATTCTCTCATCTAGACCAATCTCTACTGGGCTAAATGTAAGTGGGCCGATCGAAATCAAAGAAAGCCCACTAAAGGGGAGACCATAGAGGAACCCGCAAGCACCCATGAAGCTCAAGGACTACCATGTGTGATAGTACATCAATATTAATGAATGTAAGGTTTGCAACCTTGTTGTAAGGTTTACTGACCAGTAAGATTACTATCGGTTATAAGGCTGTGTCTCTTAGTAAGAGGACTGCTAGTTAAGTAGAGACTGTAGTTAGCCAAAGGGCATAAATGAAATATGTAGTAGTTTTTTCCTCTTATGTTGATCTTTCTCACTACTCATTCTCCCTCTGTTGATCTGCTTTCTTTTCTATCATTGGAGTTAATGCTCACTCAGAGAGCACCTCTACACTACCTACATACGAAGTAACTATAAGAGTGTAAGATTAGCTTTATATGCTTGCATAAATACACTGCCCAATAGTACCACAAAAAGAAAAAGAATAAAAATCACGTAGCAATAATCGATAAATATTAATGCAAAGCACTCTGTTATTTTTGTTTCCACTAAACTATTCCAGTGTTATTTTTATGTGTTTGCTCTAAAATCTTGTTTGTATCCTTTTGATTTGAATGCTTTTGATTTATGCAGACCTCATGAGTTATGATCAGGGAAGATGGTTGACTTTAGTCTCTGTAAAAGGAACAAAATCTTTAGAATGAATCATTCACAATGGTTATTTCCGGATTTTTCTCCAATATAATGGTTGCAAATCAAATCATGGTTCGCATCTTGGTGTGTATATTTTTCTTCAAACATGTGCCTAGAAAAATAATACATCATTCAAAGCACGTCATGTATGAAATAAGAGAAGTACAAAATATGAAAAGTAAATTTTCATTACATATTTTATGCAAAAAAGAAAAGAAAAAAAGAAGAAGAGAGTGATAGAGAGAGTTTTTAACAAATTACAAATTGAATAATTGTAATGAGCTTTGATCTGAATACCTTTCTATATATATATATATATATATATATATATATTTTGCTTGAATCAAAATTATGTTCAATGTATTTTATTCCATAATTTTGAAATTTGAAATTGGGCAGTCGAGTTTGGACGGGCTGATGGAGTAAACTTTGTATGTGTAAATACATAAATAAATCAATATCAATATATTTGAGTGGATTTATGCATAAAAAATCAAAACCAAAAGTGAATAGTATTACGGCTGCAATCAGCTTTGAGAAAAAAAAAAAGTTGCAATAGTTCATGAATAGCTGTCAATCCTATTGTGAATAGTCGTCGACTTGATTGGGCTAAATGTGCTGCATGGATTGGTGATTCTTTTAGGTGGCCATTCTCATGCTTTTGGGTTCGGGTAGAGGGGGGCGGGGAATTTTCGCACAACGATTCAATTTTTATATATTAGATAGATTAGAAAATGTACGCAAAATAAAACAAAAAAAAAAAACCAGCACAATACTTCGTATATTGTTCTAATCAAACATTGAGTTTTATTTTAATTCAATTATATGCACTCCGGAAAAATAAAGAAAGATGAAAAAAGTATGCTATATCCCGGTTCTCCTAGTACAACATATGCAAATAAATTTTAGAAAGCAATTTGATTTAAATATAAATATTTATAATTTAATAAATGATGTGTCATAGACTATTAATACCCTCACTTCTCATTACTTGCGTCCCTCTATTTTACTACGAGCTACAATTATCTATCTATCGAAACACATTTTGTGATTTATTTTATAGGCGAAATTTTATAAACTTCAGTGAAGATTCTCAAGGTCCTAAGGATGATTCATTTGTCACTAACCAGTATGGTAGTTATGAAATCTATTTTTTACTCCCTCCGTCCTATTCATATAGATTGATTGAATTTTCACTAGGATTAAGAAAAATTATTGGAAAAGACAATTGAACAAGGGAAGTTCCTAATATGCTATATTTATTTATTTGATAATGAATTAATGTTTGTTTTTTTTTTTTTTGGGAAAAACACCCCTAAGAGGGGGTGGAGCATTCAACACCATGCCCAACCTGTAAATATATAGCAAATCATCTCGTACAAAGTTATAGGTGGAATGTGTCCCAAAAGTGAACACACTTCTAACCAAATACTAGAACAAGTCACGAAAAGACCAAGCAGTGAGGATAATGAATTAATGTTTAATGTAAATATATTAAATAGGGGTATATACTAGTAATTGGGGGTTTAAAAGAAAATCAACTTAACTTGTATATGAATGCGACGAAGGGATTAATATTTAAGATATGAGGCATACTTGTGTGAAACCGTCTAACGGATCTTTTAATATTATTTGACCCGGAAAGATGGTTTCCTTCATTTTTCCTTTTCTTTTTGATTTTTTTCTCACAGTGGTCCCCCATTTCTCGTTTTGCATTTCTTTTTCATTTTTTTAATTTTTAATTTCTTCATTTGTGTTTTTTTAAAAATATATATATATTTAATTATAGAATTAATTTTTTTCCAGTGTCTAATGTAGTGCACTCGCCCAATACTCGAAGCTAACACATGAGCTCGTACATTGTACTTGATTATTAATTTTTTGACATAAATATATACTCCAAAATGAAATTAGTGAACCCTAAACTTGAATTAATTAATTTTTTTAAATAAATTTTTTCCGGAATCTCGCGTAGTGCATTCGACCGACGCTAACGCGTGAGCTTGTATACTGTGCTCGATAATTAATTTTTATTGAAATAAATATATATCCTAAATAAAATTAGTAAATCCTAAAATTAAATTGAGTTAATTTATTTTTTTAATTATTTTTTTTAATCTGGCATCTCGCACAGTGCACTTATCCAACGCTAAGGTGTGAGTTTGTACACTTCAGTCGATAAGTATTATTTCTTTGAAATAAATATATATCATAAAATGTAATTAGTGAACCATAAAATAAAATAAAATAATTTAATTTTTTTATCCAACATTGCACTCTATATAAAATAATGATTTCAAAAAAAAATCGAAAAGAAAAAAAAAGGAGCAAAAAAGAAATTAAAAAAAAAGCAAAAAAGGAAAGATAACAAACCCCAGGCCCAATATTTCTTTTCGAATAAACTGAAGGTGCGTGGGCTGAGCGGAAAAATGGAATTTCGGGCGGGCAGATATTTTGGACAGGTTTAATTTTTATTTGAGCCCTTTAATATAAGGCGAACTTTGCCCAAAGTCACCACAAGAAGACAAACTTTATAAAAAAATAAATAAATCAAAAGTCGCCAATTTAGATGACTTAGGTTGGCTGGCAGACCTTGAGTCATGCATTGCATGACTTGACATGTGGCACCCTCTAATTGGGTGTCACATGTATATATATAGTGTAATGTAAATTATAAATATTTTATATAATTATAAAAAATTTAAAAAAATAAAATTATATTAAAAATCATAAAAAAAAATTATCTATAAATAGAGCCTAATATTGATATGTATTTACACATATGGGAAAAATTCGGCACTAATTGAATATGTAATTTACGTTTTATGCACTCGTAATTTATAATTTCATGTGTCTCATTGTAGTTTATTTAATTATGTTTTCACTCTTGTAATTTTTATTTTGTTGTGAAGTAAATTATGAATTTATAATTGTATGGGTAATTTTTTGATAATTATGAATTAATTTTTTTTAAAAAAATTAATTAATATTATTTTAAATGTAAGAGAAAAATATTATTTTAATAACATGTTCTTATTAAAAAATAGAATTAAACCTCATAGGCTGAAAACTATATTTCCACGCTTTCCTGCCGGCAGGAAAGCGTAGAACGAAATTAATTAAAACTATTTTCATATATTAATAGAATTATAATAAATTAATTAATATTTTTTTAAATGCAAGAGAAAAATATTATTTTAATAACATGTTCCTATTAAAAAAATAAAATGATAAATATTTTATGTAGGTTGGAAGAAAAAGAAAAAATTAATATTTTATTTGAAGGTTGGGTTGGATGAGATCACTGATGTGGGTAGCCTAAGATATTCATTGGCCCTGTTTGGTTGACACGGAATCTGACTTGGGAAAGTAATCTGATTCTCTATTTTAACATTACTGTGTTTGGTTCATTTTTTATGTAATATGGAAAGTAATCACATTCCTCAAAACAAGGAAAATTATGCAACTTTCCTGGATTCTGAATACCTACTCCAAGTAGGTATTTTTTTTCCTTGTTTTGGGGAATCTGGTGTTAAATGATTTCATTGTTCGATTTCTTCATTTATTATTATTTATTTATCTTATAAATTATTATTATGTTTTAAAATTGAAAAAATAAGATTTATTATTATTTTTTTTTTATTATTAATACTAAGTTTGGATTAAAAAATTTCAATAAAAAATGTGTAAAATAAAAAAAAAATAAAAAAAATAGAAAATTTTATAAATGAAAAAAAGAAATTAAAAAATGTGATACTTTTTTTATTGAAGAAATTACGACCAAAATTCGACCATTTTATCAATTAATTTTTTGACATTTCTATCAAAATTACAATAATATCATTTTTGAGACAACATTGCGGACTAAACGATGACCATACCATTGTCAATATAGATAATTTTGATTTCCAATTCAATAAAAAAATATTTATATAGATAATTTTGATTTTCAATTCAATAAATAATATTTGGATCACCAATACAATATTTACCTTAATTGATTATTTTTTAGTGATATCATTTTATTTAAATTGAAATAATATGTTGCATTCAATATCTATAGTACTAATGCAAATTGAAGAATTATACATTATATGGTTCGTAATTTAAAATTATAAATATTGGTAGTATGAAATAAGATATAGTATATATTTTAAATATTTAATTATCTATTCTTGTTTAAATCTAATTCAATAATAAATAGAGAATCATTGCAATTTTCTTGTTGTGTTCCAAACACAGAATAACGAATCTGTTAGTAATCATTTTCCTTAGAATCACATTCCCAGAAATCATATTCCCAAAAAATTTTACTTTCCTGCCAACCAAACGAGCCCATTAGGTATAGTATAACACTAGTTTTTGTCTTGAGAGATATATAAGCAAATATATATATATATATTTTTTTCTCAATTAATTTGTGAGGGCTTTTTCCGGATCACATCCTCTAAGCCTAACGTGTTACAATTCGTGTGTCATAATTATTTTTTTTTAAATATAACCTATTTGGGAAAGCATGAATCACAAATAAAAAAATATAATCATATTAATCATTATAACTTAAAAAAAATAAACAAAAAAGCGAAAACTTATTATAGGCGATGTCATAAAAATTGTAACTGTTGGTGATCTGGTGTGGACTTTTCCTCGTATATTTGAATACAACTGATGAGAAAGACGACATCTACTTCAACAACTAAAGACTGTTTGATAGTGATTTTATAACAAAGGTTATTGCACAGTACCAAAAATAATATTTGAGGACTGCAAAATTCTGAATTTAACAAAAATTTCTGAAACTAAATCCAAGATTTTTTTTTTTTTGAGGCTACAGCACATGATATCATCAACTAATAGTAGCAGTCAACTCTCTCAATAATTTCCAGACATATTTATGTTATGTTATGGCCCTGAATTGAAATCACTGAGCCAATAATTCTAACTCTAAAATGGGCGCACAAATTAGTCGAGCATTCCACCGGCCGCCGCCGCCGCCTCCCTCGGCCGAGCTTCCTGTTCAAACTCATTCCAATCCAAATCTCATCTCCAACCCCTCCGCCGCCGCCGACCTGAGCTCGTACGAAGCGGCGTGCCGCGCCGACCCCGACCTCCAAAACTTCGACTCGAACCTTCAGCTGCGCACCAGCCGCGCCATCAACTCCATCGCCGTCGGCATCGACGTCCGCTCCATCCCCCTCCACTCCCTCCGCGAAGTCACTGAATGCCTCCTCGAAATGAACCAGGAAGTCGTCAAAATCATCCTCCAAAACAAGAGAGATGTTTGGAAGAACAAGGATTTATCCGATCTCGTCGACGATTACTTCGAGAACAGCCTCTTAACTTTGGATTTCTGCACCGCGCTCGATTCGTGCCTCAAACGCGCCGCGCACATCGAGTCCATCGTCAATGTCGCACTCCGGAAGTTCGACGACGAGCACTCCGCCGCGGCGGAGGAGAGGAATTACTCGAGAACTCTCGCGGAGTTGAGGAATTTCAGCGCGGCGGAGGAGCCGTTCACGCAGGAGTTCTTCAGGGTTTTCAGCTGCGTCTACGCGAAGCAGGTGTCGATGCTGGAGAGATTGCGAGTGAGGAAGCAGAATCTGGATAAGAAATTGGGGAAATTGGAGGCGTGGAGGAAGGTCTCGAATGTGATATTCGTGGTGACATTCGCCACCGTTCTGATATGCTCGGTGGTGGCCGCGGCGGTGAGTGCTCCGCCGGTGGTGAGTGCTCTGGCGGCGGCTGCCGCCGTGCCGTTGGGGTCGATGGGGAGATGGCTGAACGCGCTGTGGAAGAAATGCGAGAGGGATTTGAGGGGGCAGAGAGAGATAATCAGTTCGATGGAGATTGGAACCTACATTGTGCTTCAAGATTTAGCTAACATAAGGGCGCTTGTAAATAGGTTTCAAGTTAGAATGGAGGAGTTGTTGGCGAATGCAGGTTTTGCAACGGCGGAGGAGGAGGAGGCGGCAGTGGTGGTGGCGGTGGAGGAGATTAGGAAGAAGGTGGAGGAGTTTATGCAAATGGTTCGTAGTTTGAGTGATTATGCTAATAAATGCACTCAAGAAACAAGAATGGCGAGGACTTTGATTTTGCGGAGGATTATCAATCATCCTAGCAGCAGCTCCAATCAAGAAATTGGTATGTTTTCATGATTTTGAATTTCATACATTATATACTCAATTATATCGGTTTATATATTAAAATTATAAATAGGCCCTTGATGAGAAATGGATTTATGTTTGTCTAATTATATGCACAATGCGAAGATTTATAAGTTATTTTGTGCTGTGGAGTTCTGTTGTAGCACTGAATTAAGGAAAAGACTCATTATTGACGGTACCCGTATAGAGAGATTCAAGCCTACTGTTTGGTTGTGTTTGAATTCAAATACGAATATCATGATGTGTCGGATTTTGACTCAATTTCCCCTTGTATTAAATCATATCTTTAATTGATTTTGTCGATCAACATAGCCAACAATAATGGTCCATATATTATGGAGATAACACTGGTTGTGAATTATACGAGGAATGAATAAGTTTTCTTCACAAGTTGCAATGAAGAAGATGACAATTAAGAAACAGAAGATGTATGTATATCAATTGTTGCTACTGGAAAATTATGTTCATTCTGTTAAACGTTGCTGTATTTGGTTGAGTAGCATCTATGTTACAAGAACGTCCCGCTTAACTAAGAAATCTCGTTACTAATAAATGATATAGTAGAGTTAACTAATAACCATGTTTGTATATAGCCAATTACTCTTCAATTAATCACAATATGTAAGTGAAAAAGTTTTCAAAACGGTAATTCTAATCATGGGCTGTTTTTTTTTTTTTTTTTTCAAGGGATAATTACCTTAAAAATTATGAATTTGTACATAGTTGTAAATTTAACATTAATCTTAAAAGTAGATAATTAAAACATTAATTCGGGTATTATTTAACATTTTCAATTTTTTCTTAGAACAAATTTAACTCCGATTCAGTTAACAATATGTTCTTTGGAATGTGACAAAGGTGTCACACATCCGTAAAATATCACCGTTGAGCTTGAAGTCGTTTTGAGCACGCATTTGCATATGTTAACCACATTAGATGTTGTAGAGTTGTCCAAATATAACTTTTATTTTTGGTGACTGTTGCATAAGTAGAGAACTTCCTTTGTCAGCACAAATATAGCGTGTGCTCTATGTCTATTGTAAATTTGTAGGGTTGAAATTTTCTCTTACACTTTCTTGTGTTTCACTCCGTGTTTCATTATCAAATTTATGGTTTTAATTATATTTATTATAATTAAATTAATGATCAAACTTGATTGTGATTTGAGAAAAATCACTGGGAACAAATTATTTTTTTGTTTTAGATAATTGGGAATAAATGGTTGATTGAAGATCTTAATTGATTTAAATTTCTTGTTTTCTTTGCGGGATTTCTTACGTGACAGAAAATATCAAATGGCTTAATAATTAGGATTTTAGGAAAAGGGCTCAAAATAAAAATATAAGAGAAGCTTTGGTCCGGCAATGGTGCTCGGCGGCGATGTGCCTCCGGCTACTCGCCGGAAATCGCATGACTAAAGGGGAGAAGAGAAGTAAATGGTGGAAGAAGAAAAATGATCTCCCCATTGTATAAAAATATTTGTATTTATTTGGAGTTGGACTATGGAAGCCCACAAGCTGAAAATCACAAGTGATTGGGCTTTATTATTTAATTTCGAATTAAGCCCAATGAAGGAAGGTTGGTCTCTAAGTTAAATAATTATATTTCTCTAAATAATTTGGCCCAAATTCTTAATATGACCCAGTTACCAGGTTTTGGGGTATTACAGATTTGGCTTCTCAAATTAATTAGTTTTAGTTTAGAATAAACGACAAATGTTTTCAAAAATGGCGCTTATATTTATGCAAAAAGATGGAAAATATTGGAGATTTAATATGCAAGTGACATCACATTAATTAAATGCATTCACATTTATTCATGAAAGAAACAAAACATAACATAATTGAGGTGAGGGAAAAAACCAACTTGCATGAGTGAAGTCGATGAAAAAAACCCTCAGAAATGAAATATAATTAATCAAGCAAAAAGAGAAGGAAGCTCGTGTGTTGGTTTTTGGGAGAGAGGTTGGAATTTGTCGGCATGAAAGGTGAAGTTGTAAGAAGTGCGAGCCATGAAGATACCGTCGGCATGTTCAGTGACGTAGGATTTGTCATCAAGAATGCTCTTGTCTGTCTGAGTGTAGGAAAAGGGAATATTGCATTTGCCCTTTGTTCCCATGCAACGAATAATCCCCTCAGATTTTGGTGGTACACGAATTGAGCCATGAGTCTCGATTTCCGAGGATGCTTTCACAACTTTACCAAAGTCAGCTTTGATGGAAATTCCTAAGCTCCTGGAAAAAGAGTGGGTAGTAGCCACAGAATGTTTCACTTTGATCCCAATATCCATCTCTGTGTCATTTTCATTGACAGCAGATTCAGTGGTGCTCCATCCAAATGGCACCTCATCGTACACTCGAGCTTGGTCCAGATGAAGTCTAATATTGGATATCTTCCTCTCGTCAACGAGTTCCTTTATCTCAAATAGCGCTTCTTTGGCCGTGGTGAAAGCTGCAGCGTTGAGGCAATCCGTCTTCCCCTCCGTCGTGAGACGGCTGCAGAAGTTGTTGTTGGCAGCACTCCGGAGAGCGATCTTGCCATCAGACAGTCTAACGGGCCAGAACAGAGTCTCGTTGCCGCTCTCATCACTCGAATCCCCCCATATCCAGTTAGGATTCCGCCTCCAGTACTTGCCAAAATAAACAGACTTGATGCAGACATGGTGTGAAGAAATGAGAGAAAATGTAAAGGAAAAGAGAGAAGAGAGAAATGTTTCCATTGAATCTCAAAAGTAATTACAATCTACAAATCTACGTCTATTTATAGCAAAGCTATATACAATGGCGGTGCATGCTTGAAAACTAACTATAGAAGAAAAGAAAAAAAAAACTATTTAACTATTTATTTTGCTGACGTGGATTCATGCTTCTTGTGCATGTTTGCTGTGTTGTGTTTTACACGCCCCCGCAAGCTGGACGAAGATAGAGGTGAGACCAAGCTTGGTGACCATGTTGCGGAAAACAGCTGGAGCAAGAGATTTTGTGAGAATATCCGCTAACTGCAACTGAGAAGTAACATGCAATGGTTTAACAATACCAAGGAGGTACTTCTCGCGGATGGTGTGACAATCGATTTCTATATGTTTTGTTCTCTCATGAAACGCAGCATTTGATGTAATATAAATAGCTGCGCTATTATCACAAAAAAGAGGAACGGGTTTAGAACGTTTGATTCCGAAATCTTCAAGTAGAGAGATTGTCCACACTATCTCGCAACATGCTTGCGCCATTGCACGATATTCAGCTTCCGCTGATGACCTTGATACAGTATGTTGTTTCTTCAATCGCCAAGAAACCAATGAAGAGCCTAGAAACATACAATAACCCGTGACAGACCTTCGGGTGTCGGGACAGGCGGCCCAATCAGCATCTGCAAAAACACTTAACTCAAGATTATTATTGCTGGAGAAGAGAATACCGAGGCCTACTGATCCTTTGACATATCGAAGAATGCGTTGAGCTGCTGTCAGATGATGAAGATTATTATTGCTGGAGAAGAGAATACCGAGGCCTACTGATCCTTTGACATATCGAAGAATGCGTTGAGCTGCTGTCAGATGATGAGCACAAGGTTTAGCCAAGAATTGGCTCAACTTATGCACTGAGAAGCGTATATCTGGCCTTGTCAAGCAGAGATAGAGTAGTCGACCAATGAGTCGTCTATACTGCGCTGGATCTTGTAGTGGTTCACTACCATCTTGAGAAATCTGTGAGGCAGATTCAATAGGCGTGGAACACGGCTTACATCCCAACAAACCAACATCGTCTAGCAAATCCAGAGCATATTTCCTTTGGCAGAGGAAAATTCCATTAGCATTTCTTGCGATTTCAAGTCTTAGAAAATATTTAGCATTTCCCAAGTCCTTGTACTTGAAATGTGTGCTCAAAAAATCTTTAAAGTGAGCTACGGCATCATCGCTATTGCTAGTAATCAACATATCATCCACATAGACTATCAAACCAAGGAAGATATTACCATCTTTCTTGGTAAAAAAAGAGTGGTCTGAGCTAGACTGCTGAAGTCCATATGATTCTAGCACAGTAGTAAACTTTAGAAACCATTGCCTCGACGCTTGCTTAAGACCATAGAGAGATTTATGTAGTCGACAAACCATGCGAGGAATATTAGAAGTAGAAGACATGCCCCCCATACTGGAAAGACCAGGAGGAAGTTCCATATAGATTTCCTCAGTCAAGTCACCATGAAGAAATGCGTTATTAATGTCCAAATGAGACAAGGACCAACCTTTGGCAGCTGCGACTGATAACATGAGTTTAACACTCACTAACTTAGCAACAGGAGAAAAGGTATCGAGATAGTCAATACCGGCCTGCTGCGTATAACCCTTGGCGACGAGGCGAGCT
Source organism: Perilla frutescens (assembly GCA_026008535.1). Classification (NCBI taxonomy): domain Eukaryota; kingdom Viridiplantae; phylum Streptophyta; class Magnoliopsida; order Lamiales; family Lamiaceae; genus Perilla; species Perilla frutescens. The sequence goes on from BRKX01000015.1 coordinate 49,570,640, forward strand.
TTGTAGCGCTCAATGGATCCATCAGCACGAAACTTTGTGCGATAAACCCACTTGCAGCCTATGGCAGACTTTCCAGGAGGCAAAGAGGTAAGAGACCAAGTGTTATTCTTGGAGAGAGCATCTAACTCAGCATGCATAACATCTTGCCATTGGGAAATTTGAGAAGCTTGGGAAAAGGAGGTTGGTTCAGTGATAGAAGAGATGGAGTGGACGAAGGAGTGATGAGAAGGAGAAAGGGAGTCATATGAGAGGTGATTACTAAGAGGATGAGAAATAGACCCGGTGGTATGGCCGCACACGTAGTCATTAAGATGAGAAGGGAGTCGAACTGAGCGACCAGAAGAGGAACGTAAAGGGAGAGAGGGAGAAGGATCAGATGGAGTAGAATGAGAAGAGATAGGTGGAGAAAATCTGCGGAAAGCAGATTCAAGAAAGGAAGAATAAATGGAGTGATCAGAGAATGGGAATTCGGATTCATGAAATATAACATGACGGCTGATTAGAATTTGATGAGTATGCAGATCAAGGAGTTTATAACCTTTATAACCTGGAGGATAGCTGAGGAAGACACATCTATGAGCTCGTGGTGAGAATTTATGTCGATCGCGGGCTAAGGAAGAGACAAAACATAAACATCCAAAGGATTTTAAATGAGTGTAGGCAGGTGGCCGATTGAATAGTTGTTCAAAAGGGGTAGAATTATTAAGTACAAAAGATGGAAGTCTGTTAATGAGATAAGAAGCTGTGAGAACACAATCTCCCCAGTAAACAAGAGGAACATGAGATTGGAAAAAGAGACTTCGGGCAACGTTGAGTAAGTGTTGATGTTTTCGTTCAACCCGAGCATTTTGCTGAGGAGTTTCCACACAAGAGTGTTGGAGAAGAGTACCAAAAAGAGAATAAAGATCAGGAAGGGAAAACTCGGGAGCATTATCACAACGCAATGCCTTAATTTTCCTATTAAACTGTGTGTGAATGGTTTGAAAAAAGGTTGATAAAATTCCCTTAACCTCAGATTTTTGAGTGAGCAAGTATGTCCACACAAAACGAGAATGATCATCAACAATAGTCAAGAAATATTTGTAGCCTTGTGTAGTTCAAGGACTAAAAGGGCCCCATATGTCACAATGTATAAGATCAAAAACATGCTCAGCATGAGAAGTAGATATTGGAAAAGATAAGTGTTTCTGTTTTGCTAATGGGCAAACATTACAAGTAGATTGTTTGGAAGTGGAAACATCTAACATAGGAACAAGATGTCGGAGCTTTTCCGCAGAGGGATGACCTAATCTGGAGTGCCAAACATCTGCCGAGACAGCAAGATGAATGACGGGAGGAGGAGCAGCAGACTCTGGTAAGAGTAAGACATATAAGTTCCCTTGTTGTTTACCCATCCCAATCACCTTTCCGTGGAAGTGTCCTGGATAGAAAAGGAATTAGAATGGAAGTTTACGTGACAATGATTTTGAAGAGTTAGAGCACTGATAGATATGAGATTATAGTTGAATGTGGGAACCAAAAGAACATTGTGTAATAGAAGAGAGTTGGACAGCTTAACTGTGCCAACATGAGTTACGTGAACAGATTGACCATTAGGGAGATTGACTAAGGCATTAGAAGTAGGAGTAGATGATTGGAAATAATGTATAGAACAACAAACATGATGAGTAGCCCCTGTATCAAGCAACCAAGCTCCATTGGAAACAACCGAAGAACCAATAAAAGAGGAAAAGAAGGTACCGCTGAAAGCAGGGGAGTTGTCGGTTAGCTGTGGAGATGGAGAGAAATGTTGAGACTGCATCTGATTTTGCAAGAGGCTAATAAGGTGCTGATATTGATCTTGAGAGAGAGAGGATACACTCTCAACAACAGATTGACCAGTTCCAGAGTCAGCAGAATCGGTATGATGAACTTTCAAATAGCTGAAAACCGGTGAGATTTGAGCCTTAAAAGATTAATTCACTTTAAAATCTCAATTCTTTTCAAGTGTGATTTTCTTCCCAAGTTTGTTTGTTCTCTAGAATTTGCTTTCGTTCTTATTCAAGACCACACTGACATTATGCATGTATTCATATGATAAAGGCACATTTTTCTTCTTTATAGCCACATGAAGCCAAAGAGCCTACCCAGTTATTGATTATCATTTTGTTAGCCACTTTGAGCTTTATATGAGCCAATTTGTTCAAATACCTAAAAAAAAAATAAAAATTCTCTGCCACATAGAAAATATAACTTGTCCTTAATCATAGAAATGGTGGAGTTTTGCTTATTTTGAGAAGAAAAAAAATCATCGAGGCTTTAGAAAAAAAAAAGTATTTATCTGGGTACTTGTTTGTAATAGAAAAAAAAAATCATCTTTTGAGTACGAAAAGAAAAAGAAAAAAAAAAAGGAAAAATGTCGATTGAAATGTGGCATTGTGAAATATTGGGCATATGGGGATATTGTGGGCATACGGGTCCGTATGCCTATAATATAACTGGGTTTTTCTATTTCTTAAAGCTGTTGATTAATTAAATCTGTTAAGGGTTCTTGCGGGTTGTTAATTGATAAGAAGTCGAATAATAAGGGTTCTTTTATTCGATAACACTTAAGGAGAAATGAGGAATGCGTCAGCGGGTTTCGGTATTCCATAACTGGTTTACTTGATTATGTGAATATTATTTATGCATCAATGATCGACGTGGGCATACCGTTATGACTTTGTGATTTCATCCGGATTATTTATTATTGGTTTATTTACTTCTTATTTTCAGTTTTAGACTAAACTCTCTCTCTCAAAACCCCCAAAGTTACAGCAGAAAGAAGGATTACACCGTTCCCTGAGGATTCGACCTGTGCTTTCCACATACTACACCCATTTGGGCATTCGGAAGAACAGATTTATTTTGAGCGCGTGACGACAGCGTATCAAAATTGGCGCCGTTGCCGGGGAACGGCATTAGTAATTTTTCTTTCCATCCATTTGCTTTGTTTTACTTTTCTATTTTACTTCTTTTCTCTTCTCTTGCAGGTTAGTCTGTAAAAAAAAATCGAAAAGGACAGTGAGAAGATTGAGGAAAAAAATGGCAGTTGAAAATCGTACTCTAAGGGAGTTAGCATTTTCTTATGATGAAAATTTGCAATTGTGCATAACCTTGCCCAAAATTACTGAGCAGTTTGAACTTGATCATGATTTTATTCAAATATTGCCTAAATTTCATGGTTTACATGGTGATGATCCACATAAACATTTGAGATACTTTGAATTTGTTTGTTAATCTATTCAAGCACAAGGGAGCATGGCTGAATATATTAAACTACAAGCATTTCCATTTTCATTACAAAATGGTGCTAGAGATTGGTTATTTAGCTTAAAACCTTGTTCCGTAACTAATTGGAAAGAGATGAAAATAAAGTTTTTAGAAAAATACTTTCCTTCATATAAGATGGCTATTATAAGGAAAGAAATATGTGGAATTAAACAAGAGATCGGTGAATCATTTCATATTTATTAGGAACGATTTCTAAGATTATGTTCTATCTGCCCATATCATCAAATACCTAATCATATGCTAATATTGTATTTTTATGAAGGACTTGTGCCTTCTAAAAGGAGCATGATTGATGCAGCAAGTGGAGGTGCTTTGATGAACAAAACTCTAGAAGAAGCTGTGAACTTAATATCTATCATTGCCGACAATGATCAACAATTCGCGATGGAGATAGCCACAGAAGAGCTCAGATTGGATAGTATGTTCATGGAGATGGGCACACGGACAATTCAACAAGGCCATGGAAGCCTGAGTTATGAGCAGCATGGCATACCACCACAAGGCCAATATTGGGTACACAAATCCCAATCGGCACCAAGCAGTTCCTTAGAAGAAATTGTTGTTGAATTGGCCCAAAACAACCTCGAGTTTCAAAAAGAAACGCGAGCATTTCAACAAGAAACTCGAGTGGGGTTTGATAATGTGCAAGCACAAATAGTGAAAATGGGTCATGTCATTTCTAGATTGGAGACGGCGATCTGCAAGCGAAAAGAGTTGCTTGATGTTGACAAAATAGATTATATGCCCAAGGTGGTCAATATGCCCGATCCTGATATTCAAGAGACATCCGATATGCCCACAATTGAAGCTAAAAAAATTGAGGTATGTGCTAAATCAATTAAACCTAATGTTGTACTAATTCCTCCTTTTCCTGGCAGGTTTGTTGAAAATAAAATGGAACTTGAAAAGGAAATCAAACCTCCAGTCGAAAAATTGATTTTGAAAGCTTTTGTGGATGACACGTTTGAATGGGGATTAACCGAGAGCAAGGTTAATAACAATGCACCAGATGACAGTAATGAGAAAGATGCCATAAGAAAACCATATGCCCATGAGGAGACTTGGTCCATATGCCCATATGAGACATATGCATATAATTGCATACCACTCAAAGGGTGTAACAAATGGCATGGTGGAGACACCCCACCTCTTGTTCCAGCATGTTTTTGAGATCCAAAGTCTAGCCAAAGACTATAAATGAAGGCTCTATTGGGAGGCAGCCCATCGTTTTTTTTTTCTCTCTTCATTTTCGCATTTTTGGTTATTTATTTTTAATAAAAGCCCTTTCCGCATTTCACAACATTCTGTAGGTTGAATTTTAATATGAGCATTTGGATTGAATGGAGGCCATCTTCATCGCCATGTATCTATCAAACTTCAACTCCAGTTTCTACCCAATTGAAGGACGGTTATTTCCTTTATTATTTATTTTATTTTATTTTTATATTTTTGTCGAGTCTTGTTTAGTTTTCTTCCTTCTCTCGTTTATTTGATCATGGAGGACCATGATAATTTTTAAGTGTGGGGAGGGAGAACTTCGTTTGTTTTTGCGTTTTTTTTTTAATTTTGTTTTGAGTCAATTTCATTGCCGAATTATGAATTTGTGATTTTAATTGAATTAAGATTAGAGTTGGTTATGGATTGAATGGTTGAAATTTTTGTTTTCTCCACATGATAATCGGTATGATGAACTTTCAAATAGCTGAAAACCGGTGAGATTTGAGCCTTAAAAGATTAATTCACTTTAAAATCTCAATTCTTTTCAAGTGTGATTTTCTTCCCAAGTTTGTTTGTTCTCTAGAATTTGCTTTCGTTCTTATTCAAGACCACACTGACATTATGCATGTATTCATATGATAAAGACACATTTTTCTTCTTTATAGCCACATGAAGCCAAAGAGCCTACCCAGTTATTGATTATCATTTTGTTAGCCACTTTGAGCTTTATATGAGCCAATTTGTTCAAATACCTAAAAAAAAAAAAAAAATTCTCTGCCACATAGAAAATATAACTTGTCCTTAATCATAGAAATGGTGGAGTTTTGCTTATTTTGAGAAGAAAAAAATCATCGAGGCTTTAGAAAAAAAAAAGTATTTATCTGGGTACTTGTTTGTAATAGAAAAGAAAAAAAATCATCTTTTGAGTACGAAAAGAAAAAGAAAAAAAAAAGAAAAAATGTCGATTGAAATGTGGCATTGTGAAATATTGGGCATATGGGGATATTGTGGGCATACGGGTCCGTATGCCTATAATATAACTGGGTTTCTCTATTTCTTAAAGCTGTTGATTAATTAAATCTGTTAAGGGTTCTTGCGGGTTGTTAATTGATAAGAAGTCGAATAATAAGGGTTCTTTTATTCGATAACACTTAAGGAGAAATGAGGAATGCGTCAGCGGGTTCCGGTATTCCATAACTGGTTTACTTGATTATGTGAATATTATTTATGCATCAATGATCGACGTGGGCATACCGTTATGACTTTGTGATTTCATCCGGATTATTTATTATTGGTTTATTTACTTCTTATTTTCAGTTTTAGACTAAACTCTCTCTCTCAAAACCCCCAAAGTTACAGCAGAAAGAAGGATTACACCGTTCCCTGAGGATTCGACCTGTGCTTTCCACATACTACACCCATTTGGACATTCGGAAAAACAGATTTATTTTGAGCGCGTGACGACAGCGTATCAGGGTCGAACACACTTTTGTTTCCCAATCGTACAACTCCTCCGTCATAGTAATAGGCGGAGTACCGCTCATTCTTATAATCTGATTGGAGCACTACTAACTGTGGAAGCGTCTCTGCAGCCATCCTATAATCAATGTCATATATATCATTAAATATTAATCATATATCAAATTAATGTAACCCCATATATATATGCCATCTACATTAATTCTTACGAAATTAATGTAAACTAGCTAATTATAATAACAGATTCCAGAAACAGCTCATGCATGCATGTATAGAATTATATATTAGCTAGAACGTAACACTTACAGAACAGCAATGACCGATAGATCGAGGATGATCAAGATATATTATAGCTAGGGATATATATATACACATTTGAAAGAGGAATTAATTATATATATAGGAAGCTTAATTAATTATTTCACAAATTAGTTAAAAATATGAAAATTAATTATATATAATAACAGAATCGAAACAGCTATAAATATATATATATATATATATATATATATGTAGAAGAGATCGATATATACTAGGTAGAACACTTACAGTATCCAGCAATGGAGGATGATCAAATGAAACAAGCTAGGGAAATATGTATTTGAAAGAGCTAGCTGAAGAAATTATAATTATATCGATTTCAATTGTTGTGAGTATAATTAAGCTTCTTCTGCACCCTCATTTATAGATAACTTTTATGGTGGGGTGCTGCATGTGAATGTGATTGATACACCCTTGGAAGTTGGAAGAGATCTCGTAGATTTCCTTTACGTAGGAGAAAAACGGAGAGAGAAAACAAAGATTGAAGATTCAGCTTTAATTTCACCATAAATTGTATTTCATGATTTCTTCTGTCATGAATACCGTGCTAGTTTTAATTGTTTATTTTATGTTTTTGATTTAGAACTAACAATGAATAGCTAAATTCCTACAGATTCTATGGTTTTATACAATATGAATTTCTATGGTTTTTAATTAATTCTATTGTCCCTTCCTTCATTTGCTTATGCTTCCTCGTTTATGTTGCCTGGTGTGAATATTTGGCCAACAATTGTACTTGTATAGTTAATTCATTATCACTCGGAAGAGGTTAATCTATTAACAAATTAGGAATGCATAATACGAGCTTTGCTAGATCGGAAGATTGGTAGATTGCCGTGAGGAGAATAAATCTAATAGACCATTTAGAGTTAATTAGGAATCATTTGAGATCGAAAGATGAAAATCAGGACCCAATCCACGTCTAGAACTTACTCGGAAGAGATCAGGGACTAGACACTTAAGTGATCATCCTGCAAATTTAGGAATTAAATTGGTTGAATGTGTCATTTTTTATTTTTATTTTTACTTACACACCCGACCTGATGGTATGGTTGAATGTGTTAATTTAATCCATAGAATCTATAAAAGTATAATTCCCTATAGAGTCTGTTCTTTCTCTGAAGCTTTCGCCGTTCTTTTAGTTTGAGTTCTTATTATTTATCTGTTTTATTTGTTTAGTTAGTAATTTAATTAAATCAAAATCAACCCTTTAATTCGATTATCTAGATAATTAAGTAGAATAATAAAATCAAGTACTTGGTCCAGTTATTTAGCCAGTCTCTGTAGATACAACCTTGCTCAACTAAATTTTATTACGATTATCTCGTTCTCTTGTGAGTAGTATTTTTAGTAAAATACCGAATACTAATATACTAAACTTTATTAATTAGATTGTGATGTGGTACTACTCGAGCGTAATAGACCAGTAAATCATAATCATGGTTATTCCATGTATGCCCCTAGCTCTTCCCCTTTATTCTGATTCCAAACATTTGATTTGATTTTGTTTGATCCACTGGTCCATACATTAGTTTTTATCAGATCAATCGTATCACACCAAGTAGTATTTTGAATTTGTTAGGGGACCAATTTCAACATGCATGCACCATGTCAGATGTGAATACATAAAGAAATATAATACTCTTCCCTAACAAGGTCCACTTAATTAAATAGCACGTAGATTCTTCCCCTTAATTTGTAATTTAATAAACTACATCCCAAAAAAAAAACCTTAGGGCTCGTTTGGTTGGCATGAAAGTAAAGTTTTTTGGAAATATGATTTCTGGGAATGTGATTCTGAGGAAAATGATTCCTAACAGAATCTTTATTCTGTGTTTGGAACACAACAAGGAAATTGTAATGATTTTCTTTTTATTATTGGATTAAATTTAAATAAGAGTAGATAATTAAATATTTAAAATATATATTGTATCTTATTTCATATTACCAATATATATAATTTTAAATTACGAACCATATAATGTGTAATTCTTCAATTTGCATTAGTATTATAGATATCGAAACAACATATTATTTCAATTTAAATAAAATGACATGACTAAAAAACAATCAATTAAGGTAAATATTGTATTGGTGATCCAAATATTTTTTTATTGAATTTGAAATCAAAATTATCTATATAAATATTTTTTTATTAAATTGAAAGTCAAAATTATATATATTAACAATGGTATGGTCGTCGTTTAGTCCACAACGTTGTCTCAAAAATGATATTATTGAAATTTTGATATAAATGCCAAAAAAATGATTTATAAAATAGTCGAATTTTGGTCGTAATTTATTCAATAGAAAAAGTATCACAATTTTTAATTTCTTTTTTTTTCATTTATAATTTTTTTTATTTTTTCTATTTTATTCATTTTTTATTAAAATATTTTAATCCAAACTTAGTATTATTAATAAAAAAAGATAATAATAAATCTTATTTTTTCAATTTAAAAAAATCCATTTTTTTATTTTTTAATTTTTAGTTAAAAAATTTGAATCCAAACATAATAATAATTTATAAAAAAAATAAATAATAATAAATGAAGAAATCGAACAATGAAATCATTTAACACCAGATTCCCCAAAATAAGGAAAAAGAATACCTACTTAGAATAGGTATTCAAAATTCAAGAAAGTTGCACAATTTTCCTAGTTTTGAGGAATGTGATTCCTTTCCATATTACATAAAAAATAATCAAACACAGTAATGTTAAAATAAGGAATCAAATTACTTTCCCAAATCAGATTCCGTGCCAACCAAATGGGGCATAAATGCATTCATTTTTAATTGTATAGTAAGTCATGTTACATTATTCCAATGACAACTAGATTTATTAGATCAACTCTAGTACTTCTTCAAATGACGTGAATGACCCCTCTTACTGATTGTGCACAGTAAAATATTCAATAACCGAAAATTGAATTAATTTGTACACGTGGAAAAAATATTTTATCACATCATAATATTAATTGTCGGAAAATAATTTGGTATATCGAATTTGCTACAAATTAAAAAGTTGAATATTATTGTAATGTTTTAGAAATGATGTTTAAATTATAACTTAATTCGTTCAAATATAATAAATTTCTGGTATACTTAACCCTAAATTGTACAACTGCACTATATAGGTAATGGTCCACTATAGCACCAGTTGCTTAATTTTTTTTGATATGCATTACCTGGTTGAATTGTACTAAACACTAAAAGAAAATCTAGCATCAGTGATCAAATTTTGGCGATCAGAGTATGAAAATATCGTCAAACGTATGATTCTTGTATTCTTAGTGAGAGTAAAAAAATTACATCATTAAGAGCTTGTTTGCTAGGTAGTATAAGGGTGTAATAGATACCTATAACACTCTAATACTATATTTTCTATCAATATTAAAGTCCATGATTATAAAGGGCCCGACATGTGCTAACCATTTATATGGTATAACATATCACACCCTGCAAGTGGGATATGTAATACCATATATAATTATTAAAAATTGCAGACTAAAAAAATATTGCAGATATTAATTAAAAATCTCATTATAGAATATTTATCTGTTGGCAAATCAGCTCCATGGTTTTAAAGAACACAATATTAATCTGAAGGATCATGTACCTTAAAACATTCTTGAATGTCCCTGTGAAGATCATATGATCCTACTGTTTTTCACTCTTTTATCAGCGTATCTGCTATGATGTATTGCATTTTTTTATCATATTCTTTTTCTCTATCAGCAGTTTTAATTTTTTAGCAGATAAGGATCATAGTCTTGCAGATAAAAACATATGTTCAAAATATAATATCAAGGATTTGATATTACAGAAATTAGACAAAAATATCTTGCAAAAACATGGATGCAAGATAATAAAATAAACAGGAGAAATTTAAAAAATTATCTAGCATTTACTCCCCCTATTTGCCACCGAGAAAGATAAAGGAGTAAAAAAAACTACTCGGATTTGTCAGTTGCTTCCTCTTCTTCTTCAGCTTCAGATCCTCCTTCTGCGTCATCATCTTCTTCTTCAGTCTCTGCAGTCTCTTCAGCCTCTTCTTCTTCTTCAGTCTCTTGCTCCTCTTCTGTTGCTTCTTCTTTTGCAGCATCCTCTTCTTGATCATCATGTCCTTCACCTTTGGATGTAGTCTGTGGAGATTCCTTCTGAGTGGCAGCTACAGCAGTACTTGCAAGTTTATGCAAGTTGTGAACATGTTCAGGTACATCGGCTGCTGGGGAGGCAAATTCTTCTCCAGATGAGAGTTCAGCTATCAATGCTTGAATCTTCATCTTCTCAGAGGTATGCTCAGATATCAATCGGGCATGAAACTCTAGACTGTTCTCTAGAAACTTCAGTACAAGACTTTTTGATGAAGACTTTTCTGTAGATGTATCAAAACCTTTCTTTGATGCAATGAACTTCTTAAATTGTATGCGCAGATGATGATCACCAATTTCAGGAGCAACTTTGATGACATAAGTCTATCTGTTTTTGTAGAGACATTCTTCTTTTGCTTCTTAATGATGTCATAGATGAGAGATGTGTAACACAGAGGACCTTTCACAACAGTGGACTCAGAACTGCTTACAAGCTTTCCAAACACAAACTCCCCATAATTGAACTTCTTTCCTGTTCCCAGATGGAACAGAAATCTCCCTTGGGCTTGTGTGACTGCAGCTCTGTGCTTGGTTGGCATCCAGTTGTGTATCATGATGCGAAACAGTGCACCATATTTTTTAGACAACTTTAATGATGGAATTATCTGAGGATTAGATGGTCATTTGGTATAGATGCCCTGGGTCAGTTCTTCAGCAACCACCCCCCGATCATCTATTTATTCGAACTTCCCCTCAACTGAGCGATCTAGAAACTCATTGATGAGTTCTGGTGAGAAATCAAGCATTTCTCCTCTCACAAAGACTTTGTGAAAGTCTTCAGATTCAGGATCATCAATATCCTCGGTAAGGTTGCAATAAAACTCTGACACAACCAAATGAACAAACTCGTGTACCCTCTGCACAATTCCTAACAAACTAGCTTCTTCCAACAAAGAATAAATCCCAGTAGCTAGGAGTGTATCCTTATCCACCTTCTTTTCAGAGATCAAAGACCTCTTCTTCACCTTATCCCATACTCAACATGCTTTGTCGAACGAAAGAGAGCATGTTTAGAGATACCTGGCAAATGGATAATCTGTTTATGACGATCAGCATCATGTTCACTTAACTCAGAGTGAACATTTTCAGGTACATGCTTAGGATGGGCATACTTCTTGGCCTTCTTGGATGGTCCGACGCTTGTGGTGGCTTTCCTCTTTCTTTGAGTTGGTGTTGTGGATGGTAGAGTGGCTGGGGCTCTGCTTCTTGTCATTGATGTTCTCTGAACAATCTTGACAATCTCAGTGGAAGACTTCTTCCTGAGAGTCTTCTTCTTTACAGGTGATCTAGAAAACAGATCATACTGAGCAGATGCCAGTAGCTTTTCTTGTTGTGGTACAGGAGTCTTTTCAGCAGACTCATATGATGAACTTTGAACATCTTCTTCCTCTTCTGGATCAGCAACTAAAGGTCGTTTGATGACCTTTTTCTTTCCCTTGGCAGCTGTTATAACCTTCATCCTGGTACTCAGAGGAATATCATCCTCCTCTGAAATATCTCCACCTTCAGGTTGTTCTGGTGTCAACTTCTCAGGTACAGATTTTTCTGAAATAACCTTTTCAGATGCAGGTTCTTCTGGTGTTGTCTTCTCAGTAGCACTCTGTTTTGCAACATGTTCCTCTTCATGTACATGAACATCTTCAGGCACATTTCTCTCATCAGCAGTAGATCCCTTTTCTTTCCGAAAAGCTTGAGCAGTAGGTGTTGTGATGGTCTTCTTTGATACAGGAGTAGCAGTCTTCTTTGGTTTCTTGACTGCAGACCCTTTTGTCTTTACCTTCTTTGTTGCAGTTCTCTTGTTTACATTGTATAAGTTTGCTGCTTACTTTAATAAATCATGAATAGAAAGATTCTGAGTCTTTGTCTTCTTTGTAGAAGATGTGGCTTCAGGTTCTTCTTCATCCATGTCTTCTTCTTCATCATGAAACTCTTTTATCATCTCTTCAGTATCCTTGCTAGAGGACTCATCTCGCAGAGCCCACTGAACAGGTTTCTTGTATGAAGATTCCCCACAAACTTATTTATCGAACTCATCTTCTTCATAGAATTGGTCCTGAGGTTTGCAATAAGTAACTTTTCCATACCTCATTCTGGGTTTCACAACTTTCTTAGAATGAACAAGTTTTCTTTTTGGTGCCATTGAAAAGAGTAGAATGAACTTCTTGAGTGATCAAAGGCAATAGCAGAAAGAAGAAGAAAAGAGATATCAGAAAGTTTGGGAATAAAACTTGAATTAATAGAATTTGGAGCGTATGATGATATCTCAACAACGGCTATATGTATATCTAAGAGAGAACACCGTTCAATATGTATTCTTAGGTGTCCGTTAGACAGAAAAATTGGAGGAAATCCCGGAAAATCAGAGGTGACATTTGCGAGTCAGAACTAGCCATTGACAAAGATGTACATGAAAATTTGAAAATTGTTCATGTACATGATGATGAACATTTATAGGAATGTTCAGACCCTTGATGCAGGAATGGTTCTTTCCCGCTGAGTGTGAAATAAACACACTCATACCCCTCCTCTTGGTTTACTGGACCAAGCAAACACCAAGAGATGCTCTTGATTTTTCAAATCGAGTAGCATCTAATCCCTTGGTGAATAGATCAGCTAGTTGATTTTCTGTCTTTACATGTTCAATCTTTAGAACTTCTTCCTCAACTAACTCTCTGATGAAGTGATGTCTGATATCAATATGTTTTGTTCTTGAATGTTGAACTGGATTCTTGGATATATTGATGCCAAAAGAATTCAGTTGATTCTGCATGATATTTATGCCGAAGGAATGTCTGTCAGTGAATCATTCCAAGTGGCAGCTATCATTGAGAAATTGCCACCACAGTGGAGAGATTTCAAAAACTATCTCAAGCATAAACGCAAAGAGATGGGACTTGAAGATCTCATTGTGAGACTTCGCATCGAGGAAGACAATCGAAAATCCGAGGGGAAAATCGATAAGCCAACTTTTGTGGCAAAAGCAAATCTGGCCGAGGCTCATCCTAACAAAAAGAGGAAGTTTGTGAGCAAAAAGGAGGATGCTAGAATTGCAAAGAAAGCTAAAAAGTTTAAAGGAAACTGCTTCAATTGCGACAAATCAGGTCATATGGCAAAAGAATGCAAAGCTCCAAAGAAAGCCAAGAAATCCGAGGCAAACTTGACCAAGAACTGATTTGTTCCAATAGAAATGTCAGAGTTGAGTCTATCTACTGTTGTGTTTGAAGCAAATCTAGTTGACAATCCAAAGGAATGGTGGATTGACACAGGAGCCACCCGCCACATATGCTCCGACAAAGAGATGTTCTCATCTTATACACCTTTGAATGGTCGAAAACTATTCATGGGTAATTCTGCTACCTCCGATATCGTTGGATTCGGAAAGATTGTATTGAAAATGACATCTGGAAAGGAGTTAACCCTTGTAGATGTGTTGCATGTCCCAAACATCCGCAAGAACCTGATTTCCGGCTCTCTACTAAGTAAAGTTGGATTTAGACTAGTTTTTGAAGCAGACAAATTTTTATTGACCAAATGTGGTCTATTTATTGGGAAGGGTTACCTAAATGAGGGACTCTTCAAGCTAAATGTAATGACTGTCCACCGAGACGTCAAACCAATCAATAAAGTTGTTTCTTCTTACTTGGTTGAGTGTTCTAATTTATGGCATGCTAGATTAGGACATGTAAATTTAAATTCTTTACGAAGATTGGTTAATTTAAATTTACTTCCTCAAATGGAATTTAATTCACAAGAAAAATGTGAAATTTGTGTTGAAGCAAAAAATGACAAAAGCTCCTTTTCATTCAGTGGAAAGAAGTTCTATACCTCTAGAGCTTATACATACCGATCTATGTGATCTTAAGTTTGTACAAACTAGAGGTGGTAAAAATTACTTCATCACATTTATAGATGATTGCACAAGGTATTGCTATGTATATATTTTGAAAAGCAAAGATGAGGCAATAGAAGCTTTTAAAAGATATAAAATAGAAGTTGAAAATCAACTCAATGTAAAAATAAAAGCAATACGAAGTGATCAAGGAGGAGAATATGTAGCACCATTTGAAGAAATATGCTTAGAAAATGGCATAATTCATCAAACCACTGCTCCTTATTCACCTCAATCAAATGGAATTGCGGAACGAAAGAACCGAACTCTTAAAGAGATGATGAACGCCATGTTGATAAGTTCTGGCTTACCTCAGAATTTGTCGGGGGAAGCCATCTTATCAGCTAATCATATCTTAAATAAATTGCCTCATAAGAAACTGAATAAGACCCCATATGAGTTTTGGAAAGGTAGAAAACCTTCTTATAAATACACTAAAGTGTGGGGGTGTCTAGCAAAGGTAGAAGTACCTAAACCTAAACAAATAAAGCTAGGTCCAAAAACTATAGACTGCATTTTCATAGGATATGCAAACAATAGTAGTGTATTTCGGTTTCTTGTGCACAAATCAGAAATTTCTGATATAAATGAAGGAATGATTATAGAATCAAGAAATGCAATTTTCTTTGAATCTATCTTTCCTAAGAAGGTTAGAATTGAAACAAATTCAACCAAAAGAAACCATGAATCTACGAATGATTCTCCCTTGGTTGAGGAAGAACTAAGACGCAGTAAAAGGGCTAGGATAACAAAATCTTTTGGTCCAGATTTTCTAATCTATACATTAGAAGATGATGAACCAAAGACTATCAAAGAAGCATTATCTAGTCCTGAAGCTCCATTATGGAAAGAAGCTATCAATTCAGAAATTGAATCGATCATGCAAAACCACACTTGGGAAGTCGTTGATCTTCCAAAAGGTTGCAAGCCTTTAGGATGCAAGTGGATTTTAAAAAGGAAATATAAAGCTGATGGTTCAATTGATAAATATAAAGTTCGTTTGGTTGCCAAATGATACAAACAACAAGAGGGCTATGATTATTTTGATACTTATTCTCCAGTCACGAGAATCACCTCCATTAGAGTACTCATTGCTATTGCTGCATTGCATAACCTTGAGATACATCAAATGGATGTAAAAACTGCATTCCTAAATGGCGATTTAGAAGACGAAATTTATATGGATCAACCAGAAGGTTTCATCTCTAAAAGTCAAGAAAACAAGGTCTGCAGACTTGTAAAATCTTTGTATGGACTTAAACAAGCTCCATTACAATGGCATGAGAAATTTGATAAAACAATGTTATCAAATGGATTCAAAATAAATGAGGGTGATAAATGTGTCTACATTAAAAATACTCCCAATGAATATGTAATTGTCTGTCTTTATGTATACGACATGTTGATCATGGGAAATAATAAGAATGTGATCACGAATACAAAGAATATGTTAAAAAGAAATTTTGACATGAAAGATATGGGTCTAGCTGACGTTATCCTAGGAATAAAAATCTCTAGAACAAACGAATGAATTATCTTATCACAATCTCATTATGTAGAAAATGTGCTTAAGAAATTTGAAGCTTTTAATCTGCCTCCAGCTGCAACTCCTATTGATATGAGTTTGCATTTAGCTAAAAATAGATGAGAACCTATTTCACAACTCAAATATGCAAGGATAATTGGAAGTCTAATGTATCTCACAAATTGTACTCGTCCTGATATTGCATATTAAGTGAGTAAGCTAAGTAGATTTACGAGCAATCCAGGTAAAGACCATTGGACTGCATTAACAAGAGTGTTAAAGTACTTAAAACATACCATACACCACGGTTTAACATATACAAGATATCCAGCTGTTATTGAAGGATACAGTGATGCAAATTGGATATCTGATATGCAAGACTCAAAATCTACTAGTGGTTTTGTCTTCACCATTGGAGGTGGAGCAGTAGCATGGAAATCTTCTAAACAAACGTGCATAGCTAGATCTACAATGGAATCAGAATTCATTGCATTAGACAAAGCTTGTGAAGAAGCCGAATGGCTTAGAACATTCTTAGAAGATATTCCTTGTTGGAAAAAACCAGTGCCTCATATAATGATACATTGCGACAGTATGTCTGCAATTGGAAGAGCACAAAGCATCATGTATAATGGTAAATCTCCTCATATACGAAGACGACATAATACCATTAGACAAATGATTTCAAATGGAATCATTTGTATTGGATATGTAAAGTCAAAAGAAAATATAGCAGATCCGTTTACTAAAGGTATTAATAGAGATCTACTATATAGTGTCGTAAAGGGAATGGGCTTGAAAAGCCACATAAACAAAAACGTTCATAGCGGTAACTCAACCATACCAATTGGAGATCCCAAGAAGATGGTTCAATGAGACAACTAAGTTATGAAAGTTTACACTACGATACTTGGAATATTTACACTAAGAAACTCATTCTAGGCACTACACCAAGTATGACTGCTAGACTGTGGTCAGGATAAACCTTAAAGGTTTTTAATGATTCCTATACCGAGTAAAAGGTGGGGTAATGGCAGTTTACTCTTAAATAGGAGATCACCTATATAAGTGAGAAGTGGGGCCGCTTAAAAAAGAATCACTTATGAAACAAGATACAGTCCAAGGCCAAAATGGACAAAATGTGAGAACAAAACATTAATAGAATTGTTATTGTGTTAGTATTATTGTTTGGTTTACATTTAAAGTTGACCAGTTCAAGACATCGCGTTCACTGAACAACGAGTAAATCCGATAATACTATACTAAAGGAAGGTTCAAAGCCGGAAGCTACCTATCCCTAAGCAATAATAATTTGTCGAGATTCTTATACTCTGCATTTTCAAATATCTCTTTTGTGGGGGATTATTAGTATAGTTAAATTAATTAATTAATTAATTAAATATCTAATTAAAAGAGATATTAATTATATTAGTTAATTAAATGGAAGAGTGAAAGGGTGAGTAAGGATTGGGCGAATGGTTGCAACTGTTCGGACGTAACCGCTCGAATCGAATTGGTGCGAAAGCTCTAGGTCGATCGGGCGCAATGATTCACCAGTTGCAACTCTTGGCTCGAAACAACATAACCATTCAGCCAATGATTCAACAGTTGCAACTCTTGGCTCGAATCGACACAACCATTCAGCCTTGGAAGCGAACCGTTGCACTGTTTGGAGCCAATTGTTGCACCACTTCACCACAACTCTTCACCTACTATAAATAAAGACCACAAGTCCTTCATTTTCATTTACTGATTCACAATCCGAAATCTTCTCTTCTACCCTAGTAATCGATTGAGAATCTCGATTATTGTTTTGTTCGTTGTAACATAGTTTTGTAAAAGTGCAACAAAACTTTGTTGAAAGTCGTTTTATCTTGGAGACGATTGCTATAGTCCGTTTGCATTTAATATACGGTGCAATTTCGTCTTGCGGAGAAAGAGTATAACTCTTAACTCAACTTTAAATATTCTACCCGTTACTCTGCCCAAATTACTTCAAAGTTTAATTTATATATATTCCAACAAAAATATCGTCAAAACAAGTGATTATACTTTGTAGGGATACGATTGATATTGATTTTGATGGGTTTTTTGATTAAGGATTTACCGTCTGATGTGCACCTAGTGCACAATAACATATATATTGGAATATATTAATACACAATTTATTTATTTTATCTTTGTTTTCTGTGCGTCGGCAAAGGGAATCGCACATTAATTGAACTAGTAATTAAGAATATACTTTCTTTTTAGTCGTAGAGTTTGGTAAAGATAATTAAAGGTGATATGGTCGGTCCAAATTAAACTAAAAGAAACGGCAATTAAAAAAAATCATGCATCTAGATCGATAATGGATGGATCACTAAAGTAAAATTGAAGCAAAAAAAAAAAAAGTTTTATATATAAGAAAGAAAGAAACATAACATACATAATTGAGGTGAGGGAAAAAACCAACCTGAATGAATCAAATCGATGAAAAAAACCCTCAGAAATTGAAAGAAACATATAATTAAATTAAGCACTGGTTTTTGAGAGAGGCTTGGTCTCTGCGACATGTAGTTGGAAGTTGTAAGAAGTGAGACCCTCGAAGATACCGTCGTGATGTTCAGTGGTTTCCTCTTTGCCATCAATAGAACTCCTGTCTATCTGAGTGTAGGAGAAGGGAACACTGCATCTGCCCTTTGTTGCCATGCAATGAACAGTAGCCTGAGAGTTTGCTGGTACAGGAACTGTACCAGTAATCTCGATTGTTTTGGTTTCAGTTTTGGATTGGTCCCACGTGTGCGTCTCAGTTGCTGTGAAAGTCACTGCCACTGATGCTGTCACAATTGGGAACTCAGCTTCGATGGAGGCTGTGACGCCCGCAGACAATGACAAGCTCTTGGAAAAAGTATGAGTAGTTGATTTAGAGTATGACACTTTGGCTTCCATTTGCGCTTCTGTGTTAGATTTATTGACAATAATTGCAGTGTCGGTCCCCGACGCGGGCCTCTCATCAAACACTCGAGCTTCGTCCTGCCGAAATCTCACATTGGTTATCTTCCTGTCCTCAACGAGTTCCTTTATCTCGAATCGCGCTTCTGTCACGGCCGTCGAAGCCTCAGCGTTGAGGCAGTCCGACTTCCCCTCCGTCGTGAGACGCCTCAAGAAGTTGTTGTTGGCTACACTCCGGAGAGCTACCTTGCCATCAGTCAGTCTAACGGGCCAGAACAGAGTCTCCTTGTCCCCTTCGTCACTCGCGTCGCCCCATATCCAGTTAGGGCTCCGCCTCCAGTACTTGCCAAAATAAACAGACTTGATGCAGACATGGCCGTCCGGTTGCAGATGGACCTCGTGCGCCGTTTCCTTCAGGTTGGGATCATCCGATGAGAATTGGAGGTAGGGGTAACCCTTAAGCCACACCGATTTCAGGTACTTCCCGTTGTCTCCTTTCACTGCAATCAACTTAGGCAGCTTAACTAGTTCGTTGCAGTTCACCCAAGTGAACCCGTGTTTCTCGGGTACTAATGACTCGGTATTAACTAGATCCAGACCACCTAATGCATTGACTCTCTCCACAACCCTTTTGCTTTGAACGTGGATCAAGTAGAGCATTTCTTTGATGATTTTGGGCTCGAACAACGTGCACGATGGGTTCGATGTGTCTTCTTCGGGTAAGGTGGAGGTAGCATATATCTTTTGATTGAACATGCACCAATATTTGTTGGTGTGACGGAATCGGAGGTGAACGTACTTGTTTTTATGGTGGGTTTCATCTTTTGGGCGCTCGATTTCAATGTGGGCTAATTGGTCGACCACGCTCGTGAATTTCAATTTTACAAGACCATGGTGGGGCGAATCTTTTCTGTCATAATAATGGGCGTAGTACCGATCAATATTCTTATAAACTGATTCGATCACCACATACTGTGGAAGCGTCACTCCAGCCATCCTATATATATATATATATATATATATATATATATATATCATCAAATCATTCAAAATTTCAAATGCATGCATGTAACACCATCTACCTAGACAAATTAACCAAAATTACATATAAAATAATTCTTCGGATCCGAAATTAATCAAAACTAACAGCTAGCTAGCTTTATATATTATAAGGAATTAATGGGCTGAATTCGAATTCATAAATAATTATATAAATGAAAAACTAATTATAATAACAGATTCCAGAAACAGCTCATGCATGATGTATATATATAAACTAGCTAGCTAGAAGCCTATAACGTAACACACTTACAGAACAGCAATGGCCAATGGAGGATGATCAAAGAAACAAGTTAGGATATAATAATATACGGAAATATATATTTGAAAGAGGAATTAATTATATATATAGGAAGCTTAATTATGTCACAAATTAAAAATATGAAAATTAATTAATTAGTTATATATAATAACAGAATCGAAACAGTAGAAGAGATATATACTAGGTAGCTAGAACACTTAGGGAAATATATATTTGAAAGAGCTAGGTAGCTCAGGAAATTATAATAATATATGAATTTCAATTGTTGTGAGTACAAGCTTCTTGTGCACCCTCTCATTTATAGATAACTTTTGGGATGGGGTGGTGTGAACTGTGAATGTGATACACGTAGCCCTTGGAAGTTGGAAGAGATCTCACAGATTTCATTTACGTAGGAGGATAATATTTTTTATATCCCTTTAATTTCTGTCGCCTGATTAACGTGCTTAATTATTTTATTCCTTAGGATCTTCACCTAATCTTCGTTCTTCATTATTTTAGTTGCTTATACAAAATAAAATAAAAAATCATATGATATGTTCAGTAAATCAAAGTCCTAGGCCTTTGCGTCTTCCGAGACCGATCTAGTCACGTTTTCACACACACATATATAATTTAGTGATAAAAAATACAAAGAAAATGATGACAATAATTTTTACTATTATTTTATTTTTTTTCCTTGCATTCAATGAAAGAATGGAAATTTTTTTTTTTTTTTTTTTTATTATAATTGGGTGGATTCGACCAATTTAGTCAACTTTAGTAATTAGATTGTCATGTGGTACTACACCACCGTAACAGGCCAGTAAAACATAATCATAATTATTACATGCATGCCCCTTAGATCTCTCCTGTTATTCTGATTCCAAACATTATGATTTTATCGCTAAGTCTACCATCATACTTTCTTAAATAGGTCAGACTTTGAGATGAAAATTTATAATATTTTTCAGTATTAGAAGTGATACGTTTTTGTATCAGAGATAATACTTTTTTCAATTCAAAAAATATTGTAATAATTACAAAAATGTCACCATCCTTTTATTTTTAGCATTTTTTTTATAAAATAAATGTGATACTTTTTAATATTAGAAGTTATCTCTTTCAGAATTATAACTGATACTTTTTCCGTTTAATATAAGGTTTTATACACATCGGATCCATGTATAAGAGATCACCTCTTGATTTATATATTGTTATTTAAACATTATTCGTTTTATATAATTAATTTGATTTTGTTTGATTCACTGACCCATACATTAGTTTTTAATATGTCAGATATCCAAACAAGGTCCACTATATTAAATAACACATGGATTCTTCTTCTTAATTTGTGTACTGTAATATCCCCCACCCCCCCCACCCCATGCAAAAAAACAAAAACAAAAAAACCTTATTCGTATTCATTTGTTTAGTATCTCATGTTACACGTTATTCCAATGATCAACTCCAGTACTTCTTCAAATGGCGTGAAAACTCTCATAACTGTCATTCTATTACTCTAATTTTATTTGAGAAAAAGTATCATTCTATACAATCGAGGTGAAAAATTCACATTTTCTCACATTTACCCTTATTTAATATATTCGCATAAGATGTATACGGTATACATTTGATTATTTTATTAATATGTGTGCATTTATCCAGAATAACATCTAAAAATTGAGGGAGTAATATTTTTTCGGAAGGCACATATATGAAAATCTATGGTCACTTTAATATCATATCTAACTTTTTTTTACTATATCATAAAATGCAATGAATAATATTTAATGATAAAAATTTGTGTTGGACCGACTAACGGCTCACAATCCATTAAATGGGTCAAACCACATCAAAATCCACCCAGGCCCACTACCCCAATTATGCCCAGGCCAAACTCTCCGTCACACCAGCCCACCCTCGCGCCCCCTCCCTTCTTTATTTCCAATTTTTTTGTTTTCTGTTTCGTTAATCATTTTTTCTTTTTTCTTTTTTCAAAAACCATCTATTTCACCCCATTTAATTATTGAGCATATTGCACGAGCCCCACGCACTAGTATTGATCGAGTGCACTGCGAGAAATGTTGGATAAAAAAATTAATTTAATTCAAAAAAAAATAAAGCAATTCAATTCAATTCAATTTTATGGTTCACTAATTCCATTTTATGATATATATTTATTTCAAAAAAATTAATTATCGAAGTGTAATCCACGAGCCTATGCGTTAGCATCGGGCGAAAACACTACGCGAGATGCCGGATAAAAAAATTAATTGAATTCAAAAAATTAAATTAATTCAATTTAATTTTAGATTTCACTAATTTCATTGTAGGGTATATATTTATTTCAAAAAAAATTAATTATCGAGCGCAGTGTACGAGCCCACGCATTAGTGTCATGCAAATGCACTGCGCGAGACGCTGGATAACAAATTATAGGGTTCACTAATTCCATTATATATACATATATATTATTAAAAAAATTAATTATCGAGCGCAGTGCACTCGTCCGACGCTTACGCGTGAATGAGTACACTGCGCGAGACGTCGGATAAAAAAATTAAATTAAATAAAAGAAAACAAAAAACAATAACAATGAAGATATTAAAAAGTGGGAAAAAAATAAAAAGAGAAGGAAAGGGGAATGAAGACCAATGAAAAAAAAAAATCAAAAAAGAAAAAGTGGAGGAGGATCATTCATGCCTCGAATAGAGATCCGTTTACTATAAGAATTCATTTAACGGTCTCACGGGAGTGTAGCTCATATTTAAGTATTACGAAAGGGCAAACCTTACTTATTAGTTTGCACTAATATTATGTGAAATTTATTTTTTTTATATGAATGAATATGATACATAAATTGGTAAGATACAATGACTTAATTTTGATGTAATTAAAAAACTAATTTAATTGAATTATGAAAACATTATTTAAATTAATAAATATTAATTTATTAATTAATGAATATTTTTATTAATTTATAGAGATTTTAATGTATATGTTTTCATTTGTATAGTATGTCATGTTACATTATTCGGACTAGATACATTTTTTTTAACTATATATCCTGGTATATTAGATCAACTCTAGTACTTATTTCAAATAGCGTGAATTACCCCCCCCCCCCCCCCCCGGTACGCTTCCAAGAAAATTCTGAAATTATTTAGCTCGTGGTATGACAATCTGATACAAATAAAATAATATATTTGAACCGTGAAAATATTTTTTTAAGTCAAAAAACGTAATTTTTAAAGTAATATATTATTATAAAAGTTATGCTTTTGTAATTTTTGGGAAAAATAGTTCAAATGGTGAATTTTAAATTATTGAAAAATTCACCACTTTTGAATGAATTTGTAAATTTAATACGATTTTAAAAAAATTGGGGTGATAAATTTGCTATAAATTAAGAGGTTGGAATATTATTATAATGTTTTAAAAATCATATATAAATTACAAATTTGTTCAAATATAGTAATTTTTTTGGTAATTAACTAGAATTTTATATATAACCGCCCTAAATAGGTAATGTTCCACTGTAGTATCATTCAAATCGAAAAGTTCAAAAGAAAATAAAATAGGTTGAACTGGCTAAATCGGTAGTTTGTAACGGTCAGTTTTACGGTTTCTCTTTTGGCACATTGTAATCAAACCGTGTACAAGTCAGTTCTGATTAAGGTACCCAACTAGAACCGTACATGGTACCAGCTGAAAATTGGTAATTTGTAACCGTCAGTTTAGTTTCAGATGGGCACCTCTAGTGAGACTATCAGACAGGCGAGCCGCAGGTAAGTCCCTCTTGCACCGCCCGCATCAACCATAACACTAAAAATTATCACTCATAAGACTAAAAAGTATCACTTATACCCTGAAAAGTATCAAGTCGATCTGTTGCTTGACTTATATGAGTTTATTTCATCCAAATTAATGTTCATTCCATTTCATTTAGGGTTTAGAGTTTAGGTATTTACAGTTTATGGATTTTTAGGATTTATTAATATCAATTAGGGTTTATATTTTATTCAATATTATGAATTACCGAGCGCAGTGCACGAGCTCAATTCGTCAAATAAAAATATATAAATTAATTCACTTTAATTTTAGAGTTCACTAATTCTATTTTAGAGTATATATATTTATTTTGAAAAAATTAATTATCGAGCGCAATACACGAGTCCACATGTTAGTGTCGGGTGACTGCACTGCACAATTCGTCAAATAAAAATATATAAATTAATTCACTTTAATTTTAGAGTTCACTAATTCTATTTTAGAGTATATATATTTATTTTGAAAAAATTAATTATCGAGCGCAATACACGAGTCCACATGTTAGTGTCGGGTGACTGCACTGCACAATTCGTCAAATAAAAATATATAAATTAATTCACTTTAATTTTAGAGTTCTTTAATTCTATTTTAGAGTATATATATTTATTTTGAAAAAATTAATTGTCGAGCGCAATACACGAGTCCACATATTAGTGTCGGGCGACTGTACTGTGTAAGTGGCTGGATAAAAATAATTAAATTAATTTACTTTAATTTTAAGGTATATATTTTTGGGGGAAAAACTTAAAATAAAAATCCAAAAATCCAAAAAAATAAATAAATAAATAAATGAAATAAAGGTTTGACGCAAGCCTAAAAAGTAACAAGAGACCTGCCCATATTAAAATATACAACAAATTAAACGAAGGAATCCATGCACGTATGTGTTATCTAATAAGTGGACAGCATTGTTGAAATTGATCCTTTTAAAAAATAATGTATGGGGCGATGGTGAAACAAACAAAATAAAATGAATTTTTTTTATTTCATTTTGTATTTACCCTATCAATACAAGCTATGTGTATAATTAGTGATATGATATCATACGAATATAACTAGAGAGAAGCGGCAATGGAATAACTTTCATCAGGATTTACCTGTTACGCTTGCATAATGCCACATCACAACCTAATAAAGTTGACTAAAGTTTGCAGTCCGCTCAATTACTATTAAAAAAATGAAAATTTCAATTCTTTCATTATTCTATAACATATTGTCATCTTCCACGGATGGGATCCTCTATTTCAGATTTGGTGTTCCAACTCGTATTCCACGATTAAATTTATAAAGTTTTCTTCCATTTTTTTCATCAATTTTAATTTATTATGTTTTAGTTTAATTTTATGATTGTTTTTAGGGTTCACCCCACCCAATTAGGGGTTTATAATCATTTTTTAGTATTTAATTGTCAAAGAAATGATTATTATGGTTGATTATTTTAAAAATATGATTTATAATTTTTAAAAATTTAATCTTTTGTTGAGATGTGACTAGGTCAATTATGTAATAATTAGTTTTTATTTTTATAATATCTATTATTAAACTTGTTAAATCGATAATGGAATACGGGTTGGAGCACCAAATCTGGAATAGAGGATCTCAAATTTCACGCGGTACTTGATTGTGTAATTTTAATAATATTTATTATAAAATAAAATTTAATTATATTATAGTATAGTATAAATAATTATAGTCATCATTTATCAAAAATAAAATGAATTAAAAAAATTATAAACTTTAATTACGATATAATTAACCATAATAATAGAAAATTGAAAATTCAATATTAAATATTAAAAATAATTATAAACTCTAATTGGGCGGAGTGAACCCTCATAAATAATTGTAAAATTAAACTAAATCATAAAAAATGAAATTGAAGAAAAAAAGTAGATGAAAAACTCGTAATTTAAAAGTGCAATATGGAGTTAAACATAGAGAGGGCAATGAGAAATCTTATATACTTCGCTCCTGTATGAGATTTCCAAATGCACTCTTTGTTTCTGTACTTCCCACTTGTACGAAATTTCCCAATGCACTCTTTGTATTTAACTATGTGTTACACTTTCGAATTACGTGTTTTTATTGTATTTTTTTTCTTCAATTTCATTTTTTTTTGCTTTAGTTTAATTTCACGATTATTAACTAGGGTTTATAAATATATATATATATATATAATTTTTAGTTTTTCAAATAATAATTTATTATTATACTTGATTATTTCATAATTATAATTTAAAATTTTTTATTCATTTTTTTTATAAATGTTGACTATGGTTATGTATGTTATAAGTAATTTTTATTTTATAATACAATCATAAAATTAAATTAAATCACAAAAAAATTGAAATTGAAAAAAAATGGTAGGTCTTGTGTCAACTCATAACCTTAAAAAGTATTGCTCAGAAAAAAAAAAATATCAAAATCAGTATTACCCGTAACATTAAAAAGTATCACTCAAAATTCAAAAATTCTCACATATATCCGTAAAAATATCACTTATTTTGATATTTTTTAGTCAACACGTTGAGCGGGTTAAAGTGTTGACCATTTAATTTACATCTTATATACAATATGAGAACTTGCCAAAAAAAAACAAAAGATAAAAAAAATCGTAGTTTGAAAATGCAATACGGTGTGAAATAAAGAGGGAGCACGAGGAAACCCCATATATGTGTTCCCACCAACACCCCATCCCAAAAGTTATCTATAAATGAGAGGGTGCACAAGAAGCTTGTACTCACGAAAAGAATAAAGAGAAAGAATTAATTAATTTACTCTTTCAAATATTTCCAGTAATCTAGCTTGGTTTCATCCTCCCATTGCTTTTCTGTACGTAAGTTTTGCAATATCTCGATTTTGTTATTATTTTCATATTTCAAATAATCAATTCATGTTATAATATATATGTTTAATAATATAAGTTTGTCTAATTCAACTTGGGTTCTGCTCTGTACCTAGCATGGCGGAGACGCTTCCACAGTTGGTGGTGCTCAAAGCAGTTTCCGATGGCCGCTACGCCTATTACCTCGACGAAACCGGCTCGTACTGTGGCAACGTACGAGTCGGAGACGTCAGTGTGTTCGACCCATTAGCCCAGATTGAAATCGAGCGAGCACAAGATGCAAGATACTACAACAAGTACGTCCACCTCCGATTTCCTCACACCAACAAATATTGGGCGTCTAAGTTCGACAACATGGTCTTTGCCACCTCCGACCAACCCCAAGAAGACACATCCAACCCATCGTGTACCTTATTTCATCCCAAAATCATCGATAAAAACCTCTACTTGATTCACGTCCAATCCAAGAGAGCCGTTCGGACACCCCGCGGTCTACACCTAGACAACCAGAACGATGGAAATGGTTCATTAGGTGAGGAACATGCCTTCAATTTGGTGAATTGCGACGAACTAGTTAAGCTGCCTAAGTTCGTCGCATTCAAAGGAGACAACGGTAAGTATCTGAAATCGGTGTGGCTTGAGGGTCACCCCTACCTCGAATTCTCATCGGATGATCCGAACCAGAACGAAACGGCGCACGAGGTTCAGCTGCTGAAACACGGCCATGTCTGCCTCAAATCTGTATATTTCGGAAATTTCTGGAGGCGGAGCCCTAACTGGATATGGGGCGATTCGAGCTGCGAAAACGGGAAGGAGACTTGGTTCTGGCCCGTCAGACTGTCTGATGGCAAGATTGCTCTTCGGAGCGCAGGCAACGACAACTTCTGCAAACGTCTTACCGATGAGGGGAAGACGAGTTGCCTCAACGCCTGCGCTCCCACCACGGCCATTGAAGCGCGGTTGCAGATGGAGGAACTC
This sequence comes from Perilla frutescens, assembly GCA_026008535.1. NCBI lineage: Eukaryota > Viridiplantae > Streptophyta > Magnoliopsida > Lamiales > Lamiaceae > Perilla > Perilla frutescens. The sequence continues at coordinate 49,598,430 of BRKX01000015.1, forward strand.
GTTGACGAGACGAACATATACAATCTTAGGCTTCGGATGGATCACGCTCGAGTGTTCGATGAGAAACCCTATGTTGCCGGCACGGTCACTGCTATCAATGATCGTGACAAAGGAGAGATGAATGTCGGGGTGAAACTAGGACACGCCGTCGCTAATTCTTACTCTTTCAGTAAGAGCTTGGCGATATCGACGAGCTTCAAAGCCAGCATCCAAACTGACATTAAGTTGGTACCAAAAGCAGCCGTGAAAACAACATTGGAATTCTCTGTGTCCGTGACGGGGACGTTGACGTGGGGTCATATCATGACGGAGACGAAGACGATCGAGGCTAATGGCTCAGTTCCGGTGCCGGCGAGGTCTAAGGCGATTGTGCATTGCGTGGGAACGCGTGGGAGATATAGTATTCCCTTCTCTTACACGCAGAAAGATAAGAGGTCTACCGATGGGAAATCCGAAGTCACTGAACATTCCGACGGTATCTTCACCGGTGTTACCTGTTACAACTTCACCTTTCAGGTGATGAAAACCGAACCTCTTTGAACGACGACGACACAATTCCCACCGCTGATGAGATAGTTAGGGTTTTCTCTTCATTTTCTGTTTCTAATGTGTATCAGTGCATGTATATATGATCATGTCGTCTATCTTTAAATTTTGTGAGGGTTTTTTTCATCGACTTCACTGAAGTTGGTTTTTTCCCTCACTATATATGCTTGATTATGTATGTTTGCTTCAATTTACTTTTCTTGTACTAAAAAAAAAATCACTTTTCTTCATTTTCGACTATATATATTACTTTTTATTAACGTTTTTTTTGGAGCAATATTTTTGTAAAATTTCCCTTTAATGATAGACCTAAAATCATATTTATGTGCACCAAATTGATGTTTTTTTATCATTAATACTGAACTTGTATTTTTTAGAATTGAATTTGTTGAAAATCTTATATTTTTCAAACATCTTTTTAAATTCCATTCATGAGCTAAAAACTGATAAAATGAAATTAATTTTATGCATGTAGTTATGATTTTAGATCTATAATTGTAACACCACGAAAAAAAAAGTATAGTATAAATTTCATGAAATTAGAACCTCAAATTAGTCTGGACTATTTAATTATGGGCTTAGAGGCACGGTAGAAGTAAGAAAAATTTCAACCTTAGATGAGTATTAAAATAAATATTAAAGCTCATATTATAAAAGTAGAAGTTAATGGGATCGTTTTGATATCAAAACTTATTCAAATCAGACTTCATTTAATCTTCCATCGAAAATTTATTTCTTTGACAATTTGAACCTAAAAATATTCCAAGTAAGCCCAATAATTCTATTCATACTAGATTCCAGACAAACTCTATCCCATTTCAATTGTTCTATTAATAAGATATGTGTGTTATATATAGCTTTGTTATTAAAAGGAATCAAAATAATGATATATTGTTTAATTAATTTCCTCTGCCAATGCATGCTGGCCACTTGAAATTGATTTGGGAGTGTTAAATGTCCAAAAGCTAATAGCACCTACGTCTGCTGATAAGTAGTAATATATGCTTAATTTTATTTTTCTTTTCCTTAAGTAGAGTAATACATGCTTAGTCATATTATATATATAGATAGTTATAGGATAGTGCACGTGAGTGTAGGAATGTGTGTGTAAATATCACTACAAGAATTCGTCGGGATAGCGACGGAAATTTCCGTCGGTAATCCAAGATTTTCCGTCGTTAATTTGACTTAACGACGGATTACCGACGGAAACTCATCGTCGTTATTCCGTTTGTCGGCAATAAATTTTAACGACGGATATGGTCCGTCGTTAGCTGTAACGACAGCCATAATGACGGATATGGTCCGTCGTTAACGGTGGTGTCGTCTACAGTCGTTACGTTTTACGACGGACTATGTCCGTCGTTAATAATTGAAAATAAATGAAAATTAAAAAACCGATTAATATAACGACGGACGAAGTCCGTCGTTAATAATTAAAAATAAATTAAAATTTAAAAACCGATTAATATAACGACGGACTCTGTCTGTCGTTAATAAATAAAAATAAATTAAATTTGAAAACGGATTAATTTAACGACGGACAGAGTCCGTCGTTAATAAATTAAAAATAAAAATATTTTTTTTTTATTAATTTCTGTTTTTTATTTATTTTGTTTTTTTTTTGTAATTTAGATTATTGTTTGTAAATAAATTATGGAAAAACTATAATAAATATATATTAAATAAGCAATACAATACAATACATAAAATATAATGTACTATAATAAAGAGTGTATAAAATACAAACAATAATAGTGTCAAGATGAAGATGAAGGAGGGCCCCTAAACTGCGCCCGCATCAGCTCGAACATCTCGGCCTGCTGGCGCAGCATCTCCTGCTGCTGATCGATCTTCTCCTGCTGGGCTTGGAGAAGCGCTGCCTGTGCGTCCATCTTCTCCTGGAGAGCCACCTGCTGGGCATCCATCTTCTCCTGGAGAGCCCTGATGGCAGCCTGAGTGTCAGGCTGTGGAGGAGCTGCAGATGAGACGCTAGGAGCTGAATAACTCCTAGATCGACTGCCGAGCCCAAACACTCGATTCTTCTTCGAGTGTCGTAGGGCAGCGTCCACGTATACGGCGCTCATGTCCACGGGTGGTGGCGCCTCATCTGTGCCAGGAGTCGGCTGGCTCAACTCCTCAACCCGAGCCAATACATCAGCCTATTCACAAAATCGAAAAAGAATGATTAAATATTTAATTTCTATGTTATTAATAAATTTATAATTTTTGCTAAATTAACTTACAGCTATACGGGCAGACTTCCCATCTGTGTGGGATCCATCGGCATTGTCGTGCAGCCTCCTGAATGTCTCCCACGCCACGTCATTGGGCTGCACGCCCTTCTCCTTAGCCTATTAATTGGATAGAGATGTTAGCACAAACATATTAAAAAATAAATAAATAAATATTAATTTTATTGCATACCAAAGCTGCAGCATGCGCAACTGCACTCCGAGAGCCTCCTCGATGCTTCACAATGCCTGTGCCAGGACCATCGGGCTCAGTCAGATGATTCTTCGATGCGATCGCTGACTTCTTCTTGAAGGCATCACTGTCCCAGTACGCCTTGAAGCCCTCCCACATCTCAGGAGGCATGAATGGAGGGCAGCCCTTGGTCCTATCCTTCTTGAAGGTATGGACCATGTCCCTGTATCTCTGAGGAGCCCTGAGCTCCCATGCTGCCCAAATGGCATCCTCCAAAGTGGGATCCCAAAACCACTCCTTCTGCAAGATATTGAGAACATGTGAAAATACTAAACTTATATAACATTTTAAAATATATGTATATAATAATAAGATACCCGGAACTCCTCCCTATATGTCTGCCTCCTCTCAAGGGGCACCATCTTCCAGGTGTAAGCACCCGGGTGCAAAAACCTCTTGAAGCTCTGTGTGATGGTGGCTGAGTCGGGATAACTGGGCATCAATTGGCTTCCAAATGTAAAAAACAATAAATATATTAGAATATTACAGTTATTAAAATAATAATCTGTAAAAAAATATTCAAAACTATCTAATTCAACATACCCATCCTGAAGCCAACAACGACGACGACCCTGCGCATCAACATCGGGCAGTGACGATCCGGATAGTGAGATCTCGCCAACTGGGCCGCTCAGGCCCACAGATGATGATGATGAACCTCCAGCTGAGGTAGTACCGCCTCCCTGCATCTGCAATGCCATATTAAGTTTAGTTTATGAAGTTAGCAAATTGCAACGGTACTAAGTACTTGAATAAGAAAACATCTATATATATCAAATAAGACCAACCACACTAATCATCTATGTCATCATCATCACTTATACTGTCATCTGATAAATCGATCTCTGGTTCTATATCTTCTTCATCATCTTTTTCTTCTTCTTGAATGTCTATTAGCCCACCATCTGGATGATTTGGTATAGGATCGTCATCTATTGTGAGGGTATGCAAACCATCAACTTTATCCTCTTGAAAGGCTGAGGTTATGATTGTATTATCATCCTCTGATGGTACTTCAACATTAGATTGAGCCTTTATTTTGCAGACCGCCCACCAATCACTTCGAGAGCGATTTAAAGTTGGGTATTCACAATAACACACTTGGATTGCTTGTTTAGCAAGCACAAATGGATCAGATCCTGAATACTTACGCTTATGATTTATAGAAACCATTTTGTAGTCAGGATGCACTTTTGTTCCTTGTGTTGATGTATCAAACCACTCACATTTAAACAACACTGTCTTCTTAATAGGTAGACCAGCGTATTCCAACTCAATCACCTCCATCAATCGCCCGTAATATTCAGTGTGTGTCCCTTTAATGCAGACTCCACTATTTATTGTAGCTCGCTGTGAGCCGTGGGCAATTGTGTGAAATTGTTACCCGTTAATAAAGTACACAGGGTATACATTAACGGAACGTGAAGGCCCACTTGAAAGATCACGCATGATCTTGTTGACATTATTAGTTGGTTCTTGTGCCTGTTACAATAGAAAACTTCATACAATGTTACAGTTGCTCATGTATACTTACATTAAGGTTTTCGGATATCATATACTTACATATTTGGCGAACCAGCTCGCAAATTCTTTATCCATTCGTTTTTCAATATTTTCCATTGAGATATTCGAGCACGATACTTTCAATTGGTCAACGAACACACTTCAAAAAATTAAGCATGGATTAGAATTTGGTGAAATAACACTAACACATTTTAAACAGTTCACATGCTTACGTTGTGTATGGTTCAACTTCTGGACAATTAAGCAACACGTAAATCTGTGCTGCAGCATACTCGTTCTCCGTCAAATATCTTTTTGACATTCTTCCAGATGGTCGACCGTGCTGCTTGAAAATCGACAGATTTGTTGCACTGTCATCTTGTGCGTCTCCAATACCTTCATAATTACGAGGCATGTTTCTATGTCTCGTTTTTACAAAATCTTCAAAATAATACGAACAGAAGGTCGAAGCTTCTTCCACCAAATAAGCATTACAGATTGAGCCCTCAACTCTTGCTTTGTTTCGGACGTTGTTTTTCAACTTCCTCAAGTACCGTTCAAATGGATACATCTATCGATACTGTACAGGCCCAGCAAGTCTGGCTTCATCAGCCAAGTGGACTGGTAGATGCTCCATTGAGTCAAAGAAACTTGGTGGAAAAATGCGTTCAAGTTTACACAATATGATTGGAATACTTTCATGCAACCGACACACATCATCAACAGTGATACTTCTGGCTGTCAAATCCTTGAAGAATAAACTCAATTCCGTGATTGCCTTCCAAACATTGGAAGGGAGAAGTTCAGCAAATGCAATCGGGATAAGTCGTTGCATCAACACGTGGCAGTCATGGCTTTTCATGCCAAACATTTTCAATTTTCTCATATCCACGCATCTGCTCATGTTGGACACGTACCCATCTGGAAATTTCAACTCTCGAACCCATTCAAATAAGATGTTCTTCTCTTTCTTGTCCAACGTATAACAAGCCTTTGGATACTTGCCTGTGGACTCGTTCCGATTTAGCTCTGGTCTTGAACAATACATATTCAACTCTTGTCTAGATTTGGAGGTATCTTTTGTCTTCCCCTGCACATTCAACACAGTATTGAATAGATTATCAAACACATTCTTTTCAATGTGCATGACATCCAGATTATGACGAATCAATAGTGAGCTCCAGTATGGAAGATCCCAAAAGATACTTTTCTTTTTCCACCCGCAACCTTTGGAAATTGTCACATTATCATTATTCTCTGTGACTTTTTGAAGACCCAATGCTTCAATGCGAGCCAGAATTTCGTGTCCCGATCTCGTCTCTGGAGGTCCTCCATTCACCACTTTGTTTTTTAAGAATGCTTTTTTATTTTTTCGGAAAGGGTGGTTTGCAGGTAAGAATTTACGATGGTTATCAAACCATGATTGTTTACCACTGCATGATAAGGTGAAGGCGTCAGTGGACTCCATACAGTGTGGACATACCAATCTCCCAGCAGTGCTCCAACTAGATAATATGGAGTAAGCGGAAAAATCACTAATTGTCCATATCACTGCTGCTCGCATCTGAAAATTCAGTTTCAATGAAACATCATATGTAGGCACACCAACCTCCCACAATTGAATCAATTCAGATATCAAAGGTTGTAAAAATACATCCAACTTCTCTTTCGGATTACGTGGCCCTGGCACTAATACAGTTAGGAACATGTACTGCTCTTTCATACACATCCATGGGGGTAAATTATACGGTGTAATGATGACGGGCCACGAAGAATACTGTTGTCCTGATTGCCCAAATGGTTGGAACCCATCAGTAGATAGACCCAACCTAACGTTACGTGCTTCAGAAGCAAATTGAGGAAAACTTGTGTTCAGATGTTTCCATGCAGGAGAGTCTGCTGGATGTCGCATTACTCCGTCATCAACAGATGATGCATGCCACCGCATATCCTTTGCTGTTGCATTAGATGCATACATCCTCTGTAACCTCGGAGTGAGTGAAAAATAATACATCTTCTTGTGTGCAACTGTGGCCTTCTGTCTTTTTTGCGAACGGCGACTCGTTTCCTTGAAACGGGGATGACCACAGAATTTGCATTCAGTCAATTCACTATCAGCAGCCCAATAGATCATACAGTTGTTGAAACAACAATCGATCTTCTCAACAGGTAGCCCCATACCCCGCAGTAACTTTTTTGTGGTGTAGAAATTATCAGTTACCAAATTGTTCTCAGGAACTATCTCTTTCATTAATTAAGTTAGCTGATCAAAGCATCTCTCTGACATGTTATTCTCAGATTTCAAGTTCAGCAGACGAGCAACGAGTGACAATTGAGAATGGTTCTGACAACCCGGCCACAATTCTTTGTCTGCGGCCCTCAACATGTCATAAAATCGCTGCGCTTCTGGATTTGGGGCCTCCTCGGTATGATCATCGACATTGATGTTCATATGCGGACCAGCAGCATCCATTACCATGTTCTGGTATGTATTCACTCCATTCTGACCACCCAAATTCTGATCGGTGTCCGGATGCACCTGTTGTTCGCCTTGATAAATCCATACACGATAATTGTGCACAAATCCTTTTTTTGCCACGTGTAGTCTAACGGTAGACGGCGTTTGGAATGGAATGTTCTTACACTTACGACATGGACACTTAATCTTGTCTACACTCATGAAGGACGGTTGATGATAGGAAAACTCGATGAAAGCATTTAGTCCATTAAGGAAGTCCGGATTCAAAGCACCATTCTGAAGGTATCGCCGGTACATCCATTCACGATCTAGACTCATTGTAGAAGACCAATTTCTAGAATTTTTGATCGTAAAATACGCACCGATTATCGTTCAATTAAAAATAAAATAATTCATTTAAAAAATAGCGCTGAATTTTTTAAAAATTTCGGCAGCACCTATGTGAATTTCCTAGTCCCAAGTTCTCGACTCTACGCTAATTGATCTATGTTCTTCTAATCGATTCAAAACAGCAATACCAAGAAAAACCAACAATTCAGTAAAGAGGGATCCAGGGGCCCTCATCCCAAACAAAAACCAACAATTCAATAAAGAGGGATCCAGGGGCCCTCATCCCAAACAAAAACCAACATTTCAATAAAGAGGGATCCAGGGGCCCTCATCCCATTTAACATAATTGACATACTCAGCATAATAAATCCATACATAACACACTTAGCCTAAATTGTCCAAATAAATTTAACATAATTAATTGACATCTAAATGCATAAATAACATACTTAGCATGCTAATTGCCTAAATAACAAACTTAATTAGCCTAAATTTGCCAAATAAATTTAACATAATTAAATGACATATAATTGAAAAAAAAAACATACTTAAACTAATCTACCACATAATTTGTACAATTTAAAATATAAACCTAATCTAACCTAAACTAACAACTAACATATAATTAACCTAACCTAACCTAAACAAACAAATAATTAATCCAAATTAAAATATAAACTCCTAATATACACTAAACTAACAATATAATTAACATATAATTAACCTAACCTAATCTAACCTAACCTAAATAAACACATAATTAATCCAAATTAATTATCAAAAAAACCTAATCTAACCTAAACATATAATTAACCTACTGAAATTATTTACAACAATATATATATACAATATATATACTGAAATTATATATAATATATATATTGAAATTTAAAAAAAACTGAAATAAAAAAAATTGTAAATCTTACCTTCTGGACGGCGACGGCGGAGGCAGGCGGCTGGGCGGCGACGGCGGAGGAAGAGCGGCAGGGCGGCGAGGCCGGAAGGAGTGCGGCTGGGCGGCGACGTCTGGCACAGAGAGAGAAAGAGAAAGAGAGAGAGGGGGCGGTGGCGGAGGCGGAGGAGGCCGGGCAGGGGGGCGGCGACGGCTGCGGAGGAGGCCGGGCAGGGGGCGGCTACGGCGGGACGAGAGAGAGAGAGAGAGAGAGAGAGAGTTCGATTTGGGGGAAAAGGGCGGGGGGCCGAATTATCTGAAAATTTACGACGGCCTTAACGACGGACACGTCCGTCGTTAAATTTCCCAGAATTTAAATAATTCTAAATTCATAATATTAACGACGGACACGTCCGTCGTTAAATTTCCCAGAATTTAAATAATTATAAATTCATAATATTAACGACGGACACGTCCGGCGTTAAATTTCCCAGAATTTAAATAATTATAAATTCATAAATATAACGACGGACACGTCCGTCGTTATATTTCCCAGAATTTAAATAATTCTAAATTCATAATATTAACGACGGACGTGTCCGTCGTTAAATTTCCCAGAATTTAAATAATTCTAAATTCATAATATTAAATTTTCCAGAATTTAAATTATTTGAAAATTCTAATATTAACGACGGAATAGGGACGTCGTTATGTATTACGACGTTTTATCCGTCAGTATTCCGTCGTTAAGTTTACCGACGGACAGTTCTGTCGCAAGTCCGTCGGTAATTACGACCCGAATTTTTTCCGTCGGGAAGTCCGTCGGTATTCAGTGATTTTTTTGTAGTGTATGGGGGTTTCTTAACTAGCAGCAGCAGCAGTAGTAGTAGTAGTAGTAGTAATAATAATAATAATAATAATAATAATAATAATAATAATAATAATAATAATAATAATAATAAAATTGTAAACCAATTGAAATGGGACATTAGGAAATCCATTTAAAAAGATTAGTGTACATAGTAGTACACGTGCAATGTATGTTAAGTATGTATGCGTGTGTGTGTGTAGTGGAGGGGTTAGGTAAAAATCAATCTTAATGTGGGAATTAGGACCATATCTCACACCACACAATCCGTAAAAATTAAAGGCCCAAATTTGATTAAAAGGGCGGTGTCAATTCTGTAATATTTGAAAAAAAAATCGGGCGGGGGCATTAACATAATTTGGTAATTCTTAAAAAAATCACAGAGTATTTGATAATCGGTCGTCAGTGCTAATGAAGTGTTAGCATCATGCTAACAAAGCGATATCGTGATGTTAATTAAAATTTTATAATATTGTTAACGAAAAATATATTCTAAAAAATAATTATAAACCTAATTTGATTTAATAAATCCTAATTGAATGGAAAAATCATAATTGAATGAAATAAACATTGATTGGATGTGATGAACCTTAAATAAGTCGAAACAAATCACATCAATAATATATATGTACTACGTTAGCATTCTGATTTTGATTCGTCAGCACTGTGAATACACTATGTTATGCACATGACAATACTCTACCAACATACGTTATAAACTATAATTAGATGGAATGAACTCTAATAATCAATTAGGAACTAAAAAAAATTTAAAAAAAATCATTAATCATTATTAGATGGAATAAACCGTAATTGAGATGAAATAAACCATAATTGAGATTGAATAAACCATAATAAATATGTGCTACACTAGCATTATGATAATTCTTTCTTAGCACAGTGAATACATTATGTTAGCATATGCTAAATACTTCGTTAGCATACATTATAATAATGTTGATGAAGCATTATTATAAGCTAACGAAAGCATTTATAACTTGGGTATGCGTAAAAATTTATCTTTTCTATTTTTCATCCATATTTTTTCATCTAAACATAACCTTTCGACATCTTAAATGAAAGAGCACAAAGAGAGCTTTAATATGATATATTTTTTTTTACGGGCATTGGATTAAAAACGAGCAAGTTATGATCGTTTAAATTTTTTTAAGATATTTTTTAAAAATTACTGACATCATCAATTTTAAAGGCTTGAACGGAAATAGTCTTCATTCCTTTTTTTTTCCCTATTATTTATAAAATTGCCACCTTCTTTTCCATTAAATCTCAACAATTAGATCATTATTAAATTAAATGGTGGAGATGTGGTCCTAATTCCCACACTAGGAAAAAGGTCATTCTCTCTCTCTCTCTCTCTCTCTCTCTCTCTCTCTCTGTATATATATATATATATATAGTTGGGGGGGTTTTGGCTATGATAGATCAAAAGTAAAAGCAAGGAAAAAACGAAGAGGGAAAAAAATTGAAGGAAGAAAATAGGAAGAAAATGAAAGAAAAGAAAGATGAGTTTTTTTTTATCACCAAAGCCTTCTTTCAATTTAAAATTTCAGTCAATTCCACTGTTCAAATTTTATAATTTTTAGGTCATTGTAAATTTCTCCATCATTTTAAAAAAATTTAATTCAATATTATCTAATCTATTTAATTTCAGGTTTGGCCATAACATATTAAATGAACCCAACTCACAAATTCATATTTTTCCAGTTCTAGTTTAGCACTTGGGAATTAAATTAGGATTTTTAATTAGATCGAAGAATTATTTAGTCCTATAATTCTCAAATGTTGTATGTTGTTCAAGAGAAATTCTAAAAATTATAATTCACTTTTAAGTGTTAAACCAAATTTCTTACCATCCACATCTCTTCATTTTGGTCTAATAAGTCCGATAGATTCTCAAACTGGATCACTAAGCTGACTTAGTCCGTCAAATGTGTATTATTCGCTCGTGTGACTTTATTTCAGTTCCAAATGATCCTAACTTTAGGAAATTCTTATTTAAGTTATTTATGGTCTAAGTTATTACCTTATAGACCTAATTGAGGATTCTAAGTTAGAATCTCAATTTTGTAGGTTGAGATGAACGGGAAGCATAGTAGCATTTCACACATAATTGCACTATACATTGAGATCATCAAGGTGTGTTTTTGTATAACTCACAACTATGTTTTAAATTCATTTATGAAAAACATGTTACATGTTTTAATAGCATTGTTTACACATGAGTGGATGTTTAGAGACTTAATGCAAAGATGAATTCCTAATTATAAACATAGACGGTTCACTTTGTGACTAAATGTCTAGATAAGTAATCGTGAAATATTCATGTGATTACATTGGGTCTCTCATCCAATGAAGAAGAGTAAACTTTGTTATAAAGTATATTCATAGTTGATTTTCATGATTTATGCAGTATAAAAGTTTTAAAGCATGAAAGTATGACTTGGACGAATGTTAATGCCCACTGAGTATTTTCTGGTACTCAACCCAAATATTTTCAAATATTTTCAGGTTCTGGAGATCGAGCTGGTTGATGACAAACTGCTAGAGTGGGTTTGATGGTTGACCCATATGTGGTTTTTGCTCAAAACCATTTTTAAACTTATGTTTGTGTGTTAAATATTAAAAGCTTCCGTTAATACTCTGCAAAACTTTTAAGTTTGAAAGTTATTGACCTTAGTGGTCAGTTTTTGATTGTATAGAATGTACAGAGGATTTGACCGTTGAATTTTTTAATGTGTGGCCTGATTTTGGCTCTATAACTTACATGTTGATGGGTTATAATATACTTACATGTTAGCCAATGATTTTGAAAAGCTTTGTTGGAAGTCGACTTTGGGAACGCCTGAGTGTGTGGTTTGATCATTTTTAAATTGAGGTGTTACCCATTTACAAATTATTTATAAAGTTAATTTAATTACTTGAAAAATATTTTTCACGTAAGCATGTACGCATGTCTTTTGGTGACATTTTGGTCTACTGGGACTGAGGCGTTACAATAATTAAAGAAAATTATAAATAAATAATGTACTTTAAGGGATGAAAAATAATGAACAAAACAAATAGAAAATTTCGTCAATTTCAGTTAACAAAATACTCCCTCAGTTTCACAATAATTGATGTTTTAGCCTTTCCATTTTGTTTCAAATTACAGTATTTGATGTTTTAGACATTTTCACATTCATTCTCCCAATTTTATCCCTATCAAACTACTATAAAATCTCTTACATATTAACTTATCTTTGATAAATGAAATTTCTTCCATAAAATGTGACAGAGGTGGAGATAGAAGATGGTATATTTATCTCTTTCTTTACTTCTTAATTTTTGTTGTAAAACCTAAAACATCAATTATTATAAAATTGAGGGAATATTATTTAGGGGAATATGTCCGTCAAGGTAAACAATATGTGAATGTTTTGCACACTTAGTTATACTCCTCCGTTTCATAATGTTTATTGTTATATGATTTTAATCTAGAATTTACAATTAATTTTTTAGACTAAAATATATCTTCCTTCTATATCAAATAAAATATTATTCCTTTATATTTTCCTAAAAGTTAGCAAAATTTTATCTCTCAATATATTTATTTTGCTTTTAATTCTGCTACTAATATGAATACACTATGTTATTTAATTCAGGTGATCCTGATATATCTGGTTTGGCTGATAATGAGAATCTACAATCCTTGAACCTGCTGTAAGTATGGCTTAGTTTGTTATTGACTTATGGCTTGTGATTTTTGGACATGAAATCGATTCTTCGTATTACAAGTTTTGATTCTTGTTTTTTACCAGATATGATCTAACACCTTCAGATTATGTATCCATGATTATAATAGACTATGCCATGGTAACTAAATTGGAATAAACTTCATTTCTTCCCTACTACTATTCTGCTTTCTGTTACCTTCACTTCAATTTTATTTCAATGGTATATATTTTGGTGTTTTGCTGAGTAAATAATATGAATCTCTATTTCTCTGTTCGTGACTGGACTTTGTTTGCTTTACACATCTTTATGTTTTAGTTTTTTTTTTGTTTCTCAATTTATGCAGTTCTGTTTGACTAACATTCGTTATATTTATGTTATGTTTTTCAGATATATACCACCTACGACTGTTCCAATAATACAGTCATCGTCCGAGAATATGGCAGAGAAAACTCATGCTAGAATCTGGATAGCACAAATTGTGAGTTTTCTTTATTCTTAATACTCCATTTGTCTTATTCATATTGCTCGTTTTCCTTTTTTAATTGTCCCAATATATAGGATGGTTTCTATATATATGTAACTCATTTACTAATATATAGATCTGTTTAATATGTTTCCATTAAGCATTAATTCATTGTTAAAGAATAAGTAAAAAAACTCATTGTTAAAGAAATAAATATGAGCATATTAGGAAGTTTGTTTGTTTAATTATTTTTTAATTTGTAATAATTTTCTTAATTATAGTGAAAATCCAACCAACATTGAGACGGAGGGAGTAAGAAGTTGTGTTAATTGGACGAGCATACATTGTACATATGTTGTGCTAAATTTCAAGATGATCTGAAATATAATGATAAATTTGATATTGATATTGATTATTTATTTTCTGCTTTGCAAGTTTACAAATGTGTTTATCAACAAAAATAATTACAAACATTTATGTTCTTGACTTTGTTAACTTTAGACTGATTTCCTAATATTTATTTTGTATATTGAATATTATTGATTGTTACGGTGTTACTATAGCACCGAAAAAAGTTTTTCAAAATCCAAACTAATTAAAATATATTTGCATTCAACTATGTCTCAAGAAATGTAAATGGACTGGCCATTTCAAGCATTGAAAATTAGATACTTGAAAAAAAAAAAAGATTTTGATCTTATTTATGATTTTGCTTCTTAAAATGTTAAAAGATCTAATTGTATTTTTCAAGATTTAGGATGGTGAAACAATAATTAAATAAACTTAAAAGATGCTCATGAAAAATATATTATAGGATTTAGGACCCCTAACTCTTTTTCATTTTTTAATGGGCCCCCAAAATGTCAGAATTAGTTCTAAATGATAATAATATGTGAGGCTCGTATTGCTAACATGACGGGATAATAATACTAGTTTGATACGTGTTAAAAATTATTCATATAATATTGAAGTATAGGCCCAAACCTAACATACAAATCATCTTGAAGAACAATTAATCAATGGGTAATTCTAAACACAATCCCCCATTTACTCTCTATAGCCCCAAAAATTATTAAATTATAAATATTATTTTAATATACCATTTTACCCTTGTAGCCAACAACTTAAAAACCCTAATAAAAAAACATGTATAGCCCCCAATCCCCCCACCTATTAAAGATAATAACCAATAACCTCTAGCATTATGTGTATCTTGTATGGATAAGCTAGAGTCTGTAGTTATCTTTTGTAATCTCTCATTGTTATCTCTTTACTTAGTGATTGTTTGTAATCTATAAATGATGTAACTCCATTCAATAGAATATAAGAAAATTTCTACAATCTATATTATCTACATGGTATCAGTTGGGTCGGTCTAACCTCCTCTTCACTATACAGATGTCTCTTCTCTCCTGCTATGGCCACCAATGCTACCACTACACAGCTCGACAATCCAGCCGAGCCAACCAAACCTCTTTCTGTTATCACCATAACTGGCTCCAACACAATTAAGTTGAATTCCACCAATTATCTATCATGGAAATTACAACTGGAATCTCTTCTCATCGGCTATGATTTGTTCGGCTACATCGATGGCACAACAAAATGCCCACCTACTACTCTTACTACTGATGATGTCACCACACCAAATCCCGCCCACACCACTTGGATTCGCCAGGATCGACTCATTTTTAGTGCTCTCGTCGGATCTTTGACGTCTTCTCTTGTCCCGCTAGTCCAACATACCTCGTCCTCTAACGATGCCTGGACTATCCTGGCCACCACGTTTGCTCGCCCATCTCGTGGCCACATCAAACAAATCAAGAATTAACTGAAACATGCTATCAAAGGCTCGCAATCTATTTCAGACTACATGCAGTTTATCAAATGTAAAGCCGATGAACTTGCCATGCTTGGAAAACCTATGGATCATGAAGATATTATCGAGCACATCCTTGATGGCCTTGATGATGATTACAAGTCTATAGTGGACATCATCAATGGTCGTGACACACCTATTTCTTTTGAAGAGTTACATGAGAAACTTATTTCCCGAGAACTTCTCATTCGACGGTCTACAGAAACTCCACCGTCCTTTCCTGCCTCTGCTCATTTTACTCAAGGTCGAACACCTTATGCTCATTCTCCTCGGGGTAAACATGACTCTTCCCCACGCTCTCATTGGCTGACCAAACATCGCTACCCTCCAACGCCAACCCCGTCTGCTTTTCAACCACGGGGTAATCGTCCACCACCCCGTCCTCATCTTGGTAAATGCCAAGGTTGCCAAACTGTTGGCCACTCAGTGCAATGATGCCAGGATTTTACATTGATCCCCGCTTCCCATCATTCGCCGCGTCAGCGCGCACCGTCTCCTACTGCTCATCTCACCATTGCACAACCTTCTACTACTCCGTCTTGGCTCTTAGATAGTGGGGCTTCACACCACGTTATATCGGACCTCGTCAATCTCTCCATGCACACGCCTTATACCGAAACTGATTCTGTCATGAGCGGTGATGGTTCACAACTCCCTATCACTCATTCTGGTTTCTCTAATCTCCCTACTTCCTCCCATAATTTTATGTTAAATAATGTCCTTTGTGTGCCAACCATGAAAAGAAATCTGATTTCCATTTCTCAGTTTTGTGTTAATAACAATACTTCCATTGAATTCTCACCTAACTCTTTTGTTGTGAAGGATCTTCGCACGGGGGCACCACTCTTTCGCGGTCGCACTAGCAATGGAGTCTACGAGTGGCCGGCAAATTCTGTAAATTCTCCTCTATTATTAGCTTTCCCAGCATCAAGACCACTTCGTCTGACTAGCACAATCGTTTAGGTCATCCGTCATTGTCTATTACTCGTCATATTGTTTCTAGTTTTGGACTAGATCTTTCCAATTCTCTCTCGCATAGTATCTCTTGTAATGCATGTCAATGCAATAAAAGTCATAAATTGCCATTTTCTATTTCTTCTCTCACTTCCCCTGCTCCGCTTGAACTCATCTTTAGCGATGTTTGGACCTCCCCTATTCATTCTGTAGATGGTTACAAATATTATGTGGTGTTTGTTGATCACTTCACAAAATATACATTGCTTTACCTAATCACACGTAAATCACAAGTCTTTGCCATTTTTTGTAAATACAAACCACTTGTTGAAATATACTTTCGTCGTCATATTATTTCTCTATACTCGGAGAATGGTGGTGAGTATTTAGCATTAGCCTCGTACCTTGCTCAATCTGGCATTTCACATCTCATCTCCCCACCTCACACTCCGGAACATAATGGCTATGTTGAGTGACGACATCGCCATATCGTTGAAACCGGACTCTCCTTACTCACTCATGCTTCCATGCCACTCCAATATTGGTCTCATGCTTTCATTGTTGCTATTTACCTCATTAATCGAATGCCAACTCCCATACTTAACATGATTTCTCCGTACTCCAAACTCTTCCAAACCATACCAAATTACTCTAAACTTCGAGTTTTTGGGTGCCTTTGCTACCCCTGGTTAGGCCCTTACTCACCACATAAACTAGCCCCTAAATCTGATCCTTGTGTTTTTCTTGGTTATTCCAACACCCAGAGTGCATATCTATGCCTACAAATCCAAACTCGTAAAGTTCTCGTCTCACGTCATGTTCGTTTTGTTGAGTCTGTCTTTCCCTTCTCTAATCTTAATCTTTATTTAGAGCGTCCTCAAGATGATACTTCCTCTCTTTCACTCCCAACTATCACTCACTTTCCGGTCGCTCAAAATCCAGCTACTGCTCAACCGCCGCCAACGCCCTCGTCTGTTCGCGATCCTCCTCCACCCCCTACTGCTCCTGACAATCCACCTCTACCACCATCTCCTCCACAGTCACCTTCCCTTCAACCCTCTGCAACTCCTCGGGTTATAGTAACACGCTCTAAAAATAACATTTTCAAACCAATTCATAAGTTCACCTATACAGCCACAATCACCCCGCCTGTAGATTTCGAACCATCCACTATCAGTCAGGCTTTGGCCCATCCTCAATGGCGTACTGCAATGTCGGAGGAGTATGATGCATTACTTCACAATGGCACTTGGGAACTTGTACCACCTGATCCTCAACATAGTCCAATTGGCTGCAAATGGATTTATCGGATCAAACGCTTGCCGGATGGCTCCATCGAGCGTTTTAAAGCTCGTTTAGTAGCCAAGGGTTTCCATCAATGTCCCGGAATTGATTATCATGATACTTTCAGTCCTGTTGCCAAACATACAACCATTCGACTTGTGCTCAGTCTTGCCGTAAGTCGCGGTTGGTCTCTTCGACAACTAGATATTAATAATGCTTTTTTACAGGGAACACTACAGGATGACGTCTACATGGCTCAACCCCCAGGTTTCCAAGACAAAGATCGTCCATCTTATGTGTGCAAACTGCACAAATCCATTTATGGCCTTAAACAGGCATCTCGATCTTGGTATTTGGAATTTCAGGGCTTTCTTTTATCCTCCGGCTTTACAAGTTCAGCAGCTAATTCTGCATTGTTTATATTTAAGAACGCTCCGGATTATATATATCTTGTTGTCTATGTTGATGATATTATCATCACCGGGGCTGATGAAACTTCAGTACATAAATTCATTCTCCGCTTATCACAGAGGTTCTCTCTAAAGGATTTGGGCCCCTTGTCATACTTTCTTGGAGTCGAAATCATCCCACATCCTCAAGGTGTGTTTCTATCTCAACGGCGATATATCTCTGGCATTTTAGTCCATCATGATAAAAAGAAAGAAAACCTATTTTTTGTTCCTTTATTCCAGTCTTCTTCTTCTCCAATTTTCAACGATCCCATTTTTTTCTTTTCCATGTTTCAATTTTCTAAAAGAAAGAAAATATAACTCCAATTACTTATTTTCCATGATTCTATTTACAAACTACAATAATAATAGATAAATGTAAATTAATTTTCAAGACATCGATTTCGCCATGGCCGTAATCGATTGGCTTACAAACGCGAAGCACGAAAATCAAGCAACATTCATTCTTTTTGAAGGTGTAAATTGGGCTCTTATTTGTAAAGATTATCAAGATGTTTTTGAATACAAGGAAGATAATATTGATATTTAAATCAAGGTGGAGACTTTCTCTGAGCATACAGAAAGCTTTTTGGAAAATACGTGTATAAATTCCCCATATCATAGGCTTGAAATATATGTTTTTAGATTTACTTTTTAATTCTATACATTGATAGATTAATTATGAGTTGTTTGAAGTTTTAACTAAGAAAAATGTGATCTTGCCAATTTAGTTATATAATATGTAATGATATCAATTTTTATCAGTTTTTTTTTTTGTCAGAAATATACTCGATTTGAACATGATTTAGCATCAAGTCTCATAACCTCTTTAAACACATCAATACAGAAACCGGTTGCATTAAAAAATTTGTTTGTGTGTTCCTCTTGTGCACAAGTGTTAATCTTATTGTTTTATTATATATAATCTCTCTTATTGCTATCTCTCGAATTTAATTATTTGAAAAAAAAATGAAAGGAAACGAGAATTACGCAATCAACAAAAAATACATTTTTTGTTGTTATCATGATCGAGGTGGTTATTTGGGGCTATACAAGGGGCTTTTAATTTTAGTTAGGATTTTTAAGTAGTGAATTATAAGGGTAAAGTGTCTATTAAAATAATATTTATAATTTAATTAATTTTGGGCTATAAAAAGTAAATTGAGGGTTGTATTTAGAATTACCCTTAATCAATTATATTCATTGATGGGGTTCATATATACCATTAATAGTGGCTTCGAATTTCTTTAATTATTAAAATTATAAAAACAACAAAAGAAAATAAATTAGAATACAACGTTATATGAGAGTTATCATCGAAATTATTAGAATCAAAGGTAAGAAGCACTTAATTCTAAAATCGATGGTACAAAACAAATTAAATCACCTAAAAGAGTTGTTTGGCAAAATCGATGGAGATATCTCCGGTGGTCCACACCTCATACCCACTAAGAAATTAACTAAAAAATTTGACCCTAAGTAGAGCTGTCAAAATCAGCCCGGCCCGATTTTGGGCCGGGGTTGGGCCGCGTTTTTATGGGCTCGAAATGGTTTCGGACCGGGCCGGTCCGACCCGAAAAAAATTAACCTGAATGGGCCGAGCCGGCCCAGTGAACAAACAGAAAATTACCTTTAGGCCCACGGGCGGCCCGACCCTGCCCGAATTTTGGGCCGGACTGGGCCTCAATTTTTTAGGCCCGAAATGGTTTCGGGCCGGGCCGGCTCGAGCCGAAAAAAGGTTGGCCCGTGGGCTCGGGCCGGGCCGGGCCGACCCAACCTGTTTGACAGCTCCAACCCTAAGCTTATAATGGTTGACAACCATCAACCATATGGTAGACAGAGATGACGTGGGATTACACAAACTATATTCACCCCCCTCCCACCCCCTTTTGACTTGGGCTCGGCTAGGCAGAGTTTTTTTTTTCAGTATTCAATTTTTTTTAATTATTAAGAAGAGTTGGTATTTTTTATTATGTTACAATTTCGAGTAGTACAACCTATAAAACGAATAAAAAATATACTAATATTTGAATTTTAATCCAATACGGAGCAATGAAGGTAAAAAAAAGGGGCATAATAAATAGAATATATCATCTTCAAAACATTTGACAAGTCATATCCTCTATTGCATTCCATGGTACATCCTTTGTTGCATAATTATTATTTTTAAAAAAATATATTTTGATATAGTTGTGAAGGATGAATTATAAATAAAAATTTAAAATTAATATAGATCACAATAAAAAAAAATACAGTTGTGCAAGAGGAGATGTGACAGGAATGCAATAAAGGATCCCAAATGAACATTTGAAAACATTATGGACCTAAAGGTATTGGGCAGGCCTAATTAGTACAAATAAGTCGATCCTACGCCTGTAGGTAAGGGTAAGCATCCGGTTTATTCAGTTTATTTCGACCTAAAAATTCTATAATTGAATAAACTGAAATGGGGGATGTTTAGGACCAGACCGAATTGAGATTGGGACACAACAAATCGAATCAAATTTGGTTCGGTCCAATTTAGTTTCTGATTTTTTTTTAATATCATATATTTTTTGTGGTGTGTTTTCCCTATATACAACTCTCCCTTCTAAAATTTCAACATGAATGGTTAATATTAAAGAACAAAATAACATAATAACTAAAGCCTCATTCAGTCAAACTCTCAAATACTTAGAATTTAAAAAATATTATTTGAAAAAATATAATCCGTGCACTTGTGTGTTTAATGTTACTGCATACATATGTTCTTGAGACTGACAGGAACAGAAGTAAGAACAAGTAAATATAAGCAGTAAAAGCACGCACGAAATTGATAACCCAATTCGATTAACAAACCTACTCTGGGAAGACTTTGCCCAAACTTGAAGATTCATCCACTACTCATTCGTGAAGACCATTTAGGATCTTACACAAACATGACTCTCTCCCTATGTCGTCATTTCTTACAACACGAACACTTTGATGAACGAAAGCTGTGAGATCCTCTCACAACCATGACACTAGACTCCCTCTAGCTACCCATGATTTCAACTTAATTATAATCTCTCAAGAGATTACATATAAAACGGATAAAAAATCCCTCACGTGTTTCACTCGAAAACACTCAATGCTAGACTATCACGTTGAACAGTTTAAAGAACACCTTCTAACTATTACAAAAATCACAAACCTAACGACTCTCAAACATTAAACTCAAAGAATCAATAATGGGGGCGAACCACCGATTGTCAAGAGAATCGGCATTCTTATACTTTCACACTTCTTGTTGACTTGATCTCCAATATTCATCAACTTGGAAAGTGAATTAGGGTTTGTGATTCTTTCCATGTTGGTATAGATGTCTTCTATGTAGTTGAGGGTCTAAATTAGCTCTGCATCTACTCCACAAGGCAGTTTAAACAATCGCTCCTTGCTTCCCAAACTGATCCGCACCGGATCTTCTCCCGCAAGGAAACTGCCATTTATAGACTGTTTCGGGGACGCTCTTAGAATATCAGAGATAACAGTTCACAACCTGTTCTTTACTTTGCACAGCGGAATCAGCGTATCACATCAGGAACATGTCCATGAACACTTCATCGAACATAAATCGCCAAAACAAACTTAGTGCTACGAAATATATATAAATAAAGAGTTTGGTCTATTTACTCCCAAAACGGTCCAAGGACCAAAATCCAAATTTTATTTTAAAAAAAATGAACTGGACTGAAAACCGATAGAATTGGACCTAATATATCGAAATGTGTTCGGTTCGATTCAATTTTCTACTCATCTCTCCCTGCAGGTCTGACTATTATTATAAGGTTAGCACACTCGATCGTCCTACCAAAGTTATATCCACAAAAGGGATATAAATATAGTTGGTGTTTTAATAAAACAATATATACTTTTAAAAGTTGTTGTGTCAGTGCTTAATTGCTTGCCAATAAAATAACCGCAAATCTTGTAACTTACCGATTTTTTTTTAGCAGAAATGGAATTTATTAAAAATTAAAAACGTTCTCCCGAAGGGATAATGTAACACCCTCAAAATTCCATCTTCTATAGCGTTACCATTTTATAATTTAACCATAATGCGGAAGCGAAAGATATAATAACTTTTAAATTTCTTTCCGTAATACTTACTAGACTAAAAGAATTTTCGGTGCACATAATTCTTTTCAAAATAGATTATTTATTTAGGCAAGGCAAACACGCTCACAGGATATTTTTTTTTATATATAGAAAAGTTTTAAAACTTTACGCCAACAGCTATGGAATTAAAAGCCAACATTTAACGCCATTTTCCTTACAATTTAACACCACTACTCAACTAGGTAGCACATCAACACAGCAAGGAAATGAAAAAAAAAAATAAATAAATCTTAGAATTTATTCATAGACACTTAGTCCTTTCCCAACAGAAACCCTTTGAATAAGAACTAGAAAAATAAAAGAACACTTGAATTAATCCTTTGAACACAAAAATATGAAAAAAAAACGTTGAAAGCTGCTAAGAGAAATAATTTAGAGCAGAGGTCTTGGAAAGATTATTGTCATAGTCAATTCGATCTCCACGACTGCTTCGATTTCCGAATAACTGCAATAAACTGGAAAGGGAGGGGTGAGCATATCGAAGATATACTCAGTGAAGAAACAAACAATTTCACAACGATTAAACTTGCACTTATATCATCATTCATAAATCACATAGACATTAAATTACGCTTTTTGACTACTAGGGCAGAGACTTATTTCCCTTAGTAGAAGGGGCAGAGACTTGATTCCCGACGTACATAAACATTTCTACTAGGGCAGAGACTTGTTTCCCGTAGTAGCAGGGGCAGAGACTTGTTTCCCCCTTCATAACGCCACGATATAGAACACTCATAAAGTAGTTATAATCATTCCAATATAACAGCATGTAAACATACGGGATAATTATTCACAAGTATTTAAAATTTCCTCACCTTAAAACCTTGACGTAGTGATGAAATAGAAACTACCGAGGACAGCAATTACTTCCCTTCGTTCCCATATTCAAGCGTGAAAAGCTAGTTATAATACTTGGAGGACTCGACTAATCCCATATGGTTTTAGGAGTCATAATTGATATCTATCTATTTAGATAAGACCTTATCTTAAAAGAAAAGTTGAGAAAATACCGGAAGAAATATTTGGAGAAATCTTTTTATAAAATTCAAATACAAGAACTTGAGCTTAAGAGCTTTATCATGCCGATTATCTTCTTTATTTATTTTTTAAAACAACTAACTCCCTAAAAGAATCCTTATAAATTACTACTTCTGCAAACGAGCCAAAATAGCTATTTAAGGATATGTATTTATAAATTTTAAACCTGAAAATATGATTTTTTTTTCAATATATATATATATATATATATATATATATATATTTAAAACTCTTAGAAATAAAAAATCGGGGTATTACAGATAATGATAAAGTAACTTCCGACACATCACCGGTATAATAATAGAAAATAAGATTACTAATAGCTAGTTTGGCCAACGAGTGTGCTATACTATTTACTTTTCTCTGTGCCTAACTATAGACCACCTTCTCAAAATGGGTTGTTGTGTGTCGAACATAGGACATTACCTCTCCATAGTAATTTTTTACTACTATACGATTAAGAGAAAAAATTTTGAAGCTCTCAAATGGTTAAATGGTGGACAAGAAACTTGATTGTGGTGAAGAAATGAAAAGTATAAAACCAAATGGGTGAAGTTGATTTCATTAATACTTACACTCCTAATTATCTATAAATAACATGATACTATTCTACCAGATAAATTATCTATCTTTTTGTCAATATTTAATAGTTTTAATTTAAACTATCGGGTTCGTGTTATATGAAGTTCCATGAATGTTCAAATTCCGTTTTCGGGTCGGTGGGTGGCTGAGAGAGAGAGAGAGAATTTAATGAGCGTTACTCAATGGAGAGGATCGAATTGGAAATCACATGGCAACTTCACGTCATGTTATAACAATGTAATTGAAAATAAAATAAAAGCAAATAATATAAATTGTAGTTAAAGGCAAAAATTAAATTGGATTATTTTTTGCATGTAACTGTATATGTGGTCAGTGACAAATGTTCCCAAGATGCAATTATTATATCGAACTCGAGTTGTTGTACTACAAGTTGATATTCGAGCAATTGATACTCAGCATCGAGTAGGACTTGAAGAAGAAACCACTATGTTTGAATGTATATATGCAAGTGTAGTTGGGATGCTTTTGAAATGAACATGATCAGTGACCTTTTATATAATAGTCATAACGGTGTGGTTCTATAGATGAAAGGTGACGCCGTTTTAATCGGGAGAATATAGACTGTTAGAACATGACTTTTCATCAAATGCTTAATCCAATAGCTATGATTGAACACATTTGAAATGTCGCTCAATCTCACTTTCAAAGTTCCTCTTCATATATGATCAAGTAATTTATACACTAATTTCTCGTTCACTAGAAATTAGTTTTGAGAAAATCTATACACCAAATTAATATACATTGTAGTCAAAACGTAATTTCTAATTTTTTTTTCAAATTCGACAAACTAAACTTCATCAACAAATTAGATTGCTCATGTTAAGCATCTTGGATTGTTTGTCAAATTAATCAAATCTTCTCTGTCGTATGGTCTTCAAGTTGGTGGTACGGGGAGTGAAGTAGTTGCAAGGTTGTTATGAACATGTTTGGCACTCTTCTATATCTCTTGTCTTTATGCAATTGAGTGTTGGCCTTCTCTTGGAATTGAGTCAATTATTAGCATGGGAATCAAAAGATAAGAGCATCTCCAACAGTTTTAATGCAAATTGTTTGCTAAAATACTATAGATTCTACATTCCATCTCTAATAGTGTAACGCCCCAATTTCACTTTTAATAGAAAAATGGCACCTTGTACATACATTTCATTTAATAAAATACTTTATTGAAATACAACGAAAATTTAAAATTATCAATTGACATTTATTATAAAAAATAAAATCCAAAATAAATTAAATCTTGTATCATGTTTAACCACTTGACCACCATCATATTTTGTCTGCTCACACATCACTCGAGCTCTTTCCTGAAAGAGAATAAAAGATTGGGGTGATTTCTTTTAAATTCAATGGGACGTGCTCATTATCCAAACTATAAATTCAACAAGGTGGTATGTGAAAAGATAAAATATTTGGTTCGTAAACCAAGAACCTGTAACTCATACTTTTGAATCAGCCCTTAAGCTCGGTACTTTATAGTCTAAAGACTCTATATTTTATAGTCTAAAAGACTCTATACTGATATTTCACATAATTCATACAACATATAGACATGATAACAATATCATTTTCAAAGTAAAATCTCATTTTAACTTGAAATGTATTATTAAATATATCCACGCGCTCCGCCCTTTGAAAATTGAGGCTTGCAATAAAATACTTTTGCTTTTGGTGTGAAAAATAGTAAAGATTAATGATAGTTGTATATTTTATACAATTTTTGGATATGAATTAATGATGTTTATTATATTAAATTGTGTGTTTTATATAGCTTTGTACTTTAATTGTTATCATTTGGAGTTTTTGTTGTGTTTGCTAGTTTTGCAGTATAGTTGTGATTTCATTATATAATTGAAGCAAAATAGTCTGTATAAATACAGACCTGAAGAATTAAAGGAGGATTTATTTAGGATTTTGGGCTTAATTAAATACTTAATTAATACCTAATGGACTGGATTAAATGATCAAAGCCTGTAAAAATCTGAAGCTCAATGCGAAATAAGCTTGGGTCGACCCGGAAAGTGTTGGTCGACCTAAACCAGTGTAAATTACAAAGGGCTGGGTCGACCCGACCGAAGTCACCTGGGTCGACCCTGTGTAAAAACTGTCATCTGGGTCGACTGAAACACGTAGGTTGCCCCATGTGCTTGGGTTCGCAGGAATGTAATTTTTTATTTCCAATTCAGGATTTTAAACCTACATATAAAAGTCTCCATTTTGATATAAGAGATAGAACGCTTCATATGCGGAAATACCATTAGAGAGACACAAGAGAGAAAAGAGAAGATTGAAGAGAAAGACGAAGATTTGCTATCTACTCAAGAAGAGGTGATAAATTTGCTAGAGACGGAGTGCCACTACAGAGGAGACAAGACAACCGAACTTCCCCGTGTTATTCGATTTTATTATTTATTTTATCATGAACACTTTTACTCTAGTTTTTATTGTTGATTTAACTATGTCTAGCTAATTTAATAGCTAGGTTTTAGGGATTGGAAGTTATGGATTTTATAATATGATTTAATTACTTTATGCCTGCTATCGCTCGGGCCTTGTTTTCTATAAGCTTATTTATATCTTGTATGAATGCTTGATCATGATTTGTGCATGCTAGTCGATTCATTTGATGTACTCACCGAAGAAGAGTTAATTGATAGAAAGATAGAATTCAGATTATGTGTGCTTGAAAGAACTGACCTAGTGAACAAGTATTACAAAGGGTTCAATAAATCTTCGTGTGCTAGATTGAGAGTGATGACATGTGTGAAGAACTGACTAAGTGAAATGCATGTTCATTATGTCTAACCATATGCCTTAATAAGCAGCCTGATAACAAATCAGTGACTGCCCACTATTGATAGAATAAAGACTAAAGTCGGGTTAAAGAATCAATGTATATAATAATTGAGATAATAATCAAGTTTTTCTAAAGCCTAGGTTTTCCCAATTAAATAGTTTAAGTAATTTTATTCTGCTATTTTATATGGTGTTATTTATTTTCCTCTACCTGCAATTTTAGTGTCTAGATATTGGTTTGGTACTTGTGTTTAAGAATATAGGAGTTGCAATCTCTATGGGGTACCATATTCTTGCTCACCTATGTATTACAATAACATAGTGCACTTACGGTCACTATTTTTTATTAATAAATAGTGTGCCAATTGACCATCTATTTATATTATAATTTGAGATTTAAATCTGGAAGAAAATTAATGCAACAATTTTTCTTTCCAAAATCATTAAATCTTAGGGTTGAAGACTTTGTATATTTGATAGAGATTGATGAAAATAATCATTCCTCTAGCCGTTTCGAAAATGTGAACAAAATCAAGGCTCAAATCTTTCTTTCCAAATATCTTGTCGGCTCTAATAATTTTAGTTTAAAACATATATAAATAGTTGGGCCCCCATTATTAAACAAGCAAAACAAGATAATCGAATGAATTTAATTGAGCTTTGAAAATATATTACTTAAATACATAGCTATTCCCGAAATAAATGACCATTTAAATACACAAACAATAGTCAACACGCGACTTATAGGAATCACAATGAATTTGATAGTCATAAACTAAAATTATAAATAAATATGTTAAAATATTCGATATCATAATATACCAAAATTATTTTTGTTCAACTATAATAAAAACTCGATCGCAACTTCAACCATGATCCTGACTTCAAAAATATTGTGATTGCAACTTAAAAAATAAGTTTAAAATATAGTAATTCATGCTTCAAAAATATTTTTATTATTTTTAGGTTGGACTTGGAATTAAAAAAATCCACATTAGATTTCAGGTGGTCCACATAAGCTATATGGTACCGGACAGTTGACCATGTGATAGATTTAATAAAGAGCAAAATTTTTAAATAGCCATTTTGACTTAGTAAATCATGTAAATAGCCACTTTTAAAAAAAATAATGTATCTAGCCATTATGAAAAAAAAGGTACTATAATGCCCTTACTTTCATATTTAATATTAAGAAATATTATATATATATATATATAATATTCATATATCAATAAGATTTGGGGATAAAAGATATGATTTTCTCTCTCTTGAATCCATAACCGTTGTTCTCTGTCCCACTCGCCTCTCTCCTTTTTCAAACGCTGTTTTATCATTTCTAACAAAACTACCATTAATGAAGGTCAGAAGCTATGATTTTTGAAGATTATCACAATTTTTCATCTCTGTAATCACCGTTGCAGCGATAAATTATCTGATGCAAAGTCAAATATTAGGGATTCCTTCGTGTGGAAGAATTGAATGTTCTTTGGAGCACAAATCGATTTCCTTCGGCACACGAGTATTGGAGTAGAATCGTGCACCAATTTATTTGTAACATGTGGAATATCCATTTTTTACTGTTGCACGATTATACGAATTAGTAGAATAATGAACTCGTGTGTATCTATGAATTTTTGAAGTAGTGCACGAATACACGAATAAATATACTAATGCAGTCGTGTTTCAAGTTAATATTCAAATTCTATACGAGTACACGAATGAGCATATGCGTGTTCTCGTGTATTGAACTGTTATATTGAACTATTCGTGTACTCGTGTAGCATTTGAATATTTAACCAATGCGCGATAACACGACTTAAATTACTTGTGTCGTAACACTCGTGTACTCGTGTTGCATTATAATTTCGATTTAAACACCAGTATATAATTTTCCTACTCGTGTAAGAATCTTATTTATAGGCGTTGCTATAACATGTCATTTATTATTCGTAATTTGGTGATTGTAGATGAGCCGAACACATATTATTGTTGTTCATGGAGGTGTTTGGAATAGAGTTGGAGACAAATATGAGAATGAGAGGCAAGAATCAGCGAGAAAATATGTTGAACGAGAAAATATCAAGTTTAATAAAAGATTACTATGAATCTGATTTGTTTTTAAATATATTAGATTATTCTAAATCTGATTTGTTTTTAAATATATTAGGATATTTTTATTTTAGGAAATAATAATGTTAAAAATACATTATATTCAAAAATTATTTATATGAAATTAAGGGTATTGATGTATATTTACATCCTAAAAGGCTAGATACATTATTTTTTTAAAAATTGGCTATTTATATTATTTACTAAGTCATAATGGCTATTTACCCCTATTAACACTTTAATAAAAGTTTACAAGATCGGGTATGAAAAATGTAAATATTCAAATGCCAGAATATTTTTGTTAAAAAATTGAAAGATCAGATATCAAAGTGTAATTTACCCAAATTATAATAATTATTCAATTTTTAGATACAATTCGTTTCTAGTATTGTAATACAAAAATTTTGAACATTGATAGACATCGATTGGAACACCAAAAGTCTAAATAAATCAATATTGGGCATAAAAAATAAATATTGTTTGAAAAAGAATACAAATTAAACTTTAGAATTATTTGCACTAAAAGTCACAATCTTTGAACCATTTTACAATTATAACATGAACTCGCAATTATTGCAAATAAAAAATGCAACTTTCAATGACATTTTGCAGTTGCAAAAATGTCCATTTTTCGACAACTCAACACCCAAATACAAATCCATACCGGGTATTATTTGTGTGAACTTGGGCGAAAAGGGAATGTCAAATGATTAAACTACCTTTAAATAAAGTAAATAATAAAAATACAGATTCTAGCAAATTAAAGATAATGTTATGCGGCTTTCTATGTTGACACCAATGAAATTGGTTTGCCCCTTTGGGAATGGCTCTTCGTGATGATAGTGGAGCTTTGAATTGTAGTTGATGCTATTTCTTCTACAGACGATGATAATTCAGAGTTTGGAAAGCAGTTAGGTTTATCAAGTGTGCTTAATTTCTCTTGTGTGGTTTGTAAGCTACTATATAGGAGCGGGATTTACTCGGTGCGCACTTCGATAGCAGCTGCGAGTTACCCTTTTTGATAAAAAAAATAGTGCCACATCGTATTACTAGGGCACTTCAACTTCCATTGACTGTGGATTACCCTCTCTATTCTTTTTGTAATTGATCTCCAATCGTAGTCTAAGTTATGGTGCATGTATTCTATTTTTATTTTTTTTTGGTTATGGCACAAGACATTGAACTTGAAATTAATATATATATTCTATTACAAATGAAGTTTTTTTTTTTCAAGATTTTATTTAATTCTATTTTCCACTTTTACCTTAATTCATAAAGCCTCAAAAGACCAAATTAATTTTTGCGTCTAATAATTATTTCCACTTCAATACATTAATGCATACATTTTTTCCATATATTTTATTTTTTGCATTATAAACTCTCTTAATAATTTGACTTTGCAAATAGAATCAATCCTATATTAATGTGGTGGCAATTTCTCATGTATATTTTTGGATGTACCACAAGTTTTATATGAGACGAATGGGTACTGCCTCAAATCGAACCCGACCCGGCCCCTAACACTAGCTACACGCCTCACAAAGAGATATCACTTCCAAGATTGAATAATATCACGTTTATTTTACTGGAATGTACCACTAACAAAATTTAGAAAGAAAAAAACGGTGATATTTTTGTAATTATTACTACATTTTTTATTGAAAAAAGAATCAATGATAATAGTGAAAAATATCATTTTTAACACTTTAAAATATCATGTGTCGCGCGTATTCTGATCATGTGTATTGCACACGCCCCCAATATACATAAAACTTATGTACATCTCGATGTGCATGGGACTTTTTTCTGATTTAGATTGTTTATTTTTTATTTTTCTTATTCTGAAAACTCTCTCTCTCTCTCTCTCTCTCTAAATATAGTAAGTTGGTATGTTCAACAATTTTACATGGTAACAACTTTTTGTCATAACACTTTATGAACTAATCGTATCATTATATGTACACTTAATTAGAGCTGAGTACACAGTACAACATAATTTATATTGATGAACATCATCAATCGAATTGCAATGTTACATTGATTTTATTTTATTTTTTCATTTTGCTTAAGAGTTACCATAAATATTTTCTTCAATTGCAATAAGTATATAGTTTTCCATTGTTCAAATATTTTATAAGAAAATGCATCAAAACTTATTTAATTCATATATATTAGTTACTTTTAACAGTATTTACCAAAAAAAAAAGGCAATGCACGTTTTTTATTTTTATTTGAGTTTGGGAAAGAGCAATAATTAATTTCAACTTTGAGATGATTATTTTTCATACAAAAATCTCCACTCATTGAGTATGTCTGAAGGGACGACAACACACATTAATAAGGCTATAAAGCCGGGAGGTAAACAATACGGGGCAAATTACACTTTGAATTCTACATTTTGACTGCTTCTCAGGAAATGGCCCAAATAAAAATTATTGGCAAAATAATACCCTATTTTTAAAATCTATCGTGACCCTTAATTTCCAGAGAAAATATATGACGTTGAAAAAATTTATTACATCTCAGGTCAAAAACGATGTCATTTTGGTTTAAATGCATCTTCTTTCAATGTTATTTTTGTTTGATGTGTGACAATTTTTTTCCACATTATTTATTTTATTTGTGTTGGAATATACACACTTGAGTTGGGCGACCCACATCATTTCTTCGGCGCTCAAAAATAAGAATCGGGACGAATTTGCAAAAAAATCGGATCAATTTATCAAGAAAAAGGTCAAATTGAAGGATTCAAATTACAATTTATCCAAACAATGGTGACAAATGAAGTAAATGCAATTCTTATGCGTTACCCAAATAAGGCATGGAAAATGCATACATTAATTGAAAAAATCTCATTGGCCCCTACAAGCAAAATAAAAGCCAGATTTTTGCTCAAAAAAAAAAAAAAAAAAATTAAAAATAAAAGTAAAAGCCAGATTCAAACAGGCTGGAATTGGTGTAGGTTGAATCCGCAAAGTTTGGGGTTCTTCCCGTTACATGCTGAACCATAAGTTATGTGGCGACACGTTTGCGTCAATTTCTTTACTTTCACATTAATTAATTAATTACATTTATTATTTATTATACTTATCCAACCACGTCAATTACTGCACTCCAACATTATTCTATTTTTAAACGTGATTAATATTATTCTACTCTAAATTTTGACGGAATGCGTAACTTCATTTATAAATTTGGTGAGCCACCGTCTCACGAGCCAGACCTATATTATAGTATAATATATATTAATGAAATTATGTGTATTATCATCAATTTAAATTTAAATATGATCACCGTCTAATAAAATATTTAACTCGGCAGATGATTTTAACAAAAAAAATATGTTTAATTGATTCGAATATAGCTCGTTGAGTGTTTTTCACGTTTTTCACAATTTTATAGGGAAGTTAATTACTCAAATATTTGTAATATGTAATTGTAATTTGGTATTAAATAATATTTATGTCATAATTTAGAAGAAAAGAAATTGTAATTTTTTTTTCTGTTTCTTATGGTAATTTATAGTAATTACTAATTTTTTTTTTTTTCGTTTTTGGCTGGCGTTTTAGTTAGGGCTATAAATAGCGGCGGTCTTACATAACATAACATCTCTCCATTGCAAACGCATCTTCGGCCTCTCTCTCTCTCTCTCCTCTCTCTCTCTCTCTCTCTCTCTCCATCAATGGCGCTCAACAAAATGATACCCCAACGCCTCCTCAGTATGTCGAGGATGACGAACCCAGCCCTAACAAACTGCCGCACTTCCTTACCGCGCACCGCCGTCAGATCGGCCGCGCTGAGCCATCAGACGTCGCCTAATACGATCGCCCCCGATCCCGGAGATGACGGCATATTCCGGCGATATATCCACCGCCAATCTGCGGCGACCCCGTCGACGTTCCGGTTCCTTCCGACCGGAGAAAAGCTACTTGAGAAGCTCCGCGAGATGGACATTTCCAGAGACAGGATCAGGCTAGACGGCCTGCAGCCCCCGCCGGCGGCGAAGGAGTCGACGGAGGAGAATCTGACGGTAATGGACGCGAAGAAGATTCTTAGATTGTCGCAGCTTGAAATGGTGAAGTCCAAATTGAGGCAGATGGAGAAGGATTTCGTTTCGTATCCGGAATTTCTGGAGACTTGTGCTAAAGAGTGCTCGAATTCGGAATTAGGGCACGAATTTGCAAAATTACTCGATGATTCTGGGAGTGTGATTGTCCTCGGAAATATCGTGTTTCTCAGGCCTGAGCAGGTTGACACTCTTTCTCTCTCTGTCTCCCCTCTCTCTAAATCGTTATCATTTTCTGCCATTTTAATTGAGAAAGCGAATTGTTATAGATTAGAGTGATAAGATTAGATTAGAAGTCTAAATCTGAAGGCGATTGGATCTCGTTTACTCTTTCATTCTTTAACCCTAAGTTTTGATCTGGAGACTACCGAGAACTGATTAGCTTTTTTCATTGTGTGTTGGTGTTTTCCATGTCTTCTTCCACAGGAAATGTTTTCGCACCAAACAAGATGGTGACTTTTATTAGAGAGTGGATCTCTGATCATTCCAGAAATTCTTTTTTTTCATCTATGGATTTTTTTCATTGATGGGAAAAAAAAATGAAAGAGCATCACCCTCTTGAAAAATCTTGGCTTTTGCCGAAAAAAAAAGGAAGAAAAAAAATATTTTTAGCATATAAATTTGTGTGACAAAGATAGCTGAGGGATTGGTTTTTTCATTTAGGAAGAAGTCTTGATTTGAATTGTTTTTGGTGGAGTAAAGAAAGGGGAATGAAAGGGACTTCCTAGTGTTGTGGAGGAGTTTGAATATTCTATTTCTTTAGTATACGTAAGAAGTTGCCAAATGACATAAGATTCAAATATGGTAGGGATAGGTGATTTCGTGTAGTTGTGGAGTCTCACTAATTCAAGCATCTCTTTCTTGAATTATTTGGCTTTTTCAAGAAAAGAAAACTCTAGAGGATTAGTGGTGAGTTGGGTCAAAATAGAATAGTGATCTTGGCAAAATTCTTGATGGAGCAAGATCTTTGGGGTTGAATTAGGGAGAGCTCTAGCAGAGTAGTAAACTATGTGAAACTTAAAACAAAAAACGAAAACAGGTGAAGTGGAGCCAATGTTTTACCAAAACGTTGTACAATTTTGTTTGACACAGGTGGTGAAAGCAGTCCAAGGACTAATGCCTGTAGCTCAGAAACCAGACGAATCAAGAATGAAGGAACTCCAAGAACTGGAGAAACGGAAGGCAGTGATCGACATGAAAGCAGAGTCACTCGTACGACGGGAGCTCTGGGTTGGATTAGGCTACCTGGTTGTTCAGACAGCAGCCTTTATGAGGCTGACCTTCTGGGAGCTGTCATGGGATGTAATGGAACCTATCTGTTTCTATGTTACATCGATGTATTTCATGGGAGGCTATGCTTTCTTCCTTAGAACGTCGAAAGAGCCCTCGTTCGAGGGGTTCTTCCAGAGCCGGTTCAGCGCGAAGCAGAAGCGCTTGATGAAGGCTCTTGATTTTGATTTAGAGAGGTATAATGAGCTGAAGAGAGCTTGTGATCCTCATTCTGGGGTGCCCACCCACAGCCACAGCAGCACTGTTTCGTTTCATAGAGATTGATCGATTGATTCACATTGTGATCTTGCTTGAAATCGAGGAAAAATGAGATCAGATACAAATGTTTTACAAATGAAAACATAAAGATTTTCTTTTTTAATTCTTTCTTGTTACTTTTATAGCCTTTTTAACTGATTGCTAAGACGTGTTACCTGGAGGCTTATGTAACCATAAATTTGTAGATTCGTTATAACAAATGAAAAATAGAAATTCATTGACATAATATCTTCTTCTAGCAGAATGTGTTCTTGGTTAAATAATTTTATTGCTGATAACGAAATAGTATCACTTGGCTGCATGCGGTCAAATTGAGCCCACCGCTGCAGCGGATAGCCTAGACTCTCAGCTTCCAAAGCCCTCAAACAAGCTTGAGATTGGACATCGAAATCTCTGCTCAAAACACACGCAAAAAGTCGTGAACCAACCTTGGCAAGATTCGATGCTTGTATATATTGATTGATTGATCGACTATTAATCACAATTTTCTTATGAGAAAGAAGTTAAATATTTTTTAAAAATATAATCGATGTATCTATTCGAAAATTCTCACAAAAATCTCAACCTAAAAAGCATTAATCGGATTAAGAAAAAAAACAAGATAACTTCTCGGAGGAAGGAGGGTGGCTCTTGCTAGTAACGAGAGATTAACCAATTATTATATATTAATTATGGATTGATTAGTCACCCTGTGTACCGTCAATGAATGTTGGAAGAGTCGGTGGACATTAAAAAGATGTGTTTATGCAGGACTGGTCCTCAGATTTCAAGATATGTGAACATTAAAATTTGCTCCCTAAATTAATAAAACATAAATTTTAAAATGAATAGAAGATGCCCTTAAAAAATGTTATTCTACAAAATTATAAAATTGGTTTGATATGATCAAACCCATAAAAAGTTAGCATTCTTTAAGACTTCAAAAGTATGTGATTCGTCAATTCACTATTCTTGAACAAACTTGAAACAAAAGAAACAAAATTATTTTAAAAAATATACGTTTTATTTTCACCAAAATGTTTCTTCTTGTGAATCACCCGTCTTTTTTTTTTTTAAATGCATGATCAATTTTCATTTCATTTGCAGTTTATTTAGCACTTTTTATTGGAGTAAACTATCATTTATATACCAAACTATTTTTATTTTTTCAAATTTATTCCAAACTGACATTTTTATCAATTAATACTAAAATTATTTAAAAACTAATCAAATATAACCTCAAATGAATTTTTCGATCAAAATCAAGTCTAAAAAGGTGGCAAAAAATTAGAAGAAAAATATTGTCATATATATGGTTGATTTGGCGATTGTACAAGAAGAAGACCCAAGAATTAATCAGCTAAGGTAATTTTTGTTCGAAAAATGTATCAAATGAGATTTGATTAGTTCTTAAATAGTTTAGGTATTTTATAATTCAAGTGTTAGTAGTTTTGCTATAAATTTGAAAAAAAAATGAAAATAGGTCGTGATATAAATGATAGTTACCCAATTTATTTGCTTGAAGAAACTCAAATATTTCTATATATATATATATATATATATATATATATTCAATGAATGCAATCAATTATTTCACTTCCTAAATAGCAATATCAATAATCATATCATCAGACTATATATAAGTTTTTACCGACTAATTATCAGCAAAAAAAATCTCATACCATATTATCATGACAACTAAGAGGGTTGAAATTTCCTGTTACACTTTTTTGTGTTTCACTTCGTGTTTCATCATTAGATTTATGATTTTAACAATAATTATTATAAAATAAAAATTAATTATAACATAAATAATCATAGTCAACATTTATCAACAAAAAAAATGAATTAAAAAATTATAAAACATATTTTTAAAAAATAAATCATATTAATGAATTATTAATTAGAAATAAAAAATTAAATATTAAAAAATAATTATAAACCCTAATTGGGTGGGGTGAACCCTAAAAACAATCATAAAATTAAACTAAATCACAAAAAAATAAAATTGAAGAAAAAAATATAAGAAAAACTCATAATTTAAAAGTGTAACACGGGGTGTAACACAAAGAGTGTAACAAGAAATTTCAATCCCAACTAAGAACTCAAAATTTTCAACATTAAGGGTCGCTAAAGCATTTGCACAACCTCAAATCATTGTCATTTTCATTTTTATTTTCGAGCACCTCAAGTAAAACTTCTCTTATTACTGGAATACAAAATGTCAATGATTTGGGCAAAAACTATTATAGTTTTTCTCAAGAGTGTTGGACTAAATATATTTACGATTTTCCTATTATTTTTAATTAAGCTAAATATTAATTTTTTTAACTAAAATATATTAATAAGATAATTAATACTACAAAAAAAAATAAAATTATAGTGCCCCTATAATTTATGTATGGCCCCCCTATTAGGGGTGGGTCGGTACAGTATACTGAAAATTTCACACCATACCGTATACCGTACCGAAATTTCGATATCAAAAAATTCCATACCATTCTCATACCGAGACTTTCGGTATACGCCGTAACAGATATTGATATCGTACCGATATTTTCGGTATACCGTATCGTACTGATATTATACGGTATACCGAACTTTCAAGGTATATCGAAAATACCGAAATTTTAAGGTTTACCGAAAATACCGAATTTTGCATTATTTAAAAAAAAATTATTGCTTAATATTGGAGAAGAATATAATGTTGCTATTTGTAATGTATACTTTTGAATTGTTCATTTTCAATTCATAACTCATGTATTTTTTTTAATTATATATATTTTCTAAGCTTTTATGTTAAACTTACTGAATATTATATATTTTTTAGAATTTAATAAATCTAAAATATTTTTTATCTTCTTATTTAGTAATTTTCTATTATTTCTCTTATAACTTACTTTACTCATAAGTCGTAATTGTAATAATGTTAGTTTATTATCTTTATTAGTCATGTTCAACTTCAATGTGTAAACATCAAAGTATTATTATCATAATTTACATATATTCTAGTTTGTTGTTATTATTTTTTTTATTTTTTAACTTATAGTGCTTAATATTGGAGAAGAATATAAGGTTGCTATTTATTACTTTTAAATTGTTCATTTTCAATTCATAACTCGTGTATTTTTTATTATATATATTTTATAAGCTTTTATATTAAACTTACTGAATATTATATTTTTTTAGAATTTAATGAACTCTAAAATATTGTTTATCTTCTTATTTAGTAATTTTCTTTCATTTCTCTTATAGTTTTTTTTTTTAACTTTTAGTATTTAATATTGGAGAGGAGTATTGAGTGTTTAATAATAAAAGTAATAAGATTACTATTTTTTAGTTAATTGTTCGCTTTATTATGTAATATTTTAAATTATACCTGATTTATATGATATATTAATTAAATTGTAAATATATGTTGCAATGTTATAGATCATCATAATTTAAATATAATCATTTGATTAATTTTTTTTTCTTTTATTGATATTTAGTTGTCATTTATTATATTTTATAGTCATGTGTACTCAAATGAAATTATTGTACTACAATAACCATAAGTTGTAAGAAAAAAACATCGGCATGGTATGGTATACCGACATACCGTTTGTACCGATATACTGAAATACCGACATATACCGAAATATCGATATATATCGATGTACCAACATACCGGTATATACCGAACTATCAGTATATACCGAAAATTCGGTATATCGAATACCGATATATATCGAAAATATCGGTATATACCGAATACCGAAAATTCGACATTTTCGATATTTTTTTGGTACAATAAGTGATGTATTTTGATATTTCGGTATTTTTCCCTACCCCTACACCTATGTAGCGTAGCTGTCCCACGGCTCGCGGCCGCCTGAGTTTATGCTTTCAAAATTTATACTGACCAGTCCAATACATCGCATTTTAACTTACATTTTATTTTTAATTTACATGTGGTTTACCATAATTCATTTAATTAGGCAAGCTTAATAATTCGTGGCCTCTTATTGTACTAGTGGTTGGAGTTCTTACAAAATGTGTGGGTAGGTATACTAAATGAATATTTGCTGGGCCATAGGTTCGAGATTTGTTATATTATATATTTAAGCTTGTTATGCTTCCATATTTAAGCAAATGGTTATTGCTTTATAAACCATGAACTTTGACTCTTTAAGTATAGTTGTACATTTAATATGAACTTTAATTTAAAAGTAGATAATTAAAACATTAATTTTGAACTTGTGTGTTATTCAACATCCCCAAATTTTTATAAAATAAATTGACCTCCAATTCAATCGATAATTTGATCTCTCTTCGAACCCTTAGTGGCTCAATCATCAATTTTGAAAAAGGACGTTAAAGTGGCCTAATTGGGGAATTGTTAAATTCTGTTACATCGATATCTTTTTCAAAAATTGATGGTCGAATCATGATGAATTCAAAGAGACGAGCAAGTTGACAGAAAATTTAAGGATATTGAATAATTCACAAGTTCAAAGCTCGTGTTTTAATTGTCTTCTTTTAATATTCATGTTAAATTTTATAATTATCCTCAAAATGCACGATTTTTAATGCAGTTAACCCTTTTATAAATGTATATAATTAAGCACACGGACTAGGACTCTATGAGGTTTGTCATTACATTTATTCTATAGTTACTATATATATTGAACAAATTAATATGCATACATATTATAACTTATAATTAGGTGTTCAATTATTGCAAACTGTACTTCGCATATTGTAATCGTGGTAAAAATAAACATGAAATAATGAAATTATTAAGAATGTTGGTAGAATCACCCTTCAACATTTTTTTTCAAAGCTAAGAAAATATAGAGTGAATTTTCTGTTTGAAACATTTTTTTTCAAAACTATTATTCTAATATTACGTGTTGATTACATTAATTTTCAATAAAAAGAAGCGGTTGTGTACAGAAAGTCCAAGTTATGAGAGAAAATATAACTGTGAATACCCATAAAAATATAATACATATATAATTTTTAAAGGAGAACGACGAAAGCATTCATTGTATTTCTTCCTGGTCACACATTTCAAATTCGGCCAATTAATGTGTACAAACAAAGTTCAACACAGTTAACATTGCAACTAAACCTCTCCTAAAAAGGAAAAAAAAAAAGAAAAGAAATTAATTAAACCTATCACCAAAACGACAAAAAAAAGAGACGAATTTACTATTGAAATCAATGATTAATAATACAAAGTTATATTCGCAAATAACTGATTCAGACATTCTGTTCTCTTGAATGAATTCTCACTCGAGACGCATAGTGTCTCTACAAAGTTCTAATTATATTTTATGTTAAGGAAGCCACTCATCCAAAAAATAAAATAAAATAAAATAACTATAGTCGAAGTCCCAAAATCTAAATTATTAAGAAAATCAAAGCCGATCATAATTATTAATTATAGCAACTGAAAAAAAAAACAAGCTAATAACAATTAGGAAGGGGACATATATTGCTAAATCTTCTGTTCTCAAACAATGTTTCATCATTTGTTCTACTATCAATAGTTATTAATTAGGATTGATTTAGTATTTAATTTTTAATTAATAATTAATTGTCATAGTTTATTATTTTTAAATTAGGATGTATATTGTATAATTTCATTTTTTGTTGCTAAATATTAACTGCAGTCGATTATGACATAATATGTTTTTATTTTCTATTCAATTTAATAGTTGGAATTTAGAAGGTGAAACACAATTTGGAAATGCTAATTTAATTGCGACTGTTTTTTTTTTCTTTTCTTTTTTTTTTTTTGAATTGCGACTGTTGTTTGGTAGGTTTGTACTAGGATATTCCCAACTGGTGGTAGATGAGTAGATGTTTGAAAGAGTTAAAATTGAAATATGATCTCACCCCTTATTGGACCGCACCATTATTGATGACCGTGCAATAAAATATTCAATCTTATATCTATTGTTTATATTATTTAAATAATATAAACAAGAGAATATAATGAATTGGAGCATTCGAGATGTATTCACAATTCCACCATCTTGCACATAAAAGAGAAAAGATTGTTAGTGAAAAAGAAATTAGTCAAAAAAAGAAATTGATTCGACTTTTTGTAATAATAATAATAATAATAATAATAATAATAATAATAATAATAATAATAATAATAATAATAATAATAATCATCATCATCATCATTATTATGAATAATTATAATTTAATTCCCAATATTTAAAGGTTTTGACAAAAATAATCTAATATTTTAATAATTTATAATTTAATTTCCAATGTTTGGATATTTTTAACTGATTTAATCCAACATTTAATAATTACAATTTGATTCACAACGTTTCAACATTTTAATAAAAATGATCCAACATTTTCGGTGAAATAACCAATTTGGTCGTTCTTCCGGCAAAAAATGTCAATTTTTAAATCAACAGAAATACTCCATCTGTCTCAATAGCAAGGTCCCCTTTTTATTATTTACTCTCTCTATTTTAATAGAAGGGGGACCTTGCTATTGGGACGGAAGTAGTAGTATTTTCATTGAAATATTGAGCATTTATATTAAAATATCAAACGTTGAGAATTAAATTATAATTAGCCCTTATTATTATTATTATTATTATTATTATTATTATTATTATTATTATTATTATGTGCTACTTTAGAATTTATAGGAGGAATTTTAATTTTTCTATCAAATTGTATATTCTCTTCGTTTCTGAATAAGTGTTATTCTATCACTAAACTTTTGTTTCACACAAAGTGCAATCCTACAGAACTGAGGTGGAAAATTAACATTTACTCACATTTGCCCTCATTTAATGTATTCAAACATTTCTATTTGACTCATTTAATGTATTCAAATAAGAGTGTATACTGTAATTTTGATTACTTTATTAATATGTGTGTATTTATCTAGAATGACACTAATTCAGAAACGAATGGAGTATCATTCACCTCCATTTAAAAAATATGTTTATTACAAGCTCCATTTTCCACTAATAATAAATTTATTTCATAGTAGTAATATGTATGCATACATAAGAAAATCACATACACACATTTGGATAAAGTAATAAAAATTGCTTCAATATATGATACACACATAGGCACTAACTTGTCACTAGAGCTGGCGATTTTGGTCCTGCCCGGCCCACATTTTCGGGCCAGGTCGGACAAAAAAAAAGTCTCGAAAAAATTTCAGCCCGACCCAACCTGAAATAGAGAGAGGCTCGAACGAGCCGGCCACTTGGCCCTAAAACTTGCAAAATTATACTAAGCCCGCGGGGCGGCCTGACCCGTTTTTTGGGCCGGCCCGGGCCAAGCCAAGTTTGTTTTGGAGGCCCGTCAGATCAGGGTCGTGCGACTCGAATTGCTAGCCCTACTTGTCACCCTTCATGCATCACTAATTGTCAAAAATATCTTTTATTATTAAAATGAGTAAATTAGACAGGTGAATATATATATCATTTGACTTAAAAAAATACCCTTATCATTTGTCATTTGATATATGTATCAGCGGTTCAACGACACTTAACATTTACTCAATTTTTATATGTATTTTTTTAAAGATGCTAAATCATACATGGCAAACTAATTTACCACGAAATATTTAAATAAAGGGCAAATTACAATTTAATTCCCAACATTTGAAGGTTTTTACAAAAAAAACCTAATATTTTAATAATAACGATTTAATCCCCAACGTTTAATATTAATAATTTAATTCCCAACCTTTAAAAATTTTAACATAAATGACCCAATATTTTAGGTCAAAAAAACTATTTCGGTCGATCTCAATCACATTTAATCTCAAGTGAGCTAGAGACCCATATAACGGACTAATATTTTTTCCCAAAAAATGACCAAAATAATTTTCATAGTGTCTATGCCATCATTTTTATAGTTCGTAGAGCGTATCCACAAAAAAATAGTTATGGGACGAATGACTGAGGGGTTCTTCTTTTTTGTACTTTAACCCCCTAGCACTGTTTATCAGTGAAGATATGGTTTAAAAAGAAAAAGAAAAAGAAAAAGGAAATCCGGCTGGGAAGGGGTCCCACGCCCCCTCTAGATCAGCCTAGGGTGGGAAAAAATATCAAAACACCACACGTACTGTTCCAGAAAAATATAAAATTATCGAAATTTACAGTATACCAATTTTTCGTTATGATAGCTTATCGAAATTTTATACAGTAGTACAGTAACGATATGAATTTTAAAAAATTAAGATATACTGAAAGTTCAGTATATCGTCATATATCGATGTATATACCGTATTTCGATACGCACCATCATACCGCTATATGTCGGTTCTTCGATATATACTGTCATACTGCTATTTAAGTACATACCGGTATTTCGGTATATCGACATGTCAGTATATACTTAATTTTAATATATAATTTTATTAATTATTTTGTACATCCATAATATAATGTTGGAAGAAAACATTCGACCCTCTTGGGCTGATTCGCTTAGGCAAAACTATCGAAGCCCATCATGATTGTCTAATTATAGCCCACTTAAAGAGATTCATGAAGAGATAGGTGAACGACCCAGACAAAACTTTCTCAATAAGAGTGAACATCCTGCGGGGTTGAACCCGCCAGATTAGGGGGTCAATTCCTTAGAAGCTAGGGTTTGAACAAGACAACTCTTCAAGGTATAGTAGGCAATCCAGCAAGACCATCATGTCTTAGACCCAATTGCAAACCTATATACCTAGGGCTAGTCAACCTAAAAGAGGCATTGCCTTGGAGGAGAGAGTCAAATCGAATCCCCAAGATATCGAAAAAAACTTTATCCCCTGCAACGACTTAGATCGGGTGTCAGGGAAGGTCATCTAACAACATGCCTGTAAGAGCACAGGACTACCTAACTCACCTAGGATGATCCACATGGTAAGTCATCCAGGCCCAATGTCGAGACCCACCTTCAAAGGCCACCACCGAACCCACCTTCGAGTGCCACTATCAAGGCCAATCCCATACACACCGTAGGTCAGGAAGTAGGTGGCACCTATGAAATGAGGGTCAAATTAAATCCCCGAATTGTAGGAAGCGACCTTATTCTCTAAAAGTGGTTTTGATTGGGTCTTGCAGAGGGTCATCAAAGAGTACCTCTAGGTTTGAACCTCTATAAAAGAGGGTGACAAGCGCGGGGGTTGGCAACTAAGGCATTATTCTCAATATACCCTCTACTTTACTTTAGCAGCTTCTTTGAGCACACAAGATTTTTGTTTGGGATCTCATTATCTTAAATGTAACCGACATTTCATCAACTTTAAGCTCATCTCGACACTCATTTGATTATGTTTTTTTTTTCATAATCGTTCGTCATTTCGCATTGTTTATTGTTTTTCAACTGTTATTTTTTGAATTGTTACTAACTTAAGTGTCGAATCCCGCTCGATAGTCAACCCCGACGACCATGTTTTGTTTGTGTTTGTTTTTGCATATCCTTGCTGCTCGAATCCTATTTTGAAATTTATTGCGGATTTAACATCCACAAATGCAATGATATAATATTTGGTAAAGTTATCATAAAAGTATGGTAAAATTTTGATATTTAATCTAATTTAATACCTGAATTATAAGTAACAATAAACAATTTGAAATTAAATGTAATAAATTATAATATTATATTCTTCTTCAATCAATAAAACTAAAAGTTAATATAAATAATCTAGAAAAATTAAAAGAAAATGAGATTTACGTAAATTGTGATATATAAGAATATTACAATGCAATAATATAATATTTAGTAAGTTAATCATAATGAGCAAAAAAATTATATTTAATCTAATTTATTACCTAAATGATAACTAAAGACCAAATAAAAAACTAAAATCAAATGTAATAAATTATAATGTTCTATTTTTTTTCAATATTTAAACTAAAAGTTATGATTAATGATCAAGAAAATTACAAAAAAAAAGACATTTTATACAATAATATAACAGTTAGTGTCTTTTTATCATAAACGTTTAGAAAATTGTTATATTTCATATAATTTAATACTTAAATTACAACTAAAAATTGAATAATTTGAAATCAAATTAATAATACAATAATAATCTTCTCTCTTCTTCAATCTTTAGACTAAAAGTTATGATGAATGATCGTAAAAATAAAATAAAATGTGATACACTATACAATACTCAAATACTTAGTATGTTTATATAAAAAAAAATATTATATTACATATAATTTAATATTTGTTGAAATTTTAATATCATTGTAATTTTTTTTGCCTTAGAGTTTGGTTATTGACTTGTTAAGACGTAAATTATTTTTTTGTATTAGTATTTTATTGTTATTAGGAATGTTTGATGTCATTAATTAATATTAGTAATTATGCACATATTTTCTTAATTAAATAACTTTTCGGTGTGACGATAAATTTGGTATATCGTGAAATTTCAGTATTGTATGGTATAAGAAAATACTGGTATAATAAAGTATACCGTAAGTAGATATGATAAGGATATTCATTATATGTCATATCGAATTTTTAATATATAAAAATTAAAGCACGACAATAATATTAATTTTTTGTTATATCATAAATTAAAAT
Organism: Perilla frutescens; assembly: GCA_026008535.1. Classification (NCBI taxonomy): domain Eukaryota; kingdom Viridiplantae; phylum Streptophyta; class Magnoliopsida; order Lamiales; family Lamiaceae; genus Perilla; species Perilla frutescens. The sequence continues at coordinate 49,643,144 of BRKX01000015.1, forward strand.
AAAATATAATAAAAAATATAAAATATTCCCACCCATCCGCAACTTCCTTCTCTAATCCCTCCCCTTTATTTGAATAACTCTCGGCAGACTTTGCTGAGTGAAAATATCAATTAAAAAACTGCTAGCTCAAATTCATTGACCCTGAAATTTAGTAACTTTTATCTATATGAATATTGATGACGTCAAATCTACATCTATTGTATAATTAAATATAAAATATAGAGGGGAAATTCTAAACACAGCTCCCATTTTTCTCTTTGCAGCCCCACTATTTTAAAAAATATAAAAATAAATATGATAAGTCTCTTTTACCTCTTAGCCCCTAAACCCTAAAACTCTATCATAGTGTCATCTAAAAGTTGACTTATGGAATTTGAACTACTAAATTAAATAAAACTCAACTTTGGATGGGAGCAAGGAAAGATAAAATGAATTTATTATTGAATTAATTTTCTTGCCAGATTCATCAATGGAACCCACTAATCTCCTATGAGAATATTAGAAATATGACGAATTCACATTATTAGATCAGATGAGATGGTTCCCCACTGCAGGCGAGATGGAAATTGCAATTGCAATCAGATTTGGAATCTCCGATTGTGGAGATGGAATTTGCAATTATAATGAGATGTGGATCTAAAGCTCAGTTCTTTAATTAATTAAGTCAGACTCTTCCTCTCAAGAAGATGTAGTCTCAGGCATTCTTTCCAGCATTTACTCATCTTGGATTCTTGGGTGGCCACATCAAATCGGGAGCCCCTTTCAATTATATAAAAAAAAAAGGAATTGAAGAGGTTATGATTTTGTGATTTTTAGGGATGTAGGCTATAGCATTTGGGGGTTTTGATTGAATTTTAGGTTTTGAGGCTAAAGGGTAAGCATGACTTATTATATTTATTTTTATATTTTTTAAAATAGTGGCTGTAAGAGTAAAATGCGGGCTGTGTTTAGAATTTCCCAATATAAAAAAACATAAATCTTAAAAACACTAGGCATCGCGGCCCAATTAAAAGTGTACGGTGTAGTAGTCAGGCGGCCACACTAGTTTAATTGGTCAGAATTCGAACTGATTTTATAATTGCAAAAAATTGTGAGTTTGTGGTGTATGAATGACATTAATTGTAAAGTTCATGTTAAAAATCAGAATTTATGTATAGCTTGTGATATTTAAATCAATCAGAGTATTTCCTTGCCATATACGGATCAATATATATAATTTTATTTGTTAGAAATTATACTTATGAAAAACTTAAGAAAAATATTATAAAAAAATTACAACTTATTATGAATTATAGAAATGTTCATATTATACATTTTAGAGTTAATTACTAATTATAGCATACATTATGATTAATGGACATTTAGATTCCCAACAAATATAAAAAATAAAAAAATGATGATTTAAACTTAATTCTTACCTCACTAATATAATTAAAACCCATATAATATATAATGTTTATATGTTAATAAATAAATAAAAATGTTAAATAGTACAAATTGCTCCATAACAATAGTAAAATAATTGTGTAAAATAATTAAACTATTCTTAGTAGACTATTTATTTTTAAAGAATTCAAAATTTAAAATTTCTTCTCTCTTCATTAATTTATGTTGCTATCTCTCTCTTCCCCCATTTAATAATATAATTTATAAATCATTTAATGAATTGAACTTCAATTCTTTAATTAATCACATATTTAATGAATTTATGATTATTTGATTAATCAAAAAATGTTTCTTAGAATGTACAAAGAAATATATTTAATTTTGTGTATATCTTAGTAAAAATATTTATGTGATATAATAATATTAATTATTTTTTTTATTATCACAATTGCGAATTTGAGCATGATATTTAAACATTAAGAACGAATGTTATTTATATAAATAGTATAATAAAAGGATATATGTATATGTATATGTATATATTGTTAGCATTTTCATTATTATGTTAAATTAAATCATGCATAATTAACTATAAATTATATCTAGTTAATCTAGATTGAACGGTCTTTTAATTAAGTCATCGGTCTAGTTTAAAAAATTATTTGACATGAAACATCTATTAAAGATTTTAGGTAAATTAATCTTGAAAAAGGTATATCTTATTAACAATATATTTAATTTATGTATATCTTAATAATAATATTTATGTGAAATATTATTATTATTATTATTATTATTATTATTATTATTATTATTACAAATCTGAGCATGATATTTAAACAACTAATAACTAACGTTATTTGTATATATAGTATAATATAAGGATATATATATATGTATGTATATGTATATTGTTAGCATTATGTGAATATAATAGTTATATCAAGTTAATCTAGATGAACAATTTTTTTAAATTAGTCATCAATCTAGTTAAAAAAAATTATTAGAGATGAAACATCTATTAAAGATTTTAGGTAAATTAATATTGTAAAATTATATCTTATTAACAATAGCACCAAAATATGCGCCTTTTCATTTTGTTTCGAGTTGTTGGTCATCTAATTTTCCGAATTGGCTTGTTAATAATCTAACCAATTTGGATTCTTGATTATTAATGTGTGTCAATATTTCCTCCAAAAAAAAGGAGTACCAAAACATACTAAAAGTATATTATAATTTTATTATGGTTAGCTTTTTTTATCATTTGCAAGGCTATCATATTCACTTAAGCTAAATAATTGCTCCATAATATTAACATCATCCATGTTCACTCACACAACTAGTGTTCTAATATGTTTTTGATGTATATAAGTCTTTTAAATTATTTTTAGGTTGATGTTCAAGTACAAATATTAATTTGAGTATTTTAATTTCTGATTTTATTTCTTAAAGCAACTTCATTGTACTTAGGAATTGGTGTAGAAAATAGAGGATGATTTTTAACCAAAATTATATGAAGGGTGATAGTGTCATTTTACACTGAAGTTCTATTAAATTCTACTTTTTTGCCTAACATTGTCCATAAATAAATTATATTTTGGTATAAAAATTTTAATTCTAAATAACTCTCCACCTATAAAAATATTTTATATCTCTTTGTTTAGGAACATTTATTCCATACCAAAAGTCATGCTTCTGAAATTCAAATCCAGTTACAATTCTTAGAAAATGCATTGATTGATGCAATATGCAACAATTATCTTTATCCAAGGAAAGTATGTGAAATTTTTGCTAAATTGATTCAGAATATATAAAAAATATTATTTAATAGATTGAACTTAATAATAAAAAAAATAATTTTTAAAATTAGCAATAACTGTAGGTGAAAAAATTACTTTTGCAACGATTTTGTCATTAAATAGATTATTATATATTCTTTTTATGATTATGATTAAGATTGACCCTTTATTTTATGCAAGATTCCATGGTGGCATTATGAGAGACAAACCCAATTCTTAATTTTAATTAAAAAAATATTTGTAAATAGTTTTTTTAGGACTTTAATAGCGATACTAGTAGATATTATTTATGTTGGTTCCATTTTTTTTTCCCACATGTAATATGTAAATGACATTGGTGTGTTTTTTTAACCATATCATGTAAAAAAACATAGCATTGTTGTTAACACAACAAAAGATGAAAAAAAGGGATCAACATAATTAACATCTATTAATAAATAAGACATGTCCGCAAAACATTATTTAGAAAAATATTTTAAAAATATTTTTTAATTAAAATTTGTAAATTTGGATTTGGTGCCCTGAATCTCCGTTTATTTTACTCATGCATATGCATAGAGGAAAAAGGTAACATTGGGCTTGGATGATTTTCTCTTAGCCGAGTTTTAATTAAAAGAGCTTCAGCCCACTAATGAGCCCAGTTTGAAATTTATATCGTTAAAGTGAGTAATTGAGCAAAGATTAATGATGTGATTGGTATCGTTCAAAATCGAAAATTATCATTCTCGAAGGAATCCATATTCCCAAAGGAAGGGAATAGCCATTCCACCCACTGGTTTAGCTATTCTCAATTACCAAAAAAATTAATATATGATATATTTATACATAATCATGTCTTATAATATTATTTTATCATATATAGAAAAAATAAATCAAATATCAAATTAATAATTTATTATTATTATTATTTATTAATTATTTTTATATTATTAATTTATTTTCAAAATATAATTTAAAAATATGTATTAAAATCAAATTTGGATAGGTTTTATAATTTTGTTGAAGAAAAATGAAAGTGGTGCCGAAATAAATATGACATAAAAATATGTTATAATACAATATAAAATATTTATGTATTTGATATAATTTAATATATTCAAATGAAAAATTAAAATATTAAATATTTTTCTATAAAGTAAAAATATTTTTACTAACTTATACAAATTATTGTATATTGACTAATTAAATGTTTTAGAATAAAATGTTTCAATAAAATAAATAAATTATAATTTGCTAAAAAAATTAGAATAAATCATATACTAAAAAAAATGACGTTTAGAAATATAAAAAATAAATTAAGGCATGTTTTGATATTTATTAGCTATTACATACACTTTATTCAATTATAAGAAGATTTGAAATTACATAAAATATTTATTATATATAGATAAAAAAATTGATATTTCATTCCGTTCTTCATTTCGTAGACATACCAATCATAAGAATCATCATTCCAGTCATACATAATCCCATTCTATCATACAAATCACCTCCTAAGGAGTTGATGGGTATGGTGGAATGGAATAGAATTATCATTCATATGTTCATTCTAATTCTGAGGATTGGTATGGTTTAAAATTGAAAATTACCATTCCCGAAGGGATTTCTACTCCCAAAGGAAGGATAATAGTCATTCCACCCACCCCATTAGTTTTTAACTATTCCTATTGACCAAAAAAATTAATATATGATATATTTGTGTATAATCATGTCTTATAATATTATTTTATCACATTTAGAAAAATAAATCGAAAATCAAATTAAATAATTTATTATTATTATTATTATTTCATAATTATTTTTATGTTATTTATTTTTTTCAAATAATAATTTAAAAATATATATGTTAAAATCAAATTTTGATAGCTTTTACAATTTTATTGAAGAAAACTGAGAGTGATGGCAAAATTAATATAACATAAAAATATATTATAATACAATATAAAATAATTATGTATTTGATATAATTTAATATATTTAAATGATAAATTGAAATAATAAACTATTTTTGTATGAAGTAAAAATATTTTTATTAACTTATACAAATTATTATATATTGATTAATTAAATACTTAAGTGGTAAAATGTTTTTAACATACAATATATAAATATATGGTTGGAATATTTAAATTTATAGCTAATGGTATATTTTTCTATAAATTTTTATGTGTGTAAATATTATAAGATATATATCACGATCATTTTCTTTTACAAAATTTAAAAACTTATAGTAGACATTAGTAAGGATAAAAGAAAAATCATCTATCTTCACAGTCGTGATCTCTCTATAAATACTAGTATTTCCATAATATTTGATAATTTATGATAATATATTTGAAGTATATATAAATATAAAAATTAATATATCTTTATATAAGTTCATGGCATGTAGTTTCTTGTACGATAATAATCTTCCCAATAATATATATTAGAATGATAACAAATATTTAACAAAATAAATTAATAAAGAGCAAAGATAAATAAACATTGCACGCTAATTTTTAAAAATAAAATACCAAAAAGGTGTCATCCAAATTTTCCGCGGCTTGAAATTATAAATGTATTTTCAGAACTTGTCTTCAAAAACTTCAAATGAATGAGTTCTTGAGAAAAATATAGTTTCACATCTCATTATATTGTCAATAACTATAAAATTCTTGATAAAAAATATAGATATCTTCCTTGAGCAATTGAACGAAAGTTTGCAAGTATTTGCAACAGCTTGCGCTGGATAGCTGCTTTGATACAATTACCCTATAAATAAATGAGAAATATAAAAATAAACTTAAAAAATTATAAAAACAGAAATACAAATTTTGAATTTGCGATTAAATACCTCGTCATCATGAAACACCACCTACATTAATTGAATTCGATAAGTTGTCATTAATACATAAATATAATGCACATATACCATGCATACACATTCTCAATGTCCAATTGTCAATTGAGTGAATACTTCAAACAAAATCATTTGTGCAGAGTAAAAAAAACATATTTGTTCTCATTTTTTTTTAAAATTCACGATTGGTTGTGATATGGGGAGGGTGAGAGTTGTATTTATATATATTGGTTGAATAAATAAAAGATTGTCACATATTTTCAATCATGCCCTTTTTAGTGGATTTACTTAATTATTGGAGCATAAATTAAGAGATTGCCTTTTTTAAAAAAAAAAAATTACTTCACGTAATTAATACTATAGTTGATTAAAAATGTAAATTTAGCAAAATATACTTATTACTTCACACAATTATTGCATGTAAAATAAAAGCAATATTAATATATTGGTATTACATAGATGTAGATATTACCTATTACATACTCAGTACATTGGTTTAAAAAACCGATTATCACTAATTAATTTACTAAGCAATTCTTTCAGAATTAGTTCTATAGTTATCGTGCATATTAAGTTAATTCCATAATATAACAGTTGAGATACACATATGGTAAAGTACTATTGATGTGTGTGTGTGTGTATGTATTATAAGATAATATAAGCCCCCATATAATAATTAGACATATTTATACGTATATATAGGATCTATTGGTATATAAATAAATTATTATATACATGCGCGCGCACACATATATAAATTATTTTATATATATATATAACATCATTAAGTATGGTGTATTTTATTTTATATGAAGTTATGACATATAATTAAATTAAATTCATATATATTTATTAAACTTATTATATTAAGAAAGTGTGTTTTGGCGGGAAAACACAAAGGTTGCTAAAAGTATGGTCTTTGTGTTTTTATATATATAAAGATTTTAAGAAAAATTCTAAATACAACCCTGGTTTTCCTCTTTAAAGCCCCCGTTATTTTATAAAATATAAATATAATTATGATAAGACTTTTTTGTCTCTTAACCACCAATACTTAACCCTAACTATCATAGCCACAACTCTATAGTCCCTATCATTTTCTACAACTAAAATATATTAGGTTCACAACGCAGACCAGCCAACGATCACATATTAAGTTACAACGGGATAAATAGATGGAAATCATGAACCCCTAGCTTTACAAGGCAGACAAACCGATGATCACGGAGGATCTCGACCCTACCAAGATTAGAAATTCGAACTATGAATTGTAGTGAATGGTGTCATCAACAGATATGATATTCTGCTTGATAAGTCAGATTGGAATTCACGATGTTCTCGTGGGATTCTGATAAAAGTCTCCGCAGAGAAAATATAATTTCAATATAAAAAGATAAGTTGTCAGTCAAAATTTCAGTATATGCCTTTATATCGGTAAGCAAATAAAATAAAACCCCAATATGAAATCTAGATTGAAAAGAAAATAATTAAAGTCTAAAACTCGAAAATAAAACAAAAATTTCAAAAAGCCTGTTTGCTCGCGACCATCTGTGCCCGCAACTTCGCTCGCGAGTCATTCGCATCTCCACCTGCGAATCATTCAAAGATGACTCCTAAATAGGTCCATGGTTGTTACGAGTTGTTGCAAGAATTTAGGAGTTGTTGCAAGAATATATGAGTCTACTTATGTTTGTTTAATTAAGTCTGAGTCTTTAGGAAATTGTTACTTTCATTTTTTTTAGTCATGTAATTTATACATGGCTATTTTCTTGCTTTTAGTTATGCATTGTAAAGGCTATTTAACGGCCTCTGTGTTTTCAATAGACATTCTTTCAGTTTGCTGAACTCTGAGTTATTATAAGCTTTTTGTTATCAACAAACTAGCATCAGAGCCCCAATTAGGGCCTGGTACGTGAATTCAGAGATAAGCTGTAGCTTATCTTAAAAGGTGAAAAAGAGAGAAACACGAGAATGAGTAAGGACAAGGTTTCAGCAAAAATCCCTTACTTCGATGGTCTATACTATGATCATTGGAGTGAATTGATGGAGAATCTTATTCGTACCAAGGGATTATGGAGTTCGGTCGAACAAGGCTTCGAGGAGCCTTGTGTGGCAACCACGTTGACTGCGTCAAAACATAAATAGTTGGAGATCACCATAATCAACAATCATAAGGTAAAACATTACCTTTTTCAAGCCATTAATATATTAATTTTCAAACAAATCTTAGACAGACGCACGCCCAAGAGTGTATGGGATTCTCTCAGAAAGAAATTTGGAACAGATGATCGTATAAAGAAGTCACTTTTTAATTCTCTAAGAAAGGATTTTGAGGTGCTAGAAATGAAATATACATAAACAATCACCGAATACTTTGCAAAAGTGATGGTAGTGGCAAATAAAATGAGGAACAATGGTGAAAAGATCTCAGATTCAAAAGTGGTGCAAAAAATCATTCGAACCCTCATAAATGTATTCACTTATGTCATGGTTTCGATTGAGAAAATAAATGACACAGAGGAGATGTCGATTGATGAACTTCAAAGCTCTCTGGCAGTGCACATTAAGATGGTGAGCAAGCATTCCAGGTTGAAAAATAGTAGAGGACGAGGAGGAGAAGGAGCATACCAAGGTCGAAGACGTGGGAAAGGGAGAACACCCTTCTTGAAGGCCACAATGGAGTGTTTTAAGTGCCGCAGTTTGGGGCATTTTAAAAATAAATGTGTCATCAATGGAAGAATGAGGCAAATTATGCAGAAGAAGAAGAAGAAGAGGAAGAAGAAGAAGAAGAAGAAGAAGAAGAAGAAGAAGAAGAAAAAGAAGAACTCATGTTGATAGCCTACTTAGAAAAAAAGTAAAGCCGTAAGGAATGATGTCTGGTTCCTAGACTCGGGGGTGTTCTAATGATATGTGTGGGGACAAGGTATGTTTTCAAGTATGGAATAAGTACATAAACACTCTGTTAAGTGTGGAAATAATTCAAGAATGAGTGTTGTTGGAAAATGTAGCATAAAACTAATGCTTAATGGTGTTGTCTGTTATGTTCAAGATGTATATTATGTCCCGGATCTTCAAAATAATCTATTGAGTCTAGGGCAGTTGCAAGAAAAAGGTCACAACAATCTTATAAAAAATGGAGAATACAACATATATCATCCATCTAGGGGTTCGATTGCACACACAAGCATGGATGAAAATCGTATGTTCATCATTTTCTCTCAAAGAGAGAAACAAGTTACTACTTATGTTGAAGAGTGTCTTCGTATTTCTCTTGATCTCAATATCTTTGGCTTCAAAGATATGGCCACCTTAGCTACAAAGGGTTGAAAACGCCGCACGCAAAGAAAATGGTGCATGATCTACCTCAACTGGAAGCTTGGAGCGACATCAAACCATCTGTAAATCACATTTGAGTTTGGGGTTGCACATCACACGTTCATATCCAAAAAGTAAAACAAGGTAAACTTGATGATAAAGGCTTTCCTTGTATTTTTTGGGTATAAGTAATGACTTAAAAGAGTATCATTTATTTAATCCAAATACTAAGAAAATTGTAGTTAGTAAGGATGTGGTATTTGAGGAAGAGGATAGTTGGGATTGGGGTGTCAATAATAAAGACCAAATAGATGCAGATTTGGTTTGGAGTGATGATGATATCAGTGGTGATGAGAATGAGGAAAATGACGGAGTTAAAAATGATAGTGATAATAAAGAGGGTGGTGAAGTTGAAAATGGAGCTAGGAATTCACAAGGAAGAGTGAGAAGGGCACTTGCTTATATGAGTGACTATGAGAATGGTGACGGATTAAGTGTCAAAGGGGAAGAATCAGAAGAATACATGGTACAAGAAGTTGCAGGTGGTGATCCAACCTCGTTTGAGGAAGCCGTGAAGCATAAAAAGTTGAGAAAAAGCCATTGATGGTCCCGAACGAGTCTTATTCAGTTTAGAGGGGGTGAATAAACTGTATTTCAAACTAAACTTTACTTGCGGAATTCTTTAGGGCACTAACTCGTTTAAATTAGACTAGTGTCTATTTTCAGTTTTCAAAATATAACTTTAGTTGTGTGCTAGGTAGGATTGTTTGTAAAATTAAACAACAATAAAGCAAAGAGACAACACACGATAATTTTATAGAGGTTTGAAGCTTTAATACTTCTATGCCCTCTCTTCCTTCTTGCTTGAAGGGAAAAAATTTACTATATAACTTGAGTTTACTTTACAAATTATACAATAAAAAGCAGTTAGTTAAACCTGGTAACAATGAGTTTCTTTACAAGGTTACCTCAGCCGGGTTGACGGCTCATACTTAGAGTCTCCGGCAGGTAGCTGTTGCGGCGGCAGTTTCTTTAGCGGCGGCTCACACTTTAGTCGGAGAGTTAGGTGCTATTGATGTCTTTACAAGGTTTTAGATCTCTTTCGATCTTCAAGATGGTGAGTCTTGAACTTGGGCTATCAACTGGAAAATCTCCTTGAATTGAGCGTATGTTGATAAAGATGTTGATCGTTGCGAGAGGCTTTGGCACTATTCTCTCGTATGGGATTTTTGCTAGTAGCTCACAGACTTCTCCATGTCTAGATATTACAATTTGCAATCTTCTTTTGACTTTGATTACATAAACTGAATATACTTGTGAGCAGTTTAGCATAAGCTGAAGATTAAAGTCAGATGATCTATCTTGCAAAGATTTATTAGACAGTTCGTATAGCAAGAAATTTAGACAAGAATCTTAATGTTGGCAAAAATTTATTTGTGAGCTTTGTTTCGTCCTTTTTATAGAGTATGATGAGAATGAACGTTGGTCATTTTTAAACATAAATAAGTCTGTTAGAATGTTGGTGAAGAGGACCGTTGAGAGGTTTAGAATGCTTAGTAATTAAGTCTGAGTTAACTTTTGTTGTCAGACTTTCTGTCGTTTGATTGATCAGCATTCTTTAGTTCGGGAGCCCTCAGTTTAACAATTTTATCAGTTGTGAGACTCTTCAGTTATGTTCAGGCTTATTCCGAACTTGTCTAATGGCTTCTCTTCAGTTAGGTTTCAATTTGAACTTGCTTGATGTCTTCTCTTCAGTTCAGTTAAGTTCCAAAGTGAACTTACTTGATGTCTTCTCTTCAGTTCAGTTAAGTTCCAAGGTAAACTTACTTGATGTCTTTTCTTCAGTTCAGTTAAGTTCCAATGTAAACTTACTTGATGTCTTCTCTTCAGTTTAGTTTTCTTCTTACTTCAAATTTTATTAGTTTTTGACATTTCATCAAAACATTCTTCTTCATTGTTTTGCCTAACAGCCATGGATAGTGAAATTAACTTAATCGAAAAGAATCAAACTTGGGAGCTCATGAACATGCCAATTGGAGCAAAAATAATTAGAGTAAAGTTTATCTTCAAAAAAAATCTGAATGAGCATGGCGATGTTGAAAAATATAAGGTTCGTTTAGTGGTGAAAAGATACTCTGAACAACAAGGAATCGACTTTGCTGGAAAATCTTCTCCCCTGTTGCTCACATGGACAAAGTAAAGATGGTAGTAGCACTTGCAGCATACAAAGGATGGGAAATATTTCAAATGGATATTAAATATGCATTTGTTCATGGAGAATTGAGTGAAGACATGTACGTTGAGCAGTCAGCGGGGTACATAAAAAAAAAAAAGAAAAATAACATAAAGTCTATAAACTACATAAGGTCTTGTATGGTCTAAAACAAGCTCCGAGAGCCTGGTTCAATCACATTGAGTCTTATTTTATGGATGAAGGATTTCAGAAAAATCCAAATGAACAAACTTTGTTCATAAAAAAAAAGTAAAGAAGGTAATATACTAATTGTTAGCATTTATGTTAATGATTTAATTTATACCAGTGATGACAAGGAAATGATGCTTGAGTTCAAAAAATCCATGATGCAAGCCTTTGACATTACATATTTGGGAAAGATGAGATTGTTTCTTGGCATTGAAGTGTTGCAGAAATTAGAAGAGATTTTCATAAGTTAAATAAAATATGTTTTTGACATCTTGGAGAAGTTTGCAATGTCAGAATATAAACATGTGAACAGTAAAATGGTTTCAGGTTTTAAAATTCATAGAGTTAATGATGGAGCAATTGTGGATGTCATTCACTTCAAGCAAATTGTTGGATGTTTGATGTATCTCACAGCAACAAGGCCAGATATCATTTTTAGTGTAGGCTTGATTAGCATGTATATGTCAAATCCCATCGAGTTGCATTTACAGGCTCCTAAAAGGATATTGAGGTACTTGAATGGGTATGAGATTTTCTACACGAAAAGAAATGGCAAGAACTTGCTTGGTTTTATAGATTCGGATTATACAAAAGATGAAGAAGGTTCAAAAAGCACGTCTGGATATGTTCTTTTATTGAGCTCGGGAGCAGTTTCATAGATGTCTAAGAAATAACTGATCATTACTCTCTCAACTACTGAAGCAGAATTTATCACCGTCGCCGCCAATGCAAGTCAAGTTGTGTGGATGAGTAGAGTTTTGAGATGCTCAGGTCATAGTCAAGAAGGTGGCACTATCATTATGTGTGATAACAACTCAACAACTAAACTTTCAAAAAACCTGATAATGCACGGATGGAGCAAGCATATTAGAGTACGTTTTCATTTTGTGCATGATCTCGTAAAAGATGGAACAATCGAGTTGGAGCGTTGCGGAACTCAAGAGCAGCTTGGTGATGTGATGACTAATGTTTTAAAGTTAGATGTCTCATGTCTTCAAGAAGCTCAGAAAGAATATGGGAATGGTGGATATCACTAATGTAAACTAACTATATGATTGCAGCTAGTTTAAGGGAATGAATGAAGAGGTCCATGATTGTTACGAGTTGTTGCGAGAATTTAAGAGTTGTTGCAAGAGTTTAGGACTCTGCTTATGTTTGTTTAATTAAGTTCGAGTCTTTAGGAAATTGTTGCTTTCATTCTTTTGAGTCATGTAGTTTATACGTTGCTATTTTCTTGTGTTCTATTATGCATTGTAAAGGCTATTTAACAGTCTCAGTATTTTCAAAAGACATTCATTTAGTTGTTCTCAACTCTAAATTATTATAAGCTTTTGTTCTCAACAATCCGGCCTCAGTAAGCGATCTAACAGAAACTGACTCGCGACTCCAATTCGCTACTAGACTCACAACCACCTCCGCGCTCATGAATCACAAGCACTTTTTCAATTGCGTGGACCTCTTGAACACTTGAATTGAAACCTCGACACCCACCAAGCCTCACATCATAAATTGAGCTAGATTAGTCGGTCAATAAGTAGTCTTAAATATTTTGAAAGTTTGATATTGATTTATAGTTTACACACAAATATACAATATTAATTTTTATGTATACCATTGATCTAAAGGGCTAAGACACCAGAAATCCATTTCGAATTGGCAAAATGAAAACATTCAAAATAATAAAAATCGCGTATCAACTTCATAATTTGATCCAAAAAACAAACATTTTGAATGCAATTATAGAATGACGGATCATCACAAACAACATAATCGTCGTTTACATTTGTGCGGACCCGCTCCCCCACCAAACCTCTCTCAACTTTTATAATAATTCATGCACTCAAAATGACTAATATAATAATTCATGCACTCAAATGACTAATTGAAGGAGAACTTCTTATATACACGTTGGGATACTACTCCAACATCTAATACACTATTTAAAAATTATTAAAATTATGTGTGATGGATAATAAATAATTATTAAAATGTATTAGATGTCAGGGTAGTACCCCCAACATGTATGTAAGAATTTCCCTGAATTGAACATGACTTTTTTTTTTTTACTCACGCACACGACCTGTGGTATTGAGGAGATTCGAACTCGTGATCTTTGGTCTTCGAGCAATCTCACTCTACCACTAGGCCATCCCCACCGGGACTGAACATGACTTTATATAACGTTTGTTAAACCCTAAACAAGTGATTTTTTTTTATTTTTTTTGCTGTGATTATAGAAAATCTGTAGCCACTAATTAATATATTAGTAAGATGGTATTTGTAAATTTTATACTTTTGTGTAACCGTCAGAAAATGACTAATGGCGGTGCTTCTTAATCATCCCATTAATTAAAGGTATTTTATAACAAGCATTATTTATTGAAATCCAAATAGATTATGACTTGGTATAATATGAATGAAATAATGAGATCTCAATTTATTTACAAAATGTTACTTGCTGGGTCTAAGAAAGAGTTTTTTAAAAGTTGACACAAAATTAATTTAATGGGATCGGCCAATATATCAATTTTGAGTAATGTTTAAAATTTACGTTTTAACCAAGGATTAAAATATTGATGTTTGTTTGTCCCAGTGGGAATGGCCTAGTGGTGGAGTGAGACTGTTTGGAGACCAAAAGTCACGGTTCGAATATCCTCAATACCAGAGATCGGGTGTGTGAATAAAATAGAAAAAAAAATATCTATGTTTGTATCCCCCTAAAAAAACGATGTTTGTAGAAATATCAACCTTTTGAATTTAGACAATTTTCAGTTGATATCAATAAAGATTTTTAACAGATCAAAATTTTATTTGAAACTTGGACAATTGAAACGAACTTTAGCTAATATTATGACAAGCTTCAACAAATAAAATGTTCCTTTTCTTTTTAGCAACAACAAGATATGTTCTCTCTAAAAAAAACAAGAAGACATGCTTAAAATATAATGAGAAACTAGTACCAAAACGATGTATGCGGTTTATTCAATAATGTATATATATTTCATGTGAGGCGAGAATGAATCATTACTAAAAGAGTGAAATAATTTTGATAATCCACATTTTCAACTAAATATTTTGACAAAATAAAAGTTTAGTAGCAGAGTTCAAGTTAATAATAATAATAATAATAATAATAATAATAATAATAATAATAATAATAATAATAATAATAATAATAATAATAATAATAATAATAATAATAAGGGTGATTCTATTCACAGCCCTTATTTTTCTCTCCACAATCCCTAAATAAATAAATAAAATACTAATTTTTTAGACAATTTTTACCCTCGTAATCCCTTAACCTAACAAACTAAAATACAACCACAAGTATACAGCCAAAAAAAAAAAACTTAAACAAACCAAAAAATAAGAATCGGATAATACCTGCAAGTGTAAATCTTTTCATTGATCATGCGGAAATAACCTCCCGATAATCTTGCTTTCATCTGTCCAATCAACAAATATATATATATATATATATATATATAAATTGTATTTTTTTTAATGATTAAAAATTACTAGAAACTAGGTGCTCGTAATTTGTCAAGGAACGAGGAGCTCGATTTCGAGCTGCTCTTAGCCGGAGTAGCGACCATGGTGGAAGAGGATACATTATTATATATATATGGAGGTTGTATTTTATATTATTATAATTTTAAATTAGTTGGGGGTTATAAGGGTAAAATGGTCTAAAATATAAATATTTATATTTTTATTAATTTGGGAATTGTAAAGAGAAATATGAGGATTGTGAATAGAATTACCCTAATAATAATGATAATAAGGGATAAGGTCTAATTTGGCCCATAAACTATTTTCCAAAGAGTATTCTGACCTTTAAATTAAATTTGGTCCCGGTTAGCCCCTTAAACTTTAAACTCAGCTCAGTTAGCTCTTGAACTTTTTGAATTTAACCTAATTAGCCACTTGAAGATAAAAAAATAAGTTTTGTTTCGGTTGTTTCTAAATAAAATAAAAGAAAATGAAAAAAAATCGTAATTATTATTCCCTAAAAAAATTAAGAATATACGGACATTTCTCATTCAATATGTCTAAATATATATAATCTAGCATAATTTGAAGAAAATTATAAATTAATGAATTAATTGAAATCACATTATTGTTAAATTAATTCACTATAAATACAATCCGAAAAATACTACATTTCTTTAATATGTATGTATGTATGTATGAAATTATACTATATGGATTCCGAGAACGAACATCTATATATTTTAATAAATATATTATATTAGATAAATTGCATATAATATACGCATAACGTTGATTATATTATAGTAGATTATTAATGTCTATAATTGATCAATTTAATATAGACCATCATTATATATAAAAAAATCACAATTATGGTTAATTCTATGTTGTTATTTTTAATTGTAGTGGTTCGATGATTAATGTGTGATAAATATAACGACAATTTATGTACCACTAATTTTTTTTTATTATTGTTATGTGTGTGTGTGTATATATATTATATTTTTTTGCAAAATAAAATTATTTACCTTCGAGGGGGTTAATTGGGTCAAATTTAATAGTTCAAGAGGCTAACTGGGACCGAATTTAGCTCAAAGGCATGGATGCTTCTCGGGAAATAGTTTCTCGGTGGCAAATTGAACCTTATCCATAATAATAATAATAATAATAATAATAATAATACAAAATTAATAGATTATCTGATCATATCCAAATCTGTTGCCAATATTCCAAACCATCTATCGAATATTCGAACTGTCAGATTCCACTATTTTTTTTAAAAGTCCTCACCTAACTTGTACAAGAGTTAAAGCATACATGATCTCCAACGACTTCATTAAAGTTAATTACACACAAATTCAATGTTTAAACCTTAATTAACCATTTTTCTTTCTTACGTTAATGATCACCTACTGGGATTTTCTCATTTTACGAAAACTAATGTTTAAAATCTACTTCTCCATCCAGATATCTCCCTTGATCACATTAACATAGATAAAGATAACACATTAAATAGTTTTTTTAAGGAAACATTAGCAAATTCTTCCTATTTAAGCTTAATAATAAATGACAGGAAAATTAAAATTATTATTATTATTAGCATTATTCATTAATAAGTGTATTTCAATAAAGAGGGAAATAATCAACTCTTTAGAAAAACGCCTATAATTTAGGACTGCCAAAAAAAGAAGAAAGTCTGTCTTAATGTCTCATTTTTAATTGCTGCCGACTTCACTATCTCAATTAATTAAAACCCAATTGAACTGTAATCATTATTAATCAAGGCATCTGATTCTTAAAATTGTCAGAAATTAATTGATTTTTTATTTTTATTTTTGGGTAGAAATGAATTGAATTTATTGCTTCTTTTTCTGTCCCTTTTCTATATATAGTAGAGTGGACAATAACCCCGTCTCGTACAATTGCTTAGTCTCACATAGATTAGGCCCTATATTCCAATTTTTATACCTCACTCTTATATTTTATTATCAAATTTACTATTTTAATAATATTTATTATAAAAATAAAAATCATTATAATATAATCAATCATAAATTCACAACTAATATTTATAGATTAAAAATAAAAATTTAAAATTTATATACGTTAATTATGAAATAATCAACTTCAATTTGAGTTTATTCCACCAAATTACGACTTATAATTTTTTTATTATTTGATTTTTATTTTTAATTAATGATTTCATAACTAACGTTTATAGATAAAAATAAATTTAAAAATTATATACCTGAAATAATCAAATTCAATAATAAATTATTAATTAAAAAGTAAACTAAAAGATCTCGATTGAGTCTCATGTAGTCACGTGCTAAATTTTTCACCTATAAATAGTATTTTTTGTTTTATTACTTCCATATATTCTTAATACATACTTATCTATCATATATGTTGTGTATTGATAATTTGATAAATTGTTTCGCAAGACCATACACGAGGCGTGTAATTTTTACAAGTTATATTAACATTTATTTATACTAAAAAAAAATGAAAAGTCGGAATTCTCCTATAATATGTATCGCATTAAACAGTTTATATATATAGATATTATATATATGTATGTTTCTCTCTTTCCTAAATTAATCTAAAAATACTATATAAAAAACTAAAAACGTATTGCTAACCTAATAGCTACCGGAAAAAAAAAAAAAAAAAAAGAAATGGGTGGCAGACCTCAAATGTCTCTCTCTTTGACCTGCTCCAACTTCATAAACCGGTCGGCGGCGGCGGAAGGCTTTCTTTTCCGGAGGTGCATTCTGACGTAGAAATTAAGAAAGAGAAAGAGAATGGCTCCATTGAGAACGGAGTTGAAAAGCCAGGCACCAATCCCATTGCAGCCGCCCCCCGCCCCCTTCACGTAATGCAGGAGGAGCACGCCTACGTGGCACACCAGATTACAGCTCAGCAGCGCCAGCTGGCAGCTCACCACGAACGGGAAGCAGGCGCCGGGCAGCCCGATCGCCGTCCAGAACCGGTAGCCGTAGACCACGGAGTAAACCAGCGTAGTCAGCAGAATCGCCAGAATCTGGAACGACTGCGAGAATTCCAGCCACAGAAACGACATGAAGATCAGAATCGAGTGGTTGAACAGCTTGAAG
Organism: Perilla frutescens; assembly: GCA_026008535.1. Taxonomy (NCBI): domain Eukaryota; kingdom Viridiplantae; phylum Streptophyta; class Magnoliopsida; order Lamiales; family Lamiaceae; genus Perilla; species Perilla frutescens. The sequence continues at coordinate 49,661,522 of BRKX01000015.1, forward strand.
AAGGAGAGCTTCCGGTATCTGAAAATGGTGATGAACGTGCGGAGCGCGTGGAGGAAACGCGACAGGTAGTAGATGTACGACCAGAAGAACACCCGGCCGGAGGGGCGGGTGCCGATGGGGAAGCAGAGGAGCCACTGGAAGGGGGTGGTGCGCGACCGCCGCCACAGCCAACGCGAATCGCGGATCTCGGCGGCGGCGGAGAGGAGGATCCCGGCGAATATGGTGGCGGAGATCAGCGCCATCGAGAGGGAGTGGACGGCGGGAACGGGGCCGAGCGGAACGGGGCGGCGGTGACGGGAGATGAGGAGGACGACGGCGTGGAGGACGACGGCGGCGGTGATGTAGACGGCGATGGAGGAGAATAGGAACGACCACGTGGAGCCCCATGATTGGGCGTGGCTCCACCGGAATCCGACGATGGAGGGGTGCTCCGTTAGGTAATAGGTTAGGCTGTTAATAGGCGCCATCGTGTGCGACGGCGGAACGGTGGTTCTCGTCGTCGGCCGGCGAAAAAAAGAAAAGCAGAGGAAAAATGTCTTCGCCTCGGCGAAAGTTGAAGGGGAAAAATCAAAACATGAATTTTGGAAGCGATTTATTAAAGTGTGTAAATAATGGGTGATTGTGAAATGGAGGACGTGGCCGATTCTGATTGGAGATAGGTCATAGGAGTAACGCTTTGCCGGTGATGCTGATTTTCGATCAAACATTTTTTATATCCTTTTCTTGTCACGTTAATAATGTTAATGTTTTCTTTAGATATTTTACTTGTGTAGTGTTTAGATTTTCTTAATTTTATTTTATTAGAATAGAATGATAGAGTCCAGTTCCAACTTATTATGAGTTAAATAAGACAATCTACTTGATTAGTAATAACAACATTATAGTAAAATTCACATTTTTTTCAAAAAAAAAAATCCTATATTTAGTAAATAGTTTACTATGTTATAATAAAATTCATACACAAAAAAATTCACTATGTGTAAATCACACTTGTCAAGAAAGAGAGTGAATCGGTGAGGATGTTTCTTTTGACCAATCCATTTTTGCTACTCTATCCGTCCCGATTATATAGTCATTTTTCTATTCGCACGTAGATTAAAAATATTTATGAAAATAAGAAACAAAAGCTAAACTTCCAACTTTAACCTTATTTAATGAAAATTAATAAAACTTAAAATTTAGCTCAACTTTAATGTATTACTTTTTTGAAACAAAGAAAATATACAATTAATGAAGTGCAAATACAATGAATATCAATAGAATTGATCAAATTCAAGTATATGCAAATTAATTAAGTTGGTCAATTTTAATTAATGTTTTTATAACTTTCACAAACTTAAATGTTTATTTTTTTTTAATTTCCAAAACCTAATAAGGTTATAATTGTACATCCTATTAAAAATAACACTACTTATAGTAATAAGACTATATAATCGGGACACCTCAAAATAGAAACGTGGACTATATAATCGGGTCGGAGGGAGTATTAAAAAGATAATTTTAAATTTTTTATTTAATAAAAAAAATTGTATAATTTATAAATTATATTATTTTGTCAAACTACTACTTCTTTTGCAATTGGGAGAATTTTATAGGATTTGTATTAATTTTTAAATATTTATTTCCTTAAATATGAAAATGGTATTATCAAAAAATTATGTTAAAGTTAATGTTGTTATGTTATTACACTTGAGATTTCTTATTACACTCTAAGTGGTACACTTCGTGTTACACTTTTAATTTATGAGATCCTTTTCATATTTTTTCTTCAATTATATTTTTTTGTGATTTAGTTTAATTTTAATATTTTTTTTAGGGTTCACTCACCCAATTAAGGTTTATATTATTTTTTAGTATCTAATTTTCAATTAATAATTAATTATTATGGTTGATTAATTCAAAATTAAATTTTATAGCTTTTTAATTTATTTTTTTGTTGATAAATATTGACTGTGATTATTTATGTTAGAATTAATTTTTATTTTATAGTTAACATTATTAAAATCATAAATTTGATAATGAAACACGGAGTGAAACACAAAGAAGTGTGATAGGAAATTTGAACCCATATTATTAGGGTATTTGGGCACATGATATTTCATATTGCACTCTTTGTGTTACACTCCATATTGCACTTTCAAATTATAATTTTTTTTTGTATTTTTTTCTTCAATTTTTTTTTATAATTTAATTTAATTTTATGATTGTTTCTTAGGATTTACCCCATCCAATTAGGGTTTGTAATTATTTTTAATATTTAATTTTCAGTTTTCAATTAATAATTCATTATTATGGTTGATTTTATCATAAATATCACATTTTTAATTCTTTTTTTTTGTTGATAAATTTTGACTATGATTATCTACGTTATAATTAATTTTATTTTATAATATATGTTATTAAAATTATAAATTTGACTGTGAAATACGAAATAGTATACACAATAAATTTGAACCATTGTTTGGGGAGAGTATGATGAGTTTTATCATAATAGGGAGGTTTTTGGAATATTTATTAAACATGGGATTTTTATTTTTTTTTTCAAAAAAAAAAATGCAGGGATTATATGAATTTTAACCAACACATTATTATAATTATTAGCAACACAATTAGAATATCCAACACTGAGATGGTGCTTGGTTGAGAATTTTGAAGAATTGAAAAAGGTTACGTAGTAGTGAAAATTAGTATTATATTGGGTAACGCATGTTAGATTTTCCATTGGAATTTTGCATTTTTTTCTAAAGTCCAATAGTCAGAAGACAAATTTGAATCCAATAATTCCAACAAATTAAAATTTAAAATATCAATTATAATCATTTTCCGTTAGAATTTTGATTTTCTCTGTTAGCGTGAGTAGCAAGACCACATCCTAACTTGGATATATAGTGGTGGAATTTTTTAAATATCGGTTATAAATTTAACATATACATCATCCAAAACAACCAAATCAAACTCTACCACTACTATTATAATTTATATATAGATATACAATTATGTCGTAAAGTCCCACGACGGTTTTAAGTTATGGTCCTTCATTATATAATTTAACTCCATACTTAATTATTGCATCATATATAAACCCTTAATTAATGAGACAATTCAACGGACTACTTATTGATTAAGTCATGACACCATACTTAATTATTACATCATAATCAACCTTTGTTTTATGCACGTGGGATTCTCCAACACATTATATCATCGTTCGATCAGTTTATAATTGATCGGTTATGAGCATTGATCGTGAGATACTCAAATATTATAGATAATTAATATCATCGGTTAATTATATACTTATGTCACGAGTTTTTATGACCAGTTGTAAAAAAATATAATCTTAACATTTATAAAACACGTCACCAGAGCAAAAAAATCCGACATCAAATTCGAGTGTTGGGACGCCGGAAACTAGTGTACGTGTAAATGCTTTCTTAAGTTACACGTTGGATTCTGGCATGACAACACACAAATTCGATATCATAATTTTGCTCCCGTGACATTTTTTGAAAGGTCATCGATTTTTTTTAATATTTTGAAGTTCATTATATTTATACAAAATAACATAACATAACTTTATCTTAAAAATATTTGAATCAATTACTTTCATAAAAAGAGCACCAAGACAAAATATTTGCCACCGCAGCTGATCACGCGGGAGTTTTAGTTGACCAAGATATTGTCGGTGCAGACATTGTCGTCCAAAATTACTCATATTGTGAGCAATCTAACGCTGCACAAGAAAGTTGGACATCAAGTGAATTTTGTTATTAAAAAAAATGATATAATGTATATATAAATTTTAATAACTTGTTAAACAATGAATTGAAGCAGTGGGACAACCCCTTGACGAGTTAACTATGGAGCCGTGGAACGCGTTCTAATCCTAATATACACATATTCTTTGAGTATATGTCGGCCATACAACACTGACTTAATTAATATGACTTGTCATTCTGGTGTATATGGTTTGATCATGCTTAGAAATTAAATTGACTTTATCCATTGCATGATTCCATTAAATTTTCTCTTTTGTGAGCATGGAATTGGATTGTGAATTACAGCATAGAAATTGAGATTATTACCCAATATACACATGGATTGTGGTGGTTAGGGCTATAAACGAATTGAATCGAGTCGAATATCTTGAAGTTCGAATTCGGATTCGTTTATTTATATTGGGATCGAGTTCGAATTCGAATTCGACTCGAGCTTTGATTTCCTGTTCGAATTCGATTCGATTAAAAAAAATTATTCGAGTTCGATTCGAGTTCGGCTCGAGATCGACTCGATAAAGAGTTCGATTCGAGTTCGGCTCGAGATCGACTCGATAAAGAGTTCGAGTAAAGTTCGATAAAAGTTCGACAAACAGTTCGCTAAAAGCTCGAGAGTTCGTTACACAAATAGTTCGATAAAAGTTCACAATAAGTTCGGTAAAAGTTTGATAATTAATAGTTCAAAAGAAGAGTACGAGGTGCATTCCACCAAAATTGATCTATGTTCTTCATTTCCAAGCACCCTACAAAAGTTAATCAAAATATCCAAATTAGAGGAAAATGTGACTTGAAATAACATAATTAATATAAATAAACATTTACCCATGATCTCGATAGTTGATAACATCCTAAGTAACATTAACCTCCTTGATGTCGCTCTCTTTATCCTTTAAAATAAAAACACATAAATACAAAATTTTATAAATAATAAAAAAAATGTAAAAATATATATATTAATATACAAATTAGTTAATTTAATCATAAGTCAAACTCAATTTTGGTAAATATAATTTATTTATTTATGATAATCTTAATTTTTGTAAAGTTTGTATATTCCATTATTCTTGGTCGAATTATAGTAATTCACGAATCAATAACTAATAAACTAGTAATAACTAATAAGTAGTAAACATATTAACAGAGTTAATAAAGTTAATATTGGTATGTTGTTTAATTTTCTTTGACTAACAACTATATCATAGTTACAAACTATCATTTATTTAGTTTTATCAATTATCAAGTGATATTAGATTAGATGTGTGTGTATATATATATAATGTATTGAGAATATATATTAATATATATTTATATTATGTTTTGTACTTTGATTTATATAATTTTTTTATTGAGAATATATATTAACATACAAATTAGTTAATTTAATCATAAGTCAAACTCAATCTTGGTAAATACTCCCTCCGTCCCAGAATTATAGCCTTTTTGATAATTCACACAGATTAAGAAATCATATTTAATGTTGTATATAATTTCTATTCTACCCCTAATTATGATAATAACCCTTTCCACTAGTTATTTAATTTGTTAATGAATTGTTTGACTCTTAATTTTGTATATGTACATTCCATCATTTAATTTACATTGGTGAATGTTAAGATTAAAGGGAGACTTTACTCATTTCACACAATTCCATGTTGACCATATTATTAATTCTAATTTAATAGGGTAAATTGAATAAGGTTATATGTGTCAAATAACATTGTATTTTAGTTTAAATATAGTAAGGGACTATAATTTTGGGACATCCAAAAAAGGAATAAGAGACTATAATTTTGGGACGGAGGGAGTATAATTTATTTATTTATGACAATCTTAATTTTTGTAAAGTTTGTATATTCCATTATTCTTGGTCGAATTATAGTAATTCACGAATCGATAACTAATAAACTAGTAATAAGTAGTAAACATATTAACAGAGTTAATAAAGTTAATATTGGTATGTTGTTTAATTTTCTTTGACTGACAACTATATCATAGTTATAAACTATTATTTATTTAGTTTTATCAATTATCAAGTGATATTAGATTAGATGTGTATATGTGTGTGTGTGTGTGTATATTGTGTTGAGAATATATTAATATATATTTATATTATGTTTTGTACTTTGATTTATATAATTTTTTGTTGAGATTATAGATTGATATTCAAATTAGTAAATTTTTTCATAATAGAAAATTTAATCATATGTCTAACTAAATTTCAGGAAATATGAATCATATTAATAGAAAATGTAATCTTTTGCACTTGATGAATCATGAATAATAAGGTAATAATAGTAAACATATTAAATGAGCTAACAAAGTTATTAAACACAATTTATTATTTTTATAGAGTATCGAGTGATACTAGGTGTGTGTGTATATATATATATATAATATGTTGAGAATATATATTAATATATTATGCTTAAATAATGATAAATGTATATTGATCGAGTTTATAAAAAAAAGATTTTAAATTTATAAAATTGTGATCTAGCCTAGTGGTTAAGGGTTATGTTAGTTATTTGTGTATTTATTTTGACCAAGGTTCCATCCTTGATGACAACAAAAAATCAATATTTTTAGCTTTTTTTAATACAAGCTCGATTAGGGTTCGATTATAGGTTCGCGAATTGATTTGTGATCATGTTCGCGAACGTGTTCGTGATTCGGATCGATTAAGGGTTCGTGAACATATTTGTTAATAGAAGTTCGTGAACGTGTTCGTGAACACGTTCGCGAACGGGCTCGATTATAGACGAATTCAAACTATTCGCGAACATAGCGAGCCGAATACCCTTAGGTTCGAGTTCGGCTCGTTTATTTTGTCGAGCTCGAAAAAAAATTCGAGTTCGATTCGTTTATTAAATAATCGAGTTTCGATCGAGCCTTTATCGAATCGATTACCGAGTGTATCACGAACTATTTGGTTCATTTACAGTCCTAGTGGTGGTGGGATCTCCTAAACATGCTTCAATATCCTCCTAGTAGTTTTAAAATTAAATTTCACGAAAAGCTAAAACACACGATATTCTTTTTTTTTTCTTTTTGTAGTGATAGGGTTCTCATTTAATTTAACGATATTCGACTTGCTAACTTGTAAAAAGTTTGTTAGTAGTCTTGTGAGCTAGTTGAGAGAGAGAGAGAGATAGATAGAGAGAGAGTCTTGTTAGTTGAATCAGATCTCCTTTTACTATTTGTATTATATTTCGTGTTTCATAATTAATTTTAAAAAAATAATATACTCTAGTTCAGAAATGATGAACCCTAAATAGAAAAATTAAATTAACATAAATCATAATAAATTAAAATTAAAAAAATATTTAAAAAAAATTAAAGATTTGGAACAAGAAATGCAACAGGATTGGGAACATGTGATCCCATTTCCTTGTTAGCCTACACACTCCTATGGGCAATGCTTATGTGGTGGTCACACTTCATTATTTTTTATTATAAAAATAAAATTTATTATACCATAACTAATCATAATTAATATTTATTACTAATAATTGAAATTTTTTAAAATTATATACCCTAATTATGGAAAAATCTAAACTTAAAAACCAATTATTAAATTAAAAAAATAATTATAAACTCTAATTGGGTGGAATAAGCCCGAAATAATAATTCCAAAATTAAACTAAACCAATAAAAATAATAAAAACTAGTGAGATGTAGCTTCCACATAGGTGGTGCACAAAAGGGTGTGTAAGTAGGACCACATCTCCACTATCTAATTTAATGATCTAATGATTGAGATTTAATGGAAAAGATGGTGGCAATTTTGTAAATAATAAGACAAAAATAAAGGAATGATGGCTATTTATGTCCAACCATTTAAAATTGATGATGTCTGTTAGGCATATAAGATATGGAGCCCTAATTTAACCCAAAACCATGGTCAAAGGTAAAGGGTTGACCCCCCACTTATATGCACTTCCACACTTTCTTGTAGAATCGATGTGGGATCGTAACAATCCATCCCCCTTTTGAACTGGACATCCGCGGATGGCACACTCTGCATGCCCACCATTGGGTAGCCCCTTTCCGCAACCGCAGCCACAGCCCGTCCGATTCCGGCAGGTCGGACCAAATTATTAGGCATATAAGATAGAGAGCCTTAACCCGAAACCATGGTCAAAAGTAAAGGGTTATCCTCCTACCTGTATGCACTTCCACACTTTCATGTGGAATCGATGTGGGATCGTAACAATCCATCCCCCTTTCGAATCGGACGTCCATGGACGGCACGCTCCTCATGCCATCATGCCAAGGCCCACCATCTGGTAGCCCCTTTCTGCAACCGCAACCCGTCCGGATCCGACAGGTCGGACCAAATTATTAGGCATATACGATTGGGAGCCCTAACTTAACCTAAAATCATGGTCAAAGGTAAATGGTTGACCTCCCACTTATATGCCCTTCCACACTTTTTATATTATTTATTTATTTTCAAAATATAGTTTAAAAATATGTGTTAAAATCACATTTTGATAGCTTTTAATATTTTGTTGAAGAAAAATGAAAGTGATGCCGAAATAAATATAACATAAAAAATATGTTATAATATAATATAAAATATTTATGTATTTGATGTAATTTAATATATTCAAATGAAAAATTGAAATGCTAAATTATTTTTCTACGAAGTAAAAATATTTTTATTAACTTATACAAATTATTGTATATTGATTAATTAAATATTTTATAATAATATTTTTCAATATTTTCTCAAAAAAAAATATTTTTCAATAAAATAAATAAATTATAATTTGCTAAAAAATTAGAAAAAATCATATACTAAAAAAGAAAAATGGTGTTTAGAAATATAAAAAGTAAATTAAGGCATGTGTTGATATTTATTAGCTACTACGTATACTTTATTCAATTATAAGAAGATTTGAAATTGTATAAAATATTCATTTTACAAGATAAAAAAAATTAATATTTCATTCCGTAGACATACCAATCATAAGAATTGTCATTCCATTTAGACCCTCATTCTATTATTATGTTCATTCCATTCATACCTAATTTCATTTTATCATAGCAATCACCTCATTAGAATATACTTCGTTAGCATATGACAAATGTTACATGTGTATCAATAATATTAACATAAAAAATACATTAATCATGAAGTTTTTTTTTTGTTTTTTTTTTTTTTGAGAATGATAATACATTGTTAACATTAACATTGACATATGCTAACGAAAACATTATAATGATACTAATGTTGTTTAGTTATATCTTCTAAAAGGATCATATGTTTAATATTACATGCGTATAATCATTGTATAACTTCTATCTTGATTATACATGATTCATTAGCATATGATAAATACTTCACTAGCATCAGTTATATTGTTATAAGGGTAAACACATCAATTTTAGGATTCAACAATTTAATTTTATTGAATTTCGTTATTTGCTCTTGTTAGCTTTGTCGTATGCTAACTAAACAATTATGTAATGTTAATGGAATGTATTATATAATGCTAATAAAATAGTAATGTAGTAGATTGAATCAAAATAACGCAATTAACAATCTTCAATTAAACAATAACTTTGTCCACGATTATTTTTTCAATTACTTTTTTATATTAAAAAAATATGTTTGACTAGTTTTCAAATAATATAAAGCAGAGCTTTGGGACACGATTTTGATCTTTGTTCAATAATTATTTAACCTAACTGCAAGTGCACAGTGAGATTTATAGTGTAGCAGTGAACAAAATCATATCCACAGTGACTTAATAATTAAACTACTAATTATCTAAATTAATTTTCTACAATTATCTAGACTACCAGACATGATTTAATTTAATTACTAAATAAAACTATAAATGATACCACAAAAATAAACACAGATAAATCAAACAATGAATAAAAAACGTACTCTAGGATTGAATAATCATCAACTAATTCATCCATTTAATCCTTTCATTCTTATGCCTATGTTGGGACTTAAATTATGTTAGAGCAACCACTAATACATCATAAACCTTCTCTTGAAGTGCCTAGGCTATAGATCACAAATTAATAATAATGTGTTAATTAATTGTCCAACATGCAACTCCCAATAGCTCATATGGTTCTTTGCTCTCTAAATTAACTGCAACTCTGTTGAGTGGTATTGATTAATCAGTTATTTATTTCAGACCACGTGTTAAAACTCCTCTCTCGATTTATGAATTAACACATCAAATTGTTCTATTTAGTGATCAGGTAAATAATACAGATAAACACGAGAATAAGCAAAACACAACCAAGTCATATACATAAAAACTCAATAGATTAAATGAACTCATAATTAAATCATAAATAATCCTAGAATACTAGGATTTTAGTTCTCCATAATAAAATAAATAATTAAAATTATCCACAAAGTAAACAATGACATGAAAAGATTAAAGTAAATAAAACCCACAAGTCTACTTCTGCCTCTAATCTTGACACATCTTGAATTCTTTAGTCTTGTTCTTTGCATCTACTTTTCTCTGTTGTTTCTCTCTAGTGGCAACTTTAGGGTATGATAGAATATGTCTAATTTTCGCCCAAAATTCTTATTTATACTTAGTAAGAAAAAGCCCAAAATCAGCTCAAAATGGGACAAGCTCAAATGACCTGCGACTTCGCTCATGACCCAGTCACTTGCGGCTCGGGTTGCGGGTCCACACACATGTATCCGACATGGCACAATATCTACGAGCCCCACTGATACCCGTGACCGTTCTCGCGGGTTTTCTTCTTTGGACCCCGTTCTCTGTCGCGAACTCATAAACGGCCACCTCTTTAGCGACCTGTGACTCGGCCCACGACTGGACTCGTGGGTGATGCTCGCGAGTCCTCTTCTGCGATGTTTTCATCCCGTTCTCGACTCGGTTTCTTCAACACACATCCTCGAGACATCATCAACTATCTTTTGTCCAAAAATTCAGCAAAATACAGGACAAAATCTACAAATATCACAGCACATACCAAACTCTAAGAACGAGAGAATTCCAATTAAACTGAGATAAAAGCACGAGTAAACCAAATAGAATGCACACTTAAATAGCACGAAAACTAGTGCAAAATCTCAGTTTATTAGCCTTGGAATTTGCAATCAATAAGGGGATGAGATTTATCTAGTTAGAGGTTGATTCAATATATGTAGTAAGTATGTTGGCTAAATATACGAATTTAATTCCAAGGAGAATCAAAGCAAGGTTGCTAAGAGTGCGACGTTTGCTTATGGGAATGCAGTTCCGAGTTTTTCATATTTAACAGGAAGGAAACTAGGTTGCCAATAAGCTAGCTAGTACTTCTTCCACTTCGGGTTGGTGGCTGCATTCGCTTCCAGAAGTTAATGATTTGGTGGAGTCGGAGTTCTTTGGAAGATGATATTTTAGGCTTTGAGATAAATAATGACTTTTGTTTTTTCGGTTGTTCTTTTTCCATCACCTGTTTGATGGGTTTTTACTTTTGGTTGTATTTTTTCATTTTATTTTTCGTGGGTAATAATATTCAATTCATTTGATATAAAACTCACTGTTTAATTATTTCCTAATAAAATCGCTTTTGCATTTAAAGTTAGGTGTTGTGCATGAAATAATTATGCTTCATTAGCATATGATTATGTGCTCATCAGTATATGATTGTGTCTCTATTAGCCCACATCCTAGAAGTCCGTTTTTTTTCTTTTTTTTTTTAATTTTAATTTTAAACTTGACATAGAAATTACCAAAATGTCATCGAGTTTTTTGAAGTTTCTTTTATTTATAGCAATGCCAACACCTCTATGATAGAAGTGCCCACGGTTATGGTTTGCACTGGTTATAGTTACAAACCACTGGTTAAGCGGTTTCGTACAGTGCAAATTGTAATCGGACTATCCGAAAGCCGATTATGGTAAGCGTAATTGTTGGTTTGTAACCAGTTCCGATTACGGTTTGGGCGGTTTGGTGGGGTTTTTTTGTTTTACTTTTGTTCTTTTTATAAAATTCAATGAAATAATGTAAAATTTTAAAAATTTTACTATATTGAAAGTTGAAACTACAGTCTACTACATACAAAAAAAGTTACACTTACACCTTACAATTTAATAATTGTAATTATTACGATTAATAACTTAGAAAAAGATTGAAGGGGAAAACAAAAAAATGTACAACTTAGACAATAGAGGAGGAAAAGAAAAAATATTGTATAATTACAACTTAAAATTAAATTCCAATAGTTACAAATTTACAACTTAGTTAATAGAGGTGGAAAGAAAAAAAAGATTGGACTTGCACCTCAAAATAAAGTTCAAGTATTATTTTTCCCCCTCTCAATTGTAAGTTATAAAATTGTTTAATTTAAAAAATTATAAAATTAAAATTACAATTATTGTAATTTTAATTTTATAGTTTTTTTAAATTAAACAAGATTATAACTTACAATTAAAAGGTAAAAGTAAATAAAAAAATTGGGCTTAAACTTCAAATGAAACTGCCTATATATGTATCCCCTACCTTGGAATCAAACTGGTGGTTGGGAAGCACAAACCGCTGGTTTGTACGCCTCAATCCGCCATCTTTTGTCCTCCAGCGTCGATTAAGATCACCCAAATCACGATCTCAACTGTTGAAAAAAAATCGTGCAAACTATTGGTTAAACCGCCAAACCACCGGTTTGTAACCGACAGTTACACGGTTAACATTTTCACAAACCGTAACCGAACATTGGGCTCAGCAGTTAAAGTTACAGTTTCAAATCATAACCTTTGTCAACGGTTAGAAAATTGTTGCCAAACCGGAATCGGCGGTTTGTAACCGTCGGTCCGGTTATTTTTGAACACCTCTACTCTTTGACTAAATATGGACCATTAGATTTTGAAAAATGTATGGTGGAAGATTGATTTATCATTTGTTCACTATGAATAATTTACATAAGAACCATCCCCTCTATATATACACACACACACTTTTACTTATGATGATAAATATTGAAGTATCTAATTCAACATAATTATTATCCGAAAACCATAAATTTTAGTATACATATTATACTTATTTAGAATATATGTTTACCTTCTTTTAATAAAAAAATAAACAAATTTGATTTAAATTTAAATAATGTCAAGTTGAATGTATTTTGATAAATTAAATAATAAATGACATGAGTCCAATCAAACTTCCGAGATCAGCAATTGGGTGCACCATGCCCGTCGAATTGACCCAAGCAAATAACTTTTTTTAAAAACAATTCACCCGTCAGGCGCGTGTCGTGCAAGCCCCAGTTGGCCTTGACATCCCCTAACGAAGCCAGCCACGAAACCCCCAAAATCATATCCACCCCGCCAACTGGAAAAACATAACAGTCCACCGGGAATGTAGCTGACTGGAGATAGAGCGGAACCTGGAGTCTCAAACATTTATTACAACAACCTTTGACCACTCCGGCACAACAAAATTGGGTGGCTAAACTTCTCGGGTATGACTTCGAGATTGTGTATAAGGTGGGCAATCTGAGCAAAGCAACAGATGCTTTGTCCCGTCGTGACGAGGATGTAGAATTGCAGGCAATAAGTTTGTCGGTCTGGGTGGAATACGACAAGGTGCAGGCTGCAGTTCGCCAAGATCCAATCTTAGCAAAAGTCATTCAAACTTTGGAGTCTGGGGAGTCGCATTCACAGCACTATGCACTGGTGCATGGTCATTTGTTCTATCGGGGTCGTTTGGTGGTGCCTAGGGGCTCTGAATGGTCTCAAAAATTGATTGCTGAGTTTCATGCAACCCCGTCAGGAAGCCATTCAGGGGCTTTTCGGACGTATCGGCGTCTTGCTGCTAATGTATATTGGCCAGGTATGATGAAACAGGTTGCCGCATTCGTCGCTGCTTGTGATGTTTGCCAACGAAACAAATATGAAACAAAGTCACCCGCAGGACTACTGCAACCTTTGCCTATTCCAACTCGTGTTTGGGAAGATATCAGTATGGATTTCATTAACGGTTTGCCTCGTTCCCTTGGACTAGATTGCATTTTGGTGGTGGTTGATCGGTACTCCAAGTATGGCCATTTCATTGGGCTTCGCCATCCTTTTACTGCTCGATCGGTGGCGGCCTCATTTGTTCGTGACGTGGTTCGTCTACATGGAATTCCTAGTTCCATTGTGTCTGACCGCGACCCTCTCTTTCTGAGTTCATTCTGGCGAGAATTATTTCAGTTGGCCGGTACTAAGTTGAAGATGAGCTCGGCCTATCATCCGGAGACCGATGGCCAAACAGAAGTCTTGAATCGCTGCATTGAGACGTATCTTCGTTGATTTGCTTCAGATAGGCCGGGCGATTGGGAAAAGTGGCTATGTTGGGCGGAGTACTGCTACAACACCGGTTTTCACTCTGGTGCGGGCTGCACCCCATTCGAGGTCGTTTATGGACGTCCTCCACCTGTGTTGCGGGGGTTTTTGCTAGGCGAGGTTCGGGTACACCAGTTAGCTGAGGATCTCAGGGATCGAGATGAAGTACTGCGGCATTTAAGATTCCATTTGGAGCGTGCTCAGCAACGAATGGTTCGAGAGGCTAATAAGCACCGCCGTGCACTTCAGTTTCAGGTTGGGGATTTGGTATATTTGAAGTTTCGGCCTTATCGTCAGAAGGCGTTGTTTCGCAAACTAAATGTTAAGTTGGCTCCTCGATTTTTTGGCCCGTTTGCGGTGTTGGCTCAGGTGGGTGAGGTGGCGTATCGCCTCCAACTCCCAGCGACAACGCGGATTCACTCGGTATTTCACGTTTCCTTGCTAAAATCGGTGGTGGGTGATTCGCAGGCTATGGGGACGTTGCCGGTGGAGCTGTTGTCCGATGCTCCCGAGTTCATTCCGAATGCGATCTTGCGTCGCCGACAGACAAGTCGTGAGGGCCTTTTGGTGGAGCAAGTGTTGGTTCAGTGGGTTGGTTTGGGTGTGGAGAAGGCCACGTGGGTGGACGTGGAAGCTTTTAGGAGGCAATTTCCTGATTCCAGCCTTGTGGACAAGGCTGTTTTGGGGGAGGGAGCTATTGATAAAGATGTGCTGGAGCCGATTTGTTATCAGAGAAGGCCGAAGAAGTATTAGTATTTAATTATTGTTATTAGTATTCAATATTTATTTTATTAATGTTGGGTCAAGCCCGTGGGCTTTTGTTTAGTATTTATATTAGGTCTGCAGTATTATTATGGTTAAGTTTTGAGTAATATGTTTAGGCAGACAATTGTCTGAGGGCCTCTTCGGAGGAGAGTTGTTACCGTGTTTTCTTTCATTCCAGTTAATTTATCAAGTTCTTCTACCTTTCACTCTATCACTAATTTAGATGTATTAAACCAATTGTGATGTAATAAACTCATATAATCAAAGTAGCTTAGGTGATACTTTTAAGGCTACGAGTGATACTTTTTCAATAATAAACTCATATAATCAAAGTAACTGAGGTGATACTTTTAAGACTACATGTGATATTTTTTTAAAGTAATGAGTGATATTTTTTCAGTCATTTTTTTTCCCGAAGTGTGAGTGGGTCAATCTGACCCACATCGAGCTCGCCCTTCAGAAAGTCTGAATTTAAGTATTTTAAGTTTCAAAGTCTGAGAAAAATATGTCAACTTTTAAATATTTTGATCATGTTTCATTTACACCCTAACAATTATGGTTAAAAGTAGTTCCATAGTTCCATTATTGCAGTGAAAATCTTCTTAACTAATCATAGAACTTTACCCTTAGCTAAGAATCTAGAGCTAATTGCCTAACTTTAATAAGCGCGCATCACCTAAATTGTATAGCTGATTTGTTGAGAAAATAAGTTAAGAGTAATTGCTTTCAAATGAATAAATAACAGTTTGACGTGGTGTAAATCGGGTATGATATACACCATTTAAGCCCAACAACTTCTTATATAATTCTTTTTTTTCTTTTTGCATCTATTTGTCAATGTCTTTGCGTACCTATTGCTTTCACATAAGATCTCATGTACACATCGTATTGCACTTTCAAATTACGAGTTTTTCTTATATTTTTTTATTTTAATTTTATTTTTTATAATTTAGTTTAATTTTACAATTGTTTATTAGGGTTCACTTTACCCAATTAGGGTTTATAATTATTTTTTCGTATTTAGTTTTCATTTCTCAATTAATAAATCATTATTATGATTGATTATTTCAAAAATAATTTTTTAAATTCATTTTTTTGTTGATAAATATTTGACTATGAATATTTATGTTATAATTAATTTTTATTTTATAATAAATATTATTAAAATTATAAATTTAACCGTGAATCACGAGGAGTGCAACTGGAAATTTGAACTGAATTTCTTTAGGCCTTTTTGGGTCCAAAGTTGAGGAATCCAATGCGTGGGTCAATTTGGCAATTAAGTTTGATCCCGCTAAGTTTATTCATTTCGATATACAACAATACTATATTTATGAGAAATTATATGCTAGTTCATAGGGTACAATCTACCACCATAATTATTTTGATATGTGACAATTATGAGTGTTCTTTTTTAAATATTTAAATTTAAATAATAACACAAATACCACATGTCATCATTCTTATTGCATATAGAGTTTCTCAACAAATAACTGATGAACTTGTGGCAATCATGGGGAGGGCCCCCCCTCCTACAACACCTCAAAATGTTGTTGGCCTTTCAACAGAGATTTTTCGTCTTACCTAATTACTTTGAAGTTTGAACACTACATATTGCTTCCAGAGACTTCCATCATATATATAATGTAAAAACAACTTTTGGCGTACGTATGGAACTTAAACTCTTTTTTTTTTTCTTTTTCTTTTTAATTGGGGATAGAGAAGTTTGTGATCAAACCTGGATCTCTCATCATTAATTAGATGAGAAATGCAATTAAATTACATGTTTTCGGTAAATAACTTAAATTTGATAATTACAGTGTTAAGCAGGTACCATTGACGATTTGACGGTGTGTACGTCTCCTGGAACGGTTTTTGCTTGGTAGAAATCCGCCTAACTAGCACAGCATTAGTATGCTTGATTTTTTTTTATTTATCGAATTTTAGTTTTAAAACTTTGAATGAATTGTAAATTCAACTTAACATAGTTAACTTTTTTAGTTTTTTTTTTTTTTTTGAGTTGGGGGACTAGGGATTGAGATTTGTATTCATTGTCTCTCACGCTTATAAAAGGCATCCTTGTAGTCTCACGCTTTATAAAAGGAGATCACCATTGTAGTCTCACATGCTTATAAAAGGTTACCCTTGTAGGGTTCCCGAACTAGTGGGTCGCGAGTTCATCGCGAACTCCACATTAGTATAATATTGCCCTCTTTGAGCCAAGTTCGCTCAGTTTTTTTTGGGCATCTTCCAAAAAATCTCATACTAATGGGATAGGTGAATTTTTTTTTTTTAAGAGATAGATGAATTTCTTATATCAAGACAACTCTTGTATATTTTTTCAATGTGGGATTTGGATTGCAATCCCAACAATATATATAGTAATTTTGTACTTAATTATAAATTGGCATATATCCCTATCTTCCACAAGTTGAGGGAAATCATGAATTAGTTTGATTGATCAGAAATATGGTTTGAAAAAAGTAATTTGATTCCTTATATTAACATTCCTATGTTTGTTTAGTTAATGGATTATGGAATGTAATTAGATTCACAAAATTAAGATACTGATACAACTAACCTGGATTATAATTACCCCAAATTAAGGTGGGTGTTTTGATTACTAGTTTCTCTGAATCTTGTGTCGAATCTTTCATTTTTTTCGATTTTTTTCATTCATTATCTTCTATTTTTTATAGATTATAATTAAATTTGGATTCATAATATTTAAACAAAAAAATTGGAAAATTTTGAAAAATTATTTTTTGGATTTTATATTATCTTTTTTTTTATAGATTATTATTAAATTTGGATTAAATTTTTTAGAACAAATAAAAGAATAAAAATAAAAATTGAAAAATGTGAAAATTGAAGTAAAAAATCGAGGTATTTTTTTATGGATGAGATTCCTAGCTAGTCATTTTGGCGATTGATGATACGAGAATGACGAGTTCAAGACGACAGACAACTTGACTCGAGAATCAGCATAAAAAAAATTGATGCCAATTGTAAGCAATATTAGTGTGTTTGATGGCAAATTTGTATTATTGTGAAAAAAAATGTAAAAATATTGATGACAAACTTTTTTGTAAGCAATATCAGTGTGTGTTTATAATTAAATAAACCACAAGTTTTTCCTTATGCACCACTTTTACTTTATACACTATATATTTTTTTATTTTTTTTCTCATTTTTCTTTACACACCATAATAAATGTCATTTTTATCCTCTACTTATAAAATAATTTTTTATTAATAAAAATGATAAGATAAAAAGTAAAGAAAAAATGAAAAGAAAAATCGATGGGAAACACGAGGAAGATCAGTAGGGGTGAGCATAAAGTCCCAAAACCTGAGAACCGAACCGAACCGAACCGAACCGAATTAGTTCGGTTTGGTTCTTTTCAAAATTCGGTTCAATTTGGTTCTTTTTCTAGCAAAAATTTAATTTTCAGTTTCGGTTCGGTTCAGAGGAAAAATACCCAAAATGAATCGAAAAACAGAATTTATATATATTAGTAATAAAAATACTCAGTTTTGTTTGATTTTATAGTTTATTTGGCTTTATTTTGTTGGAGTTTACACTTTTTTGGACTTTATTCAATTATTTATTGATTTTTTTGAACTAAAATCTTGATAGTTAGCTAATTTATACTTGTACGTATTTAACTATATTGAATGAGGAGAATTTAAAATAAAAATAAATAAATCAGAAAATTAAAAAAATCGGTTCAAAATCGAACCGAACCGAAATATTTCGGTCCAGTTCGGTTCGGTTCCGATCAGAAATTCAGTTCATTCGATTCTATTTTAAAAAAATTCAATTTTCTTCGATTTTACCATTTTTGAGACCGAATCGAACCGAAAAACCGAATACTCGTTCCTAAAGACCAGAACTCCTTTCTACCATAACCACCACAGTCTTCAACCGCAACCACCCTTACTCCAGGTTGACAAAGGAAACTTTAAATTTCCTCCAAATTTTCGAACTCCATTCTTCATATTCGAAATTTTTAGTTCGAATGTGGTTGTTGCTAAATTTATTTCTTAATTCAATTTTACTTTCTTCTCCAATTATATTAGAGTGAGCGGGGTTGAATCTAGAATGTGCGGTATTTGTCGAATTGTGTTAGATCTAAATAGTGGTCGTCAACGGCAAGTGACCAGAGACTCCAGCAAATCTGCAGATTTTTTTTTTGTTATTTTTTAATGTTTATTAAATTATTTATTTTATTTAGTGTTGAGTAAATAAATATTAGGGTATGTGAAAGCAAGGGAAAATAGTATTTTAGTAATCTAAAAAATTAGTATTTTTGAATTATTTTAATAAATGGTATGTAAAAAAATATTTATAGTATATTTAGAAACTTCCTTAAGTTATTATGGTACATTGGTACTACATTGAGTCTAACTAGTTGTACTTAAGTAAATTATTATAAGTTTCGTAAACAAACTATTTTTTTATTTTTTTGCGCATTAATTTTATGTCGGGTGCCGACTATACTTTGGTCCAGCAGATACAAAAATATTGCTGTTCATTGAATTTTGTATTTTCCACGAAGTTGGGTGGTCTAGGGTGTGTATAATTTTTAAGAAATCATTTTCATAATTAATGGGGGAAGGCTTTCTACTAACTGGTGGGAAAAAAGATGGGATGACCTAATGATAAAATGGTATAGATGGAGGTCAAAAGTCTCGAGTTTAAATTCCATCAATATCATGAAGTGTTATAATTTGGTTTAATCCAACTATATAAAAAAAAAAAAACAACTTGCCTTAAATATTTCAGCACCAGTGTCATTTTTTCACAAAAATTAATCTCTTAATGATGATCTAGTGGTGGAGTAATGTAAATTATGACAGTTTTCTTCTGGAAACATAGACATTTTGCTTCTAATTCCTTATGAATCAAATTTGATTTTTTAAGCCGCTTTTGAAGAGAATTAGTTTGTAGATTCATTCTAATCATCAAAAGAAGGCTCTATTGCTTAAAAAAACAACTAATCATGTCAACATGGAATCAAGTTACATAAGGAAAAAGCTCGAAGAAGGAAGGGGGTTCGAACTCCTATATGAAAACCATTCGATCGACATCGGTGTGCATGTTGAATATTATTTTACAATATCTGAGTGTTTTGAGTTGTAATATTTGATAGAATTTTATTATGTCTACTAGTATTGTTCTTTCTTTAAAGATCAACGTGAAGTTCTAGTGTGTAGTTTGTTTAGGACAAATACTTTGGGTACAAAGCTGCTGCTTCATATTGTGACCTCACGGAGGTTGCAAAAGAAGGGGTAGTGTTCAAAAAGTTATTTAGACAGGTGGTTCTATCATGTAAGTCCTTTGTCAAAATTAACTTTGAAAAAGTGAATTGATTCTTCACGGGAAGAGGCCCTCAAAGTAGGTATATTCACCGAATTGGGTAAATATATCGTGCGTCATTTATGCTTTGTTTACTTATGTTTTTATTCTCTGCTGGATTATATAATTGAATATCATAAAGAACAGCACGATACAAAAGTAACACATTTTACGTTTTATCATAAATTGTACCAAAATTACATATAATTGTTTTTTTTAAAAGCAATTGCATATAATTGTTAAAACTATGTTTGAATTACAAGCAATTTTTAGTAAATTTATTTCAAACAATATATTCGTGAGAGAATAATTTTCTTAACTCTTAAGTTGCAACTTAAAAAGACAAAAAAAAAAAAAAAAGGGAAAGTTGCGCCTGCTTCTTCTTCATGCCCACTAATAAACGGCAACATCTTTTCCCTATCTATATATATACGCACATGGATAAATCATAAATGAGTATTAAATGCACCCTATCTTTCTTTTGAGACAATCAAATATGACATCAGTAGAAATTTTAACACAATTTCTGCATAAAAGTAAGATTCATGCATGTAGGTAATGTTTTTCCTATTTGGTCAATATATTACCCCACTATACTTTTCATTTTTTTATTAAATTAAACCATTTCAAATTCGTTAAATATACGATATAATTAATCAAAACATTACACACCAATAAATTTTAAATTCTAGGTAACACTTGACGGTTACCTCAATTTATTTATATATTTAGTGGGAAAATAATTGCCTTAATTTAGTCCGCAAACAACTAAAAAATTAAAATTATTTTGATAAAAAAAAAAAACTTAAACTGAGATCAATAAGAAAAAAAATATGTTGTTTTGTGATGGTTTATTGGTGGAGTGGTCTAAGTTTTAAACTAAATGTCTCAAATTCGAAATCCACCGATACTCTAGATTCTCTTGCCTATCACATTTAATTTTCCCCCAAGTGTTATTTATTTTGCCCCAAGTGTTATTTATTTTCTTTTGTATTACTGGTCTTCTGTAAAAGGAGTGAGAAAAATATAACTAAATATATAAACAATGAAAAATATATTTTCTTCCTCTTTTTTCTTGGAGCATTTTTTAAGGGAATTCTTGGAGCGTGTTTGCGTTCCCAAATTAAAGTAAATTTGGGCGTAGAATTGATAAAATTTGGAATTGGGAATTTCGATTTTGCGTATGGCGTAGATGATTAACAATTTTCTTCACTTTTGCTTTACCGTATACAATCCTTTTATTTACGAGGTGGACTTGCGTGCAACAGCGGTTATTTGCGCCTATTTTAGGCGGCCACGTGGCACATGGTATTTTTTATTGTAGTTGGAATAATGATAATATTAATCTCAGGTTGATACCTTTCTTTATCGTACTTGATAAAAAGAAAGGTATCAACCTGAGATTAATACTATTATCATTCCAACTACAATAAAAAGTATCATGTGCCACGTGGCCGCCTGAAATAGACAGAAATAACCGGTGTTATATATATATATATATATAGAGGTGGGGTTATATAAAAATAACCCCTTGTGTGAGAAATGAGAACACATCTCACACCACACATCCATCAAAAATCAAAGGTCCAGATTTGATGAAAAAGGCGGTGGCAATTTTGTAATATCTGAAATTTTTTTCGCGCGGGGGTATTACTGTAATTTGGTAATTCTTATAAAAATCGCGGAGGATTTGATAACAGATCGTTATGCTAACGAAGTATTATCATAATGCTAACGAAGCATTATAGTTATGCTAATTAAAGTTTTCAAATATTGTTGGCGAAAAAAATATTCTAAAAATTAATTATAAACCTAATTCGATTTAATAAACCCTAATTAAATGGAAAAAATCATAATTGGATGAAATAAACCTAATTAGATGAAATAAACATTGATTGGATGTGGTAAACCCTAAATGAGTTGAAAGAAATCATAATAATAATATATTTGTACTACATTAGCATTATAGTTTTGGTTCGTCAGCATTGCGAATACACTATGTTAGCATATGTCAATACTCTATCAACATACGTTATAAATTATAATTGGATAGGATAAACCATAATAATCAATTAAGAACTATAAACAAAAAATTAAATTTCAAAAGAATAATGATAATTAGATGGAATAAACCATAATCGAGATTAAATAAACCATAATTGAGATTTAATAAACCCTAATAAATTTATACTATGTTGGCATTATGATAATTCTTTGTTAGCACATCGAATATATTATGTTAGCATATGACAAATGCTTCATTAGCATACGTTCATATGTTATCATAATGCTGACGAAGAATTATTATATGCTAACGAAAGCATTTACAACCTGGGCACACGTAAAAAAATTTCTTTTTTATTTTTCGTTCGTATTTTTTCATCCAAACATAGTCTTTCGACATCTTAAATGAAAGATCATGAAGAGAGCTTTAATTTGATATATTTTTTGTGTGCATTGGATTAAAAACGAGGAAGTTATGGTCGATTAAAGTTTTTAAGAATTTTTTTTTAATTGCTGACATCATCAATTTTAATGGATTTGGACGAAAATAGCCCTCCTTCCTTATTTTTTGCCCTATTATTTACGAAATTGCCACCTTAAATCTCAACCATTGGATCATTAAATTGGATGGTGTGAGATGTGTTCTCATTTCTCACACCAACCATGTGTTCTTATATGATCCATATCCTATATATATATATATATATATATATATATATAGGGGTGGGTTCAAATAGAAACCAATCCCCCCGTGAGAACCTAGGAACCAATCAAATTCAAAAATTTTGATGACATGACGGATAAAAAGGCGGTGGCATAATTGTAAATATGTAAAATTCGAAATATAAGAGGTAATTTCAGATTTTTTTATAAAGTGGTGTCATCATCTTTTAAAAAAATTCTTAAAAACTTTAAATAATCATAACTTACTCATTTTTTATCTAATTTACGCAAAAAATATATCAAATTAAAGATTTTTTCATGCTCTTTCATTTAAGATCCATAGTGCATATATTTATTTGAGCAAAAATTGATGAAAAATACAAAAAACTTTTTTTTTCACGTATATTCAACTCGTAACTCTTAGACATTTGCTAATATGATATCATAATATTGTTCATATCTTGTGTTTATGTTGCTAACATGAAATTTTTTATGCACGACTTTGAATTTTAAGTTGCTTTCATGAGAAAATAGTTAAAGTGTGAGCTATATATAGTTAAGTTCATAAACAATTATAATTTTATCAATGCTTAATATTATTTTGAAAACTTGTAATATTTGAGAATTTAAGTAATACTAGCATATCATTATTCACATATTAGCAACATGTTACTAACATATTAGCAAATTATTAGTTACATATTAGCATTGTGTATATTCTCTAACATATTAGCAATATGTTGTATGTATGAATGATGTTACACATGTTATACAATATTATTTTAAATGTGGTCCAATATCATATGTGTGGTGTTTAATACGTGTCAATTTAATATTATGATCTCGTTAGTTAACAATATGAGTCTACCTCATGTTAGCAACAAAATCTGTTGATGTTAGCATTATAAATCTTTCATGTTAGCATATTAATACAACGTCAGAAAAGACAACGGTTTTAAAGCGTTGTCTATTTAATTTTGAGAATTGGACCCAAAATCCGAAAAAACATAACCTAATTTCTCAATTACGAAAATAACCCCGCCTTCATTAAGTTCTCAAATATTACAAGTTTGCCACCTTACTTTGACTAAAACTTTGACTAAATTATGGTTATTAGATCTAATCAAATCTAAGGAGGTTAGGATTGGTTCCTAGGTTCTCACGGGGATTAGGTTCCTATTTGATCCTTTCCCTATATATAGACACACACACACACACAATTTACGCCATGGTTGTGTTTAATCTTGACTATTTTCCGTATTTTATTTGTAATGATATAATTAACCAGTGTTTCTAAATGCACCACCGAATTTTCTTTACACACAACACACAATTTTTTTTTCACACTTTTTCTTTACACATCACAGTAAATGTCTATTTTACCCTTCCATTTTAAAAATTAAAATTTAATTAATAGAAATATAAAATATAATAAAAATAAAATGAAATAAAAAACAGACCAGCCCTTCTTCTCCGAACACCAAATCATAGTTGAGAGTGTCGGTGTTGTTTCCCGGTGGCTTTCTCTCAAGCTCGAAACAATAAGGGCTTCGATCAAAGGGAAGAACAAGCAAGTTGAAGAACTCAAGAGAAGTGATAGCAGTAACGAAGCTTCGGCTGCTACTGTTGAAGACCTCAAGAAAACTACTTTCCCTGCAGGTACAAAGGCAAAAATATAGAACTTAATTTAGTCGATCAAAGACAAACACAAACAAACTAATGCAAAATTAACTTTTAAATGCTTGATCAGTTAGTTTACATTATTATTCATTGGGTTAATATCGAGTTTTTAGCTTGACCTTTCAAATAATTAACAAAAATATCATAATTTTTTATAAATAACAATTTAATGCTCGACCATTTGAATTTATCACAAATCTAGCCTGAAATCAAATTTCAGACTTTAAACAGTGAACGTGTATGTTTTGGTTCAAATATTTAAATGATATGAATGGAAAATCACTTGTGCCCCATCATATCTGGATGGAGTAATTTACACAAAATAAGATTAAAAAAAGAAATCAATTTCACTTTATCCATTCAAAGTTCTAAATTTGAATTTAGGCTAAATTTGTGATAATTTTGAAAGATTGTGTATTAAAATTTTTATTTATGGAAAGTCAAAATTTTGCGAATCCCCTAAAAGGTCATGCTAAAATTAATATTAACCTTTATTCATTTGTGCCATGTGAAAAATGATCTTTCCTTGGTTTCATTTTCATATCGTTATATTTTGTAGTAAATGGTGTTTGGTTGGTACGGAATTGTATTAATTAACGTTTGAAAAACCAAACCCTATTCAAAATGAATCTGCTCCTATTTCAACTCATCATTATAACATGCATGATTGAAGATACTTTCATAAAAGATAGCTTATTATTAATTTTTAATTTTTTTTACTAGGCCCCATAGTGGTTAAGTAGCTTAATTATATCTTCTTAATTATTAAAGTTAACTAGCTAGTGTTCAATTAATTATTTATTGGCGTGTCGCGTGCTTAGACAGGTGCGTTCCCCTCTTTAAGTGTAATGGACATCGTTAACTATCTAATAATAGTGAGTGGAAATATCCAATTTGATGGGCAAATTTTCTTTTTTGGGTCGTTCATAGAACTTTATAGATGAGGGAAATCATGATATGTACTTCAATGTGTGGGTGTGGGTATTAATAGTGAAGGATAAAAAATAAAGATAAAAAATTCAGGGGAAGAGGGTGGGGCATCATTGTTGGTTGAGAGAGCAACCGTTACTTTGTGTTTTCGAGTTTGAATGCGGTTGTCAACTTTTTTGTATATAAGTTCTTTTTATATGTGCATTAACGAAACGATGTTATTTCACTAATGTTCCATTTTTTAGGAGTTTTATGGATTCAGGATCAGAAAGATAAGTTATTCATCAATCCAAAATCTGAAAGATAAAAACTATTAATATATGAACTGATATATAAAAACTATCAATCAATGACCTCAAAATTCATCTATTTTGCTTCTTTTTATTATTTTTATTATTTTATATAAATTTTCAATGAAAAACAATTTATTAACTATATATTAGATTTAATATAGAATTTGTGAAATATATATACTGTAACGCCCCAGGCCCACGGGGGTTGGGCCCACTAACGAAACGACGGCACAATGGGCTCCGCTGGCAACTACTTGACATTCGTCATCGCATTGCCAAAATAGTTAACCCAAGTTGTTAGAGAATCTATTGAGCTCACTTATATACTCATCATATTTTTATTCTCCCACTGATGTGGGACGTCACATTCTTCCCCTGTTGGAGATACGGCGTCCCGTCGTGCTCTTTCCTCTGTAGGACTGTCCCCCGGGATCCGATTTGAGCACACCTGGACTGGCTCTAGGACCCGATTTAACCATTTTAGCAATGTGAGGACGGATGTCAAGTAGTTGCTAGCGGAGCCCGTTGTGCCGTCGTTTCGTTACTGGGCCCCTCCCCGTGGGCCTAGAGCATTACATATACATACATATATATATATATATATTAACAAGAACCAAAATACATAAGTTATGAGTTATATATGAGGTCCCGAATTGATATCTTTCATCTTTCAAGTCTTGAATTGACAGTTTCTTCTTTTATGTTTTGAATCGATAAATAATCTATATTTCAGATCCTAAATTGATAACGTCGTTCTATTTCTTCATTTCCTTTATTTTTTTAATCTTTAACAATAAAAATTAACATTCATAAACTCTTAAATTTGAACATATGGTAATAATATGTAATATTCATAAATCATAACTTAATTCAACAATCATAATTTCCTCTTTTATTATAATTAATAAAAATTCATAATTTAAAAATTAATATGTTGAATCTAGCTCATGATTAAATGATTAATCAATATCAGAAGCATCCTTGATCATCGGTTTGTGATTAAGGGCTACATGGAAGTTTCATGTAGCTGCACGTATGGAGAAATTGCTCAAGAAATCAGTTTGTAGGTTAACTGTCTGGCTAATGAATAGTTGATGAGCTAAGGTTAGTTATCTGCGGTTATGACTGGTTTGCCACGTGGGATTTGCGGTTGGAAGCAGTTCTCTATATTGAAGTTTAAATAGCTTGATCAGCAGCTGAGGCCTGAGATTAAGCAGATCAAAAATGAGAAAAAAGAAGTAAGAAGAGAGAAAATAAGCTAGTAGAGAGAGAGAGAGAGAGAGAGAGAGAGAGAATAATCTGAGAGAATATTCATATGATACATCTCAATTTCATAGTTTGTGTATATTCATTCTACTTCTTGAGTGAATTTGCAGTGAAGCATTGCAATCTTTGAGTTACAAATCAATAAAGAAGCAAACTCTTTCTCAAGTGGATGTAGATCTTCATGTTCGAACCACTATAATTCCTTGTGTTCTTAGTTCTTGTCTTGTTGTTCTTGATTGTTGCTGTGTGAAGATTGATTGAATCCAACAAATGACGCCATCTATGGGAATCGAAAGCGGCCAATCAAGAATGGGATCAACGCGGTTCGATGTTGAGAAGCTAACAAACAAGATCGACTTTGGGCTATGAAAGATGAAGGTTAAAGCTCTCCTAATCCAACAAGGATTGGGTGTTGCTTTGAAGAATAAAAAAGCTAGTGAGAAAGGCAAAGAAAAGGCTAAGGATCTTGTCCAGATCAGAGAGAATGCACACAATCTGATCATTCTGTGTTTAGGAGACAAAGCGCTAAGGGAAGTCTCCAAAGAAAAGACCGCGATTGTAGTCTAGGAGAAGCTTGAAAATCTTTACAATCTGAAAACCCTTGCAAACAGATTGTATATGAAGCAGAAATTGTTCTCATTCAAAATGGTAGATGACAAATCTATTCTGAAGCAAGTGGATGAGTTCAACAATCTTCTTGATGATCTGGAGAATGTTGAAGTCAAGCTCGAAGAAGAAGATAAGGCCTTGCTGTTGCTGTCTGCACTACCAAAATCTTATGAAAATTTTAAAAATACCCTACTGTTTGGTAGTAGAGATACTATCACCTTGGAAGAAGTGCAGATAGCTTTGAAGTGTAAAGATTTACAGAAAGCTACTGGCAATGAAAGCACTTAAACTAATGGTGAAGGCCTGCACATCAAAAAGAACAATTCAAAAGGCCAACACAAGAAACCCTCCCCCAAGGGTAATCAGAAGGCTGAAAAGAAGTCAAATGAAGCACCAAGAAATCCTGATTTGAAGTACTTTCATTGTCAAGAACCAGGCCATTTCAAGAAGCAATGTCCAAAGTGGCAAGAAATGATGGCCAAATATGCTGCTGAAGATGCCAAGAAAGCTCAGAGAAGTCAAGCCAATCAAGTAAGCAAAGACACTGGCTATGAATCATGTGATGCTCTATGTGTTACAACTGAAGAGATAGGTACAGATTGGGTCCTGGACTCAGGCTGTAGCTTCCATATGACTTCAATCAAAGAATGGTTCTCAAGCCTGAAGCTGATCAATAGGGGCACTGTGCTTATTGGAAATGATTAGGTATGCAAAGTAATGGAATTTGGATCAGTAAAGATAAGAATGCATGATGGTGTAATCAGGTCTATAAGCAATGTCAGATATGTACCAGAGCTAAGGAGAAATCTTATATCTCTTGGTCTGTTTGATACTATGGGATACACATTCTTCTCACATCAAGGGAGAATGACTATATCAAAAGAAGAGAATATTGTGATTGAAGAAAAGAAAAAGGAATGAGTTGTATTTTCTGGTTGGCAGAACTATTTCTTCACAAGCTCACCATTCCTCAGCTGGTGATAACACCTACTTGTGGCACAGTAGACTTGCACATGTTGGTGATAAGGGCTTGCAGAAACTTGCTAAGCAAGGTCTGCTCCTGGGAGACAAGATTAATAAGTTGCAGGTGTGTGAACACTGCATCTATGGCAAGACAAGAAGACAGAAATTCACCACAACAACTCACAGCACCACATGCATATTGGAATATGCTCATTCAGACCTCTGGGGGCCAGCTGAGGTTCTTACCAAAGGTGAAGGTAAGTTCTTCATGTCAATCATAGATGATTACTCCAGAAAGGTCTGGATCTATATCTTGAAATCGAAGGATGAAGCATTTGGAAAATTTAAAGAATGGGTTGCTGCTGTTGAAAATAAAACATGAAAGAGGCTTAAGACATTCAGAACAGACAATGGTCTTGAGTTTCTCTCTGAGAAATTCATGACATTTTGTAAAGAAAGAGGAGTAACAAGGCACATGATTGTTCACCCCACAACAGAATGGGGTGGCAGAAAGGATAAATCAAACCCTGCTAGAGAGGGTAAGATGCATGCTAAGTAGCTCAGGGTTATCAAAGGCATTCTGGGGTGAGCTAGTATGCACTGCTGCAAATGTGATTAACAAAAGCCCCAGCTCGGCTCTAGCTTTCAAAACACCTCAAGAAATGTGGAGGGGTGCTCCTGCCTCATATGACTCTCTTAGAACAGTGGGTTGTCTAGTCTATGCTCATGTGAATCAGGACAAATTGGAGCCTAGGGCAGTGAAATGTGTGTTCATTGGTTACCCTACTGGAGTGAAAGGGTATAAGCTGTGGCAATTGAGGCTCAGAAGTTCATAGTAAGTAGTGATGTAACTTTTGATGAATCTCGGTTCCCTTTAAAGAATAAAGAAGATCAGTCTAGCACATCTATGGAAATCAGTCATGATCATCACACATATGACAAAGATGATGGGTATGATGATTCCCATGATGAGCCAACAGAGCAAGAAGAAGATCAGAATCTGAGCTCCTATCAGCTAGCCAAAGATAGGACAAGAAGAACCATCAGGCTTCCTGCCAGATATAGGCAAACTAATCTTGTATTTTTTGCTCTATATTCAGCTCTTGAGATGGAGTCTTATGAACCAAAGAGTTATTCTGAAGTAATCTCTTGCTCAAAAAAAAAAGAAAAATGGATAGTGGCAATGGAGGAAGAAATACTGTCTCTCAACAAGAACCACACTTGGGAGATTGTTGACAAGCCTATAAATCAGAAGCTGGTAGGCTACAAGTGGATATTCAAGAGGAAACTAGGTGCCACAGAAGGAGTAGAAGTAAGGTTTAAAGCAAGGCTTGTAGCCAAAGGTTTTTCTCAGAAGGAAGGAGTGGATTACAATGAGATCTTCTCACCTGTGGTCAAGCATTTCTCTATCATAATCTTGCTGGCATTAGTGGCTCAATATGACCTAGAGTTACATCAAATGGATGTCACCAGTGCTTTTCTTCATGGAAGACTAATTGAAGACATCTACATGGAGATACCTGATGGTATTCATGTGGAAGAAGCTGAAAAGCAGGCCTGTAAGCTGGAGAGATCACTGTATGGATTAAAACAAAGCCCCAGACAGTGGTACTTGAGGTTTGATGAATACATGGTATCAAATCAATTCAGCAGAGGCTTGTTTGATAGATGTGTTTACTACAAATCAGAAGGAAGCTCATACATTTACTTACTGTTATATGTTGATGACATGCTAATAACAAGTAACTCAACTGTAGGTATCAGAAGCACAAAGAAAACTCTTATGGCTGAGTTTGAAATGAAGGATCTTGGTGAGGCTAAAGTGATCCTTGGAATGTAGATTAAAAGAATCAGACATGAAGGAAAGATCACTCTTACTCAAGAATCTTATCTGAATAAGGTGTTGTGCAGATACGATATGAATCTAAGTAAGTCAGTTTTAACACTAATGAAGCAAGGTTTGAGGTTTATGAGTGATTTTGGCAAAACTCATTGAGAGGCTGTAAATTTGGCACTGAGATACATAAAAGGAACTAGCTTGAAGAGATTGGTGTTCAAGAGAAGCACCAAAGAAGGAGAAGCTCTGATGGGATATATAGATGCTGATTTTGCTGCAAATATTGATACAAGAAAGTCTTTAACAGACTATGTCTTCACTCTATTTGGAGCTGCAGTTAGCTGGAAAGCATACCATCAATCTGTAGTTGCTCTTTCAACCACAGAAGCATAATATGTAGCTCTTACAGAAGCAATCAAGGAGAGCATGTGGCTGAAAGGTATACTCTCTAAGTTTGGCTTGATTCAAGAAAAGGTTATAGTTTTCTGTGACAATCAGAGTGCCATTCACTTGGCAAAACACTAGGGATATCACGAGAGAACTAAACATATAGATGTCAAACTAGACTTTGTGAAGGATCTAGTGGAGAAGGAGAGCATAATAGTTGGCAAGATAGATACTTTGGTGAATCCTGAAGACTGTCTTACCAAGGCTTTGCCAACTGCAAAGTTTGAGCTAAGTCTTGGTCTTATTGGAATGAATTAAGCTGAAGAAATGAGGGAATGCAGCAGTAGGTGGAGCTGCATTTCAAAGAAAGCATAAGCTGAAGTTCAGCTTAGTTTTTGAAGAAGTGAATCAAGAGCTAAGGTGGAGAATTGTTGAATCTAGCTCATGATTAAATGATTAATCAATATCAGAAGCATCCTTGATCATCGGTTTGTGATTAAGGGTTGCATAGAAGTTTCATGCAGTTGCATGTATAGAGAAATTACTCAAGAAATCAGTTTGTAGGTTAACTGTCTGGCTAATGAATAGTTGATGAGCTAAGGTTAGTTATCTGCGATTATAATTGGTTTGCCACATGGGATTTGCGGTTGGAAGCAGTTCTCTATATTGAAGTTTAAATAGCTTGATCAGCAGCTGAGATTAAGCAGATCAGAAACGAGAGAAAAGAAGTAAGAAGAGAGAAAGGAAGCTAGCAGAGAGAGAGAGAGAGAGAGAGAAGAATCTGAGAGAATATTCATGTGATACATCTCAATTTCATAGTTTGTGTATATTCATTCTAGTTCTTGAGTGAATTTACAGTGAAGCATTGTAATCTTTGAGTTACAAATCAATAAAGAAGCAAGTTCTTTCTCAAGTAGACGTAGATCTTCATGATCGAACCACTATAATTTCATGTGTTCTTAGTTCTTGTCTTGTTGTTCTTGATTGTTGTTGTGTGAAGGTTGATTGAATCCAACATAATAAACAACCTCAAATGATTAAATATTTAGAAAATAACAAAAATATTGAGCAAACAACCTTTAATAATAATCTAAGAATACATATTGACTAGGGGTGGCAATTCATGTGTACCGGATTTTTAACGGGTCGACACGATAACAACACAACACGATAAGGCAAAATACGAGCACGATCTGCTACGGATCTGCTCGACACGAACACGAACCGTAATGTACAAATACGGACATGACACGAATACGATACGGACACAAAAAATACAATTTATTATCGTGCCGACACGACACGATATGATAGAGACACGATGAGAACACGACAACGAGATGGTATAAAATAACTACTAGTAAATATTAAATTAAAATTTAAATAAAAAATTGTAAATTAAATAATTGAGGTTTAACTAAAATTTTAAATTAAATAAATATGTTAAATTATTATATATAATTAATAGATTTATTTAGACATTTATATAATATTAACGGGTTACACGAATCCAACACAAACCCGACACGAAATTTTTATGTCCTTATCATGTCGACACGATAAGGACACAAACATGATAAGACTAAATACTAATCCGCTAATTCCATGCGTATTCGTGTTGTGCTATTGTGTCGTGTCAAAATTTGTCAGCCATCATATTGACATTTAGTTATATTATTTTAAATTTTATTGGGACAACTTTTTTTAGTCATTTAAACTTTTGAACAAATTATTTCAACCATTAACTTTTAAAAATATTTATTTGATCAACTTTGGATCAAAATACCCTTATATATAAAATAAAAATTAGAAAATTAAAAAAATATGAAAAATTAAAAATAAATATTAAAATAGATTAATCTAGTGTGTTGCTGCTCATCGTGTTTTTCATGGCCACTTCTCCAAACTATTCCACCCCACCCTCTTCCCCATCCCACATCTCCACTCTCCAACACCATCTTCTACGACGTCATCTCCATCGCCATCTTCGACACCATCATCTTGTCGGAGTTTGATGACGGAGAACAGGCTACATCGAGCAACCAAGTGAAGATGAAAGTGGAGGGGGAGGGTCGTTCTCGATGATGGGGCACGACCGGAGAGGGCAGGGGCGCACAAGATATGCATATTGGGGCAAGTGCGTCGAGCATGTGCGACCTGGACTTGCACGTGACGAGCATGTACGACGAGGCCTTGCACGCGGAGCTTGTGCATGATGGGGGGGTTGCACACATGGATGAACCTTCATCAACAACATTTTTTTCGGATGAGGTTGTTATAAACTTTTTTTCGGCAACACCATTCTCTCTAGAAGAAAAAGAAAAGAGAATATAAAAATCTTCAGCCGACTTTTCTCAAGCATCTATTTTTCGGCTATCTTATCCCTGCCAAACTTTGGAAGTTCCCATCAACCTCTGCTCTTGTCATCTTCTTCGGCCAAACTTTTTTAAAGTTTGGGGAAGGGTTCATGGAGAGGAGAAGATAGCTTCTTTCCTTTTTTGTTCTTTTTTTTTATATTATTTTTTAAATTTTGAAAATATTAATGTGAGGGTATTATAATAAAAGTGGATAAATTAAATATTTTTAAAAATAAGTGACTAAAAAAGTTTTTCAAAATTTCAGGTTAATAACATGACAAAATTTAATTTTGTCAAGCAACTAATTTTAAGAATATTATTAAAACTGAAAAAAGCTCCTAGTTAATTATGTTTAACAAAGATTCAAATTTTATATTAAATTGTGGGACCTCTCACCTTATTTTGACTTGTTCTTTTTCCAATTCCTAACCCTCTTCCCCTTTCCAATCCTCCTCCAAAACACTCAAGAGGAGGACTTGAGTAACCATTCTGGGTGCCTCGCAGGTGGTGATCCGAGCACTCGGGAAGAGAATTCGCCTAACTTTGTGGACAAGAGGGCATGTGCCTTGAGAGGCGGAATCTTGATTTCGGATTGACCGCTAGATTTGAGTTATTAAGAACCTTGATTCCGGATCGGCAGTTGGACTTGAGATGACTCAAGCGGAACCTCGATTCCAGATGACTCAGGCGGAACCTTGATTCCGGATCGGCTGCTGGATTTGAGATGACTCAGGCGAAGAACGACTTGAATGTTGGAGAGAATTTTGTAAATAATTCTTCTCCAAGTTCTTGGCTCTTCAATTCTGATTTTTGGCGTGATTTTCAACTGATATGAAGCCCCTATTTATAGTTATAGGATGAGTATCTAGGACTGACGTGGTACGATTTCACTGGGTCTTGATTACTGATATATATCTCTTCAAAAATATTTTTACTTATTGCCAAATAAATTTAATATTTATCATATAATAATAACTTTATTTAAATATTTTATCTAATTTTGAATTTTATAAGATTCCAAAAATAAATAAATATATATAAAAAAATTAATAAAAATATTATATATAATATTTAATTTATCACCATCTACAATCGGAATGCCTAATAAGATAACATTAGAAATACTCATGTCCATATGGACATGTACTTTCGGTTGGAATCTATTGATAAACTTCCCATGTCCATATGCTAAAAAAATGAGAGGAGTATTAGATGCTCTGTTGCAATTTCTATTCCATTTGGTGTTGCATAACTAGAATTTTTTTTTAATTTTTTTTAAAAAAATATTAATATACCCTAATTGGGGATGGATGAACCCTAAAGGGAAAATTTTAATTAAATAAAATCATAATAAATTAAAAATTAAAAAAATAATTTTTTATTTTTTTTTAAATAAAGGCTTGGAACAGAAAATGTAATAGAAAATGCAACAAGTGATCTGGTGTGGTGAAATCACACGTCCATATCAAAAGTGTTCGTTTGATTAATTTTTTAAGCTGCGTATTTAAATATTCGAGTTTTGTCACGTTGCTAACTTTTATGTTCCACAATCAAAGAAAGCTCAGTCTCCCCCACCCAAAAAATCAACAAACAAAAAACAAAATCTTAGTTGGACAGAAATATAGTTTATGGGTTAAATTTGTACGTTTTCTCATTTTCCAACAAAGACGACCTTGTCCACTTTTAAAATTTTAATTTGGAAGGGTTATGTGACACCCTTCCAAGGGTCCAAATCATAACACAGATTGAGATTTGAATCTAAATATAATTAATTATTAATAAAATTATAAATTTAATATTTAATTTAATTCGAATCCTGATCCGTCTTGTAAATTTTGACTTGTAAAATAATTTCACGTAAGTTTTTATCATTTCTAATATGTTGAATTCACCATCTACAATGTGTCGATGAGTTGCACATTTATTTCAATGAATGTTTAAATAATCTTGATTATGTCAAAAAATTATATTTATTTGCTATTTTTGATAATTTTTCGCACCAAAATTTTATCCAACATTTGCAAAATCATTTTCCTCCATTTCAAAATCAGCGTCATTTTAGCACTTTAATTTTATTTAACAAATAATATTATTTTATAGAATTGAGGTAGAAAAGTCATTTTTTAATTGATTTGTCCACGTTTAATATATTCAAACATGTTTTTGTTGACTCAATGAATATATTTACATATGGATGTATTAAGTGATTTGATTTTTTTATTGATATGTGTTAATGTGTGAATTTCTCCATAACGACACTTATTCTGAAATGGACAAAGTTTTAAATCAACATTGCAATTTAGGCATCGAACCAATTAATGGCCTATTGACCGGCCCGCTTCGTAATATTTTGGTGTTAAATTTATAAATATGAAAAATTCTATATACAACTTTTAATCTTTGATGACGTCGAAAATAACATGCTTAAGTTGTTGATTTGTACAATTTATCACTTTTTCCCCCTTAATTTTCGAAGTTCTCTCAAATTCGAATGTCAATTTACATATGTATGTATGTATGTACGGCGGCCAAATCTATCTATCTATATAATAAAATGGAGTTCCCTCCAAAAAATTTCTCTCTTAAATAAATTAAATAATCTACAGTATATTCTTTTTATTTTTTAATCTCTCTCTCTCTCACACACACACACACACACATGCCGCACCCATTTTTTATATATAAGTCATGTATGTTATATCCAATAACATATTTCGTTATATACATAACATTTAAAATCTATTTATACGAATGAATAGATACGTGATTTTTCTCATATTAAGAAGTGAATATTGATAACATTCGGTTGAGTGTATTATGTCACATTATTTTGACTACATCTATTTTACATGCAACATAATTATCAGTTTCTTAATAGTTAAATCGAGCAAATCTATATAAATATACAATCATAAATACCTTTAAAACAAAACATGAGTTATTGTTATAATCTTTGTTCGCATATATTTTTCATAAGTTTTTAGTCACGATCAAATGTACGTAGTTGTTTCACGAGTCACAAATCGTGCATTGAAAGTTTTTATTTGTAAAGATAATGACAGTATAACAAATTGTTACTACAAACATTGTATACAAACAAGAGTTGCATTAATTATAATATACTATTTTGATTGTAATAGTTTATTAATTATTTAAAATATCTTATAATATTATATGTATGTATATACATATATATGTGTATGTAATCAAACAATTATTTCTTTTATCTAATGTCAACTTAACTCTTTTGGGATTCAGAATAATAATTATTTGATATTAAAAAAAAAAAAGATAACCAGAGTACCAGACTAGATGAATATAATATTGAATCTTCGAGCCACATCGTACTAAGTATGCAACAAAATCTAAATATAACGGCCCAAATCTAAAATTTGTTAATATCACAATGGAAGAAAAAAAATGGAAATATTAAATGAAATGAAAATGAACACAAAACCATAATTAGAGGCCGTACCAAAACCATAATTTCTCTCAATTCCATACGAGGCATTCGCGTTAATTGAGAATACTTTTAAATTGGGTTAATTGCTAAATAATCACTACGTTTACACCATTTTGTAAATTAGACATCACGTTTAAATTTAGTTAATTATAACACCATATTTTAATTTATATGGGATTTAACATCCCCAATTTGACGAGTTAAGTATGACGTATTTGGTCTAAAAACCACGTTGACAGCCACGTCAACACACATGTGTAACAAATAACACCTTTTGTTACTTTTTCTTTTTTTTTTTTGTTGAAAAAATCAATTTTTATATAATTATTTATTTCTAAAATATAAAATATATTGAGAAAACTAATAAAACCGACGTCGTTCGTTACACGTGTGTGTTAATGTGGCTGCCAACGTGATTTTTAGGCCAAATACGTCATACATAATTCGGCGGAAAAATTGGGAATGTTTAATCTCACACAAATTAAAACGTGATGTTGTAATTGAATAAGTTTAAATGTGGTATCTAATTTACAAAATGGTGGAAACGTAGTGATTTATTTGATAATTAACCCTTTTAAATTTAACAAATTTAAATTTAGTAGACTTCAAGGGGTATATCTGATGCTACTCTTGATAGTGCTCTAATTTTGACACATCCCCCTCCTTCCATTATTTTTTTAAAATAATCTTCCTCCCCTTTTCCTTTTTTTTTTCTTTTCAGTTTTTTTTTTAATTTAATTTCTTTCTTTTTTTTTTTTTTACAAATGCATATTTAATTTTTAAAATTTATTTATTTGTTTACTCGTCATCTCTCGGAGTGCACTCATCCAACGCTAATGCGTAATAATTACTTTTTTGAATAAATATATATCTTAAAATTGAAATAGTGAATCTTAAAATTAAATTGACTTAATTTATTTTTTATTCAGCTTCTCGCACAGTGCACTCGCATGATGTTAATGAATGGGCTCGTGCACTGCATTCGATAATCAATTTTATGAGAACTTTTACTGTTTCAATTTAATTGTCAACAATATACCGAGTCCCATTTGATTAGCCTAATTTTCTGCCTAATTTTCTTGACTCCTCTTGCATCATGTAGTAAAAATTGCTTAAATAACAAAAGGGGCATATAATTTTAGCTAGGTGGTGTGAGAGAGCTAGATCGTGATCAAATGTTGTGAGTTTGAATCTACACAAAATGTCTTTTAGGTTGAACTCAATGCACATGATTTAATCAACATATATATATATATATATATATATATATAGTTTACTTTTAAGTTGAGCTCGTTGCGAATGGCTTATCTAGTGTTGTTTATCTTTTATACGGGTAGTATAGAACAACATCATCCAAATAAAGTAATATTTATTACTATGAATTAGATAGAAAATGTTTTTTTTCCTCTTGGTAAGTAAACCTACAACTCGGTCAATTAAAATAATTAATAAGAGTATATCCTTGATTTACTCTAGTTAATTTCTATTAATTAAATAAGTATTTATCAAGAATTTGTTTTGATGAAGTTTTAATTACAAATTAATTAAAGGGATGTTGCACAAGATCCAAAACGCTTCCAAGTTATGGCACAATTAATAAATAATGCTAATTTTTTTATAGAAGTACGTTCAAATAAAACAATTTATTTAAGGGTTAATTATACAATTTAATTCTCAACATTTTAACATAAATAGCCCAATATGTTAATAATTACAATCTGATTCCCAATGATTTGACGTTTTAACATAGGAAACCCAACTTTTTTTTAATAATTACTAACATTTTCCTTTTTTACTAGAGAAAATGTTGTTTTTCTTTTTTGTTAAAACGGGAAATATTAGAAATTATTCTGTAATTATTAAAATATCAGGGTAGTTTCGTTAAAGCATCCAAACATTCGAGAATTAAATTATAATTATTAAAATGTTGAAAAGTAAAATGTAAATAACCTAATTAATTATATACACTCTTTTTTTATTATTCAAAATGATTTGACATGCATTAATTTGGAAAGACGCCTGCATGCAAGGAATAAACTAATAAAAATACACAATAAACTCATTTAACAAACAATTCTGTTTTTAATTTTTTTTATAATAGAAACAAATGGGAAATCGCATAAGAAAAAAAAAACTAAATAAATCTACTTAGAAATTGCATAACACAGTTTACATTACCAAAATAAGATGCCCAAAAATCCTAAAATAACATTTAACATTTATTTTGATTTTACATTTTTTACTCCACGATCATCTGATATTTAACATCCTCTACTATAAAATATTGAACTTTACGAATATGATTATAGGCACACATATATAGATAATAAAATAACATGCACAATTACCAACCAATCGGCATTATATAATTAACATAGAAATTATAAGCAGACGACCAAGTATAATTAATTATGGCATTCCAAACAAAAAGCTTGATATAATTGACTAACGTGAAGCAAAAAATCAAATTAAGACTGCTGAATAGAATTAATATATTCATACCTCCAAACGGAATACCTACAAATCCAAGTCAAAATATTCTCGCTAAACCCATTCAACATTTTCGCTCTTTCGATCACCAACAAAGGTAACTTTTTCATATTCCATTTCCAAATTCATATACATTATTAATTCAATCTCTTAATTTCCACCACAATAATTCCAAATATCATGACATTATAGCTATAAATTTATAAAGATTTGATCACTGAATCGTTGATCCTTCGTAACGCAGGCGCAGCATTAATAAATCATTAATTAATATTAATGGAAATGGCGACTCCTTCGACGGCGGGCGACGGCGGCCAAACCGGCGGTTTCGAATGCAACATTTGCTTCGGTTTAGCTCAAGATCCGGTGATCACTCGCTGCGGTCATCTCCATTGCTGGCCATGCCTTTATGAATGGCTGCGATTCCACTCTCAATCTCATGAATGCCCCGTTTGTAAGGCTGTGATTAAAGAGGAGGAGCTGATTCCTCTATATGGAAGGGGCAATACGACATTAATTCATCAAGGATTGATCCCTCGTCGGCCGGCCGGGCAGAGGCCCGCGACGGCGCCCCCGCCACCGCCTAATGGTGGAGGTCTTTTGCGGCGGAGAAGCGGGTTTGGGGTGCCTACGGTTCTTAGCGTCCGGTTTCGTGAGATTGGTGGTGGAGGTGGATATGGGTCGTTTGGTGAGGGGGGAGGGAATGGGGAGAGTGGTGTGGTTGAAGAGGGGAATCTTGATGATAATATGAAGAAGATTCTGTTTCTCATTCTTGCGTTTCTAGTATTTGATTTCTTAATAATTTAGTTTCAAGTTGTGTTGGCATAATGGGATTGGGCATATAGGGATTAATGTGTAAAGAAAGAATTGCTTCTGAGTGAAGAATTTTTCGAGTATGAAGATTGTTAATAGTTGTACAACTTTCCTTGCTATGTGCCATAAAGAGGTATTTGTCCTACACATGACTAGCTAGTTAGTTTGTAGATGATATTAGGAAGTTGGGTGTTCTTGTATTATCAGTTGGGCAAGAATTGCCCATCATTTGATTTAACTTGCGTTTGAAGACCATGCTTTTAGTCATACACATATCTTCTTGTCATGTATTTTGAATTTACTCATTCCCCTGGAGGTTATTAGATAATGAATATATTTCAAATACCCTTAAAACTTGATTTTTATATAAACTCCAATACATATCACCAGGACCGCTCCTTGCATGAGGCAAGTGAGTCGGTCGCCTCAGCCTCGAAAAATATGAAAAAATTAGGGTCCCAAAATTTTCAAATTATTATATATATATAGATAGCTGTACAAATACACATGTAATAAGCTAGCCTAGTGGTGATTCGTTGTATTATGGATGATGAGGTTGAGTGTTCGAAATTTTTGCTTGCAGAAAAATAGGTCTTTTTTTACCTTTCTAACAACCACAAGCCATTCCATTTGTTTTTTTTTTCTTTTTGTTAATTCAACAACTGCCTCGCAACCTAATCAAACCCCAATTTTTTTTATTAGTTAATTCTTTGGTATTTAAACTCAAAGTATATATTTTTATTATTTAATTCTAAATCTATCTATATTGAAAGTTAAAACAACATAAAATATTAAGGATAGAGAACATTAAACAAAGGCCTCAATTTTGTTTATTATTTAATTCTTTGTTAATTAAACTCAAAATATTTTTTTTATTATTTAATTCTAAATCTATCTATATTGAAAATTAAAACAACATACAAATAGTAAACATAAAACATTAAACGAAGCTTGAGTTGGAATTCTTAAAATATTCTTTGCCAAGAGAAACAAAGTATGCAATTGACATGGTTGGTTATTTGAAGAAAATGGATAGTTGTTTCTCAAATGCTTACATTTCTTACAAAATTTTGTTAATTATACCAGTTATAGTAACAAGTGTAGAAAGAAGTTTCTCAAAGTTGAAGATCATAAAAATTTTTCTCCGATCAACCGTATCACAAAAAAGGTTGAATGGACTAGTTGTGTTGTCAATTAAGAAAAAAATTATTGAAGAACTTGATTGTACAGATTTGATTCACATTTTTACTTCTAAAACTGTTAGAAGAGTAATATTTTAACCATAATATAAAGATTTTGTATATGGTGCATATTGTTCAATTTATTTATTAAAATAAAAAATAGGGGCCGCATCTTTCATCTCGACTCAGGCCACCAAATCATTAGGATCGGCCCTGCATATCACGTGTAATAGTAGAAAAATGTATCGGATTCAATACCCTTTCCCATCCCATAGTTCAAAAAAAAAAACAAAAGAAAAAAAAACTAGGATATGTGTAAATGTAACTTATGGACATTTAGGACCCCTCCTTGCATGATGCAAGTGAGTCGGTAGCGTCAAGCTTCGAAAAATACAAAAATATTAGGAGCCCTAAATTTGTTTATA
Organism: Perilla frutescens; assembly: GCA_026008535.1. Lineage (NCBI taxonomy): Eukaryota > Viridiplantae > Streptophyta > Magnoliopsida > Lamiales > Lamiaceae > Perilla > Perilla frutescens. Next base: position 49,703,106 of record BRKX01000015.1, read on the forward strand.
TTACACACACGCACACACACATAAAGTTGTAAACGTTTGGCCGAGGGCTTCCAAATACATCGTAAGCTAAACCGGTACTGACGAATAATCAACCCACAATAGATAGAGAAGGTATAGTAATGCTATTGAATGACCCAATATTGAATATTGGTAATAATATCAGCATAAGAACGCTCTCATTTGCTTCCAGACATACTAAGCTCCACATATTCTTGTACAGTCAAAGGGGATTGATTCCGTAAAAGATAAGATGAGTAAAAGGCAAACATTGAAATTAGATCTTTGTTCTATCGTCGATATTATATTTCAAATGCGAAATTAGCCTGGGTAGGAGTTTGTGAAATAATCAAGGAGGGTAGGGGATGAAATCCATATTGAATTTTACTAGTTTTTTTAATAAAAAATTTGATCTTAAATCTAAATCTTTATTATATTAAAAGAACCATAACCTGCAAACTGAAACATAGTCGCCCACTTTTTAAAAAAATTTGCAATGCTAAATCTAAATATATACTATAATACTAAAATATAACATTTCCGAAACAAAATAGAAAGAAAAATATTGAAACATAACCGCCCTTTTTTTTTTCAATTTGTTATCCTACATCTAAATATATATTATATAATATTAAAATATGACATTCCTAAACAAAATTGAAATAAAAATTAAACAGAAATATATTCAAGAATTTGATTATACGTATTTAATTCACTTGTTCGTGGCTAAAACTGACGAGGTTTATTTAAGCCATAATATATTATATATGGTGTGTTGTTCAATTTATTTCATTAAATTATAAGACGAAATCGGGATCTCATTTTTCACCTCAACTCAGGCCACCAAATCATTCGGATTAGCCCCGTAAACATCCACCCTCAACTTGCGAACAAATTTAAGATAACTGCTTTTTATTTTTCTTTCGAATCGACCTCATGATTCACAATATCTAGTTTTTGTTTAATCTTCTCTTTTTTTTGTATAAACCTCATTCAAGATGTCCAATATTGCCCCATCTCTAAGGCTCAGTAGATGAGATAAATTGTGGCATATGGCTTAATAGATTGATGCCAAGAGATTCTTTGTGCACTAAATACCCACAAGAAATTCCATCCAAATTCATTCATTTACATGATTTAGAAGCATCTCTAAAGTTAATTCACATGTGTCGCTTACTAGGAACTACATCTTCGAAAAAACTCACTTTTTGTTCCTCCTATATTCAATTTTTTAAAGCAAACTTCTTCTTGATTTTGAACAACTTGGAAGGAGAAACAAAACTAAATCATACCATTGGAGTGGGTGTGGGTGTGGATTGAGAGGGTTGAGAGAAGGTGAGATTTTCATGAATTAAAAGGGAGGGGGGAGGGGGGGAGAATATTTTCGAAACATAATTTAAGTAAAATATTTTGGTAAATAGTTTGTTGGTGGCTAAAATAAGTTTTTTACAATCATTTGTGGTTGCTTTCACCTATTGACACTTGAAAGAAAATTGATGCAACTCAGCGGTAAAATTGTTACATCCTCTTCCTCTTGTTGCCATTTTCAAGTTTGAGAGGTAGAATTAGAATCCTTGCATACTTCTTTTTGCTTTCATACGAGTTTGGGTTTGAAAGCTTGAAAACTATATATAATATATAAATATATAAGTTATTTTCAAGGCACCGTCGATGTCAGAATATTTTGGGGAAGAAAGCTTGAAAATCTCAACTGGAACTAATCAAACTCGTGAGAAAAATCAACAGATAAAAAACTTACTGGTAAATATCATGTCGGCGATGCCATGAGCTCCATGATGCCTTGCAGTCCAGACCTGTAAGTAGGATAAAGTAAGTTCACTCCCAGTTCTTTCTTCATACGAGCATTTGAAACTCGTTTTTCTGCCCTCAAAGGTTTTTTCAGAAAAAGTGATTCTGCTCTCTCAGGATAAATGTATTGTTTTCCACGGCCTGGAAATTTTTCTTCAACCAACTTTTGAGCAAACTCAAATACCTCCTCTCGTGGGGCGGGATCATCATCCACTATGTTATATGTCTTCCTGAGGTAAAGAAAAAAATGAAACTAGAGTTTATTATTATGAAGTAATACTCAGAACAGAATCTAATTCAACTGCTCCACAGATGCACTGAATAAATAGTCATTTATGCCTGATCAAGAAAATATATGTATAACTAGTTTGCAAGTAACTTAAATCATGGGAGCGTGCATTAGAGCTACATATAATTCATATATCTAGCTTCCACTTGGTTGCTTCGGGATTAAGTTGAAAGTTACAAAAAAAAGAAAAAAGAAAAAAAAGGAAAAAGAAAGTGGTTAATATAATCTGTCTTGTTGCTAACAATTCAACTTAATGACATCATTTATACAGCAAAATATCATCATCTCTTACTAACTCACTGAGGAACCATATAGTACTAGATATTCATAACTTACCCAGCAGATGGATTTAAAATACTGGCATGCAGTGCTTGGCATATGTCAGCAACGTGCACACGAGATGTGTAGGCTTTTAATAATCTTGCTTTCTGTCCCTTTGACATAGGCCCCTGCTTAAGTATGGTATCAACAGCACTGGCAAACATAAACACATCACAGACGTTAATTTCGTGTTGTTAAGGTTTAAACTTCTAAATCCTGCTCATCAGGGTACAATCTTCTCATGGAAGCCTAATTGAATCAGGCAAAGAAATGGAGTACAACTGTCTCGAAATATTTTAATTTCTCATACTAACCTTCTACCAGGGCCATATATACCTCCGAGACGAAACACCTGTGCTGCAATACCAATATTTTGCCCGAAACCTAGCCATTCTTCCTCAGCAGCTAGTCTTGCTATGGCAAGTTCACTTTCTGGTTTCACTGGATAACTGTCATGAGATGATGCACGCCTCTAGTGAGGATTCCAGCTCCACAGGCACCAAGCAAATAAGTTTCATATAAATTCTTACTCTTCATCTACCCATGCACCACCAGAGTCTCCATATACGCCTATACATCAGATAAAAGAACATTGAGATGACAAAAGGAAATGCACGGTTTTACTTTCAAAGGGAGGAATAAAATGATGCATACATATCCTCCAGACAATGAAAAAATGCATAAGAAGTATGAGGGGTTCAACACATAAGCTTTTCGCCATTAAATGTTAAAAGAATGAGTTAGACATTGATATTAGTGAAGAAAATGACAAGGAATTATTTCTTAAGTTTGATTTCAAAAAACAGAAACAGGATGGAGACTAGAAAGTCTAGAATAAATACAATAAAGCGAGACATTTGTTAATTTATGCCCTAGTTCATTCTTCTAATTCACTTTAATTTACAAATTGTTAAGTTTTGTTAGTTTTAATAAACGAGATTACAATCATAGAGAGTGTTTTACTCTTCATTCAATACTGTATATTAAAACATAGCATAAAGATCAATGATTTTTCTTCAGTTAAAACACATTGCAGCCAGAATGATCCAGGTATATCTCCATCACATAATCATGCATTTATTTTATGGTTAGCCAAATAGTAAGGAAAACATGGTAGCTGCACAACCAGCAGATTCTAACTTCAGCACACAACTTGTATTTTATATAAATCTTCATTTTCTACAAAAAAGCAAATGGGAGAAAAATAATGATTTAACAGAAAGAGGAAGCAAATAGACATGTCCAGCATTATGCGTGTAATAGTTACATTTCCATATTGCTATACATTTAGGCACATATAAAATTGGTTAGACAGACATACTAGTTGATGACAAATAAACAAGCCACCGTAGTCTCCCATCCTTCAATACACTTTCCAATAGCCCTTTATGACATAATATCTGCAATTTAAAGAACCAATAAGAAGCTGTAACATCAAGCGAAAGAGGACATAAATAACCATCCGCATAAAGTGCTTCAAATGAACATTTTCAAGGGCATATCCTAAGAACTAGAGTACCGGATCGCCTAGTCCCTTAAGTGGCGGGATAGATATTACGAGGTGTGTATAATTTTTCAGAACCTCTAGGACTTCATTCCTGCAAATATATAGTGCACAAAAATCTGCCATTAAGTTGAATAGAAGGAAATTCACTTCGACTAATGGCATTGCACAGAGCGTGCCAATTGCATATAATTCAGAAAAACTTTCAGTTAGAAATCAAGTCGAAACAATGCATACGATCACAATCAAGGACCAAGCTTCATCAAGAACCTCCTATTTCCAAACAGTTGTATCATGTTTATATGAAATATTATAAATCAAAAGTTGCCAACAACTAATAAATGATATCCTAGTCTAAATGAACTCAATTAGAATCCCAAAAAACACTCATAGAAAGAAATATCCACCAGAGGTCAGAGCCCAAATCAATTAAGAGGATTCCATATAACAAAAATATACCGTGGGTCATTTGCATCAAAAACATGAGCTTGATATCCCAATTCTTCGAGTTTTTTCTTCTTCCCGACGCTTGTACAGCTCCCGCTCACCACCCTTCACCATAACCAGAGAGCGTAAGCTGAATTACAACTAAAGAAACAATCACACACCTCACGAATCCCACGTATCATCAATAAGAATCCAATTGTAAGACAACACACGCACAAAAAAAAAAAAAAAACTTTTTACCATCCTTTGTTATTTAACTCGGCAGCGAAGAATTTTCCGACAAAACCCATTCCAAGAATGAACATTTGATCGCCGGTTGAAAAACCCGGAAATTCTTTTGCTTCTGGGGAGAGATTGCATCTCACTGTTGCCGGCCGGAACATCGACGTTTGGTCAAATCGGAAATTAATCGGCGGAAAATGCCTCGCGACGTGGCAAATCTCCATATCTATCCAATTGCAGATTCATATACTTTTTTTTACCGATCGACACTAGATCGGCAATTAATGTTGTTCGTGTTTCCAGACTACAAAGTCAGTGAGATATTGGCTTGCCCTTCTTCAATTGTGGATTCTTCAATAGAAAAAAAGGAGTATTCAAACAAAAAAAATATAGCGAAATAGATTTGGCAATAAGTGATTGACGGCAACACCACTTCCAGTTCCGGCTTACCTGCTTCGAAAAGTGTGCACCTGAGATAACTTTGAGGGGGTTTGCAGCAAGTGCGAAGTTATCAGATATCTTCATTTACAGCAAGGGAAGCAAAACACTTTTTTCACCATAATCTAATTTAAATTTCAACAAAATTTCTATAATTCACAACAGTTAATTTTATTTTGTTATGATAAGTTTGTTATTTTTTTCCATGATTATAATTTCTAACAAATAAAATTATACATTTCTCTCGTTTATGCTTTGCACCAATGATTTTAAACTCGGACCGGATATCGAACCGGTCAATTTACTGGGTCACTGGATTATTAGTTCCACCAGTTGAACCGTTTTAAAAAAATCGAATGATCCGTTATATGATATTTATTTATATTTTATCCATGTATAGGCTAAAATATAAAATAAAATAAACAAATTTATATCATGATAAATATATTAAATTAAGTTTAAAAAAATGCGCTTAATTTATATAAATGCTAAGTAAATAAAGTGTTTATCAATACTTTTTCCATAAGTTAAACAATTAAAAATATAGTAATTATTAAATTAAAATAAAAATAGAACATCAAAATATTATATTATGAGAAGATATATAATTAAATGTCAAAAAATTAAATATTAATTTTATATATAAAGAATATTGTATAATTAATAACAATTAAAACATTGTTCATCATTATTTTACAGGTCACTATTTTAGATTTTATTTATTCTCTCCATTTATTTTAACTAAAATGATAAATTAGATGTATTTTAAACATTTATTTTAATTATATACTAAACATTGATTTTAATTAAAATGAGATTTAGTTATTTTCAAGTTATATATATATATATATTATTAATATCCAAAAAATAATAAAAATAAGTATTAGCAAAGTTGGTTAAGTGCATAATTCAAAATTATATATTTTTTGGAGATTGTGAGTTTGAATCCTCCTTACGCATGAAATAATTAAATATGGACCGGTTTGATCAGTTCGACTGATTTCTACCGAATTTAAGAGGTTCGACCGGTTTTTGACTGATTCGCTGTGGATCATTTTCAACCCGGAAATCACATATAACCGGACCGGACACATGACCGGTTCGCGGTTAAACCGGTCGGACCAACCAGTCCGGTTCAAGTTTAAAAACACTGCTTCGCACGAGATATACTCTAGTTATTTCTAAATATTTGAAAAACGTTTTACTTAGATCATTAATTTAAATATTTGGCCTTTCACCATATATACACAAATATTTTTATTATTTTTATTATATATATATATATGTCTAAGTAAAAGTAGACAAAAATAGATATAGGGTATAAATTATATCCTATTTATATCATATAATGTTCATATATAATAGATACATTTATAACAAAACTAATATTGGAGATATTTTTCATCACAAATTAAGGTAAATATACAGTAATATCTCATACTAAATTTTAATTATATCAAATAGTATTTGAAATGATGTTATAATACGCACATTGAGAGCTATCAAAATGGTTTCTTCAAATAAAATTTCATCTCAATGCCACAAAATAACTCAGCTGTCATTTGTCATGCATTGAAAAATAATTATGATGTTAGTTTTGATTCCTTTTTCAATAATTCGGATATTAAAATATCACGTGATTAGTATGGGATAAAAGTATACAAAAAGATGCATTATTCTACTTCTAGAGTATAGAATTGGGTATTAAAACCCGGGAAATTCTACCCGGAGACTCGACTCATTGCGATTCACCGATGGATTTGCGACATCTCGAAAGTTATTTATAATATTTTAATAGGATTTGTGTCAGAGGTCCCCACCTTGCAGACTGGTTCGCTACGGTAGTTTTTGGTCCTCGTTAACAGCGTTGCAAACGGCCGTTTGTTTGCTTTCTGCATGCGTCTGTCCCCTGTCAGAGACGTCACTCAACATTAATTGAAGAAAAACAAATTTGATTTTAGAAGGCGTCCTCGACCAAAGGAGTTGTTCGACGATGAATTCCCTTATTTTTTTATTCTCTAATCTTCGTTAAACAATGTGTTCAGTACCAAACCTCTAAATTATTACGGGTTTTTTTTTTCCTTCACCTTTTATTTCGTTAGGTTTACATTTTTCATTTTTTCAACCAATTAGGGTTTCTAATTAATTTTTAATACTTATTTTATAATTTTTCGCTCATCTAATTTTTTTTTTCCAGATTGTTTATTTCAGATTTAAGTATTGAAATTTTTATAATATCAGTTTTAAGCAATACATATTAATTAATTCTTGCTTATAATTACATAAATTTATGATTTACAAATAAATTATTATCATTGTATAATATAATGTTGTTACGCGGTTGACATGCAAAATTCGGACTAATTTCGAAGTATTAACAAATTTACAAAATTTATTGTTAAGAAACAATCAAGACTGTAAAATATAATACAAAAAACTATGACTAATTTACTCTTTCAATTACATGTTCTTTACAATTAATTCCTAAATAAGTTTTAGGCCAAAATTACATCTTACTAAATTTCCCAAAAATCCCAAAAGTTACATAAATCACTTTTATGCCAAAGTATTATTTTTACAGAAATTTTTCAAATCCTAAATCTACCCAAATCTCGTCGATGAGATACTCTATTCGTTGAGAACTTTTACACCAGCTCCCTGCAAGGCAGTGCTCCTTCATTTAATACGATGTGAGAACTGCGCATAGAGCCGAGCCCCGTCTGACATGAGGTGGCCCCACCTGACGCGGTTTCAAACGAAAAGAACACCAACGTTAACTCTATTAACACCAAATTGAGTTCAAAAAGGTGAACCGAATTTTTCCACCTGCAAAGCATCAGAAGAAATACTCTCCACGCAGCGCATATCCACCGGCGAATCACAATGGGTCGAATCCCATGATACAACCTTCTTGAACTAAATATATTTCAGCAATGATATAGGATATTAAAGTCTATCTACCTTAATTTTTATAATACCTTCCACCACTAAATTGCGAATCAAACCAAAATGATGATAGACATATAAGTATTTCTATATACTATTGTAGTCATTGATATCACTCTAATTTAACGGATATGATCCTATATTTCATATTTGATATTTCAATCCTTATTCTATCATTAAATTTATTAGTTTAAATAAATATATCAATATAATAGACAAACATTCCCCTTTTCAACGTTAAGTATTAGATAGTAAAAAAATGATGCATGACTAAGCTTTGTAATCTTCAATAATTCATGTTGGAAAAAATATATAGAGTACGTAATATCTTAAATTATATGTTTTTAGAAAAACTTCATCACCACAATATGATAGTCATGTTTGAAAATAAATAAATACTCCTCATATTTCTATTTAAATGTCATTTTGAATGAATACACATAAATTAATTAAATTGCGCGCCTAATACACCTTTGTGTGAATACGTTAAATGAGTTAAATATCGATGTTTGAATGCATTAAATGAGAGCAAATATGAGAAAAATATGAATTTTGTGTCTTGAATTTATAGAATAATACCTTTTTTAACATAAAATTAAAATACTAAAATGATTTTTATTCAGAAATGAAGGGAGTAAACAATTTACAACTGTTTGAAAGACACTTGATATAGCAATGTCTCATGAGCACAGCGAACTAACCAAAGTTTGTCAAAAGAAATTCCACATGTGAAAATGTTGTGGTTGATATATGTTACTTAAAAACCTAGCATAGAATATTTCCTCTTCGTGGATTCGATGCCTATTGTCTCAATTGTAATATTTTATTGGAGAATTTTATTTTATCTCGAAAATGAAATTATCAAGAAGCTTAGAAAATCATTTTTTTAGATGCGCTGGTTAGCCATATAAACAGGTTTCTAACCCTATTGCGTCCGAGGTTGCATGAGCGTCGCGTACAGCTAACTTTGTAATCTTCCGGTAATTCTATAAGATCACAAATTACACATGATTTTGTTTCAAAAACTTTAACTCTTCTTACATGATATCTAACCAATTTTCAGAATTATCACGATTTTTGAAAATGAGATTGGATAATAATAATAATAATAATAATAATAATAATAATAATAATAATAATAATAATAATAATAATAATAAACACTCTTCTATGCACATGATGTAGGACTTGGGCCCATCAGATTGGCCCAGATCCAATAATAAATAACGACAGAGGGGAGTCAATTATGTCGGGCGTATGGACCCCACGCATAGTTATATTTTTTTCCGATTTTTTTTATTATTTTTTCCTTTTTTTAATTTTTTTTTCTGATTTTTTTTTTAATTTTTATTTTGCTATTTTTTCTTCTTTTTTCCCCCTCAAAATTATATACCCTAAAATTAAATTGAATTAATTTAATTTTTTGAAATAAATATAAATATAAGCCCTAAAATTCATTTAATGAACCCTAAAATTAAAGTGAATGATTTTTTTTTTTGAAATTCGGCGACTCGCGCAATGCACTCAACCGACGCTAACGCATGGACTCGTGCATTGCTCTCGACAATTAATTTATTTTTTTTCAAATCAAATATGAATAGTAATTGAAAATTAATAAAAAAAACCTAATTTTGAAATAAATATATACCCAAAATGGAATTAGTGAACCCTAAAATAAAAGTGAATAGATTTTTTTTTGAAATAAATATAACCCCTAATTGATATTAATAAACCTAGAAAAAAACATGAATCCTAAACAATCCAAAAAATGCTAAAAAAAAAATCCTAAAAGAACCCAAAAAACTATGAACCCTAAAAAAACATAAACTCCTAAACTCTAAACATTATTTGGAATGGAAAAAATCACAATTTGAACTAGATAAACTCATATGAAATAAGTAGTAGACCGGTTACTTTTCAATGATACAAATGATATTTTTTTAATTTTAAATGATACTTTTTAGTGTTAGAATTGATACTGTTTTTTGACAGTTTTTTTTTGTTTTTTTTTTGTGGGTCAACACAACCCACGTTGACCCAAACCCGTCTGATGAATGTATGACCTTATTGGGTTTGAGGTAATGTATATGAGACTTGGCCTAATAATAATAATAATAATAATAATAATAATAATAATAATAATAATAATAATAATAATAATAATAGTTTACTGCGCGCACATTTTATTTGTGTTGAGTGAACGAAATTGAGATGATTGAGACAATTGTTGTTTTCATGTGGAATTAGGTCAAATATCATTTTCAGTATTGCAACTTTTTTTTTTCTTTCTTCATTTTGATATTTAGAATATTTTGATAACTTATATATACGAGTAAGTATATATTTGAAACATATTTTAAATTTAACACTGCTGATTAACAATATTTTAATACTTATGATGTTAAATCATACATGAGCTTATTATTTACATTTTTTATTGATGAGTTGGAGAATGAGGATCATTGAGGATTGATGATGCAATCAAGGATGAAAATATCGCTATCGCAACATATATCGCAACTTCAATTTTACGGATATATCGACGGATATATCGATATCGCATATCGATATCGCAGAAAATTGAAAAAAATGACGGAAATCATATTAAAATCTTGGAAATTTAGCATGAAATTTTAGGAACTATTATGACATATTATTATGCACATATTCCACTAATTTTTTTGATAGAATTGTATTTTGAAAGCAAATATATGAATAATACATTATATAAATACCGTCTGAGACAATACATTTGACAAAATAATACATAATACAACATAAAATGACTAAATAAATATTATAAAATACAACTAATACCAAAATGAGGATCTATGAGGTTCAAACATAGTAGATGGAATGTCATCTTGTTCTAAACAATATTTGTACCAACTTATCACGTTCGAGTAATTATGGATATAATTATGCACATGCGCTTGATATGTTTCTTGATTTCTTCCAACAGCTTCACCATGAGTTGGATAATGTCCACTGACCCAATTATTTTGTTGATACACATTTTGAGTTGTCCAATCAATTTGTGAACTCTCATATGTGTAAGAAGCATACATATTACTATGATCAGTGTCACCCATATTCATAGAATCAAGATTTGGCAAATAATTTATATTCAATCTTAGATTTCAATTTCGTGTGATATATGGGGAGAAAAATTTTAGTGATTTGTCCATCATGTCCTCTAACTGAAAAAATGAAAAAATAAAGTCGGTGCACGTGCATCTCACTTTTCTTTCTAAGACATCCGTTGATTTCCTGGTCTTCTTTCTCTTATATTTTTTTGCAAAGTGAATGAATGTCTTTATAAAACAAAGAATATTGCAACTCAAATAATTACATTGAAGACCTAAAAAAGATCACAAAAATATATAGTATTAAATAAAAATAAAAATATATTATAGAAATATTAAAAAAATCGCGATATATTGCGATATGTTGCGATATTTTGCGATATGTTGCGATATATTGCGATATATTGCGATTTCTCGTCGATACTCGGGAAAAAAGATATTCCCCCCAATATCCGTATCGCAATGTCAATATCCGCGATATATCCGCGATATATCCGCGATATTTCGCGATATTTTCATCCTTGGATGCAATTAACATGCTGTTAAAAATGGGATAATTTCACTTTTAGCTCTATTAAAAATAAATTAAATAATATTAATAATTTTTTTACTCGACATCTTTGGTTCAATTTTTATTTTTTATTTTTGATTTTTTTGGTCCCAAAATTAACACCTTACTTCACATGATGATATTAATTTTGGAACCAAAAAAGTTAAAATAAAATAAAATTTGGAACCACAAAAGTTGAGAAAATAAAACATAGGACAAAAAATGTATAAAGAGATTGAAAAAATTACATGTAAAGAATGAAAATATGATTGAATGTTTTGTTGGGAAAATGAAATCGACATGTCATATTTCTATATTATATGAAGCTATTACAACACGCATAATTATATACTATTCTCAACTTTTTTAGTTCTAAATTTTGTCCCAAAACTAATAGTCTCAAATTGTTAAGTGGGTTACTAGTTTTGGGACTAAAAAATAAAACTAAAATAAAATATGGGATAAAAAAAACCGAGTAAATAAATTTAGAAAACAAAACATTTATATATGGGACTTAAAATATTTTGATCATATTATTTTAATAGGACCAAAAATAAAATTATCCCATTAAATTTTTTATTTTTATATTATTATAAATGGGGTGCGGCCTCTCTAATAAACTTTCTAGGCCCGACAAGTGTATACGCTAGCTCTTAGCTTGTTGGAAATTGATATAGTAATGTTCTTAATAAATTCGTATATATTTATATGATATTGCTTCATTAATTTTTTTCTGAAATTTTTTTTTTGAAGATTTAAAAAGTACGTTTTGAGTAGTTAAAATTTTAATATATCCATTTCTCATAATTTGATTTTGAATAAATGGGTAATTATTAATTAATGACTTGAAACTCATACAGTTAACATGTGGTGGATATGAAAAAGTCAAATATCCCACATCGAAAAAAGATAGAAATTAAAGCTTAAACACTTAAATTAAGCGTTCTCATTATATATGGTCCATCAAATGTTGTTTTGATTAATTAGCATATTGTAGGTTATTAGTTAAAACTTATAAATTTATAATACGTACTGTTACGTTTACTAAAGTGTTTTTTTTTTTTTTTTTTTTTTTTTGTGTTCAAATTAAAGTGTGAAGCTTATATTCAAAAGTATTACTTAGGTTTTCGTCATATAAACTTTGGTTCGTAAAAGTAGCCTCACATAAATTTTTGTGTTAAAAAATTTGCGACCTATACTCAAAAAGTTGTTTTGTTTTGAATGCACGCATCAATTCTTGTAGTAATTAGTATGTTTCTTCATTAATCATATCTAATCTTTTAATTAGTATTAAATTTTCTCATATTGGTTGAAGTGGCATGTACCACTTATTAAGGTAAGGGTAACCCTATCATTGCAAACCGATCTTGTGAGGGTGAGTTAGATTCAATATTTATGTAACAACGTATATATTTAATTTATATAGCAGCATATATATACATATATATATATATATATATATGTTAGCACAGATTCTCCTATACATAAGATGTACATCAGACGTGATCAACGCGTTGACCGGGTCAATGCGCGTTGACATTGAACAAAACATATCGTCAAAACATGTGATACTTTTTAGGGATACAAGTGATACTTTTTTAGTGTTACGATTGATACTAATTTTTACAATTTTTTTCTTTATTTTTTTTTTCTGTCTGATACTTTTTAATGATACAAATGATCGATACTTTTAGGCTTATGGGTGATACTTTTTAATTTTACAATTGATACTGATTTTAACGGATTTTTTAGTCAACGCACTAATCAAGTTAATGTGTTGACCGTCTGATTTGCACTTAGTGCACACGAGATGTGTGCGTATGTTAGTTGGCAATATTTCTCTTTCAATATAGGTTTTTCCAATTAACACCGACAAATATAATTAGCAATTCCATTAATTAATTTACTACCGATGATACGCACATTTTCTGATAGTGTTGGTTGGCTGAATTCGGAATTTAGGTCGGCCACACCTGAATTTAACATCATTCCTAATCTCATATCTTAATTTAGGTAATGAATCCTTCAGATTCTGCATGTTACACTTTCACATATTTTATTCCCGTATTTCACTAATAAAATTATATGAATTTTTTTTCTTTTTCTTTTTTAAATTTTAAATTTCAAATATATTCTTTGGGCTCTGATTTAATTTTTTTTCAATCATAATAATTATTACTCTATCTGTTTCAAATTGTTTGTTATTTTAGAATTTTTAATTTGTGTCAAAATGTTTATAGTTTAATATTCTCTCCCTCTTTCTCCAATTTAAAACCCATACAAAATTTTTATTTATAACTTACTAATAATAGATTACTTCTTCTATATATAAAAATGCTATCTCATGATAGATACACTTAATTTGCATAATTTTAGAAAAATATATGTGAATATGATTTGATGACATATGAAAATTGGAATGGTATATTAATCAAAATATTTACATCTTGATTCTAATTAAAAATTATATAAAATAAATCATTTAAAATGGATGAAGTATTAATTAAAACCATAAATTTAATAATGAAACACATAGTAAAATATAAAAAGTGTAATCTAATAAAAAGTATAATTTAATAGTATATATTAAAAAATATAAATTCTTATATATAAATGCAGCTAACACAATATTTTCTTTTCCTACATAGTCACTATAATTAAAAATATTCCGTATAAAATTCTATAGAGAAAAGGCTGAATAAATATATACCTTTTCTTATGGCGAGCTACGTAGGATTGCATGATAATTATGAACCCAAGAAAATGAAAGTCATGATAAACGTCTTCTTCTTGGGACCCATATATGAAACTTCCATGCAATTTCCTTCATAATTTGTTCACGTAATCATCCACTCTTCCCTCTCTTAATTCCAAACCAGCTGCAATTTCTCAGCAAATTCCAATCCAGTGAAGGTTTCATCTATCATCATCTCTATAAATATTAGGGCATCATCAAACATCATGAAATATAAATACCTAAACACAATAATAATTATTTACAATAATACATTCATATATATATATATATATATATATACGTACATCATGGAACGAGTGGAATGCTTCTGCACATTTTCGCCCAAGAAGCTCACCAAGCTAACCTCCATTAAGCCTAAAACGAAGCCCGGTTCGAGCACGGGCTCTCCGATGACCACGACCACCACCACTCCGCCGCGGGGCTCATTGAAGGAGGAGGAGCTGAGGGAGGTTTTCCGCCGCTTCGACAGCGACAGCGACGGGAAGATTTCTCCGGCTGAGCTCCGATCGCATTTCGCGTCGGTCGGGGAGTACATGTCGTACGAGGACGCGGAGGGGATCATTAGCCACCTCGATTCGGACAATGATAAGTTGCTTGATTTTCAGGATTTCTTGCGGCTGATGGAGCACGATGGCGGCGGCGGTGGCGGAGAGGAGGAGGATTTGAGGGCGGCATTCGGGATATTTGAATGCTCGGGTTCGGGTCGGATCACGGCGAGGAGCCTGCAGCGGGTTTTGGGGCAATTGGGGGATAAGAGATCGTATGATGAGTGTGTAGCTATGATTCGAGTGTTTGATTCCAATGGTAAGGGGGAAATTGGCTACGATGACTTCCAACAAATGATGACGGCTGCCTGAAAATTACATATATATATATATATTTTCGGACAATATATATAAAATATAATTTAATTAATAATATTGGAATATATATTGTGTGAATTGTGATTATTAATTACACATTTTTAATTGTGAGATGTTTGTAAATGAATTTCATATATAAAAGGATGGTATATATAAGTGAGTTCTGAGGTGTGGTATTGTGTGATTCAGTGCCTATATATACCATAGTCTTGGAAATCTTGAAATTAAATCTCTTTTATTTTGTATGTTTACCCGGTCGACAACGTTTGAAGTCATCACATGAAAAATAGATTAAATTCGTCTCAGGATTGTTAGGTTTTTTTAGGGTTATTTTAAAAAAATTTAGCGGTTTATTTTGTGTTTTTTAGGATTTTTTTTTTTAAGTTTTATTAATCTCAATCATGAGTTATATTTAAGTTAGACAAATTAATTTTCGAACGCAATGTACGAGCCCACGCGTTAGCGTCGGGTGAGTACATTGCCCGAGTCGTCGAATCTTAAAAAAAATTAATTTAATTTACTTTTATTTTTGGGTTTATTACTTTCATTTTAAGTTATTAATTTATTGTTGGGTACCCCGTTCATCGACTAGTGGGCCTCGAGTTCACCTTTCGAGTTCACCTTTCCCCCACATTAGTACGATATTGTACGCTTTGGGCCAAGCCCGCACGGTTTTCACTTTGAGCATCTCCCAAAAGGCCTCATACTAATGGGGTAGGTGAACCCCTTATATCCAAGCCAACTCTTGAATATATTTCTGATGTGGGACTTGAATTGCTATCCCAACATTTATATTTATTTCAAATAAATTAAATCAATTCACTTTAATTTTAGAGTTCACTAATTTTATTTTAGGTTATAAATATTTTTGAGAACAAAACAAAAGAAAAAAACAAAACATAAAATAAGTTAAAAAAAAATTAAAAAAAATCAGAAAATCTCCGAAGAAAAAAAAAACAAAAAACTGACAAGCGCATGATATGACGTCCACGCACTTGCCGGAAATAGCCATAGACAAGGGGCTTGAGCACGTAAGTGCTCCTCACAAGAGAAAGGGAAACAGGTCACCAAACTATTTGAGTCACAAAAAGCTTAACACTTGTCATGCTCTTCTTAACAATATGTATCAGTTCCACCATTCATATTTCATATTACGAGGATGGAGGATATATATGTAACTAACAAGCATTTTAAAATTGTAATATTTTTAATTTTAAATATTTTATGTATGGATATTGAGAAAATATAGTCAACATCTTTCTCATATTATTATTATTATTATTATTATTATTATCCAACATATTTTCGTATAATTTTATAAGAAGTACAGCATAATTTGCTCTAATTATTTTATTTACTATTTTGGTTGGATCATTTTATATGAAAAATAAAAATCTATTTAAATACATTTTATATTCTTTAATCGTGGATAATTTTTCAAGAGTCGTGAATTGTAAGGGATTAGAAAAAATGTGAATTTCATTTGTTTCCTATAAATATTTTGTCTTCTTGTTTGTCCTACTTACGCGCAATTTATCTTATCTTTTTATCTAAATAAATGGGTATATTGTTTTGATAAATACATTAAAAAATTATGCATCACACGTGAGAAATACTAATGTGTTGTGAATCTACGGGATGGAGGAGAAGAAGTTTTTGCCGGTAAAGATCCCATTTTTAAGGGATGGGATCCTCTATTCCAGATTTGGTGCTCCAACCCGTATTCCACGATCGATTTAACAAGTTTAATAATAGATATTATAAAAATAAAAATTAATTATAACATAATCGACCTAGTCACGTCTATCAACAAAAAATTAAAATTTTAAAAATTATAAATCATATTTTTAAAATAATCAACCATAATAATCATTTATTTGAAAATTAAATACTAAAAAATGATTATAAACCCTAGTTGGGTGGGATGAACCTTAAAAACAATCATACAATTAAACTAAAACATAATAAATTAAAATTGATGAAAAAATGAAAAAAAATCTCATAAATTTGATCGTGGAATACGGATTGGAACACCAAGTCTGGAATAGAGGATCTCAACCGCATTTTTAAGGTTTGAGGAGTAGGGAGCTCGAATTGGGAAATTTTAGAAAGAGGGGATTATTCGTAAGGAAAAGGAAAAGGACCCGGTAGAAATGGGCTGAAGATAAGTGGGTACCAAGTGCTGGCCTCGTAATCATTTGGTTAAGGCTGATTCTATTCATGTGAAATTTTGAAAATGATTTTTGAACCAGTGAGTTTAAATAAATTACAAAAAAAAAAAAATTAAATAACCTTTGACTTAAATTTGATCGAGTAAACCTTTTATTCCAGGTCACTAGAACTAAAAAAGATATAATATGTATTGTTAGGGTACCATTTTGACAGATATAATGCGTATTTTTTTTTTTTTTTTTTTGTCGAAGGTAACCCGCAACCGCTACCAAGGTGCGCACTGGGTAAACCCCGCCCCTGTGTAATAGCCTGCAAACTACACAGGAGAGGTACCAAGGTGCGCATTGGGTAAACCCCGCCCCTGTGTAATAGCCTGCAAACTACACAGGAGAGGTAAACCACACTTGGCAAGCCAGGTGTGACAGACTCACACCTAGTGGTGTTGGTGGGATTCGAACTTGAGACTTTTGGCCTCAAAATATCACCACTCCACCACTAGGTCATCCCCAATGGGACATATAATGCGTATTCTATCAAAATGATAAGTGGTCAAACATGTAAAAAAATAATGAAAAAGGGTAGAGGGAGTGAATATATTACCCCTTTACATGTAAAGAAATACTGTTCACTCCCCTTAGAAAACAACTAGAGGTGGAGATAGGTTGGAGCTACTTTTGGAGCAAAACGCAGTGGGAGACGGAAAGGTGGAGACGGGTTGGAGATGGCCTTAATTGTTATGATTTAGGATAATTCAAAATTTAATTTATCTCAATGATCAATTTTTTCTATATATAGATGTAATTTTCAATAGTTCCATAACACTTTCCATCACAACTCAAACATTTTTTTATATCTTTAAAATAATTTGGTTCATGTCATTTGTGAACAAATTCAAAAAAATTGTACACGATTTTTTGTTTGGCCGAATGAATTCAAAATTCCTAAAGTTCATGGCTTCGCTTCAAGTTGATTAATATTTGAATTTTTTTTTTGGGTTAACATATTGAATCAATGAAGAATTAATTAATTATGAAAATTTAGTTGGATATTTTTGTTCATAAGAAAAGTTTGGGAATGGTATTAAGATTTTTCGAAATTGAAAATTTTTCTGTATCGAATAATTTCAGAAAAACAAAGAAGAATTTCGAGCAAGAGGAAGAGCTGCTCCTACCCTTCGAATTGCATTCTATCAATGTGGTTGTGTTTGTATTAGATGTGTAGTGTAGTGTGGACTTCTCTTTTGTTTTCTCTACAAAATGAAATTCGTACTTTGAAAAAAACTCTGTTAAGAGCTTGTAGTAGTGACTTTTGTATTTGCAATTAATAATATATTCAAATTACCATGAACAAGTATTATTGAAGAATTTAGAAGAAAATTAAATAAACTCTAATACAATATATTAGTGTTTGTATATTTACATTGAAATAAGATAAAACAAAATATGATATCTGTGTATTATTTTATATTAAAATAAAATAGTGAAATGTGTATATTTTTCCATAAGTACGGTCACGTTATTTACTAATTAATATCAAAATATAGATAATTAACAATGTTCAATTATACAAATTTATCTACTCCAAGTCAATAGTGTGATCGCGCACGTAATGTTTGCAAGATCATGTATTCATGGGATTTTCATCCATTTTTTTTTATAAAACATGTGTGTATATAGAATATAGAACAAATATAATGAATAAAGGTGGCGAGAAATACCGTTATTTTGTTCTCTCTCTCTCTCTCTCTCTCTCTCTCTCTCTCTCTCTCTCTCTCTCTCTCTTCCTCTTTAAAAAAACCTTATAGTTTGTTCCCAAAAATGTCATCTGTTGAGCCAATTTCCCTTTGTAAAAAAGGACTACATAGAAATACAGAGATAGGATGTCCCGGTGGGGATGTCCTAATGGTGGAGTGAGATTGCTTGGAGACCAAAAAGTCATAGGTTCGAATCTTCTCAAGACCGCAGGTTGGGTGTGTGAATAAAAAATAAAAAAAAATAAAATAAAATAAAATACAGAGATAGGATGTGATGTTTTAACTATAAATGAGACAGTCAAGTCTCCTTATATTTTGTTATACAACTTTTGCTCCTATTGTCGCTAGACCTCTCATGAGTCAACCATTACATTTCCTACTACATTCCTAGAAACTTCCATTGCACAAATTAAATCAACAACAATATACCAATCCTTCTCTCTCATCATCACATGCAACACTTACCCCCAACTCCCATATGAATTATGAACAACTTCATACTACCCATTGCTTCAATTTCCATCATCTTCATCTCTTGTTTCCCTCCCATCTCCGGCCAGCAGCCCTACATACGTCGCACAACGACGTCGTGCAACACCACAGACACTTCAACTACTGCTCTAGGCTACACCTGCGGCAACGGCCTAAGCCAGAGCTGCCGAGCTTACCTCACCTTCAGAGCTCAGCCCCCCTTCAACTCCATCCCCGCCGTGTCCAACCTCCTCTCCATCTCTCCATCACGCCTCGCCCGACTCAATTCACTGCCTCTAAACACATCACTAGAAACTAACCGCATGCTGCTCGTTCCCATCCAATGTTCTTGCTCGGGCGATCACTACTATCAAGCCAACACCTCCTTCCAAATAGAGCACAACGACACGTATTTCTTGATTGCAAACAACTCTTTCCAAGGCCTCTCGACATGCCAAGCCCTCAAGGCACAGAACAGCAATCGCATTCTCACAAAAAACTTGTACACCGGCACACGAATCACTGTCCCCTTGAGATGTGCTTGTCCGAGCAAGAACCAAACCTCGGTTGGAGTCAGGTATTTGTTGACCTATTTGATCACTTGGAAAGAATCTGTTTCCAGCATCAGTGCTCTGTTTGAGGTTGATACCAGCAGCACTCTCGCAGCTAATGAACTTTCCGAACAAGATTTCACCATTTATCCCTTCACCACTCTTCTCATCCCCCTTAAGAACCCGCCCTCGAGCACTCGAGTCTCCTCCGTCATGCCTCCGCCGCGCTCTGTCAATCCCCCACCTACTAGTGGTGGCTCAACCAAACCATGGATATACATTGTGGTTGGCCTTGTTGTTGCATCAGTTATTGTCGCAGCCATTGTGTTTTTTGTCAACCAGAAACCAAAAACACAACCTTTAGTAACATCGGAGAACTCGAACTCTCTGTCTGTCGAAACAAGAGCTGTTGTTGATCGAGAAACTCATAATTTCTTCGAAAGCATAACGAAAGTTTACACCATCGAAGAACTTAAAACCGCGACACAAGATTTCAGTCCGGATTTCTTGATCAAGGGAACTGTTTATCGAGGAAGGATCAACGGCGACATGGCGGCCATCAAGAAAATGAGCGGAGATGTTTCAAAAGAAATCAAGATTCTGAACAAGATCAACCACTTCAATCTAATCCGCCTCTCCGGCGCTTGTTTCAGCCAAGGATATTGGTATTTCGTCTATGAATACGCTGCAAACGGATCTCTGAGAGATTGGATTCATCGCAGCAATGGAGATTCAAGGATTCTGAGGTGGAAGGAACGACTACGAATCGCGCTTGATGTAGCCACAGGCCTAAACTATCTCCACAACTACGCGTCGCCTCAGCTCGTGCACACGGATATGAACAGCAGCAACGTGGTTCTTGATCACGATTTGAGAGCGAAGATAACGAACTTTGGGCTAGCAAGATCAGCAGAGGGGCAGGAGGGTAATTTTGCACTGACGAAGCACGTCGTCGGAACAAAAGGGTTCATAGCTCCGGAGTATTTAGAGATGGGATTAGTCTCTCCAATGGTTGATGTGTATGCATTTGGAGTTGTGATGCTCGAGATTTTCACAGGAAAAGAAGCTTCTTTGTTGTATGAGGGTGTGGAGTTGCAGTTATCAGAGATATTAGTGGAAGAAAATGTAGGGAAATTAATGCATCCTTTGTTGGAGGGAAACTACCCTCCCCATCTTGCAGTTTTAATGATCGAATTGATCGATAAATGCCTCAAGAATGATCCGTCTGATCGGCCAAGTACAGATGAAATTGTGCAGTCTTTGACAAGAATTTCGATTTTCATATTTTCTTAGTAATTACTAATTATATTAATGTAATGCATTTGCATATATATCCATGATTAGTCTCGTGTCTTCTTTTATTAATATCATCCTATTTTGATAGTTCTTGAATGGAAAGGGGATGTGACTCTGGTATGTTCCCTCGAAATCCATAATTAATTTTATTTCCGTCAGGGACAGTTGACAATTTAATATGATTTTTACGTACCATTATATTCATAATTCATATCCGTGATAGGACGAAAATAATTCTCCCATCTAACTTTTTCAATAAATTTAAACCTTTGTTATAAATGTAGCTAACACAATATTTTCTTATTATAAACGGGCAATATAAAATTGTTAGGCATATGAATTATATAGAAAAATCAAATTGTCTACCGTTGTTGTTATCATGTATGTGAAGCTCCATGAATTTTTTTAACTAACCTGATAAGGATTTCTGCACCTTTGCATTGTTTGTCATCTAAGTCAACCTTCAAGATTTTTTTTATTATCTTAAAAGATATTGCTTTTCTTGTGGTCATTGATGTGACGACAACTTTTCTCAGAAGCATCCTTAGTTTTAGAACATAAATTCTACTCTATCCTTATGAATATATCTACATACCCCATAGATCATGTCACGTAAGTAAATTTTCTAGAAATGAAATCTTGAATTAGAGATGACAATAGGATGGGCAAGTACAATTGTATAAATCTCTTCAAAATTTAGATGAACTCCCACCAAGGAAAAAATGAATAAATTTTTGCTTATTGTGGGCCCGAATCAAAACTCTACGACGTGATTATATTTCATAACCTAATTTTTTTAGCAAAATTTCAAAAATATTATGAATATTGAGTAATTACATTTTAATATATGAATTTTGAAAATTGTAACAAATCTAAGAATGAGATTCAAAATTCGACAACCAAAAAGTGACGTGTCTCATTGAGACTGGTGAGACGTGAGATGTCAATCACCGGATTTTAAATTCAATCCTAAATTTATTACAATTTTCAAAGGTGAGATACTACTGTACCGCAATTACTTAAAGTTCGTGACATTTTCGACATTTTGTTAAAAGTTCGGGTGAGAAAATGTAACTATCCATTACCATCCTAATCGCAACGACTGGCTGGCTTGCAGGTAACACATAACATCAATTGTTGAAGAAAAGACATCAAAATGAAAATGAAAGTTTTTTAGTAACTTGCAAAACATTGCTTGAAAGTCCATTCATGTAACAGTAAAGCAGACTTAAATCTGTACCTTGTACATTTTGAATTTCCCCTAGTGAAGGTAACTTTGAGTGCACACCAAAAAAAAAATGCCACTCCTTTTTATTCAATAGGTACACCAAGAGCTCTCACCATTCAACATGGCTTCAACAGCTTGTACATTCCAACACCTCACATTAGTCTTGATGATCACCTTCTTCTCTGCAGCCACTGCAATTGATTTCAATTTCCCTGCAGTTTTCAACTTCGGGGACTCGAATTCCGACACGGGAAACCTCGTGGCTGGCATGGCCGAACGCCTCGACCCGCCACACGGCCAGACTTACTTCCAGAAGCCATCAGGGAGGTTCTGTGATGGACGCTTGATTGTTGACTTCCTAAGTAAGCATTTTTCCTCAGAGAGAAATTATCAAGAATATCTTTGTTTCATGATCATATTTTCTCTGCAGTGGATGCAATGGACATGCCTTTCTTGAATGCATATCTGGAAGCAATCGCTGCACCAATTTTCAGAAAAGGGTGCAACTTTGCAGCTGCAGGGTCGACCACTCTTCCTGCTACAGCATCATCTGTTAGCCCGTTTTCGTTCGGGATTCAAGTGGCTCAGTTTCTCAGATTCAAGGCCAAAGCTGTAGATATCCAGGCTAAATGTATTTCAATTAATCATCCATAATCATCAAAAATCCTTTTCCAATGTGTTTGATGTGTTGCTCTTACTGTCTTTCAACAGCAAGGAAATATGACAAATACCTACCAGCTCAAGATTTCTTTCAGAAGGCTCTTTACATGTTCGACATAGGCCAAAATGATCTTGCTGGTGCATTCTACTCTAGGACATTTGATCAAATTCTTGCTTCAATCCCAACAATTTTATCAGAATTTGAAGATGGGATTGGGGTTAGACAGCATTTCTTGATCGTTAGTTTCTCATACAAATAAATGAAGATATGTGATTCAAACTTGTCAACTTCTCCATGCAGAAGCTATATAATGAAGGGGCTAGAAACTTCTGGATTCACAACACAGGCCCCCTCGGTTGCTTACCTCAAAATATTGTGAAATTCGGAGGTGACGCGTCGAAGCTGGATGAGCTTGGATGTGTCAGCACTCACAATCAAGCTTCAAGGCTTCTCAACCTGCAACTGCATGCTCTGTGTAAGAAGTTGCAGGGCCAATATCAAGATGCAAATCTCACATACGTCGACATTTTCACAATTAAGTTCAACCTCATAGCCAACTATTCCAGATATGGTGAGCATAATGAATAAGAAATTTCTCCAAAAAAATCTTTTAAGAAGTCTATCTAATCATATCATCTGAGGACTTACAGGATTCGAGCAGCCCTTGATGGCGTGTTGTGGATATGGAGGTCCACCTCTGAACTACGACGGTCGGATCCCCTGTGGTCAGACTAAGGTTGTGAATAACAGTTCAGTGACAGCCAAAGGTTGCAATGACACTACAGAATACATAAACTGGGATGGAATTCATTACACTGAGGCTGCAAATCAATATGTTGCATCACAGATTCTCACTGGAAAATACTCTGATCCACCATTTGCTGACAAAATGCCTTTCATTCTAAAGCTTAAATTCTGAACACATTTACCATTCTTTTTATGCTTCTCATATCTGTTAACCATAACATGGTAATCCTATTGATTTATTCGATTCTGGAAGCATTCCACTATTTATTTCTTGATCTAAGTTATGAATAAGTTGATCGATTACCTTCAAAGATGAGAAATCTGCATGAGATTTTAGCATTTTGTTATATTCTATTGAACTCGGTCGTTCCCTGCACAACTCTGTTTGCTGTGTATTCGTGCTGCAGCCATGACCCTCGACTCCCCACGCTGTTTGTTCGTGTCATTAAAAGCCGGCTGCCAATTTGATATACTTCACTCTTTTTCTTCTCAGCTTCTCCTGTTGCAAGCAACTTGCACTCAAGAACCATGACCATGTGCATAGCTTTAGGAATTGATCATTAATTTAATCATATTCATTTCTTATGTCTCCAAATGTCTACTACACAGCATCTGACTACAATGATTAGGTCTTGTAATTCACAGAGGGTGTTTTCACAGAACATAAATATAAGGAGATAAATTGTTCAGAATAAGGTGGTCTGGAATCTTGCTTGATAGAAAATTCTGTTAGTAAAATGAATTGTTTCCCTTCTAGTAATTACACATAACCAAGGAGATATCATACTTGATTCTGATTACATTGTCATAACACTTATGAACCTATGACTGTAGCAATAACAAGGAACCCTATACCAATCTATGAATACACAGCAGCAGGATGGACAACGTTCAACGAGCTTCGACTGGAGTAATAACAGGGGAAACTTCCTCGGCTTCAAACTTCGAAACCCAAGATTTTTCACTCATCTGAGACGATGAGTGAGTGAGTACACTAAGATTGAAAACGATCTCCCCCATGCTCGGTCTCTCCAAGGAATTCTCTGACGTGCATGCTCTAGCCAACACTGCCAGGTTTAGAGCGTCATCAATGGGGTAGGAGCTTTCCAAATTGGGATCCATCCATCTCCTTAGCCTCTCTTTCCTTTGATCCTCAACATCCAAGATTCCCTTTACTTCTTTCCACAGCATCACAACTTCACCATTGTCCTTCGTCTCCATAACTTTCTTTCCTGAGAGCAACTCCAAGAGAACAACTCCGAAAGAGAATACATCAATGTTTAGCATGACATACGAAGTCGCTGGTCTGGCTGCAGAGAAATTCGCTATCTTTGCCCTAAAGTTAGAATCGAGGAGTATGTTGCTTGTTCTGATATCCTTGTGGACGATGCTTGGTTCTGTATGCTCATGCATATACTGTAGACCATTGGCAACATCTAGAGCTATAACCAACCTTTGACGCCAATTGAGGGATTCAATCGTGGCTGAAGAAGCCGAAACTTTCAGAGAGAACCACTTATCCAATGATCCATTCTCAACATATTCATAGGCTATAAAAAAGTTACCATCATTATCAGAGGAAACTCCCTTTAACTTCACTAAGTTTGCATGATTGACTCTCTGTAATATTTGGAGTTCCTCTGTCGCCTCTCGTGTTTTCTTAACAGCAAGAACCTGGTCATTGATCATGGCCTTGTAGACCGACCCTCCTATTCTGTACCGTTCACTCAAGTTCATAGTTGCCACCATTATCACATTTAGATCATACACTACTGTCTTGCCAAGATAGCCTGATACTCCCGGAAGCAGCTTGTTCTGTATTGTCTTGACAACAGAATTTTCATCTTTGGAGGCTTTATATGTTGGAATACGACCTGAAAATTTCAGAGCAGAAGCCACCATCTTCTTTTTCTTGTGTGAGAGAAAGAAGTACACCACAAGACCTGACAAAATAATAAAAAATGCCAGAGCACTTGAACTTGATATTACAATCCATCGGCGTTTGAATTTACCGTGTGAAGCTGAAGAAGGAAAAAATTGCACAAGAATCGGCGCCTTCTCAGGAATCAACACAGGAAGGCATATGGCCGCAGTGAAATTCCTGTTGTTGTTCGCCATCACAATATCCGAAGGCGATGCCTGAAACATAGCACTCACAGGCAGTAAGTCATCACCTGGCTGCCATACATAAGTAGTAAGGATTTGAATACCCTTTTCTGTGTACGAATTTCCTGGGCACTTGCAGAATAAAGGAAAGACTACTTCCTCCCCAATCGTCAAGTTGTTAGGATTCAACTTCGGGTTCATGTCTTCAACCACATGATAGTCGGTTAGATTTTGGAAAACCCTCACTTGAACCAAGTAGAAGGACTCATCCTTCTTGATCTTATACGTAACATTGGAGAAATAGTGTGTTCCATTCGAAGTACATATGATCGGTACCAGTAACAGCTGATTCGGAACCAGTGGAGCATCCTCTGATGTTAGATTAGTGGCTGTTGCTATCTCCATTCTGCTCTTTCCAAATAGATCAGATATGCTTCCAAGGTCGGAATAAGGTGACCTTACACGATATGTAAGGTATGTCTTACACGATGATGGTGAGTCTGCTGAAGATCTGAAGTCAGTAACAGCAGTATTATTAGGAACTTGAGCAGCAACAGGAGAAACCGAAAAGAGGAGAAGCAGAGAAGAGACGAACAGCAAGATATTAAGTGAGACTGCCATTTCCATGAAAGGTAAGAAAATAAGACAGCTACTACACAATCTAATATGCTGTGCAGAATGAAACTTATCAGGATTTCATTCATATAACAGCTGAAAGGGATTGGCTAATATTGATGCAGATTAAGGAATTTTCAATCGATGATTCGAATAATATCTTAGAGGCTTTGTCTACCTGGTATTTGTTTATTTGTTAATATCATCTCAACAAAAAAGAGTGACCTCATTATAATATTCTATGATAATATGCTGTTTCATACATTGTCGTCAGAAGAATTCAAGGTTGGTTTATTAAAAACCAAGCTGAGACGGCACGAACGCGTCTTCACTTCTGAATTTCAAAAGCAAGACAACAACTATAGGATTAAAGAAAAGGAGCAGATGGCTACATCAACTAATTATATTTGGACATAAGCATGATTTTTATATCTCACGGCTGTCTGGCTGTGCTGCTATAATAGTTGTCAGTTTTTAAACATAAATGCAACAACTTAGTCAACTCTAGCAAATATGAAGGAAAACAGTCTCCATCATATTTGTCCTCTAGCCAAAGGATCAAATAGAACAGACAACTAAAGATGCCTATTGATTAAACTTCTAGTTTACATTAATCTCCAACAATTAAATAATAGTTAAGATGTTGCAAGCGATTAAAACAACTATATTCAAAGAGGCTTGACACGCTCCCTGACTTAACAAACCTTGAAGTTGAGACTCGAGACACGGTTCATCATGCTGACGCTAAGGATTCTGTCTCTCTAATTTCTTCACTAGGACCTTCTGTAAAACAACCAGAGTATATTCTGTACGCCATTATAAGATCTGCGGTGCTAACGGTGTACAGATGCCCAGGCAAAGCAAGTGGCATGTTGTCACCCACTTCCTCACTCATCTCTTCTACTCGAGCTGCCTCTCGGAGCTTGCCCTCCTTCCATAGACTCTTCACAAGTAACTGTTTAGTAGCAGCATCGGGCATTAATTGTGAGTTCCTCATGTCGTCAAAAATCCTCAGGGCAAGAGATGCTCTTTCACACTTGCAATAAGCACAGATGAGAATCTTGTACATGTAAGCATCCGGCTCCAAATCACACTGTCTCACCATTCCAAAGAGTCTTTGCACAGTTTTAATATCTCCTTCAAGCGCGTAATGATGCATCAACCCGGAAAATGTTTGTACATCTGGACAAATCCCGGACAAAATCATATCCTCGAGTATATCAAACGCTTCAGCATTCATCTGGCACTTTGCTAATGTCCTCAAGAGAGATGAATATAAAATGAGCCGACTACTTTGTGACAGTGGGCCACAAATTGTTTTGATATTGCGGAAAATGTTTAAAGCTGCATCACCTTTCCTTGAAAATCCATAAAAGTCGATAATTAATCTGATGGTGCTGAATGACAATATCATACCTTCACGTTTTATCTTAAACAACAGTTGATCCACAAGCTGCACGCATCCATGGCGAGCCAACTTGGCAATCATCCTTGATATTGTGTAAATATCATGAACAAATCCAGGCTGATGGGCCACCCAGCAGAAGAACTCCCATGTTGTTTCAGGTGATTTGAAATTCCTAATTAACTTGCAAACCAACCGACTGGTCCACATAAAGTTTGCATCTTCTAGCGCAGCCACCTCTTCATCTTCCCAATGTTGCAAGGCACTAGCCAAAGCAGCAGGGTCCAACCATGGTTTCAACTGAACTTCATCCTTGTCGACTCCAGGAAGATCACTAGCTCCCTCACTGTCATCATCAACATCATCTTCAATACTGACTAAGGAATAGCTTATACTCTTTATCCTCTCATCTGGCATCATTTCCTTAATCAATTCGTCCGCCTCATCAGCATAGCCAGCCTCTTTCATCCGCTCCAATGACAATAGCATTGCTCGACCAGGCAATATCCCATCAGCTCGCATCTCATTGAGCAAAGTTTTGACAACATCTAACTTGTCAGCACTG
This sequence comes from Perilla frutescens, assembly GCA_026008535.1. Classification (NCBI taxonomy): domain Eukaryota; kingdom Viridiplantae; phylum Streptophyta; class Magnoliopsida; order Lamiales; family Lamiaceae; genus Perilla; species Perilla frutescens. The sequence goes on from BRKX01000015.1 coordinate 49,731,906, forward strand.
GTAAAAGCTTCAACCAATACATAATACTGCATCAACGTGCGTCTAAGTCTCATATGCGGTAGCATTCTGAACAGTTTCATGGCTGAATCTAATTTTTCAAAATTAATGAGGTGCTGAATAATCACCGTATACGTTCTACAGTTCGGAAGCGCGCCTTCCTCAATCATCCTACGGAACAACTTGACAGCCTCTGCATCCATGCTCTTCTCAACACAAAGTTTCATCACAATATTATAAGACTCAGCACAAGGATGCTTGTCCAACGTTCTCCTCCACTCGTGCCAGACACCAGTGACCTCATTCAGATCACCTGCAATGGCATACCACCGCATTCGATCCATGAAACTTACATATGCCACATTTGTGAACTTTCCAGTATTAATGGCATCAATCAACACTCCAAGCTTCTCTGTCTGTCCAGATTTAGCAAGAATCTTGGCCAATGCGTGAAGGGTCTCTTGGGTGTGAGAAAAAGTTTCGATCTTTTTAAGAGTTTCGATCAAATTCAGCGCAGAAACTGGCGAGGGAGCCGATCGGAGGGCATTGGTAACAACAAACGAGTCCAATGAAGGACTCCTCAATATGCTAGCAAGAGACGACTCCGGTGCATTTGAACGGAGACAGAGTCTTATTGAATCGATGAGCTTTGCCCTTTGGAGATACAGAGACATCTTGTTCATGTTTCGAGCAGCCCGCCGAAAATAGCATGCTTGTAGGGTAAAATTCTTGCAAAAGGTTGATACAGTGTATATTCTGCTGGAATACATTGGTAGATGATTGAAAAAACAAGGTAGTTAAGTCTAGAAACAGATAAACACAAGAAGGAAAACAGTTGATGGAAATGAAAGAAAAGTGGAAAAACTCTTGTGGGACAATTATCAAACATCTGGCATGCATAAATTTGGAGAAAAAAGAACCAAAAACTGAATTGGGACGAACATCAACATCAACATGACGAAATCTTCAGTTATTGCAATTAATAGATTCCCGAAGATAATTCATCGGATTCAAGATTTTGAAGAACAAAACCAAATTGCTCTGATAGCATAAACTTTTTTCTTTCCGTTCTGGAAATGCAACAATTTTCTCTCAGCCGCAAATCGAAGACGAAGGGGGGAGAATATTAGGCCCATAATCTTTCTCTTGGGCCCAAAAACATAAAATTAGGTATGGCCCATCACTTTCATGACAAATTTGTTTGATTATTTGATTAAAAAAAGATAGGATTTTAGTGATTGATAAAAATTTGTTCGAGACATCTAATGGTTTAAATTTTGTAGGTTGAGTGGAAATTCGGATTGAAATTCATATTTAATAACACATCTTATAATTTTATTGGTGTTTGGCTATATTTATATCCGTGTTTTGAATCATCTTACAAAGTTTGACTCACACAAGACTTCAACTTCATTTATTTACTTAAATCTTTATCCATTTAATAACAAAATCGTTGCTAAAAATAGTTTTCCCGTCCAAAGTCATTTCTAGTTTTGGAAAATAATTTATTATTACAAATATCAATCCACTAAGTAATATTTTATTATTAATTATGAACCACTTTAGCAAAAACTTCACATGTATGATTTGTAAATAAAAAATAATATTGCATAATGTAGCAATTCATGTATTTTCTTCGTAATTCGAGCCTAATTTGGATTTCAAAATTAGGTTTAAAAATTTTTTCTCTTTTTTTTTTGTCGGACTTAATCTCAATGACCATTAATAACAAATGTAAAAAAATATATAATTCACAACATTAGTAAATTAATTTTGTTTTGTTATGAGAATTTTCTCAATTCTTTATATGCAACCCTTTTTTGCTATTTTTAGTTTTTATCAGCCGACAAAAAAAAAAACTTGTGTATTCGAAACTTTTAATATTTTCAAAGTGTGTAATATTAAAGATAATTAATGCCGAAATTTTTGACTGAACTTATGTTATGGGCAAAAGTAAAACCTACTCATAAAAAAAAATCACATCAATTTAAGTAAAGTGTAGACAGAGTGTATGATTATGTTTATTCTACAGATATCCTATCAGCATTGGCATTTTTAGGGGGAGGTTCGTGCACTATGAAAACTGAATTGTGGGGAAGAGTTTGTGGCCAATGTCTACAAAACGAATTTCTTCTTTGGAACAATATGAAACTGGCATTATCCGCGACCACAATAATTGTAGTCGCCTGAAAAATGGTTGAAACAAAAAAAATGCCATGAACGACTCCTCATTTTCGATCAAATATGATCACACTTCACTCATTCTTTTGGCCAATGGAATGGTGACACTTGTCACCATCCTATTGGCTAATTATCTACAAAAAATGCATTTGTTTAATATATAAATATTACATTAGTTAAGTATGAATCGAGCATAACATCTAGTAAATAAGCGGATGCATCTTGTTTGGCAAAAATATGTAAATGAGAAAGTGAATTGAAATTTACGTCCTTTTGGCTCCATAAACATATGCATATACAATAATGTGGTTTTGATAAATTGAAATATCAAATGTATATATATGAAAATATAACATATAAAGCTACAAAATGGTACCAAAAGGAACGTTTAAAAAGAAAAGAAAAAAAAATAAAAGGTTGTTTCGGCCTAAATAAGCGAGATAGAGTTCATGTCGTCCGAGTGGATACTATTCTAATTTTTTATAATATAAACAGTCTAATTTTTTAAATAATATTTTGTGTATAATCCATATGGTGATATTATGACACAAATGAGATTTCCTATTGCACTCTCTGTGTTACACTTAGTGTTGCACTTTCAAATTACGATTTTTTTTTGTGATTTAGTTTAATTTTATGATTATTTGTTAGGGATCACCGCATCCCATTAGGGTTTATAATTATTTTTTAGTATTTAATTTTTAGTTTTCAATTAGCAATTCATTATTATGGTTGATAATTTCAAAATTAATTTTCTCAACTTTTTAATTCATTTTTTTTTGTTGATAAATGTTGACTATAATTATTTATATTATAATTAATTTTTATTTTACAATAAATATTATTAAAATCATAAATTTATTAGTGAAATACGAAGATGGGCAATAATAGAGAATTTGAATCGATCATGACAATATCAAAAATATGTGTGACAATATTATAGAAATGTTGATATGGTAAAATTTGCGTATATTGGTTTAATAAAAAATAATTTTATTTGTATATATATTAGCAGACATAAAAAATATTGATGTACACCTTTTTGAGTTCTTAAGATCGATTATATATGAAATATCATTTAAAAATATTAAATTGTGTATTTTAAAAAACTCAAGTAGTACCCATGAACACTTGAGATCCTCTAGTCCCAACTTGCGTGTACCAACCGTGTGTCAAACCTCAAAATTATTACTTTTTCTTTCATTTTTCTTCAATTTTAATTTCTTTTAGTTTAGTATAATTTGACATTATTATTTAGGGTTTATTCCACCCAATTATGGTTTATAATTATTTTTTAATATTTAATTTTTATTTTTTAGTTAATATAATTGATTTTTGGGATTAATTATTTTAAACTTAGGGTATATAATATTTAAAAATTTCAATTTTTAGCAATAAGTATTAGTTATGATTAGTTATAATATAATAAATTATATTTTTATAAAAAATATTATTAATAATATATAATTTTAATATTGGCACTGGGCACATAATTGACACACAGAAGTTGGGATTAGAAAATCTCTCAGCACGAATTGTACCAAAAGGCTGATACTATATACATCCTTTTCTTTTCTTCTTTGGCCACAAGATTTACTTCACATCCTCTCAAATCTCAATGTTAGATATCTTTCTTGCCCTTTAATTTGTGCAGATATCTTCCACTTTCCTTGTTCGTATGGAAGATTCCCCTTTCCGGGAATATAATGCCTCCTCCTCTTCTTTTGCAATTAATCCTATTTTAAATACAAAATAAAAATTTTAGATCTAAATATTGTGGATAATATGCACTTAAATATGTTAAATGATATGCATGCTTCAAAAAAAAAAAAAAAATGAATCACTAACCTGTGGAATGACGTTGTGATCTGATCTCTCCCTTGATCCATGAAGAATGGACACTAATATCTGGGACATAATGTCTACTTCTCAACCTTGCTTCTCGTATTTGTTTTAGACAAGCCTCACCTAAAGGATTGCAATCCACTATTTCAATCCTTGTAAAAACTCCCGATTCAAATTCCCAATGAATTTCTTTCAAATTGTAGCAATGTTTCAAGCTTAGGCAGCAAAGCCATGGGAAGCTTCCATTTCACACTACCCATCGTTCCAAATCAATGTCTTCAATTATAAGAAATTGAAGCTTCAAGAATCCATTCTCCTGTATTTCCCATATCGACCCTTGAAAAACATAGCATCGCAATTTGAGAACTCGAAGATTTGGCAATGAAGCGATCGCCCTCATGTATTCCCATGGATATCCAAATCCACTCAAACTTAGCTTGTTGAGACATGATGGGAGCATTAAGAGATCAAGAAATGGTGATTGAACAAAATCAGAGTAGAATTCAGGATTCACAACGACACATTTAAGTGTCTCTAGTTTATGCAGATGGCCAGAAATATGGTTAAACAAGCTCGAGCTTGATCTTCCAACTACATCAGGTGCCAATATTTGGAGCCCTAATTTCTTCACATTAGGAATTGCTTTAAGAATGCTCTGTCTACAACTATCAACACTTACATTTAAAAGTGTATCGAGGTGACACAAGTAAGCCCCATTAGGATGTGGTAGGTTTCCACCAATTATCTGAAGATGCTTCAATCCCTTCATATCCCATATCTCAATAGGCAAATATGAAGAAGATTGGATGCTCAAATGTTAATTGATAATCAAGAAATGAAGGTTCCAAAGTTGGTATATTGAAGGAGGGAGCTCTGCATCGCAAGTGAGGGCAAGGTACCTTAACTGAACTAGTTCGAGCAACTCCATAGGGAACTCGTACATTCGGATAGTAAGAGCATCAAGTACCCCCAGCAACCTTAAATCGAAACATATTGGCACTTGATACCGATGATACGGACCAGAACATAGGAGAGAACGAGCAGTGGATGCACAATTTTGCACCATTGATTCGTGCACATCTTTGATGCCAAATAAGATTCTATTGTGAATGCACAATCGACGTTGCCTCTCTATACCATCTGCTAGACTATTAGCGCGATAATTGAAGACATGGAAAAACTTGTTCTTCCTAGCTTCTCTGTTGCACAAATGCCACACTGAAGAATGAACATGGCATGTTTTTACTCCTTTAGTTTGGTCCAAAACAGACATGGAGCTTTGTTGGTTGAGCATTACAAGATTATGAGAAATGAGCTCATTCAGACATACCTTACTGTAATGCTCCAACACTTGGAATTGATTTGGCTCAAGAAATCCCTCTGAAATCCACATATTGATAAGCTTGGATTGGAAAATCTCACAATAATCTTGATGGAAAACTCCCATATAAAGAAAACATGCTTTCAAATGTTGAGGTAAGTTGTCATAGCTTGGAAAAACTACCTCAGATATTTCCTTGTATGCATCAATATAAACTTGATGATTTTTCTTTAACATCACCTCACTCCAATACTCTACTCTTCTCTCTCCATTCTTTGATAGGTTCTCAGCAACCGCGATGATAGTAAGAGGAAGACCTTCACAGTTCTCCGCTATTTTTCTTCCAACTTTCTCGAGTTGATAAGGGCACGACTCATCACCAAACACCTTCTCATGAAGAAGATCCCAACTTTCTTCTTCATCTAGCAGACGCATATTCAATGGCACATTACCACGACCGGCTACATTCTGTAGCCTGCTCGTGACCAAGACTCGACTCCCATCTTTATCGTGTGAACTTACCTTTGCGATCTCTACTAAGATGTTCGTGTCCCAAACATCATCCAATACAATGAGATACCTCTTACTGAAGAAAATGAAATGCAGAAACATTTTTTTTGAATATTGGTTTTTTCTAATGTGTTATTATCTTGGTACATGCGATATATATACAAAATATACAAGTAAGGCTAAAGTAGAAAAAGATGGTCAAGATCCAGAAATTAAGGATCTTGGTGACAAAAGATACAAAATAATCATAACCCTTAAACCTAGGATACACCATAACTAGCTCAACTACTCCAAGCACCATGTTGCTACAGAACACAACTTCAATACTCCCCCTCAAGCTGGATCGAGAGGATTTCTTGAGCCAAGCTTAGATAGAAGCCTTTCGAATTGAGCCGAAGTGAGAGGTTTAGTAAACAAGTCCGCTAGTTGATCACTTGACCTTGTGTAGACAGTTTCAATGACCTTGGATTGGACTAGATTACGAACAAAATGACAATCCACCTCAATATGTTTCGTCCTTTCATGAAAAACTGGATTAGCGGCAATATGTATTGCAGCTTGATTATCACAATGAAGGATGATGAGAGCATTGCTGGAAATACCTAAATCTTGTAACACATTTTTCAACCATATCAACTCACAAGCAGTTGATGCCATAGCTCTATATTCAGCCTCTGCACTTGATCTAGCCACAACAGACTGTTTTTTGCTTCTCCAGGTAACTAAATTTCCACCAATAAAAAGGTACAATATCCAGTTGTAGACTTTCTATCCAAGTGATTTCCAGCCCAATCTGAATCACAATATCCTTCCAAGGCAAAATGTCCTTGCTTTTTCATGGCAATGCCTAGACTAATAGTTCCTTTCAAATAACGCAGCAATCTCTTGACAATTTGTAGATGATGATCAGTGGGTGAGTGCATAAACTGACTAACCAAACTGACAGCAAATGAGATATCAGGCCGAGTAATGGTGAGATAAATAAGTTTACCTACAAGACGTTGATACATGCAAACATCTTCAAGAGGAGGAGATTCAACATCCAACTTCAACTTGCTATCTAATGGTGATGGTGCAGGCTTGCTATCTTTCATCCCTACTTCATTAAGAAGATCCACAACATATTTCCTTTGGCTAAGAAATAAACCATTTTGAGTTTGATCCATTTCAATGCTAAGGAAGTATTTGAGAGTTCCCAAATCCTTGATGGCAAATGTTTTATGCAGGGCTTCCTTTAATGCTTGAATTTCACCCATGTCTTCTCCTGTGATTATCAAATCATCCACATAAACAAGAACAATTAGTTTACTCACTCGTCCACTTCTCACAAACATTGAGGAGTCTGCATTACTTCTTTTGAAACCCGAAGAAAAAAGAATAGAACTAAGCTTGGAATACCAAGCTTTTGAGGACTGTTTAAGTCCATAAAGAGCTTTATGAAGTTTACAGACCAAACCAGGTTCTTTTTCTTGAGGATGTCCAGGAGGAAGTCTCATGTAAACCTTATATTCCAGATCTCCATGTAGAAATGCATTCTTTACGTCCATTTGACATAGATGCCAGCCACGGTTCACAGCCACTGACAACAAAACTCTCACAGTATTCATTTTTGCAACAGGTGCAAATGTTTCCTTGTAGTCAATCCCATAGGTTTGTGTGAAACCCCTAGCCACCAATCTCGCTTTATGTCTCTCAATCGAGCCATCTGAATTATACTTGATTTTATAAATCCACCTACAACCTACAACTCTTTGGCCTCGAGGTAGTGTGACAATGCTCCATGTGTGGTTGTCATTTAAGGCTTTAAGTTCCTCATCCATTGCTTGTCTCCACACAGAGATTTTCTTTGCCTCTTCAAAATTTCTTGGTTCAGATTCTTGTAGAATTTGACTCATGAACACACAATGAGCTGGAGTATACAGTTTTGAGCTCACAAATTGACTTACTGGATATCGAGGGGTATACGTTTCATAGCCTTGTAAGGTTACTGGAAGACGTCTATTTTTGGTGGGATTTTTTCTAGGCTGGGTAGGTGGAACTTGTTCTGGATCATTTTCTACAACTTCATTGGTAGCACGATCACCAACTTCAGTTTCAACATGATCATCAAGCGCAACAAATTGATAGTTATTTGCAGAAGCATCTTCAAGTGATACTGGTATGGGAAAAAAATCACACAAAAACTCCCCCTGAGATTCATGATCACTGCTGTGAAAAAATGGCTCATCCTTATCAAATCTAATGTCTTTTGACACTATAACTTTCTTGGATGTAGGATTGTAGCATTTGTAGCCCTTTTGAGTGGATGAGTAGCCAAGAAACATACACTTGACAGCTCTAGCATCCAATTTGTCCCTGTTGTTAGCTTGAACATGAACATAGCACACACAACCAAAAACTTTAAGATGACTCAGATCAATTTTTCTTCCTTTTAAAATCTCAAGTGGGGACTGAAGGTTCAAAACCCTACTAGGCAATCTATTAATGAGATAAGCTGATGTTTGTATTGCTTGAGACCAAAATTTTTTTGGAACAAAGTTCTGCATCATTATGGCTCTAGCTTTCTCAAGAAGATCTCTATTTTTGCGCTCTGTAATGCCATTTTGTTGTGGTGTTCCCACACAACTTGTTTGATGAATTATGCCTTGTTCACTTAGATATGTTTTCATGAGATTGGATGTGAATTCAGTGCCATTGTCAGACCTAAAGGTCCCTATATTTGATGAGAATTGATTTTTAACCATATTGTGGAAATCTTGAAAGAATTTAAAAACTTCACTTTTGCATTTCAATAGATACAAAAAAGTGGTTCTAGTAAAGTCGTCAATGAATGTTACATAGAACCTATAGCCATCAAAGGATTCAAGGGATGTAGGTCCCCAAACATCAGAGTGGACAATTTCAAAAGGTTGAGAAGATCTCGATTGAGAAAGAGGAAAAGGTAGTCTGGTTGATTTTGACATCTGACAAGTTTCACAGACATTGGAGATCTTATATAAATCAGGAAATAATATAGACAGAACATGAGGAGAAGGATGAGCAAGGCGTCTATGCCATAGCTGCTGCTGAGATGTTAAGGCCACAAAAAAACTCTTTGTAAGACTTGATGAGGTTGAAATGTAATAGAGGGCATTTAAGAAAAAACCTTCACCAATCTTCCTCTTTGTCACACGATCCTGAAATATAACATTGTGAGGAGAGAAAATGGCTAGACAATCTAACAATCTAGTTAATCTTCCAACAGATAACAATTTAAAAGGAAATGAAGGGATGAACAAAATAGACGATTCCTTGCAATCAGAGAACAATTTATACTTTCCTTTTCCTACAACATGAACATTATTTCTATTAGCAATAGTGACTGGGGTTGGTTTTATAAATGGCTGGAAGTGATTCAAGAATGAGTTATCATTTGTCATATGATCTGAGGCACCTGAATCCACAATTCAAAAATCATGATGTTGGTTCATATGCAAAGCAGTAGACAAGGCACAAATCATACCTGGAAGATCGTTGGAATCAACTCTGTCTGAGTCTGCTATGAAACCAGCAAACTTTCCGAGAAGAGCAATTTGGTTATCACTTGAATTGTCTTCCATGCCTCCATGCTTTTGTTGAATATACGCAGCAAATTCATTGATCAAGTTGATGGGGTTGGCAGTGAACTTCTGTAAGTCTCCTGACATTGAACATATGTTGGCTTTGGCATGTAAGGAGTTAGAATTTCTCTGCACATAGCCTTTCTTGTTTCTCTGATCTTCATTGAACTTAGGCTTAAGTTCAGGATGAAGAATCCAACATTTTTCCTTAATATGCCCAATGCCAGTCCTGCCAATCTGCTCACAATGAGAGCACTTCAAATCTGGCCTTCTCCCATTATATGGTCTTGTAGCAGCAAAGACTCTTGGCTCAGTTGATCCTGAGTGAGATTCTGAGTTCATGACTTTCTTTCTTACTTCCTCACGTTGGATAATGCTGCAGACAACAGATAGTGTAGGAAGTTCGGGACTCATCAACAAGTGGCTTCTGAGATCTTCATACTCAAGTCCCAAGCTTGCAAGAAGCTCAAAGATTTTATCTTCTTCAGATCTCTTGAGAAGTATAGTGGCATCAGTAGTATGGGGTTTGAGATTAGCTCGTTCCACTTGGATTTTAAAATTCCAAGGTGCTGAACAAATGAGTTGCTCCCCTGCTGTGCTGCTGCTAGTTCCTTTTTGAGTTGGAAAATTCTTGCAGCATTATTTAGGTTGCCATACATCTCCTTAAATGATTTCCATAGTTCCTTTGAAGACTCCGAATAGCTGAAAATCTCAGCTATCTTAGGCTCCATAGAATTGAGAAGCCAAGACATAACGAGTTGATCTTGGGCCACCCAAGCATCAAATGCCTTGTCAGTAGTTTCAGACTTTTTGTTATCATCTTGAATGAAACTCAGTTTAGCCTTTCCTCCAAGAGCTATGGTGGTGGCTCTTGACCAAGGAAGATAGTTGAGTTCATTAAGTAATGCAGAAGATAAACGTTGACTTGTATTTCCATCCAAGGTTTCTGTTTTTTCTCCTTCCATGATGGAAAAAAAATGGGAAGAAAAACAAATAGAAGCAGGCAGGTCCCAAGAGGATCACTGCTCTGATACCATGAAGAAAATGGAATGCAGAAACATTTTTTTTGAATATTGGTTTTTTCTGATGTGTTATTATGTTGGTACATGCGATATATATACAAAATACACAAGTAAGGCTAAAGCAGAAAAAGATGGTCAAGATCCAGAAATTAAGAATCTTGGTGACAAAAGATACAAAATAATCATAACCCCTAAAACTAGGATACACTATCACTAGCTCAACTACTCCAAGCACCATGCTGCTACAGAACACAACTTCAATACTTACCCTTCAAACTTTCTTTCAAGTAGTCACCTATATTTTTTTCATCATGCATTAATAAATCATCTCTATCGAAACCCACTAGAACTTGTGCTAGAATGGATCCTAACACTTTTTTTAATCGACATTTTCTCCCTACTTTCACCCACGCCCGACATTCAAAATAATTTGAAATTAATGGATCTTCATAAAAATTCCGAGCAAGAGTGGTCTTACCGATGCCGGCCATCCCAACGAGCGCCACCACTTTGAATCTCAGCAACTGTTCAATTACTGTAAGTTGATCTCTGAGTTGACTGTAGATATCGGATAATCCAACTATCTTCAAATTCTCTCCAACAAAATCAGTTTCATCATCTTCTTCATCTTCATCTGGCAATGGTTTGTCTACTTCTTTAATGTATTCTGCCTCCATCTTCTTCAACGTTTCGACGAAGAAATCGATTTCTTGCTTCAGATTCTGCAGGTCCACGGAGAGTTTAATAGCTCCATCTCCGCAGCTTTTAGATTTTGAAGCTACCTGATCTGAGACATAAGATTCAAATACATCTTCGAATTTAAATACGGCATCTCGGATTCGTTCATCGATAGCATTCATTATCAATCTCGTGGTGCTGCTACTACCCGATGATGACCTTTTGAGGATTTCTTGCAAGGAATGCACCTCCTTGTACAGAGAAGTTATGCTTTCTGGAGATGAATATGCAAGGCGTTCCATCGTGTGCTTAAGAGAAATCACAGCAGCATAAGCGGCCATCTCTCTCTCTCTCTCTCACACACACACACACAGTTTTTTGTGAAGTGGAAAGATGACTCGATAAGTCTATAGCATAAACATTTGTTGATGAAAGATGCAGCATAGGTCAATGTTATATATAAAATGTAATTAATGTAAAAGTGGTTGCATAGATCAGATCACAAGAACACATATACTGTATTTGTTTATTAAGGCTGTTTGAGGGGAATCGGACTACAAAATACAAGTTGTTTTACTTTATCATTATTTATCGGAAAATGTGCAAAAATCCCAAAATATATACTCACTTGAAAAGTTGTTCAAAATATTTACAGCATCTATACAGTAATATAATCGGGATTAGAATAAAGTATTACTATAGCGAGAAATAGAGATTTACATATAAAAATTAGGGAAAAAGGTCAACGAGAATCCCGGACCTTGTTTTAATTTTTGGTCTAAATAGACCCTCAAACTTTGAAATTTAGCTCAAGGAAAACCCTCTAATACCCCTCAAACTAACTAGCTGATGCATATGTAAATTTGGCCGTTTCAATAAAATAAATCGAACATCAACAAAATTCTCTCATCAAACATTTCGCACACCAAATGCTCTCTCTCAGTTTAGATGACAATCCTAAATCAAAATCCATATCTGGGGCTTATATCTTCTCAAACATTTCAATTTATTTTATGTGTACTGTAGTATACAAATAATCCATTTATCTCTCCCATCTCTCTTCTTAATTCTGAAAGAATCTATTCCGCGTATTTGGTCGCTAGCTAGCTCGTATCTTCTCTTTCAGCTCCATGCATGCAACCTCATTCGCATCCAAGAAATAATATATTCTAAAAAATATGGCAGATTAAGCATTCTCTCAATAAGAATCCATCATCTCACCCTTTTTCATTTCAAATTAATCTCAAGAATTCGGCCTCTCTCTCGTCGATCTCTCCTGCCATTCATCTCAGTTCATTACCAATCTTCACCAATCACCCTTCCTACACCTCCCGGGAAATCAAAATCCTGATAAATCAATAGCTATGATGGATCAAGAAAGGAGAAAAGATTCACAAGAAAGTTCCCTGCCAATAAGAAAATTCTCAAGGTTTTCATGTACAACTTGCCCTCGATCTGTATTTCACTTGGGCCTATTGGGATGGAAAGGCAAAGGGCACTACGTTCGCGTCGATGTGGGTCTCACATTCAGGTCCCGCCGGCAAAGATGGAAAAGGAAGGCAGGTGATCCTTGGACGAGACTTAGAAGGAATTAGCAGGTTTCACCACTCTTGTGGAGTTGGAGGAATTAACGGGAGGTGGATGGACGTTAGTTTGAGATGTAAAAGAGGGTCCTCCTTGAGCTATTTTTGAAAGTTGGAGGGTCTATTTAGACTAAAAATTAAAACAGGGACTTATCTCAACCCTGTCATATAGTTTAGGGTCCTGGTTGACCATTTTTCATAAAAATTATTATTTTTTTTAAGAAACTAATATACATTACACGTCACTTGAAAATGTGTCCTTCATATTTTAAAACACGTGAATTTAAAAAATAAATAAGATTCTTGAATTTTTTTCCATAAAAAACAAAAAGATTCATGAATTTTAAAAAGGTCAAATGTACATACATCATTCATGTACATTGTGTATACATATTAAATTCAGAAGATTCAATCATATACTATGTATCTAGGAAATGTTAAAAAATGTATGTATCACATGCAACTTTAGATAAGTATTTTACATCATCTTAAGTTTAATGTAACATAGTTAAATAATTCTAGATATTTTATATAATATTTATAAACATTTGAAATTTAATGTCATTTTATTATTATATGGAGGTAAATTTCTTAAAGATGATCTTAAAAAAACATTAGAATATGGCAATGTAGAGTTTATTTTTATTTATAACTGGTCCCGAGTTTGGAGCATAACTTTTTATTACTATAATGAGGTTATTCTTATATAGAGGTTTTACTGTATTGCACTTTTCCTATTTCATTCTGTGTTTTCACTGTCAAATTTATAATTTTAATAATATTTATTATAAAATAAAAATTAATCTTGAAATAATTAGCCATAATAATGAATCATTAACTAAAAATTTAAAATTAAATACTAAAAAATAATTATATATACCCTAATTAGAAATAAACTTTGTCAACAACTTAAGTTTACCTATAAAGAAATAAACAAAGAAAACACAAAATGTTTTCAACTAAATCGAGTTGAAAAAATCTTCTTTCCGCAAGACAAATATACGCTCTGATGTGCCGCACTAACACCAATCATTTATAACCTCCACTGCACACACACGAGCTCAAAATCCGCCCAAAGTCCACACAAAATTGAATTGTCGAGAACTGAACGCGAGCACTAGCCCAGACCGAAGCGTGTGTATGTAGGTTTGAAGCTTACATATTTATGCACATTAGATTCCACTTAAATTAAATACAAGTGTTAATTAAGTTAAAATTTCAATGTGAGATTTCATAAATGTGACTTTTCAAAGTTTCCTATACTTATTAAATGTCACTTTGAAGATCAACTTTAACAATTAATTTTTTCCTCACTAAAAATCAATTTTAAGAAAATAAAAACACTATGATTATCTATTACGATTGTAAATCAATCATACATTATTTAATTCCTTCAAAATTAAATATATTGAACATTAAAAATCAGATAAAATGAAAATCCGCTCAAAGTCCACCTAAAGTTGAATTACCGAGAATTGAGCGTGAGCCTAGCCTAGACGGGAGCGTGTGTGCGCATGTGGACTCGAAGCTTACATACATGTGCACATTAGATCCCACTTAAATTAAAGGGATAAAGGCCAAATTGGCTACTGAACTTATTTGGGCAGCCCAATTGGGTTACTACAACTTTTTTGGGCTCAATTGGACCACCGCAATGTTAAAATTGGTTCAATTGGGCCATCGCGTGACGGAGCCCATAGGGCTCCGTTAAGTGGACAAAAAAGACATCGTTTTGATCATTTTTTTACCCGACCCAATGTGAACCCATACCCCGATCCACTCTCAATCCAAAAACCCGACCCAAGCTTCTAAAATCCACAAAAGATCAAAAATTTGGGGATTTCAAATAGGGTTCTACACCAAGCAAATAGGAGTTTGGGTTCTTTGATTTCAGAGTGAGTTAGGGTTCTTTGATTTCAGAAAATTGATCTCCCATTCCAGAATTTTGATTTGCATCTCATTCTCCATAGCTATACCACAACACACATCTAGATAAGGTCATTTACGTGGCATATCCACATCAACCTTTTGAGCCACCATGGTAACTGCACGGTTATACGTGGCTGGTCCAGGTTGGAATTCTCAAAGCCATGTGGCTGGTCCTCCTCTACCATTAGCGCACGACAGAAAGGTAAGAACCATTTCTTTTGTGTTCTTGAAATCAATTTTGTGTGCTCTGATTTTGATTGATTTTCATTTTTTTTGTTTCATAACTAGATTGAAAACATGGAGGTGAGTTTAATCAAGTTATCATATCATAATCGAGGTAGATGGGTTTTGTCTAAGCATCCACAGTATGTAGAAGGGAAAAACTTAGTTGAAAATGGGGATATAGACTTTTTATCTTTCACGCATATGATCAAGAAATACAAACATGAATTTGGGATGCATGAAGTGAACAAATTATTTTATTTAAAACTTGAGAAAAAATGGAGTGATAATGCTTTGATGATTCTGCAGTCAGATGATGGGATTAATGACATTGTGGCTAGTGTGTTAGAGCTTAATTATGCTGGCTGCATTCATGTTTGTCCTTATGATGAGATGGTTCTGAATCATAATAAGCCACCACTTGTTCATGAGATGGTTGTGAATCAGCCTGATTTAAACACCCAAGCTAGTGCCAATTTGATGTGTGAAGCTCCTGACTTAGGATTAAAAACTAGTGAGATTGAGATGGGTACAAGGCTGCATGGTGGAAAAATGGTGGTTGATATTGATAAGGGTAAACAACTAGTTGAGGATAAGGAATCTGAAGCTAATGAATTTGAGCAAGATGGTTCAATGTCAGATTCTCAAAGTGAATCTGGGGGGCTCAGTGTGCATTCTAGTTCTGAAAGTAGTGATAGTAGTTATGAGAGTGATGAAAATGAAGTTGGGATGCAAATAATCAACCAAAGTAAGAGGGCAACTAAGTATGATGGTGATGAGGGTAATCCATTTTTCTTACTTTGTGGCTTACAATCCTCAGACTTTTAGCAAAGCTTTTTTCAGCAATAGGTGCAAATCTGATGCATGTGACAATAATTTTTGTGAATCATTTAATGCCAGCATAAGAGAGGCTATGTTTAAGCCAATTATGTCCATGTTAGATGAGATTAGGGAGGCTGCAATGGCTAGACTAGGTGTGAACAGAGAGTTTGTAAATAAGTGGACCAACAAGTCGAGTCCTTCATGCTTAACTAAATATCAAGAGAATATGGATAAGGCTTTTGGGTGTAAAGTAGTTTTCAATGGGAATCATGAATATGAAGTGGGAGATGATGATGACAGACATGTAGTGAGGTTGGACAATTGCATGTGTACCTGTAGTATGTGGGATATCAATGTAATTCCTTGTTGCCATGCAATATGTGCTCTGAACTATGAAAAGAAGGATCCCAAAACATATATATCTTGCTGGTATGAGAAGACAACATATATGGCTACATATCAATATCCCATGCAAGCTATGAAGAGTCTCAAATACCTGAGAGTTGATGATTTTGCGAAGTGCGAGCCACCTCCTACTGTCAAATTAAGTGGGAGACCAAGAGTGAAGAGAATGAGAAGTAGCAGAGAGAAGATGAAAGGGAAGCAATCTGGAAATCTAACCAAGAAGGGGGTGGTTATTAAATGTTCTATTTATCATGTAGCAGGGCACACAATTCAGTGACTTGTCCAAATAAGGTATTATGCTTCTTAATTATCCATATTTTTTTTGTATTATTTCATTCTAACTAAACACTTATTAATTGACTATAAGGGAAGAGTTCCATGGCTAGTCAAGTTGCAAAAGGAAAGAAAAGTGATGCCAAAGGAAAGATGAAGACCACAGATGCCCCTAAATGCATAAGAAAAACAAGGAGAACGGTTGGCATAGGCTTGCATATTGATGATGTCACTGGAAACTCCACATTGAATGTGAGTGTCCATATTTTTTGTGATTGTAGTGTGTTGCATTTAACTATATTGATTCTCATTTCTTATCTTGTCTGGTAGCCTGGAATGAGCTCAGAGTCAATAATCCACCAAAGAGATCCAATTGCAAGTCAAAGCTTGTGTTCAGATCCAGATCCAATTACAAGATTTCCAATTCCAAACCAGAGAGAGCTGAGACAAGAGCAAAGAGCCTCTAGGAGCAGTGCAAGTAGGAGAATTGCCTTTGCTGTCACTGGAAATCAAGCTATCTTGCCAATTAACCTGTCTTTCAAACCACCTAGGCCAACTTGGAAGGGATTGCCTTGCACAAATAGAACTGCTCTGGAGAAACAAAGGGATGCTAAGAAGAACAATTTGAAAAAATAGTGGGCTGTGACTCATATTAGAGCTGTGACTCTTAATATTTTTACTTCATGATATTTGTGAGTTGTGACTCTTAATATTAGAGCTGTGACTCTTACTATTTTGCTTGATGTCAACTTTTGCAACTCATGTCAGAGCTCATGTAGTGAGCATATGAGATTAATGCTCATTTTTTTGTAAATCTGGCTTGATGTCAACTTTTTTGGGGCTTGTGATATGAAATGTGATTTTGCATTTGGCTTGATGTCATTTTTTTTTGTAAGGGTGCAGTGAGCATATGAGCTCATGCAGTGAGCAGTGACTCCATTATTTTGTGAGCAATCAATGTTGTTTTGATATGAAATTTTTTTAGCTATGTAAATATATATTTATAAGCTAAATACAATGGCTATACAATCTCTGCAAAAATTAAACAAACACCAATACCAAAATCTTACTTTTAAATCTATAGAATCTGTAGAATGCTAAAAACAAAATCTATAAATTTGTAACAACTTCATTCAAGTGTAATTGCCAAATTTGTAAAATATGTAGAATTCCAAATACCAAACAAGTAAATGTGAATCTGTAGAATGCCAAACAGATACATTGCAGAATGCCAAATACCAAACAATTACATGTCAAATATGTAGAATGCCAAATACCAAACATTATCTTCATTAATAGATACATAAAGCCAAATGCCAGATCATTCTTCATAATCCAAATACACACAATAAATTCATATTTTCCCTAACCATATAGAGATTAACAACAACCAAGTTACAAACAAAGCAAATTTAACTCTTTTCAAACTCTTCTTCATTATAAGCATCTCTGAATTCGCTTTCTTTTGAACTGCATTCTCAGCTACTAGAACACTTTCACATTGCTTGGCCAAGTTCCTATTCTCCTTCAATAATGCAGGCTTCTCCATCTTCAAGGTGTTGAGCACCTCCTTCACTCTATCACTCATTTCTACATCGCACCACCTAAAATGATTACATCCTGCTTTGGGAATTACCCCTTTGGATGACTGAAATTAACAAACATGAATATGAAACATCCTTATAAATTACATAATTAATAAAATGTAAAATTCATTGGATTCTAACTTACCCTGTAATTACAACAACCATAAAATCTTCGACCTGGGTTCTCGTTTGTCCATGAGGTCCATATCACTTCCGTAATGCCACACTCACAAACATTTCGACCCTCTTGCAAATTTGAACTTTGTTGCCTCCTATAACTTATCGAGCTCAAAGAAGAAGAATGTGAATCCATTTTTTGTGACTGAGAGTTGGACATCTGGTTACAGCGCTGGTGATTTGGGATGGTGGGGGGATTTGTGGAATTTTTGATTTTGGGGATTTCCCTAAGAACCCTAACTGCAGAATTAGGAATCAAGAAATCCCCAAATTTTTTATATTTTGTGGATTTTAGAAGCTTGTGTTGGGTTTTTGGATTGAGAGTGGGTCGGGGTATGGGTTAGCATTGAGTCGGGTAAAAACCGATCAAAACGACATCGTTTTTGATCCACTTAACGGAGCCCGTTAGGGCTTCGTCACGCGGTGGCCCAATTGAGTCCAAAAAAGTTGTGATCCAGTTGAGCCCCAAATAAGTTCAGTGGCCAATTTAGCCCTTATCCCTAAATTAAATACAAGTATTAAGTTAAAATTTCAATGTGAGATTTCATAAATATGATTTTTCAAAGTTTCCTACACTTATTAAATGTCACTTGGAAGACCAACTTTAACAGTTAATTTTTTACTCAGTAAAAATCGATTTTGAGAAAATAAAAACACTATATTTATCTATTACGAACATAGATCAATTATACATTGTTTAATTCATTCAAAATTAAATATATTAGCCATTAAAAATTGGATAAAGTGAAATACGGTTCACTTTATTAAACTAAATTTTCCAACAGTTCCTACGCCAATATTCCTAGGTTAACAAAGGAAGCGGATAACACATAATAATATCCAACTAGCCCAAAATGAATCAATGGAAGCATCTTGTTCGGCAAAAATATGTTACAGAGGAAGTGAAGCTCACCTTCCCCTTCATTTATTATTTGATTATACAAAAACATGTGGTTCTCAATATATAAAACATTTTTACACTATAAAGGGAGCTTTTTTGTTCTGTTTGATCCTATGCTGCTGATGTATGAAAAAGCCATCTAGAAATGGACGGCCATGATACGATATAAAGAATGATGGATGATCAGGGAAAGCATCCGGTGAGGCGAATGTGATCAAGGGTTCTCTTCAGATCATACTTGAGCACTGCCTCATTTCCTTCTCTAAAACCATCTCCATATACTGGAGAAGAGCTTGTTTCAATCTGGTGCTTGAAAAACTCACCAAGTTTTCTCTCGAATTGAGACCGTTGCCCCTTCTTGGATGATGGTGGAGACGAGGAGGAAGAGGAAGAGGAAGAAGAAGACAAAGATGATGAAGATGTAGCAGCCACATTGCTGCCAGAAGCACTAGCAATCTCAGAATCTAACCACATATGAGCTAGCACTTGGCAGATACCTTCTTCGACGATTGGATCCAAAGTAGGATAACCTGAAAAGCAATTGCTGAAGTAAGGCTATATTTCCGGAAGAAGGGATTGCCATTGAGAAACTGAGGGAAAAAACCCACCTTTGAGGCGCAGCCAAGCATGCATCATCTCGTGAGCCAGGATGGATCCGGTCAATAACCTGATAACAACGAGAGGCTGTCTATTTTGTAGAGTTAAGTGCACAACATGAAGAGGAATTAGACAACCCTTACCTAGGAAGGCCATACAGAACAAGAATTGCTGTTACTTCACATCTACGGACCAGCCTATATGGCTCCGTGAACAAGTCCAATATCCTGTAGCCTCCGATTCTTGGCCTCCTCGACACCTGTGGTTGTTCGTAAAAGATATCAATCACAGAAAAGTTTCAAGCTAACTTAGGTAGTTAGGTTAGTGAATGATCATGATATTCTTGGAAAGGTGTTATTACCATAGTAATGATTTGCTCTTCTGACAGGCAAAGTCCTCTGGTTTCTGACACATGGTGATGTCCCTGGTCACAGAATGAAAAATAGCAAAACATAAGCACTAAAAATTCAGAAAATAAGCCGTGTTTTTTTTTTTTTTTTTTTTTTTTTTATCCGTAGTTAAGAGGGAATTTAAACCTTTTTCTCTTCTTCCATGGCTTCGTTTAGAGCTTGTCTTTCGACTAAGAGTAAAGGAACTTGCTGCTCCACCTTCATGTTTAGACCTTCGTAGAAGTCTTGTATTTCAAGGTAAAGAGGTTGGCACTCGTGAGTGTCCATTATCGAAGAGTCCAAACACTCCAGACAAAGCTTTCTTCCATCCTCGAGATGCAAATATCTAGCATCTACCGGCTGCATGAACCAGAAGGTTTTATGATTACTTTGTTATATCAGCCGTGCAGAAGGTTCTAATAATGGATTTCTCACCTCCATTTTTTCACAGCTGCAACAACGAGGCGTTCCATCATGCTCGTGTGAAGGGCAGTACTTTTGTGGCCAGAATGGGTGTGCTCTGTACTCAATTAGGCCAGCACCATTCATTGGGATCTACTTCAATAACAATAAGAACAGCAAAAAATCTATCCTTGGTTATAGTATAATGCTTGCAATGTAATAAAGCAATTCCACATTGTAAGAATCCATTATTATGATATATTTACATTTAGAAGCCTAATTAAAGGATATCTAAAGTTTAATACTTGAAGTTTTAAAGCTAATAAGAGAATCTGACTAACATGTTGATCAGTATAAAGCTGCTTTGATGAAAGTGAAACTTACAAAATTCTTGCAAACATCACATTTGGGATGATTCAGCTCCATATAGCAAGATTTATGGTACGCACGGTTATCCGACATTGAATACTGAAACAGAATTTAAATACAAATGTTATTTTATCAAAATATTTGGAATTGATATCAAGAAATTAAAGCATTAGCAGATATTCAGAACCAAAATAAGTCTGGTATGCAGAGATCAGTTTATCACCTCTAGTTCAGAAATTGGCTGATCACAAGCATGACATCGAAAACATTCGGGATGCCAAACACCTCCCATGCAACTCAAAAATTTCCCATGACCAATTTGGCTATTACAACCAGCACATTTTCTACACCAAAAGACCATATAATGTTATATAAGAAAGAACAGTGTTCGACAATGGGTAAAAACCGATATCTGCTTGCAATCCACATAAACGAAGCTACATTGTCTGAGTAGATGTATGCCCGACAACTTCACCATATTGGTATATGTAGAAGTTCAGTTTTATAGAATGAGTTCCAAAGTTTAGATTATTTTCAGCCTATCAGTAATCAAATAAAACCTCAAGTTTGTGATCGAGCTTACAGAAACACATTTCTGTTCAGAGTATGAATGGCTACTACTCACATACTATTCAGGATATTAATATTACGACACAATTTCATTCAGCAGGATCTTAAACAATAGATGCGTGACAATAGATAAAATCATTCAAGTCGGAATTTCTTACAGTATACTGGTGCCGTTTTGAATGATTGTGTGGAGGAATCGAACAAAAACAAGTAGACACTAAATAGATAAACTCATGTCCCATCATTTCAATCATTAATAAGCAAATCCTATTCTGTGCTAAGTTACTTAGCTAGATCAATAAGAACCATTAGGACCAACTGTTTTTTCATTAGTCAAGTTTCCTATATAGATTTTACTAATGTGATGAACGAGATATTTGATTGACATATATAATAAGACTTCAGAAATCTTGAAATAAAAAACACACCTGTATCTTGAAGGATCGAGAAAAGGGAAAGGTGCGAAAAAGCTCCCATATTCACGTGGAGGTGATCGAGGTGGAGACTCTACATCCAGACTTGCTTGAAGAGCCTTAGCAAGCTGCTCATCTTCTTCCAACTGAGAGTTGTTCTCTGAAAATCATGAAACTGGGATAAATTAACAAGTAGTACTACTATAATAACTACATTCCATTCCTTAAACTTCCAAATTCATCAAATTGTGCATTCATATAACAAATCACACTTCATCATGCACCCTCTCGGCCTACCTATTACTTTCTTTCCTTTCTCATCTTCTTCAGCAATGGAAATTGCGATTGCTAAATCAACTTCTTCTCTGTCAAAATCTGATGAGCCCTGTATTCAGAACTCGACAAAAAGTGGCAATCAGATGCTTGGAAGATCACATAGATATACAGAAGCAATAAGTAAACAAGGGTGGCTACCACCGAAGCACGAGGCGCTTCCCAAGTTGTCTCAAGATCATGGTCACAATGATAATGCTCTTCTGAGATTTTGTGGCTGGAGCCTTTGAAAATCTTGGTTAGCCAACCCATAATGCAAACTGTTTAAAATTCTAGGTTAGCCAATCTTGAAGTTTTTTGAGAGAAGTGAAACCTAAATGATTCTTGAATCAATATCTAAGTATATCTCTATATGAAATTCAGTGATAGTGAATCGGATCACTATTCAATTTTACACCAGTCAAATATGATCCTTCAAGAAAGATACATCAAGAATCATCTTTGATTACTACTTAAGCATCCAACAACTCCACAATCAAATTTATAACATAAATTTTCAATGAACCATCAAAAGTTGATCAACTTTTTCGATATTGTCGGACGAGAATAGATAGCCCACAAAATCAAGAACTACAAAAGGGAACAGAGAAAAGAAATTATCAAAAAAATTTACCCCAATCAGCAGAATTCCCTGGTATATGGTGAATCCCAAATCAGACCAACCATCAAAAAATTGCACCTGTTGAAAACATGTCCAAAAACAAGAATCACAACAGATAATAAATCAACAGACAATCATTCTCAACCCATGTTTTTACATTGAATAAGAACATATCCTAACTAAAAACAAAGAGCCAAAAGTGAACAAAATAAGACCAGAACTCCACACACACAAACACCAAAAGATGCAAACTTTCTGTACCACTACTGTGTGTAGAAAGATGATGTGAGAATTTGTAGCAAACTTTCCTAAAAAAAATTGAAGATAAAATAAAAGGATGTTTCAGTTTGAAGATTTTATGTACTTGTCTGCAGCTGGACCCTTCTTTGCCTTTTTAGTCCCACTTTCTCACCCAGTCACTAAATGTCAAAACCCAATACTAATAGCCTTTGAAATTGACAAAAAGCAAAGATTAAGGAAAATGAGAGGCTGATTTTGCCTCATTTCATTCTAGATACTATTTCATCTTCTATTTTTATATTATTAATAACTATGTGCAGATAATTTGATCAAAATACATATTAAATGTGTATTGAAGAAGCTACTAGATGAAACATAGTTTTCGATTTTACTGTAGCTTCTTTGGGTTCTTTCTTAGAGAAGGAGATAAGATGAAGAAAAATTCAATTATGGCAATTACGTCATTGCATAATTTAACTTGACCTTTGGCTACTCCTAAAACTGAATTTCATGTTTTTTTCGTAGATTTATTAGAATAAAGCATTCTTTTATGATATCATCTTGTTTAATTTAATCCAAAGTATATCTTTGAAAAAATCGAAAACCGAATGTGATGATGATCAATTGATCATTGCATATTCCTTGTTTAATTAATGACAAAAATTGGGATTCGAAATTTATTGTGAGAACCTGCAACATTGAGTTGGCTTATGATTGGTCGCAGGTTGTACTTCCACGTCACGCTTCTACTTTAAGACAAGTGGCTGAAAAAGTCAAATAAAATTATTATTCTCTTCTCCAGAAAATGTTGCGCTTCCCCGTGGGATTTTCAAAAATAGTCTATCTTTTATTCCTAAAATATTATTGTAATGATTGAATTTACAAATTTTATACTTTCTCAACATGCGAGATTCTATACTTTAATATTTTTTTTTTATTTCACAAAGAGATTTCATTTTAAATAATTGAGGCGTTAAATTCACATTTATCCTCATTTAATGTATTTAAATATTTATATTTGACTCATTTAAAGTATTCATAAAAGGCATGTAAGATAATTTAATTATTTTATTAATATGTGTACATTTATCTAGAATAACATTTATTAAGAAATGTACGGAGAATTAGGTAAATCTAAACTAGGGGTAAAACGTCTTGGTGATATATTGCACGAAATTTTATTACTCCCTCCGTCCCATAATTATAGTCCACTTCCCATTTTCACACAGATTAAGAAATCACATTTAATATGTATTGGAAATATACAATTTACAATAATTATCCTATATTGTCCTTATTTTTTACTATATTAATTGCATTCATACTATATTAAATAGGGTTATATTTGTAAAAGAATATTTAAATACAATCCCAATTTAGAATAGGACTATAATTTTGGGACATCCCAAAAAGGAATAATGGACTATAATTATGGGACGGAGGGAGTATGATTTATAAACTGCGCAAATTCAGTATGCACTATTTTCTTTTCTTTTTTTATAAATAAAAATTTGGATCAAAATATATTGAATTACTTGATCTTTAGCTACTACTTAAATTTTGCTCGGAAATAATGATATATTAGACAAAAAGTTTTTTTAAAAAAGGTTGTGCATATATTTTTTTTAAAAATATACTCAAGGTAATTGGTCCAAAATTTCGATAACAAAAGTGAATTTGATGCTTTTGGCCGTATCAATGTGAGATTGTTTGGAGACCAAATGTCAGGGTTCAAATCTCCTCAATACCACAGGTCGGGTGTGTGAGTATAAAAAAAAAATTGTAATCTTTTTACATGAGCATATTCAATTGAAAATGTAAATTAATTTGATCATTTTAGAATTAGTTGGACAAAATCAACGTAAAAAAAAAAAAACGCTGCTTCTTCACCGGATATCTTTTCTCAGTCCGTTTTCCCTTCTTTCAAACTCAAAGGCACCTCCGCTCAGCTCTAAATACTGCATTGCAACATGACGCCGTATCAATATAGGGTAAGAATAAATATCATTAATATTAATATTTAATAGAAGAGTTAATTGTCTTAAATGTTACAGCTTTTATTATAATTTATAATTACAACAACATTTTTGTCCAACAATGTCGTTTATGTAGGAATTTATAAATCACATAATATAAATTCAACCATCCTAGATCATACAATATTTTAGGAACATAACATCGCACTAGATTGTCAAAGATTATAGGAATACCTAAATCTATTGAGATTGAAAATCTTGATGCGGAATACCTTCATGAACAATCTCTAGATCCGAACACGAACAGAGAATTTGTATTATGGTCTTCCTCAACTAAATCTCCTTATTACTTTTCTGGACCTTCATTTTTCTTCCAGATGGGGAGAAGTAAAAACTATGTTTGATTTAGTATATTGGGGAGCATAACCAAAGGGGCTACATATACTATTTAATTAGGGCACCCATAAAACCCTAATTAGAATAATATTTGGTATCTACTCATTAATTCCATATCAATTACGCAGCTCATGAACTATTATCTTATTAAGACCATTTAATTAAGTCCACAAATATTTAAATAGAAAATATAATATTGCATAAAAATATGTTATTCATATTTAGATTATTTAGGAAATCAAAAATTTCCTAACAGTTTCTACAGTGTGTATATATATATACACGACAAGTTTCGCCGGAAAAAAATGAAAATATTATAAGTTCTATATTAAAAAAAAAGTGTTATAATTACAAATAAAGTAAATACTGTGATACTTAACACATCTGTTTTGTTTCTTTTAGTTACAATAATATATGATAATAATAAGAGGCACAAACTATTTTAGCCACTTGAACTTTAAAACATACTTATTTTAGCCAGTAACTTTAAAACATACTTATTTTAGCCACTTTGGACGAAAATGCCCCTGTGCGCGCTGGCATTGCGCGCTTGCAATGCGCGCAACACGTAGGGGTAAAAATGTCATTCTGGCTAAAATAAATATATTTAAAAGTTAGTGGCTAAATTAAATTTTTTTAAAATTTGACCGGCTAGTTTTATATATTTCCACTAATAATAATATCATGATATTTAAGACACGTGACTTGGCTCTTTATATATATTATGAGATGATATTTGATAATGTGTTGGGCGTTGTAGTTTTCATTTTGATATGATTGTGATTTATTAATTTTGATAGAATGAAGGTCCACACGGACTCTGCCAAATAATTATATCATTTTCTTAAATAATAATACACAATGATGGGATATAATATAATGTCCTTTTATGTTGGGTAAAGACTTAATCGGGTTGCACATGACGTTTTGTGCAACATGTGAAATTATTTCCAGATCCTAATATCTAGTGCACTCAAACAGCTTATAAATCAGTGATTGCTATTAAAAATATCAATTTTATGCTACTTTATATGTGTATATATATTATATATATATATGTAATGTTTGAGTGTAGACTACTATATTAGAATATTAATGCATAATTTAAAAGTTAATTAAACTTTGTCCCCTCATATTGTTGCTTTTCCATAAATCGTCGTCTTTAATTATAAATGTGTCCATACCATGAGGATCTTCAAAGAATGCGTCGAACTTGAATTACTCGGCTTTCGATCAAAAATTATATTTATTTGAAGAAAATGCGATGTATTTAGTACGCCTTTTTTTTTCTTCATTATATATGATTAATTTAGGCAAAAGATGCATTGTGATTTAATCTCATGACCCTCATCACATAGCAGAAACATGGGTCCAGTAAAAAGTGACAGAAGAATACATCCTTTGATGAACTTGAACTGTCATGATCATTATGATTAATTTCCCCATCCTATTCTTCTATGTATTTTTCCAATCCGTTATAATTTTGGGTGTCACCCATATTGAATTTTACTGACAGGAAAAGTAAATAAATAAACAAATAAAATTAGGAATTGAATTAAGTAGGGAAGAACATACGTGGATATTATTATAACAATATTTTTTTTATTGAGAAACACTATTCACTTATATACACACACACATATGTATATACATCCTCCATTCATGCTAGACTCAAAGCCCTTTCCTTGTCTTCGCAAGGTAAACTGGGGAGCTCATGTATAACAGCAGTTGCCAAATGCTGTGTCACCGGATGGGAGACCTTCTTTGTCTGGCGGTTTAGACACAAACCGGCAATTATGAAGCACAAGCCGCAGAATTGTACGCCTCAATCTGCCATTTTTTGTCCTCCATATAGTTGATTAAGATCACCTGGATCACCATCTCGGCCATTGAAAAAAAATAAAAAATTTTAAAAACCGTGCAAACCGCCTGTTTATAACCATAAACCGACGGTTACACGGTTAACCTTATCATAAACTGGAACTGGACCTTGGGCTCGGTGGTTAAGGTTACAGTTACAAATCGTAACCTTGGTCAATGGTTAGGAAACCGTTGACCAAACCTGAACCGACGGTTTGTAACCGCTAGTCTGGATATTTTTGGGCACCTCTAGCTTGAATCGCCACTTGCGAGGTACCTGCAATGATTACGCAAGTCCTCCGCTGCTTGGATCACCAATTACGGGGGACCCTAGGAGGATCACCGCCCGACAAGTAGTACCCGTATTGCCCATATATACAAGACGAGTCTACGAGTCGGATGGCTCTAATACCAAATGTCACGGGACGGGAGACCTTTTTGCTCCGATGCATGCCCACACTTGCCCTCAATGGGACTTTCCAAAAAACTACTGGTTTCGCCATGTCATCGAGCTCATTAGAGGAGCGACATTAGCACCCAACCAGTGTTCCCTCCACCTTGTGCTTCAATGCCCTCTGACGCAACTCAATGAGGTGTCCATCCTGTTGTCCGTTTTAACCATCAGAGTACGTTCGCATGCGTTTCCGTGCGTTACAGTCGCATTCCTCGGCAATCCTCGGTGATCCTAGCCAATCCGAACTTAAGATAAATTGCGCGTGATAATGCAACGTGCGACCTGTGACACGTTGCAAGAAGAAGAAGAAGAAGAAGAAGAAGAAGAAGAAGTTACTTAGTTTACATAACAACAATCGAAATGTCACGGCCTTAATCTAAAACTCAAGGTGGGCAAGTTGACTTCAAGTTCGGCTCTACATTTTCAACACTCCGATTTTACATGTTTTAATATTTAATTTTATTTTCTTATTATTCGATTAAAACCTTTTGCACTTGGGGGAGTTTGAAAATTGCACCCGTAATGTTAGAAACCAAGGGCTAGAGACCCGTCATTGATGAGGCACTTTGCTTCAATTAGAGATACTATTGTGGAGAAAATTAAACTAATGGTAACATTGAAGCCGTTAAGAGACTAATGGTAAAATGGTTCACCTTGGTGCAATGTAGTGGACAGTTATAATTTTATATTTTGTATTTGATAATAATGTATATATGGAAATATTCGAGTAATTGTATGGTTTTAATATAATAAAGACATGACTTTGATAACAAGAAATGGGGGAGGATTTAGAAGAAGAGTGAGGGAGATATAGAGAAATGAGAGGAAGAAGATAGAACTATTTCATCACTTGCCTTTCATAATGAAAGATCCCCCTATTTATAGCTAATACATCATAGTACCTTAACCCTAAAAGCATCCAGAATATGCTTTATCATTACATAAAATAACAACTAAGACTGGGCCACACAACTGGGCCTCTTAAAGAAAAATTAAAAACAGCTTATAAATATATATGCTGGCCCAACTCCCCTAACCCGCGTCCGCCACCTCCGACCCGTCATTCAAAATTGAACCCACTTTCGTTGATTTAGATTTAGGGTTATTCGAGTCTCCCCCATTTTCAAGATTGCATTTTTCCCCTTCGTTTCCAACCCTAGCCTGCGACCTCCAGATCTCACCGGAATCCTCCTTGTTCACTACATTACCGCCGCCAATTTTAGATCCTTGTCCACAAGGATCAATTCCACCTATCAATTGAGCTATCACCAAAGAATCCTCCCAAGAACTCCAGCTACCTTCTTGTTCCTTCCAAAGAACCAGACTTTGAGTGCTGTTGGAATTTTCCGGACGAACCACCTTCTGGGCTAACACCATCAGAGGGGAGATGAGAAAAACCCCTTCGTCATCCTGCGGTGGAAGAGAAGCTGTGGGGGTTATCGTGCTGCTCAGCACCTTCTTCAATAAAGAGACGTGGAAAACAGGGTGAATCTGCGACCCCGCAGGCAATGCAAGCCGGTAAGCCACATTTCCTACTCGTTCTGTGATCTGGTAGGGGCCATAATACCTCGCTGTAAGCTTAGTTCCCTTTCTGAGGGCAACCGATTGTTGTCGGTAAGGCTGGAGCTTGAGGTACACCATGTCTCCTTCCTGAAATTCTCTTTCAATGCGGCCCTTGTCTGCGTACACTTTCATACGGTTTTGAGCCGCGTGAAGGTTTGCTTTTAGCTCAGTCATGAAGTCTTGCCTCTCTTTTAACAAATCCTTAACCTCCACATTAGATGTAGAGAAATAGGGATCGAGAGAGTGATGAGGGGGTAGGTACCCGTAGAGGGCCTGAAATGGGGTGGCCTTTAGGCTTGAGTGATAGTTGGTATTATACCAAAACTCAGCCAAGGGTATCCACCTGGACCACTGTTTAGGGTAGTGCTGCACCATACACCTTAGATAGGTCTCTAGGCACTGGTTCACCCTTTCTGTTTGGCCATCTGATTGGGGATGGTAGGCAGAGGTCATGTCTAGAGAAGTCCCCATTAACCTGAATAGTTCTCTCTAGAACAAGCTTGTAAAAACCTTATCCCTGTCAGTGACTATGCTCAATGGTTGGCCATATAGCTTGTATACAGTGTCTAAGAAGACCTTAGCAACAGACTGTGCAGTATAGGGGTGTGAGATGGGGATGAAATGGCCATATTTTGTTAGTCTGTCAACTACAACCAGAATAACATTTTTCTTAAATGACATTGGTAGCCCCTCAATGAAATCCATGGTGATGTGTGTCCAGGCTTGATTAGGAACTTGTAGAGGTTGTAACAGACCTGGATAGGGCCCCACTGTAGGTTTACTAACACTACAAGTGTTACAGTTGTTAACCCAGTGAATGACCTCCATTTTCATATGTGGCCAGTAGAAAAGTCTCTTCAGCCTAACATAAGTGCCATATATCCCTGAGTGTCCCCCATAGGAGGTATTGTGCATCTCCTGAATAAGTTGCTGCCTGGTGTCATTACTGCTTCCCTCTACAGTCCTTCCCTTATATTTCAGCAAGTCACCTTGAAACTCATAGTCTGGGTGAGCCTTTTTGTCTATTAGTTTAGAGTTTATCAGGGTAGCCACCTACTTGTCAGCCTTATAACTCTCTACTACTTGTTGCACCCACAAGGGAACTGCTGTAGTGAGTGAATAACAGTCCTTATAATTGGTTGGCCTTCTGGACAGTGCATCTGCTGCATTGTTCAGGGTGCATTTCTTATACTGAATTTCATAGTTGAGTCCTAGCAGTTTAGGAATCCACCTCTGTTGGATTGGAGTCACAATATATTGATCCAATAAGTGTTTGAGGGCTTGTTGATCTGTCCTCACTATGAATTTATGACCATGTAGATAATGTCTCCACTTCTGGACTGCCATTAAGACTGCTAAGAATTCTCTCTCATATATTGAGAGAGACTGGTTCCTGGGACATAATGATTTACTCATGAATGATATAGGCCTCTCCCTTTGCATTAGAACTGCCCCTAACCCTTTCCCACTAGCATCAGTCTCCAAGATAAATGGTAGAGAGAAGTCAGGCAGGGCCAGCACAGGGGTGCTTACCATTGCTGTCTTGAGTGATTCAAAGGCCTTGGTAGCTTCATCTGTCCACTAAAATGCACCTTTTTTGAGAAGGGAGGTGAGGGGTTTGCTGAGGAGGCCATATCCCCTCACAAACTTCCTGTAGTATCCAGTGAGACCCAGAAATTCTCTGAGCTGCTTTAGGGTTTTTGGGACTGGCCAGCTTGTCATAGCTTCTATTTTGGTTGGGTCAGTAGCCACTCCATCAGCACTGATGATGTGCCCCAAATACTCTATCTGCTATTGCCCAAAGTGGCACTTGCTCAACTTAGCATATAGCTTATGTTGTCTGAGAGTTATTAGTACTGCCCTTAGGTGATTCAAATGGTCTGCCCAAGAAGGTCTATATACCAAAATATCATCAAAAAACACTAGGACAGATTTTCTGAGAGATGGTCTGAAAACCTGATTCATAAGAGACTGGAATGTGGCAGGTGCGTTGCACAAGCCAAAAGGCATGACCAGAAACTCATAGTGCCCATTATGGGTACTAAAAACAGTAAGATACCTGTGCTCAGGCCTCATCAAGATCTGAAAATATCCTGATCTGAGATCAATCTTGGAAAAGTATTTTGCCCCATACAATTCATCCAAGAGTTCATCAATGATAGGTATAGGATAATCATGTTTGACTGTAAGCCCATTTAAGTATCTGTAATCCACACACATCCTCCACGTCCCATCTTTTTTCTTTACTAATAAGACAGGGGATGCAAATGGACTGCTACTGTTTTATATCTGGCCACTGTCCAATAAGCCCTTTACAATTTTTTCAATCTCCCCCTTCTGATCATGAGATACCCTGTAAGGATATCTGTGCTTAGGAACACTCCCTGGTTTGAGTAGTATTTGGTGTTCTACTCCCCTACTAGGTGGCAATTCCTTAGGTTCTTCAAATATGTCCTTGAATTCCTCTAGCAGCCCAGCAAGCTTCTGATTTTGGTCAGTGTGTATTGCCTTCAACCTGACCATGTATACTTCTTCCACTTGATTAGGGTGAGGATAATGCAGTATCTGATTTAATGTATGTTCAGAGATCAGATGACATTCTCCTATTGAAGTCATAGCTTGGAGTTTAATCTTTTTACCTAACCAGTTGACAGTAAAGGTCATCTGGTCCTAATCTCACTCTATAGGTGTGCAGGCCTTTAGCCAATCCCCTCCTAATATTAAGTCACACCCTTCAGTATGCAGGGTTCTTGGTGAATAAGTGAATTAGTGCCCCTGGATAGACCACTTGAAGCCATTTATCCTGGTAGAACTCACCATCCTATTCCCATTAGCAACTTTAACCAGAAGAGGCTTGGTAGGTTCCAATGTGCAGCCCAAATCTCTGGCAGTGGCCTCTCTAATGAAGCTAAGAGTGCTTCCAGAGTCAATGAGGATGTGTAATTTGTGTTCACCTACCTGCCCATAGACTCTTATTGTTGTGAAACCTCCTTCCCCAGAAATGAGGTTTAGTGCCATCTGCAATTCTTCCATCTCTGTAGCTGGGGTCTGCTCTTCTTCATGTTAGTCCTCCACAAACATGGATTGAACATAGGTAGCCTCCTCTTCTTCACTCATAATCATGTATGAAATTCTATTCTTACATCTGTGACCAGGAGAAAAGGTTTCCTCACAGTTGTAGCACAAACCTTTTTCCCTTCTAGTTGCCATTTCAGCTGCAGTTAAGAGTTTGAAAGATGGCTTGCTGGTATTGGGTTGTGGTTTTTGGTTATAAGTATCTTTTCTGCCCCCAGATAGTTGGTTAAACTTAGGACCCCCATTGAATTTCTTGGCCATAGCCTCTAGGTTTATAATCTGCTGGTGCCCTAGCTCAATAGCATGGCTAAGTGTCTGTGGCTTGAACATGTGGATTAGGGATTGTATTTCCTCTCCCAGTCCACTAATAAAACTTGCAATAAGGTAGTCTTCTGTAAACTACCCCTTTTTCAACAACAGCATGCAAGCTTTAAGTTCTTCAAACCTGTCCATGTAGAGCGAAGCAAAACAGTGAGAGGCTGCCGGAGCTGACGTGGACTCGCGACCAGGGAGAAAATTCGCGACCGGGTTGTGAATTTTGCTCTTCGGACCCCCCTCCCAGTCGCGAGTAGGCAGGAAAATGCCACGTGGACTCGCGACCACACCCGTGACCAACCCAGTCACGAGCGAGGTCGCGAGTGAAGCTCTGGGAGTCCGATTTTTGGCCCGTTTTCTTTCATTTTTCGACTGGGATACTTCCAACACTATATATACCTACTTAAACACGAAAATTGGGATATCAAAACCCTACCATAACTCCAAAAACCACAAGAACACACACCATATTCCTCTCTTAAACACAGAGATAGAGAGTTGCAGAGAAGAGCACGGAGAGCAAGACCAAGAGATTCAAGCCAAGCAAGAATAGAGACAGAATAATTACTTCCGGGTTTTATTTATCTTTATTTCTGTTAGACATGATTTCTTGTTGGATTTTAGTTTTCTATATTTATATGGATAGCTAAACCCTAGTTTTCTAGGGTTGGATGATGAATTGTTTATGAAGTTTATTTTATTGGTTTTATCATATTTCTATGACTTTATCTTGATCTTTGATTACTCTTGTTTTTATCTGTATTGTTTAACTGATCACTAAATGATACAATTTGATGTGTTAATTCATAAATCGAGAGAGGAGTTTTAACACGTGATCTGGAGTAATTAACTCATTAATCAATAACACTCGAGAGGGTTGAGGTTAATTGAGAGAACAATAGACCCTGGGAGCCATTAGGAGTTGCATGATAGGCATTGAACGGAGACGTTAATACTAGTTGTGTGATCCACGCTTTAGGCACTTCGAGAGAAGGTTTAAGGTATAATTGTGGTTGTTCTAGCTAGATTTAAGTCCCTACATAGGAGTATGATGAAACAATTAAATAAATGGATTAGATAAGGATTCTCCAACTCTAGAATTCGTCTTTCTCCGTTGTTTCTTCTTTACTCTTTCTTCTCTGTGTTTCCATTTATATTATATGTTTAAGTACTTTAATTAGTTCAAGCACTTTAATCGGTTGTCTAGATAGCATTTAGGAGTTAAGTTCTAGTACTTAGTTAGTTAAATATTAAATCTCTGTGGATACGACCTTGTTCACCGCTATCCTATAAGCCTCGCTGTACACTTGCAGTTTAGGTGGAAATAAATACCGAACAATAAGCATCTCTGAATTCACTTTCTTTTGAACTGCATTCTCAGCTACTAGAACACTTTCACATTACTTGGCCAAGTTCTTATTCTCCTTCAATAATGCAGGCCTCTCCATCTTCAAGGTGTTGAGCACCTCCTTCACTCTATCACTCATTTCTACATCGCACCACCTAAAATGATTACATCCTGCTTTGGGAATTACTCCTTTGGATGACTGAAATTAACAAACATGAATATGAAACATCCTCATAAATTACATAATTAATAAAATGTAAAATTCATTGGATTCTAACTTACCCTGTAATTACAACAACCATAAAATCTTCGACCTGGGTTCTCGTTTGTCCATGAGGTCCATATCACTTCCGTAATGCCACACTCACAAACATTTCGACCCTCTTGCAAATTTGAACTTTATTGCCTCCTATAACTTATCGAGCTCAAAGAAGAATAATGTGAATCCATTTTTTGTGACTGAGAGTTGGACGTCTGGTTACAGCGATGGTGATTTGGGATGGTGGGGGAATTTGTGGAATTTTTTATTTTCGGGATTTCCCTAAGAACCCTAACTGCAGAATTAGGAATTAAGAAATCCCTAAATTTTTGATATTTTGTGGATTTTAGAAGCTTGGGTTGGGTTTTTGGATTGAGAGTGGGTCGGGGTATGGGTTAGCATTGAGTCGGGTAAAAAATGATCAAAACGACATCGTTTTTGGTCCACTTAACGGAGCCCGTTAGGGCTTTGTCACGCGGTGGCCCAATTGAGCCAATTTTAACATTGCGGTGGCCCAATTGAGCCCAAAAAAATTGTAGTGACCCAGTTGAGCCCCCAAATAAGTTCAGTGTCCAATTTAGCCCTTATCCCTAAATTAAATACAAGTATTAAGTTGAAATTTCAATGTGAGATTTCATAAATGTGATTTTTCAAAGTTTCCTACACTTATTAAATGTCACTTGGAAGACCAACTTTAACAGTTAATTTTTTACTCAGTAAAAATCGATTTTGAGAAAATAAAAACACTATGTTGTGCCCCAAATACTCTATCTGCTCTTGCCCAAAGTGGCACTTGCTCAACTTAGCATATAGCTTATGTTGTCTGAGAGTTATTAGTACTGCCCTTAGGTGATTCAAATGGTCTGCCCAGGTAGGACTATATACCAAAATATCATCAAAAAATACTAGGATAGATTTTCTGAGAGATGGTCTGAAAACCTGATTCATAAGAGACTGGAATGTGGCAGGTGCGTTGCACAAGCCAAAAGGCATGACCAGAAACTCATAGTGCCCATTATGGGTACTAAAAATAGTAAGATACCTGTGCTCAGGCCTCATCAAGATCTGAAAATATCCTGATCTGAGATCAATCTTGGAAAAGTATTTTGCCCCATACAATTCATCCAAGAGTTCATCAATGATAGGTATAGGATAATCATGTTTGACTGTAAGCCCATTTAAGTATCTGTAATCCACACATATCCTCAACGTCCCATCTTTTTTCTTTACTAATAAGACAGGGGATGCAAATGGACTGCTACTGTTTTGTATCTGGCCACTGTCCAATAAGCCCTTTACAATTTTTTCAATCTCCCCCTTCTGATCATGAGATACCCTGTAAGGATATCTGTGCTTAGGAACACTCCCTGGTTTGAGTAGTATTTGGTGTTCTACTCCCCTACTAGGTGGCAATTCCTTAGGTTCTTCAAATATGTCCTTGAATTCCTCTAGCAGCCCAGCAAGCTTCTGATTTTGGTCAGTGTGTATTGCCTTCAACCTGACCATGTATACTTCTTCCACTTGATTAGGGTGAGGATAATGCAGTATCTGATTTAATGTATGTTCAGAGATCAGATGACATTCTCCTATTGAAGTCATAGCTTGGAGTTTAATCTTTTTACCTAACCAGTTGACAGTAAAGGTCATCTGGTCATAATCTCACTCTATAGATGTGCAGGCCTTTAGCCAATCCCCTCCTAATATTAAGTCACACCCTTCAGTATGCAGGGTTCTTGGTGAATAAGTGAATTGGTGCCCCTGGATAGACCACTTGAAGCCATTTATCCTGGTAGAACTCACCATCCTATTCCCATTAGCAACTTGAACCAGAAGAGGCTTGGTAGGTTCCAATGTGCAGCCCAAATCTCTGGCAGTGGCCTCTCTAATGAAGCTGAGAGTGCTTCCAGAGTCAATGAGGATGTGTAATTTGTGTTCACCTACCTGCCCACAGACTCTCATTGTTGTGAAACCTCCTTCCCCAGAAATGAGGTTTAGTGCCATCTGCAATTCTTCCATCTCTGTAGCTGGGGTCTGCTCTTCTTCATGTTAGTCCTCCACAGACATGGATTGAACATAGGTAGCCTCCTCTTCTTCACTCATAATCATGTATAAAATTCTATTCTTACATCTGTGACCAGGAGAAAAGGTTTCCTCACAGTTGTAGCACAAACCTTTCTCCCTTCTGGTTGCCATTTCAGCTGCAGTTAAGAGTTTGAAAGGTGGCTTGCTGGTATTGGGTTGTGGTTTTTGGTTATAAGTATCTTTTCTGCCCCCAGATAGTTGGTTAAACTTAGGACCCCCATTGAATTTCTTGGCCATAGCCTCTAGGTTTATAATCTGCTGGTGCCCTAGCTCAATAGCATGGCTAAGTGTCTGTGGCTTGAACATGTGGATTAGGGATTGTATTTCCTCTCCCAGTCCACTAATAAAACTTGCAATAAGGTAGTCTTCTGTAAACTACCCCTTTTTCAACAACAGCATGCAAGCTTTAAGTTCTTCAAACCTGTCCATGTAGTCAGTGTAGGAGACTATGTGTTTAAGCTTGTTAAACTCAGCAATGACCTTGGTCTCCTTTAACTCTTCAAACCTTGCAGATATAATATCCAAGAATTGAGTCCAAGAGAGATCGGCCTCAGTAAGGGAAGAATTTTGGTACCATTGTGAAGCTTTCCCTTCAAAATGCATGATAGCTAACTGTACCCGTTGTTCATCAGGTATTGTAGGTAACATTTTGAAATAACTTTCACACTTCAAAATCCAAGCACGTGGGTGATCCCCATCAAATTTAGGAAATTCAATCTTTGGATAATGGGGTTTAACCAGCGTACCTGAGGCCTCAGTCACCTCTCTGCCCCTATAGAACTGTATGGGACTGGATTGAGTGTTCTCACTTTTACTCCCAGGAGAAGGGGTGCCCAGAATGGAAGTTTCTCCACCAGAAAACTGACCCTTGTCCAAGTTGGAAAGCTGTAGTCGTATAGACCCTAGGGTTTTGGCCAAATTTTCAATTTTGCCATTAACCCCAGTCATGTGAGTCTGCAAATCTGAGGTAACTGTATTGATTTGTTCCTGCAATTTAACTTCTGCAGCATCCCTCTTGAGAGCCTCAGCTTTCACCGTCTGATCAAGTTGTTTTTTACTTTCTTGCAGCTCCCTGAGACGTGTGCCTTCAGTCATCACCCAGATCTGGCTCTGATACCAAATGTAGTTGACAGTTATAATTTTATATTTTGTATTTGATAATAATGTATATCTGGAAATATTCGAGTAATTGTATGGTTTTAATATAATAAAGACATGACTTTGATAACAAGAAATGGGGGAGGATTTAGAAGAAGAGTGAGGGAGATATAGAGAAATGAGAGGAAGAAGATAGAACTATTTCATTACTTGCCTTTCATAATGAAAGATCCCCCTATTTATAGCTAATACATCATAGTACCTTAACCCTAAAAGCATCCAGAATATGCTTTATCATTACATAAAATAACAACTAAGACTGGGCCACACAACTGGGCCTCTTAAAGAAAAATTAAAAACAGCTTATAAATATATATGCTGGCCCAACTCCCCTAACCCGCGTCCGCCACCTCCGACCCGTCATTCAAAATCGAACCTGCTTTCGTTGATTTAGATTTAGGGTTATTCGAGTCTCCCCCATTTTCAAGATTGCATTTTTCCCTTTCGTTTCCAACCCTAGCCTCCGACCTCCAGATCTCACCGGAATCCTCCTTGTTCACTACATTCAAATTAAATAAGTCTAATTTTTTTGCAATTGGATTTTGACACGAACCGACTTTTTTTCCACATGGATATATATTCTGATTTAATGTAATACTTTTGCTCACTTCAGAATCTGATCATCGGATAAAAAAATGGGCATGTTTAATTTCCAGAAAAATCACAAGGTGGGTTAAATTTGTGAAATTTATAAATTGTGTCAAATTCGCAATTTGGTGTGAAGATTGTGATTTTTGGTACAATTAATATATTTTTTAAGTAGTTGGTTTGACTATACATATTGAATTTTTTAAATTAATCTAAAAATAATGAAGCATGTATATCTCTCAAAATATACTGACAAGAAAATTAAATAAATAAAGCTTGGAAGTTGAAATAAAGTAATAGATGAGATTAATGTCGGTGGCAATGATCATTCAAATACAATGATCATTCAAATACATATTCTTATTGTTGCTAAAAACCGAAGCTCATTCATTGTGTTTGCAATGTAAACTGGTGATCGAGCTCATGTATAACGACAGCTGCCAAATGCTGCAAGAAAAAAAAATAAAAAAAATTACTCATTAGTTTATGTAACAACCATCAAAATGTCACCCACCTTAACCCAAAATTAAAGGTTCACCCTTTAGGGCGACCTAATTGGTGGAGTAGTGAGTAATCTCATTACTGAAAGTTTTGGGCTTGACTTTTGAACGCCACCACCAATGAATAGTAGGTAAGGGTAGTTTTAAAAATAATTATTAAGGGTTCAATGATAGAAACTTACAGGGATCATTGACAGAAGGAGTGCCAAGTCCCGAGATACATACACCCTTAGCACGATAGTATAGATTGAGGACGTACGATGCATGATTCTGCAACGTATTAGGGTCATAACATGAACCACCAGGTCTAATGGCCTTACAATCCAATTGATTGCATGTTGAGTCCAGAAATGCTTGCAATTGTGCATTAGTTGCAGATACTGTCACCACACACCAATTCTTTTGCTGCTCCAACATTAATATATTAATATATCAATATATATATATATACATATATTCGTGATGATTAAATTTAATTTTAATAAAATTTTATCAATAATTAGAAGTTTTCACAAATGTAAGATTAGTGTATAGACTTATTAAAACCTGGTCTTTTATCACATCAACAACATTGTTGGAGTCTCCGGCGATGCAAGAAATAAGAAGCCCTAAATGAAAGCTGACAATAAACAAAGATAGCTTCATATTTGGAGTTGGACTGGATATATGTTCAATACTTAAATAAATTATTTCACTATAATTAAGTATTGATGGTGTTTGAAGTTGAAATTTGGTGGGGATTTATAGATGTGTAAAACTTAAATTTCTATAACTCGAATGACAATTGTAAGATCATCCATAGTAATTCTGGATTACATGAATATTTTATTTTATATTTGTATTGATTTCGAAGACTACAAAAATGTAATTTATTATCACTAACTTACCAAATGTAATTAAATCATAATCTGAAAATATAAAGGGATAATATCTAATTTTATTTTACATTAATGCTCGATCTTATCCATATATCTCATCTTTTTTCTCTCTCTTTTTTAGGTGTGTTACAATCAATGTGGTATGCATAAATAAAATGAAAAACAAAAATAAAAAAGTAAAAGAGATTTAAAAAAAAAGGTAAAGATGATTAAATATCTCATACTATTGTCCAAGTTCAAATTCTACAACAAACTATTCAAAATGACATTTTAATATCCGAACTCTTAAAAATTACTAAAAAAAAAAATATTACCAGAGCTATCTTCTGGGTACCTAAAACTAACATGGTGAGTTCATTTGCTGGTCGATTTAAAGTCCATTAGATACCAATTGTCCACATCAAAATTAGATGCCGGAAAAATAGCTCTGGTGATATTATATATTTAGTGTTTTTTAATAGCTCTCTGCTGGAAAAAAAAACTATTTTTCAAATAGTATAATATAGAATTACAATTTCAACAATAGTATAAGATATTAAACATATTTAACTAAAAAGATATATAGAAACTTAAAACAAACATGAATTTGGGATGCATGAAGTGAACAAATTATTTTATTTAAAACTTGAGAAAAAAATGGAGTGATAATGCTTTGATGATTCTACAGTCAGATGATGGGATTAATGACATTGTGGCTAGTGTGTTAGAGCTTAATTATGCTTGCTGCATTCATGTTTGTCCTTATGATGAGATGGTTCTGAATCATAATAAGCCACCACTTGTTCATGAGATGGTTGTGAATCAGCCTGATTTAAACACCCAAGCTAGTGCCAATTTGATGTGTGAAGCTCCTGACTTAGGATTAAAAACTAGTGAGATTGAGATGGGTACAAGGCTGCATGGTGGAAAAATGGTGGTTGATATTGATAAGGGTAAACAACTAGTTGAGGATAAGGAATCTGAAGCTAGTGAATTTGAGCAAGATGGTTCAATGTCAGATTCTCAAAGTGAATCTGGGGGGCTCAGTGTGCATTCTAGTTCTGAAAGTAGTGGTAGTAGTTATGAGAGTGATGAAAATGAAGTTGGGATGCAAATAATCAACCAAAGTAAGAGGGCAACTAAGTATGATGGTGATGAGGGTAATCCATTTTTCTTACTTTGTGGCTTACAATCCTCAGACTTTTAGCAAAGCTTTTTTCAGCAATAGGTGCAAATCTGATGCATGTGATAATAATTTTTGTGAATCATTTAATGCCAGCATAAGAGAGGCTATGTTTAAGCCAATTATGTCCATGTTAGATGAGATTAGGGAGGCTACAATGGCTAGACTAGGTGTGAACAGAGAGAGACTATGTTTAAGCCAATTATTATAATACTATTACAATCCTAATTAATCCATATAATCTAATATATTATTTCAAATTACTTGTACTAATAAATTTATAGATATATATTCACCTATTTTATTATTATGTTTCCATATTTAATGAAATATGATAATACATACATATAGTAATGCTGATATTAATTACACTATACAAATAAAACGATAGGTGGGTGATTTGTAAAGACATAATACATTATACAAATATTGAGAAACACAAAAGAAACAAAGAGAAAAAAAAAAAAGAAAATTATTATA
Organism: Perilla frutescens; assembly: GCA_026008535.1. Lineage (NCBI taxonomy): Eukaryota > Viridiplantae > Streptophyta > Magnoliopsida > Lamiales > Lamiaceae > Perilla > Perilla frutescens. Next base: position 49,772,965 of record BRKX01000015.1, read on the forward strand.
GCAGTGTTGGCACTTCAAAATTGGATGGATCCCATGTTACACTCTTGATGTTTCCGTGTTTCACTATTAAAATATGAGTTTTTATAATAGTTATTATAAAAATAAATATTAATTATAGTATAATCAAACTAACATATGAGAATGATATATTATTATAATATTATTACTATTCTAATTAATTTACATCAAATTTTTAGGTTATTTAACAACTAAGATCGACATACATTTTACAATATATCAATGATTATTATATGTTTAAAGTTGTGGCATACGCTTTACATAGTTTTTCAATCTAGATTCAAATATGAACAACTATAAGCAAATAATAATTAACATAATTGGAAGATCATTTTTTTAACAAATTGTTCAAATGAAACAATTATAATTGTAATCTAATACCGAATTCATAATATATGATTTAGATGAAAAAAATCTCTTAAAATTTAATAACATATCTCTAGGATGGAACAAAATTTCTACGTGCCTACATCATGACTCATGAGTCAAAATATATGGCTAATCAAAATTAGTAACAGTTATAGCTCTTGAATATTAAAAAAAAAAATTGATGAATATTATATAAAATAATAGATTTTATTTTTGTTATAGCTTGGAGAATGATTATAGACTTATAGTACGTAGAACTATATGATACATAATAGAATACTTAATTAATTTATTATACCTAACTAAGTATGTTTATAAATAGGCAAATGGATAAATAAATACTCGAACTACATACCCAGTCCCTAGACGTATGAACTATTTTTTACCCATGAAAAAAAACTATATTTATATCTATATCTACATATATATATAGCCTAATAGGAGTCTAGATATATAAATTGAATATATATAATATATATATAAACTATATTATTTTCAATAATTAACATTAGAAAGAACGCATCAAGTGTCGATATAAATTAAGTTTTCCTCCAAAATTTTCAACATATATATATTTATATGTCACAACCATGTATACAATAATTCATATTAAAAACTACTAATATTTTACTTACTATTCCAACTACAGATTAGGCCAAAAACAAAAAATAGTTTAGAATATTTTGTGCTAGAGTATAATAATAATTTTATAATATCATGTACAAAAGGATATAATTAGAACGTAGACTTTAGTAATCCAATTTAATTGGACATATGATAGTGTATTTTTATTTACATTTATAGTACTATTTTAAAGATAAATGCAACATAAACTAAGAATGCTCTAATATTTTCAATATTTATTTTTATATTGTGAACTTCTAATATACTTACGGGCGGGTACCTTTTATAACGTGAATATATAGGAGTCTTGGATATAAAAAAAATGAAAATATCTCTAAACTTTATTATTTTCAATAATTAATTGACATTAGAAAGAATACATTAAGTGCTGATATAAATTAAGTTTATGTGATTATTGTCCCCCATTACAATCATTTTGGATCCAACACTTATACACTACATTTACTAAATTCACCATAATCATAAAAAATTATTTTTTTTATTTTATATAACCACACTTTTTTTTTCTCCATTTTTATCCTAACTTTAAAAAAATAATTTTAACCAATTAAATAAAAAAATAGGAAAACCATATATGCTGCAAAATCGCGATGTGAGAAGTTTCACGTATGAGAGAAAGAAGGTCACAATTTTTATTTTATTCTTTACAATTTGAGAATAGGGGAGGCGAAAATGCTAGAATAGATTAATAATTGTCACGTATACTCCAAATGTTGATGTATTTGTCGTTCAATTTTAGTTTTGAAAACTATTGAATCGAACAAAAGTTTTTGAACTTGGGTCTTTGGTTCGATTTTGTTTTAACATGATCAATAGGTACAAAAAATTCTTCAAACATGACATGAGCATTTGAATAAAATTTTCGAATGAACTCACCCCCCAAAAATGACATTACCAAAAAGTGACTATGTGAAATTTTCATTTATTCATGAATATTTTCCCCTTTTGAAACCGTGACGAATTTTCTTTGATACCTAATATAATGCATAGAAGGTTTCCCAATCAAGGTTCGCCTGAAAATCTTTAACAAAAATGTTGACAAGACCTTATATTTTTATATTAAAATACATTCGTTCAAGAAAAACTCCAGAAGATATTGATCATAAATGAAAAGATTGGTTGTGTAGAAAGATGAAAAATATGGATTTATGTTTACTTACATGAGAATCATCTAAGAAAAGAAAAAAAAAAATCTTTGATTATAACGATTCTTGGGTTGGACAAATTATCCGAAAATGATCATTTAAAACTCATAAAATATTTTAATATTTTTAATATTATTAAATATTAATAATATTCTGATTTAGTACATAATAGATATATCTTGCATTTATTGGAGAGTATTCATTACACATATAACCATATATAAATATCGATTTAATTAAATTATAAGCATTTACTGTAAATACACCACAAACTAAGAGTCTCCTTCAGAATTAAATATTTTAATTTAGTTATTCTTTATTTTCTACACTTATATCAATCAAATATAAAACATTTCGATAAATTTTTCATCATTTAATTTAAGAAACTAAAATAATAAACATTATGATAAAAATAAAATAAAATGTAAAATACACTTATTAAGATTTATTTGTTAAAAGATCAACATTTCTTTACACTTGTGGTTATCTTGTTTCAACTATTATAATTTTAAAAATAAAATACACTATTTGAAATAATTAAATCAAGATCATTACCCAATCAATTTTTAAAAAAAAAAAAATTAAACCAATTTAAGTGTTTTCCTTTTGTTATGAAAAAATATTCACATTCTATTTCAGATACGATGAATTGAATTTATATATAGGAAGAAATATATACAATATTGAACATTAAATTTAAAACAACAATAGATTAGTTAATTTTCATTTTAGATAAAATAATTTATATTAATATTAATCTTGTAATTAATATTTTCTAATTGTAACATATATTATAACTTTTGATTTCAACTTTAAAAAAAATAATTTTACATTATAATGTTTTTTTAATAAAATCATACAAATTACGTGCAATGCACGTTAATTATTTCTACTAGTTTATATAAAAAACTCAAAAATTCATCAATCGTTGTAAAATTCCGTACAAAAAACTCAATTAATTTATGACCTTCATAAAAGTTTGACAATAAATTATATAAAATATTTACATTAAAGAAACTTATGAAAAAATTAAAAGCACATTATAACAACTTATATATAATTAAAAAAAAAAAGATTCATAATATTTTGAAAAAATTTATAGAGATATATGAAACTCATAGTTTGTTCATTTAACTAAATTCTATTTCAAATTCCAGGTTTATATATTTACCGGATTACCATTATTTTTTGGTAATAAAATGGCGAAACACACCATTAGTCCTTGTACTTTTAATTACCTTTTGTTTCATTAGGTCTCTGTTCAATTTTTTCGATTTAGTAGGTCCTTATACTTTTATATTTAATTTCAAGAGGTCTTTCTTTAACGATCTAATGAATCTGTTAACTTTTTCGTTAAATAACACATTGGCACGGTGGAGCCAACCGCCACAAGTACATTAGAGTAAACAAGACAAATGATGTCGCTACATTATCGTACAAAAATCAAATGTAGGCAAAAGATCTAGTCATTATCTATCGAGTCCAGACCTTCAACCACGACCACCATTGACGTAGCTACTACATATATTTAATTCTAAAGTCTTATTTTGCTTAGTAAAAAATCAAACCATATACAGAAAAACTTCAATCGAGTGTAATATTTTATATATATTGAAACTAATTTGACATGGTTTTTCTAAACTATCTTTTCTTAAAATAAATTTTTAGTTTTTAATCCAACATGATAAGATCAAGACCCCGAAACTGAAGTCTCTACTTTGGGACAAAGTAGTCACCTCCGATTGAGTCAAATAAATTCTTGTAATTTTGAATATATTTGGGGTGGGAAATGGCTGGTTATATGTTACCTAAATCACATTAAAGTTAACGAAATTGTTAAATCCATTAAATAAAGACCCCTTGAAATCATGAAAATTAAGGACTTACTAAAATAATATATATATATATATATATACATGAACGTAGAGAAACAAAAAAATAAAATAAAAGTGCAATTAATGTGTATGATCTAATAAAATAGCACCTAGTAAGGAGTTGATCGGTCTTTTCAATGATCGATTGAATGAAAAACATAAGGTCCGCAATCAAACAATTTTTCAACTATGCATTTAAAAAGACAAGTGATCAGTATACAATTCGATGTCTATGCATTAAGTTTGATAATGCTGATTTTGGTTCTCATGAAGAAGTTAAAATGTATTTATTTGTGGACAGAATAATGACAAATTGCACAACTTGGTATCATCATGGCGAAATGTTTGGTGAGTCTTCATCTGATGATGATAGAGATTCAGATGGAAATAGTTGTTATGAGGAGAAGGAAACTATGAATGATTTGCATCCCAATATGGAATGGCGGATCTAGAATTTCAAAATTGGGGTACGATATATTTATTCTTTTTCTAAAACATAGGGAAGAAATTCAACGTCATATAAGGATTCTTCCTCCTCTAGTGGTACACTACTAACACTTGAATTATTCAATCCTATTTTATTTTCTTGAGTATGAGAAGAATTAAATAATAGGGATAAAAAAGACTCATTGTTATTGGAAGAGACATCACTATCTTTTGGAATTGGTGAACAAGATGTCCCGTGAAATTTCACTTTCTTAAACAAAAATTATCGAAGACCAACTTGCTTTGTTATTGCCTTAATTGATTTCTTTGATTTAGATGTATCATCCGTCATTTCCTAATTAAATTAAAAAAAATTAATAAAAATGCAACCCTATATACCAATAGCAAAAGTGAAATAAAATAAGTAAAATAATGGGAAACAATTCATAATTCCGAAGTTTAAGAATTATGTCGTGCGTCCCGATGGAGATGACCTAGTGGTTGAGTGAGATTGTTTGGAGATCAAAAGTCACGCATTCGAATCTCCTTAATGCCACCAAGTTGGGTGTGTGAGTAAAAAAAAAAAGAATTGTGTCGTGCAAAGTAGAAACTTAATGAAACCATCATCTTCTAATTCCTAATTATTATTTCCTAAAGTCGTAATTCTAAAAGTTATCAATCTTAAATTTAACCTTTAAATTTATCAATCCTAACGTTCTACAATCATTTTAGCTTAAACTTATCAATCTTAAATTTAAATTTCTAATATCTGATTCATAATTCTTAATTCCTAATTTAAATTATCATTCTCAAATTTAAATTTCTAAATCAAATCCCAATTAAAGTTAAAATAATGTACATAAACTCAAATTTTAATCCAAATATAAATCCTTAATATTTAATTGAAATTTTAATTAGGCACAAAAAAAAAATGTAAGCAACACTAAATATAAACAATAAATTTAATTCATAATATAAAAAATCAAGAATGAAAATAAAAAATAACCTCAATTGATAGTGGTGATGGTGCTTAGGCACTTCTCAATTAAAAATCTTGATATATTTTTTAGATTTATTATGAGAGTATTTTGAAGACTTGAATAGTTGTACATGTATTTTTCATATAGAGAGGAGTAAGATGGAGAGTCATTACTTTATTCTCTTTTCCCATGACCTTAAGACTTCTCCAATAACAAAATAAATAACAATAAGCTTATGTGGAATGCGCCATTTCTCATCATTGAACACAACTACACCATACACTTGCAGGTAGTCAATATTTTGTCGATCACTCGCCTATTTTCGAATCATAACTCAAACAATAACTATGCAATATAATCATAAACGAAGAAGATTTACGCAAATAATTTTATAAAATGTGGACATTACAAAATGTACATTTCTCAATATAATCATAAACGAAGAAGATTTTCTTCTTCATAAACAATCTCGCACACTACTTTCTAAAAATGCAAAAATGTTCACTCCCGCTTTTCATATAGAGAGGAGTAAGATGGAGAGTCATTACTTTATTCTCTTTTCCCATGACCTTAAGACTTCTCCAATAACAAAATAAATAACAATAAGCTTCTGTGGAATGCGCCATTTCTCATCATTGAACACAACTACACCATACACTTGCAGGTAGTCAATATTTTGTCGATCACTCGCCTATTTTCGAATCATAACTCAAACAATAACTATGCAATATAATCATAAACGAAGAAGATTTACGCAAATAATTTTATAAAATGTGGACATTACAAAATGTACATTTCTCAATATAATCATAAATGAAGAAGATTTTCTTCTTCATAAACAATCTCGCACACTACTTTCTAAAAATGCAAAAATGTTCACTCCCGCTTTGCTCAAATTTTACTTCTTTCAAATTTTTGTTGCATGCCATGTATTCATGTGTATTTATTTACAAAATGTACCTACCTTTCTTACACAACAATAAAATCATGCATTAAATTTGGTGAATCAATTTCTATCTCATGTAGTTTATGTTTCTTTTTATTTAATGAAGCTTACACAAGAAATAAATGCATTCAATTCAATTTATGTAGTGAACTGGTGAAACTATTCACCAAAACAGCTAATAGTAACATTCATCGTAATTTAATTTTATAGTTCATCGTATGTGTTCAAGTAATGTTTGAAATTAATCTTAAATTTTTAAAAATGATCTTAGATTTTTTACAAAATAATTGTAGCATTTTTAAAAAATAATCATAGACTTTTTAAATTAATCGTTGCTATTTAATCGTAGATATTTTTATAAAAAAATTAATCGTACCTATTTCAATGTAATTGTAAACTATTTAAATGTAATCGTAGCCTTGTAAAAAATTAATCGTAGGTATTTAAATATAATCGTGGCTATTTAAATTTAATTGTAGCATTGTAAAAAATTAATCATGGCTATTTAAATTTAACCATAGTCTTGTAAATAATTAATCCTAGCTATTTAAATGTAATCCTAGATTATAAAAATTAATCATATGATTTATAAAATATAATCGTGTGATTTTTGAAATATAATCGTAGGAATTGCTTAGGGGTATTTGAGATATTTACAATCCAAATTACCTACAAAACTCCATATTCTTAAAAATTATTTTTTTCACAATCCCTATTTACTTTGACCATTTTTATCCATTTATACTTTATGCTATCAACTTGTAAACTATATTAGTGGTCACATGTTGTTCGGTATTTTTATTCCACCTAAACTCCAAGTGTACAGCGAGGTTTCTAGTATAATGGCGAACAAGGTCGAATCCATAGAGACTTAAATTTCAATTACTAGTTATTCTATTTATCCTAACTCTGCTATCTAGACTACCCAAAATTCAGAGGTTTTAAACAAATAAAATAAAACAATTAAATAAATCAAAATACTAAAATTCAACAGCAAATAAAGTTGCAGAGAAAAATATCAGGAAGAAAGGCGCATTCTAAGATTGAACATTCATCAAATAATCCATCTTATTAACTAATCCAATATCTATGCCTATGTTGGGATTTTAATCGCACTAAAGCAACCACTTTGCTATTCATAACTTCTTCTCAGAGAATTAAGAATGTAGATCACACACTAAAAAAAAAATCTCCGTTTATTATCTAGCATGTGACTCCTAAATGATCCATGAGTTTAATGCTCTCACCAGTAATTTCAACTCTCTCGAGTGTTGTTAATTACTAAGTTGATTATTCTATTCTAGTGTCGAAACTCCTCTCTCGATTTATGAATCAACACAATAAATTACATCAATTAATGGCCAGTCAATTGACATAAAATGCAATCCAAGAATAATTAAAGTGCAATAAAAATTATAGGCATAAAAAAAATTGGAATTAATTAAAAAGATTTCATAAATGAATCATGAGTCAATCCGAGAATACTAGGGTTTAATTGTTCATAATGAAATAAACAAAAGAAATTATGTTCTGGATGTTCATGGATAGACAAGAATTGAAATAAATAAAACCCAAAAGATTAAATCTGCCTCGAATCTTGACTTGCTTGAAATCCTTGGTCTTGTTCTTCATGACGCTTTTTCTCCACAGCAAACCTCTGTTTCAATCTTAGGGTATGGTAATTGGTGTCCAATTTTCATCCAAAAGGAGTCCTTATATACCAAGTTAGGAAAAAGCCCAAAAATATAGAGGAAGATCCGAAAAAGCCCGCTGCATTCACGACCTGAGTCGCGACCGGCTGCCCGCGAATTGGCCCGTGAATCCACATGGCACCACGTGGCATGAAATTCACGACCTCCAACTTATTCGCGACCCGGGTGGTGAATTTTGTTCTTCCGCACCTCTTTCCTGTCGCAACTGGATCGCGGGTGCTCGCTCACGATTTTCTTCTCGGCTTGTTTCATCCCGTTTTCTCAACCAATTTCTTCATGTACTCTCTCGGGACTCCACATTGTTGGAAAAAGAAATCAAAGGAATAAGAAGGCAAGATTGAGACCAGAAAATTAGGGATTTATATTGATTTATTTTCTTTTATTGTACAAACTATTATCTTTAAAAGAGCCTTGTAATTCTTCTATTGGATATATACAAAAAATTACTCCTTTTGCCTATCGATCTAAATCTCTCTTCCAATGGCGTCTGTACCATTTAACATGGTATCAGAGCAAGCGATCAAACTGGAGACTCAGATTAATAATCATCATCGTCTTTGAACCTTTCTCAACCTATTGCCAAGTTCATCAAATCTACACCCAAAAACAACAAAACAAAATGTCAGCAAATGAAACCACAGACAATCTAACCACTGTGAATGTCCCAGACGAATTAACTCTCCAACTTGCGACCATGCTACATAATAGCCTTGGTCTGCAAACCCAAACTATAGAACATTGGGTTCAAACTGAGCGGCGATAATTATCCCTTATGCTCTATCCTGATGAAAAAGGTCATCGGATGAAGGGGCAAATCATCATATATCACTGGAGACCCAGAACCACCCCTTATAAGTGATCCATCCTACAAAAGATGAGAGCAAGACGATCAGTGTGTTTTTACATGGCTGATACAGAACATAGAATCAAACCTCATGAACACAGTCTCCAAACACCCAATGTCTAAAGCCGTTTGGGACAGCCTGGCCCTCACGTATAGAAGCGGAACAGATTCACTGCAGGTCTTCGATTTGCATCGAAGAGCAAACACTCTAAAACATGGGGAAGCACCGTTAGAGAAAATCTGGGCAAAAATATAAGAAATATGCATGTCTATTAACTGGAGAGAATCAAATCTTATGGAATGCCCTAAAGATATTGAGACGTACAATCGAATCATTCAAACACAAAGGGTATACCAATTTCTCATGGCTCTCAATAACAAATATGAACATGTGAAGAAGGAAATATTGAAGAAGGACCCGTTACCCTCAGTTGAAGTGGCATATGCTATGACACGTCGGGAGACTGCCAGGGACCAAATCCTTCGGCCGGTAATCTCCGAAGAGAATCGAGACACATCATCGGGTCTAGGGTTTGGATTAGCAGCGCGGGACAGACAGCAGAAATGGTACAAAGGAAAAGGGGCTCTTCAGAATGAAGAAGACAGAAGCAAAATGGTGTGCTCCCACTGTGGTATGAAGAAACACACGAAGAAATCGTATTTTCAACTGGTGGGTTACCCAGAATGGTGGGACGACACCAAGAAGACGAAATCGCCAAATCAAGCTCGAAACCGAGGAGGCAGCGTCGCCGCAGCAGTGACCACCGACCGGGCCACCAACGCCGAAGCGAGCAGCTCTGGGGCAGCACGGCGTAAGGGGAGGACAAAGGTCGGCGTTGCAGAGGCCAACGCGGCAGCTAGGGATTTCGGAGGTAATAGGGCCGAGAAGATTGGGCCTTTGAATTCCTCTAAATATACTTGTGCAAATTCATAAATAAATGATAATGGAGAAATTACTTGGCTGCCCTCAACTTATGCAAAAATCGAACACACCCCTATTCTTTGTACTAATTCATTTCAGGTCCTTGAGGATACCTCGGTGGCGTGTACTGTACCTGATTTACACGCCGGGAAAAATGGACAATGGATTTTCAACTATGGAGCCACAGATACCATGACTTTTGACATCTCTGATATTGTCAAACCAACAAAACCAAATGGACAATGGATTTTTAACTGTGGAGCCACAGATACCATGACTTTTGGCATCGTCGGTTAGGGCACCCATCTATCATCTCGGCTTGTTTCGTCCCGTTTTCTCGACCAATTTCTTCATGTACTCTCTCGAGACTCCACATTGTTGGAAAAAGAAATCAAAGGAATAAGAAGGCAAGATTGAGACCAGAAAATCAGGGATTTATATTGATTTATTTCCTTTTATTGTACAAACTATTATCTTTAAAAGAGCCTTGTAATTCTTCTATTGGATATATACAAAAAATTACTTCTTTTGCCTATCGATCTAAATCTCTCTTCCAATGGCGTCTGTACCATTTAACACACATTCACTTCAAACCTTTAAAGCATCCATAATTGACGAACAAATCTGCAAAATACGTCAAGCACGACCAACTCCCAAAAACTTGGGAAACTCGAATAAACTGAGATAAAACACACTTAAGACATACAACATACGACACAAAAGTGTAACAAAAACAGTGTAAAATCTCAGTTTATTACATGCCTTGATATTTTATATTAAATTGTATATAGCCACATGGGCCTTTTAACAAATTGAACAATTAGAATGAAAAAACTAAATGCATGTCTCATATATACCTGTACGTACTATTACAAAATGCAAATGTAACTCAGTCGTATGTTTTACTTAGACATTTGTTTTTATCAAAAAAACATATGTTATATTTAACATATATATTATCCATCCCTACCCCCTATTCCATTATTTTCTTAAAAAAAAAAAAGGAGGTACTAAGAGTTATAATTTTCAAGAAAAAGAAAGGGAACGTACTAAAAAAATAAAAAGAAAAAAGAAAAAGGGAGAACGATGGCAAATGGACCATTGAAAACGAAAATCCAATCTTAAGAAGGTAGGCCCAGCTAGCTAGTCCGAACCGGCCCATTTATCTCTCTCTTTATCTATTAGTCTTTGTAATTGTCGTGTTATTTGAAATATTCCAACCATCCAATCTTGATTTGTGTTAGAATTTCTAATTGTTGTATTATGTGAAATAAATCTGTTCCTCTAAGTAATAAATAGATTACTCTTTGTCTACCAACACGGTCTTCTGTTTTTTAATATCTAGGTTGGGCTGCTCGTGATTTTTCAAATTATTATTATTGGGTTGAGCTTCCACCTTTTATGGTAGGTCTTCTCGATAGTTCATATTCTTGCATTTCTTAATAAAAATTTTAGTATTTGGTTGTCAAAAAAAAAATGAGGTAGACTCATATACGTTGGATGTACATAAAGTCTTATATCAGATTGAAAAAAATATCACTTATAATACTGAAAAGTATCACTTCTAATATTAAAAAATATTACGCTTATTTTCCTGAAAATTACTACTAAAAAAAGGTGGTGACACCTTTTACAGGATAGAACTCTACTATACTATATATCCCCAAAGGAGCAGTTTATAGTACTCCAAATTACAATCCATATTTCAATTCCTTATATTGTAATTAAAGGCTTTGTTTGATTTAATTAAAATAATTATAAAATCGGGTTGTAATTACAAAATGATCTAAATATTGTTATTTTTAATAATAATAATAATAATAATACTGAAAACAAAATATTAATTAGTTCACAAAAAATATAGGACCATATGACAACCGCAGACAAACAATTTACTTACATATAGAAAGTAATTAATAAGGTGATCTAATTAATATCTCACCATCCAAGATAGTTGCCAGCAAGGCCCCCCCAGCCCACCCCGCAACACCCATTTTGACTGCACTCAATCTAATTAATGTGGTATGAATCCATCATATGATTACTATATCTATATATATATAAAAGATAATCACATCATATCATTTCTTTCTCCTATGCCATTAGCCCTAGCCCAGATCAACACAGGCTGTCGCTTGCATTTGAATGACACCTGTAGGAATTCCAAGAGCAGGACCACCGCTTCCATGTGGCTGCGGCCACCACCTGCCGGCCGCGCCACCTCAACGCGTGGAGGACCACCACCTCTATTCATATCTCTCACTCTTTCTACCACAAGCTAAGTCTTTTCCCTTCATTATTGATATTTCATGTCGCTCTCCATCGCTATGGCCCCCTTCCTTTTTGTCCAAACCCCATGTTTTAATTTTCTCGGATGCCCTCCTTCTAATCTTATTCATAACTCATAACCATGCTGCTGCTATTATCTTTTTTTTTTCTTTTTGTTTGTTAGGGTTACTCACCCAAAAAAAGAAAAACGTGAATTTTGATGTTGGTGAAGTTTTACAATAACACAATTTTGCAATTTGTTACAAATTAGATAGAACTTTGCAATAACAACATATTTTTTATATTATATTGGTTTTTATTGTATATATGAATGAAAATTAAATCATATATACGCTATAAATACACACGCACACATAAAATTTTACAATATTCCATGCTATGTATTTATATATATTGTTAGAAATATAAGTGTATTTTCTTGTTTTATCATTAAGGGTAGTTTAGTCATTTCCTTGTCCTAATATGTCACTTAAGGATGTTAGCATAGGACTTATGTTACTCACTTTTTGCACTTCACTTTCAACTCCTTTGAAATGCATTTCTTCTTCTCCATTGGATCTATGAGTTATACTATGATTCTTGTTTGATTTTCATATATATATATATATATATATATATATATATATATATATATATATATATATATAGAGAGAGAGAGAGAGAGAGAGAGAGAGAAAGAGATGGGATCATGTGAGAACTACACCCCTGTGAGAACTGAGAACCAATTTTAGCCACAGATCTCGCCTATTTGGACGGTCAAGATCTTTTCCAAACTTAAAAAAACGTGGTGGCATTATGTAATATTACAGACTTTTTAATGAAGCAATGGTATTTTCATAATTTAGGAATTCTATTATTTTTGGCATAAATATCTTTCCCGTCTGTAATTGAAATCTCTTTCCTTCTACACATCGATTTTCTTTATGTTTATATAATCAAAATTTCAGTCGATTCTCTTCGATTTTTATTCATCTCAATCGGTGTTCACGTAATTTTTTGCTTGGAGTTTCTGTTGTTCGCTGTTATTTGATGAAGATGCCGGGTAAAAAAAATTTGGTGTATTTTGCTGCGATTTTTTTATCCGTTTTTGTTTTAGATTTATTTGATAAGATTGATGATGCTGAGATTTTTCACGTGATTCTCTTCGATTTCTCTTTGATTTTGTTGTGTTTATGTAATCCATATTCCAGTCGATTCATCTTAATCGTCATTCATGCGAGTTCCCCTAAAGTTTTGGTTGTTCGTTGTTCTTGGATGATGAAGCCAGGTAAAAATATTTTCACTACAAAAAAAATCGCCAATTTGCGACGGAATTATCCGTCGTTAATCCGTGATTTTCCGTCGTTATCCCTAACTACCGATGGATTAACGACGGACCGTGTCCGTCGTTATATCTTTAGTCGACAAACCAACTTTACGACGGAAAAAGTCAGTCGTTGAACGTAACGACGGCCATAATGACGGATTATGACCGTCGTTAACTCTTGTGTCGTCTACAGTCGTTATGATTTACGACGGAATTAACGACGGACTAGTTCCGTCGTTAATAAAATTAAATTAAATAAAAAAAATTAAATTAAAATATAACGACGGAACTCGTCCGTCGTTAATAAAATAAAATTAAAAAAAATAAAAGTATTAAAAAAATATTAACGACGGAACATAATCCGTCGTTAATAATTAAAAATAAATAAAAATAAAAATAACGACAGCACTTGTCCGTCGTTAAAAAATTAAAAATAAATTAAAAAATTGGTTTAATTTTTTTTTATATTTTTTGATTTATTTTTATTTTTTTAATTTTGATTATTGTTTGTAAATAAATTATGGAAGAACTTTAATAAACACGTAAAATAATATATATAAATCTCCAATAAAATACATAAAATGTCATAAAATATAATAAGAGTAAATAAAATACAAATAATAATAGTAATGTAGAGATCAAGATGGAGGAGGGCTCCTAAACTGCGCCCGCATCAGCTCGAACATCTCGGCCTGCTGGCGTAGCATCGCCTCCTGCTGATCGAGCTTCTTCTGCTGGGCTTGGAGAAGCGCTGCATGTGCGTCCATCTGCTGGCGAAGAGCCGCCTGCTGGGCCTCCATCTGCTCCTGGAGAGCCCTGATGGCAGCCTGAGTGTCGGGCTGTGGAGGAGCTGCAGATGAGACGCTAGGAGTTGAATAACACGTAAATCTGTGCTGCAGCATACTCGTTCTCTGTCAAATATATTTTTGACATTCTTCCAGATGGTCGACCGTGCTGCTTGAAAATCGACAGATTTGTTGCACTGTCATCTTGTGCGTCTCCAAGACCTTCATAATTACGAGGCATGTTTCTATGTCTCATTTTTACAAAATCTTCAAAATAATACGAACAAAAGGTCGAAGCTTCTTCCACCAAGTAAGCATTGCAGATAGAGCCTTCAACTCTTGCTTTGTTTCGGACGTTATTTTTCAACTTCCTCAAGTACCGTTCAAATGGATACATCCATCGATACTGTACCGGCCCAGCAAGTCTGGCTTCATCAGTCAAGTGGACAGGTAGATGCTCCATTGAGTCAAAGAAACTTAGTGGAAAAATGCGTTCAAGTTTACACAATATGGTTGGAATACTTTCATGTAACCGACACACATCATCAACAGTGATACTTCTGGCTGTCAAATCCTTGAAGAATAAACTCAATTCTGTGATTGCCTTCCAAACATTGGAAGGAAGAAGTTCAGCAAATGCAATCGGGATAAGACGTTGCATGAACACATGGCAGTCATGGCTTTTCATGCCAAACATTTTCAATTTTCTCATATCCACGCATCTGCTCATGTTGGACACGTACCCATCTGGAAATTTCAACTCTCGAACCCATTCAAATAAGATGTTCTTCTCTTTCTTGTCCAACGTATAACAAGCCTTTGGATAATTGTCTGTGGACTCGTTCCGTTTTAGCTCTGGTCTTGAATAATACATATTCAACTCTTCTCTAGATTTGGAGGTATCTTTTGTCTTCCCCTGGACATTCAACACAGTATTGAATAGATTATCACACATTCTTTTCAATGTGCATGACATCCAGATTATGACGAATCAACAGTGAGCTCCAGTATGGAAGATCCCAAAAGATACTTTTCTTTTTCCACCCGCAACCTTTGGAAATTGTCACATTATCATTATTCTCTGTGACTTTTTGAAGACCCAATGCTTCAATGCGAGCCAGAATTTCGTGTCCTGATCTCATCTCTGGAGGTTCTCCATTCACCACTTTGTTTTTTAAGAATACTTTTTTATTTTTTCGGAAATGGTGGTTTGCAGGCAAGAATTTACGATGGTTATCAAACCATGATTGTTTACCACTGCATGATAAGGTGAAGGCGTCAGTGGACTCCATACAGTGTGGACATGCCAATCTTCCAGCAGTGCTCCAACCAGATAACATGGAGTAAGCGGGAAAATCACTAATTGTCCATATCAATGCTACTCGCATCTGAAAATTCTGTTTCAATAAAACATCATATGTAGGCACACCAACCTCCCACAATTGAATCAATTCAGATATCAAAGGTTGTAAAAATACATCCAACTTCTCTTTCAGATTACGTGGCCCTGGCACTAATACAGTTAGGAACATGTACTGCTCTTTCATACACATCCATGGGGGTAAATTATACTGTGTAATGATGACAGGCCATGAAGAATACTGTTGTCCTGATTGCCGAAATGGTTGGAACCCATCAGTAGATAGACCCAACCTAACATTACGTGCTTCAGAAACAAATTGAGGAAAAATTATGTTCAGATGTTTCCATGCAGGAGAGTCTGCTGGATGTCGCATTACTCCGTCATCAACAGATGATGCATGCCACCGCATATCCTTTGATATTTCATTAGATGCATACATCCTCTGTAACCTCGGAGTGAGTGGAAAATAATACATCTTCTTGTGTGCAACAGTGGTCTTCTGTCTTTTTTGCGAACAGCGACTCGTTTCCTTGAAACGGGGATGACCACAGAATTTGCATTCAGTCAATTCACTATCAGCAGCCCAATAGATCATACAGTTGTTGAAACAACAATCAATCTTCTCAACAGGTAGCCCCATACCCCGTAGTAATTTCTTTGTGGTGTAGAAATTATCAGTTACCAAATTGTTCTCAGCAACAATCTCTTTCATTAATTGAGTTAGCTGATCAAAACATCTCTCTGACATGTTATTCTCAGATTTCATGTTCAGTAGACGAGCAATGAGTGACAATTGAGAATGGTTCTAACAACCCGGCCACAATTCTTTGTTTGCGGCCCTCAACATGTCATAAAATCATTGCGCTTCTGGATTTGGGGCCTCCTCGGTATGATCATCGACATTGATGTTGATATGCAGACCAGCAGCATCCATTACCATGTTCTGGTATGTATTCATTCCATCCTGACCACCCAAATTCTGATCGGTGTCCGGATGCACCTGTTGTTCGCCTTAATAAATCCATATATGATAATTGTGCACAAATCCTTTCTTTGCCACGTGTAGTCTAACGGTAGACGGTGTTTGGAATGGAATGTTCTTACACTTACGACATGGACACTTAATCTTGTCTACACTCATGAAAGACGGTTGATTGCAGGAAAACTCGATGAAAGCTTTTAGTCCATTAAGGAAGTTCGGATTCAAAGCACCATTCTGAAGGTATCGCCGGTACATCCATTCACGATCTAGACTCATTGTAGAAGGCCAATTTCTAAAAAATTTGATCGTAAAATACGCATTGATTATCGTTCAATGAAATATAAAAATAATTCATTAAAAAATAGCACTAATTTTTTAAAAAAATTCGGCAGCACCTATATGAATTTTCTAGTCCCAAGTTCTTGACTCTACGCTAATTGATCTATGTTCTTCTAATCGATTCAACAAACACAATACCAACAGAAACCAACAATTCAATAAAGAGGGATCCAGGGGCCCTCATCCCAAACAGAAACCAACAATTCAATAAAGAGGGATCCATGGGCCCTCATCCCATTTAACATAATTGACATACTCAGCATAATAAATCCACACATAATATACTTAGCCTAAATTGCCCAAATAAATTTAACATAATTAATTGACATCTAGATGCATAAATAACATACTTAGCATGATAATTGCCTAAATAACAAACTTAATTAGCCTAAATTTGCCAAATAAATTTAACATAATTAAATGACATATAATTGCATAAAAAACATACTTAGCATGCTAATTGCGTAAATAACAAACTTAATTAGCCTAAATTTGTCAAATAAATTTAACATAATTAAATGACATATAATTGCATAAAAAACATACTTAGCATGCTAATTACGTAAATAACAAACTTAGTTAGCCTAAATTTGCCAAATAAATTTAATATAATTAAATGACATAAAATTGCATAAAAAATATACTTAGTACAATTTAAAATATAAACACCTAATCTAACCTAAACTAACAAATAACATATAATTAACCTAACCTAATCTAACCTAACCTAAACAAACACATAATTAATCCAATTTAAAATATAAACACCTAATCTAACCTAACCTAAATAAACACATAATTAATTCAAATTAATTATCAAAAAAACCTAATCTAACCTAAACTAACAATTAACAATTAACCATCAATCAAAACACCAAAAATCACACACACACAAATCTGAAATACACACACACACACACACACACACAAATCTGAAATATATATGAAATATATATATATATATACAGTATATATGAAATATATACTAAATATACAGTATATATATAAGTTTATATATATATATATGTATATATATACAGAAATCGAGAGAGAGAGAGTGTCGTACCTGTTCATCGGGGTTGCCCGCTGCTCGCCGCCGCTGCTGCTTGTCGTCGTGGAGTTGAGGGAGAGAGAGAGGGTATATATATATATATGTATACGGACAGAGGGAGAGGAAGAGGGTCCGCCGCTGCTGCTCGTCGCCACCGTCGCCGCCTTCACCGTTCACCGTTCGCCGTCGCCGATGGGGGTGGGGTTGATTAGAATTAGGGCTGTGAATTGAAATGAACATCTCGCGTTCAGATTCAATCTAATTAATCGATTATTAACGACGGCATTAACGACGGACAGAGTCCGTCTTGACATATATTAAAATTAAAAGAAAAATATTTAAAAACTCTAACGACGGATATAGTCCGTCGTTAACAATTAAAAATAAATAAATAATAAAAATCTAAAAAATTATTGACGGACTACGTCCGTCGTTAAATATTAAAAATAAAAGAAAAATATTAAACAAATATAACGACGGACACACTCCGTCGTTAACTTTCAAAAACTAAATAAAAAATAAAAATCTGTAAATTTAACGACGGAATCTGTCCGTCATTAAATATTAAAATTAAAAGAAAAATATTTGAAAAAAGATAACGACGGATATAATCTGTCGTTAATATTAAAAAATAAATAAAATATAAAAATCTGTAAACGTAACAACGGAATATGTCCGTCGTTACATATAACGATAATATTTACGTCGTAAGTCCGTCATTAACTGACGACGGACATGGTCCGTCGTTACGCCGTCGCTAAATGACGACCCGAATTATGTCCGTCGGAAATTCTGTCGGTAAAACGTGAATTTTTTGTAGTGTTTTGTTGTACTTTTTCTGCGATTTTCTTCGATTTTGTTGTGTTTTATGTTGATTAAGCTGATTAAGTTGAACTTTTTATTTTTGAGGATCAACATGTATTTTTAGCACTGGTGTAATTAGTTTTAGCATTGCCCATAACCTATTTTAGCACCACTGTGAACAATTTTAGCATTATTAAGCATTAACGTGATTAGTTGTGTATTGATAAATGTGCAGATTATGTTTCTACCATTTTGGAGATTGTGCCTTTATTTTCTGAATTTTACACACCTGAATGTGAATCATCCAAAAATTTTGTTGTACTTTTCCTGTGATTTTTTTCACACAATTCTCTTTAATTCACCATCAAAACTGGTAGTTTATATTTTATAGCACTGGTAGTTTATATTTTAGCACTTCCATTTTCTTTTTTAGCACTGTTAGTTAATATTTGAATATTTTGGTAGGTGATAGTGTTAGCATTTATAGTCTTTTATTTACGATGAGAAATACATAATAATAATAATAGAGATTTGTGAATTTTTACATGGTTGCATGTATTCAATAATTTTTGCACCCTTCATTTAAAAGGACAATCATGGGAAGCTTGTGACATTTGGGGCTGTTTTCTCATTGTGCTTTATTCATTTCCCTTACAGCCTCTAAGAGAGTTGATGGACATGTTGCTTCTAAGAATGGATATTTGTAATATACATCACTGCTTCTATTATCTTGAATTTTTCACTATCAGTACTTTAGCACTACTGTGAACTATTTTAGCACTGTTGTAACCTAGTTTAGCACTACTGTGAACTGTTTTAGCACTGCTGGACTTGAACAGAAATCAAATGGATTGAAGAGGAAATTGTGCAAGAGAAGGAGCACGCATTGATTAAGGATTTTACTGCTGTTGGTGGAGCTGAATCTCCACATGGCTACAAGAAGGAAGTTGATACATTGATGGCGAGAGCATTGCACAATATAGGGAAAATGATAGGAACAGTCGAGTTGTATGATTCTTCGTTATTCTAGATGAATGATTCTTTCGACTATAAATCAAAAGAACATTAATTTTTAAGAAAGTGACTACTTACATGATTTACAAAGTGAAAGTGGTTGTTTTCCTATATTAATTATTAAATATTTACTAAGTGAAAGTGTTTTTTTTTATTCGGTTAACCGATTTTATTTTGTTCTTCTACACATTTTTGATGGTGATTGCAGACTTGTGCGAATGAAATAACCAATTTTATTTTGTTCTTCTACACATTTTTGGGGGTGATTGCAGACTTGTACGAATGAAATAATGCACACAGTATTTCAAGTCTAAAGTTCCATCCATGAATCTTCTAACTTCGCTGACAGTCTTGGAATTGTGAACTAATAAGTGATAAATATTATGTTATATAATTTATAAACGTGACAAATACATTCAGACAAAAATTCATCTATGACTTTTGCATTTGTTTCTTTGCAAACATCTGTTACAACAGTCAAATAAAAACCACTCAAGTAGAAGAAATACAGTACACTGATGTCATGCTAAACAAGGGTCATTGATAAGTCAAAAATATTGCTTCTTTATTATCTATATTTTTATATATTTGAGACTTAACATATTATTTTTATGATTATTGCAGGAAAAATATGAGAAAGGAAGGAACATTCACATTTATGAAAGAATCAGAAGAATAAGGAAATAAATTAATAAAAAGATGATGAAAGAGAGAATGATCGGTTCTGAAGAAAGAAATCGGCGATTGCTTAGCAAAAATCACAATACGCCTTGATGACTCTTAAATTATTGTTTGCCTATATAAAGTTGTGAGGTCATTTGGAAGAGGCATTCTGGATTCCACAATTAGTTTTAATTTCACGTTTTACTTTTAGTTAATTTATTTGTTAAGAATTGCAAGAATACTTTGGAGAACTTGTTCGTAAATTTATTTCAATTCAATGGTTGCTTATGTTATGATTACCGTTTGGTTTAATCTTAATATGAGTAGCTAAGTTTATTTTCCGGAATGAGGTTGTGATAATTGTTGATATGCCCATATCGTGAGGTCAAATTAGTTTTTATATGATTCGTATTCTTATACTCTGTTATGTTCTGCGATAACACGTTTAGTTCTTAATTAATTAATTATATAGTGGCCAATATATAGTTTGTTAATTAATTTCTAAAGCTAATAGAATTGTAAGATCTGTAATTGTCGATTCAATTCTATATGTGGTAAAACTGACTATCTTTGTCAGTGGGCATACGGGGATGTTAAGGGCATACGGGTTCGAATGCTTATAACATAATTGGGTTCCTCTAATTCTTAATGCTATTAATTAATTAAATCTGTTAAAGGTTCTTGCGGGTTGTTAATTAATAAGATTTTGGATAATAAGGGTTCTTTTGTTCAATGATTCGTAAGGAGGAATAAGGAATATGTCAGGGGTTCCGGTATTCTATAACTAATTTATAAGAATTATGAATTAAAATCAATGCATCGATGAACGATATGATCATATCACTTTTATTTTCAATCTCATCCGGGTTTTTATCATATTGATTCTTTTCTCTTCTGTTTTGTTTCATTAGTTAATTAAACTCTCTCAAAACCACCAAAGTTACCTTTGAAAGAAAGAATACACCGTTCCCTATGGATTCGACCTGTATTTTCCACCTACTACACCCTTACTGGGCATTTGGAAGAGCAGTTATTTTGGGCGCGCGACGACCGCGTACCAGTCATGTTAGTGCTAAAATAAGTCATGACAGTGCTAAAATAGGGAATGACAATGCTAAAACCCTGAATTAAAAAATATACGCATGAATCACATATAAAATACTAAATTCTAAACTACAGTGCTAAAAACGGAAGATCATGAAGTATAAAAAGATGCCGATGATATTTTTTTATTGTAATTCTAAACAATTGTCATGCTAAACAAGTGTCATGTTAGTGCTAAAATAAGCTATGATAGTGCTAAAATAGGAAATGACAATGCTAAAACCTTAAATTAAAAAATATACGCGTGAATCACATATACAATGCTAAACTCTAAACTACAGTGCTAAAAATAAAAGATCATGAAGCATAAAAAGATGCCGATGATATTTTTTTATTGTAGATATATATATATATATATCACATTCTTGATTGTTGTCGAATTAGTTTAATTGATGTGTGTCTCTACTGAAAATTTTGATGATTCGATCTATTGATTGCTTGATGAATCTGTTTGTGGATCTTGAGCATTACATTTTAGGACTTGTGCATCTATGTGATCTCCTCGAAGATTCTCGAGTTATGTAGAGAGACTAGGCGCTGCACCATTTATTTCAGTGGGCTCACCTAAATCCAAGAAAACAGGATCAGAAACTAGGGAAGACATTCTTAATAACTTGTTGTCAAACACTCAATCTGCAACACCAACACCAACCAGTCCCACCCCTTCAAATGTACAGTAAAATTTAGATGGTTGATCATAACTGCATTTCATCAAAAATTCTACCTTCATTTGATTTCTTACAATTTGGTGGCTCATCAGTTGCAGAGAACTTCATTGTAGTCTGATTTGCAACAGGGGAATTCTTCGACTCTTCAGCTCTTCCAGCATAATCTTGAAGAAACTCTAGCTTCATTTCAGGAATCTATTCATAGAGACATGCAAAATCTTCACTTAGAAATCCTAAGGCAATTCCACATGCAAAAGGTAACAATAACATATACGCGATAGCATGCTCATCTTGTCCTTCTATGGGTGATTTTCAATGTTTGAAACTATATGCAGATGGGGATGTCGAGCGTGATGAGATTAATCCTCGAAAATCAGGGCGAGATCATGAAAGAAATCCAGTCGTTTCAAAAGGATTCTAAACAATTGTCATGCTAAACAATGGTCATGTTAGTGCTAAAATAAGTTATGACAGTGCTAAAATAAGTCATGACAGTGCTAAAATAGGGAATGACAATGCTAAAATCCTAAATTGAAAAATATACGCGTGAATCACATATACATTAAAATTTCTGATTTTACCCTTACTAAGATTCAGGGGCAGTGAAGTTGGACGTTATTACAATTATCCCACCGCGTTTTTTTTACTTTTGGAACAGATCTTGATCGTCCAAATAGGCGAGATTTGTGGCTGAGATTGGTTCTCGGTTCTCACATGGGGTATAATTCCTTCTGAAACCCAACCCTATACATACATACATACATACATTAGCCTTTTCTTTTGTTGGAAAAAAATGGGAGTATCGATTTTGTGGAATTAAAATCCACGATCAATTCGAACAGAATTCGAGGCACCGAACAAACAAAAATGGTGCAGTCAAAGATCATGGAGGCTTTGACGATAGATCGGACTCAAACGATCAGTTAGATGCCTAGAAAATATAAGATCATAAAAAATAAAGGATGATAAAGAAAAGCACTTATGATCTTAATAACAACGTTGAAATCCTCCGATTTGACGTGTTTGACCCATTCTCCACTAGGGTTTTATAAGCCAACCCTTGCCTCATGCTAGCCTCCTCCCTTTTATAGGCATCTTAACATATAGCTTCAATCGTCTGACTACGTAGATGACTTCTTTGGGCGGGCTTAGAGATGCCCACGGTTCCGGTTCCGGCCGGTTCCGGTTAGAAACCGCCGGTTAGGCGGTTCCGGAACGGCGGAACCGGAACCGCACCGTGCGGTTACGGTTGACGGTTCCGGTTTGTTAACCGGAACCGCCGGTTTGGACGTCGGGCGGTTTTGGCCGGTTACCGGCGGTTATCCGGTTAACCGCCGGTTTCCGGTTTTTTTTTTTTTTTTTTTTTTTTTTTTTTTTTTTTTTTACGGACGGTTGGACGAATTAAATCAACAAAATTATAAATTTATAAGTTAAAAACTAAGAGGTATGACAAAACACAAGTTTATTTAAATTTTGATATTATTATATTACTTTATAATTTATATCTTACAATTTACAAATTACAAGTTACAAGAATACAACTTACAAGAATATTGAGAAATGATAATACAATTTAATTTGATAAATAATATGACATTACAAAATTATAAATTAATCAAACTATGAAAATATGAAATTACAATTTATAAATTTACAAGTTACAATTTAACACTAAATTACAATTTACAAATTAGAATTAACATTTAACAATTTACAACTTATAACATACAATTTACAACTTACAAGAATATTAAGAATACAAGTTAATTTGATAAATAATACGACATTATAAAATTACAAATTGTAAATCAAACTATGAAATTACAAATTTACAAATTACATTTTACAAGTTACAATTTAAGCTAATTTAGGAATTAGGGGGGAAAAAGAAATAATTGAAATTTGGGCTTGCACTTCATATGAAGCTGCCTACGTATCCCTTACCTTGGAATCAAAGCCCTCGTAGTTCATTTTACCTTTTTTCCTTGGCGAGTCTAGAATTCGAAGTCGTCGTCCCAATCATCTCCGGTTTGGCTCCCTCCTTCGGCTTCACTCTCCGAGCCAACTTCAATGAGCGGGCCATCCATCAAGTCGTCCCAGCGGTTCTCTTGCTCTCTTAGGTCGGCTTTGGACTCGTCCTTCAACATCATTTGAGCTTCAAGGTGATCCGGTGTTAAATTTGATCTCCGTTCGTCCAACATGTAACCGGATTCACTGAAAGCTTGCTCGACCGCTACCGTTGAGGCCGGGACTCCAAAAATCTCCCTTGCCATAATTGCAAGCAAAGGATACCGCTCTTGATTTCGGGACCACCACTTGAGAACATCATAATCGTTGGGACCTGCATTTTCATCATCGGGGGGCACAACAGGGTCTTGCAAATACATATCTAATTCATTTTGACTACGCCTAGTATTTCCTCTACCGTGGAAAAAATTTTGAAATTCTTGTAAAGCACTACCACGTGAAGATGAAGTATTTAATCCTAACGAAAAAGAACTACTAGAACCTGAAGAACGACTGGTTGGACGAGTTATACTATCAGCATATTTTAACTCATATTCTTTATAAAGTGAATATATAGACTCATAAATTTCTGTTTTAATTTCTTCAGCAGTTGGCACATGTATATCGGGATCGGAACCTGTAAAACTCATAGTAGACAAAAACTTGTAATACATGTCAATCATATCGTTAGTACCACTTAGTTTAAAAGTAGGATCCAATATTTTTGCAACCAAAAAAATATTAGGCACATGATCAAAATATTTTAGCCATTTTTTTACCATAGCTAGAATCATATCTTGCAAATCGGGTTTATAACTACAAGTATTAAATTTTGCAGCAATTAAACAACAATGATACATAAATTTGCAAACTGTAGGGTAATACACACCGGATAAATCTTTTGTTGCATATTGAAAAACTTGTAAAAGCTCCATTAATTCAATACAATCATCCCAATATGAAGATAATAAAATAAACGATTCAATATGCGTAGCAAAAAAAGAACATAATATTTCACGATATTCAAAAGTTGCAGAAAGCATTTCATAAGTAGAGTTCCACCTATTAGGCACATCTAAGTTAAAAATTTTAGGATGCACACCAGCTTCCCTACAGAATTTTTCCCACCTACGTCTAACTCTAACTCTACCATGAATATAATCTACAGCATCACGAATAGGTTGAATTGAGTTATTTAATATTCTAAGTCCATCTTGAACACATAAATTCAAAATATGAGCAATACATCGAGTATGAAAATATTTACCATGTAAGGTTGGATTACATGCTTGGATTAATTCTCTAATACTAGCCGTATTAGCACTCGCATTATCAAAACCAATAGAAAAAATTTTATCAAGCATTTTAAAATAATTGCAAATTTTAATAATAGCCTTAGCAATATTCGTAGCACTATGTTGACAGTTAAATCTACGAAAAGCAATTAAACGTTTATTTAAATTCCATGAATAATCAATCCAATGCAATGTAACAGCAATATAATGACGACGGATAAATTTATCAGACCAAATATCAGAACAAATAGCAACCCTATAAGGAATTTTACTAATAGCACTTTTCAATTTCGTCTTATATCTTATATGCAATTTTTCAAGGGTCCTAGTCATAGTCATTCTAGGTATTCTTTGAGCACCAGGATTATAAGCAGCTTTCATACGACGTTCAAAATTCATGCTATCGGCAAATTGAAGTGCTAAAGATTCTTCACAAATAAAATAACACATTTGTTCTCTAGCAACTAGAAGGTCAAACCTAAAGAGTTGGGATGAGTACGGCGTACCTTCACCTTGGCTTTCGATATTTTGACTGCTTACCGGTTGGAAGTTGAGTTGCGATTGAGCTTGAGCACGTCCAAGTTCGACTTGATGATTGTTGGTGATGTGTGACCAATACGTCCTATAGCCTCCTCCAGTGCGAAATTTGTATTGCTTCGGACAATAGTTGCAATACAAATCAAACACGCCCGCTTCATTCTTCCTTGCCACCTTTCGGAAATGAATAGTGAAGAGAGCAGATTTTAGTGCCGTACTTCTTGTTGGAACGGCCTCCGCCTCTTCCTCCGTCTCTTCCGTGTCGAGATCGATGGATGGATTTCCGCTGAAAGCACGAGATTCTTGAGATTGTTGTAATTCTTCAAACTGGATCCATCTTGCCACTTCTTCGTCAACTTCCATTTGAGAAGTAGGATTTATGTAAAAACCGCCACCACTTGGATCATGGTAGAAACCGCCACCACTTGGATCGTTGTAGAAACCGCTATCGGCTCCGCCATAGGGATTCACATATTCTTCAGGTTGTTGTTGTTGAAATTGAGGCGACGTCGTATCAGCATCATCAGAAATATGTACTCCAGAATGAGTACGACGACGACGATGTGGAGCTTCGGAACTATCAGCAATAGCTTTGCCTTTACCCTTATCGGCTCGGCTACCTCGGCTAGACATGATGATTAGGGATGAATGGATGATAGAAAATGAGTAGAATTGTAGAAATGAAGAAATGAAGAAATGGAGATATTGAGAGATTGAGAGTGGAGACTGGAGATACTAAAGAGTAACTTCGTAAAATTGTAACTTGTAAGAAAACTTGAATAAGAAAATGATATTGCTAGAATAGTAGAATAGAGAGAATTTGAGTATAGAGAGAGAGATTGAGACTTGAGAGTTTGGTGTGAGTGAAAATGGTGGAGGAGATGGGGTATTTATAGGTGAAAATTGGGGAGTGGGGGGAAAAATTTAAAATTTGAATTTGAAAAATTTTGAAAAAAAAAACGGCCGAACCGCCGGTTTTGGAGCCCAAACCGGCGGTTTTCGGCCAAACCGCCGGTTTGGGCTCCAAAACCGGCGGTTCCACGTCAGCGATCCGCCTCCGTGCGTTCCTAGCCGTTGATCGAGATCACGCGGATCGTGATCTCGACCGTTTAAAAAAAAAAAAAAAAAAAAAAGGAAAAATCGCCGGTTAACCGGCGGTTTGAAAAAAACCGTCCTCCAAACCGGAACCGGACCGCCCTATTACGGTTGACGGTTACGGTTTACAAACCGTAACCGTCCGTACGGTTCCGGAACCGTCCCAAACCGGCAAACCGGCGGTTATAACCGCCGGTCCGGTTTTTTTTGGGCATCTCTAGGCGGGCTAACTCAACCAAATTAAAATCGTGTCATTATTGCAAAGTTTCAAAGTTTGTGCCTATATTAAAAATTGTGTCAACGATCATGTATTTTTTTTTGGTAATTAACGCTTTTTTATGACAAGGAACTCACGACCGCTATTCGATGAAGTATCCTATATAGCTAGGTAAAGTTTGTTCTCGTGTAATAATATGTAAATTAAACCGTACTGAAAAAATCATGTGCGACGTGCAACACTTTATAAAATAAGACATTGCCGAGATTTGAATTGAAGACATTTGGTCACAAATAAACATGCTTCTTGACTAGTCTCATTTTGGTTTAAGAAAATAATATATCTTATCTTATGGTTAACTTGTTTTGGAGAAAATACGAGAAAGGGAAACTGCTTGAAAAGAGAAACCCACTAAGAACAAGACTAGACCTAGTAACTATCGCAACAGATCTCGATTTAGAAATAATTAATTCGTTGATTTTGAATTCTTAATTATGATCTAGCTAGTGCTATTGTAGAATAATTAAAACCATGCAAAAATAGATATTATTAATGCAAATATTTTGAAGTGCTATTTTTCAGTCTAGAAATGAGTAGATATTATTTAATGCTCCCCAGCAAGTATTTCCAATTAAAAATTAACTGATCTGAACTTCTATTTGGGTCGAGCTCCTTGACACAAATCACACAATATTTGAATATACTCAAATAATAAAATCCAGATATATATTCAAGTTGCAATAACACAATCATAATTTACACTTAGTCACTCATTATAGAGGCCCGAGTTTCACTCCCTCTTGCTCCATTTTACAATGACAATTATATATTTTAGTGAAACAATGTAATTTATTAATTTCTATTAGACCATTAAAAGTAATTAAAACACACACACATATAGAAGAGGGATAGAATGAAAACTATCAATGATGTGTCTCCTAACCAATCTCAACCGTACAATAAGATGATCGAATGGATTGAATTTCATAAATTATTTTATAAAATATAATGCTAAAATACTATATATATATAATGCTAAACAAAACTATATGATATTATTTAATCTAAAATCGAAAAAGACGGTGGCACTATTATAATTATAATATAATCCTATTTTTTTAGAAAATACAATGTTAAATACAACATACACATGCTAAAATACAATATTTAACTACAATTGTAATATACAATATTTGTAGTATGTAAAAAAAAAGATCGTATTTGTCCATCTAATTAATTTAAACAATCTAGATTGATTTCTAATTTACACACTATATCGTGATTTATAAATGATAGCTACTATAAATATTTTTATAATACAACGATTATAACCTAAGTTCTAAAGGGGTCGGGATGTCTGATTTCAAATCTGAGCAGCAATGAAAAACAATATATCTTGTTGCAGTGATCATATATATATATATATATATATATATATATATATATATATATATATATATAGGGAAAGGATCAAATGAGAACCCTTCCCCCAGGTAGGAACTAGGAACCAATCCTAGCCCTTGTTTGACTCAATCTGGACGGCCCAGATTAAATCATATTTAAGTGGATAGGCGGTGGCATTCCTGTAATTTTCGGTAACTTTGTGGGAGGGGGTAATATAGTAATTTAATAATTCTTCCCTTTTGTTCTGAGGCTAAAATGAGAATCGCATGAGGCTAAAATGATCGAAGTAGGAGACTAAAATTGATGTGACATTTTCCACTAGGGTTCACCGTTCCCAATTAGGGTTTATTACGTTCCAATTAGGGCTCATCTGATCCCAACTAGTAATTATGAGATTCCCATTAGGGTTCACTGTCCCAAAATAGGGTGTATTGCATTTCATTCCAATGAAATCATCGTTCCATTTTTGTTTATCAACACATGCTAAAATGAGAAATGCATGAGGCTAAAATGAGCGAAGTAGGAGGCTAAAATTGAATCCGGGCAATTTTTTCCGAATTTGCCATTAATGAGACGCGCGAAGTGAAGATTTTCATTTTAATTACAAAATTGCCACCGAAAATCTGGATTAATCTGGATCGTTCAGATTTTGGAATGAAAGGATGAGATTGGCTCTCAGTTCCCACCTGGTGACTGATTCTCACCAGAAGTGTATATATGTGCACACACATATATACACTTATGTAATATCTCGTATTCAGGTTCCAAATTTATTTGATCCGGTCATGTAATCAATCACAAGACATAATATCTAAATAATAATATTATTCAAACAAATAAATAAAAAGAAGAGTCTGAGGATTCAGACGAAGCCAAAGACATTTGATTAAAGAAAATCTTGGAAATGTGTGGAGCCATACCATAAGAATGTTGGCTTGGAGTTAATGTAAACATCAGTCTGAAAAGTGACCTTATATGAGAAAGACATGACTGTTTGTTTTCTATAACAAGTAGAACTACCCTCCAACTATTTTATATATAAATTTCTGAATTCACCTTTGTTGGATTTTGTGTAATGTGGTGGCTAGTCTTAATCTCTACACAATTTCTCAAATATCAAATAAAACAAAACCAAAAAAAATGTCGATTTTTTATCGAATGTGTTTTTCTTGATGCATGCATATTTGCAAAAAGTTTATTGTTGCTTTTATGTAATAATATGCCGAAATTGGTTGGTCCACCTGAAAATCTTGAAAATGAAGTGTCATTAATGTGAACAAATACAAATACAGTGAATACTTCGTTATTTATTTAATCTCTTCATTCCTTCCTTCATTTTTTTTTTCTTGTTACTAAGATAAGTCGTGATCATAACCTGAAGGCTGAGTAAATTCTTTTTTTATGGGTAAAAAGTATTTATAGTGTAACCTACACTATGAGTGTCCTGGGATAGGCCTAAGGGGGTACACCTCCAAAGCTAGCTGCCTTGAAGCGGGGTGGGAATAAAACATATTTAGATAAGCTTATTCTTATTTGTACAAACCAATTACATGTAGAGAAAGACAAGGTACCCACTATCTAGGATAGGTAATGCAGACAACTCTCACTATCTAGAATAAGCAGAGTTAATTGAATATAATGGAATAAAGGCATACCCCTAACTACAGTATAAAGGCTAGACTTGGTGGGGATCTGCTAGCCATCAACCCTATTTTATAGTATAATAGAGTAGTCACAGGGGCAGAAGTGGGGGGAGCCAAGGGGTGCCTTGCCCCTCCCCCCTCCAAGTAAAAAAAAAATTACACGTGAATTTTTTAAAAAATAAAAAAATAATAAAAACTATATATAGAATTATTATTAAAGAACAATTTGATCCTCCCGATGAAAATTTTTTGGTTCCGTCCCTGAATAATCATGCCAACAACCTTACGGCATGGTACTAAGAGATGGTCTATGCCTCACCCCGAACTTTTGCACCCACTGCGAATCATGAGTCGAGACTCATTAAACTCTAATTATGTACAATATCCTACGAACATACCAAAGTGACAAATCACAATTAAGTACTTTACTTTGACTACACTTGGATAATTGGACATTTAAAAAATTCAAATTATGAACCAATAACTTGTTCTTTGAGTTAGTATAGAGTAACCGTAGCTAGTTAATTAGTACAGATAATGGGTACTATATTTTAATTAATTAATTGGTCTCTCCTTAGTTTAATATCCCATTAGAAAATGTGATCAAAGTTTATTTTATGTGTACATATCTTCAGGGTCCCATACATAACTTATCACCCTATCCAAAAGTTGAAAATGGTTTCAATATTTTATAAGATAACCTAAAATCTTGTCTCATGCGTGACATGAATGGCAGCTTTGAATGTACAATTTAAAATCGCTTTCATGATTTTATTTATTTATTTGTGCAGTTGGACCAATAGAAGAGGAAGCTGAAATAACAAGTCACGCTTTAAATAATAAGCAAAATGTAAGGTTTTTAGTCATCTGTAATATATTGGGATCCCACCTGAATTGGTTGCAATTTGTTGGTTAGTGTTTTACATCATTAGGTATAAGGTACCTACCTTTTTTTTTCTTATTAATTCTTCTCTACTTAATTCCATATGTACAAATTTACAAGCAGCAACTTTTGATATTAATGGACCCTATAATTAATTACTCCCTCCATCCCAACTCCCTTCATCCCAATTATATAGTCTCATTTTTCCTCGCACGTAGATTAAAAATATTTATGAAAACAAGATATTATTAAAACAAAACTTCCAATAACACCCTCATTAAATATTTATGACTTTCAACTTTTAAGTTGTTATTTTTTAATTTTCAAGATTCAACAAGGGTTTATCTGTACATTACTATGAAAATTAATAATACTTATAGTAATGAGACTATATAATTGGGACACCTTAAAATAGTAAAAGGGTCTATATAATCGGGAGAGACGGAGGGAGTATAATAAACTTTTTTTTTTTTTTCTTAATATATTGGATTCGGATGTTCCTTTTATCGACGTTCTATGAGATATTAAAACATTTGAAAATGGATCCGTAGTTATCAATTAAGCGATGAAAGTTTTATTTTTACCTAAGTTTTAAGCATAATTAAATTCTTGTTGCAGTAGTCTTGTTTGGTATTTGAATTAATGGAAGAGGTGGGTATATGATATCATCGTCAATAAGTCACAAATATAAATAGGATCCTATAATTTATACTATAAATAGGGAGAAAAGTAAATAGCCATTTTGGATTAAAAAAAAATTGTTCAACTATCTCCATTAAAATATACGTTTGAAGCCACTTTTGCAGTTTGATTAACGTCTAAAATATCCCTCAAATTTTCCCCCTTTTTTCTTTCCTTTGGGTATATAAAATGTTAGATTTTTTTTTTTTTACATAAATTTAGCCATCGACGACAAGCTGCTGCCGGAACATGTGGAGGGAGGGGAGCTGACGGAGGGAAGATTTAGGAATTAGGGTGACAAGGGGAACAAGGGTGGGCTGGCCCATTATTATGGATCCATCAATAGCTGTGGATTTAGACAAAAATATTTGGGAAACCTCACTACACTGTTTATATGTGTGTGTTTGTGTGTCTAATCGGTCATGGATGACGCAATTAAAATCCGCCGGCTGGGGCACCTAGCGCCTAGATTATTTAGGTGGGGTCTAAATTTTTTTATTTTTTATAATCTATTATCACATACTTTTAATTATATTAAAAAGATCACATTAATCACAAGTTGAAATATGGTATATAAGTTGACTACTTAGCCAAACAAATTAAGGTCCTTGGATGGACCCCTATGAACCCACAAATATCTCAATTTAATAAGGGCCTGTTATCTCATATAGAATCATCTATGCATCTTTTGTATTGCATTTTCTAATGCGCACTATTTTTTTAATTTTTTTTTTCAATCTCTTGTATGTTAGTTTAATTTTACAATTGTTATTTAAAGTTCAGCTTATCCAATTAGGGTGTATTATATTATATTTTTTTAGTATTTTATTTTTTCTTATTTACTAGTAGTATAATGGAGTGATAAACATACATGATCGTCGTCATGCCCCATCCCCACTGCACATCGCACGAGTTCACGATGTTCCCTCAGTAACTCTATCCTTATTCATACCTAATTATGGTGTATAATATTTTTTTAGTATTAAATTTTTTCACATTTGCTAGGCAATATATATATATATATATATATATATATATATATAGAGAGAGAGAGAGAGAGAGAGAGAATTTGGTTCAAATGAGAACTAGTGCTTAGTATTTATAGGAACGTGAGAACAGTGTTTGGTTACTATAACTTTAATGATTTCCTTAATGTATTTAGATGCTATTTTTTTATTTTTAATGTTTTCTTTTTGTATTTTAGTGCTAAATGTTTTAGCACCAAAATACAATAAGAAAACTACTAAAATTACACTAAACAAGTCGGTTCTCATGTTCTCATCTCAAGCTCAGTCCCTATTATAACCAATTCATATATATATAGGGGAAGGGTATATAAGTTGAAAAACCTATCATAGTGTGGGAACAAGGACTACATTTTATACCATACAATCATAAAAAATTAAAGACGAGATTTGATAATATTTTTGGGCAGGGGCATCAATGTAATTCAATAATTCTTATAATAAATCTTGGAGTATTTGAGAACAAGATCATCATGTTAATGAAGCATTATCATGATGTTAACAAAAATTTTCTCATATTGTTAACAAAAAATTACATTTTAAAAAAATAATTATAAATCTTATAACTTGTTTGAATAAGCTCTAATTGGATGAAATAAATCATAATTGGATGAAATAAACCTTAATTGGATTGATAAACCCTAAATGAGTCAGAACAAACTGTAACAATAATATATATGTACTACGTTAACAATATGATACATCACCACTATGAATATATATACTATGTTAGCATATGGCAATACTTCACCAGCATACGTTATAAATCATAATTGAATGGAATTAACTCCAATAATCAATTAGGAACTAAAAAGAAAAATTAAATTAAAATATAATTATTAATCATTATTAGACAAAATAAACCCTAATTAAGCTTAAATAAACCCTAATAAATCAATATAAGTATATATTACGCTAGCATTAAGATAATGCTTAGTTAATACAGTGAATATACTATGTCATCATATGAGCAATGTTTCGTTAGCATACAGTATCATAATTTTGAAGAATCATTATTATAAGCTAACAAAAATATTTACAACCTAGTCTGCATAAATATTTATCTTTTGTTTTTCATCCATATTTTTAATCTAAACATGGTCTTCATCTGACATCATAAATGAAAGAGCATGGAGAGAGAGAGCTTTAATTTGATATATTTTTTGCATCAATTGAATTAAAAACGAGCAAGTTATTATCTTATAATGTTTTAAGAACTTTTTTTTTTAAATTGTTGATATCATTATTTTTAAAGGTTTGTACGAAAATAACCCCCCTTCCTTTTTGTCTTATAATTTACAAAATTGTCACCATCTATTATATTAAATCTCAACCATTAGATCATCTAATCGGATGGTGTAAGATGTGGTCCACATATCATGATGTCATGCAAGACAAAAAGGCAACGACATACTTGTAAATATGAGAAGTTAAAAAAAAAGGTATTTTCACATTTTTTTGCTAAAAGTTACGTCATTACCTTTTAAAAAATTCTTGAAAACTTTAAAAAAATCAAAACTGGCACTTTTTCATCAGATTTACACAAATAATATATCAAATTAAGGCATTTTCACTGCTCTTTCATTCAATCCTGATTGCATATGTTTATCTGAACAAAAATTAATGAGAAACACAAAAAACCATTTTTAATGCGGATAAAAGCTGTAACCGTTAGACATTGTTTATATTAGGGGTGAGCAAACCACCACCTGCAGCCGAACCGACCGACCGACCCGACATGGTTTGGGCGGTTCGGTGCGGTGGAAAGACTGTGGCGGGTCGGTGGTCGGTGAAGGGGGAGACAAACCGAAGGCCTATCGGTCGGTTATCAGTGGCGAGACCAGCTACCGTCGGTGTGGCCGACCCGACCGATATATATATATATACATATATACTATTCTATTTTTAAAATATATATTTAATATAGATAATATAATATTATATATATATACAAAATTAATTAAAATTAATAACCTTAATTCCTAATTCAATTGAAGAACTGTAGAAGAGAAGGCCGTCCCTTCTTCTGGACCTCCTTTCCCTCTCAGCCTCTCCGTCACTGCCCTCGCCACAACACCACTGTCAACCCTCACCCTTTTTCCCTCCCTCCTCCCCTTTTGGCCTCTCACGACACCACCATCTTAGCGAGAGTCTCGTCTCTCTCTATCTCTATTCTCTTCCCTCTGAGTTCCTGACCCTTTCGGCCTCTCCCCAATCACGGCGTCACTCGACTCGCCCTCTCCCCTGACCCTCTCGGATTCCACCAGCGATGATGAACGAGCGGTCTGTAGCTGCAGCACAACTGATTGAGGTAGTTGAACCCTAAATCCAATTGCTTACTTTCTTTATTTTATTTTCTTTGTTTTGTGCACCAAGGCCCATTTGCCAAAACACCAAGGCCCATTCACCCAATTAATATCCTAAAATGTTATTGGGCCAAACCAAAAAAAGGATCGGTTAACCGATCAAACCGACCGACCATCATCGGTCGGTGGTCGGTTCGGTTGCCAACCTCTATCGGGTCGGTGGTCGGTCGGTGGCCTGGTAGTGGTTCGGTGGTGTCGGTGCCCAAAAATTCGGTCGGTTCTGCCCCAAACCGACCGAATGCTCACCCCTAATTTATATGATACAACAACATTACTAGTATCTTGTATTTATGTTGCTAATATGAAACATATTAGTTTTTACGCGATACCTGACTTTGAATGTCAAACTAGTTTCATAAAAAAATAATTAAAGCATGAGCTATGTATGGTTAGAAAGCTAGTCGAGTCTATCTTCTAACCAAAAAAATATTTTCAAAAACATATTAAGCCTTAAAAAAGTTATGGTTTTTGTATTAATGACTGTTGATACATTGCGAAAACTGTAAAAAAAAATATGATTCAAACCAAACCAACAACACTTATGAGTCATTATTCACATATCAGCAATGTGTTACTAACATATTGGTAAATCATTGTTCACACATTAGTTATATATATTTTACTAGCATATTAGCAAAATGATGTATGAATGATATTACATGTTGCGCAATATTGTTTTAAAAATGTGACCTAATATTATATGCCTGGTGTTTAACATGTACTCCCTTCGTCCCAATAGCAAGGTCCACCTTTTTATTATTTACTATCTCTATTTTAATAGAAAGTGGACCTTGCAAACAGGACGGAGGAAGTATCAATTTAGCAATATGATCTCGTAAGTATTCATCATTATTAGACGGAATAAACTCTAATAAATCAATATAAGTATACTACGCTAACATTATGATAAGGCTTAGTTAACACGGTGAATACACTATGTCAGTATATGAGAAATGTTTCATTAGTATACATTATCATAATTTTGAAGAATCCTTATTATAAGTCAACGAAAACATTTACAACCTGAGTATGCATAAAAATTTATCTTTTGATCTAAACATGGTCTTCGTCTGACATCATAAATGAAAGAACATGAAGAGAGAACTTTAATTTGATATATTTTTTTGCATCAATTGAATTAAAAACGAGCAAGTTATGATCTTATATTGTTTTAAGAACTTTTTTTAAAATTGTTGACATCATTATTTTTAAAGGTTTGGATGAAAATAATCCTCATTCCTTTTTTTGCCTTATAATTTACAAAATTACCACCATCTATTATATTAAATCTCATCTATTAGATCATCTAATTAGATGGTGTAAGATGTGGTCCACATATCATGATGTCATGCAGAAAAAAGGTAGTGGCATACTTGTAAATATGAGAAGTTCCAAAAAAATGGTATTTTTCATATTTTTTTAAGTTACGTCATTACCTTTTTAAAAAATCTTAAAAATTAATAAAAAATCATAACTTGCACTTTTTCATCCGATTTAGAAAAATAATATATCAAATTAAGGCTTTTTCAATGCTCTTTCATTCAATCCTGATTGTATATGTTTATTTGAATAAAAATTGATGAAAAATATAAAAAAACCATTTTTAATGTAGATACAAGTTGTAACTGTCAGATATTACTAATATGATACAACAATAGTACTAGTATCTTGTATTTATGTTGCTAATATGAAATATGTTAGTTTTTACATGATACCGGACTTTGAATGCCAAACTACTTTCATAAGAAAATAATTAAAGCATGAGCTATGTATGATTGGAAAGCTAGTCGAGTCTATCATTTAACTAACAAAATAATTTCAAAAACATATTAAGCCTTAAAAAGTTATGGTTTTTTTATTAAAGACTATTGATTCTGACAAGCAATTTCTTAAAAAATTGGGGGCTAACCTCTTCATTGTGTTGTTGCCGACTTGTTGACGCCATACTTATAAGGTGCCTTGTTCACAATAGGCTTCTTCGTTAGGATGTAAGGAAATAAAAATAAATTAAAAAAATCAAATCTTCTTTGAAATGGATTGATGAATTCACGTGTGTGGTTGGTGAGGAATTTACATGCTTTTATCTTTGAATAATAATAGTCCAAGTGAGAATCCCACAGATAAAAAGGATACGTTGAAAATATAAAAAGTTGATGACAAGGGGCCCACACCTGATTCTTAGTTGGCCCGTCTTTGATTCAATAAGTCCCAAATACTTGGAAATACAAAAAGCTTCTTCGAAGGGCCTACATCTGATTCTTAAGGGCAAACATATCGGGATTCCGATCGTGATTATGATCGGGAAACCGTTTTAAACGTGATCGGGATTCACTTTTGTGCATTTATTGGTCTATATAAATACATCTTTTGAGTATATTATTCATCTTACTTTAGATATTTTCTTCTGTATCTTGTATGTTATAGGAATTGTTATAAAAAATAAATGATCCAACTTCATCTAGTGGGGTTCGATTTGAAGGAATGAACTTTCAGATTGTGTATTGTGGATCATTTTTCAAAAACCTCACTTTTTTTAATTCCAACTCATAAATATCATTTTAACGTAGAATATCACTCAAGTGAATATCATAGGCGAATGGCAAATTCACGATCTCACTCTTCATTTTGCGTTGGTTTGAAAATTAGTAATATTTGATTAATTAATTGTATTGATTATCTTTGTAGTATTTTGCCTATGAGCTCTAGTGTGGTACTTGGATTCGAGTCCAGAAAGATTAAAATTCAGACTTGGAAGGGCTTCCAAGAATGGGAAGTTGATTACGAATACCAGCAGATTCACTCAAAGAAAAAAGAGCCAAGTGTCATGATTCAACTCACTAATGGATGGAGTGATATTATTAAGTTTCTACAAATTAAGCACGGTGATGTTCTCACATTCCAAGAATACCATGAAATTACGCGTAGTAAAGATGTCTTCATTGTTTGTGTCGTCCTAATGGTTAAGCTTGATGATTGAAGCCCGTATTTTATAAGAGTATATTTACACAATTAATTATTAATATTATGTTTTTGGAATGAACAATGTATGTATTAAATCATCTTTTGCATTTGTGATTTCTCATTCGGGATTAAATCGAGATTACATATATGGGGTCAATTCGGGATTGAGAGTTCCATATAGATTATGATTGACGATCATGATTGATGATCGAGATTACGATCGAGATTTGGATTGTGATCATTATCGGGATTTGATGATTGATCGGGATTACGATCGTGATTGTAGATCGGGATTCCAATCGGTATTGTGATCGGGACGTTCATCGTGATATGATTGTGTTAGTGCCATTTGCACTAAGTGTTGCTTAGATTGTCATGATCTTTATGGCAATTTAAAGTACATAAAGGTTTTGGTTTTTCAAGTTTGAAGATCATATTCTGGACATTATGATATGAACATTCCGCTGCCAATCTGATTGAAGATCGAAGAATGTACTTGAGCATGTTCGTGAACATGATTATGTACATGGTTGTCCAGAGAGTTTTGAAGAGACGTGCCAAGCTATTTTTAAGGAGTTGAAACTGCATTTTCAAGATAGACATTTCAGAATAGAAGCTGTCTTGTTCGAAGATGAAGATCAAGAAGGAAAAAGGCGAGTTATATTCAAGGAATGATTCTAAACTAGGAGTTGTTCGATTTAAATAAGGAAAGTTTCCTTTTAGATTTTGATTCAAATTAGGATAATCTGATTACCTTGTTTAGGGTATACCTTATGTTTATAAATAGCTTGAGAATCAGACTAGTTTATGGGACGAGAGTTTACGAATACACAAAGGGTAGAAAGTCTAAAAGACTTCATCTTTGAAGCATATAATATTCAGGTAGACTAGGTTTGATCCTTGTGATCATTATGTGTCTAGTCTGTGTTTGAAATTCTTTCATACATACTTAGAGGAGTCTTGGGAGAGATTTTCTATGGGAACTAGAAGGATTCTAGGTTATGAGGTGATCTCACAATTCAGTCCATCAAAAGAGGTTGTAGTGCATAGGAAAGGGGTCGAGTGACGGAAGGTCATCATGTAATAGCCTTTGTAACCTTACAATGGAGTAGTGGATTATTTCTCACAGACTTGTGAAGTCCCCCTGATGTAGAATAGTTGATCGAACAGGGTTATCAATATCATGCCATTTAATTGCTTTCAGTTTATCTTTCTAACCTTACATGTTCATTATAATGTACATGTACATGATGTTGAACATGCGTGAACAGTTTATGTAACTACAATTGGTACCAGAGCGGGTCGTCTTTCGTTTAGTGCGAAAAGAGTCTGGAAAAGTGCATATCTGCGTGAAGATTTTGGTTGAAGTTCAAGTTATGAGTTCAATCAAAGAAGAAGGATCTACGGTCAGACCACCATTGTTTGAAGGTAACAACTATCCGTACTGGAAAGTAAGGATGAGAGCATTTCTGCGATCAATAGATGACCTTGCATGAAAGAGCGTCACAGAAGGATGGAAAAAGCCAACTGTTGCCAAGGAAGGAAAGCATGTGGAGATTGAAGAAGGAGAGTGGACTGTGCCACAGAAGAACTGATACAGTGTCAACTCTAAAACTCTCAATGCTATATTCTCTGTAGTTGATCTTGAAACATTCAGTTTAATCTCAACTTGTGAAACCGCAAAAGCTGCATGGGATATTCTGGAAACCATCTTTGAAGGGACTAGTTTAGTAAGGTTGTCAAGGCTTCAAAATCTTACTTCTAAGTTCGAATCCCTTAGAATGGAAGATACCGAGTTCATAGGTGAGTTTAATACCAGACTGAGAAGCATATCTAATAAGAGTTTTGCTCTTGGTGAGCCTATCAACAATGAGAAACTTGTAAGAAAAGTTCTCAGATCTCTTCCAAAGAAGTTTGCATATAAAGTTGCTGCAATTGAAGAAGCCAAGGATATAAAGAGTATGAGGCTTGATGAGCTGATGGGGTCTTTAAGGACATTTGAGATGAATTTGGAAGATGAAGACAACAGCTCAAGGAAGAGATATATTGCTCTTAAAACTGAAGTCTCATAAGATACACATGAACATGTACAGAAATAAAAGACTATACTTGATTCAGATACAATGAATAATATGGTCTTGATTACCAAGAACTTCAGTCGTATGTTAAAAAGAGTCAATAAGCAGTCTTCAAGAAGGTCCAACAATAGAAGACAACCAACTGGTAATTCTCTGCAAGATAGAAACTCAAGCAATGATCAGAAAGAGTTTCAACTATCAAATCCTAGAAGAGGAATTAAGTGCAGAGAATGTAATGGATTTGGGCACATTCAAGCTGAATGTACAAACACACTAAGGAAAAACAAAACGAATTACAATGCATCTCTCAGTGACAATGATTCTGAAGAAAGAAGCAGTGATTCAAAAGAATATACTATTGTCTTTACAACAAAAGTCTCAGAATTCCAGGATCCCTTCAACTTTGCAGAAGATGATGAGTCAGACAATGAAGACTTCAGCTAAGAAGAATTTGTCAAGACATACAAGGAGATGTATGAAAAATGGCTGGAAGTAGTAGAGATCAACAAGACTCTTCAATCCCATAATAAGGATCTACTTCATGAGAAAGAGGAGCTAATTAAATCTGATGCTGAACAGAAAAATACAATTCAGCAGCAAAAGAAGGAGATTGATGAATTATCTGCAAAGCTCAAATCCATCAAAAGGAATGTCAATATGCTAAAAAATAGAACAAAGAATCTTGATAAGATCCTTACAACTCAAGGACATTCAGGAAAGAGTCATCCTGATTTTGGATATAGTGGTAGACAGTCCAAGACAGTGTTTGTCAATGAAAGTACAAGCTAGTCAGTGCATGTACAAGATAATGTTCAGATCATCCAGAAGAACATTATTGACAAAAAGATGACTGCTTATAATGGCAACAGAAAATGAATCATCTGTCATTACTGTGAGGAGAAAGGCCACATTCGACCACATTGTGAGAAATATCTTTTTGATCTCTAAAATCAGCGTTCCAGCAACAGGAACAGAAGGCCAGCTGCTCAGAAAAAGAAGAAGCCTACACAGAAGAAGCAATGAGTTGTCAAGCAAACCAGTCTGATTGCTCACACATCCTTGAGAGTTGAAGACAAGAGCAACTAGTATTTTAACAGTGGATGTTCAAAATACATGACTAGAGATTGCTCAGTTGTGCAGAACTTAAAGGCTTGCTCATCTGACTTTGTCACCTTTAGAGATGGAAAAAGAGAAAAAGTAATGGGTAAAGGAGAGCTAGTTGTCGAATGAATGCCCAAACTGAAAAAGGCTATGCTAGTTGATGGACTCAAAGCAAATCTTATTAGCATCAGTCAACTGTGTGATGATGACATGACAGTAGTCTTTACCAAATAAAATTGCAGGGTAATGAATAAGAACAATGACTTATTCATAGAATGAAGAAGATCAGCTGACAACTGCTATCAGCTACATGTTCCTGCACAATGTTCTTTTATATGTCAAATAACATCTGTAGAAGAGTCTGAGATCTGGCATCAAAATCTTGGTCACATCAACTTCAGAAATCTCCAAAAGATCATCAGCAAGGAGATTGTCAGAGGACTCCCCAAGATCAAGATTGACATAGAAAAATTATGTGGTTCATGCCAGATTGGGAAGCAGTCAAGATCTCAGCATAAAGAAGTTCAGGATAGAACTTCTAAGAGAATTATAGATCTTATTCTTATAGATCTAATGGGGATAATGGCTATGAAGAGTTATGGAGAAAAGAAGTATGTTCTTGTTTGCATAGATGACTTCTCAAGGTTTACATGGGTAGACTTTCTCAGAGACAAGAGTGAAGCATTCATGGTGTTGGTGTTCAAGAAGCTTGCTTGCAAGATCACTATAGAAAAGGATCAACATATCATCAGAATCAGAAGTGATCATGGTAAGGAGGTTAAAAATCATTACTTTGATAATTTCTGCCATGAGAATGGGATAAGTCATGAGTACTCAACCCCCAAGACTCCTCAGAAGAATGGATTTCTTGAAAGGAAGAACAGAACTCTACAAGAGATGGCTAGGACCATGATTGTTGCCAAAGGAGTTACTGCTATGTTCTGGGTAGAAGCTATCAATACTGCATGTCATATAAGCAATAGAGTTCATCTCAAACCAGGTACTTTCACTACACCATATGAGATTGGGTATGAAAAGAAACCTACAGTGAAGTACTTCAATGTGTTTGGTATTACCTGCTACATACTCAATAATAGAGAGTATCTCAGCACGATGAGCAATAGAGGAGTAGAAGGGATGTTTGTTGGATACTCCAGAAACAGTAAATCATATAGGGTTTACAATAAGGAGATAAACACTATTGTAGAATCAGTCAATGTCAGCTTTGATGATCAGAATGGTGCTATCAATCCCACAAAAGAAGATGTACACTCATATGTTTTTGGACATTCTGATGTACATGATGATACAGATAGAGAATTTGAAAATCGGGGAGTGAAGCAAAGAAAGCCCTCACGGCAGATTATTAAGGATCATTCTACTACAAAAGTTATAGGAGATATCCATGAAGAAAAAATGACCAGAAGCAGACTGAGAAAGAGACTTCATGAGGAAATATCCAATGTCTATTTCACATCCAAGTTGGAGCCCAAAAATGTTCAGGAAGCTCTCAAAGATGTCTAATGGATTGAAGCTATGCAGGAAGAGCTTCTGCAATTCAAGAAGAATGATGTCTGGGATCTTGTGCAGAAACCTGAAGAAGTGAATATAGTTGGGACTAAGTGGATATTCAAGAACAAGACGGATGAATCTGGGAATATCACAAGGAATAAAGCCAGGTTGGTTG
Source organism: Perilla frutescens (assembly GCA_026008535.1). Taxonomy (NCBI): domain Eukaryota; kingdom Viridiplantae; phylum Streptophyta; class Magnoliopsida; order Lamiales; family Lamiaceae; genus Perilla; species Perilla frutescens. The sequence goes on from BRKX01000015.1 coordinate 49,816,194, forward strand.
CTCAAGGATATTCACAGATTGAAGGAAAAGATTTTGATAAGACTTTTGCTCCAGTCACAAGGATAGAATCAGTTAGATTGCTCCTAGCAATGATCTACATGATGAAGTTCAAGCTAGATCAGATAGATGTCAAGAGTGCATTCTTGAATGGATTTCTGAAGAAGGATGTGTTTGTTGCTTAGCCTAAAAGATTTGAAGATCCACATTATCCAGAGTATGTTTTCAAACTCAAAAGGGCTTTATATGGTTTGAAACAGGCTCCTCGAGCATGGTATGAAAGACTTGTTACATATCTGGTTAGCAAAGGATACAATAGAGGAGGAGAAGACATAACACTATTCATCAGAAAGGACAAATCACAAGTGATTGTGGTTCAAGTATATGTAGATGATATAATGTTTGGCTCAGTGTCTGAAAAGATGATAAAGGACATTATTAGGGACATGGAAACTGAGTTTGAGATGTGTCTGGTTGGAGACTTGAAGTATTTTCTTGAACGTCAAGTGAAATAGTCAGAGGAAGGAATTTTCATCTCACGGTCTAAGTATGCTAGAAAATCAGTCAAGAAATTCGAATTATAGAATTCTAAACACAAAAGAATTCCTATTAGCACCACTGTCAAGATTGGAAAAGATGATGCTGGAGAAGAAGTGGATCAGACACTTTATAGAAGCATGATTGGAAGTCTTCTATATCTTACAACAAGCAGACCAGATATAGCTTACAGTGAAGGAGTTGGTGCTAGATATTAGTCGTGCCCCAAAGAAAGTCACTTGAAGGTTGTTAAGAACATCATCAAGTACATCAGTGGAACTGCAGACTATGAATTGTGGTATACTTCAAATACAAATTCAAGTCTTACTGCCTACTGTGATGCTGATTGGGCAGGATCTCCAGATGATAGACAAAACACATCAAGTGTTTGTTTCTTTTTAGGAAACAATGTTGTTTTCTGGTTCAGCAAGAAGCAGAATAGCATCTCTTTATCAACCGCAGAAGCTGAATACATTGCAGCTGGAAGCAGTTCTGCACAGATCATATGGATGATGCAGATGTTGAAAGACTATGAAGTTGTTCATGATACACTTATTCTGTATTGTGACAACATAAGTGCTATTAATATATCCAAGAATTCAGTTCAGCATTCAAGGACAAAGCATATCGACACCAAACATCACTTCATTAGAGAGTTAGTTGAGGAAGAAGTTCTGAAGATTGAGCATGTGAAGACAGAAGATCAACTAGCTGATCTATTTACCAAGGGATTGGACGTTGCTCGTTTTGAGAAACTTAGAGCATCCATTGGGGTGTGCTTAGTTCAGTAAGCCAAGAGAAGGGGTATGAGTGTGTTTATTTCACACTCAAGTAGGAAAGAACCATTCCTGTACAAAGAGACTGAACATTCCCATAAATGTTCACTAGAATGTACATGAAAAATTTTCAAAATCTTGTGTACATCCTTGTCAACGGCTAGTTCTGACTCACAAATGTCATCTCTAGATTTCCGAGATTTCTCTCCAATTTCTCTATCTAACAAATACCCGGAATACGTATAGAAATGAACACTCTCTTTTATATACGTTTAGTCATTTTGAGATATCATCATTCAGTTTAGAATTCTAAAATTTCGAGTTTTTCTCTCATTAATTCTGATATCTCTTTTCTTGAGTTCTTCTCTTCTTTCTGCCATTATCATCTCCTTGATCATTCACATAAATATTCTATATTATTTTTAATGTCACCCAAAAGAAAACTTGTTCGTCCAAAGAAGATTGTTAAACCTAGAATGAGGTATGGAAATGTTCCTTATTCCAAACCTCAAGATCAGTTCTCTGAAGAAGATGATTTTGACATACAAGTTCGTGGAGAATCTTCATTCAAGAAGTCTGTTCAGAGAACATTACAGGATGAATTCTCTAGCAATGATACTGAAGAGTGTATTAAGAATTTCCATGAAGAAGGAAAAAAAAAGAAGACTTGGAGAAAGAAGAACCAGAAATTGCATCTTCTGTGAAGAAATCAAAGACTCAGAATCTTACTCTCTAAGATCTTTTGAAAGAAGTAGCTCGATCATACAACGTTAACAAGAAAGCTATTATAAAGAAGGCCAAAACAAAGGGTGTTGTAGCTAAAAAATCAAAGAAGACTACAACCCCTGTCGCAAAGAAGATCATCACAGCTTCTGTTGCCCAAGCCCTTCAAAAAGAGAATGGATCTACTATTGATGAACCTATTGTGCCTGAAGATGTTCCTACACATAAAGAGGAATATGTTGCTGCAAAGAAGAAATCACCTGTCAAAACTGTTCCAGAGATGGTGATTGTAGAACAACCGTCTGCTGCTGAAGAAGAAAGTGTTTCAGAGGAGGACAATATTCCTCTGAGTATCAAGATGAAGGCCATCGCTGCTGCTACTGCAAAGGGAAAGAAAAAGGTCATCAAAAGACCTTTAGTTGCTAATTCAGAAGAAGAAGAAGATGTTCATAGCTCATCTTCAGATTTTGCTGAAAAGACTCATGTTCCACAATAAGAGAAGTTATTGGCGTCAGCTCAGTATGATCTGTTTATCAGATCACTTGTGAAGAAGAAAACACCAAGGAAAAAGTCTTCTACTACCATTGTCCAGCTTGTTCAAAGAACTCCTATGACAAGAAGTAGAGCCTCAGCCACTCCACCATCCACAACACAACAACTAAAAAAAAGAAAGTTGTTCCAACTGCTGGTCCATCTAAGAAGGTCAAGAAATTTGTTCATCCCAAGCATGTACCTGAAGATGTTCACTCTGAGTTAAGTGAGCATGATGCTGATATTTACAACCAGATCATTCATTTTCTAGGTATCTCTAAACATGTTTTACTTCGATCAACAAAGCATGTTGAGTTATAGGATAAGGTGATGAAAAGATCGTTGATTTTTGAACAATCCATCGAAAGAGGTTGTAGTGCGTAGGAAAGGGGTCGAGTGATGGGAGGTCATCGTGTAATAGCCTTTGTAACCTTGCAACGGAGTAGTGGATTATTTCTCACGGACTTGTGAAGTCCCCCTGATATAGATTAGTTGATCGAACAGGGTTATCAACCTCGTGCCATTTAATTACTTTCAGTTTATCTTTCTGATCTTACATGTTTATTATAATGTATATGTACATGATGTTGAATGTGCGTGCACAATTTATGTAACTACAGACTGGGTTTCACATTGGCACTATTGTTGCCCCATTCAATAGAAAGTGTGTACTAGTGATAAATCGATGAACATACATACATGCATGGGGCCCACAATTGTTGTCATCATTCTGTTTAAATTACCCATCAAGTGTGGCGAAGGTTACTTTGGATGTAGACGTTGGGTTAGGGTTAGGGTCAAGAATTTCCTACTTGAAAAATATTTTAACCGAATAAGCTCGAAACTGACTAGGGTTGGCCCGAAATCGAACGGGTTGGCCCGATTGACATCTCTATTTTTAAGTACAGATTGCCCAAATAATGTTTTAAATCTTGTTTGTCTCCCCCCAATTTTAACCTAAAATTGCCTGGATATATATTTTTCTCTCTTTTATAAATATGATGGCATCACCATTTTTAAGAAATATTTGAAAATACCCTTATTTTGGCCCACCAAGTGTGGTTTACCTTCCCTATATAGGTTTGCAGGCTATTATACAGGGGCGAAGTTTACCTAGTGCGCACCATGGTAGCGGCTGCGGCTTACTCTCGACATCCAAAAAAAAAAAAACTTCATAATATGGCCATATTTATTTCTTTGACAATAAATTAATGCTTAATGTTAACATATTAAATAGGCATATATATATTAGTAAGTTAGCTAAATATATATAGAAGATAAAACATTGTTAATTTTAGGTCCTCGTACTTTTAAATTTTTCTAGATTGGCTCCCTCTATTTTATTATTAAAATGGCGTCCTTATACTATCAATTTGGTTAAAATCAAGTACCCTCATGAACTTGATTTTATCTAAATTAATAGTACACACACTTGATTCTAATCCAATTGATAGTAAAGTGACCCAATTCGAGAATAAAATAACAATTGATTTTTTAAAAAAATAAACAAATAAAAATTGAAAAAATAATTAAATAAAAATAAAAAATAAATACAAATTGTTATTCAAAAAAATAAAAATTAAAAAATTAATTTAACTAAAAAATTAAAACCACTGTAATTTTTTTTTATTTTTTTTTATTATTTTTTGAAACAAATCAATCAGTAGTTTAAAAAAATGATTTTTATTTAATTGAACTATTTTAATTAACTATTGTCTTATTTTTAAAATTTATTTTTTTGAAAATAAAATAAAATTACAGCCCTTTATAAAATTAATTTACTTAAAAAGTTCATATATTTTTATTTTTATTTAATTATTTTGTCAATTTTTATTTGTATATTTTTAAAAATATATATTTTTATTTTTAAATTGGGTCCATATACTATCACTTTGATTAAAATTAAGTTTTTATACTATCAATTTGAATAAAATTAAGTCCTAATAATTTGATTTTAACGTGACTTCATTTAATCAAATTGATAGTATAAGGACCTTAATTTAATCAAATAAAGTAAAATGACTCAATTCAAAAAAAATTTAAATTAAAAAAATTGAATATAGTGTTTTGTCTATATAGAAATCAGTCTATACACCGTGACATCTAAAAAAAAGTCCATATGAATAGAATGAAGGAAGTAAAAGTAGCTATCCATTCAATTGTCCGAGCCATTAAGAAAATTATATATATATAAAAGATTCTTTCACAGATTGTCAGAATGTTTTTTAAGTTTCCAAGACTGATCAAATAATTTATATTGAAAATGACGTTTCTTCCTTCTTCAAAAGATACTCTAATGAATTAAATAAAGTTCTATGTTGATTCCAATTTCAATTTCCACTTAGAGTTTCTCCAATCTGAGTACTTATATGGTGTAGATTCTGCATTAAATAAGTGTAATTTCAGCAGCAAATTCTTTTATAGTTTCAATGTTCTGCATTAAATTTTACACAAAATAAAAATATTCTATTAAAGATTTCATTTAATTTTATAATTAAAATATGAATATACTTAATGATATACTTTAAAAAAATATATACTATTATAAAGTTATGTATTATTAAAAAAATTATAACGTATAATGTGCTTGGAATAATAAAAGTATTTTAAATGATCATCAAACACTTACAATTAGTGAAAATATTACAAGACTGCAACACTTGTGAAAATACATTCATGGTGAACAAATTAAAATTATACGAAAAAGAAACCAAGCTCGTGAATCTCAATCGTTTCCTCATCAGGGAGAATTTTCACAATCCAATCAATCCGGAGATAAAAGATATGGGTTTGAGGATTCTTCAAACGATTTCGGTCAATATTATAATTATCTTAGATGATCTAGAAATGATTTGTAATCAATGTGTTTTTTCAAGTAATTTGTAGTGTGTTTTTAAGTTAATTTGTAGTAATTTGTAATATGTGCGACTTCATTCTATCCATTATGTATAATTAATTGTGCTTTTATTGAAATTATTTATTTATTTAGATGATTTATAATTTAAATTAAATGAATATATAATTTATAAATTAAATTAATTAAATTCATTGGATAATATATTTAATAATAATTTTAAATACTAAAATAATTCATTAGATGTTGTGGGACTCATCAATACTAATTTGGTGTAACACCAAATTTTATCCCAAATATGGGGCAGGATTTAATGTTGCACCAATTTATGACGGAATTTGGGATAACATTGGAATTGATTTCTTCACCAAATTAATGTTTTAATTCAACATTTGAGATGCTCTAATGCACCCCAATCACAATGATGTATGTAAATTGTGTTTCAATTTTTTATTTATTTTTTATTTTTTTAAAGGTGAGGTGGGATTTATGTATAAAATGGGCCAAATCCTCTTTTATTATAAAATTTTGCACTTAATCCCACGTGTTTTTTTTTTTTTAATTGCATCAATCCTCCATGTGTTTTTTAAATATAAACCTTTTCTTTTTTAAATTGTTGACATTTGTCCCATCATTTCCAAGCAAAATTGAAATGTCAAAAACTAACTAAAGTTATTTTGGTCCAAAATTTAAAAAAAGAACTTTGTGCATACTTTTTAAAATTATAATAGAATTTACGATAACACGATAGCATTTGACACATTTTATCAAATAAGTTGTGTTCCACAAAATTAACACTTGTCCTGGTATAGATATTGGGGCTTGAATTCGGTCGTTTTTATATATTTTGACTGGATCGAACAAACAAAGCGTTTAATTACACATCAGTACTTAATGTGTGTTAGTTTTTACATTTTTTTTCCTAAAATTTTGAAAAATAACATATCAGTATTCAACGTTTGCAAAACTATCACTTTTTGCATTACCAAAAGTTTCCGACAGACCAAATAACGATGTGGACTACTAGAAATAACATCATTTTTGTTTATGAAGTGAGATTTTTATTTTTCACGTAATTTTTATTAACTCGGGTGAAAATTTATGTAAGATTTTCGACAATCTGCGTCAGTACTCAGTATATAGTTCGCTGAAAAATTGTGTTAGTATTAAAAGTGTTAATTATGCAAATGTAACACCCTAAATTCTTTAATTTAAAATGTTACTCTTTCAACAATATATATATATATATATATGATTTTCAGAAAGAAAAATATTTTAATCATACTTGAATTTGTCGTGTATAGAATATGGATAAGAATAAAGTTTCATACGCACCATAATACTAAACCAAAAATCATACATCATATACTTTCATAAAAAATAATATGACCTATTTCAAGCCTAATTGCGTCACACCTAATATATAAAAAAATCTTAATTAAACAATGAAAATAATTGAAATTACGTAAAAGCGGCTCGTTACAGCAACCATTGGGTATTGATGTGTTCCTTTTTAAACTTCGATACAAAAATGTAAAAAATGGGTAAACATTGAGTATTGATGTGTAATTAACCCAAATATATATATATATATATATATATATATATATATATATATTATAGAGATCAAATGAGAATCAATGCCCTGTGTAGGAACTAGGAACTAATATGGAGCGTTGGATCAATGATTTTCTAAGGCTCAGATCAATCTCAAAAAAATGGGGTCAAAAATGCAATATCTTAAGAATTATATTAAGTTAAGGGTATATATGTCATTGTATTGCATATCAATTATCTGCAGTAAATATATCTATTCCATATATAGTGGGATTATATGAGAACGATTTTTTTTTTAATTTTGGACGGTTTTTTTTTTTAATTTTAGACGATTTTTACAAATCTTTTTTTTACAGAGTTGTATCTATCGGTGTTTCATATTTTAATTCATCACACACGGTTGAAGGAGTCGTTGTAGATTATAAACAAGTTATATTTGTCAGATTCCATCGGTCTCACTTCAGTTTTCGTCTGATTATGGAAGATACGGGTATTATGTTCTCCATTAATGATGTAGAGATATTGGTGGAATCTGGTAGAGACGCGTATGTTTGACGTTTAGCAAATTTTTTATACTGAATTAGCAAATTATAGATTTGTTAATAGCAAATCGGTAATATTTTTATGTGAAAATTCAATTTTTTTTAAATGGTTTCAATGTGACATGATAGTGAGATGTTTGCAGAGAATGGACATTTCATATTTATTATAGATGATAAATGCTTTCTCGTATTGGTTGTGGAAGTTTTTAAGTTATTTAAAAAAAATAATTAAAATGGCATGAATTGTTGTGTGTAAAATAAGAATGTATTTTTTTCACAAGTTCTTACTCCATTGTATATTATAATCACGCCGGTTATCATCTGATTATGCAAGATATAAGTATTGTGTTATCCGTTAATGTATCTTTGTATGCGTAGGGATATGGGTGGAATCTGGTAGGGACGCGTATGTCTGACATATAGCAAATTTTGTATGCGGAATTAGCAAATTATAAATTTGTTAATAGCAAATCGGTAATATTTTTATGTGAAAATTCATTTTTTTTATAAATGGTCTCAATGTGCTTTGCATGATAGTGAGATGTTTGCAGAGAATCGACATTTCATATTTATTATAGATGATAGATGCTTTTTTCGTATTTGGTTGTGGAAGTTTTCAAGTTATTAAAAAAAATAGTTAAAATGGCACGAATTGTTATGTGTAAAATAAGAATGCATTTTTTTTTTCAGAAGTTCTTACTCAATTGTATATTATAATCACGCCGGTTATCGTCTGATTATGCAAGATACATGTATTGTGTTATCCGTTAATGTATCTTTGTATGCGTAGGGATATGAGTGGAATCTGGTAGGGTCGCCTATGTCTGACGTTTAGCAAATTTTTTATGCGTAATTAGCAAATTATAGATTTGTTAATAGCATATCGGTAATATTTTATGTGAAAATATGATTTATTTTTTTTATGATAGGATGGTCTTTTTTTTTTTAAATGGTTTCAATGAGCTTTGCATGATAGTGAGATGTTTTCAGAGAATGGGCATTTCATATTTATGATAAACGATATATGCTTTTCTTATTTGGTTGTCGAAGTTTTCAAGTTATTAAGAAAAAAAAATGGCATGAATTGTTGTGTGTAAAATAAGAACGTATTTTTTTTCACAAGTTCTTACTCCATCTTATATTATTATCACACCGGTTATCGTCTGATTATGCAAGATACAAGTATTGCGTTATTCATTAATGTATCTTTATAGGTGTAGGGAATATGGACAGAATCTGTTAGTAACGTGTGTGTACGACGTTTAGCAACTTTTTTAATTGTAATTAGCACATTATATATTTGTTAATAGCAAATCGGTAATATTTTTTATGTGAAAAATATGATTTTTTTTTTATGAAATAACATTTTTTTTAAAAAAAACCATTATACAATACAAAAACATATCACAAATTTGCTAATCTTGTATCACTAACTTACTATAAACAAATGATCAATTTAATAAAACACGAATCATTGTAGCAAATTTTAACGGTAGCAACATTTGCTAAACATATATTAATAATTTGCTAATCAAACCTTACTAATTGGCTAAAAATGTCAAATCCAATCAAACCAAACCAACGAATAAAACGATTACACAATAAACAAAATCCTTAATTTTTTCTAATTATGTATTACTTAACTAATCTGCTAAAACGATTTCTCTTCACCTCTATAATCATCCACCCTCTCAATTTGCTAATCATTTACTCAACATTTGCTATAAATTAAATATAAATATGATATAAACAACCCCAATTTGCTAATCATATACTCAACATTTGCTATAAATTAAATATAAATATGATATAAACAACCCCAATTTGCTAATTATATACTCAACATTTGCTATAAATTAAATATAAATATGCTATAAATAAGAAATTTATAACAGTCCATACTATCATTTAAACACCTTTTGCCCCACCGTCCGACCTTGCCTTCTTAGCACGACCCTCTTTCTCATTGTTACCTATAAATGACAATCAAATGTTGATCATAATGATACAATACATGATACTCATAAATGATAATTATATCTTACTAATTTGATATAAATCAATGTAATTTTGCTATATATTTAAGGTTTATTTGCTATTAACAAAACCATTATACAATACAAAAACATATAACTAAGTTGCTAATCTTGTATCACCAACTTGATATAAACAAATGATCAATTTAATAAAACACGAATCCTAGTAGCAAATTTTAACGGTTGCAACATTTGCTAAACATATATTAATAATTTACTAATCAAACCTTACTAATTTGCTAAAAATGTCAAATTCAATCAAACAAAGACCAACGTATAAAATGATTACACAATAACCAAAATCCTTAATTTTTTCTAATTATAAATTACTAAACTAATCTGCTAAAACAATTTCTCTTTCACCTATATAAGCATCCACTCTCTCAATTTGCTAATCATATACTCAACATTTGCTATAAATTAAATATAAATATGATATAAACAACCCCAATTTGAGATAACTAACTAATATTCAAAAAACCACAACCTACCAAATTAATATGCTAAACATACATTACTAACTTGTTAATCAAACTTTAATTATTTGCTAAACAATATACAAACAAATTGCTAAATAATATACAAATGAACAGCACCAGATTTATTCAGTAAAACCCAACAGTGGACACGTAAAGTCGTAAATCAATCATTCTGACCACATAACACAATCATAAATACGGTATTCACCACTAACAAATGGAAGAGACAATTCTAAATTGCGATGAAATTTGCTAAGTATATCCATGTAATTTGCTAATTATATCAATTTAATTTACTAATTGGCAAACCAAATCAGATTTAACAACATCCAAAAATATTAAATATTGCTAATAATATACAAATAATTTGCTAAATACATCAAATCTAATTACATCAACAAAATTTGAAAAATGACGGGATAATTACCTGTTCGTACGGCCTTCGCGATCTTCATCATTTTTCCGACGGCGAAGTGTATGTGCAGTCGACCGGCGGCGTCTGAGGTGGGGGTGTGGCGGCGTACGACGTCCGGGTGGCGTCCGGCGGCGTGGGGCAGCATCTGAGCTGGGGTCTTCGAATCGACAGGCGAAGGTGACGCTGCGGCCGGCGTCTGTGCAGTCGACCGGCGGTGTCTGGGGTCTGGGCGTGGTGGCGTACGGCATCCAAGCGGCGTCAGGCGGCGTGTGTGTGGCGTCTGGGCTGGGGTCTTCGAATCGATAGTCGAAGGTGACGCTGCGGCCGGCGTCTATGTAGTCGACAGGGGCGTCTGGGCGTGGCGGCGTACGACGTCCGGGCAGCGTCTGTGCAGGCGACGAACGGCGGTGAGATAGTGAAGTCGGCGGCGGCGAGGTTGAAGACGCGGTGGGGTGGAATTTTTCGGATATCTTCTCTAGGGTTTTAGATTTGATATTAATGAATCAAAACTGTTTTTGATGAAATCGTTCCCACTTCCTAGATACACGTTGATTTAATTTCTCCATAATACCCTTATTATGTTTCAAATTTAGGTACAAAATTATCATTTTGCAATTTAGCCTCTAAAATTCCAAATCAATCTTGTCCATTCAAATTTCAAGATCTGTGGTTGTGAATGGTTCTTAGTTCCTACACAGGGGTATGGTTCTCATTTTAACCCACCCCTATATATATATATATATATATATTTGAATATTTAACTAAGTTATTTTAGAAGAACGAATTAATTAAATTTTTTGTCGGAACCAAAAACCGAAACTTCAATTTATACAATCTACCAAACCTATAAAGGAATTAATTAGGTTGACACCGTGTGTAATGTGTGCATTTGTGTTGTGTGATAACAAGAAAATTGAAGGACTAATATTCCTACAAAAAGAGACTAAAATCCCTAATAAAAGACAAAACATATAATATGAGACGGTCTATTGTGTCAATCCCCCGCTTTATATTTTTTTGTGTTTTTTTTTATCTTTTATTTTGTATCGAGCACAGTACAAAAGTCCACACATTAGCATCAAATGAGTGCACTGTGTGAGATATTAGATAAAAATAAATAATTAATTAAAAAAATTAAATTAATTCATTTTAATTTTAGAGTATTTATTTCAAAAAAAAAAATTATCGACCTCAATGCACGAACTCATGCAGTAGCGTCAGACGATTACACTGCGTGAGATGTCATATAAAAAAATTAAATTAATTAAATTAAATTCACTTTAATTTTAGGATTCACTAATTCCATTTTATAGTATATATTTATTTTAAAAAATATATCGAGCGTTGTGCAGTACACAAGCCCCACGTTAGCGTCGGATAAATGCATCGCGTGGCGCCAGATAAAAATACTAAATTAATGATGTTATACTGTATTACACTCCACTGGAATTGGATTACAACTGAAGTACAACAAGGTTCCGGCGAACTAGACAATGTCGAGAACTGGGAGCTTTGACCCGAAAGGATTCGTATGCAACAATATGAAGTGTGATCGATTATGCAGAATGTGGCATTTTGGATCCATGCAGAATGTCCTATTTATAGGCACATCTCCACTGCAGGGGACAGCTAGGGTTTGAGGGCATTCAAACCAGGTGTTGTAACCCCCTGGAGTTACAGCTCTACCATTAAGCCCTCCAGGAGTTACCTTCTGCAGATCCCGACAGGTGTCCCATGTCGGCTCGGATCCCAACACGTGTCCAGGGCAGCTGCAGACTTTGACTCCCGACAGGAGTTACTTTCGGTTACTGTCCAGCCCACTAACTCCACCAGCTCCAGATGGCAGTTACCTGAAGGCTCCACTTGAAGGCTCTTAACTCATGGGAGTTACACCCTTCAAGCTGGACATGCACCATGTGCACCCACGACCCGGTCCACAGCCGTTATACCCGGATAGTCGATCCGCCGACCCGCTCCACGACCTGATCGCAGACGAGCCGGGCAAGGGCACCGGGCACGGGCACGGGCTCGGGCCCGACAGGTGTCCCATGTCGGCTCGGATCCCAACACGTGTCCAGGGCAGCTGCAGACTTTGACTCCCGACAGGAGTTACTTTCGGTTACTGTCCAGCCCACTAACTCCACCAGCTCCAGATGGCAGTTACCTGAAGGCTCCACTTGAAGGCTCTTAACTCATGGGAGTTACACCCTTCAAGCTGGACATGCACCATGTGCACCCACGACCCGGTCCACAGCCGTTATACCCGGATAGTCGATCCGCCGACCCGCTCCACAACCCGATCGCAGACGAGCCGGGCAAGGGCACCGGGCACCGGGCACGTGCACGGGCACGGGCACGGGCTTGGGCACGGGCACGGGCGGGCGCGCGCGTGTGCGCGCGTGTGGGCTCATGGCCCACATCCTTGTGCACTTGATTACTCCACTTAAGTGTTAATACACTTAAATACACTTCTTAATTTGATTAAGAAATCAATGTGGGATTATTTAATGTGTCTTAAACACATTATCCCACACACCATAAATGCCCAATCGTGTGACCAACTTTAACCATTTATTTCTCACTCACCGAAAATCGGATTTGAGCAAATAAAATTACTACGATTATCTACTCACGACATGGAGCAATCGTACGGTATTTAATTCCTCCAAAAATAAATATCCCGGTCACGAAAAATCGGATAAAATGAGTCACACTCACTTTATTAAATCCTATTTTCCAACAATTAATACAAAAAACAAAAAAAAATGAAATTAAAAAAAAAAGGAGAAGCCATAGCAAAAAAGAAAAAAGAAAAAAACTGAAAAAAAAAAGAAAAAGAAAAAAGCAAGGGACCACTTTCTTGTTCAAATATTAGATCCGACTATAAGACTACAAATATCTGCAATCACTCCAACCACCCAACCACTTCAATATTTAATTAATTTCTCTCTCTTCCACATCATCAATATCCATCCAACCAAACTACATCTATTTTACATGTTTTATCCATGATCACCCAACTACCCAACCACACCATTATATATAATTATTTTATTTTGTTTTATTTTATTTTATTTTAAAATTAAAATATTACTTGTAATAAAAATAATATAAAAATTTATAATCTTGACAAGAAAATGAAAATTTATTGCTTTATGATGAACGATGGAGATCAAATTGACAAGGATTGTGCTTTTTATGAATGACTCGGATTTATTGATTTATGATGAACGATGTAGATCAAATTGACATGGATTGTGCTTTTTTATGAATGACTGTGATTTATTGATTTTTGATGAACGACATTTCATTGATATATTGATTTACAAACTAATTAAATGACATTTCATAAAATTAAAAAAAAAATGAAATCGCACTCATTAAACGGTATTTCCTAAGATTACATAAAATAAAAATTTATTATTTGGATATATAACAAAGAGAAAAAATAGATAATTTTAAAATGTGTTGAAATTTAGCAAAATTGATGTCTATTTATAAAGAATAAAAAAATATGAATTTTGGTATATTTTTTATTTATTTTTATTATATTTTATATAAAAAATATATCAAATTTATATACTGTATATTTCAAAATAAAATTAATTGGCCAATATGATGGAGACAAGTGTCTCCATCCTATTGGCCAAAATAATGGTTGAGAAGAGACCGGAGATGGTTGAAAATGGGGGCTGGTCGACCATGATTTTTGCTTTCCCAATTTTTTTTCCTACGTGGAGGGCGACCACTTTGCATGTGGTCACCGTTAAAATTTAGTCTAAGAGTTCATGTGTGTTGCCGACTTTGCACATGAGTCGGATATAAATAAAAGCACACTTGTACGAGACCGTCTAACAGATCTCTTACATTGAACGGATTTCTATTTAACTGATGAATGGTCCCCTACTCCCCTCACCTTTTGCTTCTTCTTTTTAAGTGGTTCCCCATTCCTCTCTAGCACTCCCTCCCCATTTTTCTTTACTTTTTAGTTTTTCACCTTTTAATTTCTCCATTTTTTTACGTATATTTTTTAATTTTTTAATTAATTTAATTCTTTTATTCGACGTAACGCGCACTACACTCGTCCGACTCTAATGCATAGGCCCGTGCGCTGCGCTTGATAATTATTTATTTTTTTAAAATAAATATATAACATAAAATAGAATTAGTGAACCTAAAATTAAATTGACTTAATTTAACTTTTTTATCTGGCGTCTAGCGCAGTGCACTTACCCGACGCTAACGTGAGGGCTTGTGCATTGCTCTCGATAATTAAATTTTTTGAAATAAAAATATACCCTAAAATAGAAGATAAAAAAAGAGAACATAAAAAATAAAAATAAATAAAAAATAAAAAGAAAGTGGGACTGTCAGGCGCATTGGCTGCACGTTCCTGCACGTTTTTGTTAGCCATTTTAACGACATGATTAACGATGGAAAAAAATTAGCGACAGAAATAGCAGCAGAATGTTCCGTTGCTAAAAAAAATAGAAAAAAATTGGACGCACATGCGTAAGCCTTCGAAGAGTGTCGGCCACTCGCATGCCCAACGCAGGCCGTGCATAGAAGTGCGTGATATATGTGGCTGAATTTCTAGACAAAGGGACTTCTGAGAAAGCAAGACTTTATGCCTTGCACCAGATACCATGTGTCCTAGTGAGTATTTATGTTAGAATTTAATATATATGTATATATACAAATGAAACCTATTTTGATTGAATTTTTATTTCTAAATTAAATAATTAAATTAATAATTTTAAATGTTCATATTAAATTATATATTTTTTATTTTTTAACTTTAATTATATTTTTAAAGATTGGCTATATGAGTGCATTTTATTTATCTTTCTTTGTGTGGTATATATTATTTATTCATGTATTAATTAATGAATATATAAAATATTGATGTTTTAAGAATATAGTACAAACTTTAATGTCGTAAGTATATTTTTCTCACATATTATATATTTGTATGTATTATATACACAATAGAAAATTTGACATGAAAAATTCATTCCAAATCTTTCATTAATTAGTAATTTAAAAACTATATATTAAAGATTCATTATGTGCATTCATTTTATTTGTCTTCTTTAATTGCATACTGTAGATTATTATACATGTTCATTTTAATTTGTAAGGATACTATATTTTATTAATTTCATATTAATTTGAATTAATAAAATTCTAATTTTCAATAAAGAATAATTATTTTATATATTATTATTATCTAATGATAATGTTAAACTATGTCTCTAATTAAAATTAAAAAAAATAAGCTAAAGGAATTTAGAAAATAAAAAAAATGAAAAATAATTAAAAAAAATAAAATTTATTTATAGCTACATAATATTCCGTAACTAAATTAAAATCAAAGAAATGTGCGTGTATATACACACTCACGGATATCCATATCGCCTGTCAACCACCACCGCTTCATAATCTAGATTTCATTTTTCAGGTCGACTATTTTATAGAGAAGACAAATCATTTTGTCTTTTTTCTTTTAATTTCATAGGATAAATCGTCTCTTCCACGTTGTTATGATGTTGAAAATTTGAAATCAATGAAATTATTTGATATGCTCTAACATATTACAAGACCGGACCCTCAACAAAATTAGTGTGCCATTATAAACTCCTTAGATATTACTCTCTCCGTATCATTCAAATAGACTAATTAAATTTTTTACTAGGACTAAAAAAATATTGGAAATGAGAATTAAACAAGTAAACTTAATATGTTCTATTTATTTTCTTTGACAATGAATTTACATCTAGGATTAAAAAATTATTGGAAACGAGAATTAAACAAGTAAACTTAATATGTTCTATTTATTTTCTTTGACAATGAATTTACACTTAGGGCTCGTTTGATTGACAGGAAAGTAGATTTGTCTAGAAATATGATTTATAAGAATGTGATTCTGAGCAAAAATGAATGTTATAGATTATTAATCCTATGTTTTGATCATAATAAGGAAATTGTTAAGATTTTCATTTTAATATTTTTTTATTCAAATTAATCAAGTAGATTTAATAAGATAAATTAATAATACTGTAGACTCGACATCTAGAGGTATTCTTCAATCATTTTATGGCGAGACACCGAAGTTCGATCATCATTTTTCACTTCCAATGCAAAAAAATAAAATAAAAAAATTAACAATTAAGAAAATATATAATATATCAAGATAAATTAATAATTATATATATATGTGCCTTTTCATAGTTGGACCAATATATATATATATATATATATATTGAATAAATACAATACATGCAAATCATTGATTATAAAAAATTGCATTAAATTACAAACGTAATTATATTACTGATTGCTTTATCGTTTCTCTACCTAAATAATATGATAATTGAATTTTAGTAGGATTTTTGTTTTTACAATTTTTCATTTTTTTTTTGTGAAAAGTAGAAACATTATAATGGAAAACTAACAATAATCCACAAGAAAAAAAGATAAAAAATATTTTCAAAATTTTCTAATGTTTTATTGAAAAACTATGATAAAATTTTAAAAATAATTCATAAAAATAATGGATGAAAAACAAAATCAAATAATGAAATGGGGTCTAACACAAGATTACTAGAGTACCTACTCCAAGTATGTATTCTGATTTTAGGAAAATTGTATTAGTTTCCTTATTTTGAGGATTCTTGTTACTTCCCAAAATTCGTGAGAATTGAACCAAACAAAAAAACTTCAAAATAAAGAATCAGATTATTTTCCAAGGCCAGATTCATTGTCAACCAAACGAAGCCTTAATGTAAACATGTTGAATAATGGTATATATTAGTAAATGAACTAAATATATACAGAAAGCAACATATATATTGAGACATCCAAAAAAGAAAATTAAGTCCATATGAATGGTACAAATGGAGTATGATATTCTTTAATGACCATCACTGGTGAACATATCTTTTGTATGTATTTTGGTGTTTATTTAGATGGTATTTGATGAGCAATGCATGTATAAGTTGACAAGTTGCGCATAGTTTTTCAAAATTAGTGCAGTGTCACGTTTTTACTCATTTTGAAGGGATTTAATGTCAATAATTTTATGAGATTCAATTGAGCCTTGGAAGTACCGAAAAAGATAGGGAATCGAGTTAGGAGCACATTGCAAAACGAATCAAGTCAATCGGATTAGAAACGAGCGAGAACGGAGCAAAACGGTGAAGTGTGTCGGGTGACGAAGAAGAGCATGGACCATGCTTCATGGAGCACGGTCCATGCTCCTGTCTCAGCGAAAGTGGCTCAATTTCTTCATTCTAAGAGTACGGACCGTGCTCATATCGGCAATCAGCGGCAAACTTCCTTTAGACCAGGCTTTCCTTCCTTTTATGGGCTTCCGCTTCCTCTACTATTTAAGAGGTCTTCATGGACGAATTTTGGGACCCTCTTTTCATTATTTTTCAATTTTAATTTAGATTTCAGAGCGGCGTGACAGATGTTTCCTCTACAACTTTGAAGATTGAAGTTTTATTTTACATAATTCATCAACGGTTCTTTTAATATTTTGCAATTTTAATTATGTTTTTTAATTTCTTTACTTCTTACTTTGTGTGAGTAGTTTTTATAATTAATTCTATAGTTTGCAGCATGATTGAAGTTATGTATTGATTTAATTCTTTACCAATTTTCATTCTGAGTATCTTTTTCAAACATTCAAGTTTAGATTTCTCATGCATGATTAAGGTCATAGTTATTATATGCTAACTAATTAATTTGAGTCCTAGCGAAGATAATTAATTAGTGGGATTAAATTAAATGACTTGATACGCATACATGTGATCTGTAGGAGGTTTTAAATCTATTGTTCTATTGGGAGTTAACAATTAATCTAGAGACAAACGTAATAGATAAATTGTTAATCTACTTTTACCGTGAGACCTGACGGAGATAGGTAATTAGAATTATGGTCCTCCACCGATAATTGAATTAAATTGGAAGTTGATTAAATTAGATTAATATATAATTGATTCATGTGTTTTCATTCTCTAGAATTAATTAGTTTCGTTATTTGATAGTTCACATATCTTGTTTAGTTTGCATTTGATTTGATAATTAAATTTAGTAATTTAATTTTGATTATTTGCCTAAGATTAATTCAACTAAAAATTAGGTGACCTGGATAATAGAAACATGTTAGCTTAGTACTTAGTGTTAATCATGATTGCAATCCATGAAGATACGATACTCGATTTACTAGCTTTATTGCATTGATCTATGTTAGTCGCAGTTAAGTACATTAAAATATAGTGCATCAACTTTTTGGCGTTGTTGCTGGGGACTGTGTTAGATTATACACTGATATTATTACTAACAGTACTTTATTATTTCAAGTAGTTTATGAGAACAAGGTCTACACAACCACACGTAGATCCTATTCCCACTTCCACTGATCGAGCTCATTGATAGAAGAATAAAGGGCATAGAAGAAAAAAGAAATAAATGACAGCAAACAACGAGAATCAAGATGTTGAGGCATTAGTTAGGAGGCTTCGGGAGATAGAGTAGACACTCGCTCGGTAGGCTGAGCAAGAACAAAACACAACACCTTTGAATCAACTGTATCGAGCACCTACTGATAGGTACCTAGGTGCAGGATGGGGTGGTGGCATCGGTGCTAACAACTTTGAGCTTCGTCTAACATTAATTCACATGGTGTAGTCAAAGCAATTTAGTGGGATGGCTACAGAGAATCAGAATGCTCACCTGGATGCATTTTTGGATATCCGCGATACAATCAAAATCAATGGTGTCACTAATAATATCATTCGGATATAGATGTTTGGTTTCTCCCTGAGGGATCGAGCAAATGACTAGTTCAAGAGTCTTGATCGAGATTCCATCACCACTTGGGACGGGATGTGTCAGGCATTCCTTGCCAAGTACTTCCCTTCTTCAAGGCTCAGAAGATCATTGTTGAGATCACCTATTTTGCACAGATGGGTGATGAATCCATTTATGAGGCTTGGGAGAGATACAAAGACTTGCTCCGGACATGCCCGCAGCACGGGTCAGTGCCGACCAACAGATCACGTACTTCTACAGTGGTCTGACAAACAATACAAAATGACTAATAGATGCCTCAACTGGAGATTGTCTCGTGAATTGGACTACAGCTGGAGCATTTAAGATTATCGAGGAGATGGTTGCTACCAACTATCAATGGCCGATGGAGAGTAAAATAACAAAGCCAGCAGCTGTAGTGTCTGATTCTAGAATAGATAATTTAGTTGCTGAGGTCGAATGTCTGAAGAAGCAAGTCCTTAAAGAGAGACGTGTGTAGATGGAAATAAATGCAGTGTAGCAGCTAAGGCCAGATTCACCACCAGTTGAAGGAGTTAATTTTGTGAATAAAAGAAACTATAATAGTGAGAATTAAACCAAGAGCCAGCAAGGATTTCAGAATAGCAATTTGGCATATCATCCTAATAATAGGAATAATCCAAATTATTCCTACGCCAATCCCAACAACGCAGTGTAATCTCCTGGTTTTGTTGCTCCAGCTGCAGCTCCTTCTGAGCCTAAGAAGCCCTCTATTAAGAAGATGATCAATCAGAATGATTTTATTGGTGCAACGGGCATGAAGATCACTCAGATAGAAAAGAATGTTAGTGCATTGTCAAAGCAAGTAAAGATGTTGGAGGTCCAATTAAGCCAATTAGCCAACCAAGTAGCGACTCAGCATAAGTCGGGACAATTCCCAAGCCATACCGAAGTCAACCTGAATGCACACTGCAACACCATTCAAGTGGTACATGGCGAGTTCAACATCATTCCTTCAGTAAAACCAGTTGTAGAGACGTCTGCTACTTATGGTTCTAGAAATTTTGTTGCTCCTATTGCTCTTTCAGTCAAAGTATAAGAGAATGAGAAGACTGATCATATCGTAGATATCTTCAAGAAGGTACACATCAATATCCCTCTTCTAGATGCTTTGAGAAATTTGTTGGGTTGTGCTCGAAGTTTGAAAGAAGATGTTTCAAGAAAAAAGAAGTTGAAGAATGTAGAGATGGTGAACTTAGTGGAAGAATGCAGTGATTGACTGCAAAAGAAGTTGACATTAAAGATGAAGGATCCGGGTAGCTTCACCATTCCTGTGAAGATTAGGAGATCGTATTTTTGAGAGAGTGTTATGCGATTCTGGAGCTAGCATAAATTTGATGCCATTCAATTTCTACAAGAAGCTGAAATTGGAAGATTTGAAAGAGGTGTAGATGAAAATCCAGCTTGCCGATAGATCTTGCACCAAGCCACGAGAAATTATTCAAGATGTGCTTGTCAAGGTTGATAATTTGGTGTTTCCTGCTGATTTTATGGTGTTGGATATGCCCAAAGACCCTAAGATGCCTTTAATCTTGGGAAGATCATTTCTTGCTACTTATGAGGCTGAGCTAGATGTGAAGAGAGACATAATGACTTTGGGAGTTGATAGAAAATGAGTTATAGTTTGAAATCCCCCACCAAAGGAAGCCCTGCAGTGTGAAGATGTAAGCTTGGTTGATAGCTTTATGGATGGTATGAATGTTGAGCTAGACGAAAAACATGTGATAGAGGCGCCCCAACTACATGTTCCTAAAGCTAAAAATGTGCAGCCGTTGGAGATGTGCATGATTTTGCAAGATGATGGGGGACTTTTTGCAGCTTCAGCTCTCAAGAAGAAGAGAGTGAAATTTCGGGTCGTTCGAAAGAAGAATGTGAAGGGAACCATACTAGTTGAAGTTGTGCATGTAAAGAAAGTAGTGGCAGTGGACAACATTCCTAAAAAAGGAAGAACTTATTGTTGATTTGAGTGTTGCTTAAGACCTCATTGACTGTTGAGGTATTGTCTAGCTATAGACGTTAAATAAAGTACTAGATGGGAGGTAACCCATCATTTTTATTACTTTGTTTATTTTTGTTTTCTTTTGTTTTAGTATTCTAACATGTAGAAAGGAGTTTTGGAGCACAAAGACAAGTTGAGACAATCCAATGCCATTTTCAAGATCATTTCCTCCATGTTAGCACGGTGAGTTCATTCCAAACACATCTTTTATTTGGTTCCTTCCAAACTTATTCTCATTGCAGTTGAATAAGTTTGGGAGAGGGAGATAGATATGATATGCTTGGCACATGTGTTTTTTATTTTTATTTTGGCGTCAGTTCTTTATGTTTAGTTATTTATAGAGTCGTGTCTTGTGAACTCGTGAGATGTTGATGATGAAAAATGTGCTTATTTGTGAAAACTTGAATGCATTCGACTTCTTATGAGTTGTATAAATCAATGTGCACTTCTGATTGAAGTAGATTAAAGCATGAACAGTCTTATGAGATCTTAAGTTTGAAAATGTTGTATCATTGCACAGTTCATTCTTTGATGAGTGTTTGTTATGTATGCATCTGTGTCTCTAGAACTTGACATGATTTTTTATCGAGTTGTTTGAGTATGTAAAGGATTTAGATATGATTTAAGGTCATTCGTTCTTAGCCACATGATTTTCCTAAACATTAACCCAGAAAAATCAACCGTTACTAGCCAATGTTGAGCCATAATTGCCTTTTGTTCATAAACTTGGATGATATGAGGTTTGGATGGTGAATAATAGAATTCATTTTGATGAGTAGTGATGATTTGGGTGGAGGAATGGATATGGTTTGGTGCTTAAATGTTTTGTCATTCAATAAGCTTTGAAAAAGAGAGAGAGAGAGAGAGAGAGAGAGAGAGAGAGAGAGAGAGAGAGAGAGAGAGAGAGAGAGAGAGAGAGAGAAGAAGAAGAAGAAAAAAAGAATGAAAAATCCAAACTTAAATAGATAACAATTGAGATTTTTTGTCATTTGTTGGCCTAATTATTTGAATATTGTAAAGAATAAGAGAATGATGAAGTGTGTACAAAGTACATGAAAATTGGGAGATTTTAGAGATGATTGGGTGAATTGGAAAAGTTAGAAGATGAATTTTTGTATCCATACTTGGGTTTAAAAGAGAAAGGTGTGAGTGGTTTGAAGTTGCTAAGTCACTTAGCCAAAGTTTCCTAACCTTTGACCAATATCCCTACATTACATCCTAAATTATTACAATCAGAAACATTTTCAAAAGCAGCTTCTAGAATGCTGAAAATATCGTCCGAAAAAATTAGTGAACCCAGATTCTTTGTAAACTTTAGATAAATTATCACTGTCAATTTTGAAATAAATTATTTCCATGATTATTCGATACGCGTTTGTATTTTTTTGTATATTTGTAGTTGTTGATTACATATATTTTTTCAATACTTATGATTATGCAAACAATAATGGAAGAAACTCCAAAATGCTAATGAAAAAAATTTAGGACCCCTATTTTTCATTTCGCCATAGCCCCTCGATATGTCAGGGTGACCTTGTTCTCAATTCCCCAATCCCCAACTAAAACTAATAACAAGTCCTTACATTTGATGGAAAAAAAAAATATCCATGCATATAAATTCAATAGAAATCAAGCGACATTAAAACTTTAGGCGTAAGCTATTGTTTGCATCCTAAATTATTTCCATTTTTTAAAATTTATTTCAAACTTACATTTTTGTCAATTAAATACTAAAATTTTGGTCAAAAATTGAAATAAAGATGTCTTGTTATAGATTTAGTTAATTTGGATATAATACAAGAAGAGAAGGCCCAAGTATCCAACCCGAAGAACAAGGTAATTTTTGGCCGGAAAATGCATCATGTGTTAGATTTAATTAATTTTTAAATAGTATATATTTTATAGACAAAAGTGTTAATTTAAAATATTTTTTTTGCAAAATAATGTAATTTGGAATATAAGCTACTCCTCCCGTTTCTGAATAAGTGTCATTCTAACAATTTAATTTTATTTCAAAAAAAAGTGTCATTCTACAAATTCAAGACAAAAAATCATATTTTTTACACATTTATCCCCATTTAATGCATTTATACATATATATTTAACTCATTTAATGTATTCACACAAACTCAATTAATTTATTGATCTGTGTGCATTTCATCCAAAATGACACTTAATTAGAAATGAAAGGGATATATTTTACCCTAGTCATGCAATAATTTAAAATTGTCACACTGCACGAATACACTTAATTGTGTAACTCCAGTCGTGTAGTATAAACTTGAATTGTTGCACAACTACGCTCAATCGTGTACCATTATTTCGTGCAACAGTATGTAAATTTATAATGGTGCACGAATAGATTTAGTCGTGCACTCTACTTGTGTAACAATATTATTTTATACTGTTACATGATCATATCTCATTAATGCACTAAAATAGTGCACTTTAATCGTGCATCTCACAATTTAAATGAAAAGTGATCATAAATAATCTTTTTGACTAAAAACATAATTTACTAAATAAAAATGATTATTTTTATATATTATCAATTTACCCAAACTCTAAATATGACCCTCAAAATCTATTCTGTGATTTTCTGGGCGTGCACGGTACACCGTACCACATGTAAACCTAACTCTATTGACAAAAAATTTCACACGTGCCGTCATTTTACCGATTTCGCTTTCACACACGTTCTGCATTTATTTATTTATTTATTTCTGTCTAGTAATTGGAATTTTGAATTTTCACAATGAATTAATTTTGTCGCTATAGTGCATTCACGATTCTTCTATTCCTCTTGAAATAAAATTTATTTTCCTGAAGAAATACCATTGACCTCAAGCTTGGCGCGTTTACCCCTTTTTTTTTTTTTTCTATCTACGTTTTAAAATTTTATTTTTCTATTTCACCAGAAAGAAACTTTTTTTGATAGTTAACTTTAGAAATATTGACTTTAACTAAGTAGGGAGTAGGGACTGATAAATATGTACACAAATAACTGAGCCAAAATATATTAATTGTTGAAATTTATTTGAATTTAAATTTTTTAATTATGAACTGAAGATCATGTTATTATATTCTTAGGTGATATATTTGTTTTCAAAGCCTGGTATTAATTAAGTTTTTATTTTAGTCAAATGGAAAATTAATTTAATTTTTTTAATTTGTAATTTTACAGTTTGGAAACAACATAAGAATATATGAGCACAAAGGCAAAAGACCAAGTGAAATTAATTATGGATTTCTTTAATTTGTACATTGCTTAATTACATTAATAAATATTGACTTTGTCTTGATCAAAGTAGTTAGCAACAATAATTAGTTCCAAATTGCCACGGATGTATTAATTGGCTGACTAATTTGCCACTGCAGGAAACATTAGAATGACGCTTTTGCCTTTGAGAATAATTAAAACTAGGTTTTAACAGCTAAAATTTAGTGCAAATTAATCTATCGAACTTGCAAAAGAATCAACTCATTAATAGTAATTCAATTTATTTTCTAGTTAAGAATATTTCTAGTGAAGAACTTGTAAAAGAATGTCACAGGAGATCTTGTGAAGAACTAAGAAATGATGAAACAAAAAAAGTACAAAATAAACAAGTAAATTTTCTAGAGAAAAACACAAATATCTATCAAATTAGCCAATTAACATGCACAATTGATAATAAATTCAATACAAATCAAACACAATGTATCTACACACAAACAATAAAGTATCACTAGCATTTTTTGCACTTTTATTATCAAAATTAATGATTACTATTTCTAACTACATATATGTTATCACTTATATATTAATTTAAAATGCCCCCCTTATTAATCCTTCGGGCATGCTACAACACAAACACACATATGTATAGACACTCAACATGCCATATGTACTTTATAATGCGAAACATATACATATATATATATATATGTATATTAATTTTGTTATTTATAGTGCAAAGCATTATTAGTGCATGCACGTGTGACATATTTAAGGTTAGAACAATATAAAATTTGCACCAAGGCATATGATATTAAAAAAAATGGAAGAAAATATATGTGTAATCTACAATTTTTTCCCCTTCTCTTGTCCTTTTCTCTAGCATGATTACATGATTAATTTTCTTTCATGTACTAGGTTTCTTAAATACGTACAGCCCCTATTACAGAAAGGGGCAACCTCGTCATTTCAATACCCTAATTAATTATTCAGGTATGTTATATTTGTCCTCAGCTGGACCAAGAAAGCTCTTTTAAATTTTCTTTATCACGGAGAAGGAAATAAAACACTAGTTTTTATTATTTTTAAGGTAAAAAACACATATATCCTCTAACTCCTATTTTTAATATCGTTATTTCAGATTTCATTTTCAACTGCACATGATATATATTATGCCTTTATTATTAAAAATGTAAAATATATTGATTCAAATATATATATACAGAATTAAACTATCATTTTTTCTATATATCTTATCTTGTAATTAAATTCCATAATTTATACTTGGTGTGATTAATTATATATAGCTTATATAAACGGTATATATAGTATGGACATTAGTTTGATAATCGATCGTCACCATACATATACATACGTGTTTGCGTGCGTGTGTATATATATATACACATATATATTTATTTATTTATATTATTCATATATAGGAATAAGTCTTGATAAATTAAATACTATTGCTCATCTTTTGTTTCTTCATTCTGATCTGAGAAGGCGATTAATTACAGAGACAAACACCACTCTCTTTGGAAAGAGAAACAAGTAGAGAGAGAAGGAGAAAGGACAGACTCGAAACAGCAGAGAGAGAGAGAGAGAGAGAGAGAGAGAGAGAGAGAGAGAGAGAGAGAGAGAGGGGGGGGGGGGGGGGGGGGGGGAATTGAGAACTCAAAAGAATTGTTTTTGTTTCTTTTTACGAATCCCGCAGAAGAAGAAAACGATGTCTGAGGGCTATGCACCCTTTTACCACCTGCAACTATAAGAGGTATGTACATGTATACTCGATTTGATAAAGCTGAATCTTTTCTATGTGTGAACCACAACATATTTTTCAAAATTAAAAAGAAAAGAAAAGAAAAGGCAGCACTAATTTGATGCTTTCACTTTTACTTCTCACTTCCCTTTTTATTCTTCTCTTTCATTTCCATTTTTTCCCCTTATCCTCATCTCATTATTTCTGGCTAATTTCTTTGAGGAGATCGAAATCTTTAATTTTCTCGATTTTATCGTGCAAAAAAGCAGCTGATTGAAGAAGGTGTGGAATTAATGAGAGGAGGTAAACAAGTTGTGATGACGAAGAAGAAGAAGATAGTGATATGGGAATAGCGACGCCATCAATCCATTCTCTTCAATTCCTGGACAAGCAAAATTTCTCAGATTCTATGTCCCAAGATTTTCACCAAAATATTTTCAATTTCTCGAATGGATTTGAGAGATCGCAACAACAACAGCAGCAGCAGATCCGAAGGGATAAACTGAGGACTCCGCCACCTCCGCCTCCGCCGTTAGTCGGCATGGAAGAAGATGGGCTTCCGAGTTACGAAAGCGGCGGTATATTATCGGAAATGTTCAATTTCTCATCTGTTGGAGCTCCCACGGCTACGGAATTGCTAGAGACACAGCTGGCTCAGTCCTACCGGAATCCGAGGGCGGTGGATTGGTTTTCGCACCGCCAAGGTGCGGTGGCGGACGGTGGTTTGGGAGATTCCAAGAATCAGACTGGAGTAGTCAACGACACTGCATCTTATAATCATCAGATTTCAAGCATTAATGCCGATTCAGCTGCAGCCATGCAGCTTTTTCTGATGAATCCGCAGCAGCAGCAGCAGCAAAGATCGCCATCTCCATCTCCGCCGTCTACTTCCTCCAGTCTCCATATGCTGCTCCCCTCCTTCCACGCCCCCACCGGAGGGCCTTATGGTCAATTCACGTGGGGTCCGAACGCCGGGAACAACCCTAATGAAATTCATCAAGGGCTTTCTTTGTCGCTGTCGTCGGAGGCGGCCAAGGTGGAGGGGTTGAGGCTGGGAGAGGGTGGGATGCTGCTCTTCGGCCAAGGCGGAGGATCAGCTCCTCCAGCGGCGTATCAGTTCAAGAATTTCAGCGGCGGCGGAGTTAGCCAGAACCGCCAGCTAGGGTTGGGAACTTCTTTTAATGGTGTCAATATATTGAGTAATTCCAAGTATGTAAAGGCAGCGCAGGATTTGTTGGAGGAATTCTGTAGTGTTGGTAGGGGTCACTTCAAGAAAAACAAACACAACAAAACCCCAACTGGCGGCGCCACCACAGGTGGCGGCGGAGGAAATTCTTCGTCTTCGTCCAAAGATCTCCCTCCTTTATCCGCTTCGGACAGGCTTGAGCATCAAAGAAGAAAGGTCAAACTATCATCTATGCTTGATGAGGCAAGTCTTCTCTCTCTCTCTCTCTCAA
The DNA here is from genome assembly GCA_026008535.1 of Perilla frutescens. NCBI lineage: Eukaryota > Viridiplantae > Streptophyta > Magnoliopsida > Lamiales > Lamiaceae > Perilla > Perilla frutescens. Next base: position 49,843,932 of record BRKX01000015.1, read on the forward strand.
GTTAACCAATCATTGTCGATTAATTGTCTATTTTTTTTAAGAAATCAACGGGGGAACGCGGAAAATTCCGGCTAGCGACGTGCATTATTATATTATTGCCGGCCAATGAGACAAGCTCCAATAATTTGAATTCGTAAAATGTGAAATATTATATTTGTACCTACTAATTAAAATATTATTGTAAATATAGTTAGGGCTGAATGGATTTATAGTTTTGGTGAGATGACACGAGTGGCTAACCACTCAGCGGGAAAAATGTTTCCATCTGATTACGATGTTGTAGCCAACCATCATTACAGGTAGATTAAAACAAATCTTGCTGCAAGCTCTAACTTCTAACACTAGGAGTGACAATTAATATTTTAATCAAATAATTTCGACTTTAAAAATTGAGTTTTCTTGCATCGATCTCACCATATATATACACACACACATATTATATTATGCACTCGATTAATGAAATAAAATAAAAAATTGCAGGTAGACAGAAGGTACAACCATTACTGCGAGCAGATGCAAATGGTGGTGAATTCGTTCGACATGGTAATTGGGTTCGGGGCGGCGGCGCCGTACACCAGCTTAGCTCAGAAAGCGATGTCGCGGCATTTCCGGTGCCTGAGAGACGCCATCTCGGAGCAGTTGAAGCAGAGCTGCGAGCAGTTAGGGGAGAAAGACGGCATGAAATCCGGCATAACAAAAGGCGAAACGCCTCGCCTTAAATTCTTGGAGCAAAGCTTAAGACAGCAACGAGCATTCCATCAAATGGGAATGATGGAGCAAGAAGCATGGCGGCCTCAACGCGGCTTGCCCGAACGCTCCGTCAGCATTCTCAGAGCTTGGCTTTTCGAGCATTTCCTAAATCCGTTAGTTCTTTCTTTCTTTCTTTCTTTCTATTATGTTCGCATGTCTTAATATTAGATTTTAGTCCGACCTTTTAAGCACACGAGATTTCCTGTTGCATTCTCTGTGTTACACTTCGCCTTTGCATTTTCAAATTACGAGTTTTTCTTTTTTTTTCCTTTAATTTTATATTTTTCTGTGATTTAGTTTAATTCTAAAATTATTTTTTAGGATTCACCCCGTCTAATCAGGATATATAATTATTTTTTAATATTCAATTTTGAGTTTTAAATCAATAATTCATTTTTATGGTTAATTATTTGAAAATTCAATTTTATTATGTTTTAATTCATTTTTTTTTGTTGATAAATGTTGACTATTATTATTTATGTTATAATTAATTTTTATTATAAAATAAATATTATTAAAATCATAAATTTGATAGAGAAACACGAAGAAATGCAACATAAAATTAATTTGAACTGCCTTTTAAGTGATAAAAAAAATGTAATCGTCTTTCATAAATAAGAGTTTAATATGTGAACTTCTGAATTTACTACAAGTCAGCGTCTGGTTGATTTTTGAACTTTGAATAGCTTACGTGTATTTTTTTTTTTTTTGTTCAAATAATTAAAATGACACGTAGACTAAATTTGTGGTGAGTTGAAAAAGTTGGGTATTAAATTATTATTTATGCAAGGTGGTGATGAAAGAGTAGGCTAAAAATTGATATTAACCATATGTATTTGAAAATATTTGTTATTGGATCGTGAAAAAAAGGAAGAAATTAATCATTTTTTCTCGGAATTCTATGATAAGACATCTGATTAACTTTCGATCGTAGCTTATAACTACTGCATGTAATAGCTGTTTACTCTCATGGAAAAGCTGAAAAAGGTTGCATTTTTGTTTACATATTCATTCCTTTTTTTTCTGTTAATACTGGTTATCATTCACCTCTCTCAAAGTACGTATAAAAGCACGATACAATATTCTAATATGTATTTTACAAGTACAAATTAAAAGTTAAAGTGAGAAATTACATAAAAGAAAGACAGTAAATTTTTGTCTGAGACAGCATTATGGTATGAGAGAAAGTACGATGAAAATAGTAAAAAAGAAGGTTGCAGAGAGCGTGCAGCGGCAGTTTACTTTACTTCTGAAGCCATTGCTGCTGCCTGCTACTGTTGTGAGATCCTTCATAGATTCTCACACCAATTGATTAATCCAGTAAATAATTAATAAACAAGCCTCATATATGCTTATCAATGAAATGAAATGAAATTATATATTATTAATTCTGTTTGATTCAGGTATCCAAGTGACGCAGATAAGCACCTACTGGCTCGACAGACTGGTCTATCAAGAAGCCAGGTAAATGTCTTCAACTTCGTTTATATATATTATATATATATGCATATATATATATAGTTATGATTGCATATATATATAGGACATTTGGTTTGAGACGAAAATGGATTTTGAATAATTGAGAAGAATCTTGATTGTGGGTAGTGAATCTATGAAAGTAAGAAGAGTAATAAAGAAAGGTCTGAAATGAATGTGCAATGTTGGTATTTTTAGTTTCTTGAATTGAAGAAAAGACAAGCCATTTTTCGTAATCCTTTTTCATTGTTTCTTTGGATTCTTTTCCACAAAGACAAAAATTCTGAATCGGAGAAAAAATTGCTGCCAATAATGGTACCAGTGTCAAGTACAGAGGACTCTCAGACATCATAGTCTCTCTCTCTCTCTCTCTCTCTCTCTCTCTCTCTCTCTCAGAGATTTCAAAATATTTTAAGCTACTAGATTCAGAAGATAATTGGAAAAGTAATTAAATGATATAACTATTTTTTGTGAAGTAATTAATGATTAAATTATGTGTATATCTGTGTATTTATATTTAAGTTACTGATGAGAATTTGTTTTTACTGTAGAAATTAAAATCATATTTTGAGAATGTAAAAATACATAAGATAGTGTTACTTGGGAAATTAACACAAATAAAACAGGTACACCCCCTATATATAAAAATTAAAAAAAAACTATTAGAATAATATTATTAACAATGCTAATTAATAAATTGCCTATATATTTACTTGTGGTATATATATACTATTCTTTTCTAATTATGATGGTAGTTGAATCTTATAAGTAGTCATATATAATCCAATAATTCTTTTAGTGAATAATTAAGGTATAGTATATATGATAAACAATTCTCGTAATTATCTATTCTGATTATTTATATATCTTTGAAATGAAAAATTAAAAACCCCTCAATCAAATGCGGAAAAGAAATTAAAAATAATAAAGGAACCATTTTAACAACTTGATATGTACGTAATGACAATTACACCAGTGCAGCGCACACATCGATGCATGGTAAACATAGATATTTTATTATTTTTATTTTTATTCTATTTTGTATGTGATTTAATTCGTGCATTTGGTGATATCATTTAAATGCATGTCTGTTACTCGGTCTACAAATCATAAGTACGTATTATTTATAACTCTGAGAAATATATATATTAAAATGTTTGATGAATATTCTGGGTAAAGTATAAATTACATATAATTACATTTCTTGTTTTGATTCTTTAAAATAAAAATTAATCTATACCTATGATATGAATTTTTTAACTTCTAAGTTCTAATTATATATATATATATATACGTATATGAGCACCCTATTAAGAATGCTGTTCCATCTTCAATTATTTCTCCTAATGTGATGTAGGAATATAAAACACTGTTCACCATGCAGATTATTTCGTCTCACGTTGTGGATCGGTTTATTTTATTAGTCTACATCTAAAGTGATCTTTGAAATCATTCACGATAATACCCTTAGGTAGAGATCCATAGCAGTTCGTGTTCATGTAATCATCTTTTGTCAATACGATAAGTTTTGACACCAACACGATATAAGAAGAATGTGTCTTGGTATTAGTCAGCGCAACATAACACATTAATTATAACAATAATTATGATAGTAATAAATATATATATATTGTTTATATTTTAGTGCCACAGAGCATCTCAAAAAGATGCTGTAAACTCCATATTTGACACGAAATGCAGCAAAAAAATAGCTCCAAGGGCTACTCTAAATCCTATCTATATATATTTCCCAACCTTGAACAAGTGTTTAAATAAAGAAACACTGCTCATGTGATGTATTTTTTTTTTATTTAATAGGTTAATTATATTTCAATTCTTCCTTTCTTTTCTATCTCCTTTTTTCCACCTCATTTCTTTTTCCTTTTTTGAATTTCTTTTAATATTTGAATCATTTTATTTTTAATTGTTAATTTTTTTTCTTTTAAGTGTAAAAATATAAAATTGTACATCAATTATATAAAAAAACTCATAATTTTTTTTTTAATGTTGATATTAAAATGGAATTTAATAAAATAACTAAACATAAAAACATTGAAAATACAAATAAATCATTGAAACTTCAAATAAAGCAATACAATAATTTATATTTTTATTTTTGCAATAACAACAACAACAACAACAACAACAACAACAACAACAACAACAACAATAATAATAATAATAATAATAATAATAATAATAATAATAATAATAATAAATGAACATTATGGAATATTGCTTTTTATTGCAGAATTTAGACACAAATTATGTTGTAAAATAAAATTGAAGTTGCTGTAAAATCAAACAACGGTTGGAGATGACCTAACATATTATTATTACACACATGTGCACTAACAGCTAGCAGATTATTAAGCAATCCATTATGTTTTATCAATTGACATGAATATGAACACGAAGTCATGAACATCATAGAAAGCTTTTCGTATCCTAATCACATGAATACAATAACAACATGAATATAATAAATTTAAATAATAATCCAACGTTTGCATAAGTAGCATTTTAGCACTAATAAAATTCTCCGGCACACATGGACTGTCAGAAATTAATTTCCACATCATTTTAATAAATAGGACAAAAATCCATTTAAGATCTCTGGTAGTCCATGTCAACATTTAACCTTCCAAAAAATTACTTAGTGCTAAAATGTTAACTATACAAACATTAAATAATGATGTGTTACTTTTTTAGTTTCGTGCTAAAAATATAAAAAGGGAAAAACCTTAGGTGCTGATATGTATTTATTTAAGTATCCGATTAACTATCTGCCCAGCCTAGAGTGACCATCCTCTTTGTCAGTCTATCCAAGTAGGCCAGTACAATCACTGTTGATAAAATGATCCAGTATAGCTACTAGCTAGACAGACATACATTATATGTATCGATGTATGTATAGAGAGAGAAAGACACAGACACAGACACAGACACAGACACAGACACAGACGTGTATATCTGTGGTCTGTTTTCTCATTAAGCTCTGAATGTGGGCAGATAACATCATTAAATTTACGTTACGTGCCATCATCAATATTAGTAGATTCCAATAATATATACAAGATCATGATCACTGATCAGAGTCAGAGACACAATCTTAACTGGTTTAGTGTTAATTAATTTTGTAGGTTTCAAACTGGTTCATTAATGCCAGGGTCCGCCTCTGGAAACCCATGGTAGAAGAGATGTACCTACAGGAAGCCAAAGATGGGTCAGACGACCAAACCGCCACCACCACCGCCACCGCCGCCGCCGCACAAGCTGCCAAAAGATCCGAAATCAATGTGCGTGAAAGCGACCCTTCATTCGTGTCATTTAATGCCTCGGAAAACCACCCGGACGACAGCAATAATCATGTCTCTCTCCCAACCTCCTCCTCCTCCTCCGCCGCGCCGCCGCCGCAGCAATGCTTCCCGGCGGCCATGCACGAGGGGGAGGCGTGCCGGAAGCATCCGGCGGCGTTGATTAGGTTTGGCACGAGTTCGGGTGACGTGTCGCTGACGCTAGGGCTACGTCACGCCGGCGGGAATATGCCGGAGAAGAGTTCTTTCTCGGTTGGAGACTTTGGCGGCTGTTAAATTAATTAATGATGATTAATTAATTGAGCAAATGGATAAATTGAATCTCTTTTATCGTTTTAATTATTTTTTGGTTTTGTTTCTCCTACAGAATTAAAAAAAACACACATATTGAGAGCGTAGAAACTAATGTTAGCAAGGAGATAGTGTGAGTTTTATTGTAATTGTATAGTTCTTTTTTTTTTTTGTTCTTTTTTTTTATTATTTTGCACCTTTTGTACATCTCAATTCCTATATTTTTATTAGGCTTCTATTTAAATGCTTTTAACATTTTTTTTTTTAGGTTATATCAATTAATTTCCAGTAAAACAATATATTGCACGTGCAGTGTACGGTAATTATATAAAAAAATTGAGAAATAATATCTTACCTTAAAATAAGCAGAAACTATTACTGCTTGTCAATGTAACTGTTAGTTTGGGCATTGAACAATTTACAATTTCATTAATTTAGAACATCGGTCGACTCTATTGTAGAGTTCCTTTAACTTATATATTGTAAAGGAAGATGTTGTATGGGACGGTGGGAGTAATTAAAATCATCAATTCTACATTTCATTCAACGATGAAATATTTTAATTTTATACTTTCTAATATTGATTTTTTCTATTAAATTATTATACATGTAGCATATATGTTTTCAAATATATTTACGTTTAATATTTACTATTATTTAATAAAATTAAAAGAAAATTAAAAATATTAAAAAGAAAAAAGGTATGGTGGAAGACTTTTAAGCATAACCATCTATTACACCTGAGCGGAGTTTTTTTTCTTTCTTTTTGTGATTTTATAATCTATTATATATTTCACGGAAAAACTTAATATTTGTTGGGTATCAGGCCTGGCTAGGGTTCACCACTTGCTTTCCCGACCTCGGCGGTCTACCACACTCGCTGCTCAAGCAGCTTGGGACTTAGGATTTAGGTTTAGCCTTCAAAGTAGCAGCCTCAGACGCTAGATCTAGTAGATCTAGGGCTTCTTCTTCACAGGCTTAGCCACATCAAGTGTAGATCTGCAGGGACAGAGGCACGATAAAGGTGAGATCAAGGTATATACAGAAATAAAGACCAACAGGAACCAGTAACATATGTATATATATAAAAATAGGGAGGAATTTGTGATAAGAGTGCCCCAAGGGCAATGGTGGGCTCAGATTCTCCCAGGGGCGGCGGCAACAGTAACTCCGGCGACAGGTCAGACCCAGACCAAGAGGGGATGGTGAGATGATAGGCTTGAAGCTCTCACGGGAGGGTTTCAACTCACAAAATACCCTGCCGCCACTACTCACAGGCCAAACAGGAATCCGCAGACAGGATTCCGGCCAAAAACACCGGTGAACGGACAGAGGTAAGTCGGAGAAGAAGATTAGATTAGGGTTTACTGTGAGGCTCATTGTGAAAGGGAAACGGCGCAGCATAAGTAGAGAGGTTAGGAAGTAAATAAGGAAAATTAGGGTTAGGGTAGATAATAAGAAGGGTACCGCGGGTCGGGTTAGGGTTTCAGGGTTTAGGGCCTGTTGGGCTTAAAGAGAAAAACAAAGAAGGGACAAACAGATGGGCCAGAAAAGAAAAAGAGCAAATTGGGCCAACATTCCACATATCCACCTTTGGCCCTATTTGGTCTGTTCTGTCACCATGGAGGTACCTGCCATGAACTTGAGATTTTCATCATTGCCATTATTTTTACTCATTACTTATCTTTGAAGATAAGATCAGAGAGAGAGAGATGTGAAGCTATGCGCTTCATTCTCAGCCTCACACCACTTGAGGCCAACCCCGAGTACACTGACTCCAGTCAGACTATGACCTTCCCAGTCAAGAGCACTTATGTGGCTAGAACCAAGAAGAGAGGGGGAAGAGAGAGAGAGAGAGAGAGAGAGAGAGAGAGAGAGAGAGAGCCCTTTTGGGCTGATCAGGATCCCACATAAGTGATCATGGGATCCACCCTTTTCAGATCTTTAGGTTATCATGTTTATAGCCTTTTTACAGGCTTCTAATTTTGCCAGAGGTAGGACTTTAGTTCCCATGTCTGCAGGATTGTACTCAGATGGGATTTATCCAAAAGAATTTCTCCTTTTTCCACAACATCACGGATAAAATGAAACCGCACATCAATATGCTTTGTCCTGTCATGGAAAACAGGGTTTTTGCACAGCTGAATAGCAGACTGGCTGTCAGAATATAGGCATGGTATATCATAAATATATTTAATCTCAGATAGGACACCCTTTAGCCAAATAGCTTCTTTTACAGCCTCAGTTGCAGCAATATATTCAGATTCAGTAGAAGACAAGGCAACAATGCTCTGCAATTGAGATTTCCAGCTAATGCATGCATCACATATAGTAAAAGCATAGGATGTAGTAGATTTCCTTTGATCCCTATCATTGGCATAGTTAGAGTCAACATATCCCACACATTGAACACCATTAGAGGATTTAGAAAATAATAATCCATGTGACATAGTGTGTTTCAAATATCTTAACAGCCATTTCAAAGCCTCCCAATGGGGCATTCCAGGATTAGCCATGAATCTACTCAAGCAAGACACAGCATAAGCAATATCAGGTCTTGTGCTAATCATTAAATACATCACAGATCCAATAGCATTAGCATAAGGAACACATTGCATTTCTTTTATTTCAGATTCAGTTCTGGGACATTGATCTTTACTTAGAATAAAATGAGAGGCAAGAGGCACAGATACAGGTTTACTGCTATCCATATTAAATTTTTTCAAGACTTGTTCAGTGTAAGCAGTTTGATGCAATTTAAGAGTATGATTTGTTCTATCTCTATCTATGTTCATGCCAAGAATTTTCTTTGCATCACCAAGATCCTTCATATCAAAATTAGCACACAAGCAAGATTGAATATGCTTCACAGTATTCAGGCAAGGACTAATCAGAAGCATGTCATCAACATAAAGAAGAAGGAACACAGGTACTCCAGATTTCATATAGTATAAGCAGTGGTCAAATTTACTTCTAGTGAAGTTCAAACTTTGCATGCATTTGTCAAATTTGATGTTCCATTGTCTTGGGGATTGTTTTAAACCATACAAAGATTTTTTCAATAAACATACATGGTTTGGATGGTTTTTATCAATGTAGCCTTCAGATTGATGCATATATATGTTGTTTTCAAGCTCACCATGCAAAAAGGCAGTTGTAACATCCATTTGTTTCAGTTCCCAATCAAAATGAGCAGTTAATGCAAGCATTATTCTTACAATTGTAAATTTAACCATAGGAGCAAAGATCTCATTGTAATCAATCATTTCCTTTTGAGTGAATCCTTTAGCTACAAGCATTGCTTTGTATCTAACATTGTTTATTTCTTGCTTGATTTTAAAGAGCCACTTGCATTCAACAACAGAACAAGATTCAGGTTTTTCAACTAATATCCAAGTATTGTTATCATGCAAGGATTTCATTTCAGAATTCATAGCATTGATCCATTTATCAGAATCCACAGACTTGACAGCTTCTTTGTAAGATTTAGGCTCAGTTTGATCCACATTATTGAATACATTAAAGGCATACATGGACAGATTGTAATCATCATACTTGGCAGGCACATTAACATTTCTTCTAGGTCTATCCCTAGCAAGTTGATAATTACTCAAGTCATTCATAGTGGGCACAGGTTCAGGGGTAGATTCAGATTCATTTGAGCTAGTTTCAGGATCAGATATAACCATATTATCACTGTCATTATTTGAGGCTGAGTCATCAGGATTAATATCATCAATTGAGGCATCATTAACAACAGGTTCAGGTATGGAGATGGAGGGATCATCCATCTTATTATCATTATTAGAAGAAAACAAGTAGTCATCAAAATTTTTATTCAAGATTTGCAAATTTTCCACATGTTTAGATGTAGCTGAGAGTACCTTTTCAGGTATGCAAGGAAAGTCAAGCTCATTAAACATCACATCTCTACTTATGCAAGTTTTAAAACCAGGAACACTCTTATCCCATAATCTATAACCTTTAATACCTTCAGGATAACCAAGGAAGACACATTTTCTTGCTCTGGGGTCAAGTTTACTCAGTTTTTGATGCACATAGGCAGCACAGCCAAAGATTCTCAGATTATTCAAGCAAATAGGTTTGTTATGAAACACAGATTCAGGAAGTTTACCATGCAAAGGAACAGATGGGGATCTATTAACCAAGTAACATGCAGTCATTAAAGCTTCACCCCAAAAAGGTTTTTCAAGACCAGAGGCAATTAACAAGCTTCTTACTTTATCAAGCAATGTCCTATTCATTCTTTCAGCCACTCCATTTTGCTGTGGAGTGTATGGAACAGTCTTATGTCTTTTGATTCCTCTAATAGAGCACCAATGGTCCATGGCTTGATTACAAAATTCTAGACCATTATCAGTTCTAAGACATTTTATACTCTTATTAGTTTGAGTTTGAATTTCTGTAGCCCATTTAGAAAATTTAGTAAACACATCAGATTTGTTTTTCATTAAGAACACCCAAGTTTTTCTGGAAAAATCATCAATTATAGATAAGAAGAAAACATTTCCACCATGAGTTGGATCCCTTGCAGGACCCCATACATCAGCATGCAGGTATTCAAGTATTTCAGAGCTAACATGCTTTCTTGGATAAGGAATGGTAGCAGGCAGAGACACTTTATGATGTTTACCAAGCACACAGGGTTCACAGAAGGTCACATTAGATATTTTATCATTTCCAAAAGCACCAGCTTTACTCAGGATTTCCAAACCTTTATTACTCATGTGACCTAACCTAGTATGCCAAATGGCAGTTTTATCATGTTGAACAACATTAACAATAGGCAAAGGGACAGATTCAGCAGTCACCGCATACAAATCACCCTTTCTTGGAGCATTGAAGTATAACATTGAATCCTTTTCAAATTTAAATCTTAAATTGTTCACAGAACCATCAATCATATGATCAGCAATTTTAGACACAGAGAGCAGGTTGAATTTTAATTTTGGAACATATCTTACTTCATTCAAGGTTAACATAGATCCATTTTCAAACTTTAAGCATACATCTCCCTTTCCAAGGATTTCACAGTTTTGGCCATCAGCCAATGCAACATGCCCAGAGTTCATGAAGTTTAAATTATAAAACATGTCCTTAAAAGGGGTAACATGAAATGTGCAACCAGAATCAATCAACCACTCATTATTATGCACATTTTTGGAAATAGCATTGGTATAGTTAATAAACTGAAAATCATTTATATCATGTACCATATATATGCCACTGCCATCATAGTTTTCATGCATATTATGGATTTCAGGATCATGAGATGTCAGGCCATAATCATGAGGGTTCAAATCAGACAACTGAGAATTATAGTGCATCACATTATTGGCATGATTATGCATGTAACCTTTGTTCTTTTTAGGCAGCTTGCATCTATTTGAAAAATGACCTGGTTTGCCACAATTCCAACATGTTTTTCTTGGTTTTTGATCTGGAGTTGGGTAATAAGCATGATTTGGAACAATATGACCATGATTATGAGCATGTTTATGAAAATGGGCATGATTAGGAGCATGATTTGATGCATGAGCAGGAAAGTTATACATAGAATCAGAAGAATGAGAAGAATGAGCATAATTTTGATTCATATATTGGTTTTGCCTCATATTCAGTTCTCTATTATGTCTTTCAGCCACCAACACACTTGGATTCTCAGGGTTCACAACAGGCTTTTTAAATTCATGATTTCTGTTATTTACATACATAATGTCATTCTGCAGAGACTTAGATTTAAGTTGCTTTATCTCATTTTCTTTGGTTTTCAGGCAGCTAACAATCATATCACAAGTAACTTTAGAGCCACCATATTTCAAAGCAGTTTTCACATCAGAAAAAGTTTCAGGGATTGAGCCAAGCAAAATTTGAGCAGAATATTTTTCCAAAGTGTCATCACCAGCTAATTTCAGATCCTTTAAAAGTTTTAAAAATTCCTCAATATTAGTGTCAACATCTTTTGCAGGATCCATCTTAAAATTCATAATTTGATTTTGCAAAGAATAAGCAGCTTCTTCAGAGGTAGCAGCATATAAAGTAGTCAGATTCTCCCATAAATCTTTAGCACATTTGTGATGGGATACTTTTCTCACAACAGAACTGTTTAAATTCAACAAAATAGTGGCTCTGGCACTAGCATTCAATTTAATGAGAGGTTTATCAGTTTCTTTTTCATCAATTCTTTCATAAATAGCATCTTGCAGATTTTCTTTTGTTAAAATGCATTCAACACGAGTCTGCCAATCACCAAAGTCATCCTTTCCATTAAAAGGCACAGCATTCAAATTATTCATCATGCCAGAATACACAGAAACACCCAGAAAGCAATAATCCACCTTAAAAAAAGCACTGGGAACACAAAAAAAAAAAACCAAATCACCAGAAAATTCACCAAATACCAAATTTCACCACAAAGGTAACAGACTGACCACCAAAAAATACTTTAGAACAAGAGAGAACACTCCACAGGCCCTAAGAAGGGTGCACAAGGGGAATATAGAGCTGAGGCTATCCCAGTTCTTAGCACAGATTGATCTGTGGAGCAGGGGTTCACTCAGGTCAATCCCAAAACCCTACTAGGCCACCAATTAGACTTAGGAACACTAAGTCTTTATCACAGTAACTCTGCAGGCAGAGTTTTCATATCAGATTCCTTCCAGGAATCACAACAGTAATAAAATATTATCAGAAATGAGCAACGGACTAAGATCAACAAAAACAGGCAGTTAACACCAAAGCAACCCAGAAAACCCCCTTTTTCAACTAATAATCCCTCTACCAAACCAAGCTATCGGGGCAACCCGCTTTGAGGAGACCCAAAGGGGAATCCAGACGGTCCCGACCGTAAGCTAGGTTTTAGGAAGGGCTTGGAATACCAAGAGATTACCAGAAAATTAGGGCGGAAGCAAAAACAGAAAACAGGATCGACAGATACCACAGTTAGGAGTTTTAGGGTTTTCGAGTTATACCAGAGCCGGTCTTCTCAGGTAGGAGAAGACCGGACTTACCAGTTGTTTCAAGCCCAAGGGGGGTGACTCGGCGCGGCCCTTACCGGCGGCGGGGTGAGGTAGATGTAGGCAGGAGGGTGCCCCGACCAGGCTCAACCGTGGCTCTGATACCACTGTTGGGTATCAGGCCTGGCTAGGGTTCACCACTTGCTTTCCCGACCTCGGCGGTCTACCACACTCGCTGCTCAAGTAGCTTGGGACTTAGGATTTAGGTTTAGCCTTCAAGGAAGCAGCCTCAGACGCTAGATCTAGTAGATCTAGGGCTTCTTCTTCACAGGCTTAGCCACATCAAGTGTAGATCTGCAGGGACAGAGGCACGATAAAGGTGAGATCAAGGTATATACAGAAATAAATACCAACAGGAACCAGTAACATATGTATATATGTAAAAATAGGGAGGAATTTGTGATAAGAGTGCCCAAAGGGCAATGGTGGGCTCAGATTCTCCCAGGGGCGGCGGCAACAGTAACTCCGACGACAGGTCAGACCCAGACCAAGAGGGGATGGTGAGATGATAGGCTCGAAGCTCTCACGGGAGGGTTTCAACTCACAAAATACCCTGTCGCCACTACTCACAGGCCAAACAGGAATCCGCAGACAGGATTCCGGCCAAAAACACCGGTGAACGGACAGAGGTAAGTCGGAGAAGAAGATTAGATTAGGGTTTACTGTGAGGCTCATTGTGAAAGGGAAACGGCGCAACATAAGTAGAGAGGTTAGGAAGTAAATAAGGAAAATTAGGGTTAGGGTAGATAATAAGAAGGGTATCGCGGGTCGGGTTAGGGTTTCAGGGTTTAGGGCCTGTTGGGCTTAAAGAGAAAAACAAAGAAGGGACAAACAGATGGGCCAGAAAAGAAAAAGAGCAAATTGGGCCAACATTCCATAATATTAACCATAGAGTTTCTGGGATCTTTTAACATGTATTGTGTATTTAACCTTTGAATCACGAGACTTCTTCGACGGCTTAAGTCGCCTGATGGTCGGAACTTCCTCAACACGTGTAGCACCCTTCCGAGAGCTGAACGTGAATTGTACCATAACCTCTACAACAGCCACAACATGGCTACCACACAAAGCTTTCTCTGGAAACTACTATCCAATACCTCTCAAATGCACTAAGAAAGTGAACCGATCACAAAGAAGGAGAATCAAGAACACTGCTAAGAATTGATCGCATGGAGCTCTCTTCTCTCTCTAGAATTATTTCACAGAAACACTTAGCTACACACAGTAGAAAGTGAGAAACTTAAATATTTCGAGCTAGCAAGTTACGATTAATTTATGAATCAAACTATGTAGCATGTTGAGGTAAACTACTTTTGATACTTTTAACTCATTTATTGCCAAGGTAAGCCTAAAACTTAATTTATCAAATTTCTTCATGACCCACCAGTTTAATTAATTGAAATGACCTGCTCACACTGAAATTCGAGGCGGTTAATAGGGTGTACAAAGTGATCATTAGCACATGATCTCTTAATTGAGAGATGACTCATTTTTTTATAAATTTTGTTAAGCTCACATATATTTTAAATATATATAATCCTTCCATCTCTCTCTCGTTCAAAAGATAGTCAACACACTCTCTTTATATATATATATATATATATATATATATATATATATCAGTTTGAGATTGCATACTTGTATTGAATGTTATCAATAAAGTATTTTGAATTTTTTGTGGCAAAATATAATTACAATATGCTAATATTTAAAAAAAATTATTAATAAAATTAAAATTTAATGTTTTTCTTTTCAATAGTAAGACTCCAATTTTTATAATTAGCATAGGAGTCATAAATATTTAAGATAACCCTAACTGAAATTCATCAAACTTGAGTTGGTATGCATTATTTAAGTTTTTTTTTTTTTGAGTAAAATACAAGGGATCTACTCGAAACGGTGAAAGATCTGTGCAATATTTTCTTAAAGACTGCTGGCCCAAGAAATATTCTTGCTTATTTAAGGCAACCTGTAGAAACATAACATCAACCGTCAAGAATAAGACTTTTATTTTTACATAAAAGAATTGATTTCGGTCTTGGGATAGTTGTTTGCATAAGGTCGAGCTTGCAATTGGATTGGGCCGCCTCTAGTCTATTGGACTGCTGCCAAAAATAGATGGCCCTTCCCAAAAACTTCAAACCACTTTGGGAGCCCATGACTACCCAAAAAATGGACTTTTCGGGTCACCCGTGAACTCACGCCTAAATTTTATGGATTGTCCCGATCTGGCATCTAGCCCATTAGGCCTATGCATTATCTTGGATCGGACCATTTTTGAAAATATTCGTATAATATATGGGAAATTTTAAATACGGGTAATTCTATTCACAGCCTCCGTTTTACTCCTTATAGCCCTCAAACTTAAAATAATAAAAGATTTTTTTAAATATCCTATTTTACCCTTATGGCCAACTCATATTCTCATAGTTAAAACTTAAAATTTCATGTTCCGCCAGCCCAATCTTCTTCAGGAATAAGAAAACAAAATAAATTCCTCAATAAGTGGAATCATTCTTCATAAAAAAAAATCCCTTGAATATCAATATAGAGTAACTGAAATCATTAAAATGCCTTAGAAGACGAGTGCAAAACATAAATTGCCTAGACCAAGTAAAAAACATGAATCTTGAATGAGTTTTGCCAGAAGGATGTGAAGACCAGACAAAAGACAGATGCTCAAGCAGAATCTAGCAATCCGCGGATTCTTTATTCGTTGATATTATAATTCGGTTCTTACCACATATGGTGTTCCACTAATTTGCTAACTTTTTTGCCGATTAAATTAAGAATAGAAAATTGGGGATAGGTGATTGAAGAGTGGAAATAAATAAAAAAATATGCATACGAACGATCCATTAGCAAGCAGAAAAGTTGCAGAGAAGATAATATTATAATGAGATAGTGCAATTTCAGTAGTCGTAGTAGTTCTTGGGATCTTTTCTTCTATGGAGATTCCGACCTTTATTTTTGGGGATTTGTAACATCATATCAACAACTTCATAATTATTTATGTAGAAATTAAAGTTTTTGAAGATTTTTCTTTTTTAATCTTTTTGGGTTGGGGGCTATGAAGTATGGAGATTTTAAAGAATAACATAACATCCTAAAATGATAAATAAAAAGGTAGGGTTACAAGGGTATAATAGAACATTTAATTATTTCTTTTATTTTATTTATTTTTTAGGGCTGCAAAGAGTAAAATGGGAGCTGTGAATAGAATCGCCCTTTAAATACAGTTCAAATTTTACTCTTTACACCTCTTAAAATTAAATAAATTAATAATATAGATTATTTAATGTTCCTTTTTACCCTCGTAGCTCCAGCTCCCATTTATTTTCAAATTTAGATCTCTTATTTTCAACCCCAACAAAGTATATAACCCCCAACGCATGTATATAACCCCCCAATGTCATGTTCTATGAACCATGTTGGCAGCCATTTCAGAATGCATGCGTGACAAATGATGTCGTAGTTATTATTTTCTCTTCTTTTTTGTTGAGATTATCATTTTTTGTTTACTTTTTTAATTTCTAAAATAGAAAAGATGTCGAGAAAATTAACAAAACCGACATCGTTTGTTACACGTGTGTTGACGTAACTGTTTATAGATCAGATACGTCGCATTTAGCCGAAAAAATTGAGGATGTTTAATCATTTACAAATTAAAACATACCGTCCAACTATCCCCTGTTGCCATGATAAATTGGAAAAGAAGCATTAGTTTTTATAAAATATACTATAAATTAAACTATCAACAATTTAAATAAGAGATTAAATATATAAAAAATGTTATACTTCTCATGTGCATATGTTATTTATCTTAAATAAGAGATTAAATATATCAATTGTGCAAGTTTTAGGATTTGAGCATAGTATATGTAGTATGTAATTCTGTGTGACTGAACGTGTTATTCAGTTTGCAGATTAGCTTCACCCGGCAACAAAGATTTACTTAGAAGGAAATAAGATATTTTATTTTGATGATTTCTTTTTTGTGATGCAAATTAGAAATTGAAATATCAAATAATGGCTGTAGAGCAAATACTACCAACTTCTGCAGATGCATATATCACTCAAACTGAAAAAGAAAAGAAAGAAAAAACATGTCTAAATAAAACACAAGCCAATAGCCATGGTAGAATTAAGGTTCATATTTCTTGATCTTATTGACTTCACCTGTAACAGAAATAAAGCATATATATGAAGACAATTATAATTACATTGATTGATCCAAATTAAGGAGAGTTGGATAGAGCCACAACAAGTAACAGTCGAACTAGGCAATACATACAGTCTTGTGTTGTTAGACATCAGCTACATGTGTAGCATCATCAACACAGCAACTCGTTCAAGCTGCGAGTTTTCGTCGGCCCCAAATAGAGAAGCAGCCTCAACTCATCTGTCATGCAATTTTATTGCTCTTCCAGTTTCGATGCTGTCAGGTTATCTGGCTGCTGCTGGAGAATTCCTGCAGATTCTCCGTATGGTCTGATGAAAGTCCGCCTCCACCAGACCTCAAAAGCTCGTTGGAGATTTGGGCAGTTGTCACCACCTTTCAGAAAAATTCCCAACCAAGAAAGCAAAATGCTCTGCTGATCCTCTAATGGAAGTGTGAGGATTGTCCTACCTATTCCTTCCTCCACAACTTTCCGGTCAAATGATCTGCAGCCGTGTTGTAACCAGCTGTAGTCGTTGATCAATGGCTGTAGCCACGTCTTTAGCAACAAATGACGGGTATCCTTAGATGGGAGTAGCTCCCCTCTTCCTATTCCAACAAAGAGCCTTGCAGTAATCATGCTAACATGGTGGCGGGAGACTGTTGGAAGTCCCGTGTGAAGTGAAGCCAGTTCTTGCTGATCAACCCAAATTATGGCAAACTCGTCCGCTGCCTGCCTGTCAGCTAGGATATCAAGCAACCATAGCAGGTTGTCAGCCTCCAGAGCAATCGACTTCACCACTGGCTCACGGCTATCAACAGGCCTGTCGGGAAATTCAGGCTCTGCAGCTTGTTTGAATAGAGACGATAAAGAATCTAGGGAGCTGCTGCACGAGCTGTAAAGAGTCTCATTGCACAAGTCAGAGGAACCTGAGGAGCTAGGAAGACTGTTGTTTTCCCTAAGGAGCTTCAGCACAACGGACTTCATTTCTCGCCTCCCTTTTTCCTCTTTGCTCTTTAGCACTAACTCCAATATGTGAGAAAGGGTGTCTTTAGGTGGCGTTAGAATTTCAGGAGACACTCGTTTCAATACTGGCTTCACTCCGATGCCCTCACCTTCAAGACGCAAGATTGAGGAAACCACTTTCTCTTCTTCCTCTTCTCCCACCCAGGGGACAGCTTCCAAGTACTCCAAACAATATTGGATGCATGACGTGAAGCCAAGCTGTTCACTGACCTATAAGGAAGTTACCAACGGAATTATAACATTTTGTAAAGACTCTCACATAATTAGTAATAAGATAGTTAATATGATGATAGCCTTTGTAGTATTTGAAGTATGGCGTGTTGTAAATAGTACGATGCTGGAAAGAGTGAACAGTCTTTCTGAAAAGAGTTGCATGTTACTTCTGTGGGTAGTACCCCAAGGGGGTAGGATATAATTTTCCCAAAATGCTATAGCATTCATAGCCTTCGACTTATTACCATAGGACAAAGACTGCAAGACTATAGTGAGAATATTTGAGTGAACAAAATGACAATGGATGTTCTCATCCAACATCATAATCTTTAAAAGTATGCAAAAGCCATAACCCTAAACCATGATCCCCGATTTTATAAGAGCCCTGCAATTCATCAAGATTTCACTCATCCCATTGTTACAAAAATCTGGAGTTTGTCTTTGACATACAAGGCTAGTAAGTTGAATATAGAATTAGTGAATGTCACAAATTATTTAGCCAGATAAGACATTCATGAATAGGTACTGCAGAAAATGAATTTAAGAATTACAGTCTTGTATCAACACAAAACTATTCAATTATTGTATATAATAAGTTTTCAAAGGTTAAACTATCTCAAGATAACCTATATCAAATGCAATCCATACTTGACTGGAAAGATAGAAGAGAAAACACGAGGCACAGTTCTGCCAGTTACCTTGAGAATTCGCAGCACACGTGATACACTTTGCTTGATCAGCCGTTGCTTCAGCTCTCTGCAGTACATGAGGCCGATAGTTTCCACATATATCTCAACATCCTCACAGTTATCAATTTCAAGACAAGGGAAAACAAGCTGTTGCTCCGATATTCTACCAGCGAAGAAACTGCTATGTTCCACTAGTATACTCCTATGAACACTCAACTTCACAGCTACTCCCTGCTTCCCAAGCAAAATCACCTTTAGATCACTGGTTCCAGGTTCACCAAACTCAATTGTAACTTTCCTAGGTGCATTTTCGGGCCTAGGCCGAGGTGGCTTCTCGTTTGTCAATGGGGCATTCGCAACAGCTGCATCAGAACCCTGAGTTTTTTGTTCATCAGTAACAACACTAGCCCTAGACGACACAGAACTCGACTTCTTCTCATTCACTGAGGTTTGCTTCTTCTGAACTGAAGCAGTTTGGTTGGGATGAGATGTTTTGGGCTTGTTTAGAGGGTTTGGAGTCTTTACTGTCTTTTGAAACACAGTGGGTGAGGGGCAACACCAAAACCCCTCTGGGGTGACAGCAATTGGAACACTTCTGATTTTAGTTTGGCCCTGTTCTAACCTAGGAAGCCTAATTTCAGCCATATTCAACAAGATTCAAACTCCAATTTCCCCAAAATCAAGATTTTAACATCCAATTTGCAATGAAAACAAGGTGAATCGAAACAAAATGCTTCACCACTAATTCAAGAAACCACTTCTATTATATTATATCTAGCAAACGATGAACAACACAAAAGGCCTAATTTAAAAATCCAAACTTTGTACCTCTCACAAAGAATCTCTCCCCTTCCGATAAAGATGGTCAATAAATGAAGAAATTTTTAACCAACTCTCTTTAAACAACTACCAAAAATGACAGCAAACTGTAATCTTTAATCCACTATTATGAAGAATGAAGCAAACCAGATATTGAAACTTTCTACAACGGGAGTGCAAAAATCAACCACAAATTATTCAAACTGCATTTGCTTCTAATGTCAAAACAGTTAACACAAACAAATATCTCAAGGGGAAATCAACAAGAACCTTTCAAAATAGAGCTCCACGGGACCACAATTAAAGCATAAAGATTGAATATTTCAGCACCCATCTTCAAGAATTTCTTGAAACCAGAGGAAAACAACAAAAAATTGAAACTCACCAAAGCAAAATGAGAAATTTAAGAAGCCCAATCTCTTTCTCTCTCTAATTTATGAGGTTTTTCAAATGATTGAAGAGAGCTTCGATGTCAAGCATCAAGGGAACCACTTTAACAAGCGACTTAACAGAGTGGAATGATGATGAGGGCCAAACATATTTTTCTTTAAAGATTTAAAAAATCTAAGCGTTAACAAAGAACCACATGATCTGAATTAAGAAAGCTAAAATGGGAGATTTGTTTAATTAGTTTAGTAATGTATGGCTGTTTTGGTAACTTTGCAATTCAAGAAGCGATGCTTTCTTGATTTTAATACAATTCTTTTTTGTGGGTCTGAATATATATCATCATTGTCTCCGGGCTTTGCAATTTTTTTTGTTTTTCTCTCACACACTACCACCTCTGCAAGTTTTAGTCCCCCCCCCCCCCCCCTCTCTCTCTCTCACACACACACACAGCACAGACAAACAAACTGATAGTTATCAATCAGAGGGATGGAGAGACAGGCATGCAAAATTAACTGGAGCTGTCACGTTTGGATCTCGTTCTTGCTTTTTTTTCTCCCCTGCTTTATTGTGTCTCGGACTCGTTGCTTTTGCTTTTTATGTGGCTTAGCTCAAAAGAATCTATTTTGCTTGAAGACACCGTAGATTACAAGACAGGTTTTTTTGCATCCCAATTTGCCAAGAATGGCCTCACAGCTTGAGTAGGTGTGAGTGTGTTAAATTGATGATGGCTATAAGGTGCAAGTAAGGCAACAAAATAATTGGATTGTGCTAAATATATTATATATAACCATTCAAGTTTGTCTGAAATAATATTGAATTTTTAGATTATGTACACTTTCTTTTGTAAGGGTGCATCTACTTATTAATGATACTATTATTCCCGATTAAGCTCATTTAAACTTGTCAATACTCCACTGGGTGATAAAATAAAATGAAAGAAAAATATTATAGATGGTCAAAATTAGTTAATATATTTGGATTATCCGTAATTTTAGTACATATTCATCACGTCACATGCGAGCTAAGATATGATTTTAGTTCCCCTATCAACTTGGGTATATTTATTTATGTCAACCGATAATCAATTATCATCACATAAAATACAATATAGCTAGATATTAATTAATAAGATAATATACTTTGAACATCAATATCATGGGCTCATCTTTTCTAGAAGTTAAATTACCTTGTTGCATGCGTTTGTTACCTGTAAGAAATTAAAAGTTATAGTGCAATTATGTGTGATTAACTGTTACTAATATAGTCAAATGTAAGTTTTTGATAAATTAAGTTAAAGCTGTTCAAAAATTTATTTTGTGTTCTTACTATGATGATCACAAGAGTAAGAATTTGGTGGTTTTTATTTAAATTTTGATGGTTGAAAGAGGGAAAATACGTAGATCATTATAATTGTACTTAACCTTTTTTTTTCAGTGGAATATGAACTTCAAGTGAAAAAAAATCAGCAATTTACTTCTCATACTTTATATATTATTGAAAACATCTTGAACAAAGATTGAAATAAATAGCATCTCTTACAGTCAATTTCAACAATATCAAACAAGGATAAATACAATAAAAAAATTAAAATAATAGATAAATGTATAATAAAACTTCTCTTTAATTAAGTAACTGGTATTTCTTTCCCACGTTGTATGAATTTAACATTAATAAATTAATATTTTAAATTATGAATGTGACCACATTATAAATGAATGAGAAAATATCATGAATCTCAAATGTACTCAAAATATTTCTGATTGATTAGACATTTTCTTCACATATCCTGATAATTACATTTAATATGTGAAAGCATATAAATATATATGTAGCATTAATAACCATAATATATATTGGTATTATTTTATTAATTTTAAAAGTTCAAAAATAAAAATATAGTATTAATTGAACAAAATACATAATTTGAATTGTAAAAAATAATTAGGCCCGATATAATTTTATTATTATAAGCTTTATTTTTTAACACAACAATCATAATCAATTTTTTAGCAAACAATATATAAAATCGATATTATTTTTGTTGCAATAATCACATTTTAAACTTTTTTATTGGGATTTTCTTTAAATTTTGACATAATAATTTTTAGTTCCATGTTGTGTAATTATTAGTATTGAAATATTTAACTTCATGCGACTATTTTTCTCACCTAATTACTGTAATTACAAACAAAAAAAAAAGTTTTGGGCTTTGAACAAAAATACATTACAGGCGAGAAAGTCTATTACATGTTAAATAATAAATATCATCAACAATTTTAATATTAAACAAAAACTTAGATTTTGAGAAGAAATGTATGAGTGTGGCCGCCTTTATTCCATATGAAATATAGCCATCATTCATCCCTATTAAGGATGGTGTAAATCACCAATCTATCCATCTCTACCACTCTACCTCCTCAACATATTCTCACGGGATGGAGAGTTTTAAAGCAATAAAGTGAATTTCGAACAAGGATAAATGACTAATTTGAAGAATATTATAGGGAATAATTTGAAGTGTTTTCGGAAAAACTTTATTTATAATTGCAAAAACAAAAGTGATTCGAAAGGTCATAATTTTCATGAGTACTAATGTAATCAGTTGGAATGAATATTTTTTTAATATTTTAATATGAAAGTGATAGATCAAAAAAAGCATATAAATGGTGTGTTTTGTCATGTACCTATAATAAATAAAAGAGTTACAATATTAAATAAATAAAATTAATTTTAATTATGATAATAAATGGTGTGTTTGATTATGTACCTATAATAAAAGAAAAAATTGGTAATGGGTAGAAATAATGAAAAAAAAAATCCAAAAAGGGGAAAGATTTGGAAAGAGTATAAATAAAATAAAAGATCCCAAAAAAAGAAAAAAGACAAAAGAAAAAGGCCAAAAAAAAAAACATAAATAAATAAAAATAAAAAATGGAAATAATAAAACGAGGCATAATGAGAATCGATCCCTAGCCCTTTATGACGATTCCAATCCAGTTTTCAAAACATTTTACCAGAAATATTTTTTTAAGTAAATTTTTCGCTGACTTTTTTTAATGATAAATTTGCCCCTATGATTTTACTTTAATAATAACTAGTATTTCTCATGTGCGATGTACAAATAATTAATATTTTTTAAAATTTATAATATTATGATTTTTTTTAATTTTATGTGTTGTGCTTAATTTTTAAAATTAATAAAACATGCACATGTGTTAATTAATTAGATAAGAAGACCAATTTTGTGTTGCTACGACAAACAAAAAGAAGATTAAATTTTAGGAACTAAATGAAAATCCATGTTAGAAAGATTGAATTAAAATATTTCAAGCGACATGATTTTATAAAAAAAACAATGTATAATTGTGCAAGATTAAAGAACATTTGATCTCTTTGAATATATGATAGACATAAATATATATATATATAATTATTTAATTATTTTAAATGATGAAATTGAAATAGAAAAATAAATTATTATTATTATTATTATTATTATTATTATTATTGTGCAACAAAAATGAAATCTAATTTTTTAAGCGACAAATGTAGAGTACTATAAAAATCATCCACCTATGCATAAAAAATAAAATTAAAATGTTGTAAATTTCAAATTTTGAAGTAAAAATAAATAAATAAATAAGATTGCAAAAATTTGTTAAAATACAACGGTTGTAATCTAAACCGTCATAAAAATGCAAAAAAAAAAAAGAAGAAGAAAAATTTATAACAATAAATGTCAATATTGTTTTCTTTAACTCAAACCTATTGTCTATTAACTCAAAACTGTTGTCTATTATATAAAAAGTGTTATCTAAAATATAACTATTAAATCATGTGATAGACAACGGTTTATAGCAGAACTGTTGTCTATTACAGGATTTTGCCATAATAATAATTACCATGTGCATAATTATCATTTTATTGCATGCACTGTTGCACATGATATATATAGTTCTACTTTCTACTTCTTTCTTTTTAAAGAAAAATATCTTCATCACCAAATTCACTCCACCTAATTAACTAAAACGAATTAATTTGATTAGTTGTTATTTTTTAACCTCTTTCAAGTTTCAAGACTTATAATAATGCCTACTTTATCACTTCAAATGATAAGTTGGTGCTCGATCCTTCTCTCAAACCTAACCATAAGCTAAGGGAGATCATCACAAGAAATTAATTACCATTTCAATAATTTTATCAAGAATATTGTAAGTTGAGTTTGCAAAGGGTTTCATTTATAAATCGAAGAAATTAATTAAATCCCAATAACATTCGTCAATCACAAAAAGGAATGGAATTTACTATCAAGCTGTTGGAGTAGACTGTCAATGGATGGTTCTTGATTATCTTTTGACCAATTTTCTCTTCTTTTTTGGCAGTTTTAAGCTTTTAAGGCATGGGGCCCAGGATTTCTTGCAATTTTAGACATTGAACCTAATTATGAATGTGAAGCAAAAGGCAAAATAAATAAATAAAATAAAATCATCATATATATAATATATATAGGTATTGTCCTTTTACTATAAAAAAGATGCATTTGCTGTACACTGTCCCACCCCACTGTGTTATCCTCTTCATGTGCTCTAATTTATATCTATCAAGATTACTTTTTTAAATATGAGAACAAAATAGCTAGTTATAATATTACAAACAATGAAGCTTTATTTAGAGATTTCAATTATCAATTATTATATCAACATGGTAATTTGTTAATTGCTTAGATTCTTAGAGACCTTTTTTTTTTTGCATTTTAAACTTGGGTTTGATAAAGGAGACGGATAAATTTTGAGTATAGTTGTGGTTCATCTTCGAGTTTATTTGATAATTTCGACCCAAACTTGCAGAATGATAATTGAATTTGTTGTATAATTGAACGAAATAGAAATTAAGAGGCTAAACTTATACTACCTCCGTTTCAAAATGTTTGTTGTTTTGTTTTTTTTTTATCTGGAATTAAGAATTAATTTCGTGGACAAATATACTCATCCCTTATATATGCCATAAAATCTAATTCATCTATATTTTCCTAAAAAATAACAATATTTTCTCTCTCCATATATTTTTTTCTCTTCATATATTATAGGTAAGTTAGAATCAAAAAATCTTGTAGGATTTGAGAGGGTTAAAATTGGGAGAGAGGATGTCAAATTATATAAAACAACAAACATTTTGAAACTAAAAAAAAAACCTTAAACAACAAACATTTTGAAACGGAAGTATTATTTTATTAACTTAAATTTGATATATTGTATTATACCACATCTCACATACATTTGTGGATGTTGCATGTCTATTATCATCGTAAATGTTAATTTTTTAAGTGATGGTAAGTAAGATCAATAAAGATATGTATATAATAACTAGGCCAACCTTAATTGATAAATATTTGTGTGAGATGGTTTCATATGCTAAAATTTGTGAGACGGATTAAGATTGTGATTCAAATTCATATTCAGTGGTATATTTATAATTTTATTAGTATTTAATTATATTTGGATCTAAATTTTAGTCTCACACAAACCCGAATCACCTTAATTAGGTGGATTGATGACCTAGCTAGCTAGAATGAAAGATTAATTGGTTTGTGAACCGAAATTAAAACTGACCACCTCAAATTCTTAATAATATATGAGGTAGTTTCATGTACATCGGCTGTACATAAAGTCTTATATCAGACAGAAAAAAAAAATATCATTTTCAATAATGAAAAATATCACTTTTAATATTAAAAAAAATACTACGCTTATTTTATTGAAAATCACTACTAAAACAAAAAAGATTGTGACATTTTTATAATTATGACTAAGACCACCAAAATGAGAGACACTTGTATGAATCTAAAATCCAAACACAATATTCTTATGGATCAAAATTCCAAAAACAGATTAAGATAAGAATCTAAACACAATAAAAACATTAATAAAATAATAAATATATCACTAAATATAAAGTTGAATGGTGATCTTGACTCGTCTCGTGAATTTTGACTAATAAATATTGCACAAGCTCTTGTGACTCGAAATGCATGCTTCATCATCTCGGTATATTTAAAATAATTAATAGCGGCACAAGCATGTTCACTTCCTACTGCATGAGGGCAAATATAATATTACCAAAAATTAATAAAAATAATATAAAATAAAATAATTATACTACTGATATTTCTTTAATATGCAGAGTGAGAGAAGTCAACCACCAAAAATGAGGAATAAATAATTGAATTAAGTGAAAGCTGAAGAAATCTCAAGCAGTCGAAAATGGCTTCGGACAGTAAAAAATCATCACATGGAGTTTGCTGGCTGTTAATGGCTTCCCTTTTTGCTCTATCGACTTGTTTCCAATTCAATGATCCAGGTAATTAATTCAATTTTCGGTAAAAATTAATTAAAATACAAATCTGAAGTTTGTTTGACTCGTTTGTTTTGGTGTTAATTAGATTGGTATTTTTGGATCCCATTATATTCATCTGCTTGTATTGTGAATCTGGTGAAATGGGGTGAACCCAATTCATCATCAAGAATCAGAAAACTGGGTAAATTTGGATTGTGGCTTGGGCTATTCTTGTTTATTAAGGTTGCGGTTGAAGATTTGATTTATGGAGGAACAACTGGGCTTTGGTCTTTGGATATGAGAGAGAGAGTTATGAGAGAGAAATTTGGGAGTGGGCTTGTTGTTACCTCCATGTTTCTAGTGTTGGAGAATTCATCCATCTCAAAGAATCATCCTAGTCACCTCACAAAATATGGTAATTTTATTTTATTTTTCAATTATGGAGTGAGTTTTGTTGCCCAATTTGATTGGTATAAGAAGTTTGTGATTTGAATGTGCAGGGATGCCTATTTTGGTGGGCATTGCTTATGGCCTCAGCTTCCTCTTCTTTGCATCTCAACATCATGAAATGAGATATTGATTACACAAAAATCAAATATGCTAAAGGAAAATAAAAATAAAAAAACTTAGTTTTCTGGATTCTGCAGAGTTTGGAGGAGCATATAGTTATTCTGAGTAATGCTCTAGTTTCGAATTTCATTTCAAATGTATATATTAAGTATTGTACAATGTATGACAGGAATCTTATTTCATTCCATGGATCTACATATATACAGATACATATATAATGATGGATTAATTTACTGTATTTATATTTTTATTGCTTATTTTAATGTATTTTAATGGTAACTAGCACTTAATATAATTAACACTAAAATATAATAAGATAAACAATAAAAAAAAATAGTACTAGAATACAATAAAATTAGTGTGTTTCTATATACACCACTATTTTTTCTATATACACCACTTTACTCTATACACCACATACAATTTTTATTTTTATCACATTTTTTCTTGATCCACCACGCTATTTTCCAATTTTACCCTTCAATTTAAAGAAATAATTTAAATTAATTAAAAAAGAGAGAGAAAAAGAAGGCTAACGTGTACAATTCTGAATCTGATGCTCTTCTTCTCCATCGATTGGCGCAATACTCGTCACCGCCGCTACCATCAGTTCTCTTTCTCTTTCTAAACCCAAACCTATCAATCTTTCTCCTCTTTATTCATAACCAAGCACAACATAGAAGAAGAAGAAGAAGAAGAAGAAGAGGTTGTTGCTTGCCGTCGAATTTCTCCCCTTTCTCCACTAAAATCCGTTGCCATCGCCTTCTCGAATCGAACTCAATTGATGGGTGTTTCTCGTTGATTATCGTCAAACTGGAGAACACGTCTAATCCTTTTTTTCCGGCTGCATTGGTGAGGGAAGAAGATGATTGACGGATTGCTGGAGAAGAACAAGAATTGAGAAGATGCCGGATTGCTGAAGAAGATGGTTGGATTGCTGCAGAAGAAGAAGATTCTTCCGCTTTTTCTTACATCAATTTTTTTAATTGTTTTTTTATTTTCATTTATTTTATTTTTATTTAATAAGGATATTTAAGTAATCATCTAAATAATTATTCTTGAATTATTTTATTTGATGGTGTATATAGAAAAATGAGTAGTGTATTTAGAAATACCCTATAATTATAGTAAGTAAACAAAGTGCACACATTTGCACACGAAGCACTAATGTGCATTTGAATCAAATCTATGCATCACTAGGGTTTAACCCATTCGATGCATAGATATACTATTGCATATCATGCATTTAAATTAGAGGATGACAACAACATTATTATATGACTACCAAAGGCTCAAAGCTGGTGTTTTGAAGTCTATGTGTAAGCAATTAAATTTTTTATCACCAATCGAATGGTGACACGTGGAAATTAAACAATTGAAATATCCAAATTATATTATTTATTTATATTTTAGGAATTTTAATTTCTAAATTAAATAAATAAATTGATATTCAATATGTGGAAAAAATCTCGACCAATAGAAATGCGATACGTGACGAGCTCACACAAGAAATGACCACATTGTTGTAGAGAATCACAAAGGGCACAAGACACCAATAAAACAATGCCACGTAAGCCCTAATGAATACACCAATGAAATGACGCCACCTAAGCCCTAAATGCACCCTCATTTTCCTATAAATAGAGGGCTTGGCCTAAGGAAACCACGCAAGTTCAAGAGCTCAAGTTTGGAGAAGGATTCGTGAGAGAAAGCTCTCTTCAATCTTCAAGGCGTTCAAGTTGGAGATTCAAGACGTTCTTTGCGTTCCTCGTCAAAATCATCCCAAATTCGACGTTCGACCCGGATCCAAGGTGCTCGGCCCTCCGATAGGTGTTATCGACTTCAAATCCTCAAGAACAACTTGAAGATTCAAAGCGTTCTTCAACAAATCATCCTAAAAACTACGTTTGATTCGGAATCAAGATAAAAATCCTTTGAATCGACGTTATAAACCTCAAAGCATCGGGTTCCTGAAGATCGAAGAGTAAGAACAACTTGAAGATCTTGAAGAACACGAAGAACAAATCTTGAAGAGAAGAATCAGAATATTTAGATAGAGAATCGAACCACAAATTGTAATTTCAATCCAAAATCTTTTCTTTGTACGATTTTCCGGTGTTTATTAATTTAAATACTCGGAATTTGTGTTACACTATGATTTTTGCAGAAACTGAACCATCTTTAGTTACAGAAGCTTTTTTATGAAATAAAACTTGGCAATTGAAAATTTTAGCAGGTTGCAATCAACACAACACACGAGCCTGCAAGTCTGTCTAATGAAATCTATGGATTGTATTGTGTGCAGGTTTGCAGCTAATGGCAGAGAATTAAGAAGAGAAGCAGGAGATTGCTGGGAAAGAAGATAGCGGCGACGAAGTAATGACTGAATTTTTAAGGTTTGTTCTTACTGAAATCAATTTGGGAGATTCAAAGGGTTGATGGGGCGATTTCAGCTGAGCTGAGCCGACCCGAATGATATCAAGATTTGGGCCACTCATGTTTTACTCTAATATCTTTCTTTCCCAAAAGAGGCACAATATGTATCTAGGGTGCTCGCAATGGGCTCAAAATTCACAGTTTTGAAATTTAAATCAATTTTGATTTCCATTATAACAAATATGACATGGCAATTTTTTTAAACCAACTATGAGCAGATGAAGTTGGTTTAATTCAGCAAAAGTGTAAAAAATTGGGCCCACCACTTTTTTTTTTCTGCCATCCCTCCTCTCTCCTCTCTTCTCACTCATCTCTCCTCTCTTTCTCTCTCCCCCTCTCCCCTTCTCTCTCCTCTCAATCTCAAAATATAATTGTTGCATCAACGGTTATATATTTATGTTAATAATTTTATTTTATTTTGTATGTCAACGCTAAAAAAAATTCTCTATAAATAAATCATTTCATTTCAATAATTCATCACTCTTTCATTTCTCTTCTCTTCTTATGTAGTTATATCATAATCTTAAAAATGAGTGATAAAATATGGTGGATCATTTCCAATTTTTTTTGGTTCATCAAATACACAAAGCAATTCAAGTTCCGAAAATTCTCAAACTCATTCTAGTCCTAACCCCAATATTCTCAATTTCTTTATCTTACTAATCAAAATCCTCAATTTTCTCAATTTCCTTGTCTTACTAATCAAAATCCCCAATCTTCTCAATTTCCTTATATGCCACCAATGGGGAGCCAGTTCATGTCATCTATGGGTAGTCAATTCATGCCTCCAATGAGGAGCCAATTCAAACCGCAAGATTATTTTGCAGCAATGGGAAGTCAATTCATGCCACTAGCTTCTCAACAATTTTCACCTACACCAAACTACCCATCAAGCGAATCCTGACGATCGAGTGTAGGATCTGATAGGGAAGAAAAACCACCAATGTTTGGCTCTCAATTTCCACCACACTCTACACAAATGAGATTCTCAATCAATCTCAATGATGATGACGATGATGATGTCGAAGGCCTTGGTGGGAGTCATACGAAGACTGCAAAAGTTGGATGGACAAAAGAGGAGAAGACTCGTCTTGCACAAGCCAGGAGCACAATTAGCAATTCATCAATAGAAGGCAATGCACAAAAGAGTAAGGATTTCTGGAAAAAAATGGCCACGTATTACAATGACAATCAGCCGGCTAACATTACTGCTAGAGGATGGGAAGCTATTAATTCGCATCATTATTATGTAATGTCAGATGTTACCAAATTTGCAGGATTTTACAATAACTTTTACAGTAATCGAGCTAGCGGATAGAGCGACGATGATGTTTTACAAGCTGCAATTGCTCAATGGCACACCGAGCACCAAAAGAAAGACTTTAAGTACATGCATGTATGAAGGGTAACAAAAGATTTAGAAAAATGGGCTCCTCAAACAATGGCGAATCGTTCTAACAAGAAATCGAGAACATCAGAATCTAGATAACATACTACTTCAACAAATCCAAATACATATATTGATAGTGAAAGACGACCTCGTCGAATTGTACAATAGAGAGCAAAAGCCAAAGCCAAAGTCAAATCTCAAGAAAATGAAAATATGCCATGTACAGATAACTGAATTTGAAAAATGAGATAAACTTGAATGATATCAAATGCGAAAGTTTGCCATGAAGAATGTCGAGATGAAGCAATTAGCAGATGAGCACAAAAAATGGGAATATGAAATCATTATGAAAGATACGAGTGGAATGACGGAGATACAACTTGAATGACATCAGAAAATGGTTGAAGAAATTCTTGCGAAAAGAAGTTAAACTAGATATTTATTAATTATTATTATGAATTCTAATTATGTAGTTTTCATTTTCTAGTATTATTGTGATGTTGTTGTATTAATTTAGTGTATCATTTATTATTATTGTAATGCATTTTAAATGATATTTTTCTATTATTATTAAACGCATTTTCGTAATTTTATTGTAAATTTTTGTATTTCATAGAAATTTATTTTATTAAATTAAATTAAATATTAAAGTGAATAATATAAATAAATAAATATATTATAGTATATGAAATATGTGTATATATATATGATGTGTAGCGGTAGGACCAATATAGAGTTACTTTTTGAGTTTATGATTGTGGATATTAGTTTGGAATAGTTGGTGGGTTTAAACTTTTGATATGGAGCTGATTTGACAATATTATAGTTGCTTTTTTGAGTTTATTGCTGCAATCACCCTTAGTGAGGTCTGGTTATAGTAGGGTTGCTTTTAGTCCCACAACTGTAGGATATAAATATCTTTGATTTTATAAAATGAGTAAGAAAGAATTAACCTAAATTCCTCCCTCAATTCTTCTCCTTCTCGCCACTTTTGTCTCTGCAATACTCTCTTATTTCTTCTCCATATCTCCCTCATTTCTTTCATTAAAAACATCGAAGATACAAACTTGCTAGTTAATCTTCTATACCAATTCCAGAAAAAAATACAAAAAATTACAAAAAATGGCAGAAAACTTCGAGATCACAACAGATTGGTCCGGTACCTTAGCACTAATCCCGCCTCATACCCATATATATATATATATATATATATTTAATTATATACATTGAAATTATTATTATTATTACATGTTTTTTGAGTTGGGTGTTTCAATATATACTACTATGAAATTTAACTCAAAATAAATAATTATTAATTTACTTAAATACCCTCTCACATAAAAAAACAAATTTCTACTAAACCAAATTGGAAAAAAATCGACCATCAAATAGCTAGTTCAAAAAACTTTTTTTGAAAATCCAAGAATAAGTTCAAAATGATTCCTCAATTGTCAAGGCAAGGGTTCGAAAAAAGATACGAACATCTGCCTTTAGGTCAAAAATTCAAGTTTGAAGCTACATTAAGGTATTGAGTGAAATTTGTCACTTTCCATATCCAAAAATCAACGAAACACCGACCACATTCATTTTTTTTGTTGTGCACAAATTCAAAGTATATACAGGAACTCATTAACTTATTCTGTCATTTTAAACTTAATAAAAACTTACGAATGGACTACGCGAAGTTCGACTTGGTGGAATTGTGTTGGGACGGAAGAACACTTTTCTATTTGATTTTTATCCTCGCTTCTCTCAATGTTGCAAAAAAACTGACCTTCTCTCCATCTACTTTGATGGGTCAGACTTGTCTCTTAATTCCTTATTTTTTCAACATATTGATTTAAACTAATGCTTAAAGTAAAGGGTACAAAGAGAAAAAAGTGTGGTGTATAAATAAAATATATTAATTTGTTTTAGAGAGATGGTGTGTGAAAAAAAAATATTGATATTTTTAGAGAAGCGGTTGATAAAGAAAATATATTTATTTTTTTAGAGATGTGGTGTTTGTAGTAACTGTTATTATTTGTAAGATAGGTATCAAATGATAATTGGACACTAATAAAAAATGGATTGCATAAAATATTAAAATGTAATATTTGTTATTTATTCCTATATTGCAAACCGGATCAAACATAAAATAAATCAATCACTATCAAAAATTGATAGTGATTATAACAAAAAGGGCAACTCTACTCTGCAAAAATTGCAATTCATTGATATATAAAATACACAAATAATATTGGTCGATCTTTATATTTAATTGGTAAATATATACTAAGTAAGAATTCGCATAAAAAAGAACGACGCTTTAAATTTAAAAATCTCATGCAACCTTTCAAAAAAAAAATAAATCTCATCATTATGAAGAAATTAAATATTCGGGCTACTATGCGATTAAAAAAAAAAAGGGGGGAGTTTCTGTTTGCACCCCCACATTTACTCTTTGCACCCCAAAAGAAAAAAAGAAAAAATAAAATAGTTTTGAAGTTACTTAAATGCCCTTTGTTCTAAAAGAAAAAATTAAGTGTGGTTCGAAAATAAAATTTCGAACTCATTGTGTTTGTTCGAAATTTTATTTTCGAACATACATAATTTTTAAAAAAAGTCACGTTCGGAAATCAATTTTCGAACATGCCATGTTTGTTCGAAAATTGATTTTCGAACAAACATGGCATGTTCGAAAAATAATTTCCGAACGGACTCCATGAATTTTTTTTAAGTACCGTTCGAACACAAGACTTCGAACATATTCAGAATGTTCGAATACACAACTTCGAACGGAACGCGATTTTTTTTTATGCTTTTAATTTTCAGATTTTATGTTTTTTTTAAGTAAGGGCATTATAGTCAATTTTAGGGGTGCAAATAGTAAAAAAGAGGGTGCATGAAGAAGCTATTATGCAAAAAGTAAATATAGGGGTGCAAACAAAAACTCCCAAAAAAAAGTGTATGTGTGCAGTGGCGGATTCAGGGGGAGGGGGGTGGAGCCCATTTTTATAAAGAACATTTAAATAGGGCATATTCTAAACTCATAATTGTACACTTCAATTCATCATCCCCAATTCCCTAAATATATGGAAAGTAAAAAAGAATAGAAAATAGAAAGAAAACCAACGCAGCTCAAGCGCAAACGCACTCACGCCTCGGATTTTATTCTATTTTTGCACGAGTTTATAATTTTTAGATATATCATTTTCAATGTATTAGTTTAGTTTGAATGTATGATTTTTTTTAATACATTTTTATCATTATATTATTTTATGTTGCTACATTTAATATAAATATTTAATTGTGTGAAAAAAATTGAGATCTTTTAGTCCCAACTTGTATGTTCCAACTGTGTGTCAAACCTCAAAATTATTACTCTCTCTTTCATTTTTTCTTCAATTTTAATTTCTTTTGGTTTAGTATAATTTTACATTATTATTTGGGATTTATTCAACCCAATTAGGGTTTATAATTATTTTTTAATATTTAATTTTCATTTTTTAGTTAATATAATTGAAGTTTGGAGTTGATTATTCCAAACTTAGA
This sequence comes from Perilla frutescens, assembly GCA_026008535.1. Taxonomy (NCBI): domain Eukaryota; kingdom Viridiplantae; phylum Streptophyta; class Magnoliopsida; order Lamiales; family Lamiaceae; genus Perilla; species Perilla frutescens. Next base: position 49,878,363 of record BRKX01000015.1, read on the forward strand.
GTATATATTTTTTTAAAAAATTATTTTTTAGCAATAAATATTAATTATGACTATTTATAATATAATAAATTTTATTTTTATAAAAGACATTATTGACAATATACAATCTTAATGTTGACACACGGTTGACACATACAAATTGGGACTAGAGGATCTCTACTCTCAAAAATAGTGCAGCCCCCCTAAGATTTTTTTTTTCCTGGGTCCGCATTGAGTGTATCTATTTTATATTTATATTTAATAAAATATAAAATTATGAGAATGTAAAGAGACAAATGAAGGTTGTGAATAGAATTACCCAATAAGTGATGAACGTAAAATTTTCCAATTTTTATAATTTTGATATGAAATATATTTTAGGCACAAAATATTACCATTATTTACCGAAGCCAAAAACTCGAAATTAACTTTATTAGGTAAAAATCTTAATATTGACACACAATAATTAGGGTTGAAATTTTCTATTGCATTTTTTTTTGTGTTTCACTCCGTATTTCATTATCAAATTTATGATTTTAATAATATTTATTATAAAATAAAAAATAATTATAACATAAATAATCATAGTCAACATTTATAAATATAAACAAGGAATTAAAAAATTATAAAACACAATTTTGAAAAAATCAACCATAATACTGAATTATTAATTAAAAATAAAAATTATATATTAAAAAATAATTATAAATCCTAATTGGGTGGGGTGAATCATAAAAATAATTATAAAATTAAACTAAATCACACAAAAAAAGTAAAAAAAATCATAATTTGAAAGTGTAACACAGAGTGTAACAGAAAATTCCATTTCCGATAATCATCCATGAATGCAACATGAGACGTAAGACATTTCACTGGAAAGACCACCTTAATTATCATTCTATTCAAAATACGACTATAAATAAAAAAAAAATACTTGCAAATCTTACATTTGTTGCGCATTTCCAACTGCAAATTTTTATTCGAACAAAAAAGAAAGATTTATGTTGATACTAGTTTACTGCAAAAAATAATCAGTTGGAACGAAAATTGAAATCAAGATTACAATAATATGATATATTTCCCTTAAAAAAAACAAGGGAAAATATTGCAATTAAATATCAGCTTACTACAACACACGAAGTTTAGGAGTATATATTGGCAAAAACACTGTTTTGGTTCCATGTATTTTTAACTTTTTCTGAATTAGGCCCCTCTACTTTATTTAGTTTAAATGAAGTCCATGTACTATTAATTTGATCAAAATGAAGGCTTTTAGTATCAATTCGGATAAAATTAAGTCTTTAGGGACTTAATTTTGGGAACGACTATTTGCACCACAAAAAATACTTTTTGCACCACAAAATGAATTAATTAAAAATAATTAATTATAAAATTACTTAAATATCCTTATTAAATAATAATAATAATAATAATAATAATAATAATAATAATAATAATAATAAACTCCATCTGTTGCTGCTCATCTACGTCGCTCTTCTCCTTCTCCGGAGTGCCATGCGCCCATGCCGTTAGTCTTCTTCTTTCTTCTCCGGCAATGCTACCTATCTACTCCTCCCAGTTCAACCGCTGCCCTCCTTCCTTACTTCTGCAACTCAGCCGCTGCTGAGACAACCCACAACCATCCACAAAATGTACGCTATTCACCGTCACTGCTCTTTGCCGGAAGGATGAAGATTCAAAATCCAAAATTAATTCGAAAAATTCAGTTCGAATATCATCACAAGATTTGAAAATTATTTCTTGAATAAACAAAACATTTTCGAAAATATTTTTTCGAACATATTCGAATCGTTCGACAAATCATTTCCGAACGATATCAAAATCAAATCTAACTTGGTTTGAGAATTTGAGTTTCGAACTGATTTCTATATATTCGAAAACACATTTTCGAACATTATCATTGTGTTCGAATTGTAATTTTCGAACCATTTTGGACAAAAAATGTGGAGTTGAGAGAGAAAGGGTGACGGAGGAGAAGGAAAAATTGAGAGATTGGCTACGGGGACATTACACGCCTCATTCCATACCTAACTTCTAAGCTTTAATTTATATTCCGAAATTTCAATAATAAACAAAATATTTTTTTCTATATATGAGGAACAAACATGATCATTTTTGGAATACGAATCAACAAGAATCTGAAATTTAATTTTGTCATTATAACCTTTTATATTCCGAAATTTTAATAATAAACAAAATATTTTTTTCTATTTATGAGGAGTAAACATGATCATTTTTGGAATACGAATCAACAAGAATATTGATTCTAATGAAATTTAATTTTGTCATTGTTCCACTTTTCTTAAGCACTGGGACGGCAGACCACCACCACCACACCGCGGCGCCACCGTCACCTTACCAGTGACCGGCCTACACGCACCACTCACGTGCTCTCTGTATTTTATGCAAGACTTCACAGTAAAGAGCAGGTAAAATGAACTTGTTTCTTTACACAAACAAATTTGTATTTTTGTATTTTCCCTATCAAATGAACTTTTATTGCTTACATTATTTAATCATTTGGCTTTAGTTCTGGTTCTTCGAGAAAATGGATAAACTGTAGCAGAATTTATATCTGTAAAAGAACTGAATAGGGTTTAGGCCTAAAATTGGTCAGGTGTTCAATTGGATTTACTATTTTTAGGGCTTCAATCGGATTACTTGTGCCATTTATTTATAAATATAAATTTGATGAAATTCAGAATACAAGGTAACTAATATCTCCGAGATTAAGATTTTGTTTTCTTTAAATCAGGGAGGTATTGAATCATCAATTGCCATGAGGCAGAGATACCATCGAAGAAAACCTAAAAAGAAGCCTAAAAGGAAGCAAGAATTCTTCACAAATCTACCATCTGAAATCATAATTGATATCCTCTCTCGACTCCCCGTCCGAGCGATTATAAGTTGCAAGTGTGTTTGCAAGCCATTGCTCAATCTACTCAAGACTGATGAGTTTGCAAAGTCTCATCTTTCTAAATCTGTCCCTGGACTAGTTGCAAATGGTGACAAGTGCAAAATATTTGAATTTGATGATTCGCTCGATCTTGAACACCACGAGCATCACTACATTCCAGTTACTGACTTTGATTGCTCTGAATGTGGAACGATAGTAGGTTCAGCTAATGGTTTGATCTTCTTTTCCAACATAAATATGGAAGATCTGGGGTCTGATTATCTTATCATAATAAATCCAATCACTCGGGAGTATATTCGAATTTGTGATCCTCAAAAATTGGCCTGTGGATATTATCAACATTTCACTTATGGATTTGGAGCGAGCAAAAGAACTGGCCAACATAAGCTGGTTAGGATTTTCCATAGTTATATAAGTGATGAAGTAATCAATGATTTTGGCTTCCCTAGTTCTGAGGTTCAAGTATACACTCTTGGAACAAGATTGTGGAGAAGTATTATTCCTGGTCCCCGGTTGGAATATGATGGTTATTGCTCCGGGGCATTTCTCAATGGAAATCTTTATTGGTTGGTGTTTGACTCAAATGGTTGCTCATGGATTTCTTGTTGTGATCTTGATGATGAACTATTTAGCATCTTCCAGTCTCCTCCTGCTCTTCCGGATCATAGTAGACATCTTTTACGTCTATGTGCTTTGGAGGATTGTCTATGTTTAAGTGATAATGTGTCTGATGATGAATTCATCATCTGGATTTTGAAGGACTCTGGAGTCGAGAAATCTTGGACCAAGGATTTCGTCATCAGCAAAAGGCAAATACCTAATTTTCGTCGTGATGCAGTTGGTCATGTTGCTTACCCTCTTAAGGTTTTCAAAGATGGTGACATTTTGATGGCGTGGGGAGGATTATGTCTATTCTACTACTCCACAAAGAGTAAAACTGCTCATGAGATTAATATTTTTGAAAGGGGTATGGACTCGATCCTTCACACTTCAAGCTTTGTTTCACTCAAAAGTTATGTGAAGGAGAGGGTACGCTCATTCCGATATTAACCATTCTGGAACTACTACATGTAATGCTCTTCTCTCTATTTTGACTTTAATATTTTGGAACCAACTCCATGCACCAATTTGAAGTGTTTATTGTTGTGAAATTTGTTATGCCTTCTTGTATTAGCTAGGAAGCCTTCATATAATTTCATAGTGCATTAAAAAATAAATATTATAAGTATATGCTAGTCTACCAGCTTCACAGGGAATATTATAAAAAGTATTTATGTACAATAATAATATTATATTCAATTATAAATTTAGTATATAAATATATGAATTATATCAATTGAATTATGGATTACTTGTGTATTTGTTCAAAGAATATGTGTCAATCGCTCTTTCCGATTTTATAAAAGAAAAGAGCAATGATTGACATAAGATATATTGTTAATTGTTATGTTTATTTCGTTGTGGTAACTTATAACATGTAAATTCATGAACAAGTTATAGAGAAGCAAAACACATGGGGATTTTTGTTTAGAAGTTATGTAAAAATTATAATTTATTTAATAAAAAGTGAAGTATTTAAAGATTTGAACTCGTTAAAAGATACTCCCTCCGTCCCAATAGCAAGGTTCATCTTTTTATTATTTACTCTCTCTATTTTAATAGAAAGTGGACCTTGCAAACGGGACGGAGGAAGTATATATCATGGTGAGAGGCTGAGAACGTCTTCAATTCCTACAATCAACTCTTCGATTTTTTTGGAGTTTTGGTGGAAGAACGTGTGCACTGTTTGACAAATAAAATGATGTAATTGATATTCATTTAACCAAGTTTGATTATTTTGTCTGTACGGCTTGACTTGTTCTTTTAACCAAGTCTGATTATTAATATATGTTTGGTGTTTTCCTAACAAAAAAAACATTATTTGTTTACTTTTCGATTTAAGATAAATTTAGTTTCAAAAAAATAAATTATATAAGATTTAACTTGCAGTGACCCAAATCTGAAGGCTCGGGTGCTAACGATAACATGCACAACAAAAAAAAGGACAATAAAATTTTCGCAATTCAAAATAAATAAATTTCTTATATTATAAAAAATTGGGTAGCATTTTCATTTAAAATATTCATAATATCCATGCTCACAGAGTTTACCATTCAACAATCAATCAAAACTTGTTCGACCACGATCAATCAAAATTCAACAATTAACATTTAAAATGTGCTAAAAGACCACATATAACACACCAAAACCAAATATGAGCTTAATCTTTTATTTAGAGTCCAATTATTATAACAAGTGTTTTTATTTTAAAAATGTGCACTTTAAGCCTATTTATAAATATATTTATTTTCGGCAAAATTATTGTCGAAATGAGAATAAATGAACACATTAGACGATAGTTTTCGTCAAAGCTCGATTGTGGCCCAATTACTCGGCCCGTTTTACGATCAATATTGAGTCTATTTGATTCTAACTAAAGTTGTATTTTGAGCGTATAATTTAATTTATGGGAGTTTCTATTTGTACAACAATTTTTACTCTTTGCACCACAAAATGAATTAATTCAAAAATAGTTAATTACAAAATACTTAAATATCTTTATTAAATAAAAAATTGAAATAATAATGAAATAAAAAAAATTCTCCAATTTCTGAAAATCAATCGTCGTTCTTCTTCTTCTTCGGCGTACCGTCCTTCTTCTATCTTCTCCGGCAACACCGCACATATGCTCCTCCCTCCTCTTTCTCTCTCTTCATCCATCCCTAGCCCGAAACCACAACCCATCGCCACCCTCCCACCCCCGTCGCCATTCTCTCAGCTTTCCCTCTCCTCCATCACCCTTTCTCTCTCAACTCGACTTCTTTTGTCCTGAATAGTTCGAAAATTATAGTTCAAACATAATAATAATGTTCGAAAATGTGTTTTCGAATATATAGAAATCAGTTCGAAACTCAAATTCTCAAACCAAGTTGGATTTGATTTTGATATCATGCGGAAATGATTTGTCGAACAATTCGAATATGTTCGAAAAAATATTTTTGAACATGCTTTGTTCATTCAAGAAATAATTTTTGAATCTTGTGATGATATTCAAACTGAATTTTTATTAGTTTTGAATTTTGAATCTTCATCCTTCCGACAAAGAGCAGCGACGATGAATAGTGAATATTTCGTGGATGGTTGCGGGTTGTCTAAACAGCGGTTGATTTATAGATGTAAGGAAGGAGGGCAGCGGTTGGACTGAGAGGAGTAGATAGGTGGCGTTGCCGGAAAAGAAAGAAGAAGACTGACGGTATGGCACACTGGAGAAGGAGAAGAGCGACGGTAGATGAGCAGCAACAGATGGAGTTTTTTTTACTGTTTTTAAGTTTTTTTTTAACTGATTTTATGTTTTTATTTTCCGGATTTTAAGATTTTTTTTAAAGTAAAACACACATATTTTAGATGGAAGGACATTATTGTCAATATTGGTGGTGCAAAGAGTAAAAAAAATAATGCGAAGAATAAATTTAATTGTGCAAATAGAAACTCCCTTAATTTATATTGATGGACAAAGATAAGCCCATGACATTCTCATTCCCAAACACAATAAATATAATTTATGTGTCTGTATATGTATATATACAACCGCTCCTCCAACCTTATCTCTCCACACCATTTCTCATCCAGCCATTTCATTTTCATTTCTAATTAGTTAGAAAGAGAAAGCAAGGGAGACACGGGAAAGAGGGAGGGGATCGAGAGATAGAGAGTGGTGATAATTTCAATGCATTTCTTACAATTTATGATTTGTCCGTGCAAAATAATATTTTGTTGGTTTTTCGATGTGATATAAATAAAAAATTTAAAAAATATTATCTGATTGTTAAAAATATAATTTGTATGTTTAAAATAGAAAACTTAAGTATATTAATAATTTTGAATTTAAAGTATTTATTTAATTTTTAATATGTTTGATGAAATTGATTTTTTTAAAATAATATAGTTTGTTATTGCAAAATAACATTTGTTGGTTCTTCCATTTGGGAAAAAAATTAGTTTAAAAATTAAATAAATAAGAACTAATTGATTAGAATATATTTTAATCAATTAAAATTGCAAAATTAAATATATTTAATTTTTTTAATTTGAATATACATTATTTGAATTTTGAATATGTTTATTTAAAAATCTATAATGTTGAAAAATTTATTTAATATTAAAGTGATAAAATTAGGAACTTACACTTTTCTTAATTGAAAGATCGAGATCGTTGTCATGGTTCTTTTGTTGGGCCTCATGATTTATAGTTTGTTAATTCAAACCCATATTCGTTGGTCATTTGACATGGTATAAATCTAGTTTCAGAAATTAAAATACGTAAGATTTATTTGTTTATAATATATTTAAGATATATTTAAATTGCAAATTAACTACAGATTTTTTGAGAATTTTAATATATTTATATTAAATCTAACAACCTAATTTTCAACAAGTTAGACAACCCCGATTCACAAAGTTATCATCTAAGTGACTAAGAAAATGAGAGAACACTCCAATTCGCAAAGTTTTTTCCTTGCAGCGAGCCACGTCTCAAAATAATTGGCATTAAACAACTAAAATCATGACATCATGCATAATTAAATAAACACGTATTCATCGAATTATCGCTTGTACCAACATCAAATAAACATTTTCTGTCACATAAATTAAAATTATAAAATACATATTGTAAGAAAACAAATAAATTACTCACCCTTAATTTTGTATTATAGCATTTGTGTCTTTTTGTAGTCGAAGGTACTCATATGGGCCTCGCCGAATTCGATTTTGAACCGGAATAAATCGATCAATTCGGAAATATAACTAAATTGGTCCTGAAATTGAACCAATCGTCGATTTACCGTAATATTTTTACAAGCATTAATAAATAATAGCTATCTTTTATTATTAGAAAAGTCCAATTAGAAGAATCATTCTTAATTATAATGCAGGGTTTATTTACTTCAAAGATTTACTATTGGATGGATAGATAATTTAGAGAATGAGAGAATAGATAAATTTAGGGCCGACTCTGACAATTCGGAGGCCCAGGGCGAAATATAAAAGAGGGGCCTGAGATTTTTTTTTTTTTTTTTAACAATTAAGCATCTTGAAGTTTTTTCCATTTTATTCCAATCATCTTAAATCTTGAAAAAAGTACATTCAACATTTACAAAATCTCATTCGTGAATTTTGTAAGTAAAAAAACACATTCATTAATTAAATAATTGTGAAAAAAGATATTGATAATATTAAGGAAAATACAATAATTCAAAATGGAATCAATTCAATTTTTTATTGTAATATTTTATGTTAAAATCCCTAAAATTGAGATTTTGCTGAACTCAAAATTGAGGAATAAAACCCCTAAATATAACAATAGAGTATTTCTTTTTCTTTATATAGTTTTAATAAATTTTAAAATTGAATCTTTAAAGATGCATTTCTCGTACGGGATCTTTGTATAGAAGATAAATAGTTGATTAATCATTCAATTACAAAATTAAGATTAAATCAACACAAAATCTCAATAAATATTTTATCACACTAAATGTACATAGAAAAAAATAAGTGATGGATCTAATCACTAAAGCCCTATGAGATTTTAAAGTTGAGAGATTAGAATCTAAAAGAGACAAACATTTCAACTTTATACATGTTTTTTTTAATTACATAATTATATATATATATGTATGTATATAATTTTTTCTTAAATGTGAGCCCCATAAAAGTGCGGATAGGCCAAGTGGGCCACCGCCCAGGGCCGGTCCTGGATAAATCATATTCATCTCTGTAGGTGTGATACATATTCCACATATAAGCACTCAAAGCTCATTTATCACGGACCTTGAGTTATATAAGATTTTAATATCATGCAAAGTAAACATTTGATATAGTTGGATAACTTATTAATTCACTATTTCCATCGAAGTAAACAAGAGGCTCATTTGCTAGACAGTATAATATAATGTTAGATATGTTTGATATAGGATGTGTTTTAACTATTTTAGCTTTTCTATTTAGAGGTCATATAATCTTACTAAGAAAAGGTGACTGTCGCTACTCGAATATTTGATGCCCCGAGCAGCCAGCCGTGTACTTACCCCAAGCAGCCAGAGTAGAATATAACGCCGGTGTATTGTAGCAATGATAGAAGTAGCCAGAGAATGCTAAAAAAAAAAGAAGCTTTGGCATCGATTTTAAATGTTTTGTTGTGTTATTTACAGTTGATTAGTTGATTTGATGTAAGTTTGCTCAAATGATTTATCAAATGTTATATAAAACTCTTAACCCGTTGAATACATTAGTGTTCTCACCCAAATTGTTTCAAATATTTTTAGATTGAAGATGTTGGTGGTGGTGATATGAGTGGTTGTAGTGGGTTGACTGAGTTTATTTTTTTATCTCTGTGATGTTCTACATTTATGGGTTTTTTGTTTTAATATTCAAACAATGTACTATGTTTCCGTACTGATTCTAAATATCCAGCCCTATAACATGTTGCATGTTATGATTTTTTTCGAGTTTCGAACAATGAACTCGCAACTTTTTTGGTCAGGGATAGAGCCTTGTTGTCTATATATGAAATAATTAAACACTTGTTTGCTGCGATCAGATTTACTTATCTTGACACTCGCTTGAATTCTATTTACTTATGTTGTTGGATTTTGAACCAAACACCCTTTTTATAATACGTTGAAAAATGTGGATTTGCTCAAGTTATAAAGATTATGTTGTCCAAATTTATAAAAAGCATAACATACTATTTTTATATATCTAATTATGATATCTTATTTCACAAGTCAAGTATTAGCAATTCCTTCCCCCTTCACCCAGCCAGTAATGCATCGGTCCCTTATCCTTAGTTCTCCTAGGACCAAAAATTATCGAGTATATAAATGTTAGGACCATAAAAGTCAAATGAGAGACTAAATTATTTTGACACTCTTCTGATTGGACCAAAAGTGAAATTATCCCTATTTTAGGCACAAAATATTACCATTATTTATCGAAGCCAAAAACTCCTAATTAACTTTATTAGGTAAAAATCTTAATATTGACACAATAATCAGGATTGAAATTTTCTATTACACTTTTTCGAGTTGAGATCCTCTAGTTCAATTTGTGTGTGCTAACCATGTGCTAACATTAAAACTTAAATAATATAATAAAATTATACTAAATCAAAAGAAATTAAAATTGATGAAAAAAATGAAAGAAAAGGTAATAATTTTGAGGTGTTGCACACGGTTGACACACATAAGTTGGAATTAGAAGATCTCAAGTGCACTTTTTCGTATTTCATTCTGTGCTCATTATTAAATTTATGATTTTAATAATATTTATTATAAGATAAAAATTAATTATAATATAATTAATCATAGTCAACATTTATGAACACAAAAATGAACTAAAAAATTATAAAACATATATAATTTTGAAAAAATCAACTATAATAGTAAATTATTAATTGAAAATACAAAATTGAATATCAAAAAATTATTATAAACCCACCCTTATTTTGGTTTGTGTGAACCCTAAAAACAATAATAAAATTAAACTAAATCACAAAGAAAAATGAAGAAAAAAATATTAAAAAAAACTCATAAAATCTCCTCCTTAAATATATTAATAAAATTAAGGAGATGTATAGAGACATGCATATATATTACGATAAGAGAAAAATTAAATTATAATCCTAATCAAATTATAATCAAATTATAATCCACTTTGTCGATCTCATCCGTTCAAGATGTTTACTATTCCAATTATAACTCGTATAACTCAAAACCTATATATAGAGGCAGATCTTGATCCACAAATATCAACTTCTACGATTTTCATCACTTAATTAGCAGTTAGCACTGAACTCATCAATAGCGCGCAGCTATGAAACCATCAAAATCTACCATTTTTTTCCTCTCTCTGTTGGGGCTCGCGCTCCTCCTCTCATCACTCGGCGGCACCAGCGGCAGTCCGGCGGCGGTGAACACGCTGTACAAGGACCCAAGGTTGCCGATGAACACGCGGATAAAGATCCTAATGGAGCAGATGACGTTGGAGGAGAAGATAGGACAGATGGCCCAGCTTGAGAGGGTGGTGGCAACGCCGGAGATCATGAGGGAATTCTCCATCGGCAGCCTCCTCAGTGGCGGCGGGAGCGTACCACGGGAGCGGGCGACGGCGGAGGAGTGGGTGGATATGGTGAACACGTTTCAGAATGGATCGTTGTCGAGTAGGCTTGGGATTCCGATGATTTATGGGATTGATGCAGTCCATGGCCATAACAATGTTTATAGAGCTACTATTTTTCCTCATAATATTGGCCTTGGGGCTACCAGGTTAGTTCTATTTTCAATTATAATATCAATATCAATATTTAATGTCGTCATCAGATTTTTTTAATTAATATTTTAAAATATGTATTAATAATGCCACCATCTTATAAATTATACTGCAGAGATCCACAGCTTGTGAGGAGGATTGGCGCGGCTACAGCTCTTGAAGTTAGAGCTACTGGAATTCAGTATGCCTTTGCTCCATGCATTGCGGTAATAAATTAATAATAATAATAATAAATTTCCCTAAACAAGTATAATTTTGTAATTATTAATTTGCATTATCATGAATTATTTGAAGTTAATGACAAATTCACGTTTTTGAAAATCAACCAATTAAGGTTTGTCGAGATCCAAGATGGGGAAGATGCTACGAGAGTTACAGTGAAGACCCCCAAATAGTTGAAGAAATGACAGAAATGATCAACGGTTTACAAGGAGAAATCCCTCCAAATTCAAGAAAGGGTGTCCCCTTCGTAGCTGGAAAGTAAGTAGTTAATTTAAATCTCTAGTCCAAAATAAGTGTCTCATTTATTAATTTTGTAGTGTAATTAATGCCTAACACACATATATATATTGTTGATGAAAATAAATAAAAAAATAGGGACAAGGTTGTGGCTTGTGCAAAGCACTTTGTGGGTGATGGAGGCACAATAAATGGAATAAATGAGAACAACACAATTGCAAACTGGCATGAATTGATGAGCATTCATATGCCTGCTTACTACCATTCCATCATCAAGGGAGTTTCCACTATCATGGTTTCTTATTCCAGTTTGAATGGTCTCAAGATGCATGCAAACCAATATCTTCTCACCAATTTCCTCAAGGGCACTCTCAGATTTAGGGTATGTATTTTATTGCAAATAGTCTTGAATATTAAATTATAATATCTAAAATTTGATATATATTGCTGTAAAATTTCAGGGATTTGTCATCACAGATTGGCAAGGTGTAGACAAGATCTACTATCCAGAGCATGCTAACTATTCCGACGCCCTTCTCAGATCCATCAATGCTGGTGTTGACATGGTTTGTCCAATTTTTTTAATTAATTAATGAATTAATGATAATAATAAATTAAACAAATTATAAAAGCCACTCATATATATATATATATATATATATAAATCATCAGTTAATCTTTGTGGATTTTTTTTTATTTCTTTAATTTCCTAATCTTAATGAAATTTTGATGGACCAGGTGATGCTTCCATACAACCACACAGAATTCTTGAGCATTATGAAGTCCCATGTGGAGAAGAAATTAATCCCAATGAGCAGAATAAATGATGCAGTGGCAAGAATTTTGAGAGTGAAATTCAGCATGGGCCTTTTTGAGAGCCCCATGGCTGATTATGAATTCGTTGATAAACTTGGGATTCAAGCTCACAGAGATTTGGCAAGAGATGCTGTAAGAAAATCGCTCGTGCTGCTTAAAAATGGCGAAAATGCCGACTCCCCTCTTCTTCCACTCCCTAAAAATGCCACCAAGATCTTGGTCGCCGGAAGCCATGGTAATAACCTCGGACTACAGTCTGGTGGTTGGACTATCGCGTGGCATGGAATGGACAGCAAGAACCTCACAACTGGTATATATAATTTAATTATACTCTATCCGTTCCATTATATATATATATATTTAACTCATTTACTAACCTATATGGGAGTATATAATTATGCGTACATTATAATGGATGTCTATCTAATACGTATTATAACATCCAGGAACCACAATACTCAACGCAATATCAAACGCGGTGGATCCGATGACAGAAATAGTTTACAGTGAAAACCCTAGTGCCGAGTTCGTGAAAGCAAACAACTTCTCCTACGCCGTCGTGGTGGTGGGGGAACCTCCATATTCTGAAACCGTCGGCGACAACGCCAACCTCACCATTCCCGAACCGGGTTTGAGCACAATGCAGAGTGTGTGTGGGAGTGTCAAGTGTGTGGTGGTCCTCGTCTCCGGCCGCCCGTTGGTGGTGCAGCCGTACTTGGCCTCCATTGACGCCCTCGTCGCGGCGTGGCTGCCGGGAAGTGAAGGGGAAGGGGTGGCGGATGTGCTGTTCGGAGATTATGGCTTCACCGGAAAGTTGCCCAGAACTTGGTTCAAGAGTGTTGATCAACTTCCCATGAATGTTGGTGATCAACACTATGATCCACTTTTTCCCTTTGGGTTTGGGCTTACTACACAAGGCATTAATGCATAGATACAGATACAAATATAGATATAGATAGATATATTCAGTTAGGATATATAATAGTTTTCTTCCTTTTAATTTCCTTTTCTTTTAGAATCATATGAGTTTTTCTTTTAATTTCTTTATTTTTTTTCTTTATTTGTTAATTAGGAAGCTATATATATATATATATATATATATATATATATGACGAGTTTTCTTTTAATTAATATAGAGTTATTATGCAATTTTATTTTATTTTACTTGGTAGATTTGTTGGAAACATATTTGTTGTGAAAATCACTCAAATACTTACATTAATTACAAGCACAACGCATCCTATATATTTTTAAAAGTTGAGAAGCGTGAACTATGCCTATATTAGCTATATATATCTATATCTATATTCTATATCATATCTAAAAGAGGATGGTATGTATAAATAGTAACCATAATTTTTCTCGTCTAACCTACTGTAAATTTTAATAATATAAAATATCAATAATTTATTATGTAATTTAATAATTAGCTTATTCATTCACACAATTTTCTAAAATCAATATCCTAAAATCCAGCTACACTAATATCCTCGTTTATAATCTTAGTTACATTATATAAATACAGATAGGTAGAATTATATCAATATATATAATTGCTTTAATTTATTACGTTATGCATGTGTGTGTGTGTGTACACATGTATAAGATTAAAATGCGTAGTATGTATAAATCAATTATAATAGATTGAGCAATAACCGTTTCTTGAAAATAATTATTTAATTTATGTTAATTACATTGGTAATTATTCAGGCTAATTTAATGCTAATTAAATGGGTACGTATATCTTTCGGAAGAGGGTTGACAAGTAAAATTTATTCATTTGTTAATTTTGTATGTGCCCATATTTAACAAATACTAACAACTAATAATAGGTATCCATATCAGCACAATTGATTTGATTTTGGTAATAGAGTGCACATGTTTATGTTGTTAGATTTAATCGATTATTGATTTATAAGAATATTTAGAAGATTGTAATTTATCATATAACCGCGAATTTCCATAATAATACACTAATCTATTAGAATTGCATAGATTTCAAAATATTTTACAATAATAAATATCATTCGACTAATATGCTTCTATGATTATATTGATTTATTCCCATAAAATTAATCACCATGCAATTACATATTAATTTAATTAAATTTGTTAATCAATATAATTTTTAATTTATCAATAATCACGTCAATCATTTTATTTGATTTTATATGAAACAAATTTCAAAATTATCAAACGTATAGGAATCATTGTTTATTTAAAAAAAGTCATTAATTTTGTTTATAAATTGGAATAGGATTGTCATTTCCTCATTCTATTTTTTATCTTTATCAAGGCTTAAAGATTTTTTTTTTTTGTCTATTTCTTTGCTTGCTTTTGCATTAATATAATTGTTGATGATATTTTTATTTTCTAGATCCAGGATTCAATTTTTTCAATTTAGTAACACAAATCAAAAGTTTGAGAAAAAGGTAGTCGTCATTATTTATTTAATAAAAAGATGGTGATAACTAGTCTCATTTTTCAATTCGCATCAACTTGCAAGTACGTATTGAAGTTTTAATTTATTCTATTTTTTCAATCTACTTGTGACCATTAATCTGAAATTGAGATGTACTAGTATGTCATTTTAATAAAATGCTAATTTTATTATCTTACTGAAATTGAGATGTACTAGCCTAGTGCATTGACGAATTTGCAATAATCTTCAAGTTTAAATTCAAAAACTACATACAAAATATAACAAGAATATTTGTATAGCTAGATTTAAAAAAAAAAATCTGAATCATTCTTCACTATAAAGAATACAACAGAAAAGGAACCCATCATATTACCGAAATAAACTAAAAAAATTCAGAATCAAATCCTAACCCCAATTCAATAAATCGCCGAGATCGATCATCAGAAATTACAGCCGATCAAAAAAGCCCAAACAATACAAACACCCCTAGCAATATTAGCCATATAATGTGAACCAACAAAAAGGCCTGGCCTGCGGGCCCCGACCCGCCATTGTCGGCTTCACAGAACCCGAATTTCTCCACACGCGCTCCCGCACAATGAGCCTCCGCGCAGCCGCACCAGTAGGTGACGCCGTCGACCCCACAAACCGGGTCGGGTCGGAAGCATTTCACCGGACACACCTCCGAATCCAAATTCAAAGGGCAGCCGTCATTTTCTTCCCGATCGGACGGCAATTTGAGCAAACCAGGGTCGGATCGGACTGTGTGGAGGAGAAAGGCGGCAAGAAGAACGTTGGAGATGAAAATTGAAGGTGGTTTGCCGGAGAATAAATGCATTCTGGCCACCTCAAGATCGCTTTCCGACAGTGCCTCAATCGATCTATCCTCTTTCCTCCGATAAAAACGCGTTTTTTTTTACTTTCTTTTATTTAGTTGTAAATTGTATATAAATTAGGTCATTATTGTTTAGTCAATGAATGATTTAACGTAGATGATTACCTTTTATACATAAAAATATCGTTATGGCATCAAATATTGAATCGGATATATCGATATCGTAGAAATTGAAAAAAAATTGACGAAAATTATATTACAACTTTGAAAATTTAACAAGAAATTTTAAAAATTATTATAATATATTATTATACACATATTCTACTCAAAATTTTAATATAATTATATTTTGAAAACAAATATATGAATAATAGATAATATAAATATTATCCGAGACAATACATTTGACAAAATAATACATAATACAATATAAAATAACTAAATAAACATTATAAAGTACAATTAATATCAAAATGATGATCTATGAGGTTCAAATATAGTAGATGGAATATCATTTTGTTCGAAATCATTGCGAAGGACAAAGATTTAAGGTATTTTTACATTTCAGCAAAATTGAGTAGTGTAATTAATCTAGAGAAGGACATAGATCTTAAAGGAAGAAAGTATCAAGTTCTCCATTTTACATTGGAATGAATGATTGCTACCAAATACTAATTAAGTAGTAAAAATATTATGATTAACATATGCTATTATATTTCTCTTTTCCGTCCTTTTATGATTTTAATTTGTTTTTGAATAAATATAGATGGTAAGAATTTCCTATGCTTTGTATTATTATTATTATTATTATTATTATTATTATTATTATTATTATTATTATTATTATTTTCAAGTTCAACTATGAATATCATTAATTAAATTAATTGAAAATTATTAGAAAAAATAAAATGAATTTGCAACTAAATTACAAGTTTATAACTACAAGTAAAATATTTCATAAGATATAATTACACATTGACTCATACAACATACGTACTAATTCATAAATAAATGACAAATTGAATACATTAGTTTATTCCCATGATCTCATCGTCACTGCCAATTGCAAAAGAAAATTACAAATAAATATGTAAATAATTAAATTTTATTTAATTAATCTAGATAAGAACAAATATCTCAAATGAAGAAGACCATAAAAAATTAGTATTAAATAAAAATCTAAATATATTGTAGAAATATAAATAAAAATCGCAATATAGTGCGATATATTATGATATTTCGTGATATTTCCCGATATTTCGACGATACTCGGAAAAAAATACATTATCCCTCATATTCGTATCGCAATGTCAAAATTTGTGATATATTCTCGCGATATTTTCATCCTTGATCATAACGAAATCACACAAGCATATATTTTATGTATTATTTGAAGATAAATTATATAATTGTATTATATTATATGAAGAATAAGATAAATTCCTAGAAATAAGATAAATCCACATAAAACACACCCGGGCTCATTTGCTTGGAAGGAAAGTCAAGTTTTATGAGAATATGATTTTTTGGAATGTGATTTTGAGAAAAAATGATTACTAACAGAATCTTTATTGTGTTTGGAATTGGAACATAACAAGATAACAAACTTTTGACATGTTTTCAGCTGAACAACTGAATGTATGATAAATCTTAGCAAACTCACAATTTTCTAGTTCCAAGACGGCCCAAAGCAGAGATAGAAACTGACAAATATTCTGCACCATTCTAGTAAGACTATACAGAGGCGGTTCATATCACTGTCGCTCCTCCTCCATGGGCTTGGTGGTAACTTGAGTTCAGAACAAAATGTGATGTAATGTTATTTGATTCACTAAACTTAAAAAATAATTGACCGTGATAAAATAACTTAATTTTTCTAGAAGCTCTATTAGATGCAAGTGTTTGCCCTTGATCATCGTTTATTTGCCTAACAAAATCCCTTAAAACTTGTGACATAAGTAGTGAGACAGACCACATGACATGAAAGAAAACTAATGAATTTAATTGCAAAGATAAAATAGAAATACAAAGAGGAAATCACAAAGAACATGAATATATGGGTCTCAACACCAGAAAAGGGACAAACAAATCTGCAAGTCTGCATCGAGTGAATTGAGACATACTGCTGGTACTCCAACCAAGTACTTCATCAACGTCTTATACACACCAGTTGCAGAATCAAGCTCCGCTAACTGCTTCTGCATAAACAAGAATTAATATCAAATCAGTCATTTTCATGTCCCAGTAACAGATAGGTACTAGAAACACCAAACCTTTCCATATGTTGTTTCCATAACATATCATATTTATCTAAATTAGCATTTAATTTATTGGTCTGGACTTTGGATGAATAAAACAAAATTACTTTCAGTAAATCTAATAATGGAGTTTAATTTTCTTATATGTAGCTAATAAGTAAACAAGATCTTGTTGACTTACATTTTTGCCACCTATTATTTGCAGTTTGTTGCATCTCCAGATTGTCTTGGAGTTTTAGATATTATTGATGACCTGCGACATATATTGGTACATTCATATTAGTGTAAATCTATAAATATAGACAAAAAAAAAAGTAAAAAAGGGAAAAAAAGGCAACATATAAGGGTGCAGTAGTTTCATGGGCAATCTGGAGTGACACTTGTTCCCACACCCAATGATTGGGGAAATGTACTTTTTACATTTTTTTCAAAACTAAACATTAAATGCACCCTAAAACCCTAAAGTTTAAAAACCCTAACATATACAAACCCTAACATATAAAAATAAATACATGATCGATCCCTACCAGTTTTTTGTAGACAATTTATTTTTAAAATTAATAATAATGAATAACGATAAGGATAACGAAATTAATAGTAATGATAATAACGAAATTAATAGTAATGATAATAATAATAAGAATAACGAAAGTAATAATAATAAGAATAACGAAAATAATAATAATAAGAATAACGATAGAAATTAATAGTAATGATAAGAATAACGAAAGTAATAATAATAAGAATAACGAAATATATATATTGATAATAACGAAAGTAACAATAATAAGAATAACGAAATAATGATAATAAGAATAACGAAAGTAATAACGATAAGAATAACGAAATAACGAAAGTAATATATCATTATATATTGATAATAACGAAAGTATAATAATAATAATAACGAAATTAATATTAACGAAAACATTAAACGATAGTTCATTATATAGGATTTTATGTATAACGAAAATATTAAACGATACATGTATAAAAACATATAACGAAAATTTATAAATATATAACGAAAACTTATGACGAAACATTTATAACGTTATGCATCAATGCATTATTCTGTCATTTCTGTGTGGTCAACATGAGGTAGGTAAAATGCATAAATATTTGTATTTGCATAGGTAGGTATTAGTTGGCCCAAATTAAATGAAATTTAATGCATTTAATTTTGTGTAAGAGAGGTTGGTGTCATTCTCCTATATTTACACTACACCGATGCATCAATTCAACCCACACCCAAATAGAAGAAATAGTTCGAGAGTTTGGTGAAGAAAATCTCTGAATTCACATAAAAAAATGAATGTTTGATCGTGCAAGCGAGAAGATCATCGTCATCAACAAAACATCATCATCGGTGAAATTTCGCGGAAAAATTCTCCAAAATTGAAAGGTACGTTTCAAGTCTTGTTACGTTCCTTACTTAGAAAATTGTTTTAGGTTTTATTTAGCCAAAATTATGTTCATGCAATTAGGCTATAACAAAGGCATAACGATAAAGTATAATGATAGTTTTAATTTTCTTGTCGTTATGGTTAGTTTCAATTATTGTTAAAGTATAACCCTAGTTTTAATTTAATTTTCGTTATTGTCCAATTGAATTGTCGTTATGGTTAAATAAATTTTTTCGTTATGGTTAGTTAATGTTGAAATTTAATTTGTGTTAATGGTTATCGTTAGGGTTAGTTAATGGTTAAATTTAATTATCGTTATGGTTAAATAGAAATATCATAAGGATTAGTTAATGGTTTAGTAGAATTATCGTTATGGTTAAATTTAAATTTTCGTTATGTTTAAATTTAAGTTTCGTTATTCTTAAAATTTTTATTTTCGTTATGGTGGAATTTAAATTTTCGTTATTCTTAAAATGTCATTTTCGTTATTGTGTAATTTAAATTTTCGTTATTGTTAAAACTAAATTTTCGTTATTGTTTAATTTGAGTATTCCTTATGTTAAAAAAAATTTCATTATGGTTAATTGTTGTATTTAAATTTTGTGAAGATATTATTAATTTAAAGTTTCGTTATTTTTAAAACTAAACTTTCGTTATTGTTTAATTTAAAGTTTCGTTATTATTGAAATTTAATTTTTGTTATTGTTAAATTTAAATTTTCTTTATGTTTAGAAATTAACTTTCGTTATTGTTAAATAAAAATTTCGTTATGTTAATAATAAATTTTCGTTATTGTATAAATTCAATGTTAGTTATGGCTAAATTTATATTTCGTTAGGTATAAAATTAATTTTTGTTCTGTATCGTTATGCTTATTTTTAAATTTGTTTTAGGGCAGATGGTTAGACGTCGTATTATTGTACGACATAGCGGCCGATGGGATAGAGCTCAGTACGTAGATGGTGTGGAGGAGTTGATCATCATGTCATCGGATGATTTATGTTTTAGGTCACTGATCAGAGAGATACATGAGTTATTGGAGACCGATCCCACATGTGTCGAGTACCAGTTATCATGGATGTCGAGCACCAATAGTGGTAGACAGATCAAGACAAGACTGAAAGATGATGCTGGTTTGTTAGACTTGCTCCATGAGCAGAGTCAAGAGATGGTTGTGTATGTTGTTCAGAGAGGCTGCAGCAGCTCAAGGGTCATCCCTGACACCGAGCCTGAGTACAGAGAACCGGTCAGAGAGGAGGTTCGTGATGATACGCAACACTATGAGGCTCCAGAGCACGATTTTGACGACGATGCATTCCCGCATGAAGGAGGAGAAGAAGAAGAAGAAATTCCTACTACAGATGAAGAAGCGGAGGAGAATGTGAGAACGGACTTGCTCGAATTAGTGTTCACAGAGTTCACGGGATGGATTCGTTCTACAGGGGGTACGGGACGATTGATAGGCATGACCGGAGGAGCATCATCGTCGAACACTAGGGCTGAGGATGTATCTGAGAGGGGTGGGAGCAATTGGCTTGTTCCACTTGCGAATATTGATGTTGCAGGCCCACTGAGTTGGGACGAGCCTTCAGCAGCCAATACGGATGAACTTCAGAAGGGTGCGATTTTCCGCACCAAGGATGATTTGGCCCTGGCCGTGGGACTGTATCACATGCAGAATAGAGTGGAGTATGCCGTGTATCGATCGAACAAGACACGGCTGGTCTACATGTGCAAGCATGGCAGGGAGTGTCTGTTCAAGCTGTGTGCCGTTGTGGATGGAGTTGTTTGGAGAATCTACAAGTTTGACGGCACTCACACTTGCCACATGGATATGAGTCGAGTTGCCCCACGACAGGTGTCTGCACGGGTGATTGCAAAGTATTTTGCACGTAAACTGGTCGATGAGGGGGTTGTTCTGAAGCCCAAAGAGATGGTCTCTGAGCTTCTACGTGAGTACGGGATCCAGATTGATTACAGTTTCGCTCTGCGCTCGAGGAACATTGCAATTGAGATGATCTATGGGGACTTTGATAAGTCCTATGCGCAATTGCCCGCATTTCTACACACGTTGCAGCTACGCAATCCCGGGACATTGTACGAGTTTCAGACGAACACCGTACATGAGCTGAAGTATACATTTTTGGCACTCGGACCGTGTATCAGTGCCTTTCATGCGGGTACAAGACCAGTGGTCGTGATTGATGGGACACACTTGAAGGGGAAGAACAAGGGGATTTTGTTTGTTGCTGTGACGAAGGACGGCAATGAACAGGTGTTACCTATTGTAGTTGGTATCGGTCCGATCGAGAATGATGACACTTGGATCTGGTTCCTGAATCGATTGCATATCACTTTAGGTGAGATAGAAGACCTCCTGATCGTGTCTGACCAGCACAAGAGCATTAAGAATGCTGTCGCGGCTGTTTTTTCAAGAGCGACACACAGATTGTGCTATTATCATCTACAAACCAAGATGGCAAAGCGCGGGTCCAATGTCATTGGGTTGTTTAAGGAGGCTGCATATGCATATCGGACAGATGTATTCCAGAGGCACTTATCAGTATTGGAAATGCTGAGTAGACCAGCATACGAGAAGCTTTGTAATATTGGTCCGCAGCATTGGTCCCGATCGCAGTGTCCCGTACGGCGTTTTGGATTCATGACATCTAATGCGACTGAGTCACTCAATGCCCGTCTACTGTGGGCTAGGAGACTGCCTATTTGCTCAATGCTTGAGTCGTTCAGGAAAATTGTGGAAGAGTGGTTTGTTGAGCGTCGGGCTGCAGCGCAGATGTGGGATCACGTGTTGACACAGCCCATTGTGGACAAGTTATCCAAGAATGTCGAGCAAAGACGATGTTTTTCCGTTCGATGCACGACATTAGCACACCTGTGGAAAGTAGAGGTGGGCATGAAGTCTTTTATGGTCGATCTTCATCATCGGACCTGCGATTGTCATGAGTTCGAGTTGGATTTGATCCCGTGTAGCCACGCTGCAGCAGCGATCAGGTACATACTTGTTTAAATTTTTTAACACTATCATTGTTGTGAGTAATCATGTTTTTTTAACTATAATTCGTGTTCACACGTAGATTCTCCGGTAGAAACATATACGAGTTTGTGGATAGATGCTACAAGACGGAGACAATTGCCAGCATGTACGACTCAGTCATCATGGGCTTATCCAGTCCAGAAGATTGGATTGTCCTGTCTGACGGTTGTCCACTTGTGCGCGCTCCTGTGATAACAAAACAGGCCGGTCGTCCTTGAATGTCTAGAGCTCGGGGGGGTGCTGAGGCGTCATCCAGTCAGCGGAGGCAGATCTGCACTAGATGTCATGTCCCGGGCCATAACAGACGCGTATGCACAGCCCCGATGCCCATTGTCGGTGTGGACTTAAATGCACCTCCAGAGAGCGCGCCACCGGAGTTTGCACGTAGAAGAGCACCTAAGAAGTGTGGTATTTGTGGTGAGACGTCTCATACCCGTCCCAGGTGTCCGAGTAGACAGACGGAGGACCTAGATTGATCATATCTACATTATTGTTGTTGGCTTGCAGTGATAATATGGTTTATCTCGACTTTGGTTGTATTTGTTTAAAATGATAATGATGTCTACTTTGGTTTTATTTGTTTAAAAATCATGTAGTCAACAAACATATTTGAATAAAATGAACGAGCAATGTCAAATGCAATACATACATGAAAGACGTCAAGTACAATACATATATAACATCATAAGTCACTCTAGACGGCCATAGCTAAGTGAGAAGATCCTCTTTGCTACAGAAAGCCGATATCTCTGAATATCATATGGACCGACATCAAGACCATGAGTGCCAAACAACAAACGATCCACATACATCATAGCATAAACACCACAACTGATGCTGTCGAACTGCGCAAACTGCTCTTGGATAGTCTTGTCCAGTGTCATGGCTAAGAGATGTGTATCTGGCCTATTCTGACCTCTCCAATAACCAGCGCTCCACATGACGCGTGGCAGTAGACGTAGGAGCGGTAGCAGCTCTCGATCACACCTCTGAGACAGCTCTATGTTCTCCGGGAAGTGCATCTGGAACAATAACGAGTCATACAACTCGACCCTCCACGTCGCGAAACAGATACGTACAGTGACCTAGTGAGCATTTCCAACATTGCATATCATGATCGCCTACATAAATGATAATGATTAACGGATGAATATAAAAAAATCATCATAGATAGTATGATGAGTGTACTTGAAAGATCACTTACATAAGCTGCTCTCGTCCACGGGACCTCCTGGACGCCACCCTTGTCTCTGATTACATCCAGTAAGACATCTGGAGGATCCCAGTGCAGATATCTGTCCTCACCATACTCCTCCTCACAGTGAGGATCTCTTGGATGAAGCTTCTGCCATGCTGACTGTAGCTAAACCTGAAAAAAACACATGAACAAATCAAGCTTCGACACAAAGAGATAATGAAATACAAAAAAAGAAAAGAATGTATCTTGAACTTACAAAAAAATATGGAGAGCAAATCACAACATCGCTCATGTGCCTTCTGAAAAGTCGTCGCTTCACCTCAAGCAAGAAATGTGCAACCATCTCATAATCAACGAGCTCATTAACATCCTCCATACGCTCAAAAAAATGCCTGCCAGAGTATGCCAGCGGTGGGAATAACCTGGATATTCACCCCATGACCCTTCCTCTTGAATTCCGTGTATCCAACCTCTACCCTACGCGCTTCATCCGGTCTACTAACTCCATCTTCACGTACATATTCACAGTCGGCTTGAACTTCTGGAGGGGGCGTCTAATCCACTCGATCTAAATTTCACAATAGAAAATTAGACTGTTATTAAATTATTAATTATATTAATTATTTTTGCTATTTTTATTTTTTTACTAATATTATTAATTAGCAAATATTATTGTTATTATTAGATTAGTGATTGTTTTTGTTGTTGTTATTATTATTATTATTATTATTATTATTATTATTATTATGTATAACGATCATTATTATTATTATTATTATTATTATTATTATTATTTATTTTTAAATTAAAAAAGTATAATTATTTATATTAATTGTTTTTTATATTTTTATTTTTTACTATTATGATTACTTACACGAATATTATTATTATTAAAAAAAGTATTATTGTTTATATTAGATGTTTTTGTTATTTTTATTTTTCACTAATAGTATTAATTAGACTAATATTACTATTTAACATAGCGAAAGTTAATTTTAAAGATAACGAACATTTATATTTAACTATAACGAAAATTTAAATTTAACATAACCATAAAATTAACGAAAATTAAAGTTTCAACATAACGAAAATAAAAATTTAACATTAACAAAAATCTAATTTTACCAATAATGAAAGTTTTAACTTTAACATATCAAAATTTAAATTTAGCAATAACGATAATTAGATTTTAACAATAAAGAAATTTAAATTTCACATAATGATAACATTAACGTAACTTTAAACATTAGCATAATGATAATAAAAATTTACCATTAACGAAAATTTAATTTTACCAATAACGAAAGTTTTAACTTTATCATATCAAAATTTAAATTTAGTAATAACGATAGTTAGATTTCAACAATAAAGAAATTTAAATTTCACATAACGATAACATTAACGAATGTTTAAATTTTAGCGTAACGAAAATAAAAATTTAGCATTAACGAAAATATAATTTTACCAATAACGAAAGTTTTAACTTTAACATATCAAAATTTAAATTTAGCATAACGATAATTAGATTTTAACAATAAAGAAATTTAAATTTCACATAACGATAACATTAACAAAAGTTTCAATTTTAGCATAACGAAAATAAAAATTTAGCATTAACGAAAATATAATTTTACCAATAACGAAAGTGTTAACTTTAACATATCAAAATTTAAATTTAGCATAACGATAATTAGATTTTAACAATAACAAAATTTAAATTTCACATAACGATAACCTTAACGAAAGTTTAAAATTTAGCATAACGAGAATAAAAATTTACCATTAATGAAAATATAATTTTACCATTAGCGAAAGTTTAGCATAACGAAAACTACTAAAAAAGCATAACGATTGATCAACTATTCCAATAAACAATAACGAAACTATTAAAAAAGGCATAACGAAACTTCTAAGAAGCATAACGATTGATCAACCATTCAAATAAATCATAACGAAACTTCTAAATAAACTATTGTTATGGAGAAGAAAACTATCGTTATGGATAAATCAACTATTTCCATTAAATATGAACAATCGTTATGGATAAAACAATAATCGTTATGGATAAAACAACAATCGTTATGGCTATATCGTTATGGAAGATCAGGCCTATCTTTCAACTATCGTTATATATGAATCAACACACGTAAAGATCTACAACTAACCTATAGTTATGCAACTCCTACTCTATCGTTACACAACGATACATTTAACTAAAACAAATAGCAAGTCTAACCTCTCCCGACGGTCGGTCTACATCTTCACATCCTTCTTCTATCTGGTGATTCCAACCCAAGTCCGGAGACTGAATCGTGTTTTTTTTTTCAAAGGGTTTCAGCGGCGAGAGTAATACAGCCGATAAGAAGAGAGGAAAAATTGAAAAAAGCTGTGTGAGAGAGAGAGAGAGATTAGAGATCGAGGGTAGTTATAGAAATTTAATACAATATTAAATGCAAAGATTCACAAGCGGATTCATTTTTTCAAACTTAAATTGAGTTCGAATATATTTTGTTCTAAAGATATACTTGTCATGATATCCAAGAGATTTTATTCCAAAAGACATATTTTATTCTTTTTGCATGGAAAAGTAGAAATTTACACATCACTTTTCAGAATAGTTATCGGTCAAAGCATTTAAATATAGCTAAATTTAAATATCATTATAGTTAAAATGAAATTATCATAATTGTTAAATTTAAATTTTGATAAAATTAGATTTTCGTTATAATGAAATTATCATTATTGTTAAATTTAAATTTTGATAAAATTAGATTTTCGTTATAGTTACAACTTTCGTTATAGATAAATTAGGTTTTCGTTATACATAAAATTAGATTTTCGTTATAGCTAAATTTAAATATCGTTATAGTTAAAACTTTCGTTATTAATGAAATTAGATTTTCGTTATGTGTTAAATTTTTATTTTCGTTATGTTGGAATTTATTTTTCGTGATGCATGAATTTAATTGTCGTTATCTTTAAAATTAACTTTCATTATGTTAAAATTAAAATTTCGTTATAGTTCAATTTAAATTGTCGTTATGTTAAAAACCAAGATTTTGTTATTGATAGATTAAATTTTTTTGGGGAAGAGAGAGAGAGAGTGTGTGGATGAGGGTGCTTACCAAAATTTATTAGGGTATTAAATATGAATTAATTCACAAGCCATCGATTTTTTTTTTCCAAATTTAAATTGAGTTTAGATAAATTTTGATTCAAAAGAGACGTGTTATGCCAAGATTTTATTCCATGCATGAAAATTTTATTTCAAAACACTTTATGCATGGAAAGTACAAAAGTGTAAGTACTTTTCAGAAAATGTAAGAATATTCAGCTTTTTTAAAGTCAATGTAGTACAAATTGCCCATAAAACTCCTACCCCCTTAAAACTTGTCCAACTATACCAATTTTAACATTTTATTGTCTAGATAAAAATTTCTCCCTTCATATTAATGGTGGAGTTTTGAATTACTTTATTTAATATTTTATTTATGCTTCCTATTTTTAACATTTTCATGTGCAAAAAAGAATTTAGAGGTCTATTATATACTAGTTTTTTTTTATGAGAGACCATTTTCATGCATTTCAGACTGTAATACTTTTAATTCAGGAATATCATAATTAAGCTGGGCAACTAGTTTTCTTTATGGCGGTCTCCATTAAATTTCTTGGTTGATGGGCTTTTATTCTGAATTAACTACTCTTTTGCATTATTGATCTTCATTTAATTATTGGAAAAATTTAAACCATTACCTTATCTTCTTCAGATTCAATCTTTTCCCCTGATGAAAATGGTAAAAAATTGAAGAACTATCCAAAGCTGAAGAATCTTATCTGCTATTTGTATTCAAATACATAGCCCATCTCTAGTTAACAACATGCTTTACTTTCTCTCTTTTTTTCTTCAATATAGATCATTCTAGCCTACAATTTTCTAAACAGTCAAGGTTGTTGCAGGCTTTGATCAGGATCTCAAGTAGGTGATGATGCCCGTCACTTCCATTGGCCTTTGATATTGCATATTATATTAGTTGTTGCGAAGTTTTAACAAAAAAGTGACAAATGCAAAGATTTTAAACACTTTTTTTGCTTCTTTTTTTCATTTTTTGTCACTACATTTCCCCACTCCTTGGATAAATTGCGATTCATTCTCCATAATACTAAGTTGTTGTCTACACTAAAATAGCAAAAAATAAACATAAAAATTCAGGGACTGCCTCAGTTTACTTGATCACTTTTTAATCAAGTAAGGTTTATGATGTGCATATGATGCATAAGCATTAAGGTTTCTGCCTTCTCCTACAAAAATTAACTGTAAAATAAAAAAATATATTATTGTTTCTTTTCAGTAATTATAGGATTTTGACTTTTAGTAGTACTGCACTATTTTAGGCAGAATATTTGTGTAGTGTAAATCTCTTATTTGTTTGTATGTTAAATAGATTGATGGCTTCGATGAATAAATTGTGGATGTCCAAGAATAAATTATCAGAGGACTATGAGAATGGATCGGAGTCGAATCTTTCTTGAACTTTGCCATTGGAAATGGGAAAGATCCTAACACAATGCATTGCCCTTGTGTAAAGTGTGGAAATCTAAGAACAAAGGATGTTAAAACCATAAGAGCTCATCTAACATATAATGTAATGGATTTAACATCCCATAGTTGGATATTGCACAACGAGAAATTTAGACCTAACATGACTGATAAAGTTGAATTCAGATTTGGGGATCGTGATTTTTATTCAGATGGACCAATAGATATGGTGCATGATGCATATTTTGTCAATCCATCTCATTTTACGAAACTACTTGAAGAAGCTGAGCTGCCTTTATATTCGGATGTGTGCAATTCACAAAGTTGTCTGCAATTGTTAAGTTATATAATTTGAAGTCAAGATTTGGGTGGAACGATGCTGTATTTACCGACCTACTTGTGCTGATAGGAGAGATGCTTCCAAAGGATAACATATTGCATTCCTCTTTGTATGAGGCAAAGAAGAGCTTATCTGCATTAGGAATGAAGTACGATAAGATTCATGCTTGCAAAAATGATTGCATTTTATATTGAAATGAGCATGCAAATTTGGTTAATTGCCCTACGTGTGGGGTGTCTAGGTGGAAAATGGGGAAAATGGCGATAAATGAAGGAGTGCCTGTAAAAGTGTTATGGTATTTTCCACCGATACCCAAATTCCAATGAATGTTTCGCATTAAGAAAATATCTGACAATTTAACATAGCATGCTCATAAGAGAGTTCGTGATTAAAGTCTATGTCATTCTGCCGATTCTCCCGCTTGGAAACTAGTGGATCAATGATGGCCAAATTTTGGCAACGAACCAAGAAATGTTAGATTGGCACTTTCAGCGGGTGGTATCAATCTTCATAGTCTCATGTCGTCTAAGTATAGTTGTTTGCCAATTGTTATAATATCATATAATCTCCCCCCTATGAGAATGCGGACCTTCTAGGTAGATTTCGGTTTGCTAATCCATATGAAGTATCAGTCAATCCAAACATGGAGCAAGTACAAAAGGTAGTCCTTTTAGCTAATAAATTGATTGGTGCATCCACTAATCAATTTGTTTTGGTGCCATGCAATGTGGGGTATGTGAAAATGGAATAAATATTTTAGTTAAAAATTTAATAAAAACCTGTATCTAGTCTATGTATTCATTATTTTATGTATATCTTCTTAGATGACATTGGATACTTATCGTGAATGATCCACACATTGAGACTGTGTGTGTCTTGGATCCATTGAATAACCAAACTCATCTTGACTAGTTGAAGGATGTGGTGGACATGTAAGTTTTTCACTTGGTTTGTTTATTTTTTTATTGAATGAAATATTATTTCAATTTATATTTTAATGTGTGCACGACTATTAACTCTTCAAATTTGACTAATGGAAAAAGAGAGAGAAAAGACGCATTATGGGAAGTGATCAAGGTATGGAATTATTTTCTACAAATTAAGTAAAGCTTAAATTATATTTAGTAATCACTGTAGACTATTTATAGTGTCCACAACAACCTGATGGAAAGCAATGTGGGTTTCTTGATGAAGTTCGTACATAATGGGATGAATTTGTCTATGATTATACGGATTGACAAAGTTATGTTGGAATAATTTTTATCTGGACTAATATATGTTAATTAAATGTGTATGGCTGTCTTAAAGTGATCTAATAAGATTATAATTATGGATTAAAGGGTATTAATATTTGTCATGGAATTTAATTGTGTAGATACCATTAATAGATTTGCAATTTGTTGAGGGACCGAATTGCAAATCCCAGATAACTTATTATTATAAGTTAGGGTTATGGTCCCCAAACGACAGCAGACAGAAAATAGAATCTGTATTCCTTCTACAGAGTTCTCTACAGCAAACCTAAGGTGCCGATCATTTGGAAGATCCATACCACATCAAGAATCAGGGATTTAAGAACTATGGATTCAGGTACGCTTCCGCTATAGATTATATCTCGGTTTATCATCATAGAGTTAATGGATTTAGGGTGTGAATCTGGATTATTGCATGCCCTATGTGGTTTAATTCTCCAACAAGTGGTATCAGAACCACTCTATGCATGATTCTCTGAGATTTGTGAATAAAGATTAATAAATCTTGATTTTTGGTGAATCTCATTTTTGGCTATGGATTATTGGTTCGGTAAATTTATATTTTAATTAGTATCGTCTGAATTGATTGCTTGATCAAGGCTCGAAGGATTTATTAATCAATCTTTCACGAATTCAGAATTCATGAATTTTGTTGTTATTCAATTGCCGCAAGAATTATTAATTGATTTGATTGAATATGGTATTTATATGATTTCAGAAATTGGAAAAATTATGTGGATTCAAATTGCATATATTGCATGCATACAGTTCGAGGATTATCATGTTTTTAATAGTCTTGCTATTTATTGGTTTTGCCGATCACCATAGCATGAGTTTGAGTTTTAATCATGACTTTTGAATTCACGCCAATCAAGACCTCATAATGTTTAATTCGGTCAGATAAGTTTGGTTACAATTTCTTAATTATGCTATTGCGATATGATGGCATTGGGAAACAATCTATTTTATTTGGTTTTGCACTACTGGATTCATCTGGAGCAGTAAACTATATATATTTGCGGCGGTAATTGTTATATAATTCTTGATATGTCATGTTCGGTTCTCTTAATTTATAATTAAGAGTCAGTTTTATTCAGGCCAACATCCCCGAATTAAAGTTTAATAGTCAATTAAATTTTAAATTATTTTGGTGCATCTCATGTTCCTTATTAATTTGTCTGATATTTAAAATGAATTTATTGAAACATGAAGTCGCCACAGTGACCTCTCTGTGTAGATTTATTCATGAAAAATATTAGATGTTTGTGTGAGTGTATCTTCATGCGGGTATTAGCCGGCCCATAGGAAGGTTAATATCTGGCAGAAATACACAAACACCTGTAGTGATAAATGTGTGACAATTATGAGGTTGTCTATGTAAACAATACGTCGGCCCACAAGAAGACTATTGTTTGATAGGATTTATTGTCAGTATTTGATTACCACACAGAGGTATCCACTTGCAAATTAATATTATTGTCCACAGACTTGATATTAATGTTGTGTCCGGTGCCTCGAGATGCTATCAACTTATTTGAATTTGATAATGATTATATAGTTTAATGTGAGCATGAAAGTTAATTTTGGTTTTTGTTCTCTATTCAGCTATGATGTCTGCTACTTCTATTTCTGCTAAGACCAACAACATTCCTATGCTTAACGGGTCAAACTTTAAGGATTGGAAAGAAAAAATTCTGATCATTTTGGGCTGCATGGATCTGGATTATTCGCTAAGAGTTGACAAACCCGCTTCTTTGACGGATGCAAGTTCTGCGGATGAAAAGCGGAACTTTGAGAAGTGGGATCGCTCGAATCGCGTTAGTCTCATGATCATTAAGCGCGGCATTCTAGAAGCCTTTCAAGGCACTGCCTCTGAGGAAATTAGTACTGCAAAAGAGTACCTTGCAGGAATTGAAAAACGTTTTGTGAAAAACGATAAGGCCGAGACAAGTACGCTTTTAGCTAACTTGATCTCACTAAAGTATAAGGGCAAGGGAAACATAAGGGAGTACATCATGCAGATGTCTCATATTGCTTCAAAATTAAGTGCACTAAAGCTCGAGGTGTCTGAGGACTTACTCGTGCATTTAGTGCTGATATCGCTTCCCCCACAGTTCAGTCAGTTTAAGGTCAGCTATAACTGTCAAAAGGAGAAATGGACTCTTAATGAGCTCATTTCATACTGTGTACAAGAGGAAGAAAGGCTGAAGCAAGAAAGAACTGAGATTGCTCAGTTGGCTAGTGCTTCCAAAGATAAGGGCAAAAGAACTAAGGAGGTTGAGAAAGCTGCTAAAGATAAGGGTCCAGTACAAAAGAAACAGAAAACAGAGCATTCGGATGACTGTTTCTTTTGTCACAAACCTGGACACCAAAAGAAGAAATGTCCCAAATATCGCGCTTGGCGCATAAAGAAAGGTACATTTCTTACTTTGGTCTGTTCTGAAGTTAATTTAGCTTCAGTACCTGGTAACACTTGGTGGTTAGATTCTGGTGCTACCACTCATATAAGTGTTTCAATGCAGGGTTGCCTGAGCTGCCGAAAGCCAATTGATGGTGAAAGATACATCTATGTGGGAGATGGCAAGTCAGTGGAAGTGGAGGCAATAGGGCACTTTAGATTGTTATTAAGAACTGGTTTCTTTTTGGATTTGAAAGACACTTTTATTGTACCGTCTTTTAGATGAAATTTGGTTTCTATTTCCTTATTGGACAAATATGGTTTTTCTTGTTCATTTCGGAATTATCAGTTCAGTCTTTCTTTAAATTCCAATGTGGTTGGTACTGGTTCATTAAGTGCTTATGACAATCTCTATGTGCTCGATATTATTACTTCCTATAATGAATCATTGCATGTTGAATCTAGAGGTACTAAGCGAAAATTAAATAATGAAAATTCAGCAAATTTATGGCATAAGTGTTTGGGTCATATCTCAAAAACCAGAATTGAGAGGCTTGTGTCAGATGGTATTTTAGATACACTTGATTTTTCGGATCTGAATGTTTGTATTGAGTGTATTAAAGGAAAACAGACCAAAATAAAGAGATTAGGTGCCAACAGAACTACAGACGTCTTACAATTGATACATACGGATATTTGTGGGTCATTCCCTACGGCTTCTTGGAATGGTCAACTTTATTTTGTATCATTTATAGACGATTACTCACGATTTGGGTACCTATATCTAATTTATGAGAAATCTGAGGCCCTGGACAAGTTCAAAATTTTTAAGGCTGAAGTTGAGAATCAACTCAACAAAAGAATTAAAGTTGTACGATCTGACCGTGGTGGTGAGTACTATGGTAGATCTGATGGCTCAGGCGAACAACGTCCAGGTCGTTTTGCTATCTTCCTAGAGGAATGTGGAATCATCCCACAGTACACTATGCCGGGAACGCCTAGCATGAATGGTGTGTCTGAAAGACGAAACCGAACTCTAAAGGATATGGTTAGGAGTATGATTAGTCATTCATCCTTACCAATATCACTCTGGGGAGAAGCATTGAAAACTGCAGCTTATATTCTCAATAGAGTACCAACTAAAGCAGCTGCAAAAACACCTTTTGAGCTTTGGAACGGGCGAAAGCCTAGTCTGAAGCACTTTCATATTTGGGGATGTCCAGCTGAGGCTAGGCCTTATAGGCCAAATGAAAAGAAACTGGACCCCAAAACAGTAAGCAGCTACTTTATTGGTTATTCAGAAAAATCAAGGGGTTTCAAGTTTTATGATCCCACTAGAAAAATAATTTTTGAGACGGGAAATGCAGTATTCTTTGAGGATGTTGAGTTTGGGGGGAGAAATAAGGTTAGAGATATTACTTTTGAGGAGGTGTCAGTCTCGACTCCTACTACTACTTCTGACGATTTTCAGGCTTCGATTCCTGTGATTAGTCGAGAAGTAGATTTGGAACCTCAACAAGATAATATTGAAATTCTTCCCACTCAAGATAATACAGTAATTCAAGAAGAACAACCTCAACAACCTCAAGAACTAATGCCATTAAGAAGGTCCACGAGAGATAGGAGAAATGCTATTCCGGATGATTATGAAGTATATCTCCTAGAAAGTGAGGAAAATAGTGGAATGATGGAAAATGATCCTATCAATTTCCATCAAGCCATGAATGATCCAAACTCTCAAAAGTGGATAGATGCCATGAATGAGGAGTACAAGTCAATGCAAGACAATAAAGTTTGGGATCTTGTCCCATTACCTGCAGGTGCGAAGCCTATTGGTTGTAAATGGATTTTTAAAACCAAAAGGGATTCGAAAGGTAATGTGGAAAGATATAAGGCTCGTCTTGTGGCTAAAGGCTTTACTCAAAGAGAAGGCATTGATTTTAAAGAGACTTTCTCTCCAGTTTCTTCGAAACACTCTTTTAGAATTATTATGGCGTTAGTTGCACATTTTGATCTTGAGTTGCATCAGATGGATGTAAAAACAGCGTTTCTCAATGGTGACATTGATGAGACGATTTATATGGTGCAGCCAGAAAACTTTGTATCCGGAGATCCAAAGTCTATGGTTTGCAAATTAAAGAAATCCATCTATGGGCTCAAGCAGGCTTCTCGTCAGTGGAACCACAAGTTTCATCAAGTAGTAGTCTCATTTGGTTTTGAGACTAATGCTGCTGATGATTGTGTGTATCACAAGTTTAGTGGGAGTAAGTGTATTTTTCTGGTTTTGTATGTGGATGACATTCTGCTTGCCACCAATGACTCTGTCATGCTGCACGATACCAAGAAATTTCTATCAAAGAATTTTGAGATGAAAGATCTTGGGGAAGCTTCTTTTGTATTAGGAATCCAGATACATCGAGATCGTTCTCGGGGTATTCTTGGATTATCACAAAAGACGTATATTGAGAAAGTGTTGCAAAGATTTGGCATGCAGAACTGCAAACCATGTGATACCCCTATAGCTAAAGGAGACAAGTTCAGTCTTGATCAGTGCCCAAAAGGTGATCTGAAAATTAAGGAAATGCAGAAGATTCCTTATGCCTCGGCTGTTGGGAGTCTAATGTATGCTCAAGTATGCACAAGACCTGACATAGCTTTTGTTGTTGGAATGTTGGGTAGATATTTAAGTAATCCCGGTATGGATCATTGGAAAGCAGCCAAACGGGTTATGAGGTACTTACAGAGAACAAATGATTACATGCTCACATACAGAAAATCAGATCATTTGGAGATCATCGGGTATTCTGATTCTGATTTTGCTAGATGCTAAGATAGTAGGAGATCCACTTCAGGCTACATTTTCTTATTGGCTGGGGGAGCCATTTCTTGGAGAAGTGCTAAGCAGAATTTGTAGCATGTTTTGAGGCATCCAATCATGGAATATGGCTGCGAAATTTTGTCACTAGGCTGCGCATTTTTGAAAATGTAGAAAGACCACTAAAGTTGTATTGTGACAATAACTCAGCAGTGATGTATTCCAATAACAACAGGAGCTCTAGTAAGTCAAAGCATATTGACATTAAGTTCCTTGTTGTGAAGGTGAGAGTATAGAGTGGAAGATTATTATAGAGCATATAGGGACAGACTCAATGGTTGCGGATCCGCTTACTAAGGGATTAACACCCAAGGTCTTTCATAAGCATACTGCTCATATGGGTGTGATTTTATTTTAGTATGCATTGGTTATGCGGGAGTCTGTACTGTTTTATAACTCTATAATATGGTTTGGACACATTTTGTGTTTTATGGATAAATCTGTACAGATATAAAGTATTCAATTATTTGGTTTATTACACTCTGTTATTTTAATTATGTTTGATCTCACTATGGAATAAAGTGGACCAGTTGGAAATAGGCATGATAGATCACATAACATGTAATTTCCATGCTACACATCCATGATTGATCTATGTCATTTGGTTGTATCGGTATATGTGATTATTGATGGGTCTATTCACACACAAAGTGATGACGGCCTCTTTAGTCCTATGCTTGTATGATCAATGGATGAGATTGTTTGGGATACCCTTATTGTGATAGCACAGTTTGAGCTCATAAGGTATTACACATTTTTCGGTAACATATATAGTCCATGTGGGAGATTGTTGGAATAATTTTTATGTGGACTAATATATGTTAATTAAATGTGTATGACTGTCTTAAAGTGATCCAATTAAAGTGATCTAATAAGATTATAATTATGGATTAAAGGGTATTAATATTTATCATGGAATTTAATTGTGTAGGTACCATTAATAGATTTGCAATTTGTTGAGGGACCGAATTGCAAATCCCAGATAACTTATTATTATAAGTTAGGGTTATGGTCCCCAAACGACGGCAGACAGAAAATAGAATCTGTATTCCTTCTATAGAGTTCTCTACAGCAAACCTAAGGTGCCGATCGTTTGGAAGATCCATACCACATCAAGAATCAGGGATTTAAGAACTATGGATTCAGGTACGCTTCCGCTATAGATTATATCTCGATTTATCATCATAGAGTTAATGGATTTATGGTGTGAATCTGGATTATTGCATGCCCTATGTGGTTTAATTCTCCAACAAGTTATTGATGATGTTGTGTAAGTTTTGATAGATTAACCTTGTTTGATTAATTATTTTATTGTCTTGGCTTGTTTTTTATGAACACACATTTTGCTGCTTTCACCATTTTTGCCAAAGTCTTGATGGAATCAGGTGGTTGATTAACTATAATGATGATGAAGCACATCAACATTTTGGGAAGAAATGTATGCAGTTTGTAGTTTTTAAATTTTATATTTGTTACTTGGATAAAGTATTTCAATAGAACATTTGATTATTATTGTTATTCGAATAATATGGTTTATGTAAACAATGAATTGTAATATTTTATTAGAGATTTTGAGTTTTACATTTGAAATTTAAGCAGGTATTTATATATAATAAAATAAATAAAAAGAAATTTGTAAAAAAAAAAAATTCAAAATCTCTACTCAAAAGACAACACGCATTGCACGTTGTATATAACATAATAGACAACACGTTTTACATGTAGTTTTTAACTAAATAGACAACGTATATAACGTGTTGTCTTTCACTGGACGAGCGTTCTGTATTACTCAATAAACGACAGGTTTTCAACGTCGTATTTATCTACCCAAGCATTGTCTAAGATACTATAGATGACGCATTTTACGCGTTTGGTGCGTCGTTTTTCATCAAAAATAATCTGACCAGCAGTCGGTATGCCCACACTATCCAAAACAGTGGCGAGCAAGATCGTCTCCCAAAGGATTGGCGAGAATTATTCAACACTTCAGCTTGCAGTAACCAACCTTTCCAAACGAATTCCTTTGTTATAGAGTAAAAATGAAAATAAAAACAATTAAATAGAGAGTAAGTTTCTTCAGAGATTAAAAGCTATTATGGCTTCCAATTAACTCCACCCTAGCTTAATTATTCTGATTCTCGATGCAATGATATTTCCAATTAATGCATGCAAACCAGTTATAGCCACCGAAGACACTTCTAACGCAGCCTAATTTCTCCTTAATTTCTCAATAATTAGGAAGACACTTCACCAATTATTTCCTTAATCGACTGACAACCGTAAGGGAGACACTCTATAGATTTAATGAGCCGACAACTTTATGCACTAGAGAAACCCGATTCAAAACCAACAAACTCTGACACAGGATTGTCGAATTAAGACTGCTCTTCCCTCGATTCTGAAGAATCGATGTACCACTAATTAAACCCAAACCACAATTACAGATGACCAATTTAATTGGCTACTAATTAATTCCAATCTACTAAATATGTGCACCTACCTAGCAGAGTCGAAACAATTAACAACTTTAAACACAGAGAATCACAGATGCATACAATTAATTAAAGCAAAATGAACTATTAGATCTCACAGAATAATTACGCCAGGGCTTCATTAATCTTCACCGGAATAAAAATGATTTAGCTCGAATGCATAATCATAACTAAACACCGATAATTCATTGGAACAGTAGCAATGGAAAATACGAAGTAAAAGAACGAAAATAAATCTGTACAAACGCGTCTCTAGCTCTCGCGTGAATCTGGTATGTTTCCTACTCCATCTAAAATTCCTTAAATACAAATCTTTAATTAAGGAAATAGAATCCTAAACCTAATCAAACTAGGAAAGAGATAAATATAGAATCCAAAAGTAATAAAAGAGCAGCAACTCTCGTCCAGGCCAAAAAACGTGAGTAATCCGCACGCTCCAGCCCAATTCCGCGCGCGCACAGGCCCAACAACTGTTATCTCGGCACCACCCCTTCCAGTCAGTATGCTTATACTGCGTGTCTCCCAGACTCTCCAAGTTTTCTTCAATCATCTTGACTGCAAAAATCTCCACAAACTCGGCCAATTCCTTCATATTTATGTTAATCACCTGCAATCATTCACAAAACACACTTTCCTCCACAAAACATGATCGTGGGGCAATTAACACAAGAAAACAATACCAAAAATGGCCCAAAATATGTATGTGAAAATAGCCCAATCAGCGTTGTCTTTAGTCAAGAAAGTGTTGTCTATTTCCCGAAAGACAACATGTTTTACGCGTTGTCTTTATCAGATCAAGCGTTGTCTATTGTACATTGGACGACACATTAAATGCGTTGTCTTTAGCCATTTACGTGTTGTCTATTTCAACATAGACGACACGGATTACACGTTGTCTTTAGCCGTTCGAGCGTTATAGACAACGCGTTTTACACGTCATCTTTAGTCGCGCCCTAATAGACTACACGACTATAGACAACGTTCGGTTTTGTAATAGATGACATGGAATACATATCATCTATAATTGGTTTTCTTGTAGTGAAACTTGTACTTGGAAAAAATAAATACTTAGTGATGATTTTAATCCATACAGATAATTACAATCAATCACTATAGCAAGTGCAAAGTAGAGCACTTGATAAAAATGGCTTAGTACGTAGCATGTCACTGACAATCTCCTCTTTAGTGGTGTATCTTCTCTTAGTGCTAAGCATTAGCACTAACATAGATGATCACATGATGCCCCAAACAATTATTGTAAATTTATTTTTCTATTCTAATTTTTGTTATATGATATATTTTTCTATAAAATAACCCAATTGCATCACATTTCACAATGGAAGTTCATTCAATTTTTAAGACATGAGATGAAAATCTCTCTCAACATCTTTAATTAAATAAAGTTTAATTATTTACATATTTATTTGTAATTTTATTTTGCAATTTGGCAGTGATGATAGGATCATGGGAATGAACTAATTCATTCAATTTGTCATTTTGAAGAGCTACAAATCGGGTATGCAGTTTTGTAATTTTCTTTTATTTATAAATTGGTATGTATGTTGTATGAGTTAGTGTGTAATTATATCTTATAAAATATTTTATTTGTAGTTGTAAACTTGTAATTTAGTTGCAAATTCATTCCATTTTTATGATGATTTTTCATTAATAATAATAATAATAATAATAATAATTCAAAGCATGGGAGAATTCTTACCGTCTATATTTATTTAAGAACAAATTAAAATCCTAAAAGGACGAAAAAGAGAAATATAATAGCATATAATAATCCTAATATTTTTACTAATTAATTAATGTTTGGTAGCAATCATTAATTTCAATGCAAAATACTGTTGGAGAACTTATTACTTTATTCTTTTGAGATCTTTGTCTTTCTCAAATTAATTACACTACTCAATTTTGCTGAAGAAGTAAAAATACCTTATGCGGGGTTTGCTAGCCTGTTATGGGCTAATTTGTTTTATATGAACTATTATTTGGTACATAACAAATACAATCATTAAATAAATAATTGAAATTATCATTTTTTAAAAATTTCTATTTGCATTAGGAGAAAAAAAAAATATATATTGTATATAATATAAAGCATAAGGAATTCGAACCATCTAATCTGGCAACTAATATAATCTTTATCTAAAAAAATAACTAATTTAAATCTACGTGGCAATAGTATGGAAAAAAATTTAAAGTAAAATATAAAAATCAAGTCTTAGTAAAAGATCGAACCAACATTGTTGGGTTACAAAATACTTTATAGATGTCCCCTTGGGAATGGCCTAATGGTGGAGTGGTGTTTCTTTAGGCCAAAGGTCTCAAGTTCGACCCGCCACCAACACCACTAGGTGTGAGCCTGTCACACCTGGCTTGCCAAGTGTGGTTTACCTCCCTTGTGTAGGTTTGCAGGCTATTACACAGGGGCGGGGTTTACCCAGTGCGCACCACGGTAGCGACTGCGGGTTACCCTCGACATAAAAAAAAAATACTTTATAGAAGTCCAATTATCACCGAGCCGAGGCTATTTATTGTAAATGTTTGGTAGTGATTGCTTTTTATATTTAAATTGTACCAACTTTTTTCGTGATGATTGTACCCCTACGACTTTGCCTTAATATATGTATAGATATTTAGGCATTTCATCTACTATATTTGAACCTCATAGATCCTCATTTTGGTATTAATTGTACTTTATAATAGTTATTTTATATTGTATTATGTATTATTTTGTCAAATATATTGTCTTGGACAATATTTATATAACCTATTATTCATATATTTGTTTTCAAAATACAATTCTATCAATTTTTTAGTAGAATATGTGCATAATAATATGTTATAATAATTTCTAACATTTTTTTTGTTAACTTTGCAATATTTTAATATAGTTTCAATAATTTTTTTCAATTTATGTGATATCGATATTTCCGTGATTATATCCATAAAACTGAAGTTGCGATAGTGACATTTTCATCCTTGAATAAAATAATAAGGGCTTGTTTGTTTTTATTTCCAATATCAATTTCCAATTTTTAGTATTTTCAGTTCAATTTACGAGGTGTATTGATTTTTGAAAAAATGTAATGATTTTGTTATGATGAATAATTTAATATTTAGAGTTATAGGAATGGAAAATGGAAATATGTTTCTTTAATTATATTTTCAATCTGAAATGTGTGGTTGAGATGAAAAGATAAGTATTTGTGTGGTTATTATGAATTGATGAATATTTAATTAATGAGTCCACTGTAATTATATGTATATATGAGTAAATAGGTTATATAGGATTGAAAAAAGTGAAATCTGGAATTAAAAATGAGTAAAACAAACGTGTTTTCGGTGTTTTGAATAGTAAAAATTGGAAAATTTCCATTTGGAAATGTAAACAAACAAGGCCTAAAAATTCATTCATAATCTTTTGTTTTGATGAATTGTTAAATTATAGATATGCATCCTAGATATGACTTTATGGAGAGTTTATGTGAAGTCCTTCATTCGTTAGAAAAAAAAAAATCATAATTCAATTGCAATCTTCTAAGGGAATTTTTATTTGCACAACCAAATTTACTCTTTGCACTGCATCTACTTTATGCACTACTATTTTTACTCTTTACATCACCAATATTGACAATAATGCCCTTTCATCTAAAATATATTTTTTACTTAAAAAAACTTAAAATCAGAAAAAAAAAAACAAACATAAAATCAGCCACAAATCCGACGTCGTCGTTCCCGTTTCCGCCCCGATCAATCACCATGCAGCTGTTTCTGTAGACCAGTTGCCGTTTCTGCGGCTATTCCGCTGTTGCCACCCTCCATCTTTCCTCAGAACGCGGTGCCGGTGCTCCTGGGTCGATTGAGCAAGGCCAAGGACCACGCCCTGTAGGTGCTTGCAGTTGCAGACCAAGATCAAAATCAAAATTATAATCATGAATTGACTTCAAAGTTCGACGACATTGAAAACAAGTTGAAGCTGATGACCGACTCTCTCTCCAAGATCAAAAAGAAATGGGCCAACAAGAAATAGGAGAAGAACATTATGCATTTTATCACCGGTAATTCTATTCACAATCTCCATTTTTCTCTTCACAACCCCCAAAATTAATTAAAATATAAATATTTTTTAATTTTACTATTTTATCCTTTTAGCCCTAATTACATAAAAGTCCTAAAAAATTAAAATTTGAGTTTTAGAAATCAACATTGCTCCATAACTCTGAATTGATATTCGTTGAGACACAATTAATTTTCTTTGTTTAATCATCACACCATATCTTAGTAATTTACCATGGATTATAGCTTTTTAGTCGTCATTGTTATAGATAAATCAAACAACGTTCATTGATCTTCACCCCGGTAGAGGAGTTGCCAACTAAAATTAAAAAATACTTTTTTGAGAAGATATATATCAATTAATTTGAGATTGAACGCAATGAGATCTTATCAGAAGCATTCATGATATTTAATTAGTTCTTTAAATTTTGTTTGTTCTCGATATCGAACAGTTAATGTATGGATTGAATTTCGACAAGAATCGAGTCAGATAAAAAGGCAGAGGAAAACATATCAATTTTTTGTTTTTGTTCTTCAAATTGTTGTCATGTGGTTTTCTATAATACTTTTATGCGTTAATTTAATCCAAATATCATTCCTTTGTATATTTTTCAATTAATCTCATGATGTTGCAGTTAGACTCGTGCTAATTGAGGCAAAAATATTGTTCTTCATTATTTGCATATTAAGTCATTGAGTCATTGGAGGAAACCGAGGAAGAGGGTTTGGGGGCTGTAGATGACGCGGGGTGGGTTATTTTTATTTTTTTGGGATTTTTTTAAGTATTGGAGGTTGTTTAGGAATAAAATAGTCTATCAAAAAATTATTTATTTTTCAATTAATTATGGGGGTTGTAAATAGAAACTTGGGGGTTGTGAATAGAATTACCCTTCTATACTAGGCCCAGCCAAAAAATTGGCCCAACAAGAAAATAAACAATTGAAAGTATTAGTAGGGTTTTAATACAAGGAATACTGGCTTCATCATACTACCCCCGATTGCATCACCTCTGCGCTTTTCTCGATCGTATACGACACTTGGCTGAGTCGAACTCAAGCTTGTTTAAAACCCTATTCCGCTCCTGTCTCTTGATCATTCCTTCAATTTTCATTGTTAGAATCAATAGAAAAATGGGAAAGAAAAGGCAGAAGCTAATATTGCCACCGCCTTTTCCGCCTGAGGTTCCCGATGAAGAAATTGAAGTTTCTTATGAGGATTTGCAGTTCGTCACCGAGAATGTTCATTATGCTAAATCATTATCCAAATGGGTTCCTCCTCATCATATCACCAAGTACACAACATTTTATGCTGTTAATCAAATCTTACTCCATTGCACATTTTTCTGGTTATCTAAAATTTAAAAATTAGGGATTTTGCCCGATTGGCTGATGCGGATGAAGGTGCATTGGAATCAAGGCATGAGAAAAAGTTGAGAAAGAGATTGGAAAATAAAGAGAACGTGAATGCGTTGGAGGTTCATCCGGTTTATGCACTTCCATGTAAAACAGATGATGGAAGATTATTCATCTTAAGTGAAGGTGTCTTATGTTTATGTATTTCTTCCTTTGATAATTGGTTACACATTTTTATATGTATCATATTTGTATGATAAAATGGAAATTTGTTTCTCCCCGGCAGAGAGGCTGAACAAGGCTGAAGAGAATCCAGCGAAGGAGCTGAACGAGGCTGAAGAGGATCCGTCTCTTGTGAAAGCAAAAAAAAATTTTAAACGTAAGAAATTGAGGAAGGCAGGTAAAAAAGCTAAGAAGGAAGTGCAACAAACTCAGGCTCAAGTCTTGGTGTGTTTCTATATCTAAATTGTGTTTTGTCATAGTTTAAATATGGTGGATTTTATTGCTTTTACTCATGTTGGCTATGCACATGCATTAATTATACATTATGCTATATTGCTATTGCAGTGTTAAATCTGTGCTCTTTTGATTTGATTGGTAATGTATAATTTAAACATATTTTCTTTCTTTGTCGTAAAACAATCTCAATTGGTTTGTCTCTCAAATTTGATTTTTTGACTTTAAAGAGCTCTTTGGTTAAAATAGCTGATCATTATTGAAGTTTGAAATGATACATAATTACTTCTGATGTAAATTGCCGCACATAGTTAAACAATCAATAAGACTAACGAATCATAACAAGATACAGATAATTATTATGACCTTAAAAGTTTATTAACTGGTCCCGTACATTCCATAACACAATATATCCATATTTTAGGTTGAAGTGAAAAAAGATCTGACAGCTGAAGAAGCTAATGAGAAGAAGAAATATAAGCTTGCGGAGTTGGGTACTGCCCTACTTGCTGATCCAGAGTCCAATATTAAGAATATAAAAGAGATGCTGGAAATTTTAAAAGATGGAGACTGTACCATTGTCATACTTGGGCTCAAATCCTTGTTGGCTGTCTTCAAAGACATCATTCCAGGGTGAGTGTGTCGCATCAACTTTGATATTCTGCTAACTTCCTTGGGACTATTCTTTTTTTCACTCTTTGCGTAGCAAAGATGTTACTCTCCTTTTCCAATTGGCGCAGCTACCGAATCAGGCTCCCCAGTGAAAGGGAACAAGAGATGAAGGTTTCAAAGACTGTCAAGAAAATGAGATTTTATGAGTCCACTCTGTTGTCAGCATACAAGGTTAGATGTGCAATATTTGTGGTCTCTTTCCATCCTGTAATAGCTTAATCATTACATTCTCCGAATTCTAGGAATATCAGCCCCTGAACTACCTGAAAATAATATTCTTGCTGACTGTGAATCATGTATCCATTTTCAGGCTTATGTTCAGAAGTTGATAGCACTACAACTGCAGACGGTTTACGAGAGGGTGGCTGTCCATTGCTTATGTACTTTAATTGCAGCCGTACCACATTTTAACTTTCGTGACAGCTTGCTGGCTGCTGTTGTGAAAAATATAAGCTCCCAAGATGATGTTGTAAGGTAGTTGGAGTCTTCCTCAATTCTTTTTTTAAAAAAATATTTAAGTTTTTTTTTTGATCAAACATAGTTGCATAACATTCCTAGTGGTTTGTACCTAAAAAATGTATAGTTCTAGGTAATTATAGGGGTTTTTGCATGATAGTATTTTCCATATTTATCTTTGGTGTTTACTAGATCATGCTGGTAATGATCCAATAAACTATTGAAACAATTGATGTATTTCTTCTTTTTCTGAATGATGCTTTCTTACCACTACCATCTAATGTGTATCTAATTTGCTTCCTGCCTTCCTCATGATATGAAATAATGCTAAACT
This sequence comes from Perilla frutescens, assembly GCA_026008535.1. NCBI lineage: Eukaryota > Viridiplantae > Streptophyta > Magnoliopsida > Lamiales > Lamiaceae > Perilla > Perilla frutescens. The sequence goes on from BRKX01000015.1 coordinate 49,923,329, forward strand.
ATTGCTTTTAATGAGAGTCTTTTCATCTTTATATTATGATTGACCATTTCACACTTAGCTTCCCACTACTTCGAGTGACGGTGACACAACTCTGTCCTTGATTTTGGTAGAAAACTTTGTTGCTCAGCTGTGAAGTCACTTTTCACCGATGAGGGGAAACATGGTGGTGAGGCTACCGTGGAGGCTGTTAAAAAGATTGCAGAACTTGTAAAAGCTCACAACTGCCAACTGCATCCGGATTCTATAGAAGTAATAAATTTCTCCCGTTGTTGGCATTAATGTTTATGTGCTGTTATATATGTTGTTTATATTGTTGCGTATGTGTGAACCATGACTCCTTTAATTCAAAGTGCCCTTGTTAAAATAAGAAAAGGTCAGTTCACACAATGAACGATCTTTGCGCTGCCTTCCCGATTTCCAATTTCTTAATGTGTATGGTGCATACCAGCACACTTCAGTTGACAATGAAGTATCCTTCCATATGGATGTCTTGTTTTATATTGAGATTATTTAGCATTAGCTAGTTATGATATTTGAGAGTAAATTTGAAATTTCCTGATAATTAATTCTAATTATTATCCCTGTGTAGGTTTTCTGGTCTCTGTCATTTGATGAGGATCTTGGTCAACTAAAAAGATTGGATAAGGATAACAAAGCCAAAGACAAAAAATCCAAGAAGAGAAAAGGCTCGGATGAGCTAAATGAGATGCCTGGTAACAACAGGAAGAGAACTAGGAAAGAGAAGATGTTGAAGACTAGAGAGGAGGTATGTGTTTCACCTTCAAATATTTGGTGGTTGTTTATTGTGGCTTCTTTTACATTTGGAGAATCGCAGGTAAATGCAGACTACAAAGCTGCTGCATTTGATCAAGATCCTCAAGAGCGAAGAAGGATGCAGTCACAGACGCTCTCTGCTGTATTTCAGACATTCTTCCGTATCTTAAAGCATGCCATAGAGTCAAAGTAAGTATCCTTAGTTAAGAGAGGTGGAAATATCAGTAGAGTTTAATATAAAAGCTTTCTACTTCTCCCAGTTACATTAAGCTGAAGATGCAATGTAGTCTTATTCTGATATTTAACGAAGTTCCCTGTAAACTGAAACTGTTCTTTGCACATAGAAGAGAGCTGGGAACTTCTTGGCTATATGTGGAAAACTAATTTTGTTATTTGTTAGATGGATTCTGGTTAAGTCGTTTTTTGTTATTTCTTTGTGTGTTGAAAAGTTAAAAGTGCATGAAGATCTTGCGCCTTGTTATTATTGTTATAGCCGTTTAGCATAAACTAGGTTTTCATACTTCTGGTTGCTTATCCTTGAATCCTTGACTGATAGAGCCGTAATATATCTCATGAAGTATTATATAGTGTAGCACTGGGTCAGCAAAGGAACCGGATGCAAATGGAGTCTATAAAATTTACATTTGCAATAACTGGAATAAAAAATGATTTTTTCCCCCAATTTTCTTTTTTATGTTTTAACTTTTTGTTTGCTACTATCCTACGGAAATTGCTACTTACCTTACGTCCATTCATCTTTTATTGGTCAGATCAGAAGCCAGTTCAGTGTGTGGTGCATCAGGATCCCATCCCCTGCTTGCTCCATGTTTGAATGGAATTGGAAAATTCTCTCATCTGATTGACTTGGATTTTATGGCTGATCTCATGCAATGTCTGAGAAAACTTGCTGGGAATGGCACTAAGCTAGGAATTTATTCTGAGAATGGTTGTCAATTAACAGTGTCGGAACGGTTACGGTGCTGCGTTGTTGCTTTTAAAGTGATGAGGAACAATCTAGATGCTTTGAATGTTGATTTACATGAGTTCTTCGTCCAGATTTATAATCTGATACTAAAGTACCAGCCAAGAAGGTGGGTGCATTACTATTGAGCGTTTCTGAAACAAGCATTTCCAAGATAATTGTTATAAATATAATATCAATTATAGAACGATAATTTATATTATATTATATTATATTATATTATTATTATTATTATTATTATTATTATTATTATTATTATTATTATTATTATTATTATTATTATTTGTTGTTGGATTGCTCTTGCTTTGTTGGTTTTCTTGTGAATTACATTGTATGCCAAAAGGAATGATTTTACTTGAGAGTGCAAGCTCTCATTGTTTAAATTGAACACCATAGACAATAATTTGAGGGGACTATTTCACTTAACATGCGACATTTTTGTTTGTTGGGCTCTAATCAATTGTTGCTGAAACAGGGATGAGGGGGAGGTGTTTGCTGAAGCTCTGAAGATAATGTTGTGTGATGAAAGACAACATGATATGCAAAGAGCGGCTGCGTTCATAAAGCGCTTGGCTACATTCTCATTATGCTTTAGGTCGGCTGAGTCCACTGCTGGTCAGTTTTTTTACTTTGAAAAACTAAGTTAACCACTATCGAATATTGCTTCCATATTATGATTTGTTTTCTGGGAATAAACTGCAGCATTGGTAGCTGTGAAGCATCTTCTACAGAAGAATGCCAAATGCCGTAATCTGTTAGAAAACGATGCTGGAGGCGGATCTGCTGGTGGTGCGGTTGCTGTAAGTCCCTTGTTCCCTCCTTAGTGCAAGTGCTTTTATATTATCCTTATTCACAAACTGATAATTGTGTTGCAGAAATTTCAACCTCACGTGATGGACCCTAACCGCAGTGGTGCACTAGCTTCAGTTCTTTGGGAACTTAACCTTTTGATGAAACACTACCATCCAGTTGTTTCATCAATTGCTTCTAGTATGTCGACCATGAACACATCGACGAATCAGGTTTGCCATCCCCACGCCTCCCCGATACAAGCCTATTTGAAATTATCGCAGGAAGACGAGTCTTTTGCTTCACCTATTGATGTGAAAAGAGTGAACAGACCATTGTCGCTTGAAAACGAAAACAAAAACGTGTCTTTTGACATAAAAAGAGTAAAACCACAAAGGGGGTTCAAGCGTCTCTCTGCATGTCGATGGAACGAGAATGTAGTGAGAAAAAAACTTGCTGAGCACTTCTTATTGCTTCGTGATATGCAAGAAAATGAGAGACTGAGATCTGAGCTTGACCGCACGATAAATCTTTATGATGAGTACAAAAAACAGAAGAGGTAGTTGAAAGGCTGCTGCTACATGTCACAAGGAACAACCCTGAAATTCTGTGTTTCTTAGTCCAAAAAGAAATGCAGCTTCAACTTTATATTTAAAATCTTCTTTTAGGCCAATAATTATATATTAATTAGCTTCTGAAGCACTTGGGCCCAATTGATTCGGAATATTTTTTTCTAATGAAAATATGTAAGGATACATTTTGGTAACCTAGACATTTAGCTTTTATCTTTACTAGTAACCAAGTATTTATCGCTTTCGTATTCGATATAGCATTTTATATTATTTTTGTGTGCGTGACCTTTATTGAGTTTTGCCATTCTATTCGCTTTTAACGATTGTAAACTAGCATGGCACGATCGCCGGTAGTGAGTCAACCCTTGATTAATTTGGATTAACTTGGTGCTATAAACCCCAAATATTAATGAAGTTTAGATAAGCATTTTTGTCCCTATAACCCTCAATATTTAAAACTTCACAAAATAAAATTCCCTATCATACCTACTATTCAGTTTTGAAATGGGAAAGCTTTCATGAAATCCTCTTGTACGAAAATATCATCAATAAGCAAATATGTTTCTCATCGTATAATACAACAAAATTAGGAAAATGAAATTTTATTAGATTTGACCATTGGCAACTGTGTTACACTATTTTTGTGGTGAAATCATTTCTCAATTCATTTAGAATTTCCAAACGATCGATTCTAGATGACAATTATAACTTCAGATCGCATTAATGTTATTAGCTTTGAAACATGCATACATAATTCGCATCTTAATATTCATAATGTGTGTGTATATTATTTTCTTAATTAAAACCAGAAAGATATTTATTATAATTTAAACAAAAAAACTCGAATTCGAATCCAAGTGGCATAAAATATATCGTGATGGAAACCATATGCATTTGCAGTGATATAACATCATCAATCTATAGGTAAGCATTACTATAATGCAGTTAAGGTTAAGAGACAACATGTCATAATCAAACCCAGGAAGGTAGCTAGCTTTAAAAATATGGAAATTTATATATCCATATATATGTAACCCACCCAGCCTCATGAATCATGATAATGGGCTAATAGCACATAATGAAGATGTAGGTTAAGATTATATATAGCTAGGTTTAGTAAACGCGATTAAGAAACCTTTGGAGCCTGTCCACATTCCATATCCACCCCGGAAATTCACACCATGGCGGCATCATCACGACTCTGCAAGTAGGACAAGTTCTGCTGCGCGTAAGCCATTCCGTCGTGCAGTCGGCATGGTAAACGTGGTCACAATAATGCAACCAAGTATTAGGCTTAGCACTCAATGGATCCTGCATATATATAGTTAAAAGTTATAGTATTAATTAAGTAATTATACGTCATTAATTAATAGTTAGAGATATATATGATAAATGTGCATGTACCTGGCAAATGACACATATATCATCATTATCATCAGCGGCACATATACCGCGGAAATGCTGAAACATGTCAACTGATAATTTGGTTCCTCTAGGATATTTTGATTTACCTCTATTCGCTTTCAGCAGTATATTCATATAAGCATCAACGAGGGACTGCAAATTATAAAGGTTAGAAATTAATTAAGCTAGATCGACTACTAAATTGATCAGGCTAGTACCTCCATGCGCTGCCGGCTGACGACGTCCCTATTTTTGTTCTTTCTTTGGAGGAAGATCTCAAGCCCAATCATGTTAAAAGCCATCAACTTTGCCCCCATGAATTTCTGGCAACACTGTCGAACCAAGCACCAAAGCGTTATTAAAAACTAAAATTCACAACTAGCTGCAATAAAAGAATAAAGAAAGTTCAATTTATACCCGATCGGCATACTCAATGTATTCTTCTTTGCTTGGAGGTGGACTAAAAAAAGTACCATTCTCGATGACAAAAAGCGCTGCAGATTGAAGGCGTCGTTTCACTGCTTCGGGGTATCCCCTAACATCCTAGATATCATCATCTTAATCAGCTAATTAATTAATGTTAGGAAAAAAAAACAGAATCAATAATGGAATAACAAGAGAAGAAGCTATACGAAAATAAGATCAGCCATTCTTCTAGACCAAGTAATCCCCTGCTGTGGAGGATTTGCAGAATTGCTTTGGCTTCGTTGCAGATCAGGTCTTTCAACGTACTGGAACAGGATAAAGAAATTTTCAAACCTCTCGCTCTCCTTGATTTGCCTGATTAGGTAGTCATTATGGTCGTGCAACTTTTCAACGTAAACCATAAACTTCACCAAATCCTCATCCGGCATATCATAAGCGCCAAACATAGTAATCATGAAATCAACAACAAATAGCTTCACGATTCTCGTCGAATTTGGCTCCAAATTCCTGCAATCTTCATAGAAATGAAGCACCGCATTCACAACCATCTCATTTTCCTTACCCCTCATCTCAATAATTCGTTCAAGTAAACGTTGGGACGCATCCTCAAACGTAAATGTTTTGAGGAGGAAAACCATAAAAAAATGGAGTATGGATATGCAATCCAAAAAATATTTGTCATCCATTAGGCATTAGCTGCAACAAAAAATAACCATATATAAAATTAAAAACTTCAACGAAGCTTAGTTTCTGAGACATTAATATTTCAGTTAATTAAAAAAAAAAAACTCAAGAATTGGGATTTGTTTTACACAAAAATAGTAAAAAACTAAAAATACTCTCTCTCTCTCTCTCTCTCTCTCTCTCTCTCTCTCGCTCTCTCTCTCTCAACAAACAGAGCTCATGGATGAAAAAGCTGGCTAGAAAACTGAAAATCCACTCATATAGACGGAGAAGAAACAAAAACCCTCTCTCAACTCTCAACAAATATAAAATCCATGGATAATAGGGGAAAATGTAACAAAAAAACCATCAATCAAAGCTCAAATCTCAACAAACATAGACCCACTCTGCTCATGGGTGAAAATGTGATGGAGAAAAAAAAGGCATAGATCCAACGATAAACAGTGCTCAACAGATGCGGAGAAGAAGAAACAAACTTAAAGCATGAAAATAAATAAAAGTCGAAATAAGCATAATATGTGGAGATTGGTAGGAAAATTATGTTTTCATCTTCTCTGATCATACTTAGCTCATTCTCGGTCAGGACGATCTCGATTTTCTCACACATACTTCGACGAAAATAAAATCAAAGCATAGAATCGTTATTGAACCTAGAGACAAGAAAAAATGCCACAAAAAAATGCGAAAGAAAAAGAGCGCGAAACCTGAAAATGCGAGCGGAGAGCGATTGTTTAGCTGAGAAGCAAAATGGTGACGGAGCAGCCTTATGCTTGACGCCGGCGGAAATTTTCGTGGTGGCGATGCTAGGTGATGATAGAGAATAGAGCTATGGAGAAATGGCACTGATGCTACGTCTCTGTGAGCGAGAGTGAAAAAGTGAGCACGAAGATAGTACTGTACAATTTCTCCTTTTATATATGTGTAATTAAAACTAAAATAAAAAAAATATAAAATTCCTTCATTATGTGTAAAATAAAAATCCTCCGTGATTATATATGTGTAATTAAAAATTAAAAAATGAATTAGAGGACTTATACTTAGTACGCATTTGGATTTAGCTAGGTTATTATCTTTTTCTCTTTTTTTTTTGGAGGAATATTTTTATTATCTTTATTTTAACAATTTTGTTTTGTGGCCAATATATATATGGTTTATAAGGAAGCTTCGTTCATTGAATCAATGTGTGTAAAATTAAAAAAAGTTAGTTGTTGACGTGAATGATTAACAAAACTGACAGTAATTAAAACATATATAGTATGAAGGGTTTTTTTTTTACTATATAATCTTGAAATAAATCGTAGGTGTGCTTTTTTTAGAGGATCTTCGAGATCGGTGGCATATCATCATTTTCCTACATTTTCCCTATATATAAATGCATACACATACACGTACGAGTATGCATATATTAGCTTTATTTCTCCATATTTTAATCAAATAATATCAATTTGGTCATGTACTTTATTAGCTATATATACATATATATAGCTACGATTTATTTCAAGATTATATAGCCAAAAAAAACCCTTCATACTATATATATATATACTACCTCCGTTTCATAATGTTTGTTGTTTTGTTTTTTTATCTGGAATTAAGAATTAATTTTGTGGACAAATATACCAATCCCTTATATATGCCATAAAATCTAATTCATCTATATTTTCCTAAAAAATAACAATATTTTCTCTCTCCGTATATTTTTCTCTCTTCATATATTATAGGTAAGTTAGAATCAAAAAATCTTGTAGGATTTGAGAGGGTTAAAATTGGGAGAGAGGATGCCAAATTATATAAAACAACAAACATTTTGAAACTAAAAAAAAAACCTTAAACAACAAACATTATGAAACGGAGGTAGTATGTATTAGTATCAAATAATAAGATAATTAATTGAATGGACGGAAAAAAACATGAAAATGGAAGCAAACCCCATTAATATTTCCCACAATTCTCTTAGGTTTCAAAGCATAATTACAAGGTCTCCGGCGAAATATTGAAAGACTGTAACGTCGATAAAACGTACACCACTTGGTTGATGTATTGTTAACCAGATTTCTTGGATGTTGTACTTCAAGTAGATAATAAGAAAGTATTTTATTGGAAATTAAATGTAATGGATTAACAGGAAATGCTAATCAAGGTTAGATTTTGGAGTTCAAATTTCCCGCTACACTTTTTTATTTTTCACTCCATGTTTCACTATCAAAATTATGATTTTAATAATATTTATTATAAAATAAAAATTAATTCTAACATAAATAATTATAGTCAATATTTATCAACAAAAACTGTATTTAAAAAGCTATAAAATATAATTTTGAATAAATCAATCATAATAATGAGTTATTAATTGAAAATTACAAATTAAATACTAAAAAATAATTATAAACGCTAATTGGGTGTGGTGAACCCTAAAAAAATCTTAAAATTAAACTAAATCACAAAAAATATAATTGAAAGAAATATTTTTATAAAAAACTAATAATTTGAAAATGTAACATGGAGTGTAATACAAGGAGTGTAATAGGAAATCTCAAGTGTAGCTTTTGTACTATATATATACATATATACCTATATTTCTCCTGTAGGATGTAGGAAATTATTTTATGCCTTTAAAGTTTCAGAATAGTCGATATCTAAGTTTGTTGTAATAGTAAAACTATATGATAATTTTAATTTTATCAAATAATACTGTATATATACAATATTGTATCTATATTTTTTCAAAATATAATTATAATTAAGCACATTTACAATATTTTTTTTAAAAAAATTAAACTTCATTAGATTTTTGTTTTATAATATCATATTATGTTATGAATATATAAAGTTCCTTCATTATGTGTAAAATAAAAATCCTCCTTGATTATATATGTGTAATTAAAACTTAAAAAATGAATTAGAGGACTTATACTTAGTACGCATTTGGATTCAGCTAGGTTATTATCCTTTTCTCTCTCTTTTTTGTAGGAATTTTTTTCTTATCTTTATTTTAACAATTTTGTTTTCTTGCCAATATATAAAAAAAGTTAGTTGATGACGTGAATGCTTAACAAAACTGACGGTAATTAAAACATATATAATATGAAGGGTTTTTTTTTCTGGCTATATAATCTTTAAATAAATCGTAGGTGTGATTTTTTTAGAGGTTGGTGGCATATCATTATAATATTCTTTCATTTCCCTATATATAATTAAATACATACACATACACGTACGAGTATGTATATATTAGTTTTATTTCTCCATATTTTAATTAAATAATATAAATTTGGTCATGTACTTTATTAGCTCTACATCTATATCTATATATATAATTTTTTTTTTATTAAGTCTCATTTTCTGTCAGTCTAATCTACAATTTACCGTGTTAGCATCAAATAATAAGACAATCGAATGGACTGAAAAAAACAACATGGAAATGGAAGCAAAGCCCATTAATATTTTCCACAATTCTCTTAGGTTTCAAAGCAAATTACAAGGTCTCCGGCGGAATATCGAACGACCGTAACGTCGATAAAAAGCGCACCACTTGTTACATTTTGATGTACTGCTTACCAGATTTGTTGGATGTTGTAATTTTAGTAGATAATAAGAAACTATTTTATTAACTGGAAATCAAATGTATTGGATTAACAGGAAATATGTATATATCTTGAGGGAGTACTATTAGGATTTAATAATGAACATATCTATATATATCTAGTTATATGGGTGTAGCCTTTTCAGCTACAGTTTCTATTTTTGTAATATAACTTGAAATGTGGGAAAAATAATAGAAAGGAAGGAATATATTTTTGGAGCAATTTTTCTTTTACCAAAATTGTAACAACTAGAATAAGCCAAAAGCAATATATAATTATAAGGAAATACAAAAATAAACTCTTAATTAATTATTTCCTCACCAACGTGTAGGTAATACTCCACATAGGCCTACGATTAAGTGTTAACTCCTCCAATTTTGATAATCATGTGCGTATAAATTAAAGATCAATACGTGTACATTCTTCAAGTTGATTCATCATCAGATTCATTTACCTTATACATTTGTCAAAAGAAAATTAAAAAAAAAAGGCTGATTAAAAAAAACCATATTATGTTGTGTGCAGCAACTAACAAGAGGTGGCGATGGTGGTCGTGTCTTTTCCGGCGCAGAGCCATCTCAACTTGCTCCTCCACCTCTGCCACCGCATCACCGCCTACAACTTACCAGTTTATTACGTCAGGGTCGGCACCCACATCCGCCAGAATCCATGGCTGCGATCCTTCCGCTATTGGCAAGCTAGCGGAAAACTGGAGATATCTTCGAATTAAGGTGAAGTTAGGAGATCGCGAGCTGAGCTGCCTCTAGGGTTTAAGGAAAGATGGATTGTAGTGAGAGATGGGGCGAGGAGAGATGAAGTTGCATACCTCTATGGATTGTAGTGAGAGATTCCATGAGGAGAGATATTGATGGCTTCGTCGAAGCTTTCGTAGATATACCGCCTACCACATTTAAGAAATCAATGTTGCATTGAATCCAAAGACACATGCATGGATATATGCATTAAAAACATAAAATTATACATTACATTTTGTCACATTATGGCCTTATATTAGCGTGTATATATATATATATATATATATATATATATTAGAGTCAATATGGCAAACTAGCCACTTAACCTTTTTAAAAACTTATTTTAGTCAGTAATTTTTAAATATATTTATTTTGTCCAAATTTACTATAATACTCTTATTTTAAATAATTTGTTTAAAAAAATTATAAAACAATATTTACAAATTAACCAAAAAGGAAAAAAAGAAAAAGAACAAAAACACTCTCTCTCTTTCTCCTGTCATAAACCAGTCGCCGGCCATCTGCACAAATTAATTTCACTCAATTCTTATAAAAGAATTTTCCTCCCATACAAGTCCCTTTCTTATTGTCGTTTTGGAGAAACTTTGCTGGAGAAATTGTTGAAGAGGGATGGAGAAAAAAAGATGACTAAAGAAGAGGGATGGAGAAAGAAAAAAATATCATATTGGAGAAGATAGCCGGAGAAGATGATTGGAGAAAGCGCACAGCTCTGGTTGCGCGCGCAAGCTAGGCGCGCATTACTGACGCGCAGGCTCTCGTCGCACAAGACGTGGCGCGCACCCCCGACTCGACGTCAGCGCACAGGCTCTCGTCGAGCAATGCCCGACGCGCAGCTCCGACGCGCGCTCTTAGCGCGCAGGCCCCTGCGTACAGCAGCTCCGTCATCGTCAACCTTCTCCTCTTGCCTCTCTCTCCCTTCCCAAGCTGAACACCACCGCCGAAAACAACCGAAGAAGATGGATGAAGATGGTGTTGAATGATGCTTCTCCATCATAGACCCTTTCCCTGTGTAGCTCAATGACGTCGCCGGAAATGCCCTCCCCCTCTCCAGACTCGTGCCATCGCCGGAAACGGCATTTGCCCTCCATTTTCATCACCTGTTCACTATAAAGAGAAGAGATTGCGAAGAAAGAAGAGATGAAAGGAGAGAGGAGGGTGGCATGTGGCCGTGGCTAACGATGGTGGTGGATTTCTCTACGACAATGGAGGTGGAGCTCTGCAAATGTTGGGGGAGGGAGATAGGAGCAGAGAGACGAAGGGGGAAGGCAGTGGGGGAGAGAAGATTATGTATTTTCATTTTTATTTTTTTAGTTTGAATTTTTTTTTTGGTTTTTGGTTTTATGTGTTTTAACTAAGGGTAATATTGTCTAAAGTGGTTAAAATAAATATTTTTTAAAATTGGTGGCTAAAATAAGTTTTATAAAATTTTAAGTGGCTAAAAAAAAGTTGGCCCATTATATTATATAATGATGTAATATTGTTCAACTTGATTCGTGAGCTTCATTTGCATCTACATTCATACATTTTGTGTAAAAGACATATGTCTAATGATGACCATCTTGCCTTTTCAACTCATATATGCCAATTACGAGATACATACATTTTATTGCCAGAAGTGATACTTTTCAGTATTATAATCGATACTTTAATTTTTTTTTATTATTGAAACAAGCATGTAGATCTCATATATGCATGAAAATGAATGTTTTATATTTTTCGTTCATATTTTATTATCTAAACTTGGTCAAGTGAGATCTTAAATGAAAAAATAGAGCTTTAATTTAGTATATTATTTGCGTGAGTCACATTAAAAAATAGAAAGTTTTATGGTTGTTTGAAGATTTCTGTAATTTTGATGACATTACATTATATTGATGCCATATTTTTTGTCATCTTGTGCCTCTATGAATGCCACTTATATGATGTATATAAGTTTCTTTATATGCATTATATACACATGAAATCATCGGCTACACTTTGTGCAACACTTGATGTTACACAATTAAATTTATGAATTTTTTAATTCAATTTCAATTTATTATGCTTTATTTTAATTTTACACTTATTATTTTAGATTCATTATATCCAATTAGGGTATATAATTTTATTTTATTTTTTACGAAATATTCAATTATTAATTAGAAAATGAAATTTAATATTGAGAAATTAATTATATTTATATTGTTGTTTTGCAAGAATTCTTGAATTAATCCCTACCTTTAGTAGCTAATGCTTCCTTTCCTCACCCCCAAATCAGAATATCAGAGGGTGTTCCCTTAATTACTTACATTTTCCTATTTAAAGTCACTTAGACGACAACTTTGTGGATTGGAATTGTCTAATTAAATTGTTGAAAATTAGGTCGTTATAGTGAGTTCAAAAGTTATTTATTGTTCAACGTAGAGTATGATATTAACCCTTTCGTAAAATCTCATTTTTCATACTCAAATGTTTGAAAACCGGTATGAAAATGAAAAAAAAACTACCATCAAACCGCCTCCCTTTTTTTATCCAGAGTCTCGTGCAGTGTAGCACTCAATACTTTTTTTTTTTTTGAAATAAATATATATTTAAAATGGAATTAGTGAACTTTAAAATTAAATTGAATTAATTTAATTTTTTTATTTGGCATTTCACTCAGTGCATTCGCTGGACGCTAACGCATGGGCTCGTTCAATAATTATTTTTTTTAAATGAATATATATCATGAAATGGAATTAGTGAACCCTAAATTGAAATTGAGTAATTTAATTTTTTGAATTTTTTTTTTTGGAATGTCTATTCAGTTTCATTACATATGAAACTATAATTAAAAAAAAAAAATATCATTAGTCACACTAAAAACCCAATCCCTTTTAAAATTTGAGAAAAAAAAAGCAATTGAACCTAATATTTATATATAATATTACTTATGGTATAATTAGCGGAAGTTTTGAACGACAATCATTTAATTTTTTTAAAAATAGTTATTTTTAAATGACTATTCAATTCCATTACATACGAAACTATAATTAAAGAATTTATCAAAAGTCACGCTAACAACCCAATCAGTTTAAAAAAATTTTAGAAAAAATTTAAAAAGACATGAGATTCTTTAATTAAAGAATTTATAACCATTAGTGACACAATCACACAAACAAACCGACCCTTTTAAAAAAATTAAAGTAACAATAGAAAAAAAATGAAAATAAAGAAGATATATGGAGAATAAGAGTGTAGCGAGGCTCGATCATGAGTGCAGTCAGGCAACAGCTTAGCAGAAAACCACTACTCCACGGGCATGTATTTGGAAAATGTTGGCAGAAAAATAAATTTAATGAAATATTTTTCTGATATTTTTAATTTACAATTTTATCCCTATTTTGCCTTAATATATGTATAGATAGATGTATTAATTGGATTAACAGGAAATGCTAATCAAGGCTAGCTTTAATTTTGTACTATTTACTACAATATTATAACCGCTAGTTTATATTTTCTTCATAGCTGAAAATTAAATATTACATGTTTGGTCATCACTGAAAGTATGGCATGTTCGGCTTCCAAATATAATCTAGTTTCTAGGTAAATACATTTGATTAGCACTGTCATATGATGATGGTCGTAGGCTCGTAGCCATGCATGTTTGCTTGTAGTACTAGAGTTATAAGATTTAAGAAATTGCCCAGAAAAAAAAAAACATGCTATATTGCAATACAAAACAATATAAATAGTCGCCTTATATTTTTTGTGTGAAGTTACTGGGTTCATCTTATTTAATTTTAATACATATAAAATTAACAGTGTACATAACTTTGTTAACAGATACTTTGAAAGTTGTTACGATGTTATGAACTTATGATAAAATATAAGAAAGTTTAGTAGCTAAGAAAACACAAAATTAATATTTATTTAAATTAATCTCAAATTTTGTGGAATGTTGTGAGTTATGACTCTTCTTCTTTCCTTTCTTTCTTCCTTTTTTTTTGGAGTTATATGACTCAATTTTCTTATCATCTGTTAAATTTGGATTCTTTTTTCTTTTTTGTCTGAATCGAGTACCTCAGCCCTAATAGAGGTAGCTCGTGCATTATATTTTGCATACCGCCGACTTAAGAATGAATACAAGATTTAAGTTTAAAATTTTCCATTTGTAAGTAAATATATAGGCCTATAAGAACAATGAAATTTGAAATATATATATATATATATATATTAATAATCGTATGCTAAATTGTGAAGTTATCCAACTTTTAACTTTAAAGATATATAGTACATGCAGCATGTTATATAAATTTTACCCAATTGATTAATTATGATAAAATTTGCTCCTCGAATTTCATGGAAAATACACCGGCCCTTGTATTTCATTCCGTACAAAATTATGATTTTAATAATACTTATTATCAAATAAAATTAATTATAATAAAATAATCATAGTAAATATTTATCAACAAAATTGAATTAAAAATTATAAAATTTAATTTTAAAATAATCAACCATAATAATAAATTTATTAATTGAAAACTGGAAATTACACGCCAAAAAAAATAATTACAAACCATAATTAGGTGGGGTGAACCCTAATAAATAATCATAAAATTAAACTAAATCATAAAAAAAAAATTGAACAAAAAAAAAACTCATAATTTAAAAGTGCAGCAGAGAGTATAACAGAGAGGGTGCAAAGTGTGCAACATGAAATCTGGCATGGGGAAATTGTTGGAGAAAATTTGTGAGGAAAGGACGACTTCTTAACGGATATGATGTGCTTTGGTTTCTTTTCGTTTCTTTTCTTTTTTGCCTTTTAATTCATGGCAATGATATTGATCAGCAAATAGTATATTCTATTTTATTTTATATTCTAGTTTTACAATTAAGGAAATCATAATTACACATGTTTTTAGAAGAAATCATAATCATAATTACAAATTATAAGTGATATATATATGATTTTTCAAAATTGTTATTTATAATTTTTTTGGTTGAGATGTAGGAATTAGTACTAGAAAATTATTTAGATAGCTAGAGATAACAAAATTAGATAATAATAATGAGGCAAACAGAACTCCAGAGCATGCCAATTCTGAAATATCGTATTAGCACCTTCCAAAAATGCGATTTATCATGAAAGTCCTAATAAAAAACAAATCACCTTGGCATTCAAAAACTTTACAAATAAACTTTTTTTTTTTGTTACTTAACCTTTAAAACAATGTGTTGAATAAGTACTAAAGCAAATATTTGATTTAATTAAGAAAGCATCATCACCTACGTACAACATTATATTCATTATACATAACTGCAGTTATCCACTCAAAATAGCAAGCATACGCGCGATTTGAGATTTAGAATATAATAAAGGAGAATTAATACCAATATATATATATATATATATATATATATTTTGGTATGCAAACAAGATCGATATGATGATCATCTAAATTCAGTAGAATATAATCCAGTTTTTCTCTCTTTCAAGAGAAGGCATGCAAGAATTGGTTTGAGAGAGAGAGAGAGAGAGAGAGAGAGAGAGAGAGAGAGAGTTCAAAAATAAACCGTCAATATTGTGTACCAAATCCGTAGAGCACCGTTACACATGCATGCAGTATATTAACCAAATGAGATACCAATCAAATGAACAATCTCCCCTTCATGCTTCTAATCATCCAGAAATTAACTGCAATTCACTGCCAATTAAATAATTCAAGTGTCAAAGATCAGTCGACATATATATATATATATATATATATATATATATATATATATATGTGTGTGTGTGTGTGTGTGTGTGTGTGTGTGTGTGTAAAAAAAATTCAATAACTAATAAAATAATATATGAAACAGTTAGCCTACCCATGCACCCGGAGTCCGGGATCTAGATCTGGCGTTATGGGGTCGTCCGACTCACGATGACCTGATATATATAGAAATTATATTTCTTCAAGCTAATTAATTAAGGTGTAAATTAACAATTATAAACATTAGCTTGCTACTCTATATATCAACGTATATAATCAATAATTACTTAAAGTTAGGTCTAATAAAGTATGCATCAACATATATGTTTAGAAATCAGGTAAATTAAGATAGAAACACGTGACATGACTCATGACTTCCCAGAATCTAAAGTCATTACTTCACATGAAATAAAGAGAATTCCTAAAAAAAATTTAAGAGAGTGAAGTAAACCATTAATTAATTTCAAATATAATTAATATATGGTGCATGTGGTGCTGTGTTACGTACGTACCTAATTCTTTCTTAAGAGCAGTGTTGCAGCGCATTACTTGTAGACGAAGAAGGTTAACAAGTTTGAGGCTTTCTTTGGTTTGCATCATATTAACGTTGGCTTTCATCTCAGTCGAAGCTGCATCTGCATACTCCTTTGCAACTTTGAGTGCACTGCAGAAATATAATTAATTAATTAATCAGCTTGTTAATTAGTAGTTGATGAACAACGCACAAATCAAATTTAACCATTAATATTAATTATGAATTTATGATCGATTAATTACGTTTCATGTTTCTCCAAAACATCACAGTAGAGGATTGAAAGACCGTAACCCAAACCCAATCGAATGGTATTAGTAGCAGGTAGCTCTTCAACCCTCGCCATACCAACCAAATACGTATACGCAAAAAAAATAATTAAATTAAATTTAATTATTAGATTGATCATATATACCATCATTTCTCTATCTGTTAATTAATAATAAATTAAATTTCCAAACAAATAAAAATATATAATTAATAAATAACTAAAACATTGAATATCACATGTACCAAATATGATGTGAGGGAATGTTTAGCAAGATTATCCTGATCCTCCCCAGTTTTGAACTCAGCACAATACCTGTAAGCATCCCCTATCCTGCAAATTAATTAACTAATTAAACATATATAATCAATGAAATTCAAGTATAATTAAGAAGTGATATCGATGATTAACTATTAAATTAAAATCTAGGTTGGTCACGTACATCTTGTTGTACAACACATGGTCGAGTGCAGAAGTGGCTGATGGAATGACATGAACACGAAGGGTGGAGACGAGGTCCTCGCGGATTTGGGTGACCTCCGCCAACACTTTTTCAGCGTAATCCTTAACGTGCTTCACCTTTTTCGCGATTCCCTTTGTTTAATTCCTCCCCCTCAATTGATGCCAATGTTTTCAAAGCAGTAACTCGAGCCCCAAACATGTTCTTGTACCCTACTGTTAGCAACTTCCTTTCCTTTTCTGTCAGTTCCAAATTCATTGAGGTCACAATTTTGATTGCTTCTACCATCTCTGCATTCAGTCCACAAATTAATATCAACCAACAATTACCTAGATTAATCACCTAATCTACCTACATTTTCCTGTTTCTTAATTAATTTCCATCAACAGAGAGAACAAAATAATATATATGATAGAGGAATGAGCCATCCCCATATATATATCATCAAACTTAATTTTCTAACTCAACCAAGGCTGATATATGTAAATAAAACTAATTAAAGAAGGAAAATGAGACACTTCAACTGCTACTTCCTTTTCAAAAATGCGCGCGCACACACACACACAAACACATATATATAGAAAACTACTGAAGTTCAATTATATATCCAGTTTCTTTCTTTCATAAACATATTCATATATAAATGCAGCGAGCAATGCAAATAAACATTACTGAAAATAAAAATGGAGAAACTATTAGTTTATACATACATGTAGATAAATTGTGAAACGCGTATATACGAAACCAAATGGCAGTTAATTCTTCTTCATTACATTTTTTGGCCAAGTAAAGATCGATCTGGAACTAATGACCGGCGATCTATACAAGCACAAGAAATCATTTCTTTCATTTCTTAGATCTAAAATTATAGCTCTTCGACATTGTATATCTAACAATATAATTAACTGATTTTCTTAAAAACTAACTAGCAAGAGATGATGCTTGAAACCATCCAATAAGATAGACCTAGATCTATACATGCATGAATCAGCTCAGACGTAATAGCAAATAAACGGAATCGGAAATAAATTAACAAAATGATCGACAGGCATGAAGCATCAATGTCAAGACTCAAATTACTTCAGATTTCTCAATGCCACTAAGATGCAGATCGGAGAAAATCCAAGTTCGTAAATTCTCACAAATCAATTAAAGAAGCAAGTAACTCGATCGAAATCAGCTCATTATTGGTCTCATCTATATTATCCCAATTTTCCAAGATTACACAAATTGTTTGAACAAGCAAAAAATATCCATACGATTACATATTTGCATGAACGAGTTGCAGGTGGCGGAGCTGATGAAGTCTTACCGTCGCAGCGTTTTATTCCCTCCGTCAGCATAGCGAGGTACACGGCGCTCGTACGCTGAGCAGCCATTTCCGATTGGCGGACTGAACTACTTTCTCTCTCTAGATCCTGACACAGGCCGTTTTTCTCTCAGTTCAGAGTGTGAAGAAAAGCAGTTGAAAAATGAATAATATTAATTCTGAGAAATGATTGCTTAGTTATATTTGCGGTTATATATAGATTTTCCCTCCAGTTTCTTGCGGTTACGGTTTGAGCTGCAGTTGGGTTAATTAAATTGAATGGACAATTTACTCCTCACTTCAGTGAGGGTGTTTGAGGGTATAAGTGGGATTTCGGTTCACGGCCGTTGGCCAAGTATATAAGAAATATCCAAAAGCCCCTTCCGGAAAGAAGAAAAACCCCAGAGAAAATAAAGGGCAAAAGAGGATAATAATATTATATAATATTGTTTGGCAAAAAAATAAGACAATTTGAAATAACTGAAATCATCTCGACGGAAGTTTAATTAGTAAAACCGCATTTACTTAGCAAATTTAACAGAAATAATATATATTTTTTCACAAAGAGAATTAATAAATATTATCTAATTATTTAATTGTGTTGCGAAAAATTAATGTAAATTGATAATACCAATTACATAGTATTTCAAATTTAATCAGAAAATGAATAATAAAGTTAAATATTTTTTATTTTGAGCAAACTTTGTACAATATATCTAATCACATAGCCAATGGCGCACCACCTACAAATCCACCACCCTTAACACCCATCTCTAACAACAACAACAACAACAACAGTAGTAGTAGTAATAGTTATAATTATAATTATAATTATTTATTATTATTATTATTATTAGTTGATTTTCAGACTCAAGAATATATCTGAGCAAGATTTTTGATGCGTTTCTTGAAAGGATCATCGATGAATGTTGAGAAGAAGAAGGAACGATTTCATTGATACTATAATGTTAGATTTTCGAGTGTTAAAGATAATTAAATGGTAAAAAAGTCTTTCATGACTTTAATATATATTTATATATATTTTATATAAAATAAAGGGGTTGTAAAGAGAAATATTGATCCGTATTTATTTTAGAATTTTCCTTCTTCAAAATAGAACTACAATTTTATTTAGCAGAACAGATCCTCTATTGCATTTTGTATTACATTTGGTGTTGCATAATTATTTTTAATTTTTTTTTAATATACCTTAATTGGGAATGGATGAACCATAAATAGAAAATTAAAATTAAAATAAACCATAATAAATTAAAAAATAAAAAATATGTATTTTTTTAAAAAATATTAAAGAGTTGCAACAAGATTTACAATAAATGATCCCATTTATTTATTTAGAGTGACTCTATTGAATTGGTTCATTGTTTCAATTTAATTTGATTATTTCAAATAAAAAATGAGATAGGTTTACTTAGTAGTTTGTACCCGCTGCGCTACTCTGCTACTCTCCCCCAATCTTTTTTTTTTTAATCATAAAAAGGCATTTGATTTGTCAATAAATTCTTTATTAAATAGAATTTTAACAAAGTTTTACTCTCTTCGTTTCGTTTTGATTGTTATTTTAGTTTTTTTTTTTATCTAAAATTAACAATGAATTTTATAAAAAATATATAAAACAACAAATATAATCTTAATCTTAATATATATAAAAACAAGAAGTTATGCCTTATTTAGTAAGTACAATTTTCCCGCCAAAACCACCTACTACATTTAGTAAGTTTATTTTTTTATGCAACACTTTAATTTAATCTAATTAATCATTAATAATAATAATAATAATAATAATAATAATAATAATTTGTACTATTTACGGTTATACATCTTATTTTCAATTTTAAATTTTTAAAAATTATACCATATTGATACATAATTTCGTGGATCAATTTCTATAATTTCTCCTAAACTCTGCCCATAAACATCTCTATATATTTATTTTTTTGAGAATATATATATATATATATATATTCTATTTATTATGCCATGTATAATAACGATTTTTTAATAACTAATCATTAATCAATCAAATACAATTCGGATGTTTCAATAATTAGAATACGTTTTTAGTCAACATTTAATTAACCAATCAACCAAACTTTCCTAATACATTGAATCAATTAAGCAAAACGTTCTTAATATAATTCAATTAGTATATAATTTTTCAATAACTATACTATATGAATTTAGAAATATCCAAAATTACCACCTCATATTTACCTATAAATACTTACATCTTATCAACCATTAAATCCAACACACCTTACCTTAGACAATTGTATAGGGTGCAAAAGTTGTCTATCCATTTTTTTTTGGGATACCATGAATAAAGAAAAGTGATTTGTCTTGCATCAATCCACATCAATCATTGCATGGATTGCACAAAAAGAATCAACGAAGAAATAGTTTCATCTTCTCATTTCATTATGAAAATGAGTCAAAATTGAAGAAGTGTGCTGCTCTTAACAAGCTTTTGTAACGCTAGGGTGTTTTTTTTTTTATTATTATTTTGTTAGTTGAGGTAGGATTTTGTATATTTGATTGTAGTAATTCTCATGTAACTCTCGATTGTTTGTTTGAATTTTTTATTTTATTCATTCTTCTATTACAATATTTATGTACAATATGGAATATGTTTCCATGGAATTTTAATTATGAGTGTTTTAATGCTAAAATTTTTGAGATGTATTGCTATTACAAATTATATCACAAATGACATGAATATCCGTAATTTATTTCATTTAAATCGTTCTCATTAATCATTATCCCCACAGATTGCAATGGGGAATAAACTGGATACATCAGTTATGCAAATCATTCCCACATATTGCAATTCCAAATACAAATCCCCTATTAATTAATTATTAAAGCATTAATTCCCATATTAAATTATAATATGATGTGTACACCATTCGTCTTAATAAACAAAGTAATTCATTGAAACAAAGTAATGTATTTGCAATAACAAAGTAATTATGAATTTACTTATTGAAAAAGTTTTATTGTTATATATTATTCTTTTGGTATATACATTCCCCGTCCCAATTATATAGTCCATTTTCTATTCGCACATAGATTAAAAAAAATTATGAAAAAAGATATGTAAGCTAAACTTCCAATATTATCTCTATTTAAGTTTATAACTTTTTAAAAGAAGTAGTTAGCTTTTAATTTTTAAAATCTAATGAGAATATATATATATATATATATATTACTATAAAAGATAATGGGACTATATAATCAGATACATGCTATAATTTTGATATCTTATTTTCAAAACGTCAGGCAAAAAATTAGCTTATTAAGTTTGGCAAAAATTTAGTTATTAAGGATTTAATTTCTTAATGATAACATAATTTAGTTAAATGTACATTAAACACCCGCAATTATATATATTATATTAATGCATATCCAATATTTATATATCATTATAAGATGTCAGATATAGATTGCTATATCCTGGAATTGTATAATATTATACTCATTAACAGTTAAATATGGTGAATATTTTAAGTTGGAAAAATATTTCGTTTATTAAAAAAATAATTAGTTTATTAAGTTTGGCAAAAATTTAGTATATTAAATATTTGATTTACTAATGATATATGCTGGATGACTATTGTCCGCTTTGTCAAATTTATTGAAAATTATTGATAATTACCTTAATTAATTTATAGGTTGATTGGTCAATCATAGTTATTATCCGCAAATAATGTGATATTTATACATATTCTAAAAAAAATATTTAGTATACATTGTAAATAAATTAATAAATTAATTAATACCATAACAAAAATATGTTATAAATACTGGTATCCTATTCTTTGTTTACCATTTAAAGCTTTATTGGAAAAAAAGATGGAGTTATGTTTATTTGCATTATTTCATGAAACTGTCTTAATCAATTACATTTTATTTGTTATTTGAATATTTCAATCTCTATAAAGTATAAACAAGTTTGATTGGTTGTGTATTATTTATCATTTTTTTCTTCCTATTGATGATGCAATTAGTAGCATTTGGTTCTATTTTTCAACATAATATTAGCAATGTTCTCCGATATAAATTTTTGGAATACATGGTGGTAATTTTAAAGAACAATTAAAGCTATGCATCCAGTATTACTGAAAATTTATAAGAGATTGGGAGATGTTGGAGGAGTTGAGGTGGCGGAGACTGGGTTATTGACATATCTTTCTATCAACGTTTCACCTAAGTCCGAGTATATTTTATCTTTAATGATTTAATATACTGCTGTATATATAGTATAAGGTTTTTTTGTTTTACATTAATGATTTTTATAATTAAAATATACAAAAATTGTTTACATTGAGTATATGTAACTTCTAATAGTGAAGGGAGGTTTTGCACATATTGTTTATGTATTATAAGATATGATGGTGATTTTGAACGTGTTGATTCTAAATTTCCACCCAATTATTCAAATAAAATAAGTATCCTATTTAAAAAAGGGGGTTAATTGCCTTAAAAATCATGAACTTTGAGCTTGATTGCAAATTTAACATGAACTTTAAAAGTAGGCAATTAAAATACCAATTTTAAATTTGTGTGTTATTCAACATCACCAAAATTTTATAAAACAAATTGATTTTCAATCCAACATACGATTGTGGCTATTTTGACATCATTTTCAAAAATTGATGGTTGAGTCATTACGGGCTCCAAGAGACGAGCAAAGTGCATGTATGTTGAATTAAAGGTCAATTTGTTTTATAAAAAAAAGGGGATATTGAATAACACATAAATTCAAAATTGATGTTTTAATTACCTACTTTTAAAGTTCATGTTAAATTTTTGCAACTAAGTTCAAAGTTCATGATTTTTAAGGCAATTAATCCTAAAAAATGAAGGGGATTTCCATAAAATTATTTTATTATTAATGAGATAATTATTATTTTCAGTTATATTATAAAATGAAGAATGAACTGATCAATTCATATTGACTATAGTTCGCTAACTTTGTTTGGGTTATAGTTATTCTATTTTATCAAAAATACCGAGATACAATATATATTTTATCAACAAAATCCAGAAACATGGAAAATTAAAATTTAATAGTGATTGAAGTATTTACTATTCATGATTGTTCATGAATTGACTCATGTTTGGAGACGAAAGCCCGCTACATATAATTGTTCTTGACTTATGTTGTGGTAATATTTATCATTTTGATTGTTTCTACTAAGAGTTAATTCGATTTTGATCCCATAGAATATCGGGTATTCCGATTTTGGTCCCGATACTATCATTTTTGGTCATTTTTCAAAAAAATCGCCCAATTTTAGTCTCATAGGTTTAAGAATATCATTTTTGGTCTCATGATTTTAAAGCAAAAAAGGGACCAAAATCGATACTAACTCTATTTGGGACCAAAAATGTAGTCTCGGGACCGAAATCGGAATACCCGATGTCCTATGGGACCAAAATCAATATTTTTTTTTTTCTTTCTACTAACTATGTAAATGTAATTTAATTATTTTATTCATACATAGTATTTATTATAAATTATTTAGATATCTCTCATCGTGCATCGCACGGGGGTAATACTAGTTTTGATACAAAATAAAAAAGTTAAAACAACAAATATAATGAAATGAAAGGAGTATTAAATTGGAGTTTTGGCTGAGTTTAATAACACGAATTATTGAGCTTTAAATTTATCATACATTAATAATAGACATGTCCAAGTTCACTGGATTTAATAATGAACATATCTATATATATCTGGTAATATGGGTGTAGCCTTTTCAGCTACAGTTTCTATTTGTGTAATATAACTTGAAATGTGGGAAAAATAAGAGAAAGGAAGGAATATATTTTTGGAGCAATTTTTCTTTTACCAAAATTGTAACGACTAGAATAAGACAAAAGCAATATATAATTAGAAATACAAAAATAAACTCTTAATTACTTATTTCCTCACCAACGTATAGGCCGAATATATTAATACTCCACATAGCCATTATATATATTCCAATCATCGTTAACAACGTACAAAATCATCTTCATTATTCAAGCCCTAATTCATCGCCCAAACCTCCAATTCCCTTTGAATTCGTGATAATGGGCAATAGTTACGTTGATGCTGCATTCACTATACCTCACTCCTCTCTTTCCATTCTCTCACTACAATTAATGCTTATTTTCAGTATCATACAAACGTACGTAATTGACAATGAAAAATCTACATGCAAGATATTATTAAATGATAACATATCCAATTCTTGATAATCATGTGTGTATAAATTAAAGATCAACACGTATATTCTTCATGTTGATTCATCATCAGATTCATTTACGTTATACAATTGTCAAAAGAAAATTAAAAAAAATGGCAAATTTCGTTTACATTTGCTTCCATTGTTCATGAAAATTTTTCCGCGGTTCCACGAGCCACTTCACACGCTCGATCGTAAGCAAACTTTCAACAGAAAATGATATAAAAAAAAGTGGTTATCATCATTTTTTATGCGCTCATGCATGATGGCTTGAGTTGTTCATGACATTCATCAATCGTTACCAAATCCTCAGAAAACTGGAGATATTACGAGCTGATGCAGACATGGGAGATATCTTCGAAGGTGAAGTTAGGAGAGCTGAGCTTCCTCTAGGATTTGAGGAGAGAGGGAATGTAGTGAGAGATTGGGCGAGGAGAGATGAAGTTGCATGCTCTGTTACGGTGGAAGAAGGTGTGAGGAGAGATTGATGTATGGCTTCATTGAAACTTTGGTTGATATACCTACCACAATTAAGAAATCAATGTTGCATTGAATCCAAAGACACATGCATTAACAACATAAAATTATAGATTACCTTCTATCACATTATGGCCTTATATTAGCGTGTATATATACATATAATGTTGTAATATTGTTCAACTTGATTCGTGAACTTCATTTGCATCTAGATTCATAAATTTTGAGTAAAAAACATATGGCTAATGGTGATCATCTTGCCTTTTCAACTCATATATCCAAGTATCAGATGGACACTTTTTATTGCTAGAAGTGATACTTTTCATTATTATGTATAATCGATATTTTTTTTATTGAAACATGTAGATCTTGTATATGCATGAAAAGGAATGTTTTGTGTTTTTCGCTCATTTTTTTATCTAAATTTGGTCGTGCGAGATCTTAAATGACAGAACGGAGCTTTGATTTAGTATATTATTTGCACGAGTCAGATTAAAAATGAAAAAATTATGGTCATTTGAAGTTTTTTTTTTTTTTTTTTTGTAATTTCAATGACATTACGTTGATGCATGCCATTTCTTTTGTTATCTTGTGCATCTATGAATGCCACTTATATGATGTATATAAGTTTCTTTATATGCATCATATGCACATGAGAATTTGCTTTAAAAAATAATTTTATCTTGGGAATACACAAACGATGACGACCCTTATGTAAAAAAAAGACGTCTTAAGTATTTTATATAAAAGAGAGATGTCTTATGTTCAAGACCCACCGCTCCGATCCCCTCCTCCCTCAACTTAAAAAAAAAACAAGTTAATTAACGAACATAATTACAAAGAAGAAAACCATGATGATTCAGGTGATATATAGCTCATCCACAACATGACACTTCTACGCCGATGAGTCTTGGTAAATACTATAGTAAAGTACATTCACTACCTCTCGATCCATCTTTAATGGTTGACAAGTATTCCCGGACCCACTAAATCTGGTTATTTATACTCTACTTTTTTACTTTGTCCAACAACAAACATTTTGGCTAAAAATTTCAGCATCGATTAAAAATTTCGGCATAACAATATTACACACTTCATAAATATTAAAAGTTTCGGATACCGAAATTTTTTTTATCGACCGTCTGGTAAAAACTGAAAATAGCAAAAAAAGATTGCATATAAGATGGGGATGTAGTACACCCACCTCCCTATGGAATTTACCGACAAATCTTAGCCTAGTATAATTTTCTAATACATATCTCACTTTTTTTTTCCTTAAAACTAGTTGTTAGTATGTAGTGAGGTAGGATATAGTACACCCACCTCACTATGGAATTTACCGATAAATCCTAGCCTAGTATAATTTTCTAATATATACCACAGTTTTTTTTCTTAGGTCATATTTTTTTCTTTATTTAGAATGTCAACTAGTTGGTTTTATACATAGACGCAGTGAGGTAGGATGTAGTACAACCACCTCACTATGTTATATTTATCAATCAATCTTAGCTTAGTATAATTTTCTAATATATTCCACAAGTTTTTTTTTTCTTAGTTCACCTAGTTAATTGTTGCTTTTTTCTTTTCTTTGTTTAGAATGTCAACTAGTTGGTTTTATACGTACTTGATACATGTGAAAAACATGACCTTGACCTATGCCTAATCGCTACGTGATAATTTTAATTTTTATTGAAAATTTACGAACACATGCGATGAGTTTGGTTTCAGTTTTTTTGAGTGACATGACATCGTAGTTTGTAACGAGTAATTTCATCATGCTATTTGGAAATTTAAATAAAAGACCGCTTGGCCCTTATTTCTCCATAATGAAAAAAAATAAAATAAAAAATATACCGAACCTTTTTGTATGTAAAACTCTTTGAAGATAAGTTTAATAAATTAATTAAATAAATAAATTTTGTTATTGGACGGTATATGCTTGCATAATTAAATAAATATAGGTGTGGTAAAATGGTCTAAATTAACATTTAATTTCTCATATCAAGCTATTTTATATACACCATCCATGCCACAAATGTGATAATTTTGGGATAGACAAAAAAAATAAAAAATAGGAGACTACAATTATGGGAGGGAGAGATTGAGTATTATTATAAGATTATTAATTAATAGACCATTAACGGTTTTTCATATGTCAAATTTAACAGTTTTCTGAAAAAAATTCCAATTTAACATAAATTACTTATATTTAAAGAATCGAACTATATACTTAAAGACTTATATTAATACACAAAGAAAAGTTAGGCGCAATTAGTTGGAAGCAGTTATTAAATTTGGTTTTCTGAAGGTATATCAATAATTGCGTAGAGTATAATAGGAGGCACAAAATAATCCAAAAAAATTAAAGTTTATCAATCTTTTTTTTTTATATATTATATATATAGAATTATAGATAGACAGATAGATAAAAACTATATATGATATATTTATAATATATACACCATATTTTGAATTCATCCATGTTCTGTCGTATTCTCTCTTAAAATATATGGACAAAATTAAATATAAAATTATTTTATA
Organism: Perilla frutescens; assembly: GCA_026008535.1. Taxonomy (NCBI): domain Eukaryota; kingdom Viridiplantae; phylum Streptophyta; class Magnoliopsida; order Lamiales; family Lamiaceae; genus Perilla; species Perilla frutescens. The sequence continues at coordinate 49,950,878 of BRKX01000015.1, forward strand.
TCATTGTGTTTCAACGCAGCATTTTTAATATAAATAATATTCGTGATAATATATTATAAAAAATAAAAATGACTACATTCAGCCTAAGCACAACATAAGCGCCCTCCCCTCGACCACCAAGTGTGAGACTTGTGTAAAGTAAAAATTTTACGAGTGAGACCATGGTTAATTTTCGATCTATTTCCATCTCACAAATTAAAATACGTATAAAAATTATGTAGTATTAAATTACAATATCGACTTTGACTTGAAATTTTTGTCAACTCAATATAAATGTGTGAATGATTCTTAAATAGCTTAAATGTGTGTATATAAAAAAATGTTTTTTTTCCTTATCAAAGGTCTGTATTCTACACTACTATATCAATTGTTATAATACATCACTAGTATATCTCCCGTATGATGTACGGTATCAATTTATACATTTTAAGTTTAAACTTTAATAATAGCTGAAATGTTGATTGTAATATTATTAGTATATAAGAAGAAATATTTATAACTTGATCAAATGATAGTTTACATATATAAAATTATATTTGTAATTTTTTGAATATATTCTAAACACGTTTAGAATGTTTTTTATTCTTTTAAACTGAATTAATTGGAGATTTATATACATTTATGACGTATGAACACGTATCATATAGTAATTTTATTTTTCGATATACAAAAATTGAATAGTTTTTTTTTATATTTAACATATTAAATATATTTTATGCGGCCACTCATAAATTTAAATAATTAGATTTCATACCACATAATAATAATAATAATAATAATAATAATAATAATAATAATAATAATAATAATAATAATAATATGGCATAAAATTTAAAAAATTAAAGATGTGAATGATTGTTAATTGTTATCTATTTATGTTTTGGTGATTTTTTTTATTTAACAAAATGTAAAAGTTAAAAATATGAATGTTTACATCATAAGTAGTATTAGAATTGAAAAAAAAATAAAAATTTAAATATTTTATATAGGATACTTATGTTATGTTTTGGTGATATTCTATATTTATAAAATCTTAAAAAAATTAAAGATATGAATGGTTGTTAATTTTTATTTTTATTTTTGAGCGAAAAATGGTTGTTAAATGAATAATAATTAAATGACAACACATTATTGTGTGTTCCAATATGTATGAAATTATAGATTAAATTTATATTTATAAGTAGTTTTACCAAATATCATAAAATTAGTTAAACAAAAAAATTGAAACTTAGTAACAATGATTATTGGTATAATTTTATTAATTTTTCAAAGTACACATATAAACATACTAAGGTTATGTAAATCACCAATGCATTCATCTCCACCTCTTCAACATATGCACATGTGATAGAGAGTTTTAAAGTACTAAAGATAATCGAAAATCATGATAAATGACTAATTAGAAAAATATTATAAGAAGTAATTTGAAGTGTTTTTAGGAAAATTATATTTATATGTGCAAAACAAATATGATTCAGAGGGTCATAATTATCACAAGGACATGTAATCATTTGGAGTGAATAATTCTTTTAATACTTTTAATAGGGAAATGATAGATTCTCTCTATTTTAATAGAAGGGAGACCTTGCTATTGGGACGGAGAGAGTAATATTTTATTATTTAAAAAATAAATTAATGGAAAATAGAACTTAACATCATAGAATTCTATCTAACATAAACTTAAAAATGAACTATAGTACTAATTAAGTTTTGCAAACATATATTATCGAATCGGGATATGGTGGAAAGTTAAATTTCATCTATATTCTTATTATTCATCATTAAGTATGAATTGGACATATTAATTTCTATGACTCATTACTATATTATACTCGCCCAAAATATTAATATTTGTCATCAAGACATATTATAAATTAACATTAAAAAATAATTATCCAATATAAAAACAATGAAAATATTTTTTTATATTTACCGTATTATATAAAACTTTTAATATACTTTATTTAGGTATATTATTGGTAGTGCATATTAAATGAAATAATTATTTGTTAGTGGTAGTGGAATGTACAATTTTAATTTAAATGATTACAATTTTCAGTTTTGATATTTTTTTTATTTAAAAAATTCTAAAAAAATTAAAAATATGAATATTTACATCATAAGTAGTTGTATAATTAAAAAAATAAAAAATAAATAAATTAATATTATTGATGGGCATTTTTATTAAGTTTTAATGATATTTTTTTAGAAAAACTAAATAATTAATGATGTAAATGATTGTTAATTGTTATATATGAATATTGAGTAATTGTATAATTTAAAAAAAAAAAAATATAAATATTTTCGATGGGTATTTTTATCAAGTTTTAATGTTATTTTATATTTAGAAAATTTAAATAATCTAAGATGTAAATGGTTGTTAATTGTTATATGTGAATGGTTTGGTGGTATATTTTTATTTAAAAATCTAAAAAGTAAAAAAGTTTGAAGTACTATCTGCAAACAGGATTCGAACCCAAGTGTGCACAGGTGAATTAATTCACCACCAACCAACTGTGCTACAGGCTTACTTATATAGATTTTCGGCAAATAATTGTTTTTAACAAAGTTTTAGCTGATTTATTTTTATGACAATTTTGCCCTTGCGATTTTGCTTTAATATATGTATAGATAGATTACATTTCCTAAAAAAATACAAATATAATAATAATAATAATAATAATAATAATAATAATAATAATAATAATAATATCTCATTGGAAAATTCTCAAGTTTTCGTTTAATATATATAAAAGAAAATTTTATTTTTTAAAAAATAAAAAGTTATATGCAAAAAATATGAAAAGTTTGTCAATATATTTCAAGCACAAAAAAAAAAATCGCTTACTTGAGGATGTATTCGTAATTAAAAATAAAGGTTAAAGAAAATGTTCCAACAAAAGTTCGTCACTTGTTATATATCAAAGATCAAGATGTACAAAATGAGTTCGGATATCTCTGTTTTCCGAAAATACCCCTATTCAGGTATAGCACTCAACCTCGCCGCGAACTTCCCTCTCCGCCGCCGCGATCCAACATTTCCGGCGACATTCCCCGGCGTGTTGAGGGCATTCTTTCCGGAGAAGACCACGACATTCCCGCTACCCCTCATACCGAGAGCCGAGCTGGCTTTGACGGCCAAAGCGGCCATATCCGCCGCTTGCAGGCGGCGCTTCAGCCGGCTCAACGGCAGCACAAAGTAGAGCTGGCCCAGCTGCAGCTCCTCTTCGTTTCTGACAGCCGAAACTACGTCGTCGAATCCCATTTCGTCAGAGTTGCAGATGAAAGAGGCCGGATTAATCTTTTGTAAGACGTATGAAACTGTAACAGGGTAGGGGTATTCTTGTAATCTTCCATCTTCCAGTATCAACTTAGCGGTTGCTACAGAAGTTGACTCGATAGAACTGCATGTACCCATATTTCCAATTTTCTCTCGAAGCAATCTGAGTGGTGGGAGTGAGCCGTGAGTGTATGTATATATATGTGTGTGTAAATGTGGAGAGAGAGAGAGAGAGAGAGCCAATGCCATGAATCATAACTTTGTAAGGCTGTGGATGACAGGTTGTAATGCAGGGAGTAGTACTACTATATCCCTATATATTGTGACCCAACTATTTTTGTTTAATGTAATTTATTGAAAGGGGTTGCAAATTGTCATTTTCTTCCTAATCCATTGTTATTAGTTGGGCCAATAATTGAGGTCACGTCTCCGATACATAACTCAGCTGGTGTGATCGAAGAAATAAAAAGATAATTCTATGCATTTTTAATGAGTATAGTGTATGGGTTTAAGTCTCTACTTGCAACGGTTTGTGCATGTAAATTTTTTACACTTATCAATTGAAACACATATTGTGATTTACCTTTTCTATTAACTAGACTCTATGTCTGTACCAAGGGGCAGTATCGATTCTCTTAGATTGAGAGTTCATCCAAAAACAAAAATAATTGAGTTCACTCTATTCTATGTAGGATTATTTTCAGCCAAAAAAGTACTTTGGTAGTAATGAATAATGATGAGTGATGAGCATATATATATATATATATATATATATATATATATAATAGTATTTCTCCCGTACGATGTACGGAAACTATTTTAAGCGTTTGAAGTTCAAGAATATATTTTTTTAGAACTATCAATTTAGGATCTAAAAGGTGGGTAATCGATCACTAATTTGAAATATGGAAACTGTAAATTTAGGACCTAAAAATTCATTATGTACAGTTCCATGCATGATCCACGGCATCTAAATAGATTTTGGGAATTTTTTTTGTTTACTTTATCGTTCGAATCATGGTTGCTTTTTAAATTTTATTTTCTGATTTATTAATGGAAAATATTACTTATATACTATATGGTGTAGGTGTTTTCACGATTATAGTTCATCGATCGTATGATTGGTAAACCATCACTTTCATTTTCTTTATCAAATTTAATATTCATTGAAAACTTCGGCTATTTGACGAGTAAAATGAAAAGTTTTCATATTTTACGTGGAATATGTTGTGTTAGGACTCCAGTCAACAAGTATTGATCGAAAATTTTAGAGAATGTTATATCTGATAAAAAAGTGAAACTATATATAAATACTAATTTGTAATTTATCAAATGATGGGACATATATTTACAAAATTAACCTCCCAACAATAGGGATATAAAATGATACCTTCACATTTATTAATTATATAGTTTACAACTTAATTTTTTTTTGAAAAAGTTATAATTAATTTGTAATTTGGACATTTCAATTCGTTTTTCAGCCAAAGTACATATTTATTTGGATGTATACATACAAACCATAAACATATATCATAACAAATATATAAAAATACGTACATAGTTATCTATATACATACACTCACACAAACATAAACTATTTTATGAACAAAATTTGTTATGATATAAGTGTATCAGGGTTGAATTAATTTGAACTATTTTTTAGAGTTTATGGTCTATTTTACACCGAAAACCCATTAAGGTGCAAATTAAAATTACTTTTGAGAGTTTAAAGTTAAATCCAAATTGAGAAAAAAATTTGATATTAATTTTAAAGTATCTTTGGTCTTTTTATCTTTTATGGGTGGTAGTATTTTATACTTGAATTTAAATGGTGGGTCCGTAATTTATTATTACTATTATTATTGAGTGAAGGGTCCGTACGTAATTTAAGATATACCTAACAATAACCAATGCATCTGTGACTTTATTTGGCAAAATTCGATCTATCAAAATCACATTGCATATCAAAATCACATTGCATTGAATATTAATTGATGACTACTCACCGCCAAGCGACACGACAGAAATGTATGTATCTTATAACTAATATTTCTATATCACAATCAACCGCATTTGGTTGATCCATCCTTCTATAGTTTAATTGATTTAATTTGTGTTTTAAATTAATAAACGTATATTTGAATGGATGGTTTGAAAGGGTTAATTAATTTCACTTTAATATGGTCCAAATAAATGTAATCATAAATCTAATATTTTTGTCTCAAAATTTAATTAATAAATTTTTTTGGTCCCAATTTTCAGACTAATGACATTTTTAGTCCAAAATCAGTACTATAAAAACACACATAAATAATGATTATTGGGACTAAAAATGTTGTTTTGGTTGGGACCGAAAAAGTCAAAAATAAAATTTGGGATCAATTTATTTTGAGTGATAGATTAGATAAATTAATGTATAAGATTGAGTATTTAAAGGATTCAAGTTAACTTTAAAATTATTCAATGCATCAAATTAAGTTAAGATTGAGTATTTGAAGTATGTGGTGGATTAGACTATATTATTTTTATCAATCTAATCTATCCCTCAAAGTAAACGCCACCTAGGGACCACTAAAAATGTAATAAGATTTGGGATGAATATGTGTTATAACCATATTCTTACGGATCAAAAGTGAAATTAACTCGGTTTTTTTTTATAAATTTAATGTATTGCGCATATTAAAATAAAGTGTGGTTGTTTGACTGTTTTTTAGTACTGTAGATTTTAAATTATACATTCGTATTCAATTTGAATTTGCTAAATGAGATGAATATTATAAATGAACCAAAAGGCAACTAAAAAATTACAACGGAAAAGACTCCATCATAACAATCAATGGAGAAAGAGAAAACACAAACAAAAGACTAAAAAATAACAAAAATTAGTCAATTTTTATCCGTAATTCTGAAATATCCACGCCCAAAGAAATCCGACTCAACCACTTTACAAATATCCGGATGAGGAACCTGCCACCAATCCACTGGAAAGCCGAGATTTGCCAACTTATCCGCTGTCTGATTCTCTTCTCTAAATATATGTAACATTCGGAACTCCTTTCCTTTCACTCTTTGAGTACGTAATTGCATGAGGCACAGATCAATTTCGTGAGATTAGCCAAAATACCAACACCCATAGTAGAATCCACCTCCAAGGGTAAGGGTTAACGTGCGTTATTACACTTCTATATATCTAACATTTTAATTGGGGGTGGCCCATTTAAAAACTGCAAACAAAAATAGAAACTACATATATCTATAATGAATTTTTTAATATGGGAAATGATTTTTCTTATAAAATAAAAATTCTTCTGGGAGAGATGATTTTATTGTGATAAAATTAATGGCATTTGCAAAAAGTGAAAGCAAACTAGAACCTCTCGTAGGAGAAAATATGTAAATAACACTGCCTACAGCTCTCTCTAAAATTAACAACGTTTTATTACAAGGAGTTGCGACTTCAATCATCTGCTTAAAACTAATTCTTTAGTTAGTAGGTGTTGAGGTAGTTTTGTTTATGCATTAAAAATTAAATTAATTCACTCTAGTTAATTTAGAGCTTACTAATTTCATTTTGGAGTATATATTTATTTTGAAAAAAAATAATTAGTTCGCACATTAGCACTGGACAAGTGCACATTGCAAATCGCTGACGATTCAATTTTATAATTCAATAATTACATTTTATTGTATACATTTTTAGAAAAACACTAAAAAAATGGGTGCTTGCATGCCACATGGCCCGTTTGACGGGAGGGAATGGTCAGACGGTTGTATGGGAGACCACCCCTTAAATCATATTACTAGTGTATAAGTAATATAATCTACCTTACTAACCCCTACAAATCGATCTCTTTAATTATGTACTATACAGGAAATACGAATTATGTTTGCCATAGGAGTATTTGATTTATTGCTTCATAGCACGTGAGGTCATCTAGTTGTGTTCCATCCATGTTCCAATATCAATTCAATTATTTTTTTTCTTTCAATTTTGTCATCAATTTCAATTTCTTTTGCTTTACTTTAAATTTATATTATTATTTAAGATTTATTCCAACCGATTAAGGTTTATAATTTTTTTTAATATTTAATTTATTTATTAATAGAATTGATTATTATGATTGATTATTTCAAATTTAAGGTATATAATTTTTAAAATTTTAATTCATAGCAACATATATTAATTAGTATCGTTTCTAATATAATACATTTTCTTTTTATTATAAACATTATTAAGACTACGTAAATTTTAATGTTGGGACATAGTTGAGACACACACTTAATTCGGACTAGAGGATCTCATCCTCCTATTAAGAGGTTAGAGGGCCACGGCTTGATTAGAATGGCACGTCACAATAGAGGCACACTTTGGTGTTACATATTTCATTAATTTATTTAGTTAAATTCTATCCTTTCCTATTGACATAATTAGGTGTATATATACGATGTTAATTAACATAATGGCATGCATACATCCAATAGAAGTTAGCATGTCCAAGCCGTGATCCAGACCAACCCAAGAAATTAAAGGAAGGTACAACAATTAATACACAAGCTTCAAATTAATTCATCTCTTTGCAAATAGGAACTAAGTCCCCACATGAGAACTTAGAAACCAATCAAAACTCTAGATTTTATTAGATTTAAGGATCATAATTAAATCAACGTTTTAGTCAAAGTAAGGTGACAAACTTGTAATATTAGAGAATTTTAATGAAGGAGGGTTATTTTCATAATTTAGAAATTTTGTTATATTTTTCGGATTTTGGGTCCAATTTTCGGAGTTAAATAAACAACACTTTAAAAATGTTGTCTTTCCAGAAATATGTATTGATAAGCTAACATGAGATATATATGGTGCTAATATTAATGAATTATGTTGCTAATATGAGAAACTCATATTAATAACATAACGAGATTATATTGATAAATTGATACGTGTTAAACAATGGCCATATAACATTGGACCCCAATTAAAATAACATTGTGTAATATGTAGTAACATTATACACACATCATATTGCTAATATGTTACTAACATATATTGCTAATATGTGAACAATGATTTGTTAATGTGTAAACAATAATTTGTTAATATATAAATAACGATTTGCTAATATGATTTTTAAGTGTTGTTAGTTTTTTTACAGTTTTCATGATGAAATAACATTTTTCAATCAAACGTTTAATAACTTTTTCAATGGTTAATATTTTTTTTTAAATTCTTTTTTTTTTTTGTTAAAAAATAGACTAAACTAACTTTCCACTGTATATAGTTCATGTTTTACTTATTTACATATGATAGCAGTTGTGTATTCATAGTTGGGTATCATGTATAAATTAACACATTTCATATTCGCAATATAAGTACAAGATGTTAGCAATGGCTGACTGTTCCGACTTATATACGCCTAAAAATAAATTTTTGTAATTTTTTTATCAATTTTCGTTCAAACAAATATACATCTTAAATGAAAGAGTATGAAAAATATTTAATTTTATATATTAATCAATTTAATTGGATTTAAAACAAATGAGTTATGATTGTTTAAAATTTTTAAAATTTTTTATAAATATGATGACATCACTATTTTAAAAAAATATGTGGAAATACCCTTATTTTTCAAATTTCTCATACTTACAATTATGTCACCTATTTTTTATTCTCCATGTCATCAAATTTGACTTTTTTTACTTAATTCAAGGTATACTCGTAATCTATAATTAGCATAGGTAGAATTATCTACTTTACTTTTTCTCATCAATCATCATCACTAATTAAACAGTTTTTGATATGTTATAGACTTCCGTACGCACCTGAATTGCAACAGGATTAATTAATATATTCAGGGTTGTCGTCGAGGTTTAATTTTATACTAGTAACTAATAACAAAAAAAGCAAGTAATTAATATATTTACATCAATTCCCTAAAAAAAATATATATATATTTACATCAACGGAGCCCTACCAGGGATTCCCTTTCTACTTCTCTTGCGCAGTGAGGCCGAGCATTCATCATTAATTATCATTATCTTCCTCTTAATCATCAGCTTAATCTTAATCGTAGTCTTCTCTTCATCATGACTTTTATTCACCATCTCCATATCACCTACAGCTTCTTTAGGTCGAATCTGTCACAATTATTAACAAACAAATTCAATAAATTAACAATTCCATATATATAGGGAAGTTTAATATATTAAATTGGATAATAATACCAGACGATATATATTTACGTTAGATTTCACCTGTTTAATTATAGCATGGTCATCCAGTTTGTAAAAAAAAGTAATGTCACAAATTGTGGATATATATTGAAGGATCACATGTACGGAATATATGTAACTAAACCCTAATTAATAACGAGAAATTAGGGATAATTAAAGGGCAGATAAATATCATGAAAGCAAAAGACAAAAGCGCGAAAAACCTTAATTAGTTTGAAGAAATCAAAGAGTAATGAACGAACCTTGCAGGCTATGGAACAGAATTTGTACTCGTCTTTGATGAGTCTTCTTCGGCACGTGCGACAGTAGGGTTTGCAGTGGGAGCGGGAGGCTCCTCCTTCCTGTGGATTGAGGAACACTATATCTTTATTATTGATTGAATAAATTTGAATTTCTGATACATCAATGAATTCCATTATCTTTGCTATTTCAATGCAGGCCCTTCTTGAAGCAATCCGAACCTGCTCAATGTCAACCACAAATGAAGCAGAATTAATGTACAAGACACTATTAATACGAGATATCAAAATATGAAACATAAAATTATATATGAGTTTGATCAAGAAAATGAGTTGTTAGATAATTACCGTCAGAATTTGATGATGATCGCCGTGGTGTTGATCGGAGATGTTTCCCCAGCAGGTTGTGCAGACGGGTCCTTGATTGCACGTTCCACAGTAAACCGTGTTATGTATCTTGGGATGCTTTGCGCATTTTTTCCCATAATATGGGAGTTTCAACCATCGATCAACCCATTCTGGTAATGGCTGCGTAATCTCCATCGTCCAATTTCGCGAAATAGTGTAATGGTATAAGGACTTAAACCTAGTTGTTTCAGAGGGATTTGATGATGGAGGGTTTAATCTGCGGTTCAAGTTTTTCAGAGAGAGAGAGAGAGAGAGAGAGAGAGAGAGAGAGAGAGGGTTTTTGTTTTTGATGGATCAGAGTAGTTGCTGTACAACTATATATACATGTATATATAAGTATTGGCGTGAGTAATTACTTGATTTTCAAGTTTCATCCAAATTTTTCTATAATTATAATTTGTTTCCAAGTATATAAGTCCCTAAGAATTAGTTATGCGGTATGCCTCTTTTAATTTATGCGGGGGATGGAATTAGTAATTTTGCCTTAACTATGCATATATATATATATATATATATATATGTCATCAATTTTTCTTGGCAATAAACAAAATTTTAACGAAACATAAATAAAATACATTTGATGAAATATTTTTAATTACGAAGCTTCAGTCTTATATATAAATTAAATCTTAATTAATGATAAAGTTTATGTATATGATGTGTTATTGAGAAAAATTTGGGTCTTGTTATGGCTGACAGAGGAATCTTCGGTGCTCTAAAGGTGTGATTTCAGGCATTCTTGCATATATGATTGAAGGCATTGTTAATTTCCGGAATATTAATTCGGGATCATGATCCTCTACTGTGCCTCAGTGCACAACAGCCTTTGATGTGCCCTTGTTTTACTTAAAAAATTATGCCGTTTGATACGTTTTTGTTTCTTTTATTTTTTTGTTTTTGTTTTTAACTCATGAAAATGAAATAATCACTCCTAATTATTAAGAAAAAACACATTAACTTAAAAATTAAAACTAAAGATAATAATAAACTCTAATTGGGATTTATTATTATCTTTAGTTTTAAATTTTTGTTTTTTGGTTATTTTTTAAATATATTAAGGATTGATTATTTCACTATCATGATATATAGGATTTATAATTACTTTAATTTTTATTTTTGTTAATTATTTTAATTATGGTTATTTTTTATAATTAAATTTCATAATTTATGAGTACTATTTAGTGTTCTTGAAATAATAAAACGAATGGAGAACAAAGAGAGAGAATTGAGGCACAATAGGGGATCATAATCCATTAATTCAAGTTATAATTATTTCTCAACAGAAAAAAAAAATCTTGAAAGTGTGTGTGTGTGTGTATAATATCCCGTTTTGTATAACATTTCAAGTAGAAAATTGTATGTCTAAGTGGATTTCTTTTTGTGAACATTTACATAATTGGTCCTTTCCCTAAATGAGACAGATAGGGAGATAGTTTGTAGAATTCAACTAATCATCTCGATTACATTTGAGGTAGTTAAATTATATATAATACTCTAACGTTTGTGACTTAGAACAATAATAGTCTAGTTTATATTTAATAATTATTTTAGGAAAATTTACACTTTGATATCTATATTTTGGATATTTTTTTAAAAATAGTCCACTTTACTACTATTAACAAAACAGTGGTCACTTTTTCAAAAATTTTACGTACAAATCTAACCTCGATCAAATTTTCAGCCTAAAATATCTACGTGTCATGCTAGAATTCTTGCGTGACTTTTTTGCTCCAATAAAAATTTTTACCTAGATATTCCATGTCAATTATGAACTAAACATAAAATAAAATTGTTGTGCATGTCACATAGAAATTTCCCATTATTTTACTCCAACATTTTATTTTTATCACAATTCTATCATGCGTAACCACATCGAAAACTAGGTGGTTAAAAAATATTGCTCAAGAGCTCAACATCCCACATAAGATATTAAATCTTTCTCTAAATTATTATTATTTTGTAAAAATTGTTCAACTTTCACAATTCACAGGAAGGTTTGATAATTAGATTTGGCTGGACTTTTGAGACCCTTATCATTTGGCCTATTTGAAATACATTTTTTCTTGTCCACAACGCACAACGTGATGACTTAGCGGTCAGTCATCGAAAAAAATATGAGGATGATAGAATTGTGATAAAATGAAACATTATTTAAAAGTTACTATTAAATTTAGGTTGATGTATTATTTCCGTATAACAATTAAGGATATTTCATGCACCCTTGTATCTAATTTTTGATGAAAAAAATAGATATCAAAATATTGTGGTACTTTTATCATGAAAATATAGCTAGAAACATTATTTATCATGTTAGTGGATAGGAATAATTAATTTCACCAAGTTAGAATAACTATTTAAAAAGTTGTCTCAAGTATAATTTATGCATACATTTTTCATGGCATATTGCACAATACCACGTACAATACCACAATAATATATATACGGCAAAAAGAAAGTAAGAAAAAGGTCATTGTACTTTTTACGTTTTGTTTCATTTAGATATCTATGTACAATATTTTTTTAATTTTTTTATTTTTTGTATTAGTAGGCCATTTTACTTATGCATTTTCTACTTTTAGATTTATTTTTATTACTATATTGTAAATGGATTGGTTAACGTTTCTGTTAGTAAAATAACACGCGTCATCCAGCATGACCTAGTTGAGTTTATGAATTATATTGCAAGTTATCGTAAATAATGATTTCTCTTCAATTGGCGAAACTATTGAAATCTCTTCACGTTGAACTTTTTATTTTTTTTTTCTTGTGCGGGATTCACTTGGAGAGCCTCCTTTAATTTCTTTTTTTTTTTTTATAGGTAAAAAGATATTATAAAACAATAAAGTATTTATAGTATGACGACATGTGCTAATTAACACACATTGGACATGCCCAAGAGAGAATGGCACTTCAAGGTATGAATTTTTAGAGTAGGGGTGAAGTAATTTCTTACTGCATATGTAGAACATAAATAAGTTAAAGTGTGTAATTCGAATAAAAAAAATTCTCATTATCTAGGATATAGATACAATATTAATTATCGTGACCAGAGAAGAAAATAAAGAATAGTTTTCTTAGAGCTAGCTTAAGGGTAATGTTTTATTATTATTATTATTATTATTATTATTATTATTTAAATAATGAAAAAGTTAACTAATCCGTTATATTCGTTCAATAAAGACTTGAATAAATTAAATGTAAAAATGCAAAGATCTACTAATTACAATGAAAAAATTGTCCAAGAATGAGTTTGTCCTAAAAATATATATATCTGTGTAATCCGTTATTCCGTATGGCCATCTGTATATTGGTAAGAAAATATATACTCCCTTCGTCCCATTTTGATAGACTTTTTTTTTTTTTTGGTATGTCTCGATATTTAGACATGTTTCTATATTATTAATATATATCCATATTTAATATGTTTACAATAGTGAATTAATTTACTGTCAAAAAAATAAATAGAGACATATCAAAAAGTTAATTTCTTTATTAATTATCTTTCCCAATCATTTTCTTAATTCTCGAGAAAAATCTCAATCAACCTATTAAAATGGGATGGAGGGAATACATATATATATTTATATCTATATATTTCTACATTTGGAAGAAGGGTGCGTATATATATTAATTTGACACCCAATTAACTATACTAACCACCTAGCGAGTGAATTTTTCGCAATAAAAAATCGAGTAGCAAGGGAAAAAAAAAAAAAAAAAAGTCCGTACACTAGCAATTTGGTATAGAAATATATACTTGCTAGTAGGGCCGACAATTAAGCTTTGCAAATAAGGCATTAAATAACAAGTTATAATATGCATGTGGTTATCATGTTGACCTATTAAATATAATTAAAATTAGGGTGTTTCTATAGGACATAACAACCTCACACATTTTTCTAAAAGTAATGCTCCCTCCCTCTCAACATGTGCGCATATTTCATCAAAATAATTAACAAAAAATTTCATAAATAGCAAATTCAATATATGTATTTATAGGGGTTGGTTAATTATATTGAGGACAAGTCTTGGTGTGAAAATTAGGGACAAATCTGATCCCTACACATATATAAGATGGATGGATCAGATTAAAAGGATTTTAAATGGTAATTTATGATTTTTTAATTAATATTAAAACATGGAGGGGTATTAATGTCAAATCGCATCTTGATTTCATATATGGTATCTACGTGAAATCTGAATCCCTTAAAATCTGGAACCATGAAATCGATAAAGAAGAAGCGGTTTTGTATAGAAATCGAAATCTCCGCCTCTCAAAATCCAAAAACCTAGACCACCGCTAGAACCTAGTGCGACTTCCTCAAGATTGGTGATGATTCCAGCGAAGCTCGGCGAGTTTGTTGTGCGCGGTGGCTAGAACAATAAACAAGGCGGCGGGAACCGAGTGTGACATCCTCAAGACCGACGATGATTCCGGTGAAGGTTGGCGAGTTTATCGTGGACTGCGGCTTCAAAAATTAAGAAGGCGGCGTGAATTGTAACCTCCGGCAACGGCGCGATCGATCGAATAGGCCAAAAAAATATGGGTCGAAAGAAATTGGGTAAGTTTCAGTGGTTTAAATCGAATTTAAGGATGAATTTTGGGGGAAAATTTGGAATAGGTGAAACTGATGAATGCTTGCGCCATTTTGAATAAATTAATTTAATAAATAGATTTGAAAATTGGGTGATTCTGCTATGAATTGATATGTTGATGCTTCTGAGTAAAAATCGAGTAATTTTCTAGTGTGGGTTGACAAATTGGGTGATGATTCTGATATGTTGATGATTCTGCTATGAATTAATATAACTTGTGTGGGTTGGTGCTTTTAATTAGTATTGTTGATGCTTCGTATGCATATCTTTGGTGGCTTGAGTGAATTATATTTGTGATGTTACTCATGCGTATCTGTGATGCTACTTATGTATTGATGCTTATCATGCTTACGTTTGATGTCATTTATGATTATCTGTGTTAGTGTTTTAAGTTGGTAATATAACTTATGTGGGTTGGTGCTTTTATTTAGTATTGTTGATGCTATTTATGCATATATGCGGTGCTTTGGTTTAACTATATTTATGATTCTACTCATGCATATCTGTGATGTTATTTATGCATATCAGCGATGCTACTTATCCATAGTTGTCACGTTTTAGCAATTTCTGTACTAACACTTAATCTTTATTTTTAGGTTATTAATCAATGTGTAGCGCTACGCACTTGGAGCTCCGGGATGGGATAAGACAAGAGTGGAAGCAGTGACTCGCTTAAACTTCAACTCGCTTAATCTCATTCATTTTGAATTAAAATTTACTTGTACATAGTACTTTTTATGTTACCGATTAGTACTTCGTATGGTTTCATGTAAATGTCATAACTAACACTCCTATATGATAAATTGAATTTTGTCATGACCAAGCAAGTGCCCAGTTATATTTTTCTAAACTATCCAATCAATTCCGTATTTTATTTTCTCTAAATGCTATCTTTTTTGGTTTGACTTAATCCTAATAATTAATGATGTCTTTGTTAAAATAAGAATGATATAAAGACAATGTTTCGTACATTTCCTTTTAATGCTTCATAAATTAAATTAAGAGTTTCATAATTGGTGGTTGGTGCTTCGTAAGCATATTCATTTACATTGTATTATGTGAATACTTCAGTTAATGCTATGCATTCATAAATTAAATGCTTCATACTACGAACCATACCTTATTAAAAATTTCTACTATAACACAAATAATGTAACGAAAAAAATTAAGATACCCCAACTGTACCATACAAAACAACACATGAAAATATAAGTAAACAAAAAACAAAACAAAGCAAAAAATGGAATAAGGGAAAAAAACACTTTGACTATAGTGAATCAGCCTTGGAAAAAAAACCACCAAATAATCAATGCTATATAAACATACTGTCAATGCTTCTTACAATAGACAAACATGCTACACTAACAATAACATTGAATCCTTCAACATACAATACTGTAAAGCAAAAACTTGTGATGCTTCATAAAGAACATACATATGCTAAATAACAACATAAACTGTATACGTAAAAGTACATAATCATGAGCATTCAAACCAACCATTTGAAACGTATAAGATAAAATATAATATTCATCCAATTGCATACATAACGAACAATAAAAAATGACAAACGTGCAAAAAACTAAATCTTCCATTGTCACTAAATCGAAAAACAAAAAATCCGTCAAAGAAAAATTCACTGGAAAATAATGCATCTGTAGAATCTGCGTCTAAATCAATCAATGCTATATAAACGTACTGTTAATGCTTCCTACAATAGATAAACTTGCTACACTAATACAATACGCTGCCCAGAATTGCCATAGTCGAGCCGCTGCCCAGAATCACCATGTGAGTACCGCGCAACAACCGACGTCGCCGCTAGAATCGTTGTGTGATTGACGCATCATAGCCATCATCGATCTATAAGTTGGAAGAAGAATAAGGTGAAGAAGAAGGAGAAGAAACTGTCTGTACAAATCGTGTGAGTGCCGCGTCGTCTCCATCGTTGATCTATGAGTTGGAAGAAGAAGAAGAAAAAGAAGAAGAAGAAACCGTAAACTAAACAATTTTTCCAAATTCATAAAAAAACCGTACAAATCAATGGAGATATTAACTTGCCACAATTAAAACCGTTTAATTAGGGAAGTTAAGATTTGCACAGATATAGGACTCTACATGATTTTTATTAAATTACATCATTAACCTTATCACTTAATTTAAATAAAAAAAATGAAATTAAACTACTTAAAATAATTAATCTTATCCGTCAATTTCATCAGATCTAATTGTAGTGCCCCGGTCCCGAAAGACCGTGGATATGGACGCCACGGGGGTGGGAATTAAGAAGCGGGACAGAAATGGGGTAGTTTAATTAACAACGGGGTGATAATAAAAATAAAATAAAATTAATGTTTAGAATAAAATTTAACAACCGAGTATGCCAAAGATAGGTTATGCCTTCCGAAAAATTAGACAGCATAACCTTTGTAACTAGAGCGAATCCCCGTTTATAACGGCTTATAAGAAAAGAATGGAAGTTGTAACAATTCAATAAGCCCTTTCATGGGCCAAACGGAAACAAATAACTAGATACCAACAATTAGTAGACCCATTCATAGGTCGACAAAAGAAACAGACACCAATATGTTGAACAAATGAAGCCCTTCCATAGTCCAAAATAAATGATCAAATAGACATAATGAAAGACAGGCTTCCTCCATTTGGAATAATTATGTAGCTAAGCATATGATACATGTTAACTAGGAGGTCAACAAATGTTCAGAATCAGAGAAGCAAAATCATATCAACAAAATACCAAGATCAGAGTTCTTAGCATTTAGCAAAAGAATACCATAAGTGCGAAAGCTCAATTCTTAACAGAATACTAACAAAAAGGGACAACGGAAAAAAAATACGTAAATCATAATAGCCCATATCTCAGCCTCGTCACCTCCACGCTCCAGCCTACTTACCTGAAAATGTTTGAAAAGATTTGGGCTGAGTACTAATGCACTCAGTGGGCGAGTTTTACAATTCAAGTTATGCAAATCATTTTAATAAAGTAATCTATCTGTGTTCATGCAGGTAGTGAAACTTAGGAGGTTTAAAAGTTGGAAGCAACCTAAGTTCACCAAAACATTTTATCGTGAAGCGCTTAAGAGTATAACCGGTCACTGCCCGCAACCCAAACTACATCACCAGCGCATAACGTTGAGTATGGCCATAGTATACCCAAAGAGTATAACCAATAAGTGTTTCATTTTAGTCTCACCGACAAGGAGTAGGGCAGGACAAATAATGCATGCATACTGTAGCTACTCACATTGACACAGCGCTGGTTTATGAGACTCCGACAACATACAGTAGCACGTAAATATTTAACACAGATAGTGACATATGCAATTTTAGCAAAGCAGAGCTTAATAACTCGAAAGATACAATTTATAAAGATATAGTATAGCCCACCTTATACATACAGAAGTCCTTCCCTGGTTCCCCTAGGCTAAGATGCTCTAACCATCTCGAGATTCAATCCTTCACCTTCCTCGTAAGTCACGCAAATCCTACAAGGATCGATCTTCAGTTCAGAACGACTACTATATTTTCAGAAATTAATCTACTGTAATCCGAGCTATTATTTAATTTTATTCTTTTTAGAAATAGATTGCGCGACTCTAGAGAACTCAAATAATTCCGACAAAGAAGGAAATAAATTCCAAAATATTATTCTTGATTTATTGGGACCAACCGATTTGACAGGGGTCTCTTTTCAAAACTTGTCATTTTAATCGATTTTTATCAGATTTGTGCCACGACACTTTTTAACCGTTCAAAAATTATGAAAATATTCAAGGACCATCCTATATATTCCAAGACTATAGTTTGAGAGTTTTAGAATTTTTCGATAACACATGACTCCAGTATAAAAATAACTGCTTAAGTTGAATAATCGAGATTATTCAAAACTCGTCCGAAAATTACAAAATTCGACGGGCGCATAGGAAATAACTTTTGGAGCAACTTTCGAGAAGAAACTTTTTCGATTTGACGATCCGAAATGGGTGAAACGGGGCAAAAACGTAACTGTTCGGCGCCCCTCTACTATTCACGTTTTCCGGCGTTTTGGCCGGTTTTCGGCCACCGGATGACAACGATATCAAAGACGAAACGTAGAGTACATAAAGATACACGACATACTAAAATTTCAGCTTAAAAAGACGAGAAACGAACCGAGACGAGGCTGCGCAACGTGGCAGCCACGTTGCCGTTTTCCGGCAGCTCCGGCGGCGCTCTGGCAACGGCGACGGCGGCGGATGGCAGCTCCGGCAGGTGGCAGCAGCTGCTGCTGCTGCTCTCTCTCTCTCTCTCTCTAATCTCTACTCTCTCTCTCACGTATCATATATATATATAGATGGTTTGGGGATTATGATCAAATGGGGGGCAGTGATGGAGAGATAAGGATGGGAGGGTTATTTAAATATTTTAGGATATTTTGGGATAAAATATTCGGATATAAAATACTGATAAATTATTTTTCGGATTCGATTTAAGTTACTTTAATCAATGGTGAGGTCCAAATGACCTCCGACATTAAATTTGAAAATACTGAAAGGTTCATGGACTCGAGTACTATTAAACCAACTTGACTCGGGATAAAGAACGAGTCATCTTGATGGAAAACGAGAAAAGATTCTCTTTTCAAAAATAAAGTTACTATTCCACACAAGGGACAAATAAAATTCCCGAGCGTTCAATTGATCTCAGAATAAAAATCCGGGAATGCC
Source organism: Perilla frutescens (assembly GCA_026008535.1). NCBI lineage: Eukaryota > Viridiplantae > Streptophyta > Magnoliopsida > Lamiales > Lamiaceae > Perilla > Perilla frutescens. Next base: position 49,970,359 of record BRKX01000015.1, read on the forward strand.
AACGGATTCCTTGGAAAATTTTCTATAGGATAGGCTTGAAGAAATAAGGCTTGGGTCAACACACAAGATTTCACAAATTTCTAACGAACGCGCTCCTACGGAAAAATACTATTCATAACTTCTTTAAACGCGTTTTAAATCACCGGGAACTCAAACGACTTCAGATTCAAAGTCCGAAGATACCGGCATGCTCCTTGGGTCAACGCCTATCAAACATGACCAAAATCGGCTATAACTGAGTTAAAATCAAAATTCTCGAAAAGACGATTTCACGAAAAATGATCCTAAAAACGCGGCTTAGAACCGAAACATCTTAGTTATGCTCAAAATTCCTCTTAATATTTCCTAATCAAAATGAGGAATTACTTAATCATATTCTGAAAATCCGGGTTGTTACACTAATGGATGAGAGTCATCCCTATTTTTCACACCAAGGGTTAGTCCCTATTTGATCCATATCCTGTATATATATATATATATATATTATGCGATATATATACATATATAACAATAGAACATCATAACTAATTTATTACGATTTTCATATGTATCAGCCATACATCATCCAATGCTGTGATATAGATGAATATTATTACGCGTCATGTGTTTTAGTTGTTTTAAAGACGATGCAAGTGCATTTTGAATATTGTACCTCTAAAAAATGAACTGTTGGATTTGTCAAAGGGCGGAGGGTGGTGGAAATTGATAACCAAGAATATTTATGAACAGTGGGTCAGGGATATAGTATCCCGGTGGTCAAATTTGATAACCTGGAAGATCTTCCAGAGGCGGCCCATCATCTCCATTAACGCCCTTCCATGTATCTAAAGATGAAACAAGGATGATCAATGCCACCATTCCAAAAAGCATTATAAATTTAGTACGAGCCATATATATGTTATCACAACACGAATCTTAATTGGATAAATAAGTAGTGTTTCTTTATATTTTCGTCTCAGATATAATAATCTCAAAACACTTTTATATGTTTGTGAATATAATAGAACGTAAATCGAATTTATTGAGCTAATTAGTAATTAAACGTAAAGTAAATTGATAGTAAGAGAAGGGAATTATTAATGGAAACGTTATATGCATTGATTTTTGACATTATTAATTTATATATTTAATAATGCAGTAATTCGAAAGAAAAACAAACAATGTAAAGATAATTGATGTGCGCTATAAAAAATGATAATCAATAACCATTTTATTTATAATAAAAAATGATATTTTCAAAATAGATATTGCATATTCAAAGTGTAACACCCCAAAACTTGTACATTTTGAATTTATTTAAGTATTTTATTTAAATAATAAACATTGAAAAATTTTACTCGTGATAAAAAAAAAACATATCAAGATGATCATTTTGATATCAAAATTATCAAAATTGAGTTTATTTGACCTCCAATGGATTTAACTATCTACATAACTATATAAAAAGTGTAGATGTTTTCTTACAAAATATGATTTGCCTATTATATCGATAATCTACACTTAATTTAAGGGTAAAAAAAGTAATGTAATAAATCTAGCTAGATAAAACTATTTATAAATAATTATTTGTAAATATAATATATTATATTTATTTCAATAGTTTTGGTATAATTGAACTCTATTATATAAAATTGTCCCAAATAATAACAAAATTATTTCTTTAGTTTAATGGATAAAATATATTTCGCTGTAGAAACATATTTTGTTATTTTTTGGAGAAAAATTAAAATATTAATCAAATTGTCAAATTCTATTATATGTCAAATAATTCAAATAAAATAAATAATTAATTAAATTTTTTAATATAATTCTTCTCCTAATTATAATAGGGCTCTGAAATTATCTATGCAAACTATTGCATTTTATCTAGATAATTTTTATGAGTAATAGTTCAGAAATCCATTCTTATTTTAAAAATTTCATTAGCAATTGTCTTGAAAATCAAATTACAGTTGCTAAATGAGAAATTTGTTCTCATTTTACACATTCATCCCCCAGTATAATATTTGCTAAATAGTAAAAAAATTCACGATTGGTCTCATCGTCTTTATCGATAAAAAGCGCCTAGGAGCTAAAAACAAACTTGATTTTCAATTGATTACAAAAGTGGCTCAAGTTAGATTACTTAGTTTCGTAACTCGTGGATCATTACCTTTATTTCTAAGGAATTATATATCAAATATTTTTCAATATATAGACCCAAGTAAAGATTAAGCTATGGGATGAGTTGAAAGTGAGGAGCAATGAGTCAAATTCAACATTAAAAATTAATTGCTACAAGTAATTATACAATTAGATTGAACGAGATACTATGTTATTAATCAAATCAACTTAATATAGTAATTTTTTACAGAGCAAAGAATAAAATAAACACACGAATTGTAAATGAGTTTTACATATACATACTAATATTTTTTGTCCCAACTACGCACCTAAATTATTTTGGGGAGTTTCATTCCCTGTGTGATGTATGGTGCAATAAATAATCTATCTTAAACATGAATGGGCCACACATGAAATTTCATATTGCACTCTATGTGTGACACCCCCTCTGTTCAAAAGCTCACATCATTTATTTCCCTCCAAAGATTTCAATCTAGTACAACTTTTCATTATTGAACGACAAGGAATTTTATTTAAGTGGTGATGAGTGTCTAATTTACACTCTTTTTTATTCCATTTAGTAATGAATGCAATAGGTTTTATTGTAAATATTGTTTAAATTCTTGTTTCTTAATAAGAGTGATCAATACAGGAATTTTAGTTTAAACATTGCAAATTAAATCCAATTTGGAGATTATACAAGCTAAGACCCTGCGAGTCAAGAAAAAGACGAAGAAAATGGAAGAAAAACAAGTTCTGAGCTCAGGCGCGACCCCGGAATGCGAGTTCCTTGGGTCGCGCCCCGAAACAATGCTAAACGCGAGCTCAAAACGCGAAGGAAGTCTTGCGCTATACGCTCTTCAGGGGCACGAATTCCTTCAACCCGAACGCGACCCACAAGCGCAACCTTGCATGGTCGCGTCCCACAACATGGCAGGGCTCAAGGGTAAAACGCGAGCTAAAGGGGTCGCGCCCCACCATGCACTACAGTGCGACCCCCAAGCGCAAGCAACATGTCGCGTGTCGGTCCCTTCAGAGAGGTGTTTTTCTTTGATCAAAGCCCGACCTCAAAATGCGACATTGTACGATCGCGTCCAACAACATGGCGGTCTCAAGCTCCAAACGTGACCTCCTGTGGTCGCGTTTTTCAATCAAACGGTCATAACTTTTCAACGGTTAATATTTTTTTTGAAATTCTTTTTTTTTTTGTTAAAAAATAGACTAAACTAACTTTCCACTGTATATAGTTCATGTTTTACTTATTTACATATGATAACAGTTGTGTATTCAAAGTTGAGTATCGTGTATAAATTAACACGTTTCATATTCGCAATATAAGTACACGATGTTAGCAATGATGTGGTCTAATGTTAGCAATGGTTGATTGTTCCGACTTATATACGCCTAAAAATAAGTTTTTGTAATTTTTTATCAATTTTCTTTCAAACAAATATATACAATATACATCTTAAATGAAAGAGTATGAAAAATATTTAATATTAATCAATTTAATTGGATTTAAAACGAATGAGTTATGATTGTTTAAAAATTTTAAAATTTTTTATAAATATGATGACATCACTATTTTAAAAAAAATATCTGGAAATACCCTTATTTTTTAAATTTCTCATACTTACAATTATGTGACCTATTTTTTATTCTCCATGTCATCAAATTTGACTTTTTACTTAATTAAAGGAATACTCGTAATCTATAATTAGCATAGGTAGAATTATCTACTTTACTTTTTCTCATCAATCATCATCACTAATTAAACAGTTTTTGATATGTTATAGACTTCCGTACGCACCTGAATTGCAACAGGATTAATTAATTTATTCAGGGTTGTCGTCGAGGTTTAATTTTATAAGTAATAACAAAAAAAGCAAGTAATTAAATATATTTACATCAATTCCCTCAAAAAAAATAAAATATATTTACATCAACGGAGCCCTACCAGGGATTCCTTTTCTACTTCTCTTGCGCAGTGAGGCCGAGCATTCATCATTAATCATCATTATCTTCCTATTAATCATCAGCTTAATCTTAATCGTAGTCTTCTCTTCATCATGACTTTTATTCACCATCTCCATATCACCTAAAGCTTCTTTAGGTCGAATCTGTCACAATTATTAACAAACAAATTCAATAAATTAACAATTCCATATATATAGGGAAGTTTAATATATTAAATTGGATAATAATACGAGACGATATATATTTACGTTAGATTTCACCTCTTTAATTATAGCATGGTCATCCAGTTTGTAAAAAAAAGTAATGTCACAAATTGTGGATATATATTGAAGGATCACATGTACGGAATATATGTAACTAAACCCTAATTAATAACGAGAAATTAGGGATAATTAAAGGGAAAATAAATATCATGAAAGCAAAAGACAAAAGCGCGAAAAACCTTAATTAGTTTGAAGAAATCAAAGAGTAATGAACGAACCTTGCAGGCTATGGAACAGAATTTATACTTGTCTTTGATGAGTCTTCTTCGGCACGTGCGACAGTAGGGTTTGCAGTGGGAGCGGGAGGCTCCTCCTTCCGGTGGATTGAGGAACACTATTTCTTTATCATTGATTGAATAAATTTGAATTTCTGATACATCAATGAATTCCATTATCTTTGCTATTTCAATGCAGGCCCTTCTTGAAGCAATCCGAACCTGCTCAATGTCAACCACAAATGAAGCAGAATTAATGTACAAGACACTATTAATACGAGATATCAAAATATGAAACATAAAATTATATACGAGTTTGATCAAGAAAATGAGTTGTTAGATAATTACCGTCAGAATTTGATGATGATCGCCGTGGTGTTGATCGGAGATGTTTCCCCAGCAGGTTGTGCAGACGGGTCCTTGATTGCACGTTCCACAGTAGACCGTGTTATGTATCTTGGGATGCTTTGCGCATTTTTTCCCATAATATGGGAGTTTCAACCATCGATCAACCCATTCTGGTAATGGCTGTGTAATCTTCATCGTCCAATTTCGCGAAATAGTGTAATGGTATAAGGACTTAAACCTAGTTGTTTCAGAGGGATATGATGATGGAGGGTTTAATCTGCGGTTCAAGTTTTTGAGAGAGAGAGAGAGAGAGAGAGAGAGAGAGAGAGAGAGGGGAAGGGTTTTTTGTTTTTGGTTTTTTGATGGATCAGAGTAGTTGCTATACAACTATATATACATGTATATATAAGTATTGGCGTGAGTAATTACTTGATTTTCAAGTTTCATCCAAATTTTTCTATAATTATAATTTGTTTCCAAGTATATAAGTCCCTAAGAATTAGTTATGCGGTATGCTTCTTTTAATTTATGCGGGGGATGGAATTAGTAATTTTGCCTTAACTATGCATATATATATATATATATATATATATATATATATAGGGAAAGGATCAAATGAGAACCCTTCCCCCAGGTAGGAACTAGGAACCAATCCTAGCCCTTGTTTGACTCAATCTGGACGGCCTAGATTAAATCAAATTTAAATGGATGTGCGGTGGCATTCCTGTAATTTTCGACAACTTGTTGGAGGGGAGGGTAATATAGTAATTCAGTAATTAAACTTTCCATCTTCAGATTTTTTTTTCCCGTATTTAATTATCATTCCCTTCTCTTCTCCTCTCTCTCTCTCTCATTTAGTTCGTCTTCTACTTCTTCATCGTTCCTAATCTGCGTTTGGATCGCGTTTTTGATTTCTCAACATCCTTTTATTTCTGTAATTATCTAGAGACTCCAGGTATGGTTTTAATTTTGCATTGTTTGATTTAGTTTTGAAATTTTAATGTTGATTAATTTCGCAATTCGTTGTATCTGCATTGATTTTACAGTTCGTTCTATTGGAGTTCATTACGGTTTTGTATTTACGTTTTTATGTTTGACTAATTTGATCTGTTTCGTTCAGTTTTGTGATGTATCAGTTGTTTTTTAATTGTTAGGAATTCTAGGGTTTAGTACGAGAATATACAGACTATGCATTAATTTAATCTGTTTTTTTTATTTTAGCATGTTAATGTATTCGTTTTAGCCTGTCGTCACATATGTTTTAGCATGTTAATGTATTCATTTTAGCCCGTCGTCACATATGTTTTAGCATCGTAACATGCTGGTTTAATATTATTTCTACTGCATTCTGTGAAACATGTCATACAAACCATGCTTTGTTTTTTTTTATTTTTTTCTTTTGTGTGTGTGTGTGTTTTTGTGACTCGGCTACACAATGTTACAGACACCATGTAAACATTAGAATACTTTGGTGCTAAAATTGTATGTTGCATGATGCTAGAATGGTACATACCTAATGCTAAAAATTAATTTATGTGTCTGAACATCTCTTGATGTGATTGTATTATTATATTTTACCTTGTTCAGTTTATAATTGTTTGATTTTAATGTGTCAGCTTCTTCTGTTTCAAGTGACCGTAGTAAGATTAGTCACATGGTGATATGGAGGGTTCTACTTCACATAACAAGATAATGATGTTTGAGCAATTCTACGGTTTACGTGCCCCTTCTGAAGTTGTTGTTCATCCACCTATTCCAGTTAAAATAAAAGGTAGCGACAGTCGTTTGGTATCTAAGAAAGAGGTAAGGAAGAGAAAGGAGAACAAACCACTCAGAATGTGCAGCAATTGCTACAAGTTGTCAGATCATGATACTAGGAATTGTCCAGCTTGATGTTATTATAGCGATTGGACATAGTTTAATATCATGTTTTACCATGCTTGTGAATTATTTTCAACACATTCATTTTTAAGAATATATATGATTTTTAATAAAAGTATTTATGACATTTCCTTTGCGGTAATTATATTACTATTAAGTTTTATTAATTATAATACCGTTTAAAATATAATGCTAAAATAACGGAAGCATAAGGTTATATACGTTGTCAGATTCTCATTACATATTTTGTTTATCAGAACATGCTAAAATGATAAATGAATGAGGCTAAAATGAGCGAAGTAGGAGGCTAAATTTGGTGTGACATTTTCCACTAGGGTTCACCATTCCCAATTAGGGTTTATTACGTTCCAATTAGTAATTATCAGATTCCCATTAGGGTTCACTGTCCTCAAATAGAGTGTATTGTGTTTCATTCCAATGAAATCACCGTTCAATATTTGTTTATCAGAACATGCTAAAATGATAAATGAATGAGGCTAAAATGAGCGAAGTGGGAGGCTAAATTTGATGTGACATTTTCCACTATGGTTCACCGTTCCTAATTAGGGTTTATTACGTTTCAATTAGGACTCATCTGATCCCAATTAGTAATTATCAGATTCCCATTAGGGTTCACTGTCCCCAAATGGGGTGTATTGCGTTTCATTCCAATGAAATCACCGTTCCATATTTTGTTTATCAGAACATGCTAAAATGAGAAATGAATGAGGCTAAAATGAGCGAAGTGGGAGGCTAAATTTGATGTGACATTTTCCACTAGGGTTCACCGTTCCCAATTAAGGTTTATTACGTTCCAATTAGGGCTCATCTGATCCCAATTAGTAATTATGAGATTCTCATTAGGGTTCACTGTCCCCAAATTGGGTGTATTGTGTTTCATTCCAACGAAATCACCGTTCCATATTTTGTTTATCAACACATGCTAAAATGATAAATGAATGAGGCTAAAATGAGCGAAGTAGGAGGCTAAATTTGTATGTTACTGTTTGCACTTAGAATTGCAGTACATATTTTGCTCTCATAAACTTTATCTCGTTTCGGGAAATATTTACGCATTTTCTTTCTTAGTTGTCAGTCATCTCCTTCGTTGCTTCACTTTCTCATTCTTTTTTCTTTTTTATCATCAACTCATATTTTTCATTTTGTAGTATCTATATAGGTGTAGGTGTTTATATAAAACTGTTAGAAATATATTCATAATATCACCCGCTAAAATGTATTACACAATATGCTAAAATGTTATATAGTTCATGCTAAAATGTTGTATACAACATGCTAATATAAATCTGGGGTTGCTCTATGCGAAAATTATGCCTAAAAATGATTTTTTATATTTTTCACCTATTTTTTTCAAATAAACATATGCAATATGGATCTTAAATGAAAGAGTATGAAAAGAGCTTTAATTTGATATAAGATTTGCATAAATCCGATTAAAAACGAATAAATTATGATCATTTAAAGTTTTTAAGATTTTTTTCAAAACATGATGATGTCACTTTTTTTCTTCCAATTTTACCCTTAATGAAACGCGTGAATTTAAAGTTTTCATTTTAATTACAAAATTGCCACCGCCCCCCTCCACTCTATTTGTTTAATCTGGACCATCCATATTTTCGAATGGATGGATGTGATTGGTTCCCAGTTCCCACCTAGGAACTGGTTCTCACCAGATCCCATCCCTATATAGGGAAGGGATCAAATGAGAACCCTTCCCCTAGGTGGGAACTATGAACTAATCATATCCCTTCATTGGTTCAATCTGGACGGGCCATATTAAGTGAATGGAGCGGTGGCATAATTGTAATATTTGGCAAGTTTGATGAAGAGGAGGGCAATATAGTAATTCATTTCTTTAACTTTCCTTCTTCAGATTTTTTTCCCCTTTTCTCTCCCTCTCTCGCTGATTTACGTTCTTTTTCTTCTTCTTCTTCTTCTTCTTCTTCTTCTTCTTCTTCCCTTTTGATTTCTCATTATTTTTCAGCATCTGCTTTCATCTTTTTATCGCGAAGATTCGACCCTGTGATTCGTAGAGTTCATCGGCGGCGCTGTCTTTGTATGGTGACTCTATGTATGTGTTTTTTTTTCAATTTATTTTAGCAGTTTGGTATGTCGATTTATTTCTTATTTCTTCTCGTGATTTTTTTTCTCATCTTATTTTACTTTATGGCTTCATTGTTTTGTAACGAAGATTCGATATTTTTGATTGATTTGATCCTTTTCGTTCAGATCTGGGTTGTATCAGTTTTTTTTTAGAAAAATATCAATTATTTTCTAATTGTTAGGAATTCTAGAGTTTAGTATGTACGAGAATATACAGAATATGTATTAATTTGATCTGTTTATTTGTTTTAGCATGTTAATGTATTCGGTTTAGCCTATCGTCACATATGTTTTAGCATGTTAATGTAGTCGTTTTAGCCTGTCGTCACATATATATGTTTTAGCATGATAACATGCTGGTTTAATGTTATTTCTACTGCACTATGTGAAACATGTCATACAAACCATGCTTTGCTTTTTGTTTCTTTTGTGTGTGTGTGTGTGTGTATGTTTTTTGTGACTAGGCTACACAATGTTATAGACACCATGTAAATATTAGAATACTTTGGTGCTAAAATGTATGTTGCATGATGCTAGAATGGTACATACATAATGCTAAAAATTAATTTGTGTGTCTGAACATCTCTTGATATGATTGTATTATTATTTTACCTTATTCAGTTTATAATTTTTTGATTTTAATGTGTCAACTTCTTTTGTTTGAAGTGACCATAGTAAGATTACTCACACGGTGATATGGAGGGTTCTACTTAACATAGTAAGACGATGATGTTTGAACAATTCTACGGTTTACGTGCCCCTTCTGAAGTTGTTCATCCACCTATTCCAGTTAAAACAAAAGGTAGCGACAGTCGTTTGATATCTAAGAAGGAGGCAACGAAGAGAAAGGAGAATAAACCACTCAGAATGTGTAGCAATTGCTACAAGTTGTTAGATCATGATGCTAGGAACTGTCCAGCTTGATGTTATTATAACGATTGGGCATAGTTTAATATCATGTTTTACCATGCTTATGAATTGTTTTCAACACATTCATTTTTAAGAATATATATGATTTTTAATAAAAGTGTTTATAACATTTTCTTTGCAGTAATTATATTACTATTAAGTTTTATTAATCACGGTTACTGTTTAGAATATGATGCTAAAATAACGAAAGCATGAGGTTAAATACCTTGTCAGATTCCCACTGTATATTTTGTTTATCAGAAGATGTTAAAATGAGAAACACATAAGGCTAAAATGATTGAAGTAGGAGGCCAAATTTGATGTGACATTTTCCACTAGGATTCACCATTCCCAATAAGGGTTTATTACGTTCCAATTAGGGCTCATATGATCCCACCTAGTAATTTTGAGATTCCCAATAGGGGTTCACTGTCCCCATAAAGGGTGTATTATGTTTTATTGTAATGAAATCACCGTTCCATATTTTGTTTATAAACACATGCTAAAATGAGAATCATATGGGGCTAAAATGATCGAAGTAGAAGGCTAAAATTGATTTGACATTTTCTACTAAGATCCACCATTCCCAATTAGGGTTTATTACGTTCCGATTAGGGCTCATATGATCCCAACTAGTAATTATGAGATTCACATTAGGGTTCACTGTCCCCAAATAAGGTTTATTGCGTTTCATTCCAATGAAATCATCGTTCAATTTTTGTTTATCAACAAATGCTAAAATGAGAAATGCATGAGGCTAAAATGAGTGAAGTAGGAGGCTAAAATTGAATCTGGGCAGTTTCTAAGTTCAGTAATTAGGGTTTATTACGTTCCGATTAGGGCTCATCTGATCCCAACTAGTAATTATGAGATTCATATTAGGGTTCACTGTCCCCAAATAGGGTGTATTATGTTTCATTTCAATGAAATCACCGTTCCATATTTTGTTTATCAGAACATATATGCTAGAATGAGAAATGAATGAGGCTAAAATGAGTGAAGTATGAGACTAAATTTGATGTGATATTTTCCACTAGGGTTCACCGTTCCCAATTAGGGTTTACTGCATTCCAATTATGGTTCATCTGATCCCAATTAGTAATTATCAAATTCCCTTTAGGGTTCACTATCCCTAAATAGGGTGTACTATGTTTCATTCGAATGAAATCACCGTTCCATATTTGTTTATCAGAATATACATGCTAAAATGAGAAATGAATGAGGCTAAAATGAGTGAAGTAAGAGGCTAAATTTGATGTGAAATTTTCCATTAGGGTTCACCGTTCCTAATTAAGGTTTATTACATTCCAATTAGGGTTCATCTGATCCCAATTAGTAATTATCAGATTCTCATTAGGGTTCATTGTCTTCAAATATGTGTATTGCGTTTTATTCTAATGAAATCACCGTTCCATATTTTGTTTATCAGAACATGCTATAATGAGAAATGAATGAGGCTAAACTGAGTGAAGTAGGAGGCTAAATTTGATATTTGTTTCGGAAAATATTTACGTATTTTCTTTCTTAGTTGTCAGTCATCTCCTTCGTTGCTTTACTTTCTCATTCTTTTTTTATCATTAACTCGTATTTTTCATTTTGTAGTATCTATATAGGTGTAGGTGTTTATATAAAGCTGTTAGAAATATATTCATAATATCACCTGCTAAAATGTATTACACAATATGATAAAATGTTATATAGGTCATGTTAAAATGTTGTATACAACATGCTAATATAAATCTGGGGTTGCTCTATGCAAAAATTATGCCTAAAAATGATTTTTTGTATTTTTCATCTATTTTTTTCAAATAAACATATGCAATATGGATCTTAAATGAAAGAGTATGAAAATAGCTTTAATTTGATATAAGATTTGCGTAAATCCGATTAAAAACGAATAAATTATGATCATTTAAAGTTTTTAAGAATTATTTCAAAACATGATGATGTCACTTTTTTTTGTTCCAATTTTACCCTTAATGAAACGCGTGAATTTAAAGTTTTTATTTTAATTACGAGATTGCCACCGCCCCTATTCCACTTTATCTATTTAATCTGGACCGTCCAGATTTTGAAATGAAGGGATGAGATTGGTTCCCAGTTCCCACCTGGTGACTGGTTCTCACCAGATCCCATCCCTATATATATATATATATATATATATATACATGTATATATATATATAGGGGTAGGTTCAAATAGGAACCAATCCCCCCGTGAGAACCTAGGAACCAATCTAACATGAGAGATTTATATTGCTAACATCAAGAGATTACGTTGCTAACATGATGTAAACTCATTTTGCTAACTTAACGAGATCATAATATTAACAACATATTGCTAATATGTTAGCGATTATACACACTGCTAATATGTGACTAATCATTTGCTAATATGTTTGGTTCTTAGGTTCTCACGGGGGGATTTGGTTCCTATTTGATCCTTTCCCTATATATATATATGTATATATATTTAGCTAGTTTACTAATATATATCACTATTTAATATGTTTAAATTATACACTAATTCACTGTCAAAGAAATAAATCAGAAAATTTCTTGATTAATTATCTTTTTAATCATTTTTTTAAATCTCGAGAAAAGTCTCAATCAACCAATTAAAATGGAACAGAAGGAATACATACATACATACATACATATATATATATATATGTAGATGAGGTCTCCTGTACATAAGTCTGATGGGCCGGCCCATCAGACTGACCCGACCCGATCTAATATAAAAAAAATATATATATTTTTCAGCAGGTGCGTGGGGGGTACACGCGCCTGTACTATTTTTTTCTGATTTTTTTTTCAGTTTTTTTTTTGTGTTTTCCCCCCCCCCCCCCAAATTGTATACCCTAAAATACAATTAGTGAACCCTAAAAATTGAAATAAACCCCTAAAAACACCCCCAAAAAAACCTTAAAAAACACAAAATAAACCTTAAAAACTCCCCCAAAAAATCCTAAAAAACACAAAATAACCCCTAAAAACACCCCCAAAAAAGTCCTAAAAAACACAAAATAAACAAAAAAAAACTCTAAAAACACAAAATAAACACGAAATAATACTATTTAGTATTCAAAATAGTACTATTGGTGGCGATTTTTTTTTTTTGGCAGATCGCGGGCGGGTATACACTAAACTAGCGAGTGATTTTTTCGCAATTAAGAATCAAGTAGCTAGAAAGCCAAAAAAAAAAAAAAAGGTCCGTACTCTAGCAATTTGTTGTTTTAGAAATACACACTTGCTACTTGCTAGTAGGGCCGACAATTAAGCTTGTAAACACCGCATTAAATAACAAGTTATAATATGCATGTGGTTATCATGTTGACCTGTTAAATATAATTAAAATTAATAGGTTACTTATTATATAATCTAATAACATGTTAGTGCACATATTTGATATATATATATATATATATATATATATATATATATATATATATATATTTCAGAAGGAACCATACCCCATATGAGAATCAAGAATCAATTTCAGCCACAGATTTCGTCTATTTGGACGATCAAGATCTGTTCCGAAATTAAAAAAAATGCGGTGGCATAATTGTAATAACATCGAACTTCGCTGCCTCTGAATCTTAGTAAGGGTAAAATCGAAAATTTCAATGTATATGTGATTCACGCGTATATTTTTCAATTTATGATTTTAGCATTGTCATTTCCTATTTTAGCACCGTCATGACTTATTTTAGCACCAGCATGACCCTTGTTTAGCATGACTACCTCTACTTAATCTAATCTTTTTTTCCTTCTCTTGCCTTATCACTTGCAGAAGATTGATCGATCATGCATATATAAAACTAATAAAACAAGATTTCACATAATATTCTTGAATAAAAGTAGCAATTACCTAGTGGAATTTCATTTCCAAGACAGTTGTAGATTGAATCTATCCATCCCATGTCACTGATTCTTCTACTTGTAACTGCAACAAGCAACAAAAACCTACAGACATCGACTTCTTCTTCTTCTTTAGTTGATCTACCTACCTCCTCCCACCTCCCTAAACAAGAGTTGCACTCAACTGAGTTCTTGCACCCTTCATCTAAACTAGTCTGCAGTCCAATTCCTTGCACGTTAACCATATCTTTCACCCAGTAATCAGAGCACCCTCTCTATTTGTCTTTAATGGTATATAGTATTAGTAGATGGATATTTTATAGTAACTGACACAATTTCTTATTCTTGTGAATATTTTGGTATTAGCACTGGTAATTGAGGTTTTAGCACTTGTCATTCCTTTTTTAGCACTGGTATTTGAATTCTAAAGTTTGAGCACTTTTATAAAGTATTTTAGCACTTGTAGTTTCTACTTTAGCAATTACGTTTTCTTGTTTAGCACTGTTGTTACACACCTGCTAGAAATAATAAAACCCTTATTAGCAATGCAAAAAATGAAATATCAGCTATGTCATTCCTTTTTTAGCACTAGTATTTGAATTCTGAAGTTTTAGCACTAGCATTTTGACTTTTAGCTCTTACAAATCCCTTTTTAGCACCGCTACTATCATATAAGACTACCAGGTTTGTCTAGTTAATATTTAGATTCACAATTCTGAGTTTTCAGCAATTTTATGCGACATTTAGCACTGGTAATTGAGGTTTTAGCACTTACTATTCCTTTTTTAGCACTGGTATTTGAATTCTGACATTTTAGCACTTTTATAAAGTATTTTAGCACTTGTAGTTTCTACTTTAGCACGTATGTTTCCTTGTTTAGCACTGTTGTTAGACACCTGCTAGAAATATTAAAACCCTTATTAGCAATGCAAAAAATCAAATATCAGCTATGACATTCCTTTTTTAGCACTAGTATTTGAATTCTGAAGTTTTAACACTGGCATTTTGACTTTTAGCACTTACAAATCATTTTTTAGCACTGTCATTTTCTATTTTAGTACTGTCATGGCCTTTTTTAGCATGGCTCTTTTAGGTTTTAGCACTGTCATTTTCTATTTTAGCATTGTCATGACTTATTTTAGCAAGGCTCTTTTAGGATTTTAGCACTGTCATGACTTATTTTAGCATTGCTCTTTTAGGGTTTTAACACTGTCATGACTTATTTTAGCATTCCGATTATGTTTTTAGCATTTTTATTTTCACCACTCTACAACAATTAATTGTAAATTATCTAAATTCAAATACATATTCCCTAAATAAAAATCACCCCCAATTTGTAATTCGCAATCAATCTTCCACTACCGTTGACTTTCAACCTCATAGCAGCTTCAACAATATTCAACTACAACTACAAACCCCTCATTAATCCCCATATCCATGGATGCTGGCCACCTTAAGCCCCCTCCACCCCCATCATGAACTCCACCACCGACTTCGGCGGCTTCCTCGGTTCCCAAAACATCGGCGGCTTCGGCTACGGCATCGGCGTCTCCGTGGGCATCCTCCTCCTCATCACCACCATCACACTGGCCTCCTACTACTACACCCGGAACAGCACCGCCAACTTCATCCTGCCCGAGCGGATGAGTCCCTGCCCGCCGCCGCCGCACCACCACGATCACGCGGTGGAGTCCGGCGAATTTATGAGGATAAAGTGATTAGTTGGGATGGCGTCAAACTGAAGAAACTCGGGATCCTTGGCCCAGCTCATGTAGAGATCCTTCACTTTCTCCTCAAATCTGATTTGTATTAAAAAATAAAAGATTTCATAAATTACGAAAATACCCTCAGTTCATTAAAAAGTCATTATAATTACAGTAATGCCACCGTGTTTTTTAATCTCGGAGTGCATCTTGGCCGTCCAAATAGGCGAGATCTATGGCTGAAATTGGTTCTCAGTTCTCACAAGGGGGTGTAGTTCTCACATGATCCCATCTATATATATATATATATATAGTAAGGATTTGGTTCAAATTCAAATGAGTACTAGTATTTCGTGTAGGAACGTGAGGACGAAGTTTGTTAACTATAATGTTAGTGTTTTTCTTACTGTATTTTGATGTTATTTTTTTAATTTTTATTTGTAATTTTTTTTTATTTTATTTTGGTATTAAAACAGATTTATTATATTTGATGCTAAATATATTTTAACACCAAAATACAATTAAAAAAACACTAAAATTATGCTAAACAAACATCATCCTCACACCCTCACGTCAAGTCTAATACCTATTATAACCGATCTCTATATAGTAAATATAATATATAAAATAAATGAACTATACATTTATTATTATAAATAACTTACACATTATAATTTTTCGTTCCATCTCGCGCGACAAGGAAAATCTCATTTGTAGGTTTGCATGATGATTGATTCTCACCTCTCATGTATATTTAATATTGATCATCATGTAATCGTAGGAAACCTACGTGTAACAACGAGATCTCTCTTACATATCTTGTTAATTAATCTCATATGAATCTTTTACAATTTAATTATACTTTCTCTAATCGTGTGAACCTTCAATCTATCCTAATACAAATTAAATCTTAATCTTGAAAACTACATCATGTAATCGTGTGTAAACCTCCAAGAATCAAAGAGTTTAGACACCTAATTAATATTGGTGGTATTTTTGTGACATATGTTGGAAAACCCTAATTTTTCTTATAGCGATATATATACACAACACATATTGGCTATTGCTGTGACATACGTATCTATCATAGTTTTGTGGTACAACCTAATTACATTCTCAATATCACTACCAAAAAAAAAAATGATAGTTAGCGACATATTATTAGCGACGACAAATGTTGTAAGTTATAATAGATTTTAAGTGATGACATGTCATCTATAATTACCACATGTCATCTCTAATTATATTTTTTCACTTAAAAATATTTTTTTACCACAACATCACGTCGTCTCAAATAGAGCGTACCTAAAGTTTCGTCCCAAATAAATTAAAAAATATTTCAAGTGACAATAATATCATCATAAAAAATGTCCTTAGAAATGACATGTAGTAATTACTGATTACATATCATTATTTGAATCTAAATGTTGTCGCTAATAATATTGATACTAAAGACCATTTTTTTTGTAGTGTCTGCATATTAATTTCAAGGAGACCAAATTTGATATTCTTTTGAAAACAAAAAAAATCACAAATCTAATTAAATAATGATGTGAATTAATGAAGATTAATGCTAGTAATCGGTTAAGGTCATCTTCTCTAGCTCATAATTGCCTCATCCGTAACAAATCTCGGATATTTAATCAATTTCTTGCTGCAAATTTCTGATCAGACATGTAACCGTTGCTTTTAATATATATAGTGCTAACCTTCATCAGTTTTCTTCATTCGTTCCCATTGTCGAGCTTCACTGAATATGTGAAATTAAGAAATAGAACACAGATTGCCAGCTCAGCTTAGCATCGCATTTTATCAACATAGTGAAGTTTTTTTATCATCTGCCCGTAATTTTTTCCAGTCTTGAATTTTTTTCACGTTATATATGATGTTCTTGTTCTTGTACACTACACGAAAATGCAAAACGGGTGACGGAAATGGTCACATAATTCATTTTGACAGCATAAGCGATGGAAAGGGCAATGACATAAATTGATGATGGAGCAGGTGACGGAAACTCCGATCCATCACTATATAAGGCAGTAGACGGTTTCCGTCGCCATATTCTTTTGTAATTTTTTTTTTCCGAAAAATATGGTTACGGAAAATTTCCGTCACCTTTTATATATATATATATTGTATAATTTTCATACACCAGTGATCGTCGTCATACTAAAATATTATGCATAATGTTGTCCATATAGTTTAACAAAAAGGAGTATTCCAACGTGGAAATTGACGAGGTTCGTGAGGATTGGGCTTCTTGTGTGATTGATCACATATAGCAAGGTATTTTGGATTTCAAACCTTTCAATAATGATTAATTTGTGCTTGGTGAAATTGGTGACGGTTGGAGGATCATTAGTTTTACTAATTAAAATTTGAATGATGGTTGAAATTGTGGAGGATTTGCAAAAACTTGTCGTTCACTTTCTATTTAAGGTTTTATACGTGTTGTATTATTGCTGGAAGTTTTTAGGATATAGAATTTGCGGAGAAACATCAAGTCTTTCAATTTGAATGATGGTTGGAATTGTGGAGATTGGGAACTTGGATAAATTCTTCTTATTATCTATTAATTTTAGGATTTTATTAAATTTGTGTTGAAATATTTTTCTTTGTATTTAAATATTGATACTTGGATAATGTCCCGTTATTATAATTATTTTACGTTTTAGCTCTTAATTTAAAAGATTATTTAGATTATTTACAATTTAAAAATATAATTTTATTTTTATAAAAATTGTGGAAAACAGCATTATACGTAACGGTTATTTTTAAAAAAATGCGTTATCTAAAATAAGAGTATACGTAACAGTTTTTTTAAAAAAAAGCGTTATCCAAATACAAGAATACGTAACGGTTTTTTAAAAAAAAAAGCGCTATCTAATGGAAAGAATATGTAACGGTTTTTCATTAAAGCGTTATCTATGCTATGGAATATATAACGATTTCTAAAAAAAGCGTTATCTATGTTATGGAATATGTAACGGTTCCTTAAAGAGTGTTATCTAAAAATATAATACGTAACAGTTTCATTAGAAACCGTTAAGTATAATATATAATAAGTAACGGTTTGTTATAAAAATCATTACGAAAGATCATAATATGTAACTCTTCATTCGGTATAAATAACGGTTATAAACCGTTACATAAAGTGAGTATAGATAACGGTTAATAACCATTACGTATACTGGGTAGAATACGTAACACCACTATACGTAACGGTTCTGAAATGGCATACGTAACGGACAATAACCGTTACGTATGTGCATTTTTGTAGTAGTGATATAATGTCCATTAATTAATTATATAAGCTCTGACAACTATAATTAATTAATATATATTTCCACTCCCAAAGTAGTACCAATACAAACTTTATCATGTACGAAATGAATTCCACCTGCAGGGTTTCACATGCACTTGTGTTTACTCAAGGGGACATCATCAACCTGACTCACCAGGACATGGTGACCATATATAATGTACGACCCATTATATATGTAAATGTTACTGCCCAAAATATCAAGGTTATTGATCCTATCAAAAATCCCACTCAATGATAAATCAAAGCAGTAGACATAACATATATATGCCCGCTACTATATATGGGTTAAGAACCTGAACTCTGTGGATCTTTATTCTCTCCATTTAGGGTCAGAACATAGAACAATATCCTATTGTGATCCACCTCAATACACATGTCATTATATCAGAATAATCAATTAGTCAAGATAAACTAACTATCAAATTATTCTACAGTGTCCAATGGTTAGTTCAGGACAATCTAAACCGCGCGCGAGCCTTTTAATACTTTGCAAGGAATCTGAACGATTCTGGTATCTGAAGAGCTTCTTGAGATTCGACATTATGTCATAAGCAGTTTTCATAGGCTGATGTTGATGTTACAACACATTTGACATAAAAGCCAAAATGTAGCAGCGCGTCATCTCATCAGCTCTAACCCACTTATCATAAGATGCTCTATTCGCTTCATTAGAATGCTCATCCAGCTTTTAAGGGCATTCCTCCTCAAGTACGAACTTAAAACCTTCAGCAGTAAGGACAATGTTCATGTTTCAAATCCAGTCTTTGTAATTTTCACCGATTAGTTTGTTTTCTTTGAGAATCGAGGACAAGTTGGAGAGTGACATTGTGATATAGAAATAACTGAAAATAAACATGCAGTACAGTCACAACATTTAGGATAAAATCATCATATATAATTCTAATACCTCAAAAAAGAATTATATGCATATCCACCGACATTTTAAAAACGTTTCTTATAAGGCACGATAGTGTGGACATTTATAAAATTCATTTTTAAATAGGTTATACAAACCTTTAATTTACCTCCAGTTAAATTTCCTTATAACAAGTAAATTAATAGTTAGAAACCAACCCGGTCATGTAATCATCTAATTAATAAGCCAAGATAGTGTGGGCGTTTATTAATAAATTACATCTAAGTGTGAACACCATTATCTTCACTCTAAGGGCACTTGTTCAAATTTTACTGCTCCAGATGGATGAGTGAGATAGTTCTACAATGTCCTACATTTATCTATTAAGAGGTTTAATTTCTAGATAATCTAGTGATATGACACACCCGATATGGAGGAAGACGTATTGTCAACGCATATGCCAATCACTTCTCAATTAAACTAGATTAATGGAGACCGTTCGAGATTTCCACATATTTTGGTATGTATCTCTCTCAGTTAATTATTTATACTTGAGGTTTCATCTTATCCCATTTTAAACATGCAATTCATCACATAAAATGATTAAAACCATTGCATGCAAACAACACAATAAGCATAACAATAAGAACCAACTATCATGGTTTATATCTCATATTGCTTCATGATATAAACTTGGAAAATCAGCTTTGGAAACCCGGACCCCATTGTCGTCGCCCCTTCAAGCATCTCGCTGAAACCCTAGCTCCTTTGGGGTTTTGAAACATGTTCGGGATGTCCTTGTTTAAGCTGATTTCCATATTTGAGTCGATCTCCTTCCCTTATTCTATATTGAATATCTATTCCAAAAAGAAAATTATAATATATCTAGACTAACAAAGGGAAATAAAATACAACTCAAAACTAGATGATTTTCAAAAATCATCTCTAAATCAAACAATTTATTTTTCCTATTACGTTAAACCAACATAATAAAATAAATTATTTAGACCTAATCCATGGATTTTCTAATGGATAAAAAAAATCTCGTAGTCAAACCGGTATACAACCAACCATACATTCAACATAAAATAAACATAACATAACAAATAATTAAAGGTCATGGTAGTTGGAGTCACTGCAAAATAAATCATCTATAGATACAACTATCATAATTAAATGTTAGACATAAAATATCACGTGATATCCATACATGTCAATTTTTGAACATTACTTCTTTAATTTAATTAAAGATTTTCGAAAATTATACTTAGATTAAATTTAGAAATTAATTATAATTTTCTACCAAATTAAATCTAGTAATTTCGAATATACCATAAGATTGTATTTGGAAATTTACCAAAAATTATCTACCAAATAAAATCTTAAATCGCAATATTACCTTAAGATTAACTTTGGAAATTAATCAAATTTCTACCAAAGTATATCTTAAAATTTTTAAAAATTCCCTCACGACAAAATTTAGAAATTGATCACAATTATCTACCAAATCATATCTTAAATTTTCAATAATATACTTTAGGATTTTTTAAATTAATCAAAATAATCCTCCAAATTAAAAACCCTAAATCCCCCCTCCCCCTCCTTAATTTAAATAACCAATTTGAAATTTTGATACTAGTCAAAATACTTTCCAAATTGTATACTAGGTATCAAAATTACTAGAATTAAAATTATGGTAGTTTTGATCCTCTTCAAAAACTTACCAAAATTAAAATTTTATTTTGAAACCTACTTTGATTAAAATTGTGTAACTTTTGACATACACCAAAAATTACCTTATACTAATTTTAATCCCCATAATTTTGGATCCCATTTAGGTCTAGGTATGGAAATTTTGATAACATCAAAAATCTATTCCAAAACCTAGCCTAAATTTTCAAAAAATGTGGATTAAATTAAGGAACAAATTCAACAACAATTTTTGAAAATTTGGACACCAAATTTTCGATCAACATGAAGAACAAGTTAGAAATTATGATGAACATCAAAACACCATTCCAAACATAAAATTCATGTTGGGCGAAAATATCATACAAATTGAAATAAGAATTTTCGAACAACATATAAAAAATTCATCCAATTTTAATTATACCATGCTCGAAATTATTGCACATTAAATATGAAAATTTAAGCACATAAATTCATCTACAAATTTAATGAAAATTTCAAACATAATTATAGAATTAATTCTAGAACATAGCCGATACTTGCTCTGATACTAGTTGTTGAAATTTTTTCGAATTATGCCCCACATCATCTAATCGGATATTTATTAATTCTATTAACATGTAAATCATATTTTATGTGTGAGTTTGTCATACAAACATGTTGAATATGATCATGTAATAACATCGAAACTATCGTAGTGGAAATATAGAAATCGATTAACCAACTTACATAACATTGTAGGGTTGCACATGAGATTACAAGTCTAATCTCATTGTTGTAGGAGAACCGATCAAACTTGAACTTTTCCCCACAATGTTTGAACCTCCTTGAGACGGTAATAACACTCCTTGATCTTCTACTGTATTCTCGTACCTTGTTTAGATGCAGAGTGGGCTGTAGCTTACTAAACTGTGTAGATAACCTAGGGAATCAAGTGAGTAAGAGAGGAGCTGATTTTTTGTACATAATTTGTCCCTCCCCTTTAATTAATAAGAAGGGGGACGAAAATCCTCACTCCCAACCCATTAGGGTTGGGTCTCTCCACTTATTTTATTCTCTCAGTCCACTTAGGTGTTAATTGGGGTACAATAAGGATCTAGAATAATATTAAATTGACCTACTAATTTATTTAATTTCTAATATCAAAAATCTGGATATAATTAAATAAACTAAGTGTTATTTTTATTCCACTAAAGAAATAATATTGACCTACCAATTTAATACATATTTGCTTATATGTTTTCTCCTTTAGTCCAACCCTTCCCCGTGTTTAAGATATAATGTCCATTAATTAATTATATAAGCTTTGACAGCTATAAATAATTAATTTTTCTATTCCCAGAGTAGTACCAACACAAGTTTTATCATATACGGAATGAATTCCACCTACAGGGTTTCACATGCACTTGTATTTACTCAAGAGGACATCATCAACCTGACTCACCAGGACATGATGACCATATATAATGCACGACCCATCATATATGTAAATGTTACAGTCCAAAATATCGAGGTTATTGATCCTAATAAGAATCTCACTCATTGATAAATCAAAATAGTAGACATAAGATATATATGTCCACCACTATATACGGGTTAAGAAATCGAACTCTATGGATTTTTATTCTCTCCCTTTATGGTTAAAATACAGAACAATATCCTATCATGATCCACCTCAATACACATATCAGTGTTTCAAAATAATCATTTAGTCAAGATAAACTAACTATAAGATTATTCTACGGTGTCCAATGGTTGGTTCAGGACCATCTAAATCGCGAGCCTTTTAATACTTTGTAAGGAATCCGATGATATGATCATTACTCTGTGTTTACCGACACCATATCATTTACAGTGAAAGTATATGAAAACATACATATAAATATATAACAATAAATAAATACACAAACAGTGACTGCCATTAATATTTTATCTATAGCGTCAAAACATTGTAGAGTGTATACAAAGATAAACTTTTCAGTATACAATCATAACATGCTCGATCAGCTTGGTCAACCGATGTGCACGGATTCGCAAGGATGCGATTTTCTCACTCCAATTCAAGATTTCTAACCTACATATAAAAGCCTCAATTTTGATACACGAAATATACAAGTGATACACGCCCATAAGGAAGTAGGAGATGCCATACACATATCCAACAAGTGAAGAGAAAGAGTTACCATCTACTCAAAAAGAGACGACAATGTTGTTAGAGTTAGAGATGAAGTGCCATTGCAGAGAAGATGAAGTCACTAGATTACATATTATTCATCGGTTTCTTTATCTTTCCTGTCATGAACACTGAAACTATGTTGTTTATTTATTTAATTATGTCTAGCTAATTCTATAGCTAGGTTTTAGGGATTAGAACTTATGGATTTTAATATATAAGTTGATTACTTTTTCATGCTATCTCTTGGGGTTTGATTTATATGATTTATTTTATATCTTGTATGAATGCTTGATTACCTTTTATGTATGCTAGTTGTTAATCTGAAGTACTGACCGGAGAAGGATTAATGATAGAAAGATAGAAATCAGATTATGTGTACTTGGAAGAATCGACCAAGTGAACAAGTATCACATAGGGTTGAATAGATCTTTGTGTGCTAGATTAGCAGTAATGACATGTGTGAAGAACCAACTGCAATGGAGTGAATGCTCATTATATGTATGTTATGGTATATGCCTGAAACAATAGCCTGATAATAAACTAGTGATCTCCCACCATTAATAGATTAAAGATAATTGATCAAGTTAAGAGAATTAATGAATATTATTAAATGATATAACAAATCCATTTTCCCTAAAGCCTAGTATTTTCTTATATTTGTTTATCTTAGTATTTTATTTATTCTTTTGTGTCTTTGTTTTGTGCTTGTATTTTTATTTATCTTTATCTGTTTGATCTATGTCTAGACATTAACTACGTGTCTATGAATAAGAACTAATTAATAACAGTCTCTGTGGGATACAATACTCTTGCTCAGCTATATATTGAAATAACACCGTGCACTTGCGGTACCATTATTTGTTAATAAATAGTGCGTTAAGTTTTTGGTACCGTTGACGGGGACTATTTATTTTCTGTGTTCTTATTCTAGTACTGCGTTAGTTTTGTGGTACTTTACTTTTTCTTTTGGTGTTTTTAGGTAGTACATGATCACGAGATCAAAAAAATGCCTAAAGGTTTCTTTTAATCCAAAGTCGAATCTACACTGAGATTACTGAGGAAAGAGTTGAAAAGTAGGATGGTTGAATAACCGCAAAATCAAGAAGCAACAGTGCAAGAGCTCCAATGCCAGTTGGAGGAGATGAGGAGGACATTGCTCCAGCACAAGACTCAACTGACAGACGACCCCGATGTCACTGTCAGAGATGTGTTCCAGTAGCCTGCTAGACCTGTTCGAGTAGTCGAGGGATCTGAAATCAATGACATCAATTTCGAGTTCAAGACATGACTGATTAACATGGTGCAACTATTGGAACAAGCCATGATCATTTGGATGTGTGTTGTTTGAATAAAACATTTTGATCAAAATGATTCCATATCCTATTATATGCTCAAACCAAATCTAAATCTCATGTGCAGCGGAAAGCAAAGATTATCGGATTACCTTGCTTTCGGAGAGACACTGTTGAGAAGATGTAGCTAGAAAATCTATAGCCCCTCAATTATTCATGTTATCCACTCCATGATCTTTTATTTTATGTCTCAATCTCGATCTAGACGTCGTGTGGGTGACGATCTTCTAGACCTTGTAGAAGCTTGGAGATGAAGAACCTGACTTGTAGATGATAAAAAATTCTATAGGTATTGGAGACCTAAATTTTTGAAAATTTACTTCTTGGTGGCTAGGGTTTTTTAACTCCCTTCATAAGATTTATATAGGGCTACAACAGGGATCTAGAAGAAGTATTAGGGTTGGGTCTCTAACTGCCCTTAAGTTCTCCATGTCAAGTCCAAACATAACTTAAGCCCATTAATATTAATTTAGTCCACTAAAGAATTAATATTTCATTGTCTCCCTAATTCCATAATTACGTATATGGTTCCTTTAACTCAATTAATTCCCCGTATTTAAGATATTGAATGTCCATTAATTAAATCGAGTATACTGACAACTCAATTTAATTAATTACTTATTTATGAGCCGTACCACTCAACCATTATTATCATGTCAGATTAAGAGTTATGAGTATCTGAGATTTATATTCTTATGTGTTGTCAGTCCATAAGAATTATCTCATTTTGATTCAGTTCAATACACTACAAAAGTGCACTAGTATGATTCCATAGCCAAGATAGACTAATTCCAAATTATACTACAACTATACTGATGGTTCATCTAACTCCATCTAGGTTGTGAACTCTTCTCATACTTTATATGGAACCGATAATATGATCTTCTGTGTGCATTCCACACACCATATCATCTTCAGTATTAAGTATAGGATGATTTTCCCTATTTATCATCTAAAATAAATGCAAAACATGTGAACGCTATTCTCATTCATAATTTAGAGAAATAATTACATAAAATACACGTTTTTAGTATACAATCCCAACATTAACAGAATCAGTTCGGCGGAAACCAAATTGAAGATCTCAATACTTATCTATCATAATTTCTAGAGCTTTGTGGGACAATAAAGATCAATTCAGTGCCGCACAATGCTATCAAGCTTCACATGTTCTTTTTTTTTCCTTAAGAGACAAGGTAAAGACTTGGTATATGTCGATCAACCACAACACGATCATAAGTTGGGAAGATCTCAGACGAAAATTCCTCTCAAGTTCTTTTTTTCTAGAAAGACTATCAAGCTGCAGTCTGAGATCACCCAATTTTCCAGCTCCCAAATGAGTCAATTTATGAAGCATGGGAGAGGTACAAGGACATGTTGAGGAGGTGTCCACAAGATGGTTTCACTGAGGCACAACAAATATGCCATATTTACAAATGATTTACTACAATTATAAAAACTGTAATGGATACTTTTGTTGGAGGATCTCTGTTGGCTAGAACTTCGAGAGATGCTATGAAAATATTGGAGGAAGTTGTCTCCAATAACTATTAGTGGCTATCTAAGAGATCCACGACAAAGAAGATAGTTGCAACAGAAGTCAGTGAGCAAACCAAGACAAAGCTTATCCAGCCAGAGTCCAGCTGGGCATACTGAATCCGCCAAACAGTTAAAGATCCCCATTTTTGGGGATTTTGATTTTATCATTGTACCATATAGTTTTTGTACTTTTATTTTCGCACTCAGTTTAGTTTTAAATGTTGTTTCGGCAGCAATACAATCTTGAGCCATATGCCTATAGGGATTAGGATTTATATTTAATGTTGTTTACGTTCGGCATTGGTGTTGGATGATTTTTTATTCAATTTTAGTAAGTTTTTCCTATTTACCATGTGATAACCTCTTATTTTGCATGTATTTTGAGGTATATTTGAGTGGTATTTGATGGGCATTGCATGCATGAAGTGTTGAGTTTTGCATAGTTTTCTATATTTTGTGCAATGTCACGCGTTTGTTCATTGTGAAGGGAATTAATGCCATTTTTTGTGTTGACCTCAAATGAGTGTGGGAACACCCTAGAAAGATGGGAAATCAAGTTAGGAACGCGTTGCAAAAAGAATCGGGTCAATCGGACGAGAAACAAGTGAGAACGAAACAAAACAGTGAGAGGCTGCCGGAGCTGAAATATACTCGTGACCGGACTCGCGACCGGGGAGGTCGCGAATCACCATTTTTCCCTTTCTCTGCATGGCGCGACAGAGGCAGGGTTCTCCTTTGTTTTACTCGCGACCCGGTCGTGAATTTCAAGGTTGGTCGCGAATTTTCTGCCACGTCAGCGCCACGTCATGCCACGTGGACTCGCGACCTGAGTCGCGGGTGACTGGGTCGCGAGCGAGGTCGCGAATCAAGCGGGTCTGTCCAATTTTTGACCTATTTTGGGCTTTTTTTAACTTGGTATTTAAGGGATTCAATGCACGAAAATTAGACACAATTCCTCCTACCTAAAAGTTACCAACAGAGAGTTGATGCAGAGAAAAGAAGACGCGGAGAACAAGACCAAAGGATTCAAGAGTGTTCAAGACCAAAGCCAATATAGAATCTCCGGGTTTTATTTACTTTATTCTTAGAATACAATGTTTATTTTGTGGATTGTTTTAGTTGTTTATTTTGCCATGGATAGCTAAAACCTTAGTATTCTAGGGTTGGATTATGATTTATTTATGAAGTTCTTTTGATTCATATTATTTGGTGTCTATGATTTAATTATGTTTTGATTATTCATGTTTTCTCTGTATTATTTACTTGATCACTAAATGATACAATTTGATGTGTTAATCCATAATTCGAGAGATGAGTTTTAACACAAGATCTGAAATAATTAACTGGTTAGTCAATATCACTCGAGAGAGTTGCGATTAATTTAGAGAACAATAAATCTTTGGAACCATTAGGAATTGCATAATAGGTATTGAACGGAGACGTTAATATTTGTTGTGTGATCTACAATCTAGGCGCTTCGAGAGAAGGTTTAGAATACATGAGTGATTGTTCTAGCATGATTTAAATCCCAACATAGACATTAAATGGATTGATTAAGAGAATGGATTAAATAATGATTATCCAATCCTAGAATGCGTCTTTTTCTTCAGTGTTTGATTTATCTATGTTGATTTCTGCTTGGTGATTTATTTTATTTATTATCTTTAGTTTTTAATTAGTTAAATCCAACCATGTTTGATAGTCTAGATAACTGCGAGGGGTTAAATTGAATAACTAGCAGATTAAATATTAAATCTCTGTGGATACGATACTGTTGTTCACCGCTACACTATAAACCTCACTGTGCACTTGCAGTTAGGTTAAATAAATACCGAACAAGTTTTTGGCGCCATTGCCGGGGATTTAATTTTTTTTATTTGCTATTATTTAGATTTAATTTCTTGTGTTAATCTAGACATTTTTTTTATTATCCAGTCTTTAGTCTATTTTCTTTTAAAATTTTATAATCTTCTTTTTCTTGTGATTAGGTTGTGTATGCATACACGATCTCAGGAAAGATCTCTAGAAGAATTCAATCCTGAGATTGAAGCTACCGTTCGGCATAACAATGCAAGAAGAAGAAGAGAGATGGCAGAACAATAAGCCCCTGTTACGGTTGAACAGATGTGTCAGATGCAGAGACAGTTAGAGGAAATGCAGCGGAGAATGCAAGAGCAAGATGATGCTCGAGCTGTAGAGCCACCTCCAATTAATGAGCTATTTGTTCCAGTACTTAACCATGGAGACATTCCTGGTCCCCAGATCAATGCGAATAACTTCGAGTTGAAATCGGGATTGGTCTCCATGGTTCAGCAAAAGCAATATGGAGGACGGGCCACTGAAGACCCGAATGCACACTTGACGTAGTTCTTGGAGATCTGTAGTACAGTGAAGATGAATGGAGTCCCCGATGACGCCATTCGCTTACGCCTATTTTCGTTCTCTTTACGAGATACGGCTAAGCAATGGTACCAATCTCTAGCCGCTGGGTCTGTGGACAGCTGGGAAAGTCTTGCGCACAAGTTCCTGCACAAATTCTTTCCACCTGGTTTGACTCTCAAGCTGAAGGGCGAAATTACACAATTTCGTCAATACGAGGATGAGACATTATATGAGGCTTGGGAACGGTTTCGAGATATGCTGAGGAAGTGTCCTAACCATGGATTTGGGGTAGATCATCAAGTCTGCATCTTCTACAATGGGTGTGACATGGAATTGAAGAGGCTTCTAGATGCCTCTGCTGGCGGCTCTCTGTTGAACAAGGGCCACGATCAAGCTGTGATGATCATAGAGGACATGGCAACCAACAGCTATCAGTGGTCTGGGGATCGACAAGTGAAGATTTTGAAAAGAGCTGCAGCAGTTGATGATAGTGATCCGATTGCCAAGCTTGCCGCCCAGCTGTCTACTCTGAATGCCACGATCAATAGCAGATTTGATGCTATGTCACGACCGGGTGTAGATAATCCCATGGGAAATACAGTTGAAGATGTCAACTACATCAATCAGAGAGGTGGTTATGATGGCAATAATTACCGAGGCGGAAATCAATTCTACCAAGGTAACCGATCCAACCTCTCATATGGGAATCCCAACGGTGCACTGCAGCCCCCTCCTGGCTTCTCTGTAACAAATGGAGTAATCAATGATGAGAAGAAGCCAAAGATGGATGATTTATTGATGGCGTTCATGGGGAAGACCGATAAATTCATGGGGGAGTCGCAAGCTAGAGTGGAGAAGCTGAAAAATACTGTGGGTGCCATGAGTGTGCAAATGAAGATGTTCAAGAAGCAACTCGGTCAGCTAGCTACAGTTGTAGGAACTCAGCACCAACCGGGACAGTTTCCTAGCAACACCACAGTCAATCCCAAGGAACAGTGCAATGCAATCCATCTGCATACTGAGGTTCCTGCACCTATTGTTGCCGCTGCAGCTGTTTCCCCCAAGATGGCTTCTGACAAGCCAAATTCTACCATAAAGAGTCCTCCGACGGGTCCTACAGTGCTTCCCACAGTGACCATCCCGTACCCACAGCAAACCCCGAAACAGAAGATTGATGCACAGTTCTCTCGATTTCTGGAGATTTTTAAGAAAGTGCAAATCAATATTCCTTTGGTGGAGGCACTGCAGCACATGCCCAAGTATGCAAAGTTCCTAAAAGATGTTGTGTCTAAGAAGAAAAAGATAGAGGAGTTTGAGACTGTGCACCTCCCTGAAAACTGCAGTTCCATCATCCAAAGGAAGCTTCCTGCCAAGATGAAGGATCTGGGGAGTTTTACGCTCCCCATTACTGTTGGAGACAAGATAGGTGGTCGAGCATTATGTGACTTGGGGGTGAGCATCAATCTGATGTCACTCTCCTTTTTCAAGAGATTGAACTGTGGGAAACTCAAGCCTACAACCATGTGTTTGCAGATGGCTGACCGATCTGTGGTCCATCCCGAGGGAATTCTAGAGGATGTGTTGATTAAAGTGAAGGATTTCATATTTCCGGTGGACTTTGTGGTGCTGGACATGGAGGAAGACAAGAGCATTCCTCTCATCTTGGGACGCGCATTTTTGCGCACCGGACGGGCCAACATTGACCTAGACACGGGGATTCTCACTCTATGATTTGAAGATGAACACATTCAGTTCCTGTTTGATGATGGAGGCATGGAGATGGATGCTCGGGGAAGAGAATGGGGGATACCCATTTCCCCGCTTGTGGGAACTTGAGTTCCCAAATTCGTCTGGCTGTCGATGTTAAATGCAGCGCTTGTTGGGAGGCAACCCAATATGTTTTATTTTATTTCAGTTAGTTTTTTTTCTTATTTATGTTTTTCACTTCTTTTTCTGAGTTATGCAGGTAAAGATCGGATGAATGCTATACTTTGGGGAATAGAAATTTGATCAACTTGTCTGTCGACAAGTTTGGGGGAGGACGTTGAACCCAACCGGACATCCATGTGATCGTTGTAAGTGGTCGACGACACCTACATGCATCTTGGCAAACTTATTCCATCCCGTGGATTTGAATAAGTTTGGGGGATGTATGCTTGTAGTGTCTAGACCTTTATTGTATTTTTTGTGTTTTTACCTGCTTTACTTATTTTGTTTTGGTTTTATTTTCCAGAAAGTTGAAAATTTTTGAATTTTGGTC
Organism: Perilla frutescens; assembly: GCA_026008535.1. Classification (NCBI taxonomy): domain Eukaryota; kingdom Viridiplantae; phylum Streptophyta; class Magnoliopsida; order Lamiales; family Lamiaceae; genus Perilla; species Perilla frutescens. Next base: position 50,001,327 of record BRKX01000015.1, read on the forward strand.
TTGAATTTTTGTGGGATTTTGATGATATATGCTTTATGGTTTATGGTTTAGTGTTTATAATCGAGATATTTGATTTGGAATGACTTGAGCATGTATAGCATGATTTGAAATAACATGTGTTTTGGAGATTTTCGAGCTTGATTTTGGCCAATGTTGAGCTGTGAGATTTTGAGCCTATAAGACTGTTGTCTTAATTTTTGTTCTTGTGTGTTGGTTGTTTGTACACTTGTTTCTCTAGAACTTGCATGTTGTCTTGTTTGAGATTGAGTTTCTGTGCTTGAAAATAGGAGATGATAATAGGCCATCTTTTCTTTAGCCATTTATCCCATACACTATCCTAAATTCATTATATTCCTTTGCGAGCCCTTTTGTGCCTAATTGTCTTTTCTTTGGAAGCCTATGTGGGATGTTATTTGTTGATTCTTGTGGAGAAATAGGAAGAATGGTAAGGAATTATGGAGTTGGGATGGAAAAAAATGGTGATAATTGGTGAATTTTTGTTGGTGCACAAAAAAAAATGCTTTGTGAGTGTTGAAAAGAAGAAAAAGAGCACTAAAAAGAAAAAAATGTGAAAAGTGCCAATGAAAAGAAAAAAAAAGAGACCAAAGGTCCATGAATTGAAAGAAAAAAAATATGGATGACTTAAGGTGATGTAGGAGGAAGTTGAAAAATTCCAACTAGTGTTTGAATGTGAAAAGTAGTTGGAAATAGAAAGTAAAAGTGGTGGATTGTATTGCAATTTTTTAGTCACTTTAGCCAAATATTCCTAACCTTAACCCAAGCCTACGTTTCAACCTTAACGAAAGTCCTATTTGATCCTAACTTTGAGCACATTTGTTTGTCAGTGGAGAGCTTAGATTGCATGCAAGCTTATGGTAGATCAAGTGTATAGTTCAATGTTTTGATGAGTGCTTACCCTTATTTTATCACACTTTGAGCGAAACACACACCGGTGAAGACCATTGGCCTGATACTTGTTCATTGAAATCTATCGCATGTGTTCATGATTTGAGTGTTGTGCTTGTTCTTGTCATTTCCCCGATTAGATTTCAGAGTTATAGATGCTAGATTATAAATTGTGGAGTTATGTATTGTTTGAATTCTAAGTTTGGTTTTGTTCTTTGTTTGGGGACAAACAATGTTTTAAGTTTGGGGGAGTTGATAACCTCTTATTTTGCATGTTTTTTGAGGTATATTTGAGTAGTATTTGATGGGCATTGCATGCATGAAGTGTTGAGTTTTGCATAGTTTTCTATATTTTGTGCAATGTCACGCGTTTGTTCATTGTGAAGGGTAACTATTAGTGGCTATCTGAGAGATCCACAACAAAGAAGATAGTTGCAACAGAAGTCAGTGAGCAAACCAAGACAAAGCTTATCCAGCCAGAGTCCAGCTGGGCATACTGAATCCGCCAAACAGTTAAAGATCCCCATTTTTGGGGATTTTGATTTTATCATTGTACCATATAGTTTTTGCACTTTTATTTTCGCACTCAGTTTAGTTTTAAATGTTGTTTCGGCAGCAATACAATCTTGAGCCATATGCCCATAGGGATTAGGATTTATATTTAATGTTGTTTACGTTCGGCATTGGTGTTGGATGATTTTTTATTCAATTTTAGTAAGTTTTTCCTATTTACCATGTCTTTATTTTAAGTCTTTATAATTTCATCTAGCATGAGTGGCTAGATTTATATTCCAGGTTGAACAAAGATGAAGATTTAACACATACTTAAAACTGGTGAGGCCATGTGGGCATTTTACTGTATGAATGAGTTTCTGCCAAGTTTTGTTCCTATGCTAGAAAAATGTGTGTTTAATATGACTAATGTGGTTGATCACTCTTTAGTCGTAATGGGCATTCTAAGGCTAAAATAATTAATGAATTGTGATTGTGTGTTAATTCGATAATAGCTGGGAAATTGATGGGTTGTTGTGGGCACTCGAGGAATTAGTAAACACAACAAACTTAGCTTCATCTTCATCTAGAGGCACAATGCTTCATATCATTTATATCTCTTAAGGGAACATGGATGTGTGTGATAGGTTAGAGATTTAATTGACAGGAAATCACTTTTAAATCTAAACTGAAAGCATGAATGAGGAGATGCAGTGAGGAATCCGATCCCCATAACTGGGTGATTCAATCATATAGGAAAATTGGTGTACCCATGATTGAGTGAGTGTGAGTTAAATTGGAATCTAGTTCAATCTCGGAACCTTTTGTCATTTGATATTTCTCTTCAGTTTATTTTGCAGATTTAAAGTCCGTTGTTGTGACCACGATATCAAACCCCCCTTTGTGATTGGTGACCTGAAAGTAAGATCGTATCAGCTTTTTGTGGGATCGACCCTTACTCATAGCTAGCTACGCTCACTGTGGGCACAGGAGCATATAAATTTATTTTGAGCGCGAAATGATCGCGCGTCAAAATTGGTGCCGTTGCCGGGGAGCTGTAATTTTACGTTCCAAGCTGGCGTGCCTAGAAGTTGATGCCCAGAAGCTCTTCAGGAGAGACTCTATTGTACGATCTAGAGATAGAGAAAATTTTGAGGAAAAAATAGGGCAGCAGGGAAGAGGGCACGATGAGCTGTGAACAGACCTCGTGAGCCCACACCACCACCAGAAGATCAAGAAGAAGCATGGCACGAGGAGGAAGAATAATTTAAGAACTACCACATTGATAATATGGCCGCTAAAGGAAGAACTTTAAGACAGTTAGTCATTTCGACTAACATGAATCTTCGTCCAATGGACATTACGATCCCAGCAGTCACACAGACATGGGATCTGCAATTAAGCTTCATCCAAATCTTGCCTAAATTTCATGGGATGACTGGAGATGACCCTCAAAGGAATTTGCAAGATTTTGAGATGGTTTGCCAAACTCAACCATCAGATCATGGAAGGGAAGAATATGTTCGACTAGTTTCGTTCACCTTCACTCTACAGGATGGGGCACGAGACTGATTGTACACTCAGCTGACTGGTAGTGTGACCACATAGGAGGAACTTCAACAAATTTTTTTGGAGAAGTATTTCCCAGCTTTCAAAGTGCATGAAATGAGAAAAATATTAGAAGTTTGAAAATGGGCACGAACGAGAGTTTCTATGATTACTAGGACCGTTTCCAGAATATGCTGGTGAAATGCCCACAATACCAGATAACTGATCATGATCTGATCCAACACTTTGTTGGAGGTTTAAGGATTGCCACATGAGAGGATGATTGTTAATGCATCTTGTGGAGATTCTATATTGAATAAGAGACCAATTGAAGCCTTTAGAATTTTGACCGAGATGGCTGAAGACAATCATAATTTTGGTGGAGAGGGCATAAGAAGCGTAAGTGAGTTTGGGAAGTCATCCAAATGATGAGAGCATGATAGAAATGCTATGTGAATGAATTGGAAAAGTTTTTACAGTAGCAATCACAGGAAGAAATCCCAGACCATGTGGGGTGTGTAAAAGTGTACTCCATTTTACCGCAGAATGCCCAATAATGCAAGAGAAGATACAAAAGGTTAATGCCATGGGAAGGCACAACAACTATCAAAAGAGATATGATCCTCACTTTGAGGACATAATCCAGGTTGGCGAGACCATGATGACTTCATATGGAGAAGGCCTGAAGATGCTCCACCCATGCGAACTCCACCACCAAAAGAAAAAATGAGATCGAGACTGGAAGATTTGGTGCAAGCCCTGGCAAAACAAAACATGAAGGCTGCGCAAGAGAATGAAAAATTTAAGCAAGAGACAAGAGCAGGCTTTGCACATATGAGCAAACAAATTGCTCAATTATCCCAAACGGTTCACAAATGGGAAGTAAAAAGTGGTAAACTTCCGTCCTAAGTGGAGAACACTCATGAAAGAGATATTATGTTATTAATCAAACCAACTCAATATAATAATTTTTTACAGAGCAAAGAATAAAATAAACACACGAATTATAAATGTGTTTAACATATACATACTAATATATTTTGTTCCAACTACAAAGCTAAACTATTTTGCGGAGTTTCATTCTCTGTGTGATGCACGGTGTAATAAATAAACTATCTTAAACATGGATGGGCCACACATGAAATTTCATGCCGCATTCTATGTGTGACACTCCCTTTGTTCAAAAGGTCACATCATATAATTTCCTCCAATGATTTCAATCTAGTCATCCAACGGTTGACCTCTTACACATTGGTTATGTAATAGAACAGTAGTACAACTTTTCATTGTCGAACTTGAACGACAATGACTTTGTTTAAGTGGCTGCTAGATACATGTATTTTTAAACTAGTGGCTATAGAAAAATTTTACTAATCTATGTGGCTATTTAAATATTCAATTCTAAAATATGTGTTTTTTTTTAATTTTAGGATATAAATTTTAATTAAAATGTCTTATATTCATGAGTTTGGTATGAATATTTTTCTTAGGGCATAATAACTTCACACATTTTTCTAAAAGTAAAGTTCCCTCCCTCTCAACATATATGCATATTTCATGAAAATAATGAACAAAAAAATTCATAAATAGTAAATACAATATATATATATATATATTATGTGATATATATACATATATAAAAATAGAATATCATAACTAATTTATTATTATTTTCATGTATTAGCCATACATCTTACAATGTTATGATTTATAGATGAATATTATTACACGACATGTATTTTAGTTGGTTTTAAAGAAGACGCGGGTGCATTTTGAATATTGCACCTCTAAAAAATGAATTGTTGGATTTGTCAAAGTGCGGACGGGGGTGGAAATTGATAACCAAGAATATTAGTGATTGGTATTTCAGGAATATAGCATCCCGGTGGTGAAAATTGATAACCTGGAAGATCTATCAGAGGTGGCGGAAGAATATTACATCCATCATCTCCACTAACACCTTTTAATGTATCTATAGATGAAACAAGGATGATCAATACCACCATTCGAGAAAGCATTATAAAATTAGTACGAGCCATATATATGTTTTCACAAAGTGAATCTTAATTGGATAAGTTAGTAGTGTTTCTTTTTATTTCAATCTCAGATATAATAATCTCAAAGCATTTTTATATGTTTGTGAATAAGATACAACATAAATCGAATTTAGTGAGCTAATTAGTAATTAAACGTAAATTAAATTGATAGTATGATAAGGGAATCATTTATGGAAACGTTATATGCATTGATTTTGACATTATTAATTTTTGTATTGAATAATGCAATAATTCCAAATAAAAAAAATCAAAACAAACAATGTAGAGAGAATTGATGTGTACTATAAAAAAATAGTAATTAAACACACTAAAATTTACACATTTGGAATTTATTTAAGAATTTTATATAAATAATTGATATTGAAAATTTTTACCCGTGATAAAAAAAATACGTCAAGATGATCATTTTGATATCAAAATTATCTAAATTGAGTTTATTTGACCTCCATTGGATTTAACTATCTATATACCTATATAAAAATTGTGGATGTTTTCTTAAAAAAACATGATTTGCTTATTATCCATAATCTACACTTAATTTAAGAGTAAAAAGTAATACGATAAATTCAGATAAAATTATTTATAAATAAATATTTGTAAATATAATATATTATACATATTTCAATAGTTTTGGTATAATTGAACTCTATTATATAAAATTATCCGTAATAATAACAAACTTATTTTTTTCGTTTAAAGGATAAAATATATTTCGATATAGAAACATATATAATTTATAATTTTTTGGAGAAAAACTAAAATATTAATCAAGTTGTCAAATTCTATAATGTGCCAAATAACTTAAATAAAATAAGTAATTAATTGATTTTTTTTTAAATATAATTCTTCTCCTAATTATAATAGGGACCTAAAATTATCTATACAAACTATTGGATTTCGTATAGATATTTTTTATGAGTAATAGTTCATAAATCTATTCTCATTTTAAAAATTTCATCAGCAATTGCCTTGAAAATCCAATCATAATTGCTAAATGAGAAATTCGTTCTCATTTTACACATTCATCCCCCAGTATAAGGTTTGCTAAATGGTAAAAAAGATTCATGATTGATCATATCGTCTTGATCGATAAAAAGGGCATAGGAGCTAACAACAAACTTGACTTTCAATTGATTAATATCAGTGGCTGATAGGATTTATTCTACTTGTTATTATCACGACTTTTTGGTGACTTTTCTCCCTATTATATATCCCATATTTGTGTATATTGGTGCTTTGATATGTTGTTAAGTTGTGTAGGGACATAGTACGAAAATGGAGAAAAGAGGTAGGGTTTTGGTGAAAGAAAAGAGACAAGTGAAAAAAAGGGAGAAGTTCGAGCAGATCAAGCTGCAAGGGCATGCAGCTGGAGGATTGAAGCAGATTTCTGGAGGCCCGGTCCAGAATATGTTTTGGGCTTGCTGAACTTAATTCTCGGCCCACACACAAGACCTAGACGTGGAAATCCTTCTCCACCGCCTTTTGAAGACTCATGCATGGGAGTTACCATAATTATTTAGACTAGGATTTTATTTCCTACTAGAACTCTATCTCTTTATGGTTAGTAGATATATATTAGGTATTTAGCTTATTAATTCCATTATTCACAATTAACGCAAGAAACGCAGCAGCAGAAACGCGTTCCACCAGATTCTTAATTCATCTTCTTCATTATTTCATGTTGTTCTGCTCCATTAATTATCAGCGTGCTTTTATGATTATGCAAGTTAGCTAATTTCCTCATATTCCGGTGACGACAACGAAGCTCCGCTTATATAACTGTGAGATCTAATTGTTTGTTCATAATTAATAGATGCATGTATCTGTTATTCTTGGATTTCGGGTCATAATTATTCTAAGTCTATTGAATAGTTGCAAATATTTAGTAGGTTGTGATTAATTACTAGCCAATTAAATCGGCCATACGTAATCGTGGTTTAGGTTTAATAAGTGGTAAAATGGTTGCTCAAAGACTAGGGGAATAATAGAGTTAATTCTACAGTCCTGCGTCAGAATCTGTAAGTTAAGAATCGGGTCTTTCTTGTGCTCATTGTTGTCGGCTCATTAAACTCATAGAGCGTCTCTTACAATTGTCAGTCGATTACGGGAATAATTAATGAAGCGTCTTCTTAATTATCGAAACAGTATGGAGAGATTAGGTCATGTCAGAAGCGTCTTCGATGACTATAACTGATTTGCATGGTTTGATTAATTAATTCTTGCATCTGTGATCGGTGTTATAAGTAGAGTGGAGTTCGTTGGATCCGAAATACCCTTTTGTCATTGGTTTAAAACAGTTCGTTGCGTAATTATTTTCTTCAGTTGGTTATTTAATTCCTCAATTTATTTTGTTATATAATTCACACACAAAACACGTTTCTGGAAGTTTGGGCACGCAGACTGAAAGTCAAGAGTAGTTCTCACCGGTTCTTTGGGAGACGATCCTGCTCACCACTGTACTCTGTAGTGTGGGCTTGCCGACGAAAGTCGGAACATTTATTTTTGGTGAAAAACGACCCACCAAATTTTGGCGTCGTTGTCGGGGATCGGTTTCAAGCAGTGACTACTCGAAATTTTCAGTTTGTTATTTACTTTGCTTTATTTTTAATTTTTCTGGTATATGACCCGTTCCTCTGCAGAAAAAATTTAGTGTTCGATCCAGAGCCAGAGAGAACGTTACACCGATTGAGAAGAGCTGCTAAGGAGTCCAAGGGAACTCTCGAATCTGAACGAAACAATCTTGGTGTTGATCAACTTTTCAAAATGGCCAATAATGAAAATCCATCAAACCCGCAAGACCTTGCCGCAGGACGCGCTCTCCTCAATCCCAATGCTGCTGATCCTGAGCCCGAACATGAGCCTCTCATCAGAGAGCTGGGTCGACTTCGAAGTAACCGTCCCATCTGCATTGTGCTGCCGCCAATCGCAAATAATGTAGAGATTCGACCTGCATTCATTCAAGTGTTGCTGAAGTTTGGTGATTTGCCAGGAGAAAGTGCACACAAGCACTTATCTGAATTTGATCTCGTGTGCTCGACATTGAGACCTACCGGTTTTACTGCTAACAACTTGAGGTTACTGAATTTTTCTCACACTCTGCAGGGAAAGGCACGAGATTGGTTGTTTGATTTGCCACCGGAGTCTATCACCACATGGGCGGAGCTAAAGGGACAATTCCTACGCAAGTTTTTCCCGGAGTCCCGAGCTGCAAACCTAAGGATGGCAATTAGCAGCATCAAACAAAAACCAAATGCCCGGACCATGGATTCACTGATTATCAGCTTCTGACTAATTACTTTTACCGTGGCATGTCTTCTTTTGATAGAAAAATCGTCGATGCTGCCAGCGGGGGATCTCTTACCAACAAAACCCTCGGCGAGGCCAAACAGCTCATCATAGACATGGCTTCTGGAGGACAACAGTATGAAGAAGAAGATGACAGCAGACATCGACCTGTAAGGGCAATCGACCGAGCTGAAGGATCTAGAGTGCATGAAAAGATAGATGCCCTCACTTCTCTGGTCCGCGGACTTGCTATGGCGCAGACAAGGTCAAACCACTACGGAGTCTGTTCTGAAAATGGACACTTCACCGACAAGTGTCCCAATTTGCAAGGGCCCTCAACTGAACAAGCTTGTTATGGATCGGGCGATGCACAGCAAGATGCTCTCAGAGGGATCAATTACGATGCCCCACGAGGAGATAACTTTTGGAGAAAGAGAAACCATGACCCTTACTCCAACACATACAATCCCGGGTGGAGAGATCATCCCAACTTTCATTGGAGATAACCTGGAGACCAACTAGCAGCAGGAGAATTGCCACCAAGGCCCCCAAGGGGTGAGCCGTATGCCCACACGGACCGATCTATGCCATCTATGAGTGAGATTATGAAGAGTCTCAAGCAAAGCACAAGCCTAGTGAACAGTCTAGCGCAGAGCCAAAAGGCCTTTCAGCAGGAGACACAAGCTGCCCTGGGTAGTATGGGCATGCAGATCACGCAACTCGCCACACAAGTGAACAAATTGCACGGGTATCAAGGGAAGCTGCCTTCCCAAACTTAGCAAAATCCATGAGGGAACGTCAGTGCTGTGACCATTCGAAGCGGCAAAGAATTGGTTGAGGTTGAAACAGAGAAGAAAAAAGACAACACGCGGTGTGGGCAAACTGCAGAAGTTGAAGACAGACCAAGCGCAGAGGGCAAACAATCTGCTGCACAGCTTGCTCCTAGTGAAGTACAGATTTTGTCTAAAACTCCTAACCCTATTAATGCAGCTCCTTTTCCTTCTAGGTTAACCAGGCACAAGAAAGAGGAAGATGAGAAAGAGATATTCGAGCTTTTCAAGAAAGTCGAGATCAACCTACCTCTGATCGATGCTATCAAGCAAGTCCCGAGATATGCGAAGTTCTTAAAAGAACTATGCTCCAAGAAGATAAGATATGGGAAAGATGCAAAGATCAAGGTTGGTGAGACTGTTTTAGCCGTTATTCAACGGAAATTACCTCAAAAATGCCGAGATCCAGGTATGTTTTCAATCCCTTGCATCATTGGGAGCAAAAAAATCGAGAAAGTTATGCTAGATTTAGGTGCATCTATCAATGTTATGTCTTTCTCTGTTTATAAGGAATTACAGTTGGGTCCTATGAAAGATACTTGAGTTATCATTTAATTAGCTGATAGGTCCAACGCATACCCTAGAGGTATAGTAGAGGATGTCTTAGTTAAGGTGAATGAGTTGATTTTTTCTGTTGATTTCTACATTGTTGACATGGATGATGCATTATCTGCACATAGATCCTTGATTCTTTTAGGCCGTCCGTTCATGAAAACTGCACGAACCAAGATTGATGTAGACAAGGGAATGCTAAGTTTCGAATTTGATGGAGATGTTGTCACATTTAATATATTCGAAGCTATGAAGCATGTGGAAGACCCTGAAGCTCTTTTTATGGTTGATACTATCGATTTCATTATTGATGATTTTGTTGAGCATAATTTTAAGGATGACAAATTAGAGCAGGTACTCTTTAATGGAATGCCCAAACCCACTGCGGATTCGGAGAAAGAAAGGGTAATCTGCGAGATAGTCCAGCAGCTATACGCAGCCGAGAAGTTTCCAGCCAGCAATCGGACAGGCCGTTTGCCCTTTCCGACTAACTCGAAGCTGATTTTACCATCTCATGTGAAGACTTCAGTGCTGAAGCTGAAAGGACAAGAAGCCAGGATAGTCGAGCCTGTGAAAAAGCATAACGGTGCAGGGATGGAAATGATTCCTTTCGACAGGGGTAGATCTGCTACCCCTGAAATTGTCTCTTGACCGTGTCTCCCCTCGTCGAGCCTCCGACGTTAACTAAGGGCGCTTCTCGGGAGGCAACCTGATTTCTTGTTCTTTTATTCTTTTTATTTTTCAATTTTCGCTTTCTTCTTTTTCTTTCTTTTATTTTCTTATTTTTCTGTTTTTTTTTTACTTCAGCCATCTCACTAAAAAAAAGAAGAAAAAAAAATGAGGTGGAACCACAAAAATACAAGCCGCAAGGGCATACAGCAGACAGGGGGCGCTTTTGGGTTACCCGCCAACTCCAAGTGTGGGGGGTGTCTTTAATCAATTTTTTTTCTGCAGGGACTAAATTGCACAATTGACATAGTTAATTTGGGACTTTTTGTTATAAAACCCTACCCCCAATTCGATTTCACCCATGACTTAGTCAATTTCACCCTCTTTCAAATTTTTACTCCCTCTTGCAGAAGTTACACCACCAGTCGCCGATCAAGGCCCTCTCTGAACTCAACCGACTGCCGTCCTTCCTCCGCCGCTCAAGGTGCCAGACTATCGGTGAAAAGAGCAAGTGCTCCGCTATCTGGCGGATCAGAGTTAGTCCTCTCTTCCCCCTTCCTTTACCTCGCTTTTCATTTTTTTAGTTATGTCAGCATGTTTTGTTTTTATTTGTGTGTTCTTGAGTCTTCATTTCTCCCTTTCTCACAGTGAGGACCCTGTGTCTTTCAAGTGTGGGGGGGTGTCTTAAGGGTTTATGTTTATAAAAAAAATAATATATGTTTTATTTGAGTCGTATACTTTGTGATTTTGTTGGGAATTTGACTAAGTGTTGACAACCCGAATTGATGAGTATGAGGAGTTTGGGTTGTGATTGGTTTGACTGGATGAGAGGTTGTTTTTTGTGATAGAAATGTGCCAAGTTTGAATGAGATCTTGAATGATGAATCATGCTTTCAATCACTATGTTCTAAGCCTACAAATTGTGAGTTTTTGAGCCTATGAGCATGCATGAATTAAGAGCTCAATTTTTGTATGATGAGTGTGGTCTAATTTTGTTTCTTGGATACTTGAATTGTTTTGTTGCCCCTATTGTTACCACCTCTGATTTCATGCACAAAAATGATTAAGGCATCTAGGGATACCCGAGCTACTGACCCAAAAGAAAACACCTTGCCCGTACATTGCCAATTAGTGAGTCACCTTGAGCTTAAAAGATCCAATTTTATTGATTGCAGCCACTATAAATGAGCCATAGCCTTTTTTGGCCTGCTTTTTGTCCCGAAAACATGCAAGTACCTTCATGAATGATGTCTAAGCTGCACAAATAAGAAATATGAGGTCTTGAGAAAGAATGTGTGAATGTTAATACTCTACTCCTCCAAAAAAAAAATAAGAAATATGAATGAGAAGCAAAGCTTCCATCAAAACATAAAAAAAAATAGAAAATGAGGAGTAGAGTATGAAGAGAGTGAATGAATCTGTGTGCTCAAAATTTTGAAATAAAACCTGTGCTGATGTTGTTGTTCTGTGCTGGAAAAGGGATTTACATTCTTATGCTTGCATTGTTTCTTTCACTTTAGCTACTTTGGCCAAATATATCCTACCTCATGAACCTAAGCCCCATTACAACCAAAAGAAGAAAGACCTTGTGATTTGTGTTTTGAAATGGAAGTGTGACATCTCTAGGTGACAAATGAGCAATTCTATGTTGAAAAGAACTGATCATGACTTTCGAGTGAACAGTCTCATGACCTGATTTCTTTGAGAGTAAATGAGTGAATCTTGGTGAGTCTGGATTGTGAAGCATAATTCTAATTTGATTGACAAAGTGTTGGCATATTTCTTGAACAAATCGGTTGGTGGTTTGTGGAGTGATTTATCACAGCCCGTACTCTGAATTCGCATCACTTTGAGGAATTAACACTTAGTCATTTCTCTAGTTTGAAGTCTGCTTTTGTTCTTGATGTTTTCTTTGTTCTTGTTTTTGTTGCTCGAGGACGAGCAAGGGTTAAGTGTGGGGGGATTTGATAGGATTTATTCTACTTGTTATTATCACGACTTTTTGGTGACTTTTCTCCCTATTATCTATCCGATATTTGTGTATGTTGGTGCTTTGATATGTTGTTAAGTTGTGTAGGGACATAGTACGAAAATGGAGAAAAAAGGTAGGGTTTTGGTGAAAGAAAAGAGACAAGTAAAGAAAATGGAGAAGTTCGAGCAGATCAAGCTGCAAGGGCATGCAGCTGGAGGATTGAAGCAGATTTCTGGAGGCTCGGTCCAGAATATGTTTTGGGCTTGCTGAACTTAATTCTCGGCCCACACACAAGACCTGGACGCGGAAATCCTTCTCCACCGCCTTTTGAAGACTCATGCATGGGAGTTACCATAATTATTTAGACTAGGATTTTATTTCCTACTAGAACTCTATCTCTTTATGGTTAGTAGATATATATTAGGTATTTAGCTTATTAATTCCATTATTCACGATTAACGCAAGAAACGCAGCAGCAGAAACGCGTTCCACCAGATTCTTAATTCATCTTCTTCATTATTTCATGTTGTTTTGCTCCATTAATTATCAGCGTGCTTTTATGATTATGCAAGTTAGCTAATTTCCTCGTATTCCGGTGACGACGACGAAGCTCCGCTTATATAACTGTGAGATCTAATTGTTTGTTCATAATTAATTGATGCATGTATCTGTTATTCTTGGATTTCGGGTCGTAATTATTCTAAGTCTATTAAATAGTTGCAAATATTTGGTAGGTTGTGATTAATTACTAGCCAATTAAATCGGCCATACGTAATCGTGGTTTAGGTTTAATAAGTGGTAAAACGGTTGCTCAAAAACTAGGGGAATAATAGAGTTAATTCTACAGTCCTGCGTCAGAGTCTGTAAGTTAAGAATCGAGTCTTTCTTGTGCTCATTGCTGTCGGCTCATTAAACTCATAGAGCGTCTCTTACAGTTGTCAGTCGATTAGGGGAATAATTAATGAAGCGTCTTCTTAATTATCAAAACAGTATGGAGAGATTAGGTCATGTCAGAAGCGTCTTCGATGACTATAAATGATTTGCATGGTTTGATTAATTAATTCTTGCATCTGTGATCGGTGTTATAAGTGGAGTGGAGTTCGTTGGATCTGGAATACCCTTTTGTCATTGGTTTAAAACAGTTCGTTGCGTAATTATTTTCTTCAGTTGGTTATTTAATTCCTCAATTTATTTTGTTATATAATTCACACACAAAACACGTTTCTGGAAGTTTGGGCACGCAGACTGAAAGTCAAGAGTAGTTCTCGCCGGTCCTTTGGGAGACGATCCTGCTCGCCACTGTACTCTGCAGTGTGGGCTTGCCGACGAAAGTCGGAACATTTATTTTTGGTGAAAAATGACCCACCAGTGGCATAAGGTAGATTACTTAGTTTCATACCTCGTGATTGGGTGCATTTTGAATATTGCACCTCTAAAAAAGAAATGGGTGCATTTTGAATATAGCACCTCTAAAAAATGAATTGTTGGATTTGTCAAAGTGCGGACGGAGGTGGAAATTGATAACCAGGAATATCTGTGATTGGTATTTCAGGAATATAGCATCCCGGTGGTGAAAATTGATAACCTGGAAGATCTATCAGAGGCGGCGGAAGAATATTACATCCATCATCTCCACTAACGCCCTTTAATGTATCTAAAGATGAAACAACGATGATCAATGCCACCATTCGAGAAAGCATTATAAAATTAGTACCAGCCATAAATATGTTTTCACAAAGTGAATCTTAATTGGATAAGTTAGTAGTGTTTCTTTTTATTTCGATCTCAGATATAATAATCTCAAAGCATTTTTATATGTTTGTGAATATACAACATAAATCGAATTAAGTGAGCTAATTAGTAATTAAACGTAAATTAAATTGATAGTACGAGAAGGGAATCATTTATGGAAACGTTATATGCATTGATTTTGACATTATTAATTTCTGTATTGAATAATGCAATAATTCCAAAGAAAAAAAATCAAAAGAACAAACAATGTAGAGAGAATTGATGTGTACTATAAAAAAAATAGTAATTAGTAACCATTTCATTTATAATAAAAAATCAGATTTTAAAAATAGATATTGCGTATTCAAAGTGTAACACACTAAAATTTACACATTTGGAATTTATTTAAGAATTTTATATAAATAATTGATATTGAAAATTTTTACCCATGATAAAAAAAAATACGTCAAGATGATCATTTTGATATCAAAATTATCTAAATTGAGTTTATTTGACCTCCATTGGATTTAACTATCTATATACCTATATAAAAATTGTGGATGTTTTCTTAAAAAAACATGATTTGCCTATTATCTATAATCTACACTTAATTTAAGAGTAAAAAGTAATACAATAAATTCAGATAAAATTATTTATAAATAAATATAATATATTATACATATTTCAATAGTTTTGGCATAATTGAACTCTATTATATAAAATTATCCGTAATAATAACAAACTTATTTATTTTGTTTAAAGGATAAAATATATTTCGATGTAGAAACACATATAATTTATAATTTTTTGGTGAAAAATTAAAATATTAATCAAGTTGTCAAATTCTATAATGTGCCAAATATCTTAAATAAAATAAGTAATTAATTGATTTTTTTTTAATATAATTCTTCTCCTAATTATAATAGGGACCTAAAATTATGTATACAAACTATTGGATTTCGTATAGATAATTTTTATGAGTAATAGTTCATAAATCTATTCTCATTTTAAAAATTTCATCAGCAATTGCCTTGAAAATCCAATCATAATTGCTAAATGAGAAATTCGTTCTCATTTTACACATTCATCCCCCAAGATAAGGTTTGCTAAATGGTAAAAAAGATTCATGATTGATCTTATCGTCTTGATCGATAAAAAGGGCATAGGAGCTAACAACAAACTTGATTTTCAATTGATTAATATCAGTGGCCTAAGGTAGATTACTTAGTTTCATACCTCCTGGATTATTAACTCTATTTCGAAGGAATTATATTTTAAATATTTTTCAATATATAGACCCCAAGTAAAAATTAAGCTATGGGGTGAGTTGAATGTGAGGAGCAATGGGTCAAATTCAACATTAGAAATTAATTGCTACTAATAATTATACAATTAGAATGAAGAAGATACTATGTTATTAATCAAACCAACTCAATATAGTAATTTTTTACAAAGCAAAGAATAAAATAAACACACGAATTATAAATGTGTTTTACTTATACATACTAATATATTTTGTGTAACACCCTAATTTTATAAACATAGAATGCTATTTATTTTATAAAATCTAACATGTAAAATAATGACTGAAAGAGAATTTAAAACATTTTCTCAAATATGTAATAAAACTAATACTAGCAAATCATAATAATTCATATAACACAGTGCGGAAGCGATTTTAATTAGATTTAAACTCCTAAATATTTTAAAGTCAGAAACAAATAATTCAACATAAATAACAACTAAAACTTTAGCAGTGAAATAAGTTTAATGACTTATATTTTAATAAAAACTAAACCACATCCATCTCCACATGACCATCACTGAGCTCCTCAACCTGAAATGTTGTAATAAGGGAATGAGTATAACGAATACACTCAGTGGAGAATACGCATTATCCAAAACATATTAAACGAGTAACTCATATTCAGACATTCATGTCATGTCACATAATAATAATTGTTTGAACAGTGGGGAGTCAGCCCAAAGGCAACTTATCACGGCCTCAGACCTATTAACGGTCTCTGAACAAGTATATGCATATACACATGCACGGTGGGCGACCCAAGGACAACTTTTATGGTCCCAGACCTATGAACGGTCCCTGGCATACTTTAACTTTCAATTTCACATAAACACTCAGTCGAACAATAAATCACAAGCATAATATATAATGGATAATAAATAATCACGTGCGTATAAAATTCTCCACCTTTACTTTGAAGACTTTTGACTCGACTTTTCAATATAAAATGATAAGGATTTGCAGGAAGTAACTCGCCTTCACCTAGCAGAGAGTATAATTAATTATATTAAATAATTAAAGTTATTAAGATATAAAATACTTAATTTTATTAAAAGATTAAAGTCTTAAAGTTCTTAAGCTTTACGTTTCTATAAAAAAATAAATTATGTGAATATGTTACTTATAATTGAATTTATTTGATATGATTGGATATAATAATTACTTAATTACTCTTCTTTCTAATTTCGTGACTTTGATGTTTATTGGAACATATTAATTTTATTATGTAATCATTAAAGGATTTGGTCTAACTATTAATAATCAAGACAATAGGTTTACTATTTATCTATAAAATATGTACAAAGAATTTAATTTCCCCAAATCGCTGTTTCCTATAGATCTTTCGGCTGCTGATTCTCTCTCTCCTCTCTCTCATTCCATCTGCTTCATCATCTGCTTCATCATCTGCTGCTCTTCTGTCTCTTTCTTTATTTTTTATTTTTTTTTTCTCTTACTTTTATCTCTATTTTTCTTTTATTCATATTCTTCCATATCAAATTATCTCATTAAATAGCTTAATTACTTGTAGAGATGCGAGAACCTCCGTCTAGAGTTCTGATTAAATTTATTTGAAGATGGTCTTCGACTACAGGGTATTGAATTACAGAAGTACAACAACTAATTTTAAATTTGGAGGCCGAACATCAGTTTCAATGAATTTGAAGGATTATATCTGGGTTGATTTTACGAAGTTAAACAGAGATACTACAGGTAATTTATTTCTTATATTTTCTAATTATTGCTAAATTTTGCATTTCTGTTAATATTCATGGAAATTGAGAAATAAAATAATTTGATTTTATGTAGGTTATCATTGGGATTTTGAAGGCTTACCGGTAATTACAGTGGCTGAACTCTTTTTCTCTGGTTGAATTATAGTGTTCCCAAATTCTCTGATGTAGAAGAAGGGGCATAGAAATGATTGTTTAGAAAAAAAAATGATATCGAGAAATATAAATGAGAATTTTCCTCAATTAAATACCTGACTTGGATTTTGGTTTGAATCTTGAATTTCTATGTTTATCTCGAAATGCTTCTTGAATGAAGTGGTAGTTCTTTTCTCCTTGTTTCAAATGTTGAAAGATGGCGTTCGATTAGAAGGTTTGATATGAATGGAGAAGAAAAGGCTTCATTGTTGAATCAAAGAGTGGTTCTCAGAATATTTAGATGGTTCGAATGAATTCAATTGGTTTGATATGAAAGCTTTTTGATAGGAAGAAACTGTTCTGCAGTTGAACTAAATGTGGGATTGAAGAATTCTAATGATGA
Source organism: Perilla frutescens (assembly GCA_026008535.1). Lineage (NCBI taxonomy): Eukaryota > Viridiplantae > Streptophyta > Magnoliopsida > Lamiales > Lamiaceae > Perilla > Perilla frutescens. Next base: position 50,018,943 of record BRKX01000015.1, read on the forward strand.
AATTATTATTATTATTATTATTATTATTATTATTATTATTATTATTATTATTATTATTATTTAGCTTTCAGATTTTAAAATAATTATTGGATTGTAATTTATTTAATTTCATAAGAATTTGTGGATTTTCATATCTTATTCAATGTCTTATTTCATTATGAGTAATTCGATTTAAATTTTAAATTTCTCTGCTGGCGACGCACTTGAAAAGTAAAATATTTAATTTAAAGTAACAACGAGACTAAATTACTAATATAATTAAAGATTTTTAAGAATGGGTAGTTACATTTTGTTCCAACTACACAACTAAACTATTTTGGGGAGTTTCATTCCGTGTGCGATGCACAGTGTAATAAATAAACTATCTTAAACATGGATGGGCCACACATGAAATTTCATGCCGCAATCTATGTGTGACACTCCCTCTGTTCAAAAGCTCGCATTATATAATTTCCTCCAAAGATTTCAATCTAGTCATCTATGGGTGGACCTCTTACACATTGGTTATGCAGTAGAACGGTAGTACAACTTTTCATTGATGAACTTGAACGACAAGGAATTTTTTTTAAGTGGCTGCTAGATACATGTATTTTTAAACTAGTAGCTATAAAAAACTTTTACTAATCTATGTGGCTATTTAAATATTCAATTCTAAAATATGTTTTTTTTTTAATTTTAGGATATAAATTTTAATTAAAATATCTTATTTTCAAAAGTTTTGGTATGAAAATTTTTCTTAGGACATAACAACTTCACACATTTATCTAAAACTAATGTTCCCTTCCTCTCAACATATGTGCATATTTCATCAAAATAATGAACAAAAAAATTCATAAATAGTAAATACAATATATATATATATATATATTATGTGATATATATACATATATAACAATAGAATATCATAACTAATTTATTATTATTTTCATGTATCAGCCATACATCTTACAATGTTATGATTTATAGATGAATATTATTACACGACATGTATTTTAGTTGGTTTTAAAGAAGACACGGGTGCATTTTGAATATTGCACCTCTAAAAAATGAATTGTTGGATTTGTCAAAGTGCAGACGGAGGTGGAAATTGATAACCAGGAATATATGTGATTGGTATTTTAGGAATATAGCATCCCGGTGGTGAAAATTGATAACCTGGAAGATCTATCAGAGGCGGCGGAAGAATATTACATCCATCATCTCCACTAACGCCCTTTAATGTATCTAAAGATGAAACAACGATGATCAATGCCACCATTCGAGAAAGCATTATAAAATTAGTACCAGCCATAAATATGTTTTCACAAAGTGAATCTTAATTGGATAAGTTAGTAGTGTTTCTTTTTATTTCGATCTCAGATATAATAATCTCAAAGCATTTTTATATGTTTGTGAATATGATACAACATAAATCGAATTAAGTGAGCTAATTAGTAATTAAACGTAAATTAAATTGATAGTACGAGAAGGGAATCATTTATGGAAACGTTATATGCATTGATTTTGACATTATTAATTTATGTATTGAATAATGCAATAATTCCAAAGAAAAAAAATCAAAAGAACAAACAATGTAGAGAGAATTGATGTGTACTATAAAAAAAATAGTAATTAGTAACCATTTCATTTATAATAAAAAATTAGATTTTAAAAATAGATATTGCGTATTCAAAGTGTAACACACTAAAATTTACACATTTGGAATTTATTTAAGAATTTTATATAAATAATTGATATTGAAAATTTTTACCCATGATAAAAAAAAAATACGTCAAGATGATCATTTTGATATCAAAATTATCTAAATTGAGTTTATTTGACCTCCATTGGATTTAACTATCTATATACCTATATAAAAATTGTGAATGTTTTCTTAAAAAAACATGATTTGCCTATTATCCATAATCTACACTTAATTTAAGAGTAAAAAGTAATACAATAAATTCAGATAAAATTATTTATAAATATAATATATTATACATATTTCAATAGTTTTGGTATAATTGAACTCTATTATATAAAATTATCCCTAATAATAACAAACTTATTTCTTTCGTTTAAAGGATAAAATATATTTTGATGTAGAAACATATATAATTTATAATTTTTTGGATAAAAATTAAAATATTAATCAAATTGTCAAATTCTATAATGTGCCAAATAACTTTAATAAAATAAGTAATTAATTGACTTTTTTAATATAATTATTCTCCTAATTATAGTAGGGCTCTAAAATTATCTATACAAACTATTGGATTTCGTATCGATAATTTTTATGAGTAATAGTTCAGAAATTCATTCTCATTTTAAAAATTTCATTAGCAATTGCCTTGAAAATCCAATCATAATTGCTAAATGAGAAATCCGTTCTCATTTTACACATTCATCCCCCAGTATAAGGTTTGCTAAATGGTAAAAAAGGTTCATGATTGATCTTATCGTCTTGATCGATAAAAAGGGCATAGGAGCTAACAACAAACTTGATTTTCAATTAATTACAATCAATGGCATAAGGTAGATTACTTAGTTTCATACCTCGTGGATTATTAACTCTATTTCGAAGGAATTATATTTTAAATGTTTTTCAATATATAGACCCAAGTAAAAATTAAGCTATGGGTGAGTTGAAAGTTAGGAGCAATGGGTCAAATTCAACATTAGAAATTAATTGCTACTAATAATTATACAATTAGACTGAAGGAGATACTATGTTATTAATCAAACCAACTCAATATAGTAATTTTTTACAGAGCAAAGAATAAAATAAACACACGAATTATAAATGTGTTTTACTTATACATTCTAATATATTTTGTTCCAACTACACAACTAAACTATTTTGGAGAGTTTCATTCCTTGTGTGACACACAATGTAATAAATAAACTATCTTAAACATGGATGGGCCACACATGAAATTTTATGCCGCAATCTATGTGTGACACTCCCTCTGTTCAAAAGCTTACATTATATAATTTCCTCCAAAGATTTCAATCTAGTCATCCATGGGTTGACCTCTTATACGTTGGTTATGCAGTAGAACGGTAGTATAACTTGTCATTGTTGAACTTGAACAACAAGGAATTTTTTTTAAGTGGTTGCTAGATACCTGTATTTTTAAACTAGTAGCTATAGAAAACTTTTACTAATCTATGTGGCTATTTAAATATTCAATTCTAAAATATGTGTTTTTTTTTAATTTTAGGATATAAATTTTAATTAAAATGTCTTATTTTCATAAGTTTGGTATGAAAATTTTTCTTAGGACATAACAACTTCACACATTTTTCTAAAAGTAATGTTTTCTCCCTCTCAACATATGTGCATATTTCATCAAATTAATGAACAAAAAAATTCATAAATAGTAAATATAATATAATATATATATATATATATATTATGTGATATATATACATATATAACAATAGAATATCATAACTAATTTATTATTATTTTCATGTATCTGCCATACATCTTACAATGTTATGATTTACAGATGAATATTATTACACGACATGTATTTTAGTTGGTTTTAAAGAAGACGCGGGTGCATTTTGAATATTGCACCTCTAAAAAATGAATTGTTGGATTTGTCAAAGTACGTACGGAGGTGGAAATTGATAACCTGGAATATTTGTGATTGGTATTTCAGGAATATAGCATCCCGGTGGTGAAAATTGATCACATGGAAGATCTCATCTCTACTAACGCCCTTTAATGCATCTAAAGATGAAACAAGGATGATCAATGTCACCATTCCAGAAAGCATTATAAAATTAGTACGAGCCATATATATGTTTTCACAAAGTGAATTTTAATTGGATAAGTTAGTAGTGTTTCTTTTTATTTCGATCTCAGATATAATAATCTCAAAGCATTTTTATATGTTTGTAAATATGATACAACATAAATCGAATTTAGTGAGCTAATCATAATTAAACGTAAATTAAATTGATAGTACGAGAAGGGAATCATAAAAGTTATATGCATTGATTTTGACATTATTAATTTCTGGTTTGATAATGCAATAATTCCAAAGAAAAAAAAAATCAAGAGAACAAACAATGTAGAGACAATTGATGTGTACTATAAAAAAAAAGTAATTAATAGCCATTTCATTTATAATAAAAAATTATATTTTAAAAATAGATATTGCGTATTCAAAGTGTAACACACTAAAATATATACATTTGGAATTTATTTAAGAATTTTATATAAATAATTGATATTGAAAAAATTTACCCGTGATAAAAAAAAATACGTCAAGATGATCATTTTGATATCAAAATTATCTAAATTGAGTTTATTTGACCTCCATTGGATTTAACTATCTATATACCTATATAAAAATTGTGGATGTTTTCTTAAAAAAACATGATTTGCCTATTATCCATAATCTACACTTAATTTAAGAGTAAAAAGTTATACAATAAATTGAGATAAAATTATTTATAAATAAATATTTGTAAATATAATATATTATACCTATTTCAATAGTTTTGGTATAATTGAACTCTATTATATAAAATTATCCGTAATAATAACAAACTTATTTCTTTCGTTAAAGGATAAAATATATTTCGATGTAGAAACATATATAATTTATAATTTTTTGGAGAAAATTTAAAATATTAATCAAATTGTCAAATTCTATAATGTGCCAAATAACTTAAATAAAATAAGTAATTAATTGACTTTTTTAATATAATTCTTCTCCTAATTATAATAGGACTCTAAAATTATCTATACAAACTATAGGATTTCGTATAGATAATTTTTATGAGTAATAGTTCAGAAATCCATTCTCATTTTAAAAATTTCATTAGCAATTGGCTTGAATATCCAATCATAATTGCTAAATGAGAAATTTGTTCTCATTTTACACATTCATCCCCCCAGTATAAGGTTTGCTAAATGGTAAAAAAGATTCATGATTGATCTTATCGTCTTGATCGATAAAAAGGTAATAAGAGCTAACAACAAACTTGATTTTCAATTGATTACAATCAGTGGCATAAGGTAGATTACTTAGTTTCGTACCTCGTGGATTATTAACTCTATTTCTAAGGAATTATATTTCAAATTTTTTTCAATATATAGACCCAAGTAAAAATTAAGCTATGGGGTGAGTTGAAAGTGAGGAGCAATGGGTCAAATTCAACATTAGAAATTAATTGCTACTAATAATTATACAATTAGACTGAAGGAGATACTATGTTATTAATCAAACCAACTCAATATAGTAATTTTTTACAGAGTAAAGAATAAAATAAACACACGAATTATAAATGTGTTTTACTTATACATACTAATATATTTTGTTCCAACTACACAACTAAACTATTTTGGGGACTTTCATTCCGTGTGTGATGCACAGTGTAATAAATAAACTATCTTAAACATGGATGGGCCACACATGAAATTTCTAGCCGCAATCTATGTGTGACACTCCCTCTGTTCAAAAGCTCACATTATAGAAAATCGTAATGTGAATATAATAAACCCTACTTGGGAATATGAACCCTAATGAGAATGCCATAAATCCTAATTGGAATGTCATAAATCCTAATTGAGAACAATGAACCCTAATGGGAATGTCATAAACTCTAATGGAGAATATAAACCCTAATGATAATGGGACATCAAATTTAACGTTATTCTTCTACCACTACAAAAAAATCATGTTTTAGTCGCAGTAATTTTTGTCACTATATGTCTTTGTATCGTCACTAAAAGTTCTCAGTGACAAGTTATTAGGTCGTGACTGTAAATAGTGTCGCTAAAAGTTTAGTGACGATATTTCATTGGTCGTCACTATAAATAAAATTTTTAGTCACATGTGAATTTTGTGGCTATAATTTATTTTATAGTCATGAATATTTTGTTGTCACTGAAACCTAAACTTATAGTCATGATTATTTTATGTCACTAATAATTGTGATATAGTCATACATGATTGTTGTCACTAAATCTTATACTTTTATTGACAAATAGTTCTTGTAGCTATAATTATATGTTTTAGTGGAAAAATAATATTTGTAACTATAAGGGCCCGTTTGGTTGGCAGGAAAGTAAAGTTATTTAGGAATATGATTTCTAGGAATGTTATTCTGAGGAAAATGATTACCAGCAGATTATTTATACTGTGTTTGGAAAATTCCAAGTAAACTGTCAGGAATCTTATTCCAGCATTTGGTTCAAATTAATCATCTAAGGAATGTAATAATTAAATTATTAGTTTTATAATCTTACAATATTTCTTACCCTTTCATATTATCAACAATCTTTATAATATTTTAGGAAATTACTTCTATGCTTTATAATTCCACGTACAATCTAATTTAGTTATACTAATATAACTTAATAATTATGAAAATATATAATAATGAAAATAAAAACTCAAAGTAATGGATTAGCAAAAAAATCCGATTCATTTCATTAAAATATGAACAATCCATATATCTAAATCAATATAGAAAAATGAAACATGCAAAACGTGTATATAAAGTGAATTAGAAAAATTTAAATTACAAATAATCAAAAACTAATTTTCAGTCCACTTCCACTTTCACCATCCCAATTTCCACCTCTTTTCAACTCAGCCATAGATTATACTAATTTCGCATCTTCTTCAGTAGTCCACACATGATTAGCTCCTTTACCACGACGAGCCATCTAGATTAAATAAATATTATTAATATTAATAAAGAACTATTAAATGAGGAAAAGCTAAATAATGTACCACAGATCATCATAATTTTTTTAAAATAAATTCTATAAACAAAAGAAACACATACAACTCAATTTGATCATGACATGACAACTGTATTATACCATCCATTAGGACACGAGATATTCCACCAAGAATTGATATATGATTCCAATTGTGCCTTTACCATAAACATAGATATATAGATACAATATCCGGCAACATATCAATGTGTGTTTCTGTGAGATAGCAAGTGCGTGTTTTGTGTGTGCCATATTAAACTACAAGCTACGCATAAAGCAAACGTGAACTGTTTGTATAAGAAAGTGTTATGATCTGTTTAATAATATAGTTAACATAATATATACATGAATTACTGGAGGTTTGAGTGTTACATTAACTCGTATTAAGTATTTTTAGTGTGTATTAAGAATTATTAAGTATTAACGAGAATAAATTTCATCTGTTAAAAAAAAAACTTATTGCAAGATAAGGCTGAAAATCTTTAGAATGTCTTTCATAATAACATTTTTGGGTGTGAAAATAATGGTAAAAAGGGGCGGCACCTGAACATAAATTTATGCACAAGCAATTAATCAAACAGGTGATGGGGATAATTTTACAAATTTTACAATTTCGTTTGACATCAATCTTCTTCATCCAATTTCGTTTTGTAGCCATATTGAAATTCTGAGAAATTTTAATAAGACAAGAAACACTATATTAATGTAATCAATTAACTAATTAACACATAAAACATACATTTACGCATAGACATATTGCAAAAAAAAATAATTTAAGTTTTAAGAAAACTGTTTGCAGACATTAATATTCAAGAATAAATTTTTACGTTTGGAGATGAAGGAGTAAAATAATTAACCTGTTATCACCCAAAAGTTGTCAACAATTTTTCAGAAGCAACTAGTTCATCTGTCGTCGTCGTCGTCGTCTGTTGTCAACATGAAGCAATTCTTTTCTAACCCTAGATTTTCTTTCTCAAAGCCTGTGTTATGTGTCTTTTTGTAGACTGCAAGGCTTGATCCCTTTTATTTATTATTTAGCGTGTGAAATTAAAATCCAGAGAAAAAGAATACCTACTCCTAGTAAGGAATAAGAATCCCGGAAAATTGAACTACTTTCCTTCAATTTTGAATTCTTTTTACTTTCCTTGATTAAATAAAATTAAACCAAACATGAGAATTTAAAAACAAGGAATCATATTACTTTTCAGAGCCACATTCCCGGTTAACCAAACGGGCCCTAAGTTATAGAGTTGTCACTATCATATTATCACTAATTTTAATTTATTTCATCACTATTATTATGTCACTAATCATACGTTGTTGCCATGGCTATCATGTTGTCACTAATTATAATATTTATCATCACTATTATCATGTCACGTTTCCATGGCTATCATATTGTCACTAATTATAATTTTTATCATCACTATTATCATGTCACTAAATAAATTCCATTGTCACTATAATTAATCCGTCATTTCTTTTTAACGACTTTTAGTTATTTATATTATATTATATTATAAATCTAAATATACAAAATATATCCGCTCACATGATCCCAAACCCTGTTCCTTAACAATTGTTATTCTGACCACCGCTCCCACAACACGATACTATTGCGCCGATCAACACTGCTATTGAGGTGCCTCATCTCGAATTTTGTTGTACGTTGGGGGAGATTCACAGATACTAGTTGTTGCTGTTGGCCGACCCAGAAGTTGCCATCCACTGTCATCGAGTTCTTGCTGGCCAATTCACAGAGAATTCAGGTTTCATGTTTTAAGCTTGTATTTTCTAACTTAAAATATGTGTAAATTGGATACATTTAATAATGGTTTCATTGTTGTGATGAATTATTTTATACATTACAAAGGTATACTTTTGTTGCTAAAGTGTTCAACAGAATGTCTGAACCACTATTATATATGAGCTCAATGCATAATTCATGAAAGGTTTGAATTCATCTCTAAAGTATTTGATAGAATGTCTAAATGGCTAATATTAGCTCATTGTATATAATTCACGGAAGTTTTAAATAGTGTAAAAATTTTGGACCAACATAAGTAAATAGTGTAATTTGTGGTTATTGTTTCATAATAAGTCTTCTCGTGTTTTTTTTTTAATTTCTCTTAAAAAATACTCACCAAAACTCTCTTGTTCTCACTTTTGCTACACACTTCTTCCACATCTTCATCAGTAGAATTGAGCTCTATTTATAAATGAATTGAGCTGCAAAAAGTCTTCTTCTCCTATAGCATACTTTGCAGCCGCAATTGTAGATGTAAATCAGTAAGGAACTAACAGCTGCAAGATTTTGCATTGTACAAGTCTTATTAAATTTTGAGACTCTGTCTGATAACTTAATAACAAATGAATTGTTCTTTATTTTAGAATGTTTACCATGATACTTCTTACTTTTATATGACTATAATAAATTTTCTTTTTACCTGTACATTCAATATAAATGTGTAGGATTTTAAATGGATAAAACTTGAATGATGCTTGAGGATAGGACACTCCCTCAATATAAAAATGGGGTCCAACAATTCTTGGATTTTGCCTATTCTTCAAAAGAACAATGGAAAAAGATTAGGTGTCCTTGCACAAGGTGCAATAATGTTTACTTCCACACTAGAGATGATGTTGAGGCTGATTTATTTCAGTACGGTATTCTTAAAGAGTATGTTATATGGATGCTTCATGGTGAAGAACTCAACAATTCTGATAATGAAGAGTATGGTTCTGATGATAAAGGATTGGGTAATGAAAATAACGTGGATGGAGTAACGAATAATGATATTCGAGGAGATCAACAAAATTATGTTGACACACAAAGTATGCTAGAAGATTGTTATGCAGCAACGAGGATAAATGCAAGTGCAGGGGAGTCTGCAAATAATGAAAATTCAATGCCGAAGTGGGAATCTGAAAGGTTTATGAGATTATTGAGAGACGCGGATAAAGAATTATATCCTGGTTGTAAGAGTTTCACTAAATTGTCATTTATCGTGACATTGATGCATATAAAGATTATGAGTAGATGGAGTAACAAATCTTTTTCCATGTTGCTCGAGGTGTTAAAAAAAGGCACTACCTAATGGCGAGGTACTCCCTGACTCATATTATGAGGCTAAAAAGATAATCCAAGACCTTGGTTTGGATTATGAGAAGGTGCACGCTTGTGTTAATGATTGTGTGTTATTTAGAAAAAATCATGAAAAAGATGAAGAGTGCCCAAATTGTTCAGCACCTCGATATAAATTTGTGGAGGTTGATAAGGATTCAAATGGTGGAAAAAAACGTAAAAAGATTCCTCAAAAAATTTTACGTTATTTTCCATTAAAGCCCAGATTGCATGTAGAAGTTATTTATGTTTAAAAAGACTGCACAAGATATGAGATGGCACAAGGAAAAACGTAAAAATGATGGAGTGTTGAGGCATCCGGCCGATGGTGAAGAATGGAAGGAATTTGACAAAAAACATGAATTATTTGGACAAGATCCTCGCAATGTTAGACTTGACTTAGCAAGTGATGGTTTTAATCCCTTCTCAAATATGAACTTAAGTCATAGCACATGTCCGTGATACTTTTGCCATATAATCTCCCACCTTGGAAGTGTTTGAAAGCTCCTTTTTTTATTTTATCAATGCTTATTCCTGGGCCAAAATCTCCTGGAAATGACATTGATGTTTTCTTGGAACCATTAATTGATGAATTAAAGGAGTTGTGGGATCATGGTATTGAAACATATGATGCCTCAACTAATACTACTTTTAACTTGCATGCAGCAGTTTTATGGACAATAAATGACTTTCCAGCTTATGGAATCCTATCAAGATGGAGTACAAAAGGATATCTTGCATGTCCCGTGTATAATAAAGATACATGTAGTCATTGGCTCTCAAATGGAAGGAAGATGTGCTATAAAGATACATGTAGTCATTGGCTCTCATTGACTCTTGTTATTCAATAACATTCGTTATCTTTGTAGTGAGCATAAAGAGGAGCTAAGAAAAAACGGTTGCACTAATGTGGAAAAGAAGCATGATGATTCATTTGCAAAATGGTTTGAACAACGAGTAAGTTTTTTTTTACTAATTTTCTAAATATAATTATTTGCTATATTCTTAAATTTGATTTTTTTAATAGATCACATTGACATCAACTGAAGAAAATCATGAAGATCTCATGAACTTAGCATATGGCCCAGATAAATGAGTAACTCATTATCAGGGTTGCATAGTTAATGGATTACGCTTTCATACAAAGTGTCATGATATCAATAAGAGAACTCAAAATTATGGTGTGGTTGTGAAAGTTGATGAGGTATCTGGATCATAAGACTACTATGGTGTGTTGGTAGATATAGTTAAATTGAATTATTTTGGTGACCATCAAGTGACATTGTTCAAGTATGATTGGTATGAAGGTAAATCAGTGCAAAAGGACAAATTCCAATGTATGAGTGTAAAGCTAGCAAAGCCATGGAAGACTAGTGAACCATATGTGTTGGCAACTCAGGTAGAACAAGTGTTTTATGTTAATGATATCAAATTAGGCTACGATTAGAAAGTTGTTATTCAAGGACAAGCTCGGAGTTTATGGAATGTGGTTGAGAATAAAGATGATGAATGCATGATGGCTGATGAGTTTTTTCAACAAAATGAATCACACTTTACAGTAGATACGAATCAACTCCCTGATAATTTTGGCGAATGGTGTAGAAATGATATCACGGCATTGACTGTCTCTCGTACTATTGAAGAACATGTTGACATATCATTAGATAATGGACACGAAGAGCAAGATGATGATGATGATGATATAGAAGAAGACAATACAAATGAAAGTGAAGATGATCTTGATTTATATTGATTTCTTACATTGACAGAGTTTAGGTAATATATCAATTGTTTCTTCTTTTACTATTTTTTTAAGAAGTCAGTTCTGGTATAGAAATGTGGGACTGATGAAGTGTTGGTTTATTGTTACTTGATTCTTTAGATATGCTATTTTGGGGGGAGATGTTGGTTTAGTGATATATGGTTGTATTTTTGCAACAATTAGAAATGTTTACGATATTTTTACATATAAGTCTTTGGCTTAATTGCTCCTTTCATATAAATACGTTGGATTAATTACTCATTTCATATAGTAGTTCTCATATCTCAATTTTTTTCTTCTTATTTAATTCGTGTGGCAGACTTCATAACTCGAAGTTGGGGAAATTTTATTCTTTCTCAATTGATCTTCATATTTTGTGCTTCCATTGTGTTATATTTTGTGAAGAGATGTTGTGTTAAACAAATAAAAATTAGTTTTTTATGCTTTCTGATGTTTTTGCCCCCTCCCCCTTCAAAAGATAAATGTAACATAAAGCTAAATTGTAGGGATATTAAGATTTTTGATAAAGTAGTCTGCTTAAGTTGATTTCTCTCTTTTTTTTTTACAAGTGCTTAAGTTGATTTCTGATTTTCCATGATTCCTAGAGTTGCTCGTATATCATATACATATATTTATGTTTTAAAGAAATACTCAAAATGTTTAAGGACTTACTTTTATTAACTTCTTTGCAGGAAATGCGCCTTTGGTTGTAGCAAAAGGTGGATTTTCAAGACTATTTCCTGATTTCCTGATTCTAGTTTAAAGCCTACGATTTCGCAGCCTGCTTCCTGAAATTAATGTAGTTATCTGATTTTTTGGTGTACGCAAATGCATCTTATGTTAGTGGAGTCATAATCAGCATTGAGGTGAGCTGCATCATATTCTTCATTTTGTGCTATATATATCAAATACAATATATATATAATACACGCACATATACAGCCCCAATACATGTTTCACTTTCTATTACGTATGTTTGATGGATTTTAATCACCTAATATTGTTTCTAGGAAAAAAAACATTGTGTTCGTGTAATATGGAGTTATAGCAAAGAATTTCCAAAACTACCCTATTATGTGTGTAATGATAAAGTGGACTTCAAATTATGTTGAACAATATTGTCACATGGCATCATTTCTAATCCCTGTCTTATAGGATGCTGTCTAGCTACGAACCAAGATTTAGGTGTGATAGATGTGGTTTTGGATACTTTAAGCAAAGCTGGATTCACCAAGAAGGTTATGATTAGATACAGTGACAGTGTCATGCTGTTGAGCTTCATCATTAACTATGAGCTTGTTTACTTGGTTGATGAAGACATTCGTGATATTTTAAACTCGACCATTTTGGAGATAAAAAATTTGCTAACTCTATGGTTGTATCGAAAAAGTCCCTGTTTCTTACTAAGAAGGCCTTCCTATTTATTGAAACAATTGTGGTTCCAAAACTACAGGTCTTTATTCTTTTTGTTTATGTGCAGTTCTTCATAAACAAGTTTATTTACTAGTGATGATATTTCTTATCACTAATAATTTTTTTATGGCTTTCTGACAATATATTATTGTCACTAAATTCTTGAATTTTTTGTGACAATCTTAAGTTGTTAGTAAAAAAAATATTAAAGAATTAGTGATGATACAAATCTTTGTCACTATTTATCATTGCATTAGTGACAACAATTATTTCTCGTGAACGACAATATTTGGCACCAATAATTTAGTGACGATAAATAATGACAACATTTAAAATTGTCACAAATACTAATTTTCTGTGATAACAGAATTTATCGTCACAATATGAGTGTTTTTAGTCACAACAATATGGTCGTCACTGACTTTGGCGTCACTAAAACTAGTTTTTCTTGTAGTGTACGACTGCATCAGATAATAAATTGCTTAATTAGTTATTAGATAATACTTTCTTTATGTAACCAATTTGGCAACTTCTATTTGAAATAACATGAAAATTAGAATGAAAAAATCGAGGAAGTATTCGAATCTAAAACAAGACTGTGTACTTTTAATAAAAATATCGTGGCACAATAATGAATAGAAAATGTCACGTGTATTGAACTCAATGTTGTGCGTTTTTTATAGAAATATCGTGCTGCCATCATTGAACGGAAACGAGTTGGATAATACTTAACCATCAAGGGAACGTGTTTCTGTATCAAATACAGTAGTGTGCGGTGTGTCATTTAAATAAATAACAATATCCCTGATTTTAATAATATCATTGAGTCACTAACGCTACTACTATTTAACATCAAATAGTGCATCATCGTTTGAAGTGGCACAAATAAATATAATGTATTCACCTAAAAATTGGGAGAAATATGATGAGAATAAATATTGTAACCAGTTAAAAAAAATTATTGTATTAATGTTAATTAAGTAATAATATTAAGAGGAAAATAATAATATAGTTAATGAAAAACGGTTGGCCAAAAAAAGATCAGAAATACAAATAAAATAAATGAACACGAAATCACGTGTAAACTAAACAAGAGAAAACTAATAAAATAAAATAAAATGAAAAGAAAAACACTAGTTAGAAGACAATATTGTCTTTTAATTTGGCGATATAGTGTAGATTCCAACTAACCATGGTTAGCAAATTGTTTTTTAGCAATATTTTTCCCTTTCAATGAGGCCAGGAACACGTGTCGCTCATAGGAGTGAGTCGGGCCGTGCCCATTTGCACCGCATCGAATCTTCCCAAGCAATGAACACTGGACCAGTCCTAATTGAATATTAGTAAATAAAAGCCCACATAAATTCTAATTGCGGGCCAACTCCTATTCCAGTCAGCCCGATGACACTAGGTTCGTTAGATAGGGGGTGGGTTAGACAGGTAAGTTCCCCACTTTTGTTCTTGCTATGAAAGTAAAACATCCAGACCAAGTTCGCAACTGGACTTTGCCTCTTACTCAAATTTTATTCGATAAAAGGCTCAGGAAAACTCTTTATTATATTTTAAGTTCATTTTTCTGATTCACCACCTTGTTTTTTTAAGCAAGTATATTTGCTTACGGGTCATGTTTGATTACTTGTTAGTATTAATTTGCCGGTTACTTTTGCATTTAATTTATCTTTTGTTCAACTTTGTCATATGTATATCCTTTTTGTTTTATTTTTTGGGCTGTTTGCGGTAGATTAATGGTTCAAATTTTATGTTGTTCTAGTGGTTGGCGACCATGCGGTTATCTGTTGTCATTTCTTATAAAAGCTCAATTTGGACAAGGTTGAAGATATTTTAGTAATTGATCTTGTTCACTTTCACAATTTATACAAAGTTGAAGATAGTTTAGGAGTTGATCTTGTTCACTTTCACTAACTCATTGCCGATTAATGTCAAATTTCATTACATATAAAAACGACAACACTTTTTTTAACAAATGATAATGAAGTAGAAGGAAAATCATAGCTAATTATCAAACAACTACAAATGCTTAACAACTAGGGGTGTTGCAGAAAAAGTTGAAGGGGAGAGGCGGTGATGAACAATTGGTGGAGAGTATTTTGAAGGCGGCGATGGCATTGGCGGCCTCCGTATAATGCACTCCATCCCAACTTATGCGCCTCTGTGCTTGGGGGCACACACTCTGACATTCGATTACAGGATCAATATTGTAAGGAGGACCCCCGTAGCCGCAGCACGCCATTAATGGATGCTCAAAGCCTGTAAGATTAAGTCATATCAACATATATATTGATTTTAAATTTTACAAGGACTCAGATTTGCAGACTCACCATATGATGAAGAGGAGGTGATGATGTCATATTTTATGGAGTAGACATCCACATACACAATCGTGGAGTTTTCCATCTCAATGCGCATCTGTTGACAAAGGACATCCAACTCCAAATTGAACTGTTTGATTAGTTCATTCATCTCTGAGATACATCCATACTTGTCCAAGCGTTTGGAGCCATTTCTAGTGGCTAGTTCCTGAGGTAAACACCCAAGTGGTCCAACGCCGTGCACCCAAAAATTCTTCCCACCCAGATGATAAATGTCCTAAAACAGATAGATCATTAATTGTAAATTGACTTTAATTACTCAGTTTTCAAAACACACACACACATACCTGAATAGCACTTCTTATTCTTGAGATGGCAAAGGGAATGAGCCCTTTAACAAAACTGTCGTATGTGCGATGCTTGTATCCATAGGTTAGATCGTTCTGCCCCATGTCAATTGTGTTGTGGTATCGCCTAGCTGGGGTTTACACCACTTGTTTTCCTACCCCTTGCGGTTCCTAAACACTTGGTACTCAAGTAGCTTGAACCAAGATCTATAATAGTTTACAAGCAAAGATAACAACAGTAACTAGACTAGGTTTTTCTTCAGGCGGCTGCAATGGTGACGGCCTCAGAGGTGAAGGTCAAGGGACCTTCAAGATTCTTCACAGGCTCAGGGATCCCCAAATCTGTAGAGCAAACAAGTGAACAAATTAGTAAACCTAGCAGAATCAGTACAAAGAGAAATAGGGAAAAACAGGAAGCAATCGAGAGTGGGAAAAGGTGGCCCAAGGCACGGCAGCTCAGATTTTCCCACTGGGATCTGCAGTAGTCCTCTCCGGCGACCGGAGAAATAGTCCAGGGAAGGGGAAGAGGAAGCGGGGTGGCTAGGGTTCAAGGGGGCAGGTGGTTTCAGCCTCTCTTTCTGACAACACACTCCTCCCAAACACTCAGCGGCCAAAGGCCAAACAGGAGCCGATGGACAGAACTCCGGCCAGAGAAACCGTGGGAGCGAGGTGAGAAGATCCAAAAAGAGAGAGAGAGTATATTAGATTAGATTCAGAGATCGACTATTTCGGGATCTGCAGTAGTCCTCTCCGGCGACCGGAGAAATAGTCCAGGGAAGGGGAAGAGGAAGCGGGGTGGCTAGGGTTCAAGGGGGTAGGCGGTTTCAGCCTCTCTTTCTGACAACACACTCCTCCCAAACACTCAGCGGCCAAAGGCCAAACAGGAGCCGATGGACAGAACTCCGGCCAGAGAAACCGTGGGAGCGAGGTGAGAAGATCCAAAAAGAGAGAGAGTATATTAGATTAGATTCAGAGATCGACTATTTCGAGGGTGAGGGAGAATAGAGATATTATAGATGCTTTAGAGCATAGGGAAATGCCAACTGCCTTAATGCAGTTTAGATTAGGAAGTTGGATCGTTATTAGGGTTTAGGATTTGGGGCTGGGCCGGGTAGATAGGTAATTTTTGTAATTGGGCCAGAAAAGGGACAAATGGGCCAACACCCAACAAATTGTGTACAGGGCATTGTTGAAATCATCTTCTCCGAGAAGATTTTGGTGACCTGCATGCGGATTCATATTCAAAAATATTTTTTTTTCCAAGTTATAAAGAATATAAAACTGAAAATGCATGGAAAGTAGTTTTAATTATAACAACCTGGGTTAGTATTTCTTAAATAACAGGTGATAATTAATTATGAATTTATGATGTGTTTCTTGAATTTAATTCACTCAAATTAATGTTGCTTTGTCAATGACAAAACAACATACCTATAAACTCTGCTATATAACAACTGGATTTGACTTCTCGTTATATCGCAAAAGAGTTGTAATAATATTCTTAGGAATCGAATTACATATACATATATAATCTCAATATTAATAGTAAACTCAGTTTTTGTGCCTACGGTAAAATTCATGGAATGACATTTACTGTGTGTGTAAGTATATTTTGTCAAATTGAATTCATTTACTTGAATTTTTGGGAATATTCCAATTCAGAGTTTAAACCACACACACATCAACAAAACAGAGACAGACCTACATAATCAACAGACTTCCTACTCCCTCTCTAAAGTCTAAACCATCAAATTAAATAATCTTCCTCCTCACTATATATGCGTTTTTCTTGGATACAGCATAGCTAAAAAAGGATATATATGTATATATAGATGCCGAATTTATATCTCAAAAATTTAATGAAATAAGAAGAATTCACTTATTCTACTAATTCTTACTTCATCATCTACCACTGTCCCCAACAAGCTGACCTCCATCTATATAGCAAACTTAGATATGCATACAACACTCTCGTAGAAATACATAGTTCGTTATGAACAAAACAATTTAACTTCCATTTTCAGTTCATATTCTTAAATATATAGTATGTATGCATGTGTGTACCTCTGGAGCAGAGCTTGATGGATCGATTTCGGAAGCGGATGAATTCAAGAATTTGCACGTTCAAAGGGAACGGGTAGGCAGTTGCACTGGCAATGCCCGACCCAGACAAGGCGAAATTCACGCCGTTCGAAAAGTTACGATCTACTGCCCCTGTGAATGGAGTGAGATACTTGGTATCCAGGCTTTCACCTGTGAACATCAAGTTAACAATTCTAATCAGTAAACAAAAATTACAAATTATTTTAAAATTACAGACATTAAAAAACAAAAAATGCCATTTTTTTAACTTTAAAATACTTACAGAGAAAATCAATGATCAAGCGGCCATCACAAAACCGGCCTGTAGGCTCTTGGAAGAACGTGCGTCCGTCGGGATACACGAACGGCCCTCCCAGGAGAGCAGCACCACCACCCGTGTCAGAATTCGAGTCACCGAAATTAAATATGACGGGTGGCTTGCTGCATTGGGCAGCTACGAGGCTTATTTGAAAGAAAGTGAACATGAAAACTGGGAAAGCCATTTTGTAAGTGTACGAGAGAGAGAGAGAGAGAGAGGGGGGGGGGGAGTGATCAGAGAGTGTGTTTACCATTGTTGCTAGTTGCTACTTTATATAGTGTTCACAGATGAACACTGTTCATGAACTCTATTAAAAAAATGATGCAGACCTGAAATTGGAATTTGCTCATACCGAATATTAATAAAGTTGAAACCATCCATATCTTTTTCTCTCATATATAAACGAACATTTAGTTATGAGATATTCCACCCATCAATATGTTACCCCAATAGAGTGAATGCACCTAATTTTAATTAAAATATCTGATCTTGTTAAAGAAACTACAAAAATTCTTTTGGAAAATCTTTAGCGTCCGAATCATTTTTATGCAATTTCTAAGATATATCCAAAAATTATATGAACAATATTATATAAATTAATAAAATAATTGTAGGGATCTATATAACTTAGTACATATGTGACTACATTGTATGTATACCCTGTTGGGTAAAATTTTGATCTATCTTACTAATATACATACATATATATATAAGCAGCTTTATCTAGCTAAGAGCATATTAGAGTAACAAAAGTTGAGTAAATATATATGGGAAAATGGCAGCTTCACCCCTCAGAAATTCAAATTCAACTCTTCCATCCATGCCGTCAAGAAGCCCGGACCATATCCCCTTTACTGGTGGAAGCTGCACGACGAACGCGTTCACAATCGATAGCCGATGCCACTACCATGCGGAGAGACAAGTACCTTCACATCAAAATCAAGAACATGCAATTTCTTCACCAACCAGTTTTTACAGATTAACCTTCCTCAACAGTTAAAATCACATTCACATTTCACTGCCAACTTCTTTCAATAGAGAGAATTTGACATCTAGAATGAGTCAATTATATTCAGCTACTAAGATGTCACTGATGAAATATAAATAGAAGATCATGATTTGTAAAATATTGCATCATTAGGCGCGTATTTTCAAGTTAATGTTTAGATTTCATCAGCCAAATATATCTACATATCCCAAACTATAGACTTTACTAAAAAACATTGCATACGATAGATAATCTATAAAAAAATTCCTGAACTGTGAATTTCTTATGTAAAAATGCTTGTTTAAATTTCTGCCAATGGACTCGTAGAGAATGTGCTCCAAAATATTAGCACTTTTTGAGTTTTTCCATGGAAGCCAATTGATTTTTCATTTCTTCTTCCATGAATTCGATCAATTTTGTTTGAAAATGTGTTTTTTACATGACTATAATTGATGTTATGTATAAGCAATTACGGATGGAAATTTAGATGGGAGGTATTTGATGTACATTATGGATAGAATGAGGCATTTTTTAAACAAAGTCTATAGTTTAGGGTATAGCTATATATTTGGCCTATTTCATCAGTCATGAACAAGAACAATGTTTGACTAGAAATGAAGGACTCTCACACCGAAGATTCAGGAGAGACGTTAGCCAGTTTCTTCTGCTCATCCAACCACCTGTTCTCAGTTTACACGACAAAGGCAAGGATTAATTCATCAACTTTCCGATCAACACAAGATGATAAGTAACAGCAGGGAATCATGATCAGCACAGGAAAAATGTAGAGAACACACAGCTTTTCTTACTCATTCACACAGTTAGAGGCAACTTACTTGATCCAATCAGCAGTAATAACAGGAGCAAGCCGCCATAGCCTCTTCCTCTTGGCATTGATCTCCTTCGTCTCTTCCTTCTTTTTCAAACTCAATCTTAGGTGTACTTCCGTCAGTCATGAATGGGACAACCAGAACTCCCCTTTCAAGGAGATTATCGGAGAAAGGCACATTGAGTTTGAATGAATCTTCAATTAAACTTGCTGGACCAGCTACAATAACAAGGCGAGGACGTCCCCTGAAAGTGCTAAGAGGAAGAATTCTCTTCTCGTCTAAGAGATTTTCCTCTCTTGAAAGCCTAGCAACCTGAGCATTTTTAGCATTATTCTCTCCATAATATAAAAATGCAAAAATGGAGACCACTCCTAAATCAATGCCTAGACCCTTGATGATTTGCGGAACATCAGCTGCTCTTGATAGATTCAGCAGGGCACCAATATGCTGACTGGTGGCTATCAATCCTCCAAGGGATCTACTACCGATAAATGCAAGGTAGAAGAACATTTGAGCTGAGTGAAATGGGAAAGAACTTCACTTCGTATTTTGGCCGTGGAACCGGACAACAAATGAAATGATTATGATCACAATGTGGCATCACTTGTTACCAGAAGATGAGAGCATAAGCAATAGAAAGAAAAGAACTCAATTGATATATATATATATATATACATTATTAATGCATTCTAATACACATTTGATTTCTCAGTAGGAAAAGGCGAGAGAATGTTTTTAGCATTGTGTATTTTCATATACTGTGCAATCAATCAAAGGGATGGATCAAATCCAAGAAAAAAGTCTGATGAATGGACTCTTACGTTCTGAAACTACAATGTGCGATAAATGTGGTGATAAAGTGAAACGCATTATTTATTGATGCATCTAATTTCTTACGTTTGAGAGATCATAGGCATTTTAAGATGACAGAGAAAATACACATTGTTTATGATCAAAGCGTATACTGAGTGGAAATGTATAATGACATCACGAAATTGAATAATGGCTTCAAATACAATTACGCACAAGAGGAAAAGATGAAATTACACATTAAAAACTTCAACTAATAATTACTAGGGTTCATTACAATTTAATTTACAACATTTGTACATTTAACATAAATGATCCAATATTTTAATAATTACAAGTTTATTCCCAATAAACTTGTACATTTTAGCATAAATGACAATGTTTTAACAATTACAAACAATTTTCAATGTTTGGACACTTAACATAATTGACTAAATTACGATCAATTTTTTTGGAAAAAAAGTCCCTCAATTATACAAGTTGCCTAACTCGTTCGAGAGTAAACGTGTCTGAAAATGCTGGATATTTTTGTTATAACATCCACATGTTTAGATTTAAATTGCAATTAAAATGTACTAAAGTATATGATGCAGAACTCAATTTCGGCAAAAATGACTAACTACTGATTAAGACCATTCATTAAATACAATAAGTTTCTACTAATAAGTCATAAAGTGATACTCATATGCATCATAACATCAACACAAAACGTCTTTCAAATGAAGATTTCCAGCTACAATTTGAAACTAATATATACATAAATATGTGATTTTTATCCAGCAATCCAACCAAACAACTTTTAATTGGTGGAAAAAAGAAGGGGACCTGATCTCCAACAAAGAGGGCCGGCTGGAGGTGGAGCACGTGACAGTGGAGGAGGATTGCCAACCTTTCCGGGCATCGTATTGAGTAGTTGACTGGCGCGACGGCGAAACTGTAACAGTAGCGGGAAAATAAGGTGGGAAAACTGCAATTGGGGCAGCATAGCACCGCTGGGAAATAGGAGAGAGAGCGTATCTTTCTCATAAGAACCAATAGCGAACCCACATGTATCTTTTTTGTTTGTTATTTCACATTCTATGAAATCGTGTTGCAAAGCATAAAACTTTATTATTTTGATCCCAGGTCATTAGGGTAAACTACATCTAGAACAGTTGATTCCCTTGATTAAGATTCTGTATACCTATAATACACGATACAAGAATCCAAGAAATTTAGAGCGAAGAAACTAGTGAACATATTACCAGTAGACAGTAGTTATTTGTTATTAGTAATTAATTATCTGGATTTATTGCAAGTTGCAACTAGATAGATAATCACCATCTCTTCCTTTTCCTCACATTGTATCTCGCGGTGTAAAAGGGCATTTACTACATTGAAATTAATATTCACATTCTTTCGGCAATATTCAATGAAATCAATACTCATGCCTGTCTCCTTTTCCATCTTTTGTTTAATTGAAACTTGAAAATTTCTCCCATGACTCATTTCCCCCTATTTTATATTCCGTCATTTCCTATTGGTATAATCACAAAAAAGGATGTCTCAATTTGACAACAGAACCAATGTATATATAGGCTCAGTCCAACTACAGAAGATGGAACTCGTGAAATGCAATTAAAAAGATCCTGATACACAGAAGGAACATGTCCATCAGAGAAAAATGACAAAAAAAACATCAAGAAAATAAAAATGTTATAGCAGCTGTGGCCTAGCTGTGGTGATTAACTGGGCATTTGAATCACAGACCTTGAGAGAGAGTTTGAATCGAGGAAGTCAAATCACCACTAGGTGAAATTCCTGAGAGGATGAGTGTTTCAGTGTCAACAGTTTCTATGATTCATGGTGCTACCAATGCTGTATTAGAGGGACGAGCATAACGACACCATATTTTTGTGCAATCTAGACTCATCAGCCTTTTATGCTCCAAGAGAAGGCTTTATTCCATAATGGTAGAAACATCAATAGTCCAATACCACCAAAATCACATCTATATTTCCAGAAACACTGCTACACTATCCTCAAAAGAACCAAGCAATTCCAACTATGCTTCAACACTTGTTACCAATCGTACTAATCAAAAGTACTCCAGAAAAGTATCTCTTACTTGGATTGGAGAAAGCTTGTAGAACAATCAAGGAAATGAAGAGAAAATAAGATACAACAAAATTTATTTGACATTCCAAGTTCTGACAGCTAAAGAGATGCCACAACAATATTACTATAGGAAATCTTCCAGTATGCTCACACTCTTGGTGACTTGTTATCAATCAACAAGCTTCATTAGATTGCAACAGGCTGCTTGATGTGATCGTCCACTAATAAAGTTTAACATGCCAGTGGAAAATAGTAATAGGGAGAACCTCTATGGACTCAACAAAAAAATCCTCAATTGACTAAGGAGGAAAATGATACATAAGAAACACAATGAAAACACGCACGTACATCACGATAAAGTACTTATCAGTTATTCAGCAATAGAAATTAACTGGATCAGTGGGTCAGTTAAAAAGACTTCTCTAAGCTTATCCAGTTATCCTTCTGAAAAAAGAACCTATCTCAGAGATTCAAAATCACAACGAAACCAGCAGTCTGACGCTTTTCCTACATCCCGAACAAACAATGGACTGAAACATAAAATCCAAAAAATAAAAATAAAAATTCAAACCCTAAATCATTAAGAAAAAAAAAAAGCGTAGTAGTTGCATACAAACATGACACATTAACCAAAAAAATTCAAAAGAAACAACATTTTGAAGGATGCACTTACGAGCGCCACGTTTTGGAGTAGACTACCATTGGGTTTTGAACAGTAGTCCGCGTGTTCTTGACAGTGTTTTCCAATTTGTGCCCGGGCCAGGCCCGGATGATTCGGAGCACATGGCCCGAATGTTGAGCAATCTGATAATAATGCAAGTCAATGATTGTACATGATTGATAAATTAAAACTTGGATTTTTTTTTGTCATTTTTCTGTGATTGGGCAAATATGTTAAAGCGACATATTGAAAAAACTGGATGCAAGAATCAAGAAATGGTTATAAATGAAATAGTAGAGTATTCCCTCAAATCTACTTTTAATTATTGTAAGGTTTTGAATATTAAGTTTAATCACATCTTTTAATTTATTGTATGCTTTGTTTTAATTTAATTAATAAGAAAAAACTAAAAATAAGTCCGTGTCTATATATTTAACAAATTATCTACTTTTGATTGCACAAAAAAATAAAATAATCTAGATTGAGTATATGTGGAAAACAAATATTCATGTTTGTCTACGTATTGCAGTAGGATAGTAATTATGTCTCAAAATAATAAAAAGGAATGGTCATTTGCTGAGATGGAATTTTCTAGTCCACACTGTTTATTTCAATAATGTTTATAACAAAAAATTATTATATTATAATAAATCATAATTGATTTTTATTATTAAGAATTAAAATTAAAAAAAATATGTATATATATATATATATATTTACCCTAACTTTGAAATAACCAACCCTAATAAATTTAATAATTATAAATTCTAGTTGAGTAGAATAAATCATAAATAATAATGTGTAATTAAACTAAATTAAAAAATTAAAATAGAAGAAAAATTAATAATTTGATGTTGGGACGAATACATTGACCAGAGAAATTCATGTGGAATTCATCTGTTTGAATTGGGTCAAACAACCGAAATAATACATTTGATTTGGCCATCTTCATTCAGAAATATGTCGCTTTAACATATTTGCCCAATAGATCAACTACCAAATTCATATATACTACGCCAGTGTTTTTTAAATTGGACCGGATCGATTGGTTCAATCGGTTTAACCACGAATCGGTCAGTTGTTCGATCCGATTATACGGAATTCTGGAAAAATTTAATTTAATCTCTTCAGACGTGACTTGAACCGGTCAGTTGTTAATATATATTACGGAATTCTGGAAAATTTTAACTTAAAAAAATCAGATCGGACCGATCGGTTTAACCAGTTTAACCACGAACTGGTCAGTTGTTCGATCCGGTTATATATATATTACGGAATTTTGGAAAAATTTAATTTAATTCCCTCAGATGTGACTTGAACCGGTCAATTTTTAATATATATTACGGAATTCTAGAAAAATTTAATTTAAAAAAATTAGACTGGACCGATCGGTTTAACCACGAACCGGTCAGTTGTTCAATCCGGTTATATATATATATATATATATATATATATATTATGGATCGATTTAACCACGAACCGGTCAGTTGTTTGATCCGATTATATATATATATATATATATATATATATATATTACGGAATTCTGGAAAAAAAAAAAATTAATTTAATTCCCTCAAATGTGACTTGAACTGGTCAGTTGTTAATATATATTACGGAATTCTGGAAAATTTTATTTTAATTCCCTCAAATGTGACTTGAACCGGTCAGTTCTTAATATATACTCCCTCCGTCTCAATAGCCCCGCAATGTCCCCTTTCTAAGCCGTCTCAATAGCAATGTGGATTCGAACCTGTGACTTGAAGGATTCGAACCCAGAATCTCCAAAAATTAAATATCTTTATACCATGTGCTTAACCAACTAGACTGATACATTTTTATATCATTATTTGAATATTAATATATATATGCACTAATTGAAAATAACAAATTTTAATTAAAATCAATGTTTAGCATGTAATTAAAATAAATATTTAACAATATCTAATTTAACATTTTTTGAATTAATATAAATGGAGAGAAGAACTAAAATCTAAAATAATGGCTTGTGAAATAATGATTAACAATGTATTTAATTATTATTGTGTAGTATTCTTTGTGATTAAAATTAATGTTTATTTATTTGACATGTAATTATATATTTTCTCAAATGTTAGTATTTCTGTATTTGATGTTCAATATTTATTTTTATAAATATTATAATTTTAACTATTTAAATTATAGAATAACTATCGATAAATTAAACACTTTACTTCTTTACATTGATATAAATTTGGTGTATTCTTTAAACTTATTTAATATATTAATCATGATATTAGTTTGTATAATTTTATTATGTTTTATTGTGTATATATACATATAAATATCATATAACGGGTTATCCAAATTTTTCAAAATGGTTCAACCGGTTAAACTAGTGATCCAGTATCTCAATAATTTGATCGGTTCGATGTTCGGTCCGATTTTAAAAATATTGTACTATGCATAAGTCATAACCCGCATGAGAGTGTATAATATTATTATTAACACAATCAATTGCCAAGACATTGCATCTTTTCCGAATCTATGTATCATCTCATCACATTGGATATACTGTGCATATCCCACAGGTGGTCTTGTTATTTTTCACTCTTAAACAAGTGAAGTAAACTACTTGAGTAAATAGAGTAAAATCATATAATACATATACACACACATGAAAGATCATTATAAATACAATTCACACACTCGCCTATTCATGGTCATATAGAATATTCCACGTCGCATGGCCGGCCCTGATATTTCGAAGGCCCGTGACTAAGTCAGAAAAATGGATCCTAAGATTTTATTTTTTTTTTACATGCATCTTGAAGTTTCTTCCACTTTAATTTATTTTAATTATTCTAAATCTTGAAAAAATGCAAATAACAATTAAAAAAATCCAATTCGTGAATTTTGTTAGTAATTAACACTTCCATTAATTAAATAATTGTGATAGAAAGATATTGATGATATTAAAAAGAATTTTTCAAAATGATATTTTTTATGTTGGGATTTCGGTGAACTAAAAATTAGGAAATAAAAGTTCTAAATACAACATCTCAGTTGTCATAAAAAAATCAAAAAATTGAGTTTTTAATTGTGCATTTCTCGTACTCGAACTTTGTTTAAAACATGGATAGTTGATTAATAGTCCAATTGTAAAAATGAGATTAATTATCATTAAAGGTTTGAAAAATATTTATTTCGTATAATTTAATAGTTAAAGTACAACTAATAACGGAGAAGTGTTATGTCTATCATTATCATGTCCATACTATATGTGCATGAAAAATTCATGTCATGTCATATCATGTTTGTATCAACCTATTAACCATGATTTAAATTAATAACTTACACGATATATTCCCTATTAACTTGTTAGTGCACATATTGATAATGACATGTTAGTAAAAATAATATATGTAATTGCAAAATATTAAAATGTGATGTTTCTAAAAGTTATGTGAAATGTGAATTTGGGTAAATGCTGTTTTATTTGCGGCCATTAACCCTAAATTGAGTCTTTTGATATCCATTTTTTGCAATTTTTAATTTTTACCCTTAATATCTATAATAGTGTATGGTACAACCTAAAAACACCCTAAAATTTTCATGTTCTTGAAATCAAAAGGAATCCGAAAAATAAATTATAACCCTAATAGAAAACAGAACAACAAATAACAGAAGCAATGAAGTGGTATTAGAGAAAATTAGTAGTTCATAAAATTCTTTTTTCTCTAGTTAGTTCATCATTCCTTCTAGTCTGAGATGTTGAAAACTTTCAAATCTGAGCTTGGACACAGATTCTTTCCAATTACTAAAATCCTTTCAATTAAGCCATTCAAAGAAAGGGAGTCTCTGCAATCTTCTTCTGTTCGAAGAAATGAGACACGTCAACATCTTGGCTCTATATTTCCACAGAATCTAAAAGATCCTTCCCATGACCACAGGCATCATTTTCAGACACTAAGTGATCCTTCAGTTGATTGAGTGTTGTGTAGATAAGATTAGAAGCTCCGTGTTTCTTGTCATCAACCATGAAATCGGAAATGCAACCATCTACCTCAATAGAGCTAACTGCATCAGTCTTTCTGAGACCATGGTCCTTCATCAGTTTCCTCATCCTCTTCATATGCTCCCATTGCTGAGCTTCACTGAATATGTTTGATATGAGCACATACAATCCTCCAGCATACGTTTCCAGCTCGAGTATTTGTTTCAGGACCAGTTTTGCAGTTGGAACATTTCGGTGGATTCTACATGCGCCAAGCAATGTACCCCAGATAACTATGTCTGGCTTCACTGACATTTTCCCAATAAGCTCGAGTGCCTCATTCAATAACCCTTGCCGGCCAAGTACGTCAATCATACAAGCATAATGCTCGATATCATAATGTATTCTATACACTCGATCCATTTTACTGAAATAGTATCTCCCAATTTCAACCAGACCGCAATGACAACAAGCAGAAAGCAAGCCCGAGAAGGTAGCTGCATCAGGTTGTATCCCTGTTGCCTCCATCTTTTGGAAAAGCTCAATAGCTCTGTATCCAGATCCATGTAATGCAAGAGCATTAATTATAGTATTCCATGAAACAATACTCTTCTCTTGCATATTTAGAAAGATATCCAATGCTTCTTCAACAGAACCACATTTCGCATACATGTCTATGAGGGCATTGCACAAAGTAACAGTAGGTTTCATGCCATGATCACGCAAATAGTCATGCAATTTCTTTCCCTGCTCTAAATCACCAAGTTGACTACATGATGAAATAACACTAATCATTGTAGTCTCATCAGGGATCACACGAGAACTGCGCATTCTGTAAAACAATTCTAGAGACTCCTTATAGAAACCATTTTGGAGGTAACAAGAGATCATTGAATTCCAAGAAACCACATTTTTAACAGGCATCTGATCAAAAATTCTCTCAGCTAGTTCAACCGAGCCATGCTTAGCATATGCAGTGACCATGGAAGTCCATGAAACCACATTTTTATCAACCATTCGTCCAAAAATCGTCTCAGCCATCTGCAAATGCCCACACTTAGCATACATATCAAGAAGTGCATTTTGCGTATGAGTATCGACAGAAACCCCACTAATCTCAATGTGCCAATGAACAAACTTTCCCAACTCCACATCATAAATCCTCGAACAAACAGAGAGCAAACTGACAAACGTATGACCATCAGGCTCGACCCCTTCTTCCCTCATTCCACCAAACAGCAAGAATGCTTCTTCCCAAAAACCAAGCTTTGCATAACCACTGGTCATAGAGTTCCACGACACTAAATTCGTAAACTCCATCCAATCAAAGACTTTCCGGGCACATTCAATCATCCCACATCTAGCATAAAAGCTTATAAACCCGTTTTGAACGATTACATGAGACTCAGAAAACCCCAGTTTTACAGCCTGTACATGAGCCAAACAGCCTTCCACGTACGCCTTCTGAAAAGCGCAAGCTTTCAGAACAAAAGGAAATGTAAACTCATTAGGCGAAATACCGCAGCGCACCATATTCAGGTAAAGATAAATCGCCTTATCTGAGTTTCCCCTATTGGAATGGGCCCTTATTAAGCTGTTGAAAATGTGCCTGTTCGGTTGAAGAATTCTATCGAACAGGTAGTGTGCGTATTGGAGGTCACCGGAAGCCGACAGAGCGCAGAAGGATATGAGCTTGCTGACAGAGACGGCGTCGCCGGCGAGACCGCGGAGGATTATTTGGGCGTGGAGAGCTTTGAGTTGGCTCATCGACGAGCATTTTTCAGTGTAGGAATGGAGTTTTAGCGAAGAGTTTGGAACGGCGGAATTGTGTAGGAAGTGAGAGAGAGTAAGTTTGCAGCGAAAAATAACGGTCGGATGTCTGGACCATTTAAGCATTGGTGGGAATTAGTAAATTCAGTGTTTCTCAAAAACTTATAAATGTTAGTTTCATACTTTCATTTATATGGAAATTTGGGATTAACTTTTTCTTTTTTTTTTTTTGAGTTAGAAAGGAGAAGTGTAGTGGGTTTATGTGACCCTCGGAAACGAAGCATGGATTAAAATTATGTTGATTAACCAATGAAATCGAACCCCCTAAACTAACTTTTTCATGTTATATCAAAAAAAAAATTATCAAACTTTGTTTATTTGCTTGTGATTTGATTTATATTTATTCTTTGTGTTTTAATTATCTAACAACCAAATCAACAATTGAGTCATCTAGATAATATTAGAAAATGTTCAATAATTTAATTCACCCAAAATGCGACTCGTAAAGTACAAGGCAAATCATAGTAAATATGGGTAAGAACAAATATCGTATCCATAAAGAGTGAATTTATAATCGGACTAAGTACTTAGTTACCCTATTTTGTTTTATTTAGATAACTGAAATTAAGGGTTGAGTTTTCAATAAATAAAACTAATTAAATCAAACAGATAAATTAACTAATTTGAAATGGACAACTAAATTAACTCAAGAAATGAGGAAAAGAACGGATGTTAGAGTGTTATAGTTAAATGGATTTTACAATCTCACTTAATATTTTCAACCATTTTAGTTATAACTCTTATAGAGAATGACTAATATATTTAGAACATCTCTCTCGAGGAAGTAATAAACATGTATTAAATTCTAATTCTTATAACCCGATCTCGCACGAATTATTATTTAACTCCAATTAATTAGCACCTCATATTTATTCTCTTCACAAAACCTATCAATCTCTCAATCAAACAAACTTGTGTTATGCAATCATAATCCGTCAATTTATTAATTTCTCTCGAATGATAATAAATTGACTGCACGAGTGTAAGTGTTGACCAAACAATCAGATAAGACAACATAATTTGATGATGCATAAACAAGAAAAAGAAAAGATAAGACAACACAATCTAATGATGCATAAACAAGAAAAAGAAAAGAATAATATATTAAATCAAATCATAAAATCCATAAAACATCCAACCACCCTTGGATCTCAAATAGTTTCATTACCCATACTGAATTCAAGTTCTAGAGAAACTAAATCAAGTGCAAAAACTAGCATGGAAATTTGGAGAGAAGAAAGAATCTAAAGACTAAAGATTATAACTCATGTCGGTGCTTCTTCAACCTTTGTATTCTCCTTTCTGCATTCTTGACGATTCTTCCATGTTTTCTAGAGTGAAAAAGTCCCCTAAATTCGTGTAAAACATCAAACAAGCCCTTAAATAGTGAGAGAGAGTTCAACCCTAAAATGGAAAAAAATTAAGCCCCAAAAGATAACTTTTGGGATAGCAGGCAACATGCTAGTTCAATTCCAATTCCTCATAATGATTAACACTAGCACGGTCTGTGATAAGCCGTGCTAACTCCCTCAGCCACGGATCTTCATTTTTCATATTTTCTTCGCCCTATTCAGCTCTTTAATCCATCCCAGACAATATTCATCTAATTTCATTTCAGCTCAGAACACATTCAAAACTCGTGTGTTTCCTGTCAAAATTCAGACGTGCGAATATTTATAGAAATCAAACATAAATCGTGACACAAGGGTAGCTATACAATCGTGCAAAGCAGATATCAATTCAACCCTGAAATGCATATAAACCCCAAATTTATCATTTTTTATTTATTTTTTTAGACCATATGGATTATAATACTCTTATTTGTCAGTATACATGTACGAGATTATACTGCAGTTAATCAATAAATTGTCGAGCACATTGACACACCCTTTGTTGTGTAATTCTCGACCTTTTCCTCTAGGCCCTCAACCATGCCTTCGACTATTGATTTATTTTATTTGTTTTATTATCATTTTCGATTAAATTGTACTAACAATATCTTGCACGCCATGGAAAAAAAAAAAAAAAAGAATATGTATGCATAATCATCCCTTGAGTCTCCTTGCACATTTCTAGCACTTGTAACTCACTCTTGAATCTCCAATGGCATGACGTGAAAACTGAAGTCTCAACTCAAGTACTTAATACATGAGATCCTCTTTATCCCACCAAAATTAATAAGTCCACATCATGAATAACGATTTCAAATATATCATCACTATTGATGACATACGTTACTAATGAAATGAAATAGCAATTATAACATAAGGCAAGCCAAGATATTGTAATCCCACCGCTTGAAATATAATTATATTGAACATCATCCACAGCTAATATACAAGCATGATAATGATCTCCGATGCTTCTCCAACATCTTAAAACAGGGGAGTTCAATCAATCTCATACCAAGATACAAAAAACATTAATTAATCTACTACTCAAGCTGCGCATACCAGACGCCGGTGATCTTAACATCTTTGGGAGCCTTGGATCCCAAATCAGTATCAGACGGTTGAATGCTCTCAAACACTCCGATCACCTCACCGGTCTCCGGCTTGCTGTTGGTGACGCTCAAAGTAATCTTCCCCGTTGAAGACGCGACGTTCTTGATGTTCTCCTTCTCCAGCTCCTCCTCATCCCCACGCCCTCCAGCAGGCAATGCCACTGCATTGTCATAACCGGTGGATCCACCTCGACCCTTTGGGTCGAGGAAGGATGACCCTCTGTACGACGGCACGAGGAACTCTCCACTAAAGCTGTCTGGTTTTCCAGAAGCTACCAGATTCTTGATCGTGAAGAGGAACGGCACACGCTCCCCACCGGGGAGCTGAACAGTGACGGCGGCGTAGTCGATGCCGTCTTTCTCCTCGAACTTCACAGCTCCGTCTGGGGATACCTCAAAAGGGCCCTCGATCTCGTCGAGAGTGTAGGTCAGGCGAGTCATGAGCTTCGTTTTCTGGAACTCCGCCGGCGAATTCTTGCTCACTCCCTCGGCCTTGACGGTGAAGGAAGTGGGCTCGAGGCAGAATTTCTTGGCGTTGTATTTGCCTGGCTTGAAAGCGAATTTGTCGACGCCGCCGTCGATGGTGGGGCACTGGTTGGCTGTTCCGGTTCCTTTCACTTCTAAGTAGGTCTTGCTCTGGATTTCGTCGAAGGTTAGCCTCT
This sequence comes from Perilla frutescens, assembly GCA_026008535.1. Classification (NCBI taxonomy): domain Eukaryota; kingdom Viridiplantae; phylum Streptophyta; class Magnoliopsida; order Lamiales; family Lamiaceae; genus Perilla; species Perilla frutescens. Next base: position 50,051,404 of record BRKX01000015.1, read on the forward strand.
TTGGAACTCCTTCTGCGTTTGCTCCCTGCAAACATTAACCGATTAATTTATCTTTGCTATGAATTCATTTGTATCAGTAAATTAGATCTCTGTTTTGAAACTATATTTGCAAATAGTGAATGATTCACAATGATCATTCGATTCAAATAAACACACACATATATATATAGGAATTTGCATATTGCAAGACAATTACAGAAGTAGAAACGTACAAACAAGTTTGGATTGTTAAGTAACTCATTGACTCGGATTTAAATATTAATGAGATATGGAAGCAAAAACAGTAGAAGAAATACAATACCGAAACGACGAGGGCGGAGGTGGCGAGAGCAAAGCCAGCCATCTTTGCAGCATCGGTGCATTTCTGAGCGAAATCTTGAAGAGAGCAAGTCAGTCTTGCGGCGGAGGGTTCGACGCCGAAGGCCTTGCCGACGCCTTGGACAGGGCGGAGCTGGAGGCTGGTTCCGCCGCTGGTTCTAGCAACCTTGGCTGGCTGCCGGAGAGTGGCGGCGGCCTGTAGCGATGAAGTTGCCATATTTTGTGGTGAATGTGTTGATTAGAACAAGATAGGTGTCACTGCTGTTTATTAGTGTAGTATGTGTATTGACTATGAACAAATCTAGTTTTGGTGGCTTTGGTGTTGCACAGATAAAGAGATAGGATAATCCCTTTTTTCATTGGTTCAATTTAATTCGGGTTTCACTCCTACGTGGCCATCTTTTTGTTTAGGATAAAGATTTTGTTTTTTTTTTATTAGAACAAAATGGAAAATCATTCCAAAATAAAATTTAATTTTTTATTAGAACAGAACAAAATAGAAAATCATTCCAAAAATGGCCCATGCAGGTTTCGAACCTGCGACCTTCGCGTTATTAGCACGACGCTCTAACCAACTGAGCTAATGGGCCAGATGTTTATTATTAATAAACTATATTATCTATACTTGTTTTAGCAATGATCCTATCGAAAATATCTAAACTTAAGTCGACAAAAAATCAAAAATAAAATAAATTCGATGCTTTGAGAATTGTTAATTTACTTAAGATAGAAAATAATTGAATGTGTTTTTGTTAATTCATTGAATTGTTTGAGGTATTTTATCAATGCTACTGACAAGATGTAAAATGCACTCAATGTAGCAAGAATTGTTCATAATTCTATAGATACAAAGATACTGGCGTGTATCTGTGAAAATGAAAATTTGCTATACTAACGACAATGGAAGTAATGATATGAAACACATGAAATGCCGCTTTCCAAAATGTGATTCAAGAAGAAATTATTGAAAGTTGAAACAATGTCGTTTACATTAAATCGGTGTTGATTTTAGGCTTCTTCGGACTCAATCTCAGTTTTGAATTTTGCATTGTTGTTGAAATGGGAAATTAGAAATAAATAATAACTTATTAGTAAACGGGCATTAATGTAATTGAGTCTTGTTTTCATAGTTCTATCACAATATTTAAAACTTTCAAAACGTTAAAAAAAAAAAAACACAACCATACAACAAAAGTTCATATTAAAATTCTTTAAGTTGATCTAAAACCAGTAGCTAAATTGCATTATCACAAGGACTCTAAAACATGATGCACTTCTCTAATATAGAATAGAAGCAGCAAACTAGTTAAAGACAACATATATATAAGCATAGAAGAACTAAAGCCAGTGGTCAATCTGCAATTTCTCTTAAGCGGGTCATTCTTCTCATTCATTCTGCATTGGTTTTGGCCCCATTTGAAGTCATGTAGAATCTTGAGAAGATAAATTTCACAAAGAAGTTCTCAAGATGTACCATCATCACCATCCTTTGAGGAATCAATTGCAGGTTTCTTTGCTGGGCTGGATTGCATGGTCGAGCTCATCACGACTCGCTTGACCCCTCTTCCCACCACGCCTAGATGTGTCACTCCAGAAGCGCCATTAGTATGAGCTGTAGAAACAGTTGGAGAGTCTGCATTTCCACCGGTACTGACAGTGCCCATCTGTGAGGAGCTCATTGCTGCTGAAGCTGTGTTCTTCTCGATAGCCCTGGCTTTTGCGGACATGATCCCACCCAAGATATCTGAGAGGATGGATTTTGGGTTTGAGACAAGCTGTTGAAGATCTTCGAGCTGCAACAAAACGAATAACAGTTATTGCAATGGGAAAGACACTCCTCATAATCATAGACATTTCTTCTGTGGTCATACCTTCTTTTCTAGTTCACCACAGAGACCAGTCAGTGTTTCAATCTCAGAGTCTTTATCTGTCACAGAATCGCCTGATAGGGATGTGGCAGAAGTGGTTGATGCTTCTGCTGAACCTGGGATGTTCTTTGCTTCATCTGAAAGTCGCTGAACTCTAGACTTGCAAACTGAAATAGCTTTTTGACAATAAGGAATAGCTTCTTCTGGTTTCGAACCAATTTCCAGACACAAGCATATCCTAAAATTCCTGAATTTCTGTTAAGGAAGTTATACGAACTCTTGATTTTTCTTTTTTCTTATTCTGAGACATTGCTTCAAACTAAAAAATCATTCTACGTTTACATCCTACACATCAATTTGTAAAGATACGGTTCAAAAAATTGTTTTTAACCTCATAAAGGATACAGCTCAGCTATAAGCCGACTATCAGGTTCCACCAAGCGCTCCAAAATGGAGAGTGCTTTCAAGTAGTCGCTCAGTGAAGTTTCAACATCCTCTGGACAAAGCAAAAGCTACTATAATAAGCAAACAAAGCCCAAATAATCACTGTTTTGGGTAAAATGCTATAGTAAGTAGTAACAACCGTTGGGGGGAGGGGGAGGGGACATACCTCTTTCCAGAGCTACTTCTGCCAAAGCTGACAATATGTCCACTTTTTCCATTGTGTCACCTGAGACCTTCTCAACGATGGCCCGAGCAACATCGAGCATCTTCCATGCAAAATCAAGGTCAGACTCATCCTCATCCTCACCATCAGCTTGGTCTTCAACATCGCTTTCATTGTCACCTTCTTCATCTTTCCCTTCTACATCTAATTCCCAAAAGACAAAAACATTAGTACAAGATAACCTTCCATTTTTTTAAGAAGACATAACAGAATGTGTGTACAAATAACCAGTAACTCCTATTAGTCACATATAACTACACATATACCCGGTAAACGAAATCACTGTTATGTCCACGGTACGTGTGGATCAAAGGTTCAAAGAGAACTACGCCAAGCCCCTGATGGCTGACAATCGGCCACATATGTTAATCTACAAATTTTAGATGCCACAATGTACATAACCTATGTTAAAAGAAAAATAAGGCTACATAAGTCTTATTGATGTCTTCTTCTAAACCAAAATTTAGATATTGATCTGCAAATCTAAATACAAGAACCACATGTTCTCCAACACAACATCAGCGAGTATTAGTAAGAGACCAAGAAATGTAGCCTGTTCTGAACATGTCCATAGAAAAAATTCATGAACAAGATAATACTTAACTGCCTAAAACTTCTGAACTACAAGCGTAGGTAAGTCATCTGATATATTATTCACAATACACAATTCAGAGCACATATTCAACAGCATAATTGAGCTCGCATAAGCACGTGTAGTATCTAAAATCCATGCAGCAACTGTTGAAAACATGAATGCACTTAGAAAAAACACAAACTGTTATCAAGAATCTCAATGTGATCAATTTGCTTTTTCACCTTGTTCTGCATTATTTGTAACAGAGGCAGCTGAGGATTCACCATCGGCAGCATTTTTTGCAGAGCTTTCTTTAGTGGAATCTTCTTGAGAGACGCCATCCTTTTTCGGCATAGAACCCAATGGATCAGCCTCCTCTTGGGCTTTGTACAGCAGAGCACATCCATATTTATAGTAAGAAGCAACACACTCAGGAGCAAGTTCGCCAAAATGTGCAACCCTGAAAACCAATTTTAAACCATATCGCAATTTCAGGATACAGAAAATATAAATCATAAGAAAATGCGAAATACCCCGAGAATTCTCATTCTGCGCTAGGCACTTAACCTAGAAATAAATAGAAGGAAAAGTCACACAAAATCCCCAATATAGGATGAATATAAATTCTAACATTTTAAAATATATATATATATATATATATTGAATTCTCTCCCGGACCTCACCTCGAATAGGTGAAGCCAAGTTCCAGCTCTCCTAGTACATACATAGAATACACACACACAATGATGTATATCACCTTATTTCTAGGGCACGACAGCTCTCCTAGTACATACATAGAATACACACACACACACACAATGATGTATATCACCTTATTTCTAGGGCACGACTGTAGCAATCAGTGGCTTCGGTGTAATCGCGCCCCTTGGCGGCTTCAGAGCCACGAGCCATCAACTCGTCGGCGTGTTCTAAGGTCTTTTCGCGCTCTTCGTCGTTAGTGACGGCGGAGCTTTCAGCAATGTTGTTGTTGTTGCAGGTGGATTCCGGGTGGCCGGCACCGACGCCGGACTCAATCGTGGCATTGACAGAGTTAGGGTTTTGGTCGTCGGCGGGGGCTTGCACATTGGAGATGGCCGCTTCTTCAGCCATTTTCGAATTAACGGAAGAAATCTGGAAAAAAAATCGCTCACTTTTGCTCTGCTTCAAATGGAATTGCAAAACCCTCTCTCTTCTGGCGCAAAATCGATTGAAAAATTAAAAAGCGAAAGGACTTTATATAGTGAGTTCGAGTGCGCCCTGCCCGAACGACGCCGTATCTGAATATCAGAATAAAAGTGGTTTTGGGCTTCTTTTACGGGCTTGGGTTTGGGCTCTCAAATTTTGTCGCACAAAAACGATCTAGGCTTTTGTGGAAAGGTATCATTATTATTATTTTTTTCTTAAAAAAGCATCGATGAAGTATCATTTTTTATTGATAAGTGTTGCATTTTATCGTGAAAGCAATACTTGAAGAATATTACATATTTAAAAAAATAAAAAAAAGCATTATGATTTTTCCAGAATATCATCTCAAAGAAATCAATCTCAAAAGGGAACTACCCATATTTGGTATAATAGTTAAAAGTGGTAAAGTGAAATTAAGCTTTTAGCCATTAATTTAAGAAATATTATTATTATTATTATTATTATTATTATTATTATTCACTTTTTCAGTAAATGGACTTAATTGCCCTTCATTTAAAATGGGAAAGAATTATGTAGTGTACAGCTAGGGTACATTGTTGGGGTTCACGAATGAGATACAGTCATGAAACTATACAAATTGGCATTCCTACATGAGTGGAATGCACGACTGAGTGTGTTCGTGCAACATTACAAATTTACATTACTGCAGGATTGTTCGGTGTTTTATTTCACTAAAATTCAACCCGCAAATAATACTCCAAGACTGAACTACATAGATCAGGTCCTAATAATTAGTGTACATGCCCTCCTGTATGAGGTAATATATGCTCCAAAATTGAACAGTACATAGATAAGGTTAAGTAATTAGTACACATGCCCTCGTGTGTGATACAAAAAGTTCAAAATATGAGCTCACACACACACAACATATATATATGCATCATATTAATGCAAAAAAAACCCAAAGGGCCCAAAAGTCTAGATTAAATATCCAATCTACTCTTTCTCTTTCTTGATAAAGACCTTAGTCTTCTTTGATGCATCTATAGATGAAAATGAATCTGCTAGATATCTTTTGGCTGATCCAATTTCCTTAGAGCTGCTGCAAGGTGTCTCACCTACCAAATTCTGAGTAATATTTTACCAAAATAAACAACACAACATAATATCAATGCTAGTTGATGTGATGAAAGATAAATTATAATATAGTGTTCAGAATGTGTATAACCTTATCATCCCTTGAGCTAGAAGGGGGCTCAATGGGTGTATCCTGTTCAAGCTGTCCAAAAAGAGTCTACACAAAACACTATTGATATTAGTAGAGTTTAAGCAAATGACTTTAAAATATTGTAATTTATCATGAACTTCAATTTAACATTCTCATCATTCACATTTGATGTCTCAAGATTAGAGATACAGTTTGGTTCTTGACTATCCAAAAGATTGCCAGAATAAGTGTTTACAATGATAGGGTCAGTTATAATCTTTGAAACAGTATAGGCCCCATTGACACCCATGCACTCTTCACCCCCTACATTGACCTTAAACATCATCTTTTTGTCTACCAAAGCCTCCTCAATTTCTGAAAGAATATCAACTTCTTCCTCTCTCTGGACAACATCAGATTAAGTAATCATAATAATGAATACATTAAACATCATAAATAGAATTCAAATGTGATCTTTAAAGTAAACAGACATAATTACCACTACATTTTTAGTGTTCAACTCTCCAGCACTTATTCCAATTAACTGCAAGCATTCCATATCTCATAACAGAAATAGTGCACTTCCGGTTTCATCAATTACATGGACCTTCAATTTATATCTAAGATTGCCAAACACATCGTATTTGTTGCATTTCCCACATAAAAAATGATTTTCAATTTTCTGAAGTTTCTTAGGGCACTTCTCACATAAAATGTAATACCAGCCACCATCATCATCAACTTCAACTATAGTCCCACATAACCAAAAGCTTTCATTCTACATATGAGAAATCAATTAGATTATTTACTAACAAAATAAAAATAATATATTGTACTGCATTCTAATGACTAACCTCGGTACCATCAAAGAGTTGTGCTATGATTTTGAGAACATTCTGCCCTGCACACAGCTCATTACTGATGGTAGAGGATGATCCATTTGAAATACTACTAATAACAATAGTATGCAATAAGGTAGAGTGGAGTCAGCTCCAAGTCTACCAAAATAGATTTAATGATATTATTATATAAATCAAATAAACTATTAACATTTGATGACAAAATGCAGTCTACAAAATAGAATTACCTCTCCTTGAAAGATCTGATTTCTGGAACCTCAGAATCCATCACTACTTTGGTAACATAGTATGTATTGACAACTTTAATCTCCCCTATTGTACAAACATCATATGTGTAAGTAAACATAAATTCATTAACATTAAAAATAAGATTAGTTATTGCAACAACTAACCTCTATACATGCTTGGTTTTGCCATTTACAATATCATTATCTTTGGTGCCCCACAAGTTTTTCCACAATATTTCAGGAATTGGTCCACATACTCTTCCCACAGTGTACATGGCAGCTTGTTCCCCTAAATAAATTTACAAATATGTTTAGTTTTCATTTAATCCACTATTATAATAAGAATAAACAACATACTTCTAGTCATATTTCTTACTCAATGTCTTCCAACATCAACTCAACGAGCTTTGATTGCTTTCCATTTGAAGGCACACGGTTTTCTGGTAGTCCCATCTATTTCACGACTCCCACAACATCTACAAAATGAAAAATTATGTTACAAATATATATTATCATGTGGTACTGATAAAAGGAAATTCAATAATACAAAATATATAGTAACATTACCAAGCAACCCTGCATCATATATGTTTTCCATAAATTTGATGACTTCAAAGGATTTGAATATGTACACGCGTCTTGGAAATGCATCGTCAAACAACTTACACACCCAGGTCCTCTTAAGAAATATGATCATATACTTGTTTTCAGTTGTCTTTTATTTATTGGCATTTGAGTGACGATAAAATTTTTAATTCCATATAAGCACCCTTCTTCCAACACAGAGGCTTGAAAGTTGGGATTAAAGTATTTTGAATGGTTACATGAATGCGATCACCCTGTTAAAAAAATGTCCAACATTAATGATATAAATAGAAGCAGGAGATACAACATTTACATACAATGTACTTCATTTTTACGTTGTCATGCATATTATACCTCAGAATCATGAAAAACACACCCATATGTCTTTGTTTCTCTTATATTTCCAGGCACCGGAACTGTAAAAGCACGCACCAATCGAACCTTCGATCCCGACGTCATACTTGCTGGATTTAAATCTCTAATGAGGCAAGTCACTGGTGCCATTGTTGCTTTGATTCAGATTGGATTTTGCAAAAGCAAAGTGACACACTTGACAACAACAACTGATAGAAAGCTAATAGAGAATATGTGAGAATTAGTATGCAACAATTGTGGGTACGAACACACAATATATAGAATGCAAAATAGCTCCAAATACAGAAATATTGAGCGGCAGTTTTTTGAGTTTGAGTTAGAGCCACAATTGTGTAGGGTAATAGATAGCTTCAACCTAAAAAAAATTCAAATTGTGTTATGTTTTTAGTTTCAATTTTGGGCGCCCAAATTCTGTAAGCATATCCTGTCAAATTTTGAAAACAGTGGGCTGCACTGTAAAAATGGGTGGTAAATGATGTGATATACACAGACTATACATGCATATATGTGCTATATTTGTGTGGAAGTATGCTAGAAAAGTAAGCAAAATTTTGACAGTTTTCTTTGTTTTAAAGCTTCTTTTTAGACTGTTTATAAATTAAAAATAACATAAAGTATTGAAAATGGACCTCTGATTGTACCTAGCAAAGTTACTCATACATGAGTAAGGGTGGGGAAAAATACCGAAATATCGAAATCCGGCACTTATCGTACCGAAAAAATACCGAAAATGTCGAATTTTCGGTATACCGCGGTTTTCGGTACGGTATGATACCGTATCGATAATTTTCGGTACGATATCGATATGAAATTTGAAAATTTTCGGTATACCGGCATACCGTGGTATTCGGTATATACCGATATTTTCGGTATATACCGGTATTCGGTATACCGAATGTTTCGGTATATACCGAAAGTTCGGTATATATCGGTATGTCGGTACATCGGTATATATCGATATTTCGGTATATCGGTACGGTACGGTATACCGATATACCGTACCATACCGATAATTTTTAAATTTTTTTTTTATTATTATTTTTTCACAACTTATGGTTATTGTAGTACACTAATTTCATTTGAGTGCACATGACTACAAATATAATAAGTGACAATTATATATCAATAAAAGAAAAAAATTAATCAAATGATTATATTTAAATTATATATGATGATCTATAGCATTGCATATATTTGCAATTTTATTAATATATCATTTAAATCATGTATAATTTAAACCATTACATAATAAAGTGAACAATTGAAATTTGAAAGTTATATGTAATAACTAAAAAATAGTACTCTTATTCCTTTTATTATTAAACACTCAATCCTCCTCTCAAATATTAAACACTAAAAGTTCAAAAAAAGTTATAAGAGAAATAAAAGAAAATTTCTAAATAAGTAGATAAAAAATATTTTAGATTTCATTATATTCTAAAAAAATATAATATTAAGTAGAAGTTTAGAAAATATAAATAATAAAAAAATATGAGTTATGAATTGCAATGGACAATTTAAAAGTATACATAATAAATAGTAACCTTATATTTTTCTCCAATATTAAGCACTACTAAAAGTTAAAAAATAAATAAAATAGTAACAAGAACCTAGAATATATGTAAAGTATGATAATAACACTTTGATGTTAGAAATTGAAGTTGAACATGACTAATAAAATATAATAAACTAACATTATTACAATTACAATTATGATTTATGAGTAAAGTAAGTTATAAGATAAATAAAAGAAAATTACTAAATAAGAAGATAAAAAAAGCTTTTAGAGTTCATTAAATTCTAAAAGAAAAAATATAATATTTAGTAAGTTTAACACAAAAAGTTAGAAAATATAAATAATAAAAAATACACGAGTTATGATTGAAAATGAACAATTTCAAAGTATACATAATAAATAGCAACTTTATATTATTCTCCAATATTAAGCACTAAAAGTTAAAAATAATAATAAGAAATTAGAGTATATGTAAACTATGATAATAACACATTGATGTTAGATATTGGAGTTGAACATGACTAATAAAATATAATAAACTCACATTATTACAATTACGACTTATAAGTAAAGTAAGTTATAAGATAAATAAAAGAAAATTACTAAATAAGAAGATAAAAAAAGCTTTTAGAGTTCATTAAATTCTAAAAAAATATATATAATATTTAGTAAGTTTAACACAAAAGGTTAGAAAATATAAATAATAAAAAATACACGAGTTATGATTGAAAATGAACAATTTCAAAATATACATAATAAATAGCAACCTTATATTATTCTCCAATATTAAGCACTAAAAGTTAAAATAATAATAATAATAATTATTATTATTATAATAATAATAATAATAATAATAATAATAATAATAATAATAATAATAAACTAGAATATATGTAAACTATGATAATAACACTTTGATGTTAGATATTGGAGTTGAACATGACTAATAAAAGATAATAAACTAACATCATTACAATTACGACTTATGAGCAAAGTAAGTTATAAGATAAATAAAAGAAAATTACTAAATAAGAAGATAAAAAAACTTTTAGAGTTCGTTAAATTCTTAAAAAAATATAATATTTAATAAGTTTAACACAAAAGGTTAGAAAATATAAATAATAAAAAATACACGAGTTATGAATTAAAAATGAGTTAGTAAATTATGTTATATAAGAATTGAAAGAAAAATACTACACAAGAAGAGATAAAAAAATGTTATGATTCATTAAATTCCTAAAAAATATAATATTTAGGAGGTGTAACATAAAAGCTTAGTAAATATATATAATCTAATTAAATATTTGGATCAAATATTATATATTATGAGTAAAGTAATTAATAAAGGAAATAAAAGAAAAATTAATAAAAAGAAAAGAAGAAATACGATATTTGGATTTATAGTTGCTAATCAATCATTTAGTAGTATTATATTTGAAATTTGGTTGTTAAGACATGGATTATTAAACTTGTTTGATGTTTGTATTTTGATTATGGAGACATGATTTTTTTGTTGTTATTTGTAAAATTCAGATCGGCACGGTATGTGAATTTTGGTATTTTCGGTATATTTTAAAATTTCGGTATTTTCGATATACCGTGAAAGTTCGGTATACCTTGAAAGTTCGGTATACCGTATAATATCGGTACGGTACGGTATACCGAAAATATCGGTACGATATCAATATCTATTACGGCGTATACCGAAACTTCGGTATACTGAAGTTTGGTATACCGAAAGTTTCGATACGAGAATAGTATGAGATTTTTCGGCATCGAAATTTCGGTAAAGTATACGATACGGCGTGAAATTTTCGGTATACCGTATCGACCCACCCCTATACATGAGGCATGCACATTTGGGCGGGAATAGGAAGCAATGAACAAGAGCTGAAGATTGTTATTTAATATATTAGATAGATTGTGTAGCCGTGAATTTGGAGTAAGAGAAAGGAAGGAATTGTTGTTGTTTGGTTAACATGTTAATTAATTTAAGCATATAGCCATATAGGTAAGTGTAGTGTGTTTGGCCTTCATATAATACATGGCTGGTTAATATTGTTTATTGATTAATCCAAAAAAAATATCGTTTAGTTTAGTTGTCGTGCCTGCTTACTACTCTATTTTGAACCGTAAATATATATGTATATATTTTATTTAGGGTTGTAATTAATAATTCTAATATAATACTGCATAGAAATCTGGCGATAAAAAACAAATCTAGCGTGGCTCATCACTATCCGCAAGCTTAGAAGTACAACTACACAAGCAATGAGGGGTAGTACCTTTGACCATTTTATACCACAGCAAACAAACTCCACGCCTCCACCGCTCCGCCATGGCACGTGTGGCTTCAACTTCCACCGCCGTCGGCATTCCTCGATTCCGCTCATCATCCTTCCATTCCCGTCACCAGCCGTCGCGTTTCGTGAGTTTCTCCTCACATTTTCAGAAGAAAAACCTCCGACGTCACAGGATTTTCTGCGAAAACAATTCTGATTCGGCCGCGACGGAGGTACAACTTGTTTTCTCCCGCTGCTAGACTCGACGAGGATTGCTCGGTTTCACCGTTGACATTGGCTAATGATATGGTACGCAATTTGTGCAGGAGAAATCTGCAGCGGTGCCTGAATCTGGAATCGATGCCGCCGCCACGGAGACGACGCCGTCCCCTGGCGGTGGATTGCCGGAGTTTCCAACTAAGGATCTCAACCGGCGAGTTGCGGTGGCTTCTATGGCTGTAGCGATTGGATTGTTCCTGTCTAAACGGCTGGACTTTGGCGGCGGCGGGTCGTTGAAGGATCTCTCCGCCGTAGCATTGCCTTACGAGGAGGTTTGCTCCTACTATTTTCCGTTTGAACTTTTCCAACTACAGTAGTGCATGATAATCTCCGCTTGATTGATTCAGCAACATTTTAGCTTTATAACTTAGGGATTAACCATTTTGGATAATTAATTAACTCAATCAGCTTAAGCTTGTTAACAATGTTAAGCTGTGTTGTAGTTACTTTTGAGTTTTGATCATGATATAAATCTTCTTAATTGCTTTTCTTTGGGCAGTTTTACTTTGTATTGGATTATTTTTTGGGGGACTTTATGGAAATCTTGAGATTGACTATATTATGTAATTTTCTTTAAAAAAACCATTGAAGTATTTGGAGATTGACTGTATTCTCAACTATTGATTCATAACTGACACTATGAGACTTACTGCATCGGAAATATCTTATATTCTTATGTGATTAGCTAATCATTCACACTTTTAAGTCGACCGGTGTCAAGTGCTCACAACCCTGTCAGTCTGTCACCATTTATACCAAAGCCATATACATCACTCTTAATGTACAAGTGCACTGGAATAAGCAGCAACTCGTTAGAACTGAATATATGCCTTGGATTTCTTTCAATTCAACAAGTAAATAGCGTTACATGTGGTCATATACATTGTAGTAGCAGTACCATACGTCCCCACAACCCGTGTTGTCACGTGATATTGAATCCATCTTCGCTAGGCCAAAGTCAGATTGCTTGGCAGGGTATGACTGATTATAAATAACTCAAGGCTAAAAATATACAAGGTCCTCTCACCTATACAAATGCAATAGGTACCTAAGCTCTATATTAATAAATTCTGTTTTAAGGAAAAGATACAGGAACACTTACCAGGTGATGCCAAATGTATTCCTTATCAGTGTAAGAGCTAATAAGGAATCTGTCAATCTAAAATGCAAGCTACATTTCCAAAATGAGATGGTTGATACTTGAATAGCACTAGAGCACAAGCCAGGAGCTTACCTCGTCAAGCAACATGTTTGAGGATGTTAATGCTTGATTTAGTTGTCCTTACCAAGGCTCTAAAGATTTGTTAACTGTTTTTCCTTCTGAGAACATTTTGATGCCTTTTGATTCATGAATTTGCAACCCTTCTCTTTTTGATTTTGCCTTCCTCTGTACAGGCTCTTTCAAATGGCAAACCCACTGTTGTGGAGTTCTATGCAGATTGGTGCGAAGTATGCCGGGAGTTAGCCCCAGATGTATACAAAGTGGAACTGAAATATAAGTAATTATCTTTATGCTCCAATTTATTAAGTGTTGGCTCATTATATTCGTTTGTGAATGCTTCTGTATGTGAATGTGTGTTTGTGTATCTTATCTTCTCTGATGCTTCACCATCCAATTGGTTTTTAGCCTACTGATTATAGGTACCTATGTCCATTTAAAATGTTTGCCGAGTTTCTAGTCTTTGCATTGTAGTTTAAACTAACATCTTTGATGGCTGCAATCTTTTATCTTCATTATTTGATAAGCATTGTAGCAATATAAATGTGTTGGTTTCATGAAACTGTATAGGTCTTTTTGGCTTCATAATACTATGTCTTCATGAGTGAAGAAATCATTCAGGTTACTGGATTTTGTTTTCTAGTCACATAGACACCCAGCCTCTTAATTTGTATGAATGAGCATGTGTCCAAGTATCATATACTAAGCCATGGTAATTCGTCCATTAGAACTCACTCTCCTTGTTCTGACTCATTGCTGATGCTATTTAGGGACAAAGTAAATTTTGTTATGCTGAACGTTGATAATACGAAGTGGGAACAAGAACTCGATGAATTTGGCGTTGAGGGCATTCCACATTTTGCATTTCTGGACAAAGATGGTAATGAGGAGGGGAATGTGGTAGGCCGCCTCCCAACACAGTACCTGCTTGAAAATGTTGATGCCCTGGCTCGGGGGGAAGCAAATGTACCTCACGCTCGTGTCGTGGGACAATATACAAGTGCTGAATCAAGAAAAGTTCATCAAGTTGTTGATCCTAGAAGTCATGGATAGGGAAACCTAGGAACGTTTAGGCCAAATTGTTGCTTGAAGATGATGCGGAAGGGATTAGTTCTACAGTGGAAAGATTGTCAACGAAGGCTGATTCATCACAACATACTATAGTTGCAGAGGAACAGCTTATCTTATTTCATGTCAAAATTAATAACCATGTTTATGCTCAAGCAGGGTTCTCAGAAATATATCGGTATATTGGAGCAGGAACCGTGTAAGATTTTCCATTTCTATATATAGCACAAAACTCTCATATCTGTCTCCTCACTATCCATGAGAAGTTTACATGTATAAACAGGATGAAGGTTAAAATGAGCAGTTTTTCCAGTTTATTGAACTACATTACTCAATAAGCTGTTGGTTGATGGCGAGCTCTGTTCACTCAACCAAGGATCCTGTACAGAAACCGGCGAACTGTTCTTCACCTCTTCTGTTATAGGCAGGCCAGCAGCAGCAGCCCTCTGTGGAACAACCAACCTCCTACTACCAACACCTGTCGTTGTCTTCTTCGTCGTGGAGACGTTAAACGATTTCTCACTTCCCAGGTACGGCGACGAGCAAGTAGAGGCCACTGAGGAACCCATGTTTATATTTTCATCCATAGGTGCCCAACCACTGAGCCTAATCTGTTCTAGCTCATCAGCCACCTCCATCATTGAAGGTCTCATGTCCCTGTGAAAAGCAAGGCATCTAAAAGCTAGCTCAGCCACTTTGTGAACAGATGACAGTGTCCAAGCATCTCTGTTTGGCTCGAGGAACGGGTCGATGATCTCATCTACTCGGCCTCTGCCAATCCTGTCGATAGCTAGGGCAGCCAAATTGATCTCGCTGTGTGGTCGAGTGAAGTCAACTACTTTCATGGCCGTGATTATTTCCACGAGAACCACCCCGAAACTGTAAACATCACTCTTGTCCGAAAGATGGAAGTTCTGATGATACTGAGGGTCGACGTAGCCGGGGGTACCTTGCGGTGCAGTGGAGACGTGGGAGTCATCGGTCATCCCAAACCTAGAAAGCCCGAAGTCTGCTACCTTGGAGTTGAAATTGAAGTCTAACAGAATGTTGCTGGACTTGATGTCTCTGTGATATATGGGAGGATTCGTGGCTGAGTGAAGGTGGGCGATTGCATGAGCCGTCTCTGCAGCAATGGTGAGACGTATCGTCCATGGAAGTATCGAACCCCTCTCTCGTTGCAGATGCTGGGATAGAGTGCCATTCGGCATGTACTCATAAACAAGAATCTGCTCGCCATTCTCAATGCAGCATCCGAGAAGGCGCACCAGATTCGGATGGCTCACGGAGGAGAGAAGCTTGATTTCATTCATCACTTGTTCAATACTTTCGTGATCACGATATCTTATTTTCTTGATCGCTACCCACTCATCGTTGTGGAGCTTTCCCGCATAAACTGTGCCGTAGGCACCTGTTCCTAGTCTTTGCTTTTCGGAAAAACTGTTCGTTGCTCGCTCGATTTCTTTGTAGAGATACAACGGAACACTGGAGTTGCCCGCTGCTTCGCTGATCAGACGCTTTGCGCTCAATCTGCTCCTTAAAGTCGTCGCGCGGCTCTTCACACAGTAATAGATGACTGCCAGAACTACCACCAGAGCAGCTCCAGCAATAATCCCTAAAAAAAGTGAAGAAATGGTGATTGTAAGATCAACTGAAGTTCTTCATAGTTGCAAGAATCCTCCAGTTCATGGAAAATGACAGATAAATAAATTGAAGTATATTCCATGAGCCAAATATCTTCCTGAATAAAAGTTTTCATAATTAAATTTTAAACAATGAAACATACTGTCAAGAAAATTTAAATAGCGTGCGAAAAAGAGGGATGGATCATTAAGAGAGACAATGGATAAATTACACTTTCATACCCTTTTATATTGGGCATTTTTTCAAAAAAGGATCCACTTTTCAAAATTAACAAAACAATGCTTATTTAAAAAACAAAAAAAAAAACTTTGCAAATCTAACATTTAACTAATTTTACAGTCAAAAAATTATACGTAATTAATTATATTTTAATATTTTTTTATTAGAGGGGTTTTTCTATGTAGTTGGGTAAATAGAAATGTTAAAATACAATCAATTGTGTACAATTTTCAGGACATAAAATTGACTAAATGTTAAATTTACGAAATTTTTGAAAAAGTGGATTATTTTTTAAAAAGTGTCCAAAATGTAAGTATCAAAGCGTAATTTAGCGCAAGACAATTGTAGCAGGAAAGAAAGGAACCAATAAAGAGGAAAACTAAAACATAAGTCTTAAAAGTGGGTGTTGGAATTTGAAGAATACTGTTTAATGAGGACAAAATATAAAAGATGAGCAAGCTACTTCATCACCAGCAAAAGGTAATAACGTAAGCTAATTGAATTGAGCTTCAGTTTGACATATGAAATCATCTAGTGCTCGTTTGGTATTGCATTCCTAATTGCACACCCAATTTTTAAAAAAAAAAAAACAGTTTTTTTTCTTTGGTCTTAATTTATTATACTTTAGTTTATTTTTACACTTATTATTTAGAGTTCATCCTACCTAATTAGGATTTAATATATTTTTTTAGCATATAATTTTTCAAATAACCAATTAATAACTAAAAATTAAATACTAAAAAATTATAATACATTCTAATTTGGTAGGATGAACCCTAAATAATAAGTGTAAAATTAAACTAAAACATAATAAATTGAAATCGGAAGAAAAATTTTGAAAAAATAAAGAAATCAAGTCCGCAATAGAAAATGCAACACTAAATGTGCAATAGACGATTTCAGCTGGTAGTTAGAAGGCAGTATTTCTGGCAATAAAACAGTAAATTCCTGGGGCGGATTGCAGTTAATCCTCTTGAACTAAAGGAGATTCAAGAAGAATGCATAACAAAATAAGTACCTCCAACAAGAAAGCCTACTTTAGTTCCCCCACATCGCATAGAGAACCCTGTAGCATGGCAGTAGGACACATCTGCATGAAAATCAATACAGAAGAAAAAGGTTAATTGGATTAATTAAATAAAATTCAAGGTTTTTTCATTCCATATGATGAAAAACCAGTTTTCAGCATTACTAATGTCCTCCACAGACAGAATATTCACAGGACTTCCATATCAGTCGAAGACTCGAAATAGCTTATGACTGTCTTCGACTGATATGGAAAGATTTTGAAGTAAACAAAAGCTTGTGAGTGTGAATCCTAGTCTACAACACATTAGAAAGGCTTACCTACTAATCTAATAGTTAATCTGAAAAAACTTCATTAGAAAACTACACCAGCAAATTACTGCTCAGTGGCTGTATTTGTGACAAGCCAAATTTTCAGTCTCGAATTCAAATAGGGCTTATTTTAATTTGGAGATACACCATAGCTCCACAAAGAGTAACATTTTCGAGCTTCTTAAGTTATTGGAAAATGCTTCAACAATACATCCTGCACCACTGAATACATTAAGCAATATTTGCCCACAGTGAGCTAAAATATGGCACCAGAACTCCTTCATGTCTAATAGGGTTTAGAAGAGCCATCCTCGATTCTTCTTCCTACAGTCTGGCTAACCAAATAATAGATCCTCCAAACATATATAGATCAATATTTTGTCTACAATTCCTACGTCCATCCACAATATCAGCAGCAATTCCCTACATCGAAGTTCCTTGAAACTGAAAAATAAGTATCGTCTCTCTTTCCTCTGGAGTCTGATCCCGTACACTCGCTAACAGATAACAGATTTGACCAAGCTTCTGGATTACAACCATACGTATCATCTCTCTTTCCTCTGACTTTCACATCCTGAGACCTTCTCAAATTTCTTCAACGACCATGTGATCTTTCTCATACTTGGAATTGTTAAATGAATAGAATAGTTATAGTAGCTTTGACTTTTTTGATTATCCAATCAGCAAGTGGCAACACTATTGAAATAATGTAACTAGTAATCTATTAGTATTATCTTGATTAGCTTATAGATATTGTCACTGAGGACTCAGTCAAATTCTTTCTTTTGTTTGTTATTTTTCTTTTCTTTTTCAGTAGCCAAAGTTGCAGATTTTAACATAGAATTAGGAGCTGATATTATCTGAATAAAACTTCAAATTCCTCATTCAATATGAAACTCAACTTTCTAGCTTCCAACCTGCCAATAACCTACAATATACACAACCTTCAAGCAGCATAGTGAAGTTTTGAGTCCATTTCTTCACTCATTCCCTCTACCTATGTTCGACATCGTTCAATGTCGAGCATCAACCGAGCAAAAACTTCGTGTTGTTCGACTAATACCTAGGATAAACTTCAAAAATTTATCCAGCTAATGCCAAGTATAGTTCCTATAATCACTACAACATTTCAGCAGCCAAAAAAGTCTCTACAAATAGCAGCTACTCAATCAATTTGACCAAATCCAGTCTAATGAAAACAGCTAAAAACCAGTCAACAATCTCAACTATCACCAGCATTACCAAACAAAACCATGATAAAAAGGGAAATTTTATTAATGGCGTTCTCATTAAATCGGCCAATACATACTAAAAAAGCACATATTTCACATTGGTCAAGATTCAACTTTTCCCCCAAACTAAAAAATGCGAGCATCCCAAACCAAGAAATTAAATATGGCAAATACTTAATTTACTTAAAACTCAATAAAAAAGAAAAAGAAAAGAAAAGGACTGGAATGAAAAGAAATAATATAGAGAAGAACTGACCTTTCCGGCATCCTAACCCGCCGGCAAAACCATCTCCGATGTAACCTTCTTTACACTTGCAACGATACCCCCGACTTTCCACCGACGTGCAGTTGGCGTTGACATGACAATAGGTGCCCTCGCTGCAGCTCCCATTGAGCCACCAACCGAGCTCCACCATCTGAAAATCGAGCACGATCGAAGAGTTCATGCTGGCATTGCCGTTAAAATCCACCATGATCGACGACAACAGGGAGCTGCAGTTCCCTTTTGCCCTCACCGTTCGGATATCCAAAAAATCAGCGGAATCGTTAGACCCAACTGAATAACAAGTTATATTAGGATTAGTAGACCAGAAATTGCAATTTCGAAAACCCATCCTGCTCTTGACCAATCTGCTAGGAATCACACAATCATTTATCTCCTCGACGCAGCTATCCAGCAGAAGCCCGTTACGCCACGTCGGGGCAAAGCTCGAACCGAAAAGTGGATCCAATTCGCCGATCGAACGGTTGCATTTCGCCGGAACACTTGCTAGAATCTGATCAGACGTCACATTCTGCACGACGAATTCGCCGATTTTGATGATCCCGGAGCTGTTGCTACTGCAGTCCAGCTTGATTCCACATCCATCGGAGAACCCAAATGGATACTGAACTGGGTTTCCGCCGCAAGTCCGATTGCACTTAGTTTGATTGACGTCCAGTGCAAAGGACCGTAGCGATAGAACTGCAATTGAGAAAAGTAACGGGAAAATTGTCTGGTGAGAATCAAGAATCATTTTCTGGAGTGATTATTAGATATTTTGCATTGCAGAAAAGAGACATGGAGAGTGAGAGAGAGTAATATGATGAAGGTTGACTTGTGAAGGAGACAATTAATGAATGGAAATTAAGGGGTGCGGTTGATGTTGGTGGGGAGGAAATTTATTGCGTTTTAAATGCGTGATTGAATTGCTCTGTCGCTTTGAATAATGGAATTTTCCAGTGAATTTATATCAATCGGAGCTTCTGCTGCAGCTTAAGAGGAAATTTTGTTTTGATCAAACAGTCGTGGCGGACAGAGGAAGGAGAAGAACGTGTGTGTGTGTGTGAGAGAGAGAGAGAGAGAGAGAGAGAGAGAGATTCTGGGAAACAGAGAAGGTGCCTGGTTCACTTGCGATTTCCGCGTAGATAAGCATTGCAGTTGCATGAAATGACGTTTGTACCCTCTACTTTTCTGAATATTTGGTAGAGATTTGAGTTTGGTTATCTGCAAAAAATAAAAATAAAAAATGTTAAGTCTTTGTTATTGATGTATTATTATTGACTATTATTAATCTATTATTAACTTTTCGTTCGGGCAGTTTGAATTTTGAAGTAGTCTAAGATACCAACACGATACAAGTGATGATACGTCGCCCTTAAATTTAACTATTTTTGCGTGATGAAAACTTTAGCTTTCTAGATCATATATATAAATTTAAGATTGCTACATATTGAGTTTTGACTTCAAAAAATCTTTTGATATTTAGATCTTACTGTGTTATTTGGTGAATATTGAAAGAATTTGTGCAGGTGGATATGCTGAAAAACACGTGCAGTAAATGTAATAAAAACATAGTAAATGATAAGATTAATGTTGGATTATAAAACCCAAGATTCAATGAAAATATACAATATATTCAAATGAATTTACAAATAGGAAAGCAACTTAATTTCCCTCCAACTCCATGATTTACAACTCGAATGGATTCTTTTACATATAATCACAAATTTTCCTTCAAAGAAGACGACTAAACATTGTTGGTGTCCTAATTAACAACACACTAAACCAATGTCTACATGAGACCGCACCGCCATGCAATTCTTTTCTTTCTTCTTTTCTTCTTTCTCTAAAAATATAAATTTTAAAATAGAAAATCGAACTCTAAAATTGAATAGCTGGTGGGTGGCTCCTGTGATGCACGAGTCCGCATGCTCGATAATTATTTTTTCGAAATAAACATATACCCTAAAATTAAAGTGAATTACTTTCTTATTCGAAGACTCGCGACTTGTGAACTCGCTCGATAATTAATTTTTTCGAAGTAAATATAAGCATTAATTGCGAATAATAAACTCTAAATTGAGATAAAATAAAACATTTTTGAAAAAATAATAAAAAGATTGAAAAAATAATTATATATAAAAAATTAAAATTGGTGTGTACTAGTTGAAAAAGGGCGAGCTTGGCCCGTCTAATTGTTTGTGACCCATAAGACAACCTGATATTAGTGTTTGTCATTTCTTAAAAGGTTATTACAATTAAATACATGAACTTTGACACAATTTATAATTTAAATACGATCTTCGAAACATTGTAATGACAACACTGTTTTACAATTCGTTGAAAAATAGACACTCCCAAATTTTTCATTGAACGAAAATTGATATATAATATGAAATAATATAAAATTGTATAATAATAATAATTTGATTTTCATTAATCCAATAAAGATCGGTATGAAATAGTGTGTTTAATTTTCATATTATTGCAAATTATGTTGTAATTGTAACGTTTCAAAATTCGTGTCTGAATTGTAAATTATGTCAAAGTTCATGTATTTAATCATAATTAACTCTTTCTTAAATGAGTGAAAAATTAAAATAGCCAGTTTGATAAAGAATACGTTAAAACTAGCCACTTTAATATACAAAAAATGTAGCCAATTTGATCAAAAACCCATCAATACCCCTCAAGACTCCATTTTCTCCTTTTAATTTATATTTATATACTTTAATTAATCATAAATATATTAGTTATCTAATTAATATTTTTACTATAAAAACTTATAAATTTTGAATCGTGAATTTTCACTATTTTTTTTTAAAACATGGTTACCATTTCGAAAATTGGACTTTAAGATCAATTTTTAATGTACAATAACATCTTACGAGACCATATTTATAAAAAAAGTAATACTTTTTAGAATTTATACATACAAATATTAAGGGTTTTTTTTTCTAAAGTAAAATCTTTTTATTTTTTCCCACAAGTATACATGCACTATTCATAAGGACAATTTTGTTCAATTGTCTGAAGTTGGCTAGATTTGACATATTTTTTTAGAATTGGTTACTTTTAATGTTTTCTTAACAAGATTGACTACTTTTAAGCATTCACACTCCTTAAACTACATGTTAGAATAATACATTCTGATTCTAGCTTATTTGTTAAGTCTACTCTTCATGCTTTATCGTTGAATCTAAAGGTTTGCGATCTTTTTATTATTGGTTCTTTTCAATGGGATATTGAGTTATTGTTTGAAGTCTGTGATCCCGAGGATATTGACAATATCTTGTCTATTCCGTTGTGCCCTAGTGCTAGAAATGATCGTGTTATTTGGCATATTCAAAGGAGGGTTGTTGATCGGTGAAATCTGTTTATTATCTCGCTAGATTGACTACTATTTCATCGGCTTTTGTTATGGATATTAATTGGAAGTGCCTCTGGAGTCTTCATATTCCTCCTAAAGTGAAGTGTTTTTATTGGTGTGTGCGGTGTGTTGCGTGACTGTTTACCTACACGTTTCAATCTTGTTCATAAAAGGGTTCAAGTGAGCAGAACTTGTAGGCTTTGTGCTTCTAACCTTGAGAACAATTTTCATATATTTTTTTTACTTTGTGAGGTGGTGAGTAGTTGCCAAGAATTGGTGATGTGCGGATCAATGGGGGTGAAATGTCGTTAGGTTTGCACAAAGCCCATTATTGAATTATGTCTCCTAAATCTAACATGTTTTGTCAAAATATTATGCCATATATAGTCATGCCCAACAAAAATTCAAAATTCTCAAATTTATGAGTTGCTAAAGATTTTGCCTCACTCTTAGTTTTGGCATATTCGCTAACTCTCGATAATTCAAATAGAGTTTCTCTTACCTCATTAGATTGAGTTATTTTTCCGCAATGCTATTAACATGCTTGACTCTCCCATCTTGCTGTTGATAATGATTTTAAAGTTAAATAGTGACCATGATCTTTCAAAAATTTCTACCTATTTGTAGAATTGACAAATATAGTATACAAGCGCTGTTCAACTCCAAAAATGAGACAACTTTAACACAAGAATTTATCATATCACATATTGTTAGATTAAGAGAATGACAAGCACATGGCATATAAAATGATATTGGATTGATTTCAAGAAATCTTTTTTGTATACCTTGATGTTTTCCTCTCATATTGGAACTATTATCATAACTTTGTCCGCTCACATTATCAATATCAAACTCAACTAATTGTAAATCGGATTACATTTCATTAAAAAGAGATAATCCGAATGTATCACCACTTCTAAAAACTCAATAAAATATTCATCTACTTTTATTCGACTACCAATTAAACATATCAACAGATCGAATTACTAAAGTTATTTGTCCATTATAACTTGCATCTAAAATACAATCAAGTATCACCGAATAATAATTTTCCTCTTTTATTTTTCAATTATAGAACTTCTAACTTTAGATGTTGATGTTGAAATCAACTCATTTTGAATCTTGTGACCAAGGTAATGATAGTGAATTTCTTTGTTTTAGACATATCTAAGATGTTTTTATATTATCAAATCAAATTCCACAATTGATTCAATTAAACCCAAAAAATTACCATTATTATTTTGGCAAATTTCATTCTCCCCATGAAAAAGCTAAATTACACGATGTAAGACATTTTATAACATATAATAATTATTGTTAAAACTAGTTTCAAGTGCTCTTTCTCTCTCTTTTTTTTTTAATTTGCACTTGTAACTCTTTATCAATTGTTTTATTTCTTTTAATCTAATTTGCAAATTAATTTAAGTTTTTGTATTGTTCATATACTCAACATCATTCTTATGTTTCTTTAGCCTACCACTTAAATGTTTCCAATCATTCGAACATTTTTTTACTAAGAGACTATAATTTTGTATTGATTTAAATAATTTACAACAAAACAATATATTTTCCCTGTCCCATTTTGATAGGTTGATTGAGATTTTTCACAAGAATTAGGAAAATAATTGGAAAAGATCATTAATCAAGAAACTTCCTAATATGCCCCTATTTATTTCTTTTGACAGTGAATTAATACATAATGTAAACATATTAAATAGGGGTAAATATTAGTAAATTAGCTAAATATATATAGAAACATGCATATATATCGGGACATCCCAAAAAAGTAAACGAGCCTATCAAAATGGGACGGAAAGAGTACTTTGTTTGCATCTTTTGAGTACACTAACAATTTTCTATCTTAATTTCTTCCATTTTGTAATTTTCTATATACTGTAAAGAGAATATGAAAAATATATAGAAAGTTCACCCACAACAAACTTGTTAATTCAAGGCAAAACAATACCACCAAAAAAAAAATGCAAAACACATTCAATGTCCACTAAAGTACAAAACACACAAAAAATAGATATATAAAAAAAGTAATATTGACACCAAAACAAAATAAATCAAGAACTTACATTGAAATTGCAAGATGCCCAAATAACGATTTCACCTTGCGACTTGCGGGATATTGAGTGCTGATTGTTGGGCCGCCGACAGAGAGAGATAGAAAGAGTTTAAGAGAGTCAGACAAAGAGACTGAGAGAAAGTATGTGGAGAGAAATAAAGCTAGATGGAATTACAGAATCAGGGAGAGAGTCAGAGAGATATGGTACTTTAGAGCCGTCGAGATGGAATTACGCGAAATATTTGATAGAGATCAAATCTGAGGCACCATTCAAGCCTTGAAGATTTAGTAAAATTTTTTTTAGGGGTACATAACTATAAATAAATAAAATTTGGGGCTCAGGACGGTGGTCCATCTGGCCTATCTAGGGTCGATCCTGATGATAAGTTATTAATTAAATGGGCGAGAGAGGTTCGGATTTATTATTAATGCCAAACTCCTATCAATTTAACGAAACGTGTAATTATGTTAAATTATTTTCTCAATCAAGTCGAATCAAGGCCAATCATGAGTACACCAAATCTTCTATAACATTTTTCTAGGGCATCTCTAGTTCTAAATCTTCATTTTTTTAATGTTTTTTTATTTTTAATTTATTATAATTTAATTTAATTTAAATTTTTTATTTATATATACTTCATTCTTCTCCAAATAAAGTATATTAAAAAAATTAAAAATAAATTTTAAAAAAATTAATTATAACACGAAATATAACACAATAGTAACAGAAAATCTGAGCCGAATCCACAAATAGTTATATAAGGTTACACGATTTATGATTAAACAACGTGGCCCACAAAGTGCGACTACTCAACTAACTATTTTATTTTATTTTTTCCGTTTGCTTACGTCATTACGTGGCCGAATATAAAATATCTCGTTGCATTAAAATTGTCAATATCTATCAAATGATATGTGACATAAGTATTCGTTTGGTCTTTATTTTTGCACAAAAAATACAATAAAATTAACTTCTCTTCTATTTTTTCATATAGGTCAATCTCATTCTAATATTAAGTTTAATACTCATCCATAAAACTTGTACTTAATCGGACACGTTGTGTGATATCTCAATAAAATCAAAATACTTTGAAATTAATATAATGCCATTGGGAAACATTAAAAAAATCATTTTGTTAAAATTTACAATAAAAAGAATCAATCTTCTCAAAATTAGCATATTCCTTCCTAACGACACCCAATTAGTGAAAATTCATGTGTAAAATGAATTCGTATCGAGTTCGAGACCCACCGCTTCCATCCAACTAAAATAAATAAATTAATATTGTATCTTAATTAATAATATACATTTATAAAATAAAATATAACGCAAAATTATGCTTTATAAATAAGGTACTAGTGTATTACCCGTGCGTTGCACTGAGAATATATTATAAATTTTTTTAAAAAAAAAATTTGAACATAAAAATATTCAAAACTTTTGAAAATTTTAAATAAAATTTTATTTCCATATATATTAAACGTCTATTTTATAATGATTCCTATTTCTAAAGAAATAAATTAATTTTGAATTATTTATAAATTTACAAAATTTAATTTTTTTACTTCCTTAATTATAATTCATATAAGTTGGATTAAAAAAGTCACATTGAAAACTAACATACTTCCAAAAAAATAATTATAAATTTTGAATAACATCCTTGTATACAACATTTGTAGTGGATGACATCATCATTTTTACATACTAAAATTTTTAGGCTTGCACGATTTGTGACTCGTGATACAACAACATAGAGTTGCCCAAGTATGATAGATATTGGGGGAATTTTAAAGAGATGAACAAGCTTATTTTTATGGTTGTTGTTCTTGATCCAATATATAAGCTTGAGTTCATGGAGTTTGTTTTGCAAAAAGAGTACGGATTTGAAGAGGGTAAACAACTAACAATTGATTTGAGCTTTGAGATGGATGAATTATTTGATGAGTATAGAGCACTACATCAACCTCAAAGTGATGGCACGAATAATGAATCATCAAGCCGTTTGCAATCTCTTGAAAAGAAACCTCTATACAATGTGTGTACTATGGACGACATGTTCAAGAGGATGAGACGTGGAAGTGGAGATACAAGAAAAAATGAGATTGATGTCTATCTCAAAGAAGATCCTCTTGATGTGGAAACAAATGATTTCGACAAATTGAAGTGGTGGAAACTTAACCACATGAGGTTTCCTATTCTTTCACTTATTGTTCGAGATATTTTGTCAGTATCCATATTTACAGTTGCATCCGAATCCACTTTCAGTGCGGGAAGCAGGGTTCTTGATCCCTTTAGGAGTTCTTTAACTCCTAAAATTGTAGAAGCTCTTTAGTATGCTCAAGATTGGTTGAGGGGCTCGAACCAACCCAAGTCAATTAAAGAAGATTTAGAGAGTATTCAACAACATGAAAAATGTGTTTATTTTATTTACTTATATTTTATTATTGTAACATTTATAGTAAATGTCTAATTATATGTATATTTTTTTGTAGGTATCAAAGATATTGAAGCAAGTCTTTTCAATGAAACCACAATGACACAATGTTGATTTCATGATTTGAATGAATTGATGACTTATGACTTGTAATCGTTTTTTTTAATGACTTCTAGGTTTTTTTTTCTTGAATCATGATTGTATTTGAATGACATGGTGACTTATGACTTGAATCATGAGAGATGTAGGAAAAGCTCTGCTGGTCGCTTGTGTTTGCCTTGTAATATGGATGTCATTTTTTTATTGTTTTTTCGGTTGATGGGATGCCTTACACTTACAGTCATGCTAAGTTTCTTTACAGGTTTGTAGATATCTAATTATCTATGGAGCATTTTCTTGCATTTTGGCAGTTTTGTTTGTTGTTTATGTAGTGTTTGTGTTCTAATTTATGGATCCACTAATCCACATAACATGTTTCTGTTAAATGATTGTGGATGCATGTGTCTGATTAGTTATATTAGAAAAATGGTACACTTGAACAAGGAACAAAATTAGGAAAAAAACACAAAAATAATCAGTCGGACATCGATCGGAATGAATGGACTGATTGAGGAATTCGGTCGGTCTCGGTTCAGTCCTAATTTTATTTCGGCCCGGTCCGGGCCAAAAAATCACATGAATCGGTTGGTTTGGTACTTCTATTTCGGTCAGAATGTTTGCACACCCCTACTTTAGCCTAAAAAAATTCAAATTGTGTTATATATTTTTAGTTTCAATTTTGGGCACCCAAATTCTGTAAGTATAACCTATCAAATTTTGAAAACTGTGGGCTATAATGTAAAAATAAATGATAAATGATGTGCTATGCACAGACTCTACACATGCGCATACATTTACAACCTTATAACTTTTCTTTAAAACTGTAACTTTTTGGATTGCTTAAAAATTAAAAATAACATAAAGTATTGAAAATGGATCTCTATTTGTAGCTAGAAAATTCACGCATGTATGTGACATGCACATTTAGGCGGGATGTGAGGCCATTAACAATTGCAGAAGATTGTGTTTTAATATATTAGATAGATTGATGTTTATAAATTGTCTCTCAATTGGGCTGGACTTTGATTAAATGAGTGGCCCAATTGTAATCTTTCGACATTTTGGCCCTTTTGCAGCATGATTGGCCAATGACCAAATCACCCTCGGTGCCGGGGTCATCTACGGTGCGCCTGCCCGCATTCTATCATACGTAGCAATAGCAAAAGCCCTAACTCTAAAACCCTAATTTTGCTTTTCCATAAAATTTCAAATTTCAATCGAAGCTAAAGCCGCCGGACTTTTACAAGTGTCGGAGCAATATGTCGGGCAGCGAATCCGATGCGCCGGAGGAGTTCACCTCCGAGCAGGTTCGCTTAATTCTCTGCTATGAAACTTATTTAAATCTTTTTTGAATCGGGAAATTTTATTCAGTTTTTTTTTATTATTTTTAGGGGATGCAACAAGATGAAGATATAAGAAAAGTCCAAAAGGAAAATAAAGCCAGGTTTTTTTTTTCTTGATTTCTATTGTGTTTTGGATTAAAATGCAACTTTTATGCTCTAGAATTGGTTTTGATGGATGTACATAGAGGCTTGATTTTTTATAATCTTTTTTTTTTAAAATTAAACTTTTAGCCCGGATAAGTGTGGGATAATCTAGTTATGGGGTAGTGAGAATGTTGTAGGAGTATCATCAATGTAGATTGGATGGACTCTGGATACGATCGAAGACAACAAAGTATATCTTCCATTGGTATATATGATATCTTTTTCTGCATTTGTTAAACATAAAAACTATTGAAATTATTGCTGATGAGTTTTTGTTCTTCTCCTTGGCCATCTTGATCGAATAGTGTGGGTTTGGGAGCTTCAAAACTTAAATATTTCGGATAGTTAACGCGCTTCTACTTCATTTCTTGCTTGTATCATATCATTAGCAACTTTTAATGCGGCTGCTATTTGTATTGAAGATGTTGTTTGTGGCTGAATTATATGCTTCTTCACAGTATGGGTAGTTTAAACTATCTAAAAATGTCCCGGACTTAATTTCTGAGTATTGTTTTGGCTTTGATAATTACACATCAACATCAGGCATTGCATTTGCAGATATGTTTGAAAAATAGTAACTAACTTTTCTGTAAATGTCTCCTCAATGCTGCAATGCTATTGGCTCTTTAGTATTATTGTGGATGTTCATGTTGTATAACGAAGATGAACACTTACAGGGTGGTACGCGAGGTGAAAGAACGTCGCAGACAGTGGGCACAAAAGTTGACCCCACGGTCATTGCCCAAAGAAGAAAGCGCCAAACACGAGACTGAAAATGAAACAAGGGAAGAGTCCTTAGTTAATAAAGGAATGCTACCAGATGACATTGTCAAACTTCTTGCAGAGCGTGAGAAGTATGTTTGCTTACTTTGTATGACATCCCTGTATCCCTCTGTGGTACATGTTTATAAGCCAATGTTATGTTGTGATTTCGCATGCTCTTAAGTCTTAACGTTGTCGAATACTTTGTGTTCAGAAAAGTTTTCACATCGGACTCTGAAGATGAGAAAGTTGAGAAGAAGTCAGCCTCAAAGAAAAGAAAGTCGAAAAAACATGGGTTAGTCATGGCACTATCTCCCTCTCGCCCCCCCCTTCCTCTCTGCCTCCTACAGCACACGATTCATTGCAAATGAGACTATTGTTTAGCGTCTCTCTGTCCCCCTCTCTTCGTGCCTCCTATAGCACATAATTCATAGCAAATGAGGCTGCATTTTTTTATCCTGTTATTGAAACCAAAACTTTGTTTTAAGGTATACTTCATTTTTTTTACTTTGCCTCGTTTTCTTCATCAGGTTGGAACCTGTTATTTTGAAGGACTTACCTCCTGCCCAATGTGTACAAAGCTCACTGGAGTTTTTAAAGAAAAGAAAAATGCAGGTTTCAAGATCATCTGCAGTTTTGAATAATTCAAGCCAAGCACTGCGCCTCCTGTCAAAATCTGGCTTGCTAAAGTAAGTCAATAGCATTTTTTGCTGCCTGAACTGTAGTTCAGTTAAAAGTTTAGAAGAGTGGTGAATGAATGAGATATAAACTATTATATAGATATTATTTGTACTCATGTACGAAGACAGAATCACACTTATATTGCCTCATACATTGTATGTGTACTCAACTCAATGATATAAATGAATTGCACGCACGCATTCTGCAGTGTGTTCAACCAATGCTTTAAGTATAGTTTGAAGAAGCTTATAGTAATTTCTATAAATGGATAAATTTTCTAGATATTACTTCCCATCATGGAAAGTTGTTGGATCCTTAACTCAATTGATTGCCAGTTTTATACCTTCTAAAAGGCATGCATTAGTTTGATGTACCTTGTTGAGCAATAACGTACTCACTATTGGGCTTGCGGGGATGAAATGGGTCGGGCCAGGCCGGGCTTTCAAGGCCCGCTTTACTTGCTCGTTCTGACCGCTTTATGATTGGACTTATCATTCATATCATTCTAATGTCTTTCAACTTTCCATAGTCATTGTAGAATTTTCTTGTGAAAAATGGAAATTTGGTACAAGTTTTTTGGAGGACTGAGTATTAACCATGGATTTATTGCCTAACCAAATCTATGAATTCATTCACACGCACAAGAATCAGTCTGATTTTAATTTTATCCAATTGAAATGTAGTACAATTTTTGTCTTTTCATTCATATTCCATTTCTATTTCAACATAATTTAAAAAAGTCACGTGTTTATTATTATAGCATATATTATATCTTTATTGATATTGGACTAAAAGGTGAACATAATATTTGCTCTTTGCAACTCCACTACGTGTTTCTCCATTAATCCGGCAACAAAATATCCCAATTGTATACAATCATATTAAAATTTTCATCTATTATTGTGCACGCTACCTATATACGTGTATAGTCCGTATCGTTTTTAGGTATAACAAATACAAATACAAATACAAATAAAATACAATATTAAAACACGTTTATTTATTGGTAATTAATCGGGTTCTTAGATTAATTAACCTCTAGAGTTGATTTAATTTGGACATTTCATTTAGGTACGTAAACAAATAGCATCTCTCTCGCGCTCAAGATCCTAATGGCCCTTCTTCTATCTACATGACGGAATACCATACCATCCATCCCCTTCCATTTCTCTCTCTTTCTCTCTCTCTCTCTCTCCTCGCTCTCTCCTTCATCCAGAATTCAATCCTCCTCTCCACAAAATATTAATGCGATAATCAAAACCTGCACAGGGAGACCCTCATTATTAACTGATGAAGAATTCAAGCGCCATTTGCCACGAGGAGGAGGAGGAGAAGGAGGAGGTAGATGATCACACCGCCACCGGCCGGAAAAGTTCAATATTTGGGAGCTGGCTGCATTCCGATGATAATGGAGGCGGATACCCCTTCCTATTCAAATCCACGGCGGTGGGCGACCGCTTCCAAAGCAGTTTCCGGTACATCCCCGCCTCATCATCGGAGCTCTCCTCCTCCACCTCCTCCACCCCCTCGGCTGCGGCGGCGGCGGCGGCGGCGGCGGCAGAATCTCGTCATCAGACACGCCTACTGGGCTCCCTCGTCCGAAAAGAAGGCCACATTTATTCTCTAGCAGCTTCCAAAGATTTGCTCTACACCGGCTCCGAGAGCAAGAGCATTAGGGTCTGGAAAGATCAGAAGGAATTCTCGGGCTTCAAATCCAACTCCGGTTTGGTCAAGGCCATCATCATCGCCGGCGAAAGGATCTTCTCCGGCCATCAAGACGGCAAGGTTCGAATATGGAAACCGTCGGAAAAGGACCCCAGCTTCCACAAACGCGTCGGCACGATGCCGACGTTCAAAGCTAAGATCAAAAGCTCGTTCAATCCCAACAATTACATCGAAGATAGAAGGCGGAGGAACGCGATCTGGTTCATGCACACAGATGCAATCTCATGCCTCGCCTTGAGCGAGGACAAATCGCTTCTATACTCCGCTTCATGGGATAAAACGTTCAAGGTTTGGAGAATCTCCGATTCCAAATGCCTTGAATCAATCCACGCTCACGACGACGCCGTCAATTCCATCGTCGCCGCCTGCGACGGCTTCGTGTTCACGGGCTCCGCCGACGGCACCGTCAAGGTGTGGCGGCGGCAGATGCAAGGGAAGAAGACGAAGCATCTCCTCACACAGACGCTGCTCAACCAAGAATGCGCCGTCACGGCCCTCACCGTCGACCCGTCGGGGAAATACCTCTACTGCGGGTCGTCGGACGGGCTGGTGAACTTCTGGGAATGCGGCACGTTCCTCTGCCACGGCGGCGTGCTGAGGGGGCATAAGCTGGCGGTGCTGTGCGTGGCGGCGGCGGGGGAGCTGGTGTTCACCGGATCAGCCGACACCAATATATGTGTGTGGAGGAGAGATGGAGGAGAGCATGTGTGCGTGTCGGTGTTGACGGAGCACAGCGGCCCCGTCAAATGCTTGGCGGTGGAGGAGGAGAGGGGGCCCAACTGGCGCACCGCCGGTGGAGGGAGGCACTACACTGTTTACAGCGGCAGCATTGATAAGTCGGTGAAGATATGGAAGGTGACGCGGGCGGTGGCTCAGCCGCGGGCGCCGCCGCGTCTGCCGTCGCGGCCGTATCATGAGATGGCCGATTTTCTGTACGGAGCTCCTCCTGCGTGCAAGATTGTTGCAGGGTGATCGATCACCAAATTCAATTAATGCAAATGGAATTGAAGATTAATTTGATGAGTGTGCATGGCGATGGACAGGCTGCAGCTTGAAATTTGCAGACCTATATATATATATATAGATATATATATATAGGGAGGCAAGATTTGATTAATGTGCTGTACATTAACATTTTTTAATTATACATGCTTATGCTTATTCTTGTAATGTATACTAATATTTGGGATGTTTTACGTAGTCCCTTATTTTTGTATTATTTCAAGTTTTGATTTGGGTACATGATGATGTAACGATGATATAATGATAAGCGATATTCCGATATAAATGGTGAATGCAATTATTATTGTTTGGTTAATTACAAGAGGAGATTAAAAATGTTGAAGTACACCAAAGGATAATGAAATGTTTTTTTTTTTTTTAATTACAATTCCATAAGAGAATACTTTTCTAGCAACTTTTTATTGTAAAAGTCACAAACACACTTCTTTCACTTCCGCGGTGCCAAGTTTTAGGAGAGGCAAAAATGAGACGTGTGTCGTTGATTTGTATGTAAATCATTTCGGAGGTGATTGATATGATAAAATGAAATTATGCATGAATGGAATGAATTTAGGAATAGAATGATGGTCAGAATAGAATGACGATTCTTATGATTAGTATGTATACGGAATGAATATAATTGAATATATCTTATATAATGAATATTTTATGTATTTTAAACGTCATTTTTCTTTTTCGGTATATATATGTTTTTTCTAATTTTTTAGCAAATTATAATTTATTTATCTTACTGAAAAAATATATTCTAAAATATTTAATTAATCGATATATAACAATTTGTATAAGTTTTATTTTATTTTTCAAATACTTAATCACCTTGTGCGTATAACTTATACGAAGAAAGATATCATAACGCCATTTCCAATCTTTAATCTTAGAAGAACAATTTGCATAAACAAATATGGCCTCGAAGATAATTTATTCAATTAATTCTTCGCTTTCCAAGCCCAATTAATACAGTTCACTCTTCACATATCTTGGCCTAAAATAATGGTTTAATATTTAGGATGTAAGTGAGTTGAGACTATTCGGATCGATTAGACGAAACTTCGAAATCAACTTGAAGTTAGTCAAGTTCAAACTACTCAAGTAGCTA
The DNA here is from genome assembly GCA_026008535.1 of Perilla frutescens. Taxonomy (NCBI): domain Eukaryota; kingdom Viridiplantae; phylum Streptophyta; class Magnoliopsida; order Lamiales; family Lamiaceae; genus Perilla; species Perilla frutescens. The sequence goes on from BRKX01000015.1 coordinate 50,085,036, forward strand.
TCGAGCTCGAATGTAAATAATACTAAGCTGACAAGCCTAATCAAGCTTGAATGTAATTACAAGTTTACCTTTAATAATTAATTATTTACATATACAACCTTAATAATTAAATTAATTTTATTTTAAATTAAATAAAGATAATTTTAATATTTAATATTAATATATAAGCAAGTTGAATGGAATTTGTTACGGAGCTCGATCAAGTTGTGCTTCTAGTTTTCTTATCGAGCTCAATAAGACTGCTACTCGGCTCGATTATACCCCTAGTAATCTATCTTCTTTGTAACTCAAAACTTCATGTCTTACCCAACTAGTCTTTGTAGAAAATGATTTGACCATATAAACATCAAGAATGTCCCCCTCAGAGACTCTTGTATAAAAGAGACATCTCGAATTCGAGATTCAACGCTCCCCTCTCCCCCGAACTCAAAAGGGCATCAAGACTACAACAAGAATGGAAAATTATATGCTACCCCCAAAGGTATTACCCAAATGTCACAATAGGTGTTTTGTAGTGTCACAATAGGTCTATTGTGACACTTTGAAGTGTCACAATAGATCTATTGTGACACTTCGGGTAGTACCCGGGGGTAGCGTATAATTTGCCAATATTTAGAGCTTCAAAAATCTAAAAAAATGAAAAAGAAATTAGATATTAAAATAAAAGAATTTTGAAGAGCTTTGATGGCAGAACATGTACATTGTTTGACAAATAAAAAAATATAATTGATATTAATTTGGCCAATTTCAATTATTTGTATGTTGTTCGACTTAACTTGCTCTTTTAGCCAAGTTCGATTATTAATATATATGTTTGGTGTTTTCCCATAATAAAAATATTATTTGTTGAATCTTCGATGTAATATAAATTTACTTTGAAAAAAATAAAAATATAACATTTAACTATTTAAAATATATTAATGTAATTAAAATTGAAAATTTAAATATGTATCTAGATTTTTTAATTATATAAATTTATTTATTTTTTTAATAATATTTAAATTGAAAATGTTTAAATAAGTTTTTCGTAGATGATGAGTTTTTTCGCATGGTCTAAGGAGCAAGCATCATTAAACTAACTCATCTTTGCAGTCCTGGGCATAAACCTTCTCTCTCTTCATCAAAATAACACACAGACGGTCTTGTTTTGAGAATTTGTATGATTTTGAATAGTGATGAAAGTTGTTCTGCACGCACCTTCAAATTCTCAACTTTATTCCACATGGGCTCCAAGATACGACCCCATCAAACTTACCAAACTCATCAACCCAAAAACCTCTGTTAAACCCTTAGCCGTCTCAAAATCATCAAATCTCTCCGTCAACTTCAACCGTGAATATCAAGATGAAGAATGGATAAAGCCCCTTCACTTGAACCAAAAAAACCCTGAAAATTTCGACCTCCCTGTTTTCATACGCCATTCTGGAACGATTTCGAGGTATTTTTGGGATGGTAAGGAGCTGCAGTTGGTCTCCGTAGATGGAAATAATCACTTTTCCATTTGGAGTTTTTCGAGTTTTGAAGATGGGAGGAAGAAATTGGTTAGATTTTGTGGGGCTGCAGTTAGGAACCTTTTTCTTCCTAGGGAAGTGAGTGAGAACTATTTGGAGTATGTTAAATGGAAGTTCTTGCATAGAGTTTTCAGCTCCGCTTTGCAAGTTCTTGCTACTCAGGTACTTACTTTAACACTTCATCATTTCTACTTTTGGTTTTGAAATTTCTGGTAAAGATTAGTACCGGAGTCGAGGTTTGGTATTGAGTTTGGTAAATTTATGAGCTTTGCATTTTTGGAGTTCTGGTAAAGATTAATTGCGGTGTTCATGTTTCTTATTGGATTTGGGTAGATTTTAGCGGCTCTAAACCCTGGCGTTTGTAAATTGTAACTGAATGTGGTAGATTGAGTTTTGATCACGCTCTTCATGTTCTTGCATCCCAACTGCATGCTTGGTAAAATCTGTTATTTTTAGCCTTGCTCTTCATGTATTTGAAGTCTAGGTAAATCCTGCAATAACTATTGGTAGAGTTTCAGTTTTTTGGTTTCAATTTTGATGATTATGTCACAAGTGCTCTATCATTTCTTATCTGATTAGTGTTACTGTATAATTTAACCCCCGCTTTAGTAGATGATTTGAAACTCTTTCATTCTTTGGATTGAACATAAGTCCTAATGTCAACTTAACACTGATTCTTGTAGGTTTAACTTGAGTGTTTGGATTTATTTCTTCTCGGATTTTTTTAAATGCTGGAATGAGTTTGTCACTGATGAATTGTATGCTTTTGATTGTACATATACGTGATTGTGCATTTGTGTCAGCATCATTATCTTTTGTCAGTTGAGGTTAAAACCCTTACTTATCCTTCCGACCTACTTATTCTTGAAAAATCATTGCATATATTGACCCAGGAAACTGTTACATTTGAATGGTCGTATTAGGCAATGTTTCGGGCAATTGGAATTGGTTATTCTCGGTCACTACCATCAGCTGCGGCCCTAAATTGGGTTTTGAAGGATGGCCTTGGGAGGCTTAGTAGGTGCATCTACACTGCTAGCCTTGCTTCAGCTTTTGATACTAATCTCAAGGTACAGCTTCTTACCCTCTAGAAGGTGGCAGACCTGCAATCTGGTTGCAACTTATGGTGTTTCTTGAACTTACAAATGACTGAATTGGCATATAGTCTTACCCCCCTTTAACTGATTTTAATATGCTAAAAAGTTCTCAAAAGAGTCTTTTCTCTTTCTTGATCAATCTTACTTGTCTTCAGTTAATTGCTGACCGTTTTCTTTGTTTTGGCTGAAGAGAGTTAGGTTCTCGACTTCTATTCTGTTCAGCATGAGCATTGGGGTTGAGTTGCTGACTCCTGTCTTTCCCACTTACTTTCTGCTTCTTGCAACGATAGCCAATATTGCTAAGCAAATAAGCCTGGCTTGCTACTTATCAACTGGTGTAAGTTAAGAGCTACTGCATTGACATGCTGTAGAGGCTTGTTCTCCTTATGATTATCATCACTGGTCATTTAAATCATTTGAAAGAGCAATTGCTCATTCGATCACTGCTCCTTATTGTGTATTGCTTCCATGCTCTTCATGTAAAGCTCATTTTTGAGCAGTGAATTTACATTATAATTCTGTCGGCAAAATTAAATGCAGCCATGACCTACTACTTAAAAAGCATTATCAATGCAGCCATGACCTATATGCTTATCCACTGCTTAGAAAGCATTATAATGAAACACATACTGAAAGCATATATCTTCACAAACTGAGTTTTTTTATAGTACCAGGAGTCTTCATGCCTATGCAAGATGATTTGAGCTGCTTTCAGTTTATGTAATTACATGACATTTTAATATGCCAACCAGTTCTGTGTATGGTGACAAAACTCAATTTATCATGTTGTCAGACTGCTGTTCATAGAAGCTTTGCCATTGCAGACAACCTTGGTGAAGTTTCTGCCAAGTCCCAGGTAATTTATGGGTGTATCTGAAAGATGTTAGATATTATTAATTTATATCCTCCATTTAAAAAAAAATGATTCTTGATTTGGGTTTTCAGATTCAAACAGTGTGCTTTGATAATGTCGGTCTTCTGGTGGCTGCTACTTTTAACATTTTGTTCAGGAACAATCAGAGGTTGTTACTCCTGTGACCTGTCTTCATTCCCTGTTATTTTCTATATTTTATGAATTGATGCAGTTTCATTCAGGAATGTTTGCTTAATTGTTTATCATATATCCTTGTCAAATTAATTTGATCTATACGTGTGCGTCAGGGCGTGTGAGCACACGTGTGTACTGTGTATTATGTATATCCTTTTTTTTTGTTGTTGAAGATAGTAAAACTCGCCTTCTAGTTTATAACCTCGCTTCGGTTTAAAGATTGTTGGCAGCTCTACCATTTGTTGCGTATCCAATCTTCTCTGCTATTGACCTTTTCGGGATTTACCAGTCGCTAAAGCATGTTCATCTGCAAACATTAACTAAGGTTAGTCCTTCATATTTGAGGAATATCTAATTACCAATTTTGCTTCAGTGTCAAGGTCGTCTGGGTTATATAATTTCATTCTTATTTTTACATTTTCTGCAATGCTTTTGCTTCTCTGCCATTTGTATTTTTGTGTGAAAAGGGAAAATCTTCCATCCATTTTTGCAGTTTCTTGTTTGTTTATTTTATATGAATAATTTATTTTACTGGCACAGGATCTACGAAGCTTAAGGTATGATTTTGTATGATCAGCTGCTTCCCATATTTTCCCAATTGCTAAACTTGAGTAGTCTGCTGTTGAGGACATGAGATTCTATGGTCTACCTCACAGCAAGATTTCTTAATACTTTCTATTCCAGGATAGGCTTGAGTTGATGATGAACATCTGGATTCAGCTCAGATACGTCCCTTCGCCGGCTGAAGTGAGTGAAAGGGAAGGCATTAATTTCATATCAGGCAAAGGTAAGGCTTTCTCTACATTTTAGCACAAAAAATTTGATTTTGCAATTTGAGCTGCCTTCTAAGTGACATTTGGATCAGGCAGGGAGCTGCTGCCCATTAGAATTGGTTGCTTGAATCCCAAGAGGAAAATGCCTAGGCTTTCATTGATGACATTACAATCTTTAAAAGATGAAGATTTCTACTTTATTTGCTTGGAGAACCTCAGTAGTGGACCCAGACTAAAGGATGTGCGTATTTCACAAGGCTTTTATCCTTTCGTGTCTCAGTTTAATAATTAATTATATCTCTTTTACTTCTGGCACCAATTTTCTTTATTCGCCTCTTCTCATGCTAAGATATGTTCATCCAATTGCAGCACGGAATTCTTTTGTCTCTGCGGGAAGGGGCTCAAACTTCAGACGTGATAATGGGGCTATTGCAGGTGAAGTGTCTTTTTGCCACTTCTTATCAATCTTCATTTTTCATGAAAGCAATAAACTTTTCTACATTTTATGCAATCTCATCTAAATCTAATTAATTAATCCAAACTTGGTAACAACTATAGTTACTCTATGTTTGCTTAACTATAAATATCTATCTTTCTCATATATTTATATACTAAATTCATAATTGAATATAATTTTATTAAGACATATTTTTTTGTACGATCATAGATTATGTCATTTTCAAAATTTAGTTAAAAGTTCATATTATAAAGTATAATTACTAACATAATCATTCGAGACTTGATGCGGTTGCTATATTCGATCCAAGGACTCATTTGTATGGCGGCTATTATGTAAATGATATAAATGAATTGCACGCACGCATTCTGCAGTGTGTTCAACCAATGCTTTGAGTATAGTTTGAAGAAGCTTATAGTAATTTCTATAAATGGATAAATTTTCTAGATATTACTTCCCATCATGGAAAGGCGTGCATTACTTTGATATACCTTGTTGAGCAATAAAGAATTCACTATTGGGCTTGTGGGGATGAAACGGGCCGGGCCGGGCTTTCAAGGCCCGCTTTACTAGCCCGTTCTGACTGCTTTATGATTGGACTTATCATTCATATCATTCTAATGTCTTTCAAATTTCCATAGTCATTGTAGAATTTTCTTGTGAAAAATGGAAATTTGGTACAAGTTTTTTGGAGGACTGAGTATTGACCGTGGATTTATTGCCTAGCCAAACCTATGAATTCATTCACACTCACAACAATCAGTCTGATTTTAATTTTATCCGATTGAAATATAGTACTAGTTTTGTGTATTCATTCATATTCCATTTCTATTTCAACACAATTTTTAAAAGTCACGTGTTTATTATTATAGCATACTAGTATTTCACCCGCGCGTTGCGACGGCACTTTTATTTTATCATTTTATGTATGTTAATTTTTATAATAATAATAATAATAATAATAATAATAATAATTTATTTTAGATGAAATTTATTTATTTATCAATATTATAGAATTTGTAAATACGGAATTATATGCGAAGTGAGATCACGACAATTATAAAAATATTGGGTCGCAAAAAAAATATAATCTATAAATTATTTTGAAGGCTAATAAAAAATTATATAAGCATACTTAATATATTAAATATTAACAAACATAAAGTACATCCATAAATTATAGTCCATAAAAATGAAGAAACATAAATTTATATTACAAATTCTGGAAAACTTCTTTATATATAACATTTGATGTCGAATTACTATTGACATCATCAGAGTCACATATTAATATTTTTAAACCACTACGACTTCTAACTCGTGATACAACTACATACAATTGACCATTACTAAATTATAACACAAAATCAATATAAATTTGGTTTAAAAAATCAATATAAATTTGGTTTAAAAAATGTACCCGGGACATTATCGAATCTCTTGGATTTATTTTTGTGGAAAATCATCGAGTCATTAAGCTTCCTCATAATGACATCCCGTTCTTCCTGCAGATCACATATTTGCAATATCTATATAAAATAATTTATATAAATACGAATCAGAATTTGATTTATAAAGTATTATGTTGGGTTCTGAACTGAAATAATACATTTAATGGTTTGAGCTACAACAATAACTCTCTGCATAAATTTGTTGACGATTTATATTGATGAGAAAAAAATGCTCCATAGGTGAAATTTTGTATGAGTCATCAGATAAGAATAGAAGAATTTTTTTAAGAGGTAAATGGAAATCTTCAGATAGATTTGCTTCTGGAAGTCAGAAATATTATCTATTTTCGAAAAAAAAATCTGTTGTTGTAAGTATATATGAATTGGATATTTTTTTCTCGGATGATAATTGTTGCAGACGATAACTGTTCTTCAAATTTGAAAATGAAAAGGTTGACTTTTGTTGGGAAGTAATTTAGTATACCTGGCCGTAGATAAATTTTCTTAATGGGTTTTCATTATTGGGCTATACAAAATAAGTGATGTTTTTGGGCCTATTGAATAAAAATATTTAGTTTTTATCCAAATCTAAGGGCAAGCCCATTACATATTTTTTTAACCTAACAACAGCTATATAAATGAAACCTAAACATAACACCTTCACCGCATTTGTGGAGCTGCACTTCGTCCTAAACTTAACCTAGAAATCATCCATTTTGAGCTACATTTCATCCTTAACTCAACCCAGAAATCATCATTTTCGAGCTACATTTAATCTTCAAAGGATATTTCCTCACATTTGAAGCCGAAGAACCTGAAAGAATCGTCGTCATTTTACTTCTTCTGGTGAGAGAAGTCTGAGCTTAGAGTTATTCTCTCTGTTTTTCTTGGAAGTTTAATAGTGCCTTTTACTTGCTTTGAAGGTGCGAAGCTTTACCGGGACGGATTGGTCAGTACACTTGCGCGAGAGTTGCAGATTCCATTGATGAAGCTCTAAAGCAGCGTTTTACCTCAATATGTAAGCTCCGAACCCTTTTCATCCTAAGTTGTTTATGCTCAAGATAAAATAAAAAAATTGGAATTAATTTTGAACCAATCTGCAAAAAGTAATCAGTTAACTTTTTAAATATTTTTTATTAAATCTAATTGGAATTAATTTTGAAGATGCATAATAATGAGGTACTAAACCTCCGCTGTTGGATTTTCTATGTCATTAAGTTCTGAAATTGGATCAGTCCCCTGCAATAACATATATAGTAGTTAGATAAACATAAATAAAAAATGTATGTTTTGTAAATATAGAGTTTTTACCTGATTATCTGTAGCATAGAGTTCACAATATTTTTTTATCATTTCAGGGTCACATGTGACTTTCATTATACCATAAGCTCCTTTGAAATCTTTTGTTTCCCCATCCTTCACGTTAACCATGAACAAAACTTTTTTTCCTACCAATGATTCTATCTCGATTGGTAGTTCATCTAGTTCACCAGCCTTCATAGTTTTACAACCACATAAATTTGTTAATTTATGAATAATTAAAATAATTTTTAAATAATATAGATGAAATTTGAAGGTATGTGTAAGTATTTATAAACAAAGCTGAATGCTTACAGTGTTTCAAACTATCCCAAAGGTGAAATGCGGCTGACCCACATTCATCAACAACCTTTACTGTTAGACTATACCTTTTATATTGACATTGTTTTGATGTGTTAGTTAAATGAGGTAAGAATTTATTGGATAAATCAATTTATTGGCCCTTTTGCAGCATGATTGGCCAATGACCAAATCACCCTCGACGCCGGGGTCATCTACGGTGCGCCTGCCCGCATTCTATCATACGTAGCAATAGCAAAAGCCCCAACTCTAAAACCCTAATTTTGCTTTTCCATAAAATTTCAAATTTCAATCGAAGCTAAAGCCGCCGGACTTTTACAAGTGTCGGAGCAATATGTCGGGCAGCCTATCCGATGAGCCGGAGGAGTTCACCTCCGAGCAGGTTCGCTTAATTCTCTGCCATGAAACTTATTTAAATCCTTTTTGAATCGGGAAATTTTATTCAGTTTTTTTATTTTTTTTAGGGGATGCAACAAGATGAAGATATAAGAAAGGTCCAAAAGGAAAATAAAGCCAGGTTTTTTTTTTCTTGATTTCTATTGTGTTTTGGATTTAAATGCAACTTTTATGCTCTAGAATTGGTTTTGATGGATGTACATAAAAGGCTTGATTTTTTATAATCTTTTTGTTTTTTTTTAAATTAAACTTTTAGCCCGGATAAGTGTGGGATAAATCTAGTTATGGAGTAGTGAGAATGTTGTAGGAGTATCATCAATGTAGGTTGGATGAACTCTGGATATGATTGAAGACAACGAAGTATATCTTCCATTGGCATATATGATATCTTTTTCTGCATTTGTTAAACATGAAAACTATTGAAATTATTGCTAATGAGTTTCTGTTCTTCTCCTTAGCCATCTTGATCGAATAATGTGGGTTTGGGAGCTTCAAAACTTAAATATTTCGGATAGTTAACGCGCTTCTACTTCATTTCTTGCTTGTATCATTAGCAACTTTTAATGTTTGGTTCTTGGTTGCTATTTGTATTGAAGATATTGTTTTGTGGCTGAATTATATGCTTCTTCACAGTATGGGTAGTTTAAACTATCTAAAAATGTCCCTGACTTTATTTCTGAGTATTGTTTTGGCTTTGATAATCACACATCAATATCAGGCATTGCATTTGCAGATATGTTTGAAAAATAGTAACTTTTCTGTAAATGTCTCCTCAATGCTGCAATGCTATCGGCTCTCTAGTATTATTGTGGATGTTCATGTTGTATAACGAAGATGAACACTTACAGGGTGGTACGCGAGGTGAAAGAACGTCGCAGACAGTGGGCACAAAAGTTGACCCCACGGTCGTTGCCCAAAGAAGAAAGCACCAAACATGAGACTGAAAATGAAACAAGGGAAGAGTCCTTAGTTAATAAAGGAATGCTACCAGATGACATTGTCAAACTTCTTGCAGAGCGTGAGAAGTATGTTTGCTTACTTTGTATGACATCCATGTATATATGTTTATATGCCAATGTTATGTTGTGATTTCGCATGCTCTTAAGTCTTAACCTTGTCGAATACTTCGTGTTCAGAAAAGTTTTCACATCGGACTCTGAAGATGAGAAAGTTGAGAAGAAGTCAGCCTCAAAGAAAAGAAAGTCGAAAAAACATGGGTTAGTCATGGCACTATCTCCCTGCCCCCCTCTCTCTCTCCGCCTCCTATAGCACATGATTCATTGCAAATGCCACTATTGTTTACACCCCAGTTTTGAAACTAAAACTCTCTTTCTCCCCCTCTTTGCGCCACCTATATCACATAATTCATAGCAAATGAGACTGAATTTTTTTATCCTGTTATTGAAACCAAAACTTTGTTTTAAGGTATGCTTCAATTTTTTTACTTTGCCTCGTTTTCTTCAACAGGTTGGAACCTGCTATTTTGAAGGACTTACCACCTGCTCAATGTGTACAAAGCTCACTGGAGTTTTTAAAGAAAAGAAAAATGCAGGTTTCAAGATCATCTGCAGTTTTGAACAATTCAAGCCAAGCACTGCGCCTCCTAACAAAATCTGGCTTGCTAAAGTAAGTCGATAGCCTTTTTTTGCAATGAAGCAAGGAAAGTTTTTGCCCCTCCTGCATCTTTGCTGCTGTGTCCATTTGTTCGTTCTTGTTTTTGTTGCTTGGATTTCGTCGGTTGCCTTCGAGGGATCTTGTAGAGTATGATTTTCGAAATCTTTTATCATTTCAAATATTTAGTGATGAACTGAAGCAGATACACTTTAGCGTTACACTCCCTTTGTTCAGAATGAATTGTTGATCATAGTGCTTTCTGCTGTATAAAAATCATCATTTTTTCAAATATTTAGTGATGAACTGAAGCAGATACACTTTAGCGTTACACTCCCTTTGTTCAGAATGAATTGTTGATCATAGTGCTTTCTGCTGTATAAAAATCATCATTTTTTCTTTTGCTTGTTTCATGTTACATTGTGCTATATACACTTTTCTTGTCAATGCTTCTAATCTTCTTTGAATAGAGGGCTCTTTTTTTATTTTATTTTATTGTTTTGTCTCAAGGCTTCTGATCTTCTGCTGTTATATATGGTTGGATTCAAGAAAAAATATAAAAAAATGAAGTTACACAGAAAAGAAACTAACATAAAGTTTAGAATGTCAGTCATTTTGTATGCAATAATTATATGAGGGCCACACCATTTGAACATAGTTTGAATCAAGATCATTAATATATGGTTTTTTCCCCCTTTTCTCATTTGATTTTTAAGAAATTAAATAGAAAAAAATTGGATGGAAAGCATGAAAAAGGGGCTGTCTGATATTGACAAAACTATTATCCAGTCTTTGAAAAAGGTGGTATGTGTGGTGAAGAACATGGGAAAAAATGGACACAACATTGGGGATGGGGAGAAAATGGTGAATAACTAATTATTTACCAAATATTATGTTTGTGAAAAAGAATTAATCAATTACTTTATTTAATAGAATTTGTACATTTAAATTATTTTTATTCATATATACATGTGTTTCTTAATGATCAAATATATACTTATACCCTATATCTTGAACTTCAAAATATGTAAAAAAAAGAAAAGATAATCTTAACTTTCCAATTTTTGCGAAAATGTCATATGGTCAGATTTCCGTGGAGTTTAACGTGTAAAATGATATGAAAAATCATTTTTAATCTCAACATGAAATATGATTTTTCACATTATTTTAAACATTGAATTCATATGCGCTTTGTCAGCAATCCAATATCGGAAATTAAATTCGGAGACATTGCAAAAATGTGGAAATATTATATATTTCTTTGGCATATTTTGAAGTTCAAGACATTTTCGCATATTGGGATAATGTTTAGAACATAATAATATATTTGGCCTTTTGAAATAGATCTCCATAATAATATATTTGGCTTTTAGAAAGATCGAATTGAAATATTTCCAACGTCACGATTTTATAAATAACAATGTATAATTGTCCACGATTATAGAACATTTGGTTTCTTTGAATATATGACATGTTAAAAAATATTATTATTTTATTATTTTAAATGATGAAATTGAAATTGAAAAATAACAAATTATTATTATTATTATTATTATAGTGCAATATTAATGAAAGCTATTTTTTTACGCGACAAATGTAGAGTATTACAAACCATCCATCTATGCATAAAAAAAATAAAATAAAAAATCCTACAAATCTCAAATTTCCAAGTAAAAAAATAATATGTCAATATTATTATTTATTATTCAAAAATTGTTGTCTAAGGCAAAATCATGTGATAGATAACAGTTACGGTGTAAATCGTTGTCTATCACATGATTTTGCCTTAATATATATGCATAGATATTTAATTGATACTAATATATCAATTAATAATTAATTGTATAAGATTTTTATAATAGGAAGAGAAAAAAAAAACATAAATCTCTATTTTCCATTATTTTTATATATGATTGAGAAAAAGACTAAAACACCCCCCGTGAGCCTTCTCTCTCCCCACGACGCCACGCCGACACTCTTCATCTTTGCAGTCCTGGGCATAAACCTTCTCTCTCTTCATCAAAATAACACACAGACGGTCTTGTTTTGAGAATTTGTATGATTTTGAATAGTGATGAAAGTTGTTCTGCACGCACCTTCAAATTCTCAACTTTATTCCACATGGGCTCCAAGATACGACCCCATCAAACTTACCAAACTCATCAACCCAAAAACCTCTGTTAAACCCTTAGCCGTCTCAAAATCATCAAATCTCTCCGTCAACTTCAACCGTGAATATCAAGATGAAGAATGGATAAAGCCCCTTCACTTGAACCAAAAAAACCCTGAAAATTTCGACCTCCCTGTTTTCATACGCCATTCTGGAACGATTTCGAGGTATTTTTGGGATGGTAAGGAGCTGCAGTTGGTCTCCGTAGATGGAAATAATCACTTTTCCATTTGGAGTTTTTCGAGTTTTGAAGATGGGAGGAAGAAATTGGTTAGATTTTGTGGGGCTGCAGTTAGGAACCTTTTTCTTCCTAGGGAAGTGAGTGAGAACTATTTGGAGTATGTTAAATGGAAGTTCTTGCATAGAGTTTTCAGCTCCGCTTTGCAAGTTCTTGCTACTCAGGTACTTACTTTAACACTTCATCATTTCTACTTTTGGTTTTGAAATTTCTGGTAAAGATTAGTACCGGAGTCGAGGTTTGGTATTGAGTTTGGTAAATTTATGAGCTTTGCATTTTTGGAGTTCTGGTAAAGATTAATTGCGGTGTTCATGTTTCTTATTGGATTTGGGTAGATTTTAGCGGCTCTAAACCCTGGCGTTTGTAAATTGTAACTGAATGTGGTAGATTGAGTTTTGATCACGCTCTTCATGTTCTTGCATCCCAACTGCATGCTTGGTAAAATCTGTTATTTTTAGCCTTGCTCTTCATGTATTTGAAGTCTAGGTAAATCCTGCAATAACTATTGGTAGAGTTTCAGTTTTTTGGTTTCAATTTTGATGATTATGTCACAAGTGCTCTATCATTTCTTATCTGATTAGTGTTACTGTATAATTTAACCCCCGCTTTAGTAGATGATTTGAAACTCTTTCATTCTTTGGATTGAACATAAGTCCTAATGTCAACTTAACACTGATTCTTGTAGGTTTAACTTGAGTGTTTGGATTTATTTCTTCTCGGATTTTTTTAAATGCTGGAATGAGTTTGTCACTGATGAATTGTATGCTTTTGATTGTACATATACGTGATTGTGCATTTGTGTCAGCATCATTATCTTTTGTCAGTTGAGGTTAAAACCCTTACTTATCCTTCCGACCTACTTATTCTTGAAAAATCATTGCATATATTGACCCAGGAAACTGTTACATTTGAATGGTCGTATTAGGCAATGTTTCGGGCAATTGGAATTGGTTATTCTCGGTCACTACCATCAGCTGCGGCCCTAAATTGGGTTTTGAAGGATGGCCTTGGGAGGCTTAGTAGGTGCATCTACACTGCTAGCCTTGCTTCAGCTTTTGATACTAATCTCAAGGTACAGCTTCTTACCCTCTAGAAGGTGGCAGACCTGCAATCTGGTTGCAACTTATGGTGTTTCTTGAACTTACAAATGACTGAATTGGCATATAGTCTTACCCCCCTTTAACTGATTTTAATATGCTAAAAAGTTCTCAAAAGAGTCTTTTCTCTTTCTTGATCAATCTTACTTGTCTTCAGTTAATTGCTGACCGTTTTCTTTGTTTTGGCTGAAGAGAGTTAGGTTCTCGACTTCTATTCTGTTCAGCATGAGCATTGGGGTTGAGTTGCTGACTCCTGTCTTTCCCACTTACTTTCTGCTTCTTGCAACGATAGCCAATATTGCTAAGCAAATAAGCCTGGCTTGCTACTTATCAACTGGTGTAAGTTTAGAGCTACTGCATTGACATGCTGTAGAGGCTTGTTCTCCTTATGATTATCATCACTGGTCATTTAAATCATTTGAAAGAGCAATTGCTCATTCGATCACTGCTCCTTATTGTGTATTGCTTCCATGCTCTTCATGTAAAGCTCATTTTTGAGCAGTGAATTTACATTATAATTCTGTCGGCAAAATTAAATGCAGCCATGACCTACTACTTAAAAAGCATTATCAATGCAGCCATGACCTATATACTTATCCACTGCTTAGAAAGCATTATAATGAACCACATACTGAAAGCATATATCTTCACAAACTGAGTTTTTTTATAGCACCAGGAGTCTTCATGCCTATGCAAGATGATTTGAGCTGCTTTCAGTTTATGTAATTACATGACATTTTAATATGCCAACCAGTTCTGTGTATGGTGACAAAACTCAATTTATCATGTTGTCAGACTGCTGTTCATAGAAGCTTTGCCATTGCAGACAACCTTGGTGAAGTTTCTGCCAAGTCCCAGGTAATTTATGGGTGTATCTGAAAGATGTTAGATATTATTAATTTATATCCTCCATTTAAAAAAAAATGATTCTTGATTTGGGTTTTCAGATTCAAACAGTGTGCTTTGATAATGTCGGTCTTCTGGTGGCTGCTACTTTTAACATTTTGTTCAGGAACAATCAGAGGTTGTTACTCCTGTGACCTGTCTTCATTCCCTGTTATTTTCTATATTTTATGAATTGATGCAGTTTCATTCAGGAATGTTTGCTTAATTGTTTATCATATATCCTTGTCAAATTAATTTGATCTATACGTGTGCGTCAGGGCGTGTGAGCACACGTGTGTACTGTGTATTATGTATATCCTTTTTTTTTGTTGTTGAAGATAATAAGACTCGCCTTCTACTTTATAACCTCGCTTCGGTTTAAAGATTGTTGGCAGCTCTACCATTTGTTGCGTATCCAATCTTCTCTGCTATCGACCTTTTCGGGATTTACCAGTCGCTAAAGCATGTTCATCTGCAAACATTAACTAAGGTTAGTCCTTCATATTTGAGGAATATCTGATTACGAATTTTGCTTCAGTGTCAAGGTCGTCTGGGTTATATAATTTCATTCTTATTTTTACATTTTCTGCAATGCTTTTGCTTCTCTGCCATTTGTATTTTTGTGTGAAAAGGGAAAATCTTCCATCCATTTTTGCAGTTTCTTGTTTGTTTATTTTATATGAATAATTTGTTTGCTAGCACAGGATCTACAAAGCTTAAGGTATGATTTTGTATGATCAGCGGCTTCCCATATTTTCCCAATTGCTCGTCTATTACCTTCTCATTATGGAACAAAACTTGAGT
Organism: Perilla frutescens; assembly: GCA_026008535.1. NCBI lineage: Eukaryota > Viridiplantae > Streptophyta > Magnoliopsida > Lamiales > Lamiaceae > Perilla > Perilla frutescens. The sequence continues at coordinate 50,100,194 of BRKX01000015.1, forward strand.
AGTCTGCTGTTGAGGACATGAGATTCTATGGTCTACCTCACAGCAAGATTTCTTAATACTTTCTATTCCAGGATAGGCTTGAGTTGATGATGAACATCTGGATTCAGCTCAGATACGTCCCTTCGCCGGCTGAAGTGAGTGAAAGGGAAGGCATTAATTTCATATCAGGCAAAGGTAAGGCTTTCTCTACATTTTAGCACAAAAAAATTGATTTTGCAATTTGAGCTGCCTTCTAAGTGACATTTGGATCAGGCAGGGAGCTGCTGCCCATTAGAATTGGTTGCTTGAATCCCAAGAGGAAAATGCCTAGGCTTTCATTGATGACGTTACAATCTTTAAAAGATGAAGATTTCTACTTTATTTGCTTGGAGAACCTCAGTAGTGGACCCAGACTAAAGGATGTGCGTATTTCACAAGGCTTTTATCCTTTCGTGTCTCATTTTAATAGTTAATTATATCTCTTTTACTTCTGGCACCAATTTTCTTTATTCACCTCTTCTCATGCTAAGATATGTTCATCCAATTGCAGCACGGAATTCTTTTGTCTCTGCGGGAAGGGGCTCAAACTTCAGACGTGATAATGGGGCTATTGCAGGTGAAGTGTCTTTTTGCCACTTCTTATCAATCTTCATTTTTCATGAAAGCAAGAAACTTTTCTACATTTTATGCAATCTCATCTAAATCTAATTAATTAATCCAAACTTGGTAACAGCTATAGTTACTCTATGTTTGCTTAACTATAAATATCTATCTTTCTCATGGTTTTATGTAATACATAGGCTTGTTACATTCGCAAGGGGCTCCTACTTGATATGATCGGTTGGGAAGATGTTTTAGAAGCTCGTGATTTGTCAGATTTAGTTTTAAGGGAATGGCATGCACTAATTAAAGAAAGCAAGAAATGTGCGCGAGCTGATCTTGATCTGTTAGTTGACAAGATGTCGGGATTAGGATGGATTTGCAGAAACGTTCTTTTGAGCAGTCGGGAGCCGGAAAGATACAGTTTTGTGGCTGACTGTCTCAGGTAACTCATAACTGGTGGTGTTTATTTGGTAGATTGGAGCTTCTTCTTTCACAGGATAAGGGCGTAAGAAGATTCGAGTAAATTTTATATTCATTCCTCCATAAAAAGGTCCAAATTATCTCACAGAAAAAAAAAAGAAAAAAGAAAAAGAAAAGAAAAGGCAGCAACAATTTAGCAACACTACAACACATGAAAAACCATGTCAGTTGTATTTAGCAGAGATTCCTCTGTTTTTTCACATAGAGAGCTCTTCATGAATCAAGAGTTGGATATAATTTAGTCAATATGATTCATATATTTATATACTAAATTCATGATTGAATATAATTTTATTAAAACATATTTTTTTGTACGATCAAAGATTATGTCATTTTCAAAATTTAGTTAAAAGTTCAGATTATAAAGTATAATTACTAACATAATCATTCGAGACTTGATGCGGTTGCTATATTCGACCCAAGGACTCATTTGTATGGCGGCGATTATGTAAGCTCCATCATCTTAAACAAAGTATATGAAATATTTTTGGGCCTTTGTTGTCAATTGAACAAGGCTTTATCCTATGAATTCATCATGGACAAAGGGCTAATCAGTGATGCTTTAACATATGATTTTCTTATTCAAAGAAATAACTAAATATATGAGAGATCATTAGATCGTGCATTCAAACCTCCTCCATTTAAATGTCCCAAAGCCTCTGATATTTACTCAACATGCTTATGATTGACTTTTGTCTTTCAAGCAAATTGCATTGACAAAAAAAAAAAAGATAAATAGAATCCCACAATGCATGGAGAAAATTACCGGATCACCAATATAATAACTCTACGGAAACTGCATTAGTCAAATATAAAACAAGAAAAATATGCAAATCCTTGACATATAGTCAAAATCAAAATTTCTCAAACTAGCAAAAAGAAAGAGATAATTGTGCACCAACACAACAGGGGAATAAAGAACTAAACTTGAGCTAGGAAAGTTATTGCAGTCATTCTTATCCCACACGACGGCTTCCATGTCTTAAGAGCTCAAAGGCAAAAACAGTAACAATGTTCAAGCTTAAATGAAAAGACTATAATAGACTTGAATCAAGATGGAATCACTGAGACACACCCAACCACTTTGTGAAGTTCTCAAATTCTGTATAGTCACTATCTGAGATCATAGTCTTGTACCAGGATCTGCTAGCAGCATTGATAGCTGAAGATTCCTCCTGCAAGAGACAAATAACAGAAACAACGAAACACAGGGAGTAAGTAAATTTTCAGCCAAGTGATTTAAGAAGGCTGTTTCATTGAAATATCCATTTAACTTGAAAAGGCAAGAATTAAGAAATCACAAAAGAAAACAGATTAAGCAAGAACTAGGCAATCACGAATATTACCAGAGTCTCTGTGCAAATAAAATCTACAAGGTTTATGTGAAAAGAGAGAACTCACTGTCTGCATTCATACAAGACATCTCAACCATCTCAAAGTCACACGAGCAACCAAAATCCACAACAGGAACACGCAGAAACTTTTACAGTAAAACACCACTTACCACTTAGGTATTGTACCCATGATCACATGAAATGAAAACCAGCTTAAAAGTTCTAAGCTTAAAAAACAACTCCAATTCCTTAGAATATTTGGCCATCATAAATAACCCACAGATAGGACGCTACCCACGAAATGAATACAACAGGACAAAAATAATACAAGAATAACAGTAATGTTTCTCTAAAGGTGAATACTATTAAAATCTAAAACGCTTTACATATAACCACATAGATTGTATCTTAAAAATCGTATACCATCTGCAATATTCACCATTAGCTACCATAAGTGCAACAATCAACATTAGTTACCCTAACCCACTTGTTCAGAAGAAAGCAACATCGATAAGTAAACAAAACTATATATATCATTTTCCAGATAACAGACAATGATCCATCATATAATTTGAAACAGAGGCGTACACACAAACAAATTAATACTACATCAAGACAATGACAAATACTATAAACATGAAACATTGCAGCATTAATGATTAAAAAACATGTGCATATATTTATATAGATAGATATATAGATAACAAATCAATAATGTATAGATAAAAAACCAGCAGTACCTTAGTGATCGGCTTCCTCTTCTTGTCAAGTTTCTCCTGCTTCGCCTTAACCCTCTGCGCCTCAGCCAACAGCGCCATCCTCTTAGCAGCCTTAGCATACGGGTTCAACTTCAACATCACATTGAGATTCTTCAATGGATTCTTCTTCAATGTAGCCCTCTTAACCTCCTTCTTGATCGGCTTTACAACAGACTGCACCTCATCAGAGTTAATGATCCTAGCAAGATCAGCATTCACCATCTTCGCCCTAGGCAGCACGTAGCCATTCTTCTTCTCAGATAGCTTGTCAAAAGTGCCATAAATCTCATCGAGCTTCTCAAAAGCCGACTTAGTCCAGATAATAAACCTTCCGAGATGGCCTCCCGGAGCAAGCTTGAGGAGATTGAGGCGAGAAACGTGGGCAACCTCGACTCCAGGAATGTTCCTGAAAGCCTTAACAAGCTTCGCTCCCTCAGTTCCATAGACAACGAGGGGTCCCTTCCTTGAAATGTATCGTCGGTTGCGCATTTTCCCCTTTCCTGGATGGATTCCATGGCTATTCTTCGCCTTCTCCGCATCAGAGAAAGCTCCGATTTGCTTCAAAACCTTGAGCGCGGCATTGGTTTTCTCGACGGCCTCGGCAGCATCGGAGACGACAAGGGGCAACTCCGGGACTTCCTCAATCTTGTGTCCACGAGCAAGCACCAATGAAGGAACGGAGGAAGCGGCGATCGCCGAAACGACGGCGTGACGCTTCTGAGTGACGTTGACCTGTCTGTGCCAGCGGCGCCAGATCTTCGTCGGCGCAAACATGCGTCCTCCACAACACATGTTTCCGAAGGCTCCCTGTCCTGCGCGGTGGGTACCGCCACCGGGCACACGGGGGATACGAGAGACGGCACGACCGGTACCCCACGACTCGGCGGATGTCTGGTGGCCGGCGCGCTTCGAGACGGCGTATGGTTGGCGGGCGTTTTTGGAGATTTGGCCATGAACGAAGGTGACGATGTCGGGGCGGATCGATGCCTTCATCACATCGGGAAGAGGCAAACAATTGGCGGCGGCGCCACCGTCAGTAGCCATGTCATTCTCAAGCGGCTGCACGGTGACGAGAGGTCGGGCGGCGGCAGCGGCCATTTCCTCAAGCTTCGAGTTTAGGGTTTTGGGTAGAGTGAGAATTTAGGGTTAAGACTGGAGTGATGAAAAAATATATATATACACATTTATATATGCTGCAATTACGTTTATTTACGCAAATGCCACTGACTGAAATAATTGAAACTAGTAAAAGTTACGTATGAATGAGAAATAACGAAAGTTTTGTGATTTATTTATTTATTGTATTAAATGTTTTTGGGGAAAAAGACTTATGCAGTGCCAGTAATGTAGATGAGGATGATTACCTCTCTAACCATTGATGTCAATTTTTCCTTTTAGGAAATATTTGATTTTCAATATTGGTCTATTTTAGAAAGCAAAACGAAATCACTTTTAGGAATACATTAATGTATAGAAATATTTACAGCAAAGCTTCCATAAATGAATATTATTCGGAATAGCATAAAATGAAATTTCTGAAGAGATTGCTCGTTTATTAATAATAAGTAAATTTTCCCTAAAAAAAAAAGTAATTTTTTTTAAATTATCCCTCAATATACATTATTAATTTATTGATAAATTATCCCAAAAAAATATTCTATAAGGAAAAAAATATCGAAGTAACACGCAGATAAACTACAAATGCAATATTGGATTTATACAATCTTTATTCAAAATAAAAAAAGAGGTTCTCCCACTTCAAACGATGAATTGGGAGACAAAAGAAACATAAATTAAAGTAACAGAAATCCAACATCACAAACCTCCCAATTAACAAAGATAAATATAAGTTAAATTAAATTAAAACGTGTGAAGGTTTACGCTTTTTCTAAATTTAAGTAACTTAATGGTCGAGTTTTTTGTAAATTGTGTCATAAAACTATACATGTATTAAGGCAAAATCGTGTGATAGACAATGATTCTGGTATAAACCGTTGTCTATTACACATTTTATCTTAGACAACAGTTTTTAAATAATAGACAACAATTTTAAGTCTGTTGTATTTTAAGAAATTTTTGCAATTTTATTTATTATTTTTTACTTAGAAACTAGTATTACCCATGTGCGTTGCACATATTTTAATTTTACAGTGTTAAGATTAATTCAAATTATTTTTTATCAAAAGAACAAATACAATTAACAGATTTATGTACACTTTGGTACCACATTTACATTATTACACTAAATAAATTAGAGCATGACATGGTGAAATAAAACTTAACTAAATATTTTTTTAGCCAACAAAATATAATTAAACTTAACAACAATTTCAAATATCATGTTGATGATTTGGAGTATTTGACATTCAACTTGCAAAATGTAGGCTAATTTATTGCAAAAATCATTGTGTGTGTATATTTTTTCAAACCTTTGGTATAAGCACTTTTGTTCGTACTATCATTAAATGAATCACACTTAGGCATATTAACACTTTTAAATACTCGTGAATTACAATTAAAATATAAGGCTTAAATTCTTTTTTTTTAGAAATGAGACGAATTCTATAAAATTTATTTATATCTGCTAGCTCACCGATTCCGATCAAATATAAAAAGATCCATATCAATTATCACCTTCTTGCATTGCGTAAATAAATCAAGACTTTAAAATTTCATGATGTAATATTTAATGAATATTAAGTTTTAACAATGATGTCATCAAATGATTATTAGAATAATTGAATGAACACTAATAATATTTGGATAATTCAATTCTTTGTGAATTTCAATTTTTTAATAAATCAAACTAAAATTTTTTAATTCTCATCAAATCCTACCAAATAAATATTTAGAAAAATTAAATAAAAAAATAATATTTTGATCCTTCAGTTTATTTTTTGCAAATTTCAATTGTAAATAAATCCAATAACAAAGTTAAATCACATCAACTCTTAGCCAATAATAAATCAATTGAAATTATATCATACAACAAAACATGCTATGTGTGTGTGTGTGTGTGTGTGTGTATTATGAATCTAGATTTCATAGAAGTCCTCAAAATAAAGAAACAAATATATGGAACAATAAGTAAAATAAAAATAATGCCAAAAATTTTAAATTCAAAAATATCAACAGCACGTCAAACCCAACAAAAATAAGAACTTGTATCTTAAACACATTTTAATTATTTACTGGTCCATAATTAAAATCACAAAAATGAATTCTATAACAGAATGAAAAATCCACAATTTTATGTTGTATGTCTATCTCTCTCACTATAGCAATCTGAATTTCGCCATTGTTGAAGTCTTATCATGTTGCTAAAGCCAATCCTCTAATTTATTGAAGATCAATGGGTGCCAAAGGGACTTCTAATGCAACATCTACGGCCGCAACGCAGATGAACTATGATGAAAATAAAACAATGTTATAATAATCATTCTTGGGGGTAAGAAAACAACACATGAACTGAATTAGTCGAACAAAACACTAAGCACACAAATTTGCTTACAACAGCAAAAATCAAAATAAAAAAAAATGAAATTCACCTTAATAAGTCATCATAATATTACATATTTATTGCTTGATTAATGTTTAGATTCCAAATTTCAATTTTTACCAAATGCCTTATTTATTAGGCATTTAATAAAATTATCTAATGAAATAAAATTATTAATTTGTAATTATTGTATACCATTCATCAATCAGTGAGGATGAGGGTAAATTTGGAAAGGTAAAAAATGAATGATGAGAATTAGCCATTAAAATTGTGTAAATAATTATATTAATTTGGGTTTAACTCAAAATCAATCAAACTTAATTGCATTAATTATGTTTATGATTATAATATAATAAGTATTTCAATATAGTTTCTATAGAATAATTAATATCCATATAATATTTACATAATTCACGCTATACATATATTGTTGCTCTATTCTATGCGTTAATAATTATGTAATGTCTCTATATTTTCATGTAATTATTATTTATTATATAGATGTTTGTGCATGTTATATTCTATTATATTGTTGCATTGCTTTTAAAAATGACCACCATATTATTATATTATTTGTACATATGTATAATATAAAATAATACATAGATATAAATTATTAAATTATTATATATACTATACATGTACGTAGATTATTTAGTTTAATATGTTACATTAGTTTATGTGTGTATGTAAAATATTATATTATCTTATATATGTGATATATAATTAAATTAATATATATTTATTGAACTTTCTGTATGGTGTAGGTGCGTTTTGGGGAGAAAACATAAAGATTCATAAAAATAGGATATTTGTACTTTAATATATATTAAAGATTAAATTGAGATATCAATACTTTATACAAATTTTATTTTGTATCAATCAAATAAATATAATCATAGATTAATGGTCAATATTATTACTTATTATTTTCCTAAAGCGTTAAATTTATAATAAAATGTACACATATCAATAATTTTGACAATAAAAATTAAAATCTCTACTATAAATTCCATGATATAAACTAAAATAATTGTCTTTTTACAACAATGATGTGTAAAAAAAATAAAATTGAAGATTAGGAGAGTCAATTTACATACATACCCCAAATAAATAAAAATAAAAATTCACGGTCTAATATCACCTTGCACTCGTCGAAGAGTTTGTGGCTCAAACACATTCTAGAATCATTCACTTCTCTAAGAATTTTTAAGACATCTTCCCTTCCTCTAGGTTTCCACCGCTCTAAAAAAAAAAAGCAACTAACATAAATTTTGCCAACCAAAAACTGATCATACTGTATTGCAATGATTGTTCCTTATTTTGAATTAATACATAATTGAGAATATGAGCAAGATTAACTTGAGTGGAGAATGATAATTATAGAAAATGAGTACAAAATATAAAATGAATATGAGAACGTTGAAATAGTAAACACAAGTATGATTATCATGGGTATATATAGAGTTGAAAAATTAAAAAGGCTTTATCATAATGTATTTGTATGATAGATAACAAATTTCATGCAATCAATCTATTAATATCATAATTTTAAATGGTGATTACCACAATTAATCTAATCAGCATAATTAAATAATTATATCACCCCATGATATTGATCCCATAATTAATTATAATTTAATCACAAGTATTATATCATTAATGTATAAATATAAATTATTAATATCATTATTAAATTTTAAAGTTTATATCATTGATGTATTTTTTTTATATTTAAATCTAGAAAATGAAACTACGAAAAAGAAATAAGAAAAACATTGGATAACGAAATAAATATATTAATTTAATTAATTAAAACTTAATGAATTTATAATATTTTAAAGTCAATATATAGAGTAATATTAAATATGATAATTATAAATTATTAATAGAATTACTGAATATGGAAGATACGTTTTTATGAGAAATAAAATTTTTACTTCTCAAATCATTATGTTATTATATATATATATAAAGTTATATAGATATAAATATAAAGATTATATTAAATATATATATATATTGGTAACTATTATATTATATTATTTATATTTTGATGTATGCAGATATATATAGATATCATGTTGTATATTTAATGTTATATGTATATATATGCATGCACGTATTCTATAGAATAATATATATATATAATATAATAATATATGAGCTAAATTTTATTACAAAATATGAATTAATGCACAATGAATATAATTAATTAACTATATATAATATATTTATAAGACATAGTATAATAGATTTACTATAAACGGAAAGGGGATTTGGGCGGGAAAATGTGAGAGTTTCTATTTATTGGACCGTTCTGCTTTTATATATATATAAAGATATATATAAAGTTATATAGATATAAATATAAAGATTATATTAAATATATATATATTGGTAACTATTATATTATATTATTTATATTTTGATGTATGCAGATATATATAGATATCATATTGTATATTTAATGTTATATGTATATATATGCATGCACGTATTCTATAGAATATAAAATATAGAATAATATATATATATAATAGAATAATATATGAGCTAAATTTTATTACAAAATATGAATTCACGCACAGTGAATATAATTAATTAACTATATATAATATATTTATAAGACATAGTATAATAGATTTACTATAAACGGAAAGGGGATTTGGGCGGGAAAATGTGAGAGTTTCTATTTATTGGACCGTTCTGCTTTTATATATATAAAAATATCTAATCTTTGTTTCTATGGAGACAAATTTCTAAATTAAAATGTCATTTTACATGTTCAAGTTCTTTCTTTTTTTTCCGCCATCAAGTTACAAATTAAATAGGGATCTGCGGTTCAGAACAAAACATAGTAATCACACACACAAAGGGAATTAGGGAGACCAAGGGAGCACCTGACAATGTGTTCATCGATAATGTGACATTGACAATTACAACGTCTTATCCACTTAGATCAACACCAAAGTAATGAATTCTGAATCTAGACTGCAAATGTAGCCACAACAAGCAGCACAAGAGTGTACAATCAAGCAGATTCTTGAGTTATGTTCAAAAGGTATCGGTGTTGGAGTGAGATGGGGCTGTTGCGGGTGAGTCAGGGTGGGAGAAGCGTGACGGGAGGTCGTGTGTGGGCTGGTCGGAAGGGTTGGGTGACGAGCAGCAAAGTGCTGCGATGCAGACTGTTGTGTTGTTGGGTTTGCAGGGGGTCAGTGATGTGAGGGTGAGCAGGGTTGGCATTGGCTGATGGAGAGCTGGGTGGTTTTTGCTGTTTTGAAGTTTTTTCAATTTATGGGCATGAGTTGGTATTTGGGTTTGGTTCAGCAGAAATCACAGAATGTGTTTTGTGTTTTTTTTGAGGAATTGGAGTAGGAAGTTGATGCTGTTTTTTCTGTGGATTTTTTTGCAGATGTAACTGCAGAAGAGCGGGAGATCTGGGACAGTTTCTTGGCTGATTTTTTGGATGCTGGAGAAGGCGTTGAAATCTGGGCAGATTGCCCAGAATTTTGTTTCCTCCTACCCATAACAGCAGATTTGGAAATTTAGACCCAGAACATGGCTGGAGACTTGAGTTTGGATGAAGAACAAGATGAACAGAAAATAAAAATTAAAAATGAAAAAAACTGGAAAAAAAAGGTCGATCAGGGGTATATTAGTAAATGATCAAGAAATTAGCATTATATAATCTTGCACACCAAACATGATTGTAAGATTGTATAAAATTGACAAATAAAACGAACATGTTTTTTTAGCCATGATTCAATCTTGATCTATCCCATACTGTATCTGACTCTTATCTTATCTAGGAAACCGAACGGGCCTAGATAGATAGATGTTTAAAAATTGTGTCTCAATTGGGCTAGACTTTGATTAAATGAGTGGCCCAATTGTAATCTTTCGACATTTTGGCCCTTTTGCAGCATGATTGGCCAATGACCAAATCACCCTCGACGCCGGGGTCATCTACGGTGCGCCTGCCCGCATTCTATCATACGTAGCAATAGCAAAAGCCCTAACTCTAAAACCCTAATTTTGCTTTTCCATAAAATTTCAAATTTCAATCGAAGCTAAAGCCGCCGGACTTTTACAAGTGTCGGAGCAATATGTCGAGCAGCGAATCCGATGCGCCGGAGGAGTTCACCTCCGAGCAGGTTCGCTTAATTCTCTGCCATGAAACTTATTTAAATCCTTTTTGAATCGGGAAATTTTATTCAGTTTTTTTATTTTTTTTTAGGGGATGCAACAAGATGAAGATATAAGAAAAGTCCAAAAGGAGAATAAAGCCAGGTTTTTTTTTCTTGACTTCTATTGTGTTTTGGATTTAAATGCAACTTTTATGCTCTAGAATTGGTTTTGATGGATGTACATAAAAGGCTTGATTTTTTATAATCTTTTTTTTTTAAAATTAAACTTTTAGCCCGGATAAGTGTGGGATAAATCTAGTTATGGGGTAGTGAGAATGTTGTAGGAGTATCATCAATGTAGATTGGATGAACTCTGGATATGATCGAAGACAACGAAGTATATCTTCCATTGGCATATATGATATCTTTTTCTGCATTTGTTAAACATGAAAACTATTGAAATTATTGCTTATGAGTTTCTGTTCTTCTCCTTAGCCATCTTGATCGAATAATGTGGGTTTGGGAGCTTCAAAACTTAAATATTTCGGATAGTTAACGCGCTTCTACTTCATTTCTTGCTTGTATCATTAGCAACTTTTAATGTTTGGTTCTTGGCTGCTATTTGTATTGAAGATATTGTTTTGTGGCTGAATTATATGCTTCTTCACAGTATGGGTAGTTTAAACTATCTAAAAATGTCCCTGACTTTATTTCTGAGTATTGTTTTGGCTTTGATAATCACACATCAATATCAGGCATTGCATTTGCAGATATGTTTGAAAAATAGTAACTAACTTTTCTGTAAATGTCTCCTCAATGCTGCAATGCTATCGGCTCTCTAGTATTATTGTGGATGTTCATGTTGTATAACGAAGATGAACACTTACAGGGTGGTACGCGAGGTGAAAGAACGTCGCAGACAGTGGGCACAAAAGTTGACCCCACGGTCGTTGCCCAAAGAAGAAAGCACCAAACACGAGACTGAAAATGAAACAAGGGAAGAGTCCTTAGTTAATAAAGGAATGCTACCAGATGACATTGTCAAACTTCTTGCAGAGCGTGAGAAGTATGTTTGCTTACTTTGTATGACATCCATGTATCCCTCTGTGATACATGTTTATATGCCAATGTTATGTTGTGATTTCGCATGCTCTTAAGTCTTAACCTTGTCGAATACTTCGTGTTCAGAAAAGTTTTCACATCGGACTCTGAAGATGAGAAAGTTGAGAAGAAGTCAGCCTCAAAGAAAAGAAAGTCGAAGAAACATGGGTTAGTCATGGCACTATCTCCCTGCCCCCCCTCTCTCTCTCCGCCTCCTATAGAACATGATTTATTGCAAATGCGACTATTGTTTACACCCCAGTTTTGAAACTAAAACTCTCTTTCTCCCCCCTCTTTGCGCCACCTATATCACATAATTCATAGCAAATGAGGCTGAATTTTTTTATCCTGTTATTGAAACCAAAACTTTGTTTTAAGGTATGCCTCAATTTTTTTACTTTGCCTCGTTTTCTTCAACAGGTTGGAACCTGTTATTTTGAAGGACTTACCACCTGCTCAATGTGTACAAAGCTCACTGGAGTTTTTAAAGAAAAATGTGTACATTTGCCCCGTCAAATGCTTGGCGGTGGAGGAGGAGGGGGGGCCCAACTGGCGCACCGCCGGTGGAGGGAGGCACTACACTCTTTACAGCGGCAGCATTGATAAGTCGGTGAAGATATGGAAGGTGACGCGGGCGGTGGCTCAGCCGCGGGCGCAGCCGCGTCTACCGTCGCGGCCGTATCATGAGATGGCCGATTTTCTGTACGGAGCACCTCCTGCGTGCAAGATTGTTGCAGGGTGATCGATCACCAAATTCAATTAATGCAAATGGAATTGAAGATTAATTTGATGAGTGTGCATGGCGATGGACAGGCTGCAGCTTGAAATTTGCAGACCTATATATATATATATATATATATATATATATATATATATATAGGGAGGCAAGATTTGATTAATGTGTTGTACATTAACATTTTTTAATTATACATGCTTATGCTTATTCTTGTAATGTATACTAATATTTGGGATGTTTTACGTAGTCCCTTATTTTTGTATTATTTCAAGTTTTGATTTGGGTACATGATGATGTAACGATGATATATTGATAAGCGATATTCCGATATAAACGGTGAATGCAATTATTATCGTTTGGTTAATTACAAGAGGGAAAAAAAAAAGTTGAAGTACACCAAAGGAAAATGATTTTTTTTCTTTTTAAATTACAATTTCCACAAGAGAATACTTTTCTAGCAATTCTTTATTGTAAAAGTCACAAACACACTTCTTTCACTTCCGCGGTGCCAAGTTTTAAAGAGGCAAAAATGAGACGTGTCGTTGATTTGTACGTAGTGATTGATATGATATAATAGAATTATGTATGAATGGAATGAACTTAGAAATTTGTACGTAGTGATTGATATGATATAATAGAATTATGTATGAATGGAATGAACTTAGGAATAGAATGGTAATCTCAATAGAATAACGATTCTTATGATTGGTATGTCTATGGAATGAAAAACGTAATGAAATATCATAATTCTTTTTATCTTATATAATAAATATTTTATATACTTTCAAATTTTCTTATAATTTAATAAAATGTATGTAGTAACTAATAAATATCAACATCTGTATTAATTTATTTTTTATATTTTAAACGTCATTTTTCTTTTTTGGTATATGATTTTTTCTAATTTTTTAGCAAATTATAATTTATTTATCTTACTGAAAAAATATATTCTAAAATATTTAATTAATCAATATATAATAATTTGTATAAGTTAATAAAAATATTTTTACTTCATAGAAAAATACTTTGACATTTCAATTTTTCATTTGAATATATTAAATTATATCAAATACATAAATATTTTATATTTTATTATAATATAATTTTATGTTATATTTATTTCGGCATTACTTTCATATTTTTCAACAAAATTATAAAAGTTATCAAAATTTGATTTTAACATGTATTTTTGAAATTAAGTGAATGATTCGCTAAAGGGTATTACGTTAACTCAATAGCACCGTAAAATAGTATTTTGGAAAAGTGTGGCTAAACAATGTTATGAATGTTGCTAAGAAAATACTTTACCATTCGAATTTAGTTTGAAAGAAAAATTAATGATTGAATTCCGATCTCTCACCCTTATAAGGATAAGGAATACCTAACTCTATTTCATATTATTAATATTGTATTTATTATCTTGTGCATAATTTTACACAATCGATATGTATTGACTATTTCATACCAATTTATAGAATTGAAAGAAAAAAAAAAGATGAATTTCATTTATAATAACAAAATATAAGTGAATCACTTCATCAGTGCTTCTAGTCCTTGCATCATGTTCGACAAATTAATCCTTAATTCTCAATTTATTCTTAATATTTAAGATACATTCAGAAATAATCCCATAAGTTTAAAATATGACAATAAATATTTCTATAAATTTTATTTTATTTTTCAAATACTTAATCACCTTGTGCGTATAACTTATAAAAAGAAAGATAACCTCAGTAGCGGCTGCGGGTTACCTTCGACAAAAAAAAAAAATGGCCTCGAAGATAATTTATTCAATTAATTCATCGCTTTCCAAGCCCAGTTAATACAGTTCACTGTTCACATATCTTGGCCTAAAATAATGGTGTAATATTTAGGGTGTAAATAAGTCGAAATTATTCGAATCGACCAGATGAAACTCGAAATCAACTTGAAATTAGTCAAATTCAAGCTACTAGAGTAGCTACCGAGCTCGAATCCAAATAATACTAAGCTCGCAAGCCTAATCAAACTTGAATGTAATTACAATTTTACCTTTAGTAATTAATTATTTACATATACGACCTTAATAATTAAATTAATTTTATTTTAAATTAAATAAAGATAATTTTAATATTTAATATTAATATATAATCAAGTTGAGTCAAATTTGCTATGAAGCTCGATCAAATTGTGCTTCGAGCTTTCTTATCGAGCTCGATAAGACTACTACTCGGCTTGATTATACCCCTAGTAATCTATCTTCTTTGTAACTCAAAACTTCATGTCTTACCCAACTAGTCTTGGTAGAAAACGATCTAACCATGTAAACATCAAGAATGTCCCCCTTAGAGACTCTTGTATAAAAGAGACATCTCGAATTCAAGATCCAACGCTCCCCTCTCCCCCGAACTCAAAAGGGGGCATCAAGACTACAACAAGAATAATGTCCAATGTTCAAACAGAAGCAGCCACAACAACAATTACATCAAAACCGAAAAAGCTGATTACAAACAAGGGAGGAGACCAGCACGATTCTACTTTATGCCTCTCCTCATATCAAATGCACAATTTTTATTTTTTTGAAAAAGAAAAAAAAAATGAAATGATCCAACTCTTGATTCATGAAGAGCTCTCTATATGAAAAAACAGAGGAGTCTCTGCTAAATACAACTGACATGGTTTTTCATGTGTTGTAGTGTTGCTAAATTGTTGCTGCCTTTTCCTTTCTTTTTTCTTTTTTTTTTTTTGTGAGACAATTTGGACCTTTTTTTGGAGGAATGAATATAAAATTTACTCGAATCTTCTTACGCCCTTATCCTGTGAAAGAAGAAGCTCCAATCTACCAAATAAACACCACCAGTTATAAGTTACCTGAGACAGTCAGCCACAAAACTATATCTTTCCTGCTCCCGACTGCTCAGAAGAACGTTTCTGCAAATCCATCCTAATCCCGACATCTTGTCAACTAACAAATCAAGATCAGCTCGCGCAAATTTCTTGCTTTCTTTCATCAGTGCATGCCATTCCCTTAAAACTAAATCTGACAAATCACGAGCTTCTAAAACATCTTCCCAACCGATCATATCAAGTAGGATCCCCTTGCGAATGTAACAAGCCTATGTATTACATAAAACCATGAGAAACATAGATATTTATTGTTAAGCAAACATAGAGTAACTACAGCTGTTACCAAGTTTGGATTAAGTAATTAGATTTGGATGAGATTGCATAAAATGCAGAAAAGTTTCTTGCTTTCATGAAAAATGAAGATTGATAAGAAGTGGCAAAAAGACACTTCACCTGCAATAGCCCCATTATCACGTCTGAAGTTTGAGCCCCTTCCCGCAGAGACAAAAGAATTCCGTGCTGCAATTGGATGAACATATCTTAGCATGAGAAGAGGTGAATAAAGAAAATTGGTGCCAGAAGTAAAAGAGATATAATTAATTATTAAAATGAGACACGAAAGGATAAAAGCCTTGTGAAATACACACATCCTTTAGTCTGGGTCCACTACTGAGGTTCTCCAAGCAAATAAAGTAGAAATCTTCATCTTTTAAAGATTGTAACGTCATCAATGAAAGCCTAGGCATTTTCCTCTTGGGATTCAAGCAACCAATTCTAATGGGCAGCAGCTCCCTGCCTGATCCAAATGTCACTTAGAAGGCAGCTCAAATTGCAAAATCAAAATTTTTGTGCTAAAATTTAGAGAAAGCCTTACCTTTGCCTGATATGAAATTAATGCCTTCCCTTTCACTCACTTCAGCCGGCGAAGGGACGTATCTGAGCTGAATCCAGATGTTCATCATCAACTCAAGCCTATCCTGGAATAGAAAGTATTAAGAAATCTTGCTGTGAGGTAGACCATAGAATCTCATGTCCTCAACAGCAGACTACTCAAGTTTTGTTCCAAAATGAGAAGGTAATAGACGAACAATTGGGAAAATATGGGAAGCAGCTGATCATACAAAATCATACCTTAAGCTTTGTAGATCCTGTGCTAGTAAAATAAATTATTCATACAAAATAAACAAACAAGAAACTGCAAAAATGGATGGAAGATTTCCTTTTCACACAAAAATACAAATGGCGGAGAAGCAAAAGCATTGCAGAAAATGTAAAAATAAGAATGAAATTATATAACCCAGACGACCTTGACACTGAAGCAAAATTGGTAATTAGATATTCCTGAAATACAAAAGACTGACCTTAGTTAATGTTTGCAGATGAACATGTTTTAGCGACTGGTAAATCCCGAAAAGGTCGATAGCAGAGAAGATTGGATACGCAACAAATGGTAGAGCTGCCAACAATCTTTAAACCGAAGCGAGGTTATAAACTAGAAGGCGAGTTTTACTATCTTCAACAACAAAAAAAGGATATACATAATACACAGTACATACGTGTGCTCACATGCCCTGATGCACACGTATAGATCAAATTAATTTGACAAGGATATATGATAAACAATTAAGCAAACATTCCTGAATGGAACTGCATCAATTCATAAAATATAGAAAATAACAGGGAATGAAGACAGGTCACAGGAGTAACAACCTCTGATTGTTCCTGAACAAAATGTTAAATGTAGCAGCCAGCAGAAGACCGACATTATCAAAGCACACTGTTTGAATCTGAAAACCCAAACCAAGAATCAATTTTTTTTTTTTTAAATGGAGGATATAAATTAATAATATCTAACATCTTTCAGATACACCCATAAATTACCTGGGACTTGGCAGAAACTTCACCAAGGTTGTCTGCAATGGCAAAGCTTCTATGAACAGCAGTCTGACAACATGATAAATTGAGTTTGGTCACCATACACAGAACTGGTTGGCATATTAAAATGTCATGTAATTACATAAACTGAAAGCAGCTCAAATCATCTTGCATAGGCATGAAGACTCCTGGTGCTATAAAAAAACTCAGTTTGTGAAGATATATGCTATCAGTATGTGGTTCATTATAATGCTTTCTAAGCAGTGGATAAGTATATAGGTCATGGCGGTCATGGCTGCATTCAATTTTGCCGACAGAATTATAATGTAAATTCACTGCTAAAAAATGAGCTTTACATGAAGAGAATGGAAGCAATACACAATAAGGAGCAGTGATCGAATGAGCAATTGCTCTTTCAAATGATTTAAATGACCAGTGATGATAATCATAAGGAGAACAAGCCTCTACAGCATGTCAATGCAGTAGCTCTGAACTTACACCAGTTGATAAGTAGCAAGCCAGGCTTATTTGCTTAGCAATATTGGCTATCGTTGCAAGAAGCAGAAAGTAAGTGGGAAAGACAGGAGTCAGCAACTCAACCCCAATGCTCATGCTGAACAGAATAGAAGTCGAGAACCTAACTCTCTTCAGCCAAAACAAATTAAACGGTCAGCAATTAACTGAAGACAAGTAAGATTGATCAAGAAAGAGAAAAAACTCTTTTGAGAACTTTTTAGCATATTAAAATCAGTTAAAGGGGGGTAAGACTATATGCCAATTCAGTCATTTGTAAGTTCAAGAAACACCATAAGTTGCAACCAGATTGCAGGTTTGCCACCTTCTAGAGGGTAAGAAGCTGTACCTTGAGATTAGTATCAAAAGCTGAAGCAAGGCTAGCAGTGTAGATGCACCTACTAAGCCTCCCAAGGCCATCCTTCAAAACCCAATTTAGGGCCGCAGCTGATGGTAGTGACCGAGAATAACCAATTCCAATTGCCCGAAACATTGCCTAATACGACCATTCAAATGTAACAGTTTCCTGGGTCAATATATGCAATGATTTTTCAAGAATAAGTAGGTCGGAAGGATAAGTAAGGGTTTTAACCTCAACTGACAAAAGATAATGATGCTGACACAAATGCACAATCACGTATATGTACAATCAAAAGCATACAATTCATCAGTGACAAACTCATTCCAGCATTTAAAAAAATCCGAGAAGAAATAAATCCAAACACTCAAGTTAAACCTACAAGAATCAGTGTTAAGTTGACATTAGGACTTATGTTCAATCCAAAGAATGAAAGAGTTTCAAATCATCTACTAAAGCGGGGGTTAAATTATACAGTAACACTAATCAGATAAGAAATGATAGAGCACTTGTGACATAATCATCAAAATTGAAACCAAAAAACTGAAACTCTACCAATAGTTATTGCAGGATTTACCTAGACTTCAAATACATGAAGAGCAAGGCTAAAAATAACAGATTTTACCAAGCATGCAGTTGGGATGCAAGAACATGAAGAGCGTGATCAAAACTCAATCTACCACATTCAGTTACAATTTACAAACGCCAGGGTTTAGAGCCGCTAAAATCTACCCAAATCCAATAAGAAACATGAACACCGCAATTAATCTTTACCAGAACTCCAAAAATGCAAAGCTCATAAATTTACCAAACTCAATACCAAACCTCGACTCCGGTACTAATCTTTACCAGAAATTTCAAAACCAAAAGTAGAAATGATGAAGTGTTAAAGTAAGTACCTGAGTAGCAAGAACTTGCAAAGCGGAGCTGAAAACTCTATGCAAGAACTTCCATTTAACATACTCCAAATAGTTCTCACTCACTTCCCTAGGAAGAAAAAGGTTCCTAACTGCAGCCCCACAAAATCTAACCAATTTCTTCCTCCCATCTTCAAAACTCGAAAAACTCCAAATGGAAAAGTGATTATTTCCATCTACGGAGACCAACTGCAGCTCCTTACCATCCCAAAAATACCTCGAAATCGTTCCAGAATGGCGTATGAAAACAGGGAGGTCGAAATTTTCAGGGTTTTTTTGGTTCAAGTGAAGGGGCTTTATCCATTCTTCATCTTGATATTCACGGTTGAAGTTGACGGAGAGATTTGATGATTTTGAGACGGCTAAGGGTTTAACAGAGGTTTTTGGGTTGATGAGTTTGGTAAGTTTGATGGGGTCGTATCTTGGAGCCCATGTGGAATAAAGTTGAGAATTTGAAGGTGCGTGCAGAACAACTTTCATCACTATTCAAAATCATACAAATTCTCAAAACAAGACCGTCTGTGTGTTATTTTGATGAAGAGAGAGAAGGTTTATGCCCAGGACTGCAAAGATGAAGAGGGTCGGCGTGGCGTCGTGGGGAGAGAGAGGGCTCACTGGGGGGGTGTTTTAGTCTTTTTCTCAATCATATATAAAAATAATGGAAAATAGATATTTATGTTTTTTTTTCTCTTCCGATTATAAAAATCTTATACAATTAATTATTAATTGATATATTAGTATCAATTAAATATCTATGCATATATTAAGGCAAAATCATGTGATAGACAACGATTTACACCATAACTGTTGTCTATCACATGATTTTGCCTTAGACAACAATTTTTAAATAATAGACAATAATATTGACATATTATTTTTTTCGTTGGAAATTTGAGATTTGTAGGATTTTTAATTTTATTTTTTTTATGCATAGATGGATGGTTTGTAGTACTCTACATTTGTCGCGTAAAAAAATAACTTTCATTTATATTGCACTATAATAATAATAATTTGTTATTTTTTCTATTTCAATTTCATCATTTAAAATAATAAAATAATAATATTTTTTAACATGTCATATATTTAAAGAAACCAAATGTTCTATAATCGTGGACAATTATACATTGTTATTTATAAAATCGTGACGTTGGAAATATTTCAATTCGATCTTTCTAAAAGCCAAATATATTATTATGGAGAGATCTATTTCAAAAGGCCAAATATATTATTATGTTCTAAACATTATCCCAATATGCGAAAATGTCTTGAACTTCAAAATATGCCAAAGAAATATATAATATTTTCACATTTTTGCAATGTCTCCAAATTTAATTTCCGATGTTGGATTGCTGACAAAGCGCATATGAATTCAATGTTTAAAATAATGTGAAAAATCATATTTCATGTTGAGATTAAAAATGATTTTCCATATCATTTTACACGTTAAACTCCACGGAAATCTGACCAATATGACATTTTCGCAAAAATTGGAAAGTTAAGATTATCTTTTCTTTTTTTTTACATATTTTGAAGTTCAAGATATAGGGTATAAGTATATATTTGATCATTAAGAAACACATGTATATATGAATAAGAATAATTTAAATGTACAAATTCTATTAAATAAAGTAATTGATTAATTCTTTTTCACAAACATAATATTTGGTAAATAATTAGTTATTCACCATATTCTCCCCATCCCCAATGTTGTGTCCATTTTATCCCATGTTCTTCAGTAAGCAATAATAGTTAACCCTCATAATCCCCAAAATACAAAAGGAGATTGATGTTGTGTATTGTGCCATTTCCATTTCCAAGATTCTCTATACTTTTAAAACAATTTGGAGTTGTAGCAGAAAATATATTCCTATCACCATCACTATCACTATCACTGTCATGTTCAGGTTTTTTGTTTTCTCCATTTATGTTTAATATATATTTTTAGAAAAAGAAATTGTGTATTAAATATAATAAAAACTTATGTTTGTTATACTTAAAGAAACACATTCTCCATTCCTCGAAAGGACTCGTTTTAAATCACCAAATGTTTTTGGAACAAAGAAATCAAGATGGCAACAAAAATGCATTTATCATTACAATTGAGTCTCTCCCGGAAAATCAAGCAGTGGAGATTCATACGTAAGTGAAGGAATCTCGAGTTCGAGACCTCTCACTTCCCTCTCTCTCTCTCCCTCCAACTAAAAAACAATAAAGTTGACAATTCTACACTTATATTTAGAAACATTTGTCTGTATTTTGTGATCCACATAAAAGAAGAAATCTATTGCATAGGCTACTTTGCAAGAATGGGCCTTGAGATTTTTTGTCAATAAATCACTCTCAACAACCACCACACATACCACCTTTTTCAAAGACTGGATAATAGTTTTGTCAATATCAGACCCCCCTTTTTCATGCTTTCCATCCAATTTTTTTCTATTTAATTTCTTAAAAATCAAATGAGAAAAGGGGGAAAAAACCATATATTAATGATCTTGATTCAAACTATGTTCAAATGGTGTGGCCCTCATATAATTATTGCATACAAAATGACTGACATTCTAAACTTTATGTTAGTCTCTTTTCTGTGTAACTTCATTTTTTTATTTTTTTTCTTGAATCCAACCATATATAACAGCAGAAGATCAGAAGCCTTGAGACAAAACAATAAAATAAAATAAAAAAAGAGCCCTCTATTCAAAGAAGATTAGAAGCATTGACAAGAAAAGTGTATATAGCACAATGTAACATGAAACAAGCGAAAAAAAAAATGATGATTTTTATACAGCAGAAAGCACTATGATCAACAATTCATTCTGAACAAAGGGAGTGTAACGCTAAAGTGTATCTGCTTCAGTTCATCACTAAATATTTGAAATGATAAAAGATTTCGAAAATCATACTCTACAAGATCCCTCGAAGGCAACCGACGAAATCCAAGCAACAAAAACAAGAACGAACAAATGGACACAGCAGCAAAGATGCAGGAGGGGCAAAAACTTTCCTTGCTTCATTGCTGTTCGACTCAATGTGGTATATATATGAGCCCCTCTGCATCTTCTGCTACCAGCAATGGAGTAATGGGGCAGTGGGACGAGGAGCGTTACCATCATCTCCCATCTCATTCTTCAACCTCTTCTGCAACAGGTGGCAAGGCGCCCTCTTTCACAAAGGATGGGTCAATAAATTTAGCCACAAAAGCCCACAACTTATATACATCATCAAAGTTAGTCAGAAATCCAAGTGAAGCAGTCACCACCTCAACTCTGATGAATCCACTCTTGCCATCATGTCTTCCATTTTCCATTGGCTTGCAAAGGGTAGTATCGTCAAGACTCAAAGATCCACGATGTTTGGAGCCTTCTAGGATACGTATGTGACTGAGTATTCCAACACCAAGAGAAATACCATGTGATTCAGCTAGCTTTTGCACAACTTCTGGACTGATCAGACCCCTACTTATGTCCCTCACATTGAAAGCAACTGCAGCACCTCTTTCGTATTTAATTTTTGGGCCATATATGTGAACAAGTGGTGCACTTTCTCTTCCGCCCGAACTAGGCAATCTTAGTTGCAGCATAGAGGTCACAAGCCAATTGATCAAGAACCGGAGACGGGAAGTGGTCTTGTTGAGGCCCAACATGTTTATGTGATCCAGATGCCTGCAGATTATCTCAGGTTCGCCCCTTTCTGAATCTTGCTCGTCATATTCCCCATTGCTCATGTAGTCATCATCATCATCTATACTATTGGGAGACGTTTCTCCTGGCTCCAGAGTCTGACCAATATGAGCTCTGTGGTTGTCTTCTGTGCTAAAGGATACCCTTCTCCCCTTGTTTCCAGCTGCCTCACTCTCTTCTATTCCGAAAAACCTGCCTCCAGCAATTCTACTCTTTTCTCGCCTTTCCAGCAACCTAAATTCTCCTTCTGTCTCTCGTCTTATTGCGCTCTCTTTCTCAAGGTATATTTCAGAAGCACAGCCATTCTGAGTACTCAAATGATTCAACACAGCAGAACTAGTTGACTTGTTGACATCAGATTCTTCTTCAATTTCTTGGAACTGCTGATTATCTGGAGTCCTATATTCCCGTGAAGCAGGATATCCCTCTGAAAATGGCTCCTCTTCAGGGATATCCTTGAAATGGTCAAATTCTTGGGAAACTGATCGAACAGCAGCATCAAATGATAGTACATGGCGGTCCTCATGATGCCCCGGGTTCAATTCACTGTCGTACATTCCACTGCTTGATAACTTTGAGGCATTCGGAGAAGCCAGCTTAGTGTTCTTCCTACTAAACCAAGCTGGTGGTAGGGGAGAGGACACCTTATGTTTGTTAGAAAGACCTGCATTGTCCGACCCTACTGGACTCTGACCCAAATCAATCCAGAGTGAGTTCTCCGACGATTCATCTTCACTGAAGACTGGACTTTTCATCATCTCCCCAACAGAAACACTTTCAGTTTCTTCAAATATAGTGCTTGCGCCGTCCCTGTCAGAACTATTATCATGCTCCATCTCGGTCTCAAATACATCCCTCACCTGAGCAGAAGTGTAAGCACCAGAAAAGGCAGGCAATTGAGATCCGGGACGACTTTCAGAATTGCCTTCACCATTCCCACTCACTTCTTCATCCTCACCAAATCCAGGGATGTTATCCATTGAATCACTTAAGTACAGAGGAAACACGGGAGTAATTTTCACTATACCAGACCCCGTATGACCTGACTGATTTTGAAGACTGCTCATCACAGATTTTTTTATCAGAAGGCAGCCAAATCCTGTTGGATCATAACCAAACACCTTGTAGAATGACGTAATGATGAAATCTGGCCGGAACAAAGACAATCCTAGAGAATCCATGTCCTTTGGGCCCAATGCCCCAGCATCAAGCAAGACATGCCAATTGTTCTGTTGGGCCAGAGCCATCCACTGATATGAGTACTTGGCACCAGTGACTCTCGACTGAACAGGGAACACAAATAGACCAGCTGCTGAATCTTTCTTCCTTTTCTTTTTGTTTGTGATTTGCTTCCTTAAGTCGGTTGAACAGAGTTTGAGAGTAGGCCATCTAAACCATGCACTTTGAACCTTAGCACCTTTCTCTTTAGCACTCTGAGCCATCCAATTCACGGATTGGCTCTCGTGATCAAACATGGTCAACAATCTCTTGTTAGTGTGAAAAGGGTATGATTCAGCAAGCAATTTAAAGGCTGAGCCACGGCTCACAGTAAAAACAAGGCCGTATTCATTCTCAGGGATGTTCAAGTATTCCATAATCCTAGTCTTTATATCATACTCAACTGTCCCAATATCAGCTCCCCCATACAAAGCATGATTACTTAAATTAGCCGTGATCTCAGACAAACTAAATGTTGATGATTCCCAATAATGAACACTTTGCAGCAATGAAAACAACCCAAATCCACAGTAATCAAGGGATACCTTTGAACCAGCGCCAGAGAGATGCGAGTACTCATCCAGCCGCAGTTGATCAATCTTCTCCGACAACTGGTACTTTGGATACATTGTCAGGAACTTGGAGAAAGCCTCATTGAGCTGTGGAATCGAGTCTCCCGAATCAAATGTGCGCTCAGCTGCAAGAGCAGTCGCTCTGAGGAACTCCTTCTGGGCATTTAGCCGGGCCAGTGACCGCGAACGCCCCAAGCCATCATCTTGATTGGCCTCAGAATCCATGTCTTGGGACTTAACAAGGGAACCATCTTCAGATGCCTCTTCAAGAGCCTCCCTCAATTTATGTTCTTGCAATTTCCTCAGAGTTGATGGATTGGTCGGAATTTCCTCATTTGAATGCTCAGAACCATCCCTTCTTCTGCTCTTTTTATCCAATAACAGAGCAGCGCAGTGAGAGAGTGGTTTCCATAGAGAGAGATGCATTAAATCTTCCCCCTTGTTTGCTCTTAGAACTCAAGAAAATCCAAGTTGAGAGATAGAGAGAGAATGCAATCAAGCCAAGGAAAACAAAGTGCAGCTTTTTTTCCCTTTAATGTTGAAGCCTTCTGCTCACCCAACCCAGAAAAAGGAGACCCAATTCAAACCCTAATTTCAAAAGGCAAAAAGGAATCAAAGACACAAAAAGCTTCCTCGAGAATAAACCTTTGCTTTCAAAAATAAAAATAAAAACCCCAACTTAAGGAGGGAAAGGGCAAGAGCATTTGCTTTAAGCAAACATTCAAACAGCAAGAATAGATTTTTGAGTTTAATCAAGAAATGGACAAAAATAATGAGGCAGATCAGCGAAACCCTAAACTCAAGATTTCTTCTAGAATTAGCTCATATAATAAAAAAACACAAAAAAAAAACTTAAGAACAGGAATTTGGGTATGGAAATGAAATTCAGAAATGATATATTCAAGATTCAAGTTTTGAACATCAAATTTTGCAAGAACCACGAGACAGGGAGGGAGCAAGAAGCAAATCAAGAGAAGGGCCAAGAATGACGAAAATCAAGATCGACAACAAAAATCGCAGCGAAGAAGAAAATCCCTTCAACAAGGTGGAGTTTCTCAAGAAGAAAATATCTTCAACAAGGTCACACAGCTTTTTTGTGAATCAAATGAAGAAGCCCCCTACCTCTTTTTCTTGAATCGCCTGAGCAAGCTACGAGCTCCAAAATCTTGAAAATCTGTCTCGAGTCGAGCATCTCTTTCTCTCTCCTTCTCTCTGCTTTTCTGCAAGTAAATTTAAAGCAGACCTTCCACAACAAATGCACATTTACTACAGTTGTAAATCCAAAAACATACCTCTATCTATTGATTACCACTACCCCACTACTCTCTCTCTCTCTCTCTCTCTCTCTCTCCTCTCGACATTGACCTTGTTGGGGCTCTAGTGGAATTCTTTATTGTAAACCCAAACATGAGCCTCTACGACCAAACAGTGACGCAAATCACAATTTGACTTCCCTTAAAATTAAATTGAATTATCGTTCTGTTATTCATCTAATTAAAATAAAATCTTTGTTTATAGCGATTGGTTAATTTTTGTTGATAAAACAAAAAGATTTTTGGTGGGCCCTCTTACTACAACCTCAACACCAACAGTTTCTTGGCTCAAAGTCAAATTATCGGCTTATCTGTAAAAGCTGTTTCTGCCTTAGCTTCACCCAAAAGTCCAACCACTACTCACGCAATTTTTCATGCTTTTTTTTACAACTCACAATTTTTCTTTATTTTTTCCCCTATTTTCACCCTTTTCCAATAATATGCGCATTCGAAATTCACTCCCATCTTAAAAAGTCTGCGCTTCAAGTTCGATTCTTATGGAATATATTTTCTTATTGGGGTGATTGTATGTTAGATGTGCGAGGGCTAAAAAAATCGCAAAACAATTCGTATATTTGAATATTGATTCAATTTCATACACTCATATAAATATGCAAGTGAATATGACATTATGAAATTTGATTGGATGATATGAGACGAGGATTTGCAGTGTTAATATTTTTTTATGTTTGGAAAAAATAATTTATCTCTATCTACTCTTTTTTGTTTGCCAATTGTTGCTACTATAACGTTCCTTAAATAGTAGCGGAGTCCCCCCCCCCCCCCTTCGTTTAATTAATTCCCCACTATTTTTATCAGAAACCATTTATTTTATTTTCACAATCTAATTAAATGGTTTATTTTAATATTTTTGCAGATTACATGAAATGTAGTAATTCCAATGTGTCATATTTTTGCATAAAATTTGATAAAAACGTGTATTGACCTTTGAAATATGAAGATGGCCAAATGGCTTTAGAAATTAATTAATTAATTAAGAGAGTGCTTTAGAAATTTATAATCTGCTGATTGCTAATTATTGGGTCAGTCTGACTGGTCAATTATTGCAGTTTACTGATTTTACTTTTGCATGTGCTCCATCTATAGGTTCAGCGTTACATTTTTTTACCCCATTTTACCCCTGCCTTTGTCCCTATAAAAAGATTGCAGTATAATACTTGTATTTTTTCAGGAGATTGCAGTATAATACTTTTTTTTTCAGGAGATTGATAATATATATATATATATATATATATATATATAATATGATTCCCTACAGATTTTTGTATTGTACATTGTACAGTTGTATGTGTGTGTATATATATATTTACCCTTCCCTAAAATAAAATAAATCTATTATTTTACGTGGATAAAATGCGTTAAAAATTCTCTTATATTTTTAAAATTAACTATACAAATCCCATCTTGTTCTTAAAAAACATGTACAAAGTTTCTTTTTTAAATTTTGAAACAAAATAATTTTATTTGAAAATAAGGGTATTTTAGGCAAAACGTTAAAATAGAAAGTTGTGCATATTTTTTTAAAATTCAAGGGATTTGGTGCTATTTTTAAAATATAAGGAGATTTAATGCAAAAAAATTACTTTTCCCGTCATAGAAAATTAAACATATATCTGATTTGATTTATTTTCTTAGCTCTTGCAATTCTATTATTATGTATTTACATTTAGTTATTTTTTTTAGATTCACTTAATTATTTAAAAATTAGAAAAAGGTCAACATTAAGTTTACTTGAAATCAGGTGGTTTGCTTGGTTAAGTTCACGTCAATCTCTCTCAATGCAAAATAGAATAGGAATAAAGACAATTGTCTGAAGTTAAAATCTTATAAAATTACAAAGAAGCCCTTTCAGCGAGTATATGCTCAAGTTACAATTTGATCTCATTCTTTTTATTCTATTTAATTTTAAAAAGAGATTGATCAGAATCTGGTACTAATTAATTAATCTAGTTTGATATATGATCTTGATTTTCATTGAAGTTTTTGGATACGTTTGGTATCAAATTTAGTTCATTTGTGTTTTGTCTATGAAACCATCATGACTTGAACATTTACACACGTCGATATTTTGTATTCATTTTAGGGTAGAGATCATCTAATCTTAACTTGTGTGTGATAATTGTGTGTAAACATTAAAATTGTATATTGTTAATAATATTTTTTATAAAAATAAAATTTATTATATTATAACTAATAATAATTAATATTTAAACTAAAAATTGAAATTTTAAAAAATTATATACCCTAAGTTTGGAATAATCAACCCCGAAAATTAATTATATTTACTAAAAATGAAAATTAAATATTAAAAAATAATTATAATTAAATCTTAATTGGATTGAATAAATCCTAAATAATAACGTAAAATTATACTGAACCAAAAGAAATTAAAGTGGAAGAAAAAATGAAAGAAAAGGTAATGATTTTGAGGTTTGGTACACGGTTGGTACATACAAGTTAGGACTAAGGTCATGATCTTCAACAGTTTACTTCATTTTACAGCACCTCTATCTCTATTATACATCAAAATCTTCACTTCATCTCCAATAGTTTACTCTAAATTCTACTCTAAAAATGAATATTCCATAATATTTTTTTATATATATTTATTTTAATCAAGATTTTTCCAACAAAAATAACTATTAAAATTTCTAAAACTAAATAATAATACACCATAGAAACATTTCATAATAATACTGCAAAGAACAAAAATTACATACTAATATTGCAAAAATTACAGACTAATATTATTGTATTTCTTTATTTATATTTTCAATGTTGTATTAGTATTTTTAAATTATCATTTTTCAATTTTTATTTGTATTTTTAATGTTTTATTTTTATTTTTAATGCTTTATTTGTATTTATTTAATTATTTACTTAATTACTTCAATTCCACTATATTTTGTGCTGTAATTCTACAAAGCCTGAAAAAAAAAAAAAAGAAATATATAATTCTTTTACAAAACAATTAAAATAATGATTTTGATATGCTCCTTTTTATGTGAGTTTGTATATAATAATAATCCTAGCAAGAATGGCGAAACTCGATAATATACAAATGAACAAGTTTGAAATTAGATTTTAATAATTTATGTTATCATCATATTTGGCTATCAATAAAATATTTGTTTTCAAATTAATTACATTATTCCTGTTTTATGGTACGTAGAATTGAGACATGCACGCTATACGTACTATTTAAATTTAATCATTATATATACACATACATGTAGGGTTGTTTTGAGTGAAAAACACCCATAGTATGAGAACTAAAACCCATCTTACACCATCCAATCTTCAAAAATTAAGGATCCAAATTGAATACAAAAATGATGGTATATCCATAATAATCTAAAATTGATGCAGTGCACGAATTCATTAAGGGTATAATCGAAAAAAATTGAAAAAAAATGACGTAGGCATCTTAAAAAAATTTGTAGAAATTTTCAACAGTCATAATTTGCTTTGTTTTTAATCCGATTTACCTTAATCATATATCAAATATCTTTTCAGGCTCTTTCATTAATTAAGATTCATATTTCATATTTTCATCTGATCAAATATGGATGAAAAATAAAAAATAATTCATTTTGCATGAATATAAATGTTTGTATCATTATGATAATGTTGAATGATAATGCTTCGTCAACATTATCATAATAACGTATGCTAACAAATCATTGTCCTTTTCAGCGATTTGTATTTGATAACATAATTATAACGCTAGCGAAATATTATCATAATACTAATTGAGTATATTATCATGTTGTTAAAAAATTTAAATTCTAAATAATAATCATAAACTATAGTTTGATGGAATTGAATAGACCTTAATTGAATGACAAAACTAATAATAAATTATTAACTAAACAAATGAAAATTAAATTATAAAAAATAATTATAAACACTAATTGGATCTAATAAATTAAAATTGAGATGAGATAACCTATAATAATAAATTATTAATTAACTAAAAATGAAATTAAATTCTAAAAAATAATTATAAATCCGAATATGTATTAAAAATATCAAACTATTCGAGCTCAACTCGTGTACGTTCAGCTAGATTAAAACTAATTATAATGCTAATGCTAACATAACACTAACAAAACATTACATAATGCTAACAGAGCATTATCATAATGCAGATGAAGTATTATCAAACTCGAATATGAACAGTCGACTTTTGTAGGCAATTGACAACCTTCAATCACATAATAACTTCATCCAATTTTTTTATTTTTTATTTTGAATTTTTTTCCCTTAAAACTATACACCACAAGCTTTCCAATCATAAAGGTTCATCGTTTAATTATTTCCCCTATAAAAATAGTTTTGCGTTCGAAATCAGGTGTCCTATGGTAATTAAATGACATGTTTTGTGATAGCAATATAAAAGTACTACATTAGCATTATGATGATGTTTTGCGACTGCTACAATACACTATGTTAGTATTAATGCTTTGTTAGTACACAATATTATCACAGTGCTATTTATCGAAATATTTACAACTTATATATGTATGAAAAATAGATTTTTTGCATTTTTTGTTCATATTTTTGTCAGATAAAAATATATGCAATATTAGTCTCAAATGAAAGAGTATGAAAAGAATCTTATTTGATATATGATTTATGAAAAGAATCTTATTTGATATATGATTTGCGTAAATCAAATAAAAAAATGAGCTAGTTATGATTGTTTAAAGTTTCTATAATTTGTACAAATATAATTACATCATCTTTTAAGGAAAATTTTGAACCAAGAAAATCGTGACTTTTGAAGTTCAACACACACACACACGCACACACAATATGCACCTCTAGCTTTTTGCGAAATTCAACATATTTACAAATTACAAATATGTCATCACCTTTTTTTTGTTGAATTTGGACTATTGAGAAAAATATATTACACGTGTAGTCAAGATAGTCGGGTTCTGAAATTTCCAAATGGGAAAGGGTTCTGATCACACACACACACACACACACACACACACACACACACACACAGAGGATGATTCAAATGAGAACCTTCATCCATGTAGGAACTAGGAACCATCTAATTCTTCCATGATTTAGATCTTAATGGCTATAATTCAATCAAAGTTTGGTTAAATGGAATGTGCCATACTTATAATTATTTACAACTTTAAGTAAAAAAGAATATTATCGTAATTCGATAATTCTTATGTTTTGAAACATGATTCTCTCCCATCTCTCTCCATTTACTTCTCTCTAACACCCACGTCTCTTTCTCTCTCTCTCTGTTTATTTTTGTAAACCATTTACTAAATACAAATTAAAAAAATTATGATAATTTTAATAATTTATTAAAATAATAAAATGTTATACCTATAAATATATTGTTGGAAAATAGGATTTATTAAATTGAGTTTTGACTCATTTTATCCGATTTTTCATGACCTTTGGGTATTTAATTTTGGAGGAATTAAATACAGTACGATTGTTCTATGTTGTGACTAAATAATAGTAGTATTTTTATTTGCTCAAATTCGATTTTCGGTGAGTGAAAAATAAATGGTTGAAGTTGGTCACACGATTGGGCATTTATGGTGTACGGGATAATGTGTTTAAGACACATTAAATAATCCCATATTGATTTCTTAATCAAGTTAAGAAGTGTATTTAAGTGTATTAATACTTAAGTGAAGTAATTAAGTGCACAAGAATGTGGGCTATGAGCCCACACGCGTGCGTCCGCCCGTGCCCATGCCCGAGCCCGTACTTGGCTCGTCTCGTCTCGTCCGTTACAACACCTGGTTTGAATACCCTCAAACCATGTTGTCTCCTACAGTGGAGATGTGCCTATAAATAGGACATCCTGCCAAGGCTACATTCTGCACAAATCATCTTGCTGCATCGAAGCCGTTTCATCTTTGAAAGACATCCTCCAAACCGTGAGCACTAGCCGGGGCGTATTTATCTTGCGGAGAGAGGTCCCCTCGACTCGGCTTGTCGGAATCTGCATATCAGTTCCAGTTTCTCACTTACTTTGTTTACATTCAGTTTATTGTAATTGTTTTACTTCTACATCTTCTGTCTTGTACTTCAGTTGTAACGATTCCAGTAAAGTGTAATACCATACAACATATATATAAGGTTAAGAGGATTTTTTATGCGAAAAATCGAAATCGATGTTGCCGGTTCAGACATGACTTTGAATTCTTGATGATTTTTTTTTATGTTCATATACACATTTTAAATTTTTATGATTTCTTGATTTGTTTGTAGACGCTATTATTCTTTTTAGATTAAATGTTATTTCTTGTCTAAATCATCTCAATTGAATTTGTACCTTATTTCTTCATTTTCATATAATATTGTTGATTCACATATTTATCTTTTTTAATTATCTCGTACGGTGTCTTCAATTCTGATTTAGGTATTTATTTTTATTTTTTCATTGATGATTCTGTTATTAGTTATAGTTCGTGCTAAAATGACATATACATCATGCTGTAATGGTTCATAGTTCATGCTAAAATGACATGAATTATGCTGATATTGATAATATTATTCAAATTTATTTCTGATATGTGTGATAAATGGTGCTGATGTGAGTTACATGTTGGATAAATTTCATAATAAACTGAAAGTCTTCAATTAAACTACAATAACCTCATCCATATTTAAACGTAATACTGATATATAATGTCATGCTAAAATATCTTATACACTATGCTAATATGAGAGTAGTTTAATGCTAAAAAATTCATAAACGCGATGTTTTTTCATATAATATATCAAATTATAACTTTTTTTTCATACTATTTCATTCAAAATCTCACATGGCTTTGTTTATCCGAAGAAATATGAAGAAAAATATAAAATATTCATTTTATGGCTTATTTTATTCTAGTTAGGATCCATTTTATCCCAATTAAGGTTCATTTTATAATTTATGTGTGTGTGTGTGTGTGTTTTTTTTCATACAATTTCGTCAAATGAAAGCAATATGATGTTAATATGAACATATTTACATGTTATTATGAACATATATCTATGCTAAAATGAACAAACAACACAAATGTTATTACGAGCATATTTACATGTTATTTTACATTCAATTTCATCATTCTAAAATGAAAACAATATAATTCTAATATGAACATATCACAATACTAAAAATGAACGAACAACATACTTGCATACAATTAATATCATGAGTAAATTTACATGTTATTCTCATGTAATTTTGTCATGATAAAATGAAAGGAATATAATATATCAAATTAAAGCTTTTTTATGTTTTTTGATTTAAGATCTTGAATACATATGTTTATTCGAAAAATATGGATGAAAAATACAAAACATTAATTTTTATGGTTTATTTCATTTCAGTTAGGATTTATTCAATTCAATTAGTGTTTATTTCATCCAATTTGGGTTTATTCGACTTCAATTAGTGTTCAGTTACATCACAATTAGGTATTATATATGATAATTCAATAATTATCGTGTTTTCTTATTCTCATGTAATTTTATTATGCTAAAATGAAAATAATGTGATGCTAATATGAACATATAATCATGTTAAAATGAACAAACAACACATGTTATTAAGAGTAAATTTACATGTTATTCTCATGCTAAAATGTCATATACACCATGTTAATAAGAAAGTAGTTTCAGATTAAAACGTTATGAACGCAATGTTTTTCATATAATAGATCAAATTAAAGTTTTTTCATTTTCTTTCATTTAAGATGTCGTATGCCTCTGGTACTCCAAATAAAATATGAATGAAAAATATAAAATGTTCATTTTTAAGGTTTTTATTTCAACTCAATTATGGTTAATTTTACCCCAATTAGGGTTTATTTCATTCCAATTAGGGTTTTAGATCCTCCATGAAAAACCACTTTTAATTCTGAAAAGTATCACTTCTAATATTATTTAGTTGCACATAAGACTTTTTGAAATGTCATATGCACCACATACTAATATGAGAGTAGTTTAATATTAAATGCTGATATGAGTTACGAATTAAGCTAAAATGTCATATATATCATACTAATATGCGAGTATAGTTTCTTGCTAAAACATCGTAAACGCAATTATATGAGTTATAGTTGGCCATGCTAAAATTTTATATAGATTGTGCTAAAATATTATTTACACCAGTATTAAATATATGCCTGGAAATTGATTTTTTTATTTTTCTTCTATTTTTTTCAAATAAGCATATGCAATATCGATCTTAAATGAAAGAGTAAGAAAAGATCTTTAATTTGATATATGATTTGCGTAAATCCTATTTAAAACGAGCAAGTTATGATTATTTAAAGTTCTACAATATTTATATATATAAATATACTGACATCATCTTCTAAATTTTGAGGAAAGAAAATAACCCTCACTTTTGAAGTTCAATGTATTTATCAATATGCCACCACTTTTTTTAAAAAAAATTCAACATAATCACAAGTTTGCCACCTTCTTTGTGCTAAATCTGAACCATTAAGATCAAAATTTGTGTGGTTTGAAGGTTGGATCCAACCTCTCTCTCTCTATATATATATATTATGATTAATGCAACGCACGTAAATGTTTTGCTAGTTATAATAAAAGATTCGAGTCGTTAGCTAGATGAAAATTAATTAAGATGCTAATAAGCGTGAAAATATATAAAACATAAAATGATTGAAAAGTGGCGTTAAATTAATGGTCAAGCTCAGTGCTGAACAATTTATTTAATCAACCGGTTCTTGCATTTGTTGATTTATTTATTATTACATCGGTCAACTAATTATGAATCTAGCTACTCTACAATCTACATGCCTGCACTTCTTTTATTCGTGACATAATGAAATAAATTAGTCTCTAAAAAATAATTAGGATAATGTTAAGAGAGTGTCGATCAGGTTTTTTTCTTTCTTTCTCATTTTCTATATAATTCGAACAATCAACCCTCTTGGCATGTTCATCCCCTTGGATTCGCTATTAACAGCTAAAACTATAAACATGAGCTAAATATAATAGAAAATTTGACTTTTAAAATAAAACACAATAATAATTATTGGAGTTTTTTTATCCTACGTGCACACCTTAGCCTACATACACTTTTATGGGCACCGTTTATGTGGAAGTCACGTCACTAATTTTTATTGTGTTTTCTTAGTTTAGTTTAACTTTATAATTATTAATTATGATTTATTCCACCCAATTAGAATTTATAATATTTTTTAGAATTTAATTTTCATTTTTGTAGTTAATAATTGATTTTTAGGATTATAAATCATCCCATAATTGGGGTATATAATTTTTTAAAATTTTAATTGTTAGCAATAAAAGTTAATTATGGTAAGTTATGTAATAATAATAATAATAATTATTATTATTATTATTATTATTATTATTATTATTTTTATAATAAAAATTGGTGAAATGACCGCCACATAATTTGCGCCCACAAGAATGTGTAGGCTGACAAGACTCGTAATTATCGTGTGTATACATCCCGTGTTCGAAGCTATATCTTTTGCAATGTTGTGTAGCTAATTAATAGGTAGGTTAAATCTAAACGAATGAGATAGAGCTTGGATGAGTCAATAGCTCAAATTTTATTATTGGTTCATGTACAAACTCAAGAGATAATATGCTTCTACTAAAGACTCAAGGATTTTAAAATTTGTGTTATTATAAACACAAATTACGAACAACACAATTATTATTACTAGTAAATTTACATATTTTTATTCATATTTTTTAATACACAATTATTATTACTAGTAAATTTACATATTTTTATTCACATTTTTTAATGCTACTGTGAGTATTTTTCATGCTATTGTGGAGAGAATAATTTTTTAAGATAAACATATGCATGAGTGGTCTTAAATGAAAGAGTATGAAAAGAGTTCAACGTAAATCGGATAAAAAAGAGCAAATTATGATTGCTTAAACTTTGAATTAATTTTGTGAAATATATGATGGTGTCATGTTTTTAGAAAATCTAATTCAAAACCTCATTTTTTTGTCACCGTCTTTTTGTACTGGATTTTTTACTATTTGAAATATAAACATCGTGGGATGGGAATTGATTCTTAGTTTCACGTATGAATTGCATAAGAAATTGAAAAAATCGAAAGAATTTTCATGCTTTCATTATTTTATGCGAGTTAATTCAAATTAAGTTTTGCGGTCGTTATGCAAACGAAACTACGAAATTTCAAGAAACGTAGTTGTAAATACGGCATATAAAAAAATAATAAGTAAAAAAATGGATCTGAATAAAATAATTAGGTAATGGGTTTCATTTTGTACATGCGAACATGCCACTATTGCAATGCGACATTGCGTGCGGTGCTACACTTCCTATATCTAAAAAAAAAACAATTTCAAATAATTAATTTTGTACATAGAACGGTAGGATAAAATAAAGTGAAAATGACTACGTAGCATAAATTAATTATATGGTAACGCACTAATTAACGGGGCATTATATATGCTAGTCTTACTCTACACATAGCGTAATCAGATTTGAGACGATGTTATTTGATACAAATTAATGTTTCACGTGTCTTATAAATATTTAAGGCATTATATTATGAAAAAACCAACATCCAATTGAACACCCAAATTCTAAAAAATCAATATTGGGCTAGGAAAAATATAAATCTAAAAAATAAGGGTATAAAAAAAATTATATATTAATATTTTTTTCCACATACATATATTTATAGGATACAAATAAATCAGAAAATACAAATGGTAAACAACATACGGAAGAGTAAATGGAGGCCGCTGACGACAGACTAATATGTTTATAGAAGCACTTGTGTACATAAGATGCAAATATCACCTTATTTTAGACGGTTTATGAGTGTAATTTTCGATTTTTTTCGTTTTTCTATTTTTGTTCTTTTTGTTTTTTCTACAAAATTTTATATCATAAATTAAATTAGTGAACCCTAAAATTTAAGTGAATTGATTTAATTTATTTGAAATGAACATGAATTTATATCCTAAAATGGAATTAGTAAACCCTAAAAAAACAAAATAAATCCCTGAACCCCCCCCCCCCCCTAAAAAACTATAAAAACACAAAATAAACCCCTAAATCCCCCTCCCTAAAAAAAATCCTAAAAAATACAAAATAAACCCCTAACACCCCCTCCCCCAACCGAAAAAAAAAACTCTAAAAAAAAAATCCCTAATCCCCGACCCCCGACCCCCTCCCCCCAAAAAAATCCTAAAAAACACAAAATAAATCCCTAAAAGAACCATGAACCTTAAAAAAATCATGAATTCCTAAACTCTAAACATTAATTGGAATGAAAAAAAAATCACAATTTGAACAAAATAAACTAATATAAGATAAGTAGCAGACGCCTTACTTTTTAATGATACAAGTGATACTTTTCGAATTTTAAATGATACTTTTTAGTGTTACTGTTGATACTGAATTTATCGGGATTTTTTTTTTGGCGGGGACCCGTGAATTTGACAGGCCCATCTGAAATAAGGCTTATATGCACCTTGTGCATGTAAATATTTGCCATATATTTATAGGATGCAAATAAAAAAATTGTTGTAAAATATAAATGTTTGAATTTTGAATTTGAGCTTCAAAAGCTTATTAATTTCAATTGTTATAGAGCTAGAAAAACTTTTTAGAAATTCATAATTTCAGAATAAATAAAACAAAATAAATTTTACACTAGCTATTTATGATAAGATATTTTTTTAAAGAGAAATGAATAGTAGTAGATTATTTTATTTTAGTATATAGTAATAGATAGATTGCTTAAAACGGCATGAAAATTAAATGTCAAAGATTGAACGTTGATTAGGCATGAAGAATACATAATTATCATATTTAACTACACATGTTTTGTATTATACGCACTGTTTCCATTCAGTTACACAAACCATCATTCAAAATTGATGTAATACTGACTTCAACTGTAAGACTCAGACAAACAAAATTGTAACAATTTCATGCCGTATATATTATCTTAGCTTTTTTTTATAATACATGTACATAATTAATCTATTTTTTTTTTCAAATAATATTTCATGTATAGTGAATATGAGATGTCAAAAATATGTGTAACAATATTATGTTCGAGCCGTCGATCGAATAACTATAAAATCTGACTATTTCGGTTGATGAAAAATAATATCGTAAGTAAATAATTAGCAGACAAAACAATATCCGCATCCATATTTTTAAGTTCGCACATGAAATCACTTAGTAAAAATATTAGATTGTGTATATTTTTATAAAAAAACTCATACATATATATTATTAAAAAATAATATTTCAACTTTCAAGTATTTCAACAAGCGTTGTTATTTTATTTTACTTTAAATTTATGAAATATATCAGAGTTGATAATATACTATATATATATATATATCAATGACATATGTCTAAAATAAAATGTTCTATTAAAATACATTATTAAAGGATCCAGACTGTAAGCAATTTGCATAAAATAATGATAATGATGTTTTTTCCCTACATTATTAAAGTAGCATACACTATAAATCGATTATGCCAACTATTTTCAAGCTGAAGGTGTTGGCAATACATGAATTGAATTGTTAGTTTTTTTTTTTTAATTGAATTATTAGTCAAGACAAAATTAATTGTGGATGTGTTGTAGTTTGTTGTTAGTCAACTTGTAATAATTCTGTTTACTTTGGAGATCAGATATTTGTGGTTGGGGAAGGTGAATTAATACTGTCTTTTCCATTTTTTTATAGAGACTTTCTCCAAATAAGCTATACATGCATTGTTTATTCCAACTAAAATATATTATTGTAATTTAATTAAAATATTAAGTTGTGTCTATTTTTCTTTCTTCCTTTTAACAAATTGGCCAAGTTTGAATTTGCGTAGAAATTTTGAATCTTCAGTCTTTACCAACGCTTGTTGGAGATATTTTATTGTGGTCTCTTTTAATGTGAATGCCTTTTGCTTTATTGTCTTTTGCAACTTTATTAAAGAATATGGTGCTAATTCAAAATTAGCACTTTTTCAAGAAGCCACCATTTAATTAAATTCTATATTTCTATTCATGGTTTTGGAATGTTGAAGTATATCCTTTTATGCCGATATATTTTACTCTATGAGATTATTTCAACTACAATCAATATATAGTATTTAATTTACGATGAAGTCACTCAGACATTAGATGTATGGATATGTGCTCATCAAGTTACCCAATTAACAATCAAAACATATCCCAAAATCCGGCGCGTGGGGAACCCACGCTCGATTATTTTTTTAATTTATTTTTCAAATTTTTAGTCTTTGCAAAAAAAAAAATGCAATTTTCTGTTTGTTTTCCCAAAAAATTATATACCCCAAAATGGAATCAGTGAACCCTAAATTAAAATGAATTAATTTATTTATTTTTAAATAAATAAAAAAAATATACCCTAAAATGAAACTACTAAACCTAAAATTAAAGTGGGTCAATTTTTTTTAAATAAATATATACCCGGAAATGGATTTACTAAACTTTAAAATTTAAGTGAATTAATTTAATTTTTTGAAATTCAATGGCTCGTTCAATACACTCATCTGACACTAATGCGTGGGTTCGTGCATTGTGCGCCATAATTTCAAAACAAATATAAACCCTAATTGAAAATTAAAAAAAAAACTCTAATTTTGAAAATAAATATATACCCTAAAATGAAATTAGTAAACTCTAAAATGAATTAATTTATTTTTTTTGAAATCTAATGACTGGCGCAAATGCACTCGACTGATGCTAATATGTGAACTCGTACATTACACTAAATAACTATTTTTAAAATAAATATAAATTATAATTGGAAATAATAAGCCGTTATGCACGCAAGTGCTCCTCTTCCTTGATTTATTGCATTTATGTTGGTGTTTGACTTTATCTTTGATGTTACGAAAGCATCAAACAAATTTATGTATTGTGATTAAAGTTTGAGTAAAATAATGTTTGATTATGATAGCGAGATAACCGTATCGGGCAAAACTGCAGAAAGGTGTTAAAAAAAAGAGTTGATAGGCCCACGACACGAATAGAAGATATAGCCCAATAGGCCCACTATACCTTTATGAAAATCTTGTTTCACTAAATTAAGGTAACACGATTATAATTC
The DNA here is from genome assembly GCA_026008535.1 of Perilla frutescens. Lineage (NCBI taxonomy): Eukaryota > Viridiplantae > Streptophyta > Magnoliopsida > Lamiales > Lamiaceae > Perilla > Perilla frutescens. Next base: position 50,140,231 of record BRKX01000015.1, read on the forward strand.
GGTAATGGTATAATACAAAACTTTTATTTGTTTTTAAACGTAGTTTTGTGATTTTATTGCGTCAAGCTGTCCAAATTCATAATTGGCGAACTACTTTTAAATACCGAGAGAGAGAGAGAGAGAGAGAGAGAGAGAGAGATCCATGTTTGCGAATCTAGCTAGCTAAACAAGTCATCATTTTTAGTTCACCATTCTATCACCTTCCAATTAATTTAGCTGCTGCTTTTTTTTTTCTCCCAAAATTTTCAAACCCCATCTACCAAAACACACCTAAGTTGTGACAAGAACATTCTGAACTCGACCTGAAACTTCCATAAATATATATTTTACTCGTAAAAAAAATACCTCCTTTGACTTAGGTAACGTCAGATCTCTTGCTTATTACAAAAGCAACTATTATAGTCCATGCACGTCAAGATAAGACAGTCTAAACGTTGATGACCTAACCCCACAAAATCCACATTTACAACTTTTCTTTCCTATAAAACTTAACTCCATCGTCAAACCAGAAATATTATTGCAACTCCATATGAAATTTATAGTTTCCCAACAATCAATCACTCGTAATTAATTAATCTCAATCCAAATTTTTCTAACATCCTATATATCTACTCAACTCTTAATTCTTGTCACTTTGAAATCATGGCCTTCAAATTTCATTACGTTGTTGTATTAGTCTTGCTAAACTCGATCAAATATGGAATTTCCCAAGATATAGATTTGACAAAAGGGGCATCATTTATTTTTGGAGATTCCTTGGTTGATGCTGGCAACAACAATTATATGCAAACATTGTCCAAGGCTGATACCCCGCCCAACGGTATCGATTTCCAAGCTTCCGGTGGGAATCCGACGGGCCGCTTTACCAACGGAAGAACCATAGGGGATATTGTTGGTAAGCATGCTTCAATTCACTCTCGTATTTTTTTTTAATTAACGAATCAAAGTGACAAATGGCTGAATTATTATTTAATGTATTTTTTTAAAGTGCGTTAGTATTTATTTTTCATTGCAGGGGAGGAGCTAGGGGAGCCGGGTTATGCGTTGCCGTTTCTTTCCCCAAACACCACCGGAAAAGCTATATTATACGGCGTTAACTACGCGTCAGGAGGTGGTGGGATCTTGAATGCTACCGGAGGAATTTTTGTAAGTACACTCGTTAAGCTAATTTATGTAACACTTTATATAAAAACATAATAAGAGATAATTAAGTTTCTTTTCATTTAATTAAAGTTTAATTTTTGAAATATTTTACATATAATGCATTTCAAATTAAGTTGGTAAGTGTCTTAATTTGTACAGGTTAATAGGCTATCAATGGACATTCAGGTTGATTACTTCAACATCACAAGGAAAGAAATTGATAAATTGTTGGGGGCCTCACAAGCAAGAGACTATCTCCATAAAAATTCAATTTTCTCCATCACAGTAGGATCCAATGATTTTCTCAACAATTATCTACTCCCAGTAATCTCAATGGGTGCAAGAATTAAGCAAAGCCCAGATGCCTTTGTGGATGATATGATCAATCATCTGAGAGGACAACTTACGGTGCGTACGTGTATTGTATTATACTGTATACACCGTGTTTGTTAGTTATATGATATCTCATGCAGTAATCAGATGTATAAAATGACATCATCATATATATCATTGATAAAATGCAGAGACTCTACCAATTGGACGCGAGGAAGTTTATAGTGGGAAATGTGGGACCAATCGGGTGCATTCCATATCAGAGAACGATAAACCAATTGAGTGAAAATGAATGTGTCTCATTGCCAAACAAGCTTGCACTTCAATACAATGCTAAGTTGAAGGATCTTTTGCAAGAACTAAATGAGAATCTTGGAGAAGCCACTTTTGTTCTTGCTAATGTTTATGATCTTGTCATGGAACTCATCACAAATTACGCCAAATACGGTAATGACTAATTATATATATATATAGGATTTGGCTTCGTGTAAGAACGTGAGAGCAATGTTTGTTTAGTGTAATTTTAGTGCTTTTCTTACTTATTTTGATGTAATTTTTTAATTTTTATTTTTAATGCTTTTCTTATTATATTTTAGTGCCAAATATTTTAGCACCAAAATAAAATAAAAAAAGCACTAAAATTACAATAGACAAGCCCGTTCTCACGTTCCCACACCAAACTTAGTTCCTATTATAACCAACCCCTATATATATATATATATATATATATATATATATATATATATATATATATAGACTTTTGTTACATACACTTCATCTACCTACCTAGCTAACATATCCAATTCATTATCATGTTCTTTTCTTTTTCTTTTTTGTTATGATCTCGTATTTTATTTTATTAGTCTACGTAAAGTACTCTACGCCCGTGCTATGTTATATGTGTGACATAACACTTAATAATCATTTAAAAATTTATTAAGTTAATTCAAGACAAAATAATTCTAGCTAGCTAGCTATATATTCTCTTAGTATAAAATAATAATAAAAAAAAATATGAATATTATTGAGTTGATTATGCATGCATGCAGGATTCACAACAGCAAGCACGGCTTGTTGCGGAAACGGCGGGCAGTACGCCGGAATAATTCCGTGCAGCCCGACGTCGAGTTTGTGTTCGGAGCGCGACAAACACGTATTCTGGGATCCGTACCACCCTAGTGAGGCTGCTAATGTTATCATCGCCAAACAGTTGATGGACGGAGACGATAGATATATCTCTCCCATGAATCTGCGCCACCTTCGTGATCTCTGATTTCATTTTCACCTTTATTTATTTTCTCTTTTTCATAATACAATTAATTATTCCAATTTTAATTTAATTCCTTTTTTTTGGGAGGGTGTCTTGTTTACAATTGTTAAATGTTGTTTCATTTTGAGTTTCAGATAAAATGTATATTGCTGATGAATATCATTTTAATGAGGTAATGGTGTTGGAATGGACAATGAATTGAAGCTATATTTTCGTGAACAGCCAGGGTCTGAAATTTAATTTGATGAACGCATAATCAATATTGGGTAAATTGTCTCTATTATCACGATTTTTTATATGCACATTATTTAGTTTTAAATATAACTCTTTTTTTGTTTGGCAATTACAACATATAAAATGATCACACGTGTTTTAGCGACAGAAAAATCTGTCTCTAAACATAAAAAATCCATCAATAAATCAATTTAACAACGGACACGGTCTGTCTCTCTAAATATGTCATTGTTAGTATATTTTTGCTCACATATGATTTTATATAAGTACATTGACGAAGCAACACTGGGGGAGAGGGGGGCGGTTTTGGGTCCCCTTGATATTTTAGAAAATAATAGGGGTATTATAGCAATTTCTTCTTTTAATATTGAAAAATTTAAAAACAAAAAATTTCTTCCTTTCAATTCCATGTAGTAGAGAGGATAGATCCTCCATTTATCTTTTTTCATACTTCATCTTCTTTTTATTTTTATTTTGTCAAATTTCTTCAATTATTTTTTCTTTTCACTACAAGAATTTTGCATTTTACCGACGGAATTTACGGCGGATATAATTCGACTCGTCATTTAGCGACGAAATAACGACGGACTGTCTGTCGTTAACTTTAACGACGGATTTATGACGGAACCTTTGTCGTTATCTGTAACGATGGACATTTTCCGTCGTTAAAATTTCAAATTTTTATTTTTTATTTATTTTTTAATATTAACGACGGACCGTTTCCGTTGTTATATTTTCTTTTTTAATTATTTTTTAATATTAACGACAGAAATATTCCGTCGTTAGTTTTTTTATAATATTTCGAATTTAATTTTTAATATTAACGATGGATTATATCCGTCGTTAAAAATTAAATTTAATATTTTTCATTTTATTTTTTTCATTAACGACGGACTAACGACGGATTTTTCCGTCGCTAAATTAGCGACGGAAAAATCCTTCGTTAAAAATTAATTTTTTAATTTTTTTTTAATTTTAGTGACGGATTTAACGACGGAAAATTCCGTCGCTAAATTTAATTTTTATTTTTCATTTTTTAAATTTTTTTTATTTAACAATTAAGAAAAATGAATTTAAAATTAATATTTTCAATATTTTAGATAATATTATGATATTTTTGAAAATATAATTAAATGAAAATATTTATTTAATATTTTTTTATTTTTATAATTTTTCTCACTTTAATTTTATTTTTTAAATATTATTAATTATAAATATATAATATTAAATAAATAATTTAATAATAATATATTTTAATTTACAACATTAAAATATTATAATATATATTTCAATAAATGAAGAATAACAGTTTCGAAGGAATATATATTTATTATATCTGAATATAAACATAAATATATAATAGCCCACTTGGTTGATATGCAGAAGATAGATCTCTGCCTTTATGGGAGATCAAGGGTTCGAATCTCTCGAGCCGCAAATGTTGGAATAATATGTGGTGCGTGGGGAGCACGTGGCTAAATTTTTTTATTTTTTTATTTTTAACGACGGAATTTTTCCGTCGTTAAGTTTTTTTTTTATGACTGAATTTGGAAATTATTTAACGATGGAAAAATCCGTCGTTAAATTCGTCGCTAGGTTTTTCCGTCGTTAAAATTGTCGTTAATTTTGTCTAATGACTAGCTGTTTAACGACGGACTTGATCCGTCATTAAAACGGATTAGCGACGGATTTTCGAGATTTAGTGATGGAAAAATCCGTCGCTAAAACTTGATTTTTTTGTAGTGTTTTTTTTTCAAATTTAAATCTATTACCATTATTTGTTGAGTTTTTCCCCTTATAACTCTATAGTCTATACATCCACCCTTAAATAGAATGTTGTTTGCATTGCTCCATTGATGAATTTATGGTTTATAATAGTAGCTCTCATATTAAAAAAAATTATTCCTTTTATTCTTTTAAGGTGAAATTATTTACATCCACTTTTACAATTTATGTTTTATGTTGATTTTTTTTACTAATATGAATTGTTTCTTTTTTAATTGTATTTGTCAATCATACTTGATTTTTATTATGTGAATCATTTTATATTAGAATGTAATTAATGTAGTATCATGACTTTAATAACAATATTATCAACTTCTAATTTTATGTTCGTATATTATTACTTGGGCCCCCCTGAACATAACTACTGGCCCCTTCACTGTATATATATGCATTATATACATTATGAAAAATTCAGTCTCTAATTTAAAGACGGACAAATCCGTCTTATTTTGTCTCCAACCTATTCTGTTGGGAATTAGAGAAGGTCAGACGGATTATATTTCGTCATTAAAAAATGTATTTTTTATTGCTACATATATGGGCAATTAATTAAATAAAATGTGGTTGTGTCAGTTAATTAAAAGAGTATATGTACATTTATTCCATTTTATTTAATTATTTTTATATTTAAATAATGGTATTTTATTACAATGCAACTGAGCATGCATGATCTGTACCCTTTAATTTGGTAGTTTATTCGTACAAAACAAGAAGACCAGTACTTTAAAATGAATTCGTCACAGCTCAGGTATAAACAAAAAAAAATGACTTTATAGTGAATATGGATAAGGGAAATATTTATTTCAGTTGTATATTCAAAAATCAAATTATTTTCCTGTTTTCATAGAAGCTAAAACACCCTGATTGACATGTCCCTATCCATATCGAAACGAGGGTTCGGAATGGAAGTCCTTTTTTGTAGATTAAAAAAATAATAAAAAAAAATAAATAAACAACAGCGACAACAACAAGGACCTTATTACGAATCAAAATTTATAACACCGATGAATATTCATATTTAATAACATATTTTTAATTTTATTAATATTTAATACTGTTTGAATTTGTGTCCTGATCCGTCTTATGAATTTTGATTCGTAAAATGATCTCACATAAGAGACAATAATCCTTTTTTTTTTTTTGTAAATATAGCTAAATAAATTAGTTATGTATATATAGGAGGCTAAAACAACTTTTTTCCTTCTTATTGATAAATGACCGAAAAATCAATTGTTTAGTTAATGTTTGTTTTTATAATGCTAAAATCAATTGTTTTTAGGGAAAAAAAAATGAATTTATAAATGAACATTCAATCGAATTCAAGACATCCTTTTTTTTTACGTACATATTATCTTATTAAGATGGAAACAAAACGACGACATTCTAAATTTTTTTTGTAGTCTTTCAATCTTCATGTTTTTTTTATAAAAAATAATCTTCATATCAAAAGAATTCATCAATATGCTAAGTAACAATATAGCTATAGCTTCATATTTATAATAAATAGCCTTTTTAAAAATGTGTTTTAGAGGTTATCACTTGAAAAGGAGAATTGGTACAAGGCATCGTATAATGATGTAGAAATTAAAAGTCATGATGATATGCAGTGCAGCAATCTTATCATATTAAAAAGAATAGTTTTCATATTTATATACCTTTAGGTGTAACTTTAATTTTATATAAGTCATCACTACGCTGGTAAAAACAAAATGCATTGCTAGTAGCTGCATATTGTATATATTAATGGATAAAATATAGGCTAGCCCAACGTCCCGGGCTCATGGTTCAAACCCTCATGATGGTTGTCTTACTTATCTATTGTTTTTTTCATTTGTTTTTACTATTTAATTGTATGTATTCTGATTTGGACGTGGAAGTCCGCTTCTTCTCCTGACCATCAAATGAATCTCATGTCGTTTGCTTATCCATACAGATCAACAGTGTTTTAAGAAATCCGACCATTGCAGATAAAAATTAGGACTTGTGCATTAACAAATAGCAACAATAATTAGAAATCTCACCCTGTTTAATAATTACAAAATTAAACTAAATAAAAATAATAGAAAAAAATAATGACGTACCTTCTCCCACCCTGTACACACATAAGTAGAGAGAGTACTATGTCCCTTTGGGGATGGCCTAATGATGGAGCGGTGTTTCTTGAGGCCAAAGGTCTCAAGTTCGACCCACCGCCAACACCACTAGGTGTGAGCCTGTCACACCTGACTTGTCAACTGTGGTTTACCTCTCCTGTGTAGATTTGCAAGCTATTACACAGGGGCGAGATTTATCCAGTACGCACCACGGTAGCGGCTGCGGGTTACCATTAACATAAAAAAAAAACGTAGAAAGAGTACTATAATTTAACTTGGAAAAAATATGAAGTTTACCATCGTTTTCACTAAAATTTAATTAAATTATGACCATCAAGATTCAAAGTAATGAAGAAATTATAATGAGGGGTATTAGCAGTACACCATTCCACCTGTAGAGAGGTATTTTTCATCTCTATCTCTCTCTTCCTTTTTGAACTTGTTTTCTTTTTTGTTTCATTAATTACATTTGTTTTCATTTCCTATTTTTATTCATTTATGAAAAATAAGATTATGTTATAGTTAGGACAAGGGCAAATTACAGTTTGATACCTGACCTTTCAACCTTTTAACAAAAATGTTCCGATCTTTATATATTTACAGTTTGATACCCAACCTTGTAAATTTTTGTCAAATCTATCCCATGGTCAACTATCTAGTATCCTATAACATATGTGGACAACAAAAAATCTTATGTGGATTTTTATAATGCCACGTCATACCTAAAAAAATAAATATTAAAAACTTTATTTATTTCCATGTAAGTTTAATAAATTAAAAAATGAGAAAATTATTCGGGGTTTGTTTAATTTGAAATATAATACATTCATTAAATATTTTAATGTTATTTTTTTATATAATTATTTTTAATGAATATTCATACATTGTTTAATAATTAACTATTCACATAATATATAGAAGATTTAAATATTTTTTTTTGAATCTTACGAGTTACAACCTTTGACAAATGGATAATTATATGTATTCGCATCGAATTTTAGGTATGACTTCTTCAATAAGTGATGGTAATAATATATATACGTAAATATTTTAATTGACGTTAGATCAATATAAAAAAATGAAATGATTTAACGCATTTTTATATAAACTATATACATTCCCAAGATATAAATTGACATAACTTTGTCTTCGAGTTACATAAACTATAGTTTAAAAGTGAGGGTAATTTATTAAAGTTATATGGAAATTTAAGTTTATAATATTTTTTTAGGTATGATATGACATTATAAAAATCCACATAAGATTTCTAGTAGTCCACATATGCTATAAAGTACAAGATAGTTGACTATGGGATATATTTGATAAACAATTACAAGGTTGTGTATCAAACTGTATATAGTTTATATAAAAATGAGTTAAATCATTTCATTTTTTTATATTGATCTAACGTCAATTAAAATATTTATGTATATTATTACCATCACTTATTGAAGAAGTCATACCTAAAATTCGATGAGAATACATATAATTATCCATTTGTCAAAGGTTGTAACTCGTAAGATTCAAAAAAATATATATTTATTTAAATCTTTTATATATTATGTGGATAGTTAATTATTAAATAATGTATGAATATTCATTAAAAATAATTATATAAAAAAATAACATTAAAATATTTAATGAATATATTATATTTAAAATTAAACAAACCCCGAATGATTTTGTCATTTTCTAATTTATTAAACTTACATGGAAATAAATAAAGTTTTTAATATTTTTTTTTTAGGTATGACATGGCATTATAAAAATCCACATAAGATTTTTTGTTGTCCACATGTGTTATAGGATACTAGATAGTTGACCATGGGATAGATTTGATAAAAGTTTGCAAGGTTGGGTATCAAACTGTAAATATATAAAGATCGGGACATTTTTGTTAACAGGTTGAAAGGTCAGGTATCAAACTGTAATTTGCCCTTAGGACAAACTAGCAAAAAAAAAAAAAAGTTGAAATCGCATTTCTATGCTACCCTCACTAGTACTCAATTGTCACAATAGATCTAATGTGATATTTTCATATATCACAATAAATCTATTGTGATACTCTTATGTGTCATAATACATCTATTGTCTCACTTTAAGTACTAACCGCACTTGTGCAGAGATATGAAAATGATATTCTGACAAATGGATTCTAGATAACCGGGATTATATTCTTCCTAGTACTATGAGACAAAAGGAAACCAAGTTCCCTGCACATCCACACCCACTACTCTCTTTTAATCCTACACCCTCGATTTTTATTTCTTCCAACTACCAAAATTCTACTATATATACCTATATCAATATCACCACAAATCACACTAGGTCATTAATTAAAAAAAAAAAAAAACTTTACTAACATAACTGTCAATAATTCAGCGAAACGTGTGACCGAACACAAATACTTTAAGAAGTGTGAATTTTAGGATTTAAAATGGGAGGATACTGGGTTATGTTTCGAGCTTCGGTCCATGAATTTGACACTCGTGACAAATTTGTTAATTTGTGAATGATTCAGAACATACGGTGTAATTAGAAATTTATATGTAAAAGGTGTGGTAAATAAAGCTTATAAGAAATTTATATTAAAAGAAATATAAATGTGTGTGTGTTTAGGGAGGGACAGTGAGAAGAGAGTAGAGCATGCAATTAGTGTGCTATAGCATTGAAAATGACTAGAGAGAAATGAAATGAGATGGGAGGTCAAATTGAACAGGGGGCAGAGGCCCCTATGCCCCTTCACACTTTGCCGACATTGTACAGAACTGCACACCCACTCACTGCACCAGGAATTCAGTTCTTTGGGCATGCATGCTGCTCCTGCTCCTGTCTCTCTCTCTCTCTCGCACAATCTCTCTCTCTCTCTCTCTCTCTCTCTCTCTCTCTCTCTCTCACACACACACATACACACAATCTCTCCCTCTCTCTGTACGTCAATATTTACCTCTACTTCTATTCAAATCAAATGTATATACCGGCAATATTTAATCTATACTTGCCGTTGCCGGACCAGTTTTTAATTATTGTACGGTTATTAACTAAAAGGTATTCTAGTTACGGGTAGTTCAGTATGTAATCTCATTTTATGCAATAATTAATTGTGGACTGAGTGTGTCAGGATCAATAAAGAGAAATCTCTCTCTCTCTCTCCCTCTCTCTCTCTCTCTCAATATATAGAAACTATAATTATTATAAACAATATCTAATTATAATCTATATATTGCAGTACATTCCATATCATCACGAAATAGAATTTGGGTCCCCTCAATGGCTTAATCATTTGGGTCCAATCAGACCATATCAAACAGATTTATGCAACAATTTAATAATCCCTTCGTCCCAATAGCAATATCCACATTTTTATTATTTACTCTCTCTATTTTAATAGAATGTAGACCTTACAAACGGGACGGGGGAAGTAATATATATCAAGGTTCTAAAAGGCGCTAGGTGCTAGTCGGGACTCGGAAGGCCGGATTTAGATAAACAAATATAGATGAAAAATACAAAAGATAATCTTTTACGCATACCCAGATATTGTATATGCTTTCGTAAGCTTATAATAATGCTTTGCCGGCATTATGATAACTTATGCTAACAAAACAATTTTCATATGCTAACACAATGTATTCACTGTCACTACAAGAAAATCACGTTTTAGCGACATAATTTTCCTTCGCTAAACCTCAAAAATTTATCGTTAAACCATTTTAACGACAGATCAAGTCTGTCGTTAAAAATCTCGTCGTTAGTTATTTTAACGACAGAAAAAAATTAGCGACATATTTAACGACAGATTTTTCTGTCGCTAAATAATCGCCAATTTCAATTGTTAGAAAAAAAAACAAAAAAAAAATTAATAACGGAAAAAATTCATCACTAAATAATCGCCAATTTCAGCTCACGGGTTTCGAACTCGTAACCTCTCGGAAATGCAGATCAGCTCTATTCTTTGCAGATGAACCAAGTGGGCTAATGTATATTTATGTTCATATTTAGATATAATATAATATAATATAATATAATATATATACACAAAAATGTTATCCTCATTTATTTAATATCTATTATAATCTTTTAATGTTGTAAATTAAAATATAATTATATTAAATTATTTATTAAAGATTAGATTATTTTAATTAATTTTTTCAAATATTATATATTAAGAATTAATAATAGTTATAAAAAAATTAAAGTGATAAAAATTATAAAAACAAAAAATTATTAATTAAATGTTTTAATTTAATTATATTTAACAAAAATATTATAATATTATAAAATATTAAAAAAATTAAAAAATCTGAAAAATAAATAAATTAAAAGAATAAAATAAATTTAAAATATTGAAAATATTAATTTTAAATTCGTCTTTAATTCTTAATTGGGAAATAAAAAAAATTAATTTTTTTTAAAAAAACAAAAAATTAAAAAATTAAAATTTTTTAAAAAAAATCAGAATTAAATTTAGCTACGGAATTTTTCATCTCTAACTTAATGACGGAAAAATTCATCGTTAGTCCGCCGTTGATGTAAAAAAAAAAGTAAAAACCCAGCGTTAAAAGTCTCAATCACAATCCGTCGCTAATTTAGCGACGGAGTAAAATTTGTCGTTAAATCACGTTTTTCTTGTAGTGTGTGCTAACGAAGAATTATCATAATGCTAGCGTAGTACATATTTATTATGGTTTATTCAATCTTAATTATGATTTATTTCATATCAAATATGGTTTATTCCATTTAATTATGTTTATTCCATCTAATTATGGCTAATAATTAATTTTTTTAATTTAATTTTCATTTTTAATTCCAAATTAATTATTAGGGTTTATTTCATTGAATTATTGTTTATAAAGTATGTTAACAAAGTATTGTAATATATTAAAATAATGTAGTCACAGTGGTAACAGAGCAAAATCATAATGTTAACGTAGTACTTATATATTATTGTTATAATTTGTTTTGACTCATTTATGATTAATCACATCCAATCAATATTTATTTCGTGCAATTAGGGTTTCTTCTATTCAATTAGAGTTTCTTGAATAAAATTAGATTTATAATTATTTTTTAGAATATATTTTTTCGTTAACAATATTAGAAAACTTTAATTAGCATAACGTTAACGCTTCGTTAGTATAATGAATATACTTCATTAGCATGACGATCTGTTATCAAATACTCCGCAATTTTTATAAGAATTGTTGAATTACGTTAATGCCCCTGCTCGAGAAACTTTTCAATTATAACAGAATTGCCACCTTCTCTTTAATCAAATTCGGACTTTTGATTTTTAAGGATTGTGTGCTATGTAACGTGGTCCTAGTATCCCCACTGGGATTGATTTTCACCTAACACATCCCACACACGTGCGCGCATGCGCGCACACACACATAATATTTCAAAACTCAAGTGTCCTAAATATTTTGTCTCATTCTTATATTTACTTCATTTTTCTTACAAATATATATGTCCTTCACAATCTTAAAAAATATTCTACATTAGAAATAAATGAAACCTCATATACTAAAAGAGAGATGTCTCGAGTTCAATATCCAATGATCTCGCTATTATTTAGTCTCATTCTTATATTTCACTTGAAAAATGAAACCATTAATGTAGGCGAACTTGAATAATTAAAACTATCAATCTAAAACTTAAAACTGATCATATATTTCAATCAGTCCTTTTTTATTTTTAAATAATTATTAATAATTTTTTATTAAAATTAATAGATAATTAGTGAATAAATTTTCATTAAAAGTTAATACTTAAATAATTAAACAATAAAAAAAATGAAAATACATTACTATTGGGGTCTTAATATGGATGATAGTTCAAATATTTAAATTCTATAAAATTTCAAATTCTGTATGTGTGTATATATATATTGAAATGCATGGGTTTGAAAATAATTTGGAAGAATAATAGGATGAAGAATGGGGACAGCGTAGCGAGAAATCCGGAAAGGAATTGGAGTACGGAGAGAATCTGAAGTAGAGAAGAAAGGGGTGGGGGTGGGACCCACACACAACGAGGAGCAATCCAATAATTGCACCCTCACGCTACTCCGACACCCATCATCATGTCTTCAATCCCATCACTTCACTCCTCTCTCTCTCTCTCTCTCTCTCTCTCTCTCTCTCTCTCAACTTATGTTTCCAATTTTTTTTCTCTATTTCCTCCCTTTCCTAATAATACATACATCCAACAAGTGTCGTTCTCATATTTAAATTTTATTTTATAAAAAATATCATTCTATTCTATGTAATTAAAGTTAAAAAATCATATTTTTTGTATTTATTATTTTTATTTAATTATTCAAATATTCATATTTAATCCATTTAATGAAATCACATAAAATATATACATAGTAATTTAATTACTGTATTAATATGGGATCATTTATTTAAAATAACACTAAGTCAGAAAGATAATAAATAGTATTCTACTAATATTTAATGTATCTTAGCTATAAGTATGTGTTCGTACACAAACTAGTAGGATGTTTCAATACTTTATAATGATAGTATAATAAAATTACAATCTTTGCGACCTCAATACTTATATTTTTATTTTTGTCTCCTTATGATCATGAATAGAACATTAATAGTACTAGCAGTATGTATGGAAATCATTGCTAACAATTGAATATCTCTTTATAGATGGTTTATGATTTTACAAAACAGACTCGATAACCTTGCTAACAAATTAAATGTCAAGGCTACAACACCACCAATAATATTTCATTGGATTATCGAATGATATGATATTGTATAAGTTTGAAATTAAAGATCTTAATTTGAATATCACCAATATTATGAGGTGTTCGTCTGCCACACCTAATTTCTAATATAGCGGTTGTGGATTACCCTAATAATAATAATAATAATAATAATAATAATAATATTTACATTGCCCCCATAATTTTTTTAGAGATATATAGTAGCCCTTTTTCGTTATAGATATATATCTCCGTCACTTGGAAGTTGGAAATATATGTACTATTATTCTTCACTTCGTACCATGAATGAATTGGTGACATTACATGGATAATTAAATTAATTATACGAACCAAATATATGGTCTAATAGAGGTGGTGACACAAAATATTAGAAAATTGACCACACACAGGCCAGCGCGAGAAGCACGTTCATAAATGATATGGCAAATAATTAATTATAAACATACATATATTATATTATATTATATCATATTATATTATATTATATTATATTATATTACTACCAAATAATACCGCTGTACTATATTAACTGTTTTAGTGCGATTTAATAAAAAGGGCACCACCACATTTTCTAAACATGGAAATCATAATGCAACTCTAACTATTTCAAATTGAAATATATTTATATAATTTCACGTTAAATTATACACACAATAATATAATTGGCACTCTACTGGCTAAAGAATTAAAATAAAATTGGCATTCTATTTTTATTTTTAACGTTATATTGGATTAGATATTATGCAGTAAACAAGTCTTCCACTCACATCAATGCAAGTGATTGGAAAACAACCCACACATATATACTTACTATCATGAAACTTCATCCTGGCATATATATATATATATATATATATATATATATATATATATATATAAGCTAACTTTGATCATAAATTATTGAATGTGTAAATTTAGTAAGATGTGTTTAAATTTGGCTAGGTGTATTGTAATTACAAAAATAATTAAAGGTGGTGTTTTATTTGCAATAATTATAAGATCATGTTGTAATAGCAAAATTAATGAACTAAAGTAGCAATTTGTAATGCAAATAATCTAATTTTTAAAAGATTTACATTAAATTAAATCATATTTTTTTTTAAGTGAAGACTTACATAGAAAATGTAACATGTGATCTTGATGTGTTTCTAGCTCCCTCCCCCAAATTACACTTATGTATTTGCGTTTGTACCGTTAACAAATCGCAAAAAATTCTGAAGTTTTCAAGATTGCAATTTAATCCTTTTTAATACTGTTTCTTTTTTATTTAGTATTTTAATAGCGTTTTTCAATCATTTATATGTTATATTTTTATGAATTTAGTTTTTTATAAGATATTTATTTGGTAATGATGACAATTATAGTTGTAAATATTAAATAAGAACATTGTTGTAAAAGATAAAATTATATATAGTTATAATTTTCTTCTAAAGTGGTGTAATTTTACTCTTATATAATACATGTTAGGTTTAATAATTTTCACGTGTCGTGACAATTACTATTCAATTAAGTTATCTAATACTAATCTTTTAATTTCATACGATAATTATTTATGTGGTAGAATTTAGTACCCCTAAATTATTATATATATATATATACACACACACACACTAGTAAAAAATGGTTATATCCTTTTAGTTATTGGAGAAGTGAGAAGGTTGAAGCCAAGAAAATGGTGGATGTAGTTGATAAGTGAAGAGAAATATTAAGTAAAATATTGGTAATGAGTTCCACGCCCAAAAAAAAAAAAAAAATGAACTAATCAAATTAATTAATCATGAATTTGTCTGTCTCACTCATCTTTAAATTTTATACATATAAATATAAGAACATACATGCTATTTAAATTTTAAGTCTACAAAATATAACTTACACAGTAGTATTTTTTTTTTTCAATAAAAAAAAGTACAGCAAGATTTAAATAAAAAACAAAACAAAATACTGCAAGATTTTACTAAATGATTATTTGGTCACTTCCATTGAGAAGCATGTTTTTCTAAAATTTTATGATGATGATGTTATAGACCGCTTCTAAAAAATAAAGACTTGTATCACCAATCAAATTTGTAATTTTTGTTTGAATATTGTGTATTTTCTTTGTTAATTTCACATTTATGATTATATGATTTAAAAATCTGAAGAATATTTATTTATGTGTTTTTGAAATTATACTCCGTACCACAATTTTAAAATTCTGTATACGTCACCATGCTTTTGTGGTTATAAAAATCATGACGATCGGTATGTAAATTTGATAAATATATGAGTTTGAGACATTTACTGCATTTTGAGTTTGAGAATGAATTTTTTAATTGGAAATGACCTAAACCACAATTGGATAGAATCTACCTTAATTAATAATCGTAACATTAAATTAAAATATAAAAATTTCAAATTAAATATAAAATTAGAAAGAAAACTCATAAATTGATAGTGAATGGATGAAATCATCAACTACACTTGGTGCTACACAATTAAATTTATTAACTTTTCTTTGATTTTTTTCATTTAATTTTAATTTATTGTGTTTTAGTTTAATTTTACACTCATTAATTAGGATTCATTCTGCCCCAATTATGGTATATATGTATTTTTTTATGAAATAATCAATTATTAATTAGAAAATAAAATTTAATATTGAAAAATTAAATATATACCCTGATTTGGTAGGATTAATCATAATTAATAAGTATAAAATTAAACTAAAGCACAATAAATTAAAATTGAATGAAAAAATCAAAGAAAATTAATAAATTTAATTATGTAGCACTAAGTGTTGCACAAAGTGTAGTAGATGATTTGATCCGGATAGCAAATAACAAATTGTAACGAGGGATTGTAATAAAATTTAGTAAGTCCTTCAAATTTTTTTTTACTCACACACCCGACCTGATGGTATTGAGTAAATTCGAACTCGTAATCTTTACTCTTTAGCCTCAAATCAATCTCAATCCACCACTAGATCATCCCACCGGAATAGTAAATCTTTCAATTTGATTTTGGAGGGAATTAGGTCCGTACGATTGGTGGCATAAGATGTCGTTACTCAATCCGACACGAATTATCAAAGCTATATGTTCCCCTTAAATTTGCATAAAGCTGCATTATTCCATCAACCTCTTGTAGATGGTAGTATAAAATACCAATATTATTAATTATATATTATTACCAACCAATTTAACATGCAAAAAAAAAAAAGATATAAGCTTTATATACACCTCTATGTAATATATATATATATATATATATGAGGTTAAGTAACAGATATTAAAAATTTTGTAGTTCTAATATATATTTACCCTAAAAAAGTATCGAATTGAAATATATATATGTAAAACGCCTAACTCAGGGTCAAACTGTGGTTAATTTTGTTTTGGTCCATGCATATATATATATATATAATATGTATCTATATATTCTTCGTTCCCCAGCAGGCAGGGCAGCCGATCTAGAAAAGCCAATTTCGAGCCGACTGAAAGTATGTATTTCTCTTAACAAAAATCTCTGCAAAAGCTGTTCTTCACTCTCACCACCAGTCCGACACAATATTTCAGTGTTATTCTCTCTCTCTCTCTCTCTCTCTCTCTCTCTCTCTCTCTCTCTCTCTCTCTCTCTCTCTCTCCACAATAAAATCTGAAGCACAAACCACATTCCACTTGCACATTTACTACTACGCGAAGTTATTATCTCAACTTATTTCCTGCGATAGACTTAAAGATGGCGACAGATACGAGCGAAAAGAAGGCGACAAAGTCAGGCCAAGTCGGCGCCGCGCCACCGCCGCAGGAGCCAGAGCACCTCCCTTGCCCGCGCTGTGACTCCACCAACACCAAGTTCTGCTACTACAACAACTACAACTTCTCCCAGCCGCGCCACTTCTGCAAGGCCTGCCGCCGCTACTGGACCCACGGCGGCACCCTCCGCGACATTCCCATCGGCGGCGGCACCCGCAAGAATGCCAAACGCTCCCGCACCTCTATTGTCCCCACCCCCGGCACCGCCGCCGGAACTGTTTTCTCGTCCGCTTATCATCGCGACTTCCGCCACTTGCCCGCCGCCGCCTCTCAGCTTCTGGTCCCGCTCTCCGCCAACCACGGCGGCGCCATGCCGTTCGTGACCGACGGCAAGATGGGTGGTAGTTTTACTTCGCTATTGAACAGTGCTCCGGCGGGTGGGCTTCTGGCGTTTGGGGTTGGGCTCGATGATGTGGGGTTTGGACTGGGGAGGGCTAGTTGGCCATTTGGTGCGGTGGTGGATGGCGGAGCGACGGCTGTGAATGGTGGTGGTTCGAGCGTCGGAGGGCAGCCGTGGCAGCTGGAGAGTGGAGAGAATGGATTTGTTGGTGGTGGAGACTATTTTGCTTTTCCAGATCTTGCTATTTCCACTCCTAGGAGTATTTTTAAATAAATTTTTTTTACTTTATTTTATTTTTGTATCAAGAGTAGCACTTAGTAAAATCATCATCATCATCAGTTATATTAGGCAATATAATATATTAATCTATGTTTCTACGTCTTCATATTTTTACTTACAATATTGTGACTATTACGAGAATGCAATGTCCAATTTTGCTATATTTAATTTCTTCAACTTTTTTATTTTTTTTAATTATATTTTTCTAGCGTGCAGTTTTGGTCTTTTGGATATCAAATTCGTGTTTTCATGATATTTTTTTTTAAACTTTATTTAGTTTTAAGATTAAAATCAACCGGAAGAAATTAAGCTTTTTCCATGTTCAAAAAATAATTATAATAATTTAATAGTGCATAACTACTCTTGAAAAGTAAAACCTCATGTAAAATATCGCACAATATCTTATAAACAATATTTTGGGATCCATACAACACAAATCTACGTAGAGGATTGTAAATGAGTTCAGTCAAGGTGAACATATATATTGATTCAATTTTATTTGAAATGATATATTTGAGTTTGTTTAAGTATCTATCAAGTCAAGCCCAAATGATCAGGACTAATCTAGCATAACACGAGTTGAGTGATTTAATATTTTTATACGTTTATATTTACTCTAATTTTGCTTATTGAGTTCCAAACGTCCGGTTCAAGCCTAGTTTTAATCTTATTTAATAAACACAAAATTATGTTCAAACTTGTTCAATATTCTTATATATCAAGTTGAGTTCCAACGAACTTGTATAGAATAAACATGAATAGAATATCGATATTTATTTGGTTTGATTTTTAGCCCCAGATACAAATGGATATATTGTATATATACAGTTAATAGATTAACATCATGATATATATATATATATATATATAGTTTTGTATTCCTAATCACCTTTTAGTAAATGAATTATTGACGTTCATAAAGAAGGCGGAGTTTATTGGAAATGAAAACAGAATAATTAGTAGGGTGGTAAAACACGCACGCTTCAATTCAATTGGGGTGACTATGATTAATTAGGAGCCGCCTTTTGTAATTAATTCTCATTTATGCCTAAATAGCATCCTTTTCTATTTATTTACATTAATTAATGCAACCCACAACGATATCACTCTCTTTCTAATAGTAACTACATTAATTTTTTGGAGTAGAATTATTGAATACAACGTTGGGGCAACAAATGCTGTAATAATGATATAAGTACAGCCTGTTTAAATAGTATTTATTAATTAACTAATGACTAATCCCACTCACATTTTTTTTAATGATTAGACAACTTCTATATGTCAACATTGGGCCGTATTATATTTGAGAATTTTTATCCAATTCTTTTTTCGGATATAGTGGATCAAACTTATTTCTACTCATGTTTCCCATGACAATAAACATTAATCACGATTTTTATTTGAAAATCCGGGAATACATACACTATTTTCTTGTTTATTTTCAAACTGTGTGTCCCACTAGAAACATTTATGGTCTCATGCATGCATCATTAATAATTAAGGGGATCACAACCATATTCCTAGATATTTGTAGAGAAGATAAATTGTAGAATATGCAACTCGTACGTTTTAGATATTATGGAGGTAATTAAATTGTAGGATATGTATTATAAGGTGATTTTTCAGAATTTGCATATTCCATCACGAGAGATTATTTAACTATTATCTTCACACTAACTGAACTATGTCTCAGATCCCAACGAACTTTATTTATTTGCACTAGTTATCTTAAAGATTGATTTAAGTATTGTTTAGGGCGTCTTTCAAATGAACTTCAAATACTTTATCATTTAATTTGTTCATGTTTACAAATACTTCTTCCAATATTCCGCAATAATAGTACGATACTATACAAGCTATTTTTGTGTGTGATAAAGCATTATCTTAGTATATTCTTCAAGCTACTTGTATCAAGGGACTATTCTAGTTGTTTATGACAAAAATATTAAATTTTGAAAATTTACAATTTAACAAAAAATTGTCAAATATTTAACAAAATTTACACACTTGTATAGTAATATATATCATCAAACACACCTAACGCTTGTTCCTCCGTCGATCGTCACTAACATGTGAAATCTAGGGGTGAACAGAAAATTGAAAAACTGAAAACTGAACCGAACACATTTCGATCTATTAGGTTCGTTCTATCAATTTTCGATCTGATTCGGTCCTTTTTCAAAATAAAATTTAGTTTCCGATCATCGGTCTGCCGGTCGGGTCCAAAAGAAAATCGACCGAACTTCTTTACTTAGTTATTTTTTTAATTATATGTATATCAGTATATGAGAGTTTGATCAAATGAGACTTTAATTATTATGTTGTTTCATTCTTTTTTTAACATTGTTTCATTTTTTAATGTTAAAAATCTTAGAAGAGGGGGTTATGTGTGTGTAGGAAAATCATACTACTGAAAAATATGATATTATAAAAAAATCAGAAAACTGAACCGGACCGAACCCAATTTTATTCAGTTGGATTCGGTTCCCACCCCCAATTCCGTCCGATCCGATCCTAATTAAACATCCTCCAATTAACTCTATTTGGTTTTAGGACTCTCATAATTAACTAATTAACAAAATTGTTCCATTGGGCGGGTGCGTATAATATATAATATTTCTTTATATCTATAAATTGTATATAAAATCGGACCAATATGTAATTTTTTGAATGAGTTGAAGCCCAATGCAAATATATTGCTCTGAAAATTGCATATGTCAGTTTCAGAACCGATCAATTAATTCAAACTCGTGTGTGAAATTATAGAAGTTAATCGGCCTTGAAACTAATTTGTACACAACTTTTGGACTCGTACAAAATTTTGAGTGAGAGAAATTAATGAGAGACTACAAGGGAACCAAAAAAATACAAGTTAATTATTAATGACATTATATCAAAGTGTAGAACAAAACTAGACAGATTCATCACATAATTAGGTTAAGATTAATACTAGGTTTCTAGTAGTAAACTGAACAAATAACACAAACGGATCATATAAAAATTCAAATCAGCAAACAATGGGTGTCTGTGTGTTATATAAAATCCAATATCGTCAACATTAAATTAACAAATTAATCCCTCCGATTAATTAACGACGGATTTTTCCGACAGCGCGGCCGCAGAGAAGAGCGTTGGTAGGCATGTCATATTCGTTAGAAAGACTTTTAACTGTATCGTAAACTCTTACATACAATTGTTGTCCGAGGTATTGTCTCCCCCACATTGCAGATCTCAGATTCCACATGCCCTCGTTGTCCATTGATACTAGTATAGCAGTCCAAGACTTGGGATACACCTACAATTAAATTTTCAATAAGTTGTGTTGGTACGATACATGACACGATATAACTAAGTAGGCATTAATTCTTAGCATTAATGTTACCTGTGTTGTGTGCCTCGTGAGAGCATCAACCAAATTGTATCCTTGCCTACTAGCTTCTGTCCATTTTCCCGCTCCGAATCTGTCGAACAAATCCAAGAGAACCCGAATTAGAGAAGTTAGCGCATTGCACTTACTCTAACCTGCAGAACCACACAGATCGTGCCAAGTCATCAATTTTTTTAAAAAAATTGCTGACGTGCCACAATCTGTAGGTAGTGCCCATGCGGTATAATGTTATTTTTATGTGGCAATGATGAGTCTAGTGTGAGATTGACTTACGGAGTCAAGATCCATAAGATTATACTCATACACGGATCTAATATTGCAAAATTACAAATATACTACTAGGTATGAATTGTCTTATAGACCTTGACCCACAAGCTAATCTCACATAAGTTGTTGTGTTGAGCCTACCCGACAACCCAAAAATCGTAGCCATCAAGATGCCACGTTTGGATGGTATCCTCGTTGTTTTGGAAGACGATTTCGACGAATTCATGGAGAGAAGCTCCGAGAACTAATGCGCTGCTCCGGGTCGAGTTGAGGGTGAAGACGCCGGTGATGTTGAGGTAGTCAGCCAGCTTCAATGGAGTCTTAGGGTTGATGTAGGAGATCCCATTCACAGCATATCTCTGCTTTCCGCCGATAATAGGCGCCGAATTCGCTACAAAAATAGTCCTCGACGGGGTGATCTTCCCGTAGTGGAAAGACCCCTGAGGGTTCGGCCTTGCAGCATTCGACGTTAGGTTCCACCTGCAACACCAACCCCCAATAAAGTCTGACTAAATCCAAATACAATCAAACACCAGTACAATTACAAATATGCTACCTGCAGGATCTGGCTTGCTGCAGGGACCACTCAACTTCCCCCGGTGGACCCAGGGGCAGAGGCCCGGAAACAGCAGCCAGTGAACTAGTATAATGCAGCACCGCGGTGGCAGCGAGGGTTGTCTTCGTGAACCTCGTCGTTGCAACGACATAGTAGTCGCTACGAGATCGATCCAAGGTGACCAGAACAGCGAAACTCTGGCCAACGTGCACATCAAGAGAATCGTACATGCTCTGAATCACATGAGAGCCTTCAACCTCAACAATCTTCAACTTATGCCCCTGAATTCTGAAGTTGAACGACGCCGTCAGGCCTATGTTCGACACTCTGAACATGTACGTTTTACCTATAATTCGTAGCAAATTGATGTTACAGCAATTAACATTAAGATCAACAAATTGAAAATGTTCCAATTGATGAGAGAGAGAGAGATAACCTTGATCTCCCATGAATGTGGATCGGCTCCGACCGTTGATTAGGATGCCATGAGGGAAAGGCAGCGGCTTTCCTGAATCGAGAGTCTGCTGCAGCACCTGCAACACATTGCAATAATCATATCGATCATCAACTACTATTCTTGGTGCTGGTTAAAACATGGTGCTAATAATTCAAAACCCGACGATCACCTTGTGACTGGCCTTGTACCAGTCACCGATGAGGAGAGTGAAATCTCCGGCCGGCTTGGGATAGGGGACGGGGATGACGGTTCTGGCGTATATATTAAGCGCTCCAAACCCTCCGGCAGCTCTGTGCATGAGCGTGGAGGGGAAGTAGGTGTAGCTGCCGATTTGATCCTTGGTTTGGAACTTGTATGTGTAGTTTGAGTTTGGAGGGATGGCGCAGTTAGTTCCCAACACACCATCCTGCCAAGAATTCTTCCTCTGTTTGATCCCATTCCTAAATTCATAACTCAGATTAATCTTCATCAAGAAACAGAGGAAATTAATCAATCAATCCAGTTTAGAAATGAATGTGGCTCACCATGTTAGAAGGAAAGGCTGGTCCAACCTATTGATGAGGTTAAGGATTATGTTGTCATTTGTCACACAATCAAGGGTAGGACCAGGAAACTGACCATTGATGAGAATAACCTGAAAATTTGGTACAATTACTAACAGTGAACAATCACAATTCAGAAAGCACGCATGATAGGAACTCAAGATAAAGACCGTAACTCTACGTACACAACAAAAACTAGCTCAATTGCTTGTGGATCCGATATGGGATCGTAGCAACGAAGAAGACACGTACACTAAATTAACAACGTTAAAGATGACAGACCTGTTGAGGAACTCCGAGGGGTGAAGCCTTTCCGTATGTGACAGTCCATGTATAGTATTTGTAAGCATCTTCAGCTTTCACCACTGTGACAAATACACTCCAAAATGCCAAAATTGAAATCAATAGTATCCTCATTTTTTTGAGGATGAAATACTATCTGCGTTTCTGCAATGTATGTATATATATATATACAAAAAAGAGAGCTTAATTAAAATATTGGATTATGAGATTATTACATGAATGCTTAATGCAAATATGAAATCTAGAATAATGAGAGACACAGACATACTCACACACGTTAGCTAGAGAGACATCAGATCCCAAGTAAATTAAATGAAGTAGAAATTAAAGCGGATGAGATTTTGAATGAAGGAAAATGTACCGGATTTGAGCGATGATATTCCTTAAAATTCTGTGTCTGTTTAGGCTAGGTAATAACAGCTCTAGTAATATGCTCAAAATGTGACAAAAATGCGATACATACATACATATATATATATATATGTGACATAATTATTGAAAAAAAAAAGGAAAATGCCTCCACTGGATGAACATATATATGTAAACGCATCTCAGTTTATTGCCAAGTTGATGCATGCCACGCGTTTTTCCCGTTAGTGTGTGGGTCTGAAATTTTACTATTATATTGCAAATATTGGAGAAGGGTTTTTCCAATCCATAAATTTAGGGTTCTTGAAATTCGAAATCACCATAGAAAATCATTCTTTTTTCAAGTCAAACTAAATCATTTAAGGGTTTAGATATAATTTTCGTAGGGAATTTTTAATTTTTGTGATATAAATAAAGTATTATTCGTTTTTAGTCATGGTATAATAGAATTTCCAATCACGAAATTTTAATGATTTTAATTTCATGGTGTTGAATGGAGAGGTTTTAGTTAAAATAGAAGATCTAATTATATTCTAAAATCCCATTAAAATTTAAAAATAGAATAAAGAATTTAATCATCACCAGCGCCCTCAATGTTAGTTTAAATTTTTCCAATACAGAAGTACGGACCTATTCAATGATCACTAATAGTAATATCTCAACCCCCTTTTTTATAATAGAAAATATTTTAATTTTAAGGGTAAGTGTCATATTTTAGCATATTCTTTGAAGTGATTAATAAAATTTTTCGACCTTTCACAAATTATCAAAATGTCATCACCTTTTAGCATTTTGACGAATTTAGTGACATGCACAGTCCGTGTAAATATGAATTATATACATGGTTAATTATCAAATAAATCACCATGTTTCAATCATTTTTTGCAAATTAGACACTACGTTTAAATTTAGCTAGCCAATTACAACACCATGTTTTAATTTGTATGAGATTGAACATCCCCAATTTTTCTGGTGAGTTAAATATGAAGTATTTGGCCTAAAAATCACGTTAGCAACCACGTCAGCACACACGTGTAACAAACGATGCCGTTTTTGTTACTTTCTCTTCTTTTTTTATTGAAAAAATTCATTTTTTATATAATTATTTATTTCTAAAATAGAAAATATATTGAAAAAACTAATAAAATCAACGTCGTTTGTTACATGTGTGTTGATGTAGCTGCCAACATGATTTTTAGACCAAATACGTCATACTCAACACGCTGAATAAATTGAGGATGTTTAATCCCAAATAAATTAAAACGTGGTGTTGTAATTGACTAGATTTAAACGTGGTGTCTAATTTACAAAAAGGTGTATATAACTATATAAGGTAATTAATAATGCATATATATAGATAATAGTAATTGATGCATTTTGAGTACTTTCACAAATTTTCGATTTTCTTATTTTCTATTTCCCTTTTAAATTCGAAGGTCTTTTAGGCGGAAACGCGCCGGTGCAATAATAGTGTTTGTTTCACTTTCACATAAGGGGCTTTAATTAAAGGAATGTGCTTCACTTATACGTTAAGAGACATCTTCATTACTCTTACAAATGCGTGTGGTTTGACTTCTCAAATTTAATTTTATTATTTCTCTTTTACACTATTTTTTTTTTATGTTTCAAACCTTTTTTTCAAGTATATATTCGCAATCACTATTTATATAGATGTTTGAGTAGTTCGGTCTAAAACGTTTTCATTTATATATACATACATAATTCATATAAGGTAATATGTGTGGTTTTGAACCTTAAATTACAAGTTGGAGAGAAAAATATGAAAACGTAGAAATTTGTTTTGAACCTCATGGGATCTTGCAAAACCATTAATCATGTGCAATGAAAGCAAAGGAAAGTCAAATGGGCTAGTGGGCTTGGGCTTTTATATTTAAGTTGTTTTTTAAAGATTTGGGGCTTTACCTTGTGGAGGTCTCAACTTAGGATTCGGTTCGGATTTCATATTATAATTTTTTTTTACTCCATATTTTATAATAATAATAATAATAATAATAATAAACAACCCTTGTTAACATTTTAGCAAAAAATTGAATTATAAAATTTATAAATTCAAATTATGAAATAATCAACCATAATAATCAATTATTAATTAAAATTGAAAATTAAATACTGAGAAATAATGAAAAGCTCCATCTCACATTGTTTGTTGAAGTTGTGTTGAGTGGGGAACTTTCAATCTTAGTTCAATCTTGTGCGTTTTAGTGATTGTTATGTATTTTTGTAAATCATGTATTTTGGCAATAAATGACCATTGCATAGATCCAATGTACATGTTCCTTATCTGCTGCGTTGAATGCAAAACATTAAAATCAATAAGGCTTTGGTGATAAGAGTGTTTCTAATTACTTCATCATTTTTTCTTTACATACCACTAATTAAAATAATTCAAAAATAATTATTTCTAAAATCACTCAAATATCCTAACTAAATAAAAGCAATTGAAAAATGAAAATAAAAATAAAAATTTGGTTAGAGTCTTCTTCCCCAACCATGGCGCCCCCGGCGGCTGTCCATTTTTTGGATACTTGT
Source organism: Perilla frutescens (assembly GCA_026008535.1). Taxonomy (NCBI): domain Eukaryota; kingdom Viridiplantae; phylum Streptophyta; class Magnoliopsida; order Lamiales; family Lamiaceae; genus Perilla; species Perilla frutescens. Next base: position 50,166,679 of record BRKX01000015.1, read on the forward strand.
TCACCAACTCGGCGCCCTAATCTTTCTTCTCCACACCATCATATCTCCATTTTCAAGCAAAATGTTTTTTGCTTTGAATCTTTTTTGTTTTGTTTCAAGAAGCAAAGCTATTGTTCGGCCTATCTTTCAAACCAAAGTGAACAAATGAAATCCTCTATCCCATTTTTTGGTATCCCATCTTGATTTTTATTCGATTTTCATCAAATGTTTTTCTTCAGTTTCAAAATGTTATGACTTAGTTTAATTTTATGATTATTATTTAGGGTTCATTCCGTCCAATTAGGGTTTAATTTATTTTTTAATATTTATTTCTTGTTTTTTAGTTAATGTAGTTGATTAATATGGTTGATTATACCAAAAGTAGGGTATACAATTTTTAAATTTTTAACAATAAATGTTGATTATAATTTGTAATACTATAATAAAATTTATTTTTGTAATAAACATTTTTAAAATATTAAATTTTATAGTGGGACTCAATAGTGAGACATGAAAAGTGGACTAGAGGATTTTATCCCCAAAGTGAAGGGGTTCTTTTTCTAACCATGTCTTATCCATTCAAAAATTAATTTTCGAACCCATGTGAAGTTATATGAAATGAATTTTTTTGAATTCAGTTTCCATCTAGAGATGTTTTTCTTTACGAAGAACTGTCCTAGTATTGATTTGTATGTTTGATCCGTTTGCACAGAAATCGTGTGTAATCGTGCGGAGATCGTAGTTGATGCGTCACTGGGTTGGCATCAGATGGTGGGGAAGAAGAAGGAACGGCGGCAAAGGGTTGTTGACGGAGGGTGGGATTTTTTTTTTTAATTATTTGTGAATTGATTGTTTTTAATTTATTTTAAAAACTTGAATTTTAAAGCGAAGAGGTAAAAATGATATTTATCGTGGTGTGTAAGGAAAAATATAAAGAAATGAAAAATGTATGTGGTGTATAAAATAAAAGTGGAGTATATAGAAAAATTAGTGATGTACTGTGTTTAGATTTTAGAATCATCCTAGTGATAATTCAATTCGAGTGAATCTATATATTGTTTGATGGGATCTCTTTACAAGTTCGTAGATGTTAATGTTTTGCATGCTGTATTAATTACACATAATAAGCTTAATTAATTAAACCACGAACTAATTAGGTATTAGCATGAGATTATAGGCCAATGCGGTAAATGGGCCACCTCATTTTTCTTCAAATACTAAACTAAAGCCCTACTTTCCAAAGCCCATCAGAGTTTAATAAATAAATTAGTTACGTTAATAAATTTCCAAACGTTAATTAAAAAAAGGGGATCCGTGGCGCAATGGTAGCGCGTCTGACTCCAGATCAGAAGGTTGCGTGTTCGATTCACGTCGGGTTCAATCCTCCCGATCCATTATACGGTTCTAATTTTTATTTCTTTTTTTTTTACACGAAAAATCATGTTTTCTAATATTATTAAAATAAAAGAGACATTTCCTTTTTCTTTTTTTACACGAAAATCATGTTTTCTAATATTATTAAAATAAAAAAGACATTTCCTTTTTATTTTTTTACACGAAAATCATGTTTTCTAATATTATTAAAATAAAAAAGACATTTCCTTTTTCTTTTTACCCAATGTCCTTAATTCCTTTTCGTCTTCTTTTTTTGGGTTTGACTGAATTGAGGTAACATTTTGCCGTGTTCGAACTCTGTATAATTTGGACATGAAATAAATTATGAGATGTGTTCATTTTGGTTAAAATTGAAGCTTCATATTCGTGGTGATTATGTTTCATTTGTAGCACTTTTTTTTTCGCAATCATTTTAGATTCTAATTCGAGCATTATACTATGAAAGTCATTAATTCACAACAAAATTACACATACTCACAAATTATCTAACGAATTAGGGGAATAATACACACAAAGAATCAAACAAAAATTGAAAAAGATGAATGACAGCTCTAACGTCGGGTTTTGATTCTAGCCTGTTGAATAACTGTTGTATGCTTTTTTGAGCGTGCGCGAGTGTATTTTATTCTTGCATGTGTGATCAATTTTGACTAGATCCCACATTTCATTAAGGGTGTTTTTAAAGAATATAAAACAAACTTAGAATTTTTTTTTTCCTAACTTCAGTTTGGTTAGGAAGACCCATTCACACTTTAAACCCCTCATTCCTACCACACCGGATCACCTATTATATTTTATGTGTCATTTCTTATTCTAAGCCTTCACTTAAAAAATAAAAATAAAAATTTAATTTTTTTACTTAGGATTCACACATCCCTAATTAGGGTATATTAAAAAAAATTAATTATGAAGCACCAAATATTGTAGGATTGGTAACTAAGGATCTGCTCTGCCTTCCTATGAAGCTCTTTAACTTCCATCTTCAATCTATTTTATTTTTTATTATTATTATTATTATCAATAATCATATTATATTGTGTATATTATGTAATTCACCACGCAAGTACTCGTCTTCTGATTTATACAATTATATTGTCTCATAATGCTACCTACATTTTTGTGGTCGAAGTTAGTGGTTGGTTTAAGCTTTAAACCAAATTGACGAAGAGTTCGGATTTCTTGAATTCATGGATCAAATATGAAGAGCTTAATTGAGAGAAACAGAGAGATCTATCATCTATGAGCTGGCTAATTGGTCTGTTGTCATTCAAAAGGATCACAATCATCACATTATATTCATTTCTCTAAATCTATTTTTGTAACCAGATCATGTCACCATTTTTTAAAAATTTCTGTAACGCCAACCAAATTAAATGACCAATTTTAATCATATACATACATACATAAGGTTTTTTTTTAATAGGAACGAGAGAGGTAGAGGTTGGCGTTCGTTGGGCGGCGGCAGCTGTCGAGGGCTAAGGGCGGAGCGTCTCTAATGGAGACGCCAAATCACAAAAATAGCGCAAGTCCCAGTGCCCTATTTTGGGGAGAGGGGATAGGAGAGAGGGACGGTATTTATGATGTTTCTCTCTCCGGCAAAAAATTTGCTTTTAAAAAAAAATTATGTTGCTTTTTGTTTAGTGATGTTTTTATATGTTATCAATTATAAAATAATAATTATATAGAGAATATTATGAAATATTATCTTTTGGTGTATAATTATAGTACAAAGATGAAATTAAGAATCTATTATATGTTATATTATAGTGCAGATTATTGGATATGTTACATAGTGAAATATGGGAAAATTCCATTTTAAGATCGATGTATTATATTCCCACCTTCAATGATTGACACATGTCCACGCATGCAGTTGCAGCTCTTCACAATTTCAGGCAGTTCACACTAACATTTTTTAGTCCGAAAAATTATTGTAGTGCTACTAATGTTACTTAGTGTAAATATTGGGTATCAATAAGTCATTTTTGAATCTTTGGAACAAAGTTTAATCAACTCAGTTATTTATACAACGACAAAATTGTAAAAAAAAAAAAAAAAAAACCTTGAAAAATCATTTTTTTTTTTGAATATTTTGACGGTCATGGAATTTTTGGATAACACATGCAAAGGTGAGGACATTTAATATATTTCTTACTAAATTCAATTTGAAATTACTAGTAATATATATTATTAATTCATAAATTGCAATTTAATTTCAACCTTTGGTCTTTGTAACAAAAATAATGTAACTTCTAAATACTTTAAAAAAAATCCTAATGTTTGTATGATTTTAACATAAATACTATATGATTGATTTTCGAGCAAATCAACGCTAACTAGACCGTTCAAGTCCTTGGTGGTATCTTTATTTTTATCCATTTAATAATAAAACCGTTGTAAAAAATAGTTCTAATTATTTATTATGAAATTCAATCCACTAAGTAATATTTTATTATTAATTATAAATCAATTTATCAAAAGCTTTACATCATGATGTCTTTGAAAATCGCTTAGTGTAGCATCCTATGCATTTTCTTCGTAATTACAACCAAAGATTTGCTCATAGAAAATAATAGAAATGAAAATTGATGTTGTGCAATAAGGGTTTTTTGAAAACTGAGCAATTCAATAAACGAAATAATACAACGAAAAGCTAGAATAATTTGTGAATATATAAATAAGTTAATTATGGTACAAGCAAACAGTGGGATCCGTGGCGCAATGGTAGCGCGTCTGACTCCAGATCAGAAGGTTGCGTGTTCGATTCACGTCGGGTTCAATTCTTCCGATCCCATACGGTTCCAATTTTTTTATTTTTTGTTTTATTATTTTTATTTCTCATAATTCTCGATCTTCGGTTGCCGTTTTATGTCGAATCCAACAAAATTATATTTCAATTTGACATTCATTGCACGATATTAAACATTACTGTTCTTTTTTTTTTTTTTGAAATAATGGAGGATTTTGGATTTTATTTCTCCCGATGTAAAAGTGCTCATATGTATGTAATATTTTTGAAAGGTTACATTATTTTTTTTGTTGAAAGGTGAAATTCTAAAGACATTGTTTTCATCTTTTACCCATTTTATCACATAATGATAATAGTTAGAATTAAGATTCCAAAATTTAATTTTAGTCCGGCAAACTCTGTACTCGATCTTTCACCCAAATCAATTGTAATAATCATTCTCGGCAAGCTTACATCCCAACGGAAAAAGAAATAGAAAAAATAATACTAATAACAAAAGAGGAGTGAGATCCTCAGTGAAACATTTTGTGTTAGCGCGTTTTTTATTGCACACTCGTTTTTTTTTGTTTCTTTTTTTTCTTTTTTCTTCAACATCAATTTCTTGTACTTTAATTTAATTTTACACCTTTTATTTATAGCTATCTTATCCAATTATGATTTTATTATAATCTTTTAGAATTTAATTTTTCAAATAATCAATTGATAACTAAAAATTAAAAATTAAATACAAAAAAAATATCATACACATTAATTGAATAGGATCACCCTGAATAACAAGTGTAAAACTAAACTAAAACATTAAAAATTGAAACAAAAAAACATTGAAAAAACCTAAAAAAATCAAATGTGCAATCTGGGATCTCCTCTCTTTATAAATTGACTTTTGCACTATCGTATTACATCTCATATTTTCAATTTTCACTATCGGTAATGCACGCCACGTATATTGAATATCATACAATTATGTTGGATAGCATCGTAAATATACAAATGACGTGCATTGTTCGGATGAAACACGAAATATAACATGTGAAGGCATAGACTAAAACCAAAGTTGGCCACAAACCATAGACTTCATCGATTTAGTTCAGTTCTCGGTTTCAGTTGTCTTTGGCAATCCTATTATACAACGATAAAAAGAAAAATACAAGCACCATACACACAATATACAGACACAATTACATACAAAAAGCAGTCGATCCAATACAAAACACCTCATGTCATAGACATGAACATGGGCAGTGAATATCTATCGAGCCACAAAATAGCTAACTATTCCATATGTCTTGCTTGCAGTCACTGCGTACATTCTCAACACTCCGGTTGTCCCATAACAACGAAATGGGATCGATCATGGCTCCCCGCAGCCTCTGCAATTGTTGCACTATGTTTGGATTGTGGTGGTTTTAGCAAAGATGATGATAGCTATCATCACATTGCATAAATGACCTCCCCACTGCTGTCAATATCAAGATCAGGATCAGAATCGAGGTCTTCCATGTCATCGTCCATCATGTCCAGGTTATATAAACCAGCTGGAGGTATGGTGGCCTCAGAGATGATCTGCATGATGGTTTCCAAGCTCTGCATCGGCATGTCCGGCTCTTCAAATTGGTTGCTCTCGTCCATCAGATCTGCCGGAAGGTTCCTTAGAAACCACGGGTGGTTCTTGATTTCTGGTATAGAGATGCGCTGACAAAGTATATCACAATTCGGTAAGATTTAATAAATAGTAACTAAATACAAATATCTACAAGCAATCATTGGATGCTTTTCTATGTATGTTCATTGCTAAGGAAGAGAGAAACTTGAAATTAGTTCAAGTTGGAATTGGCAAAATTCTTTCATGTCAGACTATAGGAGATCGTATAATCACCCTAGAAATTCAAACAAGCTAGCTACATATGAATTTGCTCATAGAAGTGCATCATAACCGGATCATATAATCACCCTAGAAATTCAACTTTCGATCTGAAGATAGATTCGCTTTATTTTTGTCAAAAAGGATCGAGTGATTAAATGAAAAATACGTTTTGCATGTCAAAGAGCAAATCACTCACTTGAGCAGGATCACCAACAAAGATCCTCGAAATTAGATGGCGACATTCCTCAGAAACATGTTCCGGAATAGAATACTGAACATTTATGACTCTCTGTATTGTCTTACGAAAATCCTTGGGGTTTTCAGGATCTTCAAATGGATAAGAACCAGCCAGCATAACATATAATGTAACTCCACAGGACCACACATCTGCAATCTGAAGGAAAGGTATCATTCAGATTCACAGATAAAGAACATTACACATATAAATGCTGAATGACTGTGCATCAGGAGCTGGGATCAGCTTTCCGAAAGCTTTATGCAAGTTCCTTCAAGAGAGAGAGAGAGAGAGAGCAATTGTTTTACCTTCCCATCATATTCTTTCCTATGTAACACCTCTGGAGCAATATATGCAGGAGTACCCACTGTAGATTTTGGTTGTGAATGCAGCAAAGAAGACTGCAAAAGCACAGTTACAATCAGATAATGAGTATGACATTAAATAACCACGCTCTATGGAATACATAAAATGAGGAAAAAAAAATCATTAAGCAAATAAAAATAGTGAAAATTCATTTCAAACTCCCAGACACGAGGGAGTTCTGACATGCGTGATTAATAGATGCAGTATACAATAGTTTGGCAATATGACTACCTTGGAATACCCAAAATCACATATCTTCAACCTCGGAGCCGGGCTGCCATCCAACAGTGTGTTTTCTAGCTTCAAGTCCCGATGACATACTTGCTTTATCAAGGAAAAAGGAAAGATATATTAGATTCCAGTTCTACTATGGGATTGTGATTGACAAAAACTTCAATGCAAAATTATGATACCATTGAATGACAGTAGCTCACTCCAGATATAAGTTGTTGAAAAAAGAAACGAGCCTGCATGAGAAAAGTTTGCAAATAAGACAGTAAGAACATGGAAAAGTAGAAAACACACACATTAAAGGGCAAAACATCAAAGAGCAAATAAAGAACCTCATCCTCACTGAATCGTCCTGCATTAGATATGCGCTCAAATAACTCTCCCCCAGATGCATACTCCATCACAATAGCGAGATGGGTAGGTGTTAGAATCACCTGAAGCACAGTATTCAAGAGTTACTGCTCAGAATACATATGTTCAAAGTCTTTTAAAAGCCAATAAAGTATAAGAACAAACCTCTTTAAATCTGACAATGTTAGGGTGCCTCAAAGACCTGTGATTGATAATTTCTCTCTGAACATTCTCATCTATCTGCAATCCAGACATTATTTATGGTAATTGCTGAGACATTATTGGAACAAGTCTCTCTTGCAACACCTAACACTAAACCAGAAAAAGAAATAAAGAAAAGCATATCTTTTGGAACTTTAGATCATATATCATGACATCAAAGCCAGCCTAATAGGCCACAGTAATTGGAAGAACCTCTAACAGCAAAATCTGAATGCAGCAAATGAAGCACAATCTTTTTGGTCTGTTCAGACTTCAGACATATCATGGGGGAATGGTCCGTCCGAATGGAAAATTAAACAAAGAGACAAATAGATTGCTTCAGCAGATTTAAAGATTGTGCAATCAAATATATTATACGATCTATGATAATAAATGCATTTGTTGAAAAAAAAAATAGAGATCAATGTGTTGTATGATTGAAAATATCCATCGTTTCTAGCGTAAAAAGGAAAGCCCATAAATCACAAACTGAATTAGAAATAATTATAATCTCCCCAAGCCCAAAAGATCCCAGCATAACAAGGATTTCAGTACATGCACCAACAATAGTTGCTTCCTTAATTAGAACAAAAGCCATATTTACCCCCAAAGCCTGTTCCAAAAGCAGATAAAGATATAGTAAACAGACATCATTTGCACTTCAATTATAACTGACCGGGCAGCCTCTCTCGATGTATTTAATAGCAACTTGCTCATTAGACTGTTTGCTTCTCATGAGTCGGGCTACTCCGAAATTCCCAGACCCAATATCCCTAATGAAATCATATTGATCACTGTCATGCACAATTTGCACACTACTTGGATTTCTCTTTTGGGCACCGAACTCCATTCTACAGTTAATTAACACAATCACAAACTCTATTACAATAAGTACCGACTCATTCACTTAATTTTTACTTGAACACCGTTGAAGGGATAACTATTGAGAAGCGTCAGAGGATTAGAAGGAGAAAAAGCAAAATAAGTGGTTTTGCACTCAATTTTGAGGAAATTCAATGAATGAAATGGTGGAGGACATATATTTTTATGCTTCCAAGTGTGTGTGTGTGTGTGTGTGTGTGTGTGAGAGAGAGAGAGAGAGAGAGAGAGAGAGAGAGAGAGGGAGAGAGATAGAGAGATAGAGATGAAGAGATAGAGAGATAGAGATAGAGAGCTGCTTCATATGCATTGAATACAAATGAAAACGTAGAGCACTGAGATCGATATCTTGATTCAGATGCATGTACCCAATAGCAATAAGGTCGTAAGGGCTGACGACAGCACAATGTCATTTTGCAGTGGTTGGACAGTTACATAAACAAAACTTTTCTCATCTCAAACACCAAAACATTTCTGCATGTGCGTGTGTGTGAACTCTTCTTCTTATGACATGTTAGGTTTCATTTGGTAAAAAACGACAAATGCCTACCTCATTAAATTTACTTCGCACTAATTCCCCATGATTGATGACATCATGAACATACATCCACTCACAAACACACACTACTAATTCAGGAAGGTGGCAGATGTAGGGACGAGATCACGTCTGTGGCTGATAAAACCCTCCAAGGATCTTATCTTTCAATATAAATTATTTTAGCGAAAGCCATCTACTTTCTTTCTTTTTTTCTTTTCTTTTTCTTTTCTTTTTTTTTTCTTTTGAAAAGAAAATCCATCTAATGACAAATAATTGGGATTTAATGATAATTATAAATATACAAATACCTAACTTACTGATCATGATAATTGGTTACATACATGCTACATTCAGACAGTTCTTACTGGAAGTCCACTCATATTCAGGAATGGCATTTTCAATTGCTATTTTAGCAGTGTGTGCCTATAGACCGACATAATCTTGGAAGCTAATAAGTTTAACCAAAATATTGTGGTATGAAGCAAAAATGTAAGAACCAGAAGAAAAGGGAACAAAGCATTCTGCTGACCATCATAAACAAAGCATATGGAATCAAAACATTTGATTAATAAAACTGAGACCAAAAAAACTTTAAACCTTGCACGTACAGGGACTAGCTTTTGTCATTTACACAAGTTCACAGTACTCCTTAACACCTTCTCTGCCATGGCTCAATATTTCTTGGATTTTCAGAAATATATTGAGCCTCTGCAAATATACGGAGTTTTATGCTTGGCACAACTATTGTGAGAGGCTGAGTTGAATGTAGTTATTTCTCAGTACTTTCTGAGTTAGAATATAGTTTTCTTATTTATTCTACATTAAGCATCAGAACTGTAACCGTGAATAGCTACATCTCAATGCAGTTAATATGTAGAATCAAGCTAGATTGTCAAAAATCATGTTTATCTCGTTCTCTCTTCAGAGAACTATGGCAGTCACACTCAGTCAGTTCGTCATGTTTCTTCTACTTGAATCCCAATAAACACAAGAATGATAAGTTGATTTTTTCGTAGTACAGGAAGGAGCATCCCCATTCCCAAACATTAGCATCCAACAATAATCGGTGGAATTATTTCTAACTATTGTATTTTTTTGGTAATAAGTTCTTGATAGATTTGGCAACTATGAAATTAGTAATTGTAATAGGAGAAGAGAAATCCCTTTTCAACCTTATTAAATGCATCACATGTGGGAAATCAGCTGACAGCCAAAATTAGTCATTTTAACCTTAATTGCTTTATAACAATTCAACCTACGTTACCCTTCTTTACGTTAATAGCTCTGCGATAACACATTTAACTACCACTAAATCTTCAACTTTCCATTTTAAACCGAATAAAAGGATCACTCAACACACATCAAAATTAGATTTTGAAAGCTGAACAAGGGGATCCTAACCTAAATAGAGGTAAAAAACCGTTTTGCAAACATTAATAAACTAAATAATCTTCAATAATTAACTGAGAAATCAGCAGCTTTGAAAAGCAAAAAAAAAAAAAAAAAAAAAAAAAACAAAAAACTGACCTTATCGCCTCGCTCAATATACTTAACCGCAACGAGCTCTTTCGTCTGCTTATCAGTCATCAATCGGGCAATACCAAAATTACCCGACCCGATGTCTCGAACGAAGTCGTAGCGATCACTATCGTGCATGATCGGCATATCCATACCCGGACCCAAGTTCATCGCTGTCCGATCCATTTCAGCTACACGGGTTGCTAAGCAATATGCCTTGAAATCGCCGTCTCCGGTGACCGAAACTCAGCTCATTCACCTTTACACAGACCAATCAACGGCGGCCGGAGGCGGTTTTCCGACAGTTGACCCGACGATCGGAAACTAGATAAATCGGTTTTCTTTTTCCTGGTGAAGTGGCAAATCGAATAGCAGTAAGGCGGTCGCTTTGATGATGATGTGGTCGACGAAGGATGGAATTATTATCTCTTGCTGCAGCTGTGGGGAGAGAGAAAGAAGGGGAGGAGAGAGAGAGAGCGCGACGTCGTTTGAGGTGAGAGACGATCGAAACGACACCGTTGGCTGCTGCCCAATTGACAAAAAAGAGCTGCCCGTAATATTAGATTTTGCTTTGGGCAAGCCTTTTGTTTTGAGGTTTTGTTTTAAGGCAAAATGACAATAGTGTCCCTCGTTTCGTTTGGATAAGAGACTTTGGTAAGTCCAACAAATGACGTTACAACTTGCAATTTAGGCATAAAACTCACTTAAATTATTTAATAATCCCTCTTCGATCTGCACATCGTTTTCATCATTTAATCTCATTGCATTCAACGGCAAAATCACACTTTTCTTTGCAGATATTCAGCTCTTATTTAAATCGGAAAAAAATATACTTCTCCGTTTATACGTAAATATCATTTTGGATTAATACATATAAATTAATAAATTAATAAAATTATCTAATATACACTTATGTGAATATATTAAATGATAGAAACGTAAGAAAAATGTGAATTTTCTGTCTCAAAATTATAGAATGACATTTTTTTAAAATAAAATTAAAATATAAGAATGACAATTATTTAGAAACGGACATAGTAATTAATTGTATTGTACACTATTATTTGCTAGGTAGTATAAGAGGTGATAGATACTTATGATACATAATATTATGTTTACTTATAAAATTAAAGCTCATGATCATGCAAGAGTGCAACATGTGTTAACCATTTATTTGTGATTATATATCACATCCATAATGTGATATGTAATATCATGTATAATTATTAAAATCTCTCATACTAAATACTCTTAGAGCTCATTTGCGAGACATTATGGTATAAGATTGGATATATTTGACTAATATGTCTTTTTTTTAACCATATAAGATATCAATATTATGTTTATTTTGGTGTATTAAAATATATGTATTAATAATATAATGATTGCTTAGATGTATTTAATTTCTCTATAAAATTCCAATTCCCAAAATACCATTTAATTAGTCATTATATATTGTGTTAACATCGTATAATAAGATTTTAATTAATATATGCAAGATTATTTTAGTCTATAATTTTTAATAATTATTTATATGGTATTACATATCACACCCGTAGGATGATTATCACATATTGGGCCCTTACATAATCATGTGTTTTTTAGGGAAAGTAAAAAACTTGATTAAGATTATAAATTGTTTGTTACAAAAGAGCATAAATGAGCAGGAAGTGCCGACTTTGAATCAAAATAACAAAACTTGTCAGAGGTGGATTGCGCAAAACCATGAGCCAAGAGATTTGCTTGACATTGCACCTAACGAAAGGATATAGAATTGAAGTACGGAATCAGGTGGATAATATCGCCAATCATATTACCAAGATATCGATCACACTCTTATACTACCCGACAAGCATAATATTAGGGTGTCATAGATATCTATCACACCCTTATACTACCTAGCAAACAAGTCCTTACAATATATGATAACTTTAAATGATGTTTTAAGAATTGAAATTTTAATACATATAACCAACCAATATATTATTTAATAGATATATTTTAGGGTAAATTACAGTTTGATACCAGACCTTTCGACCTTTTAATAAAAATGTCCCGACTTTTATATATTTACAGTTTGATACCCAACCTTGTAATTGTTTATCAAATATATCCCATAATCAACTATCTTGTACTTTATAGCATATGTGGACTACTAGAAATTTTATGTGGATTTTTATAATACCACATCATACCTAAAAAATATTATAAACTTAAATTTTCATATAACTTAAATAAATTACCCTCACTTTTAAACTATAGTTTATGTAACTCGAAGACAAAGTTATCAATTTATATCTTGGGAATGTATATAGTTTATATAAAAATGCGTTAAATCATTTCATTTTTTTATATTGATCTAACGTCAATTAAAATATTTATGTATATTATTACCGAGATGGGATCATGTGAGAACTACACCCCATGTGAGAACTAACAACCAATTTCAGTCACAGATCTCGCCTATTTGGACGGCCAAGATACACTCCAAGATTAAAAAACGCGGTGGCATTACTGTAATTATAGTGACTTTTTAATGAATTGAGGGTATTTTCGTAATTTATAAAATTTATTATTTAATTAGACGAAATACAAGAAACCCAGATAGGGAAATAGAGAGAAAGCAAAGAGCTGCGATGCTATGCTCTCTGAATCAATGCTTGGCGCACATGGATCCACGGGCAGCAAGAAGCCGTTACAGATAATCCCTTCACGCTTCGCTTCTCATACACAATTCTTCTTCCATCCACGATTGGAATTGGGTCTTTAAAATGGAAAATGGTTCCTCTTCTTGTCTGTGGATGATTGTTCCGACATAAACTCGTGGATTCTGGATTCCTGAACCAAGTTTGAATTCCGATGGACATTTGTTGGAGTCTATGACGGGCATGCTGGCTGGTGTTTCGTTTTGCACCAAAAATAAATGTTCCGACATCAGTCGGTTTGCCCACACTGCACAGTACAGCGATGAGCGAGATCGTCTCCCAAAGAACCGGCGAGAATTATTCTATATTTCCAATCTGCAGAAACCAACTTTAAAAGGGGGAAACTTATGGGTATAAACTGTAGTGCATGAAAATAATTAAATAACAAGGAATTAAAATACACACACGAGCAACGGGTTTAAACAAATAATTAGAAATATTCCAGATATCAACTCCTCCACTCTGGCACAATTATACTGATCCTCGATTCAAGAATACAATTAATTATCACATGTAAATCAGTTGCGGATGTCGAAGACACTTACTGACACATCCCTATTTCTCCGTATTTTCTCGAATGGCAGGAAGACACTTCACCACACATTTTCTCTAATCAACTAACAACCCAAAAGAGACACTCTTATAGATTTAATTAGCCGATTGCTTTATGCTCGAGAGAAACTCGATTCTAATCTAGCGAACTCTGACACAGGATCACCGAACCAGATTATTATCCCCACGGTATTAGCTACTGATTTTACCACTAATTAATCCTAAACCACGATTACGTATGGCCGAATTAATTGGCTAGTGATTAATTCCTATACTCCGAATATTCACGACTACTCGATTTAATCGAAACAATCACGACTCAACTTACGGAGGATAATAAATACACATGCATGAATTAATCGAGAAAAACGTTTAGATCTCATAGATTTAATTGGCCAGAGCTTCGTGAGTTGATCCCGGAATGGAGAAAGTCTAGCTCGAATTCATAATTAAATTCGAACACCAAAATATCGTGTAGTAGAATACCATAGAAAAGTGAAGAAGATGAATAAAATCTGCAGCAACGTCTCTCGCTGCTGTTGCTGCGTTTCTGAGATGGAATAATCTATTCTAGTCAAAATAAATCCTAATATATCAAAAGTTATCCCTAAAATTAAGCATCCAGCAAGGAAATAAATCTTCTATATCTAGACTAGGAAGTTTCCAAGGATAGGACTCCTTTTAGGCTATGAAGATCATAAATCCGCGTCTAGAACTTGGGCTGGATCAGATTTTCGCACAAAACAGGCCCAAGTCGCGCACAGCTTCAGTTCTGGAATTTTCTCGGCCCATGCCTCTGGCGGTATGCCCATACCGACTGTATTGCGAGCTGCTTGCTTGAATTCTTCAAAAGATGGAGCATTTCTTCACTTCATTCCTTCCACCTGCACATCTCCTAAAAACACATCAAATCTTTCCAAAATATGCAGTGAACGAGTGGTTAAGGCATGGAATAACATAAATGAGAACAAGTAGAATAAGCCCGATCAAACCCCCCCACACTTAGACTATGCTCGTCCTCGAGCACATATAAGCACAACACAGACTCAAAAACCAAAATAAACAAAAAGCTGAGGCTGCCTTAGACTGAACACACTCAAAGTTAGGATTACAACACAACCATCCACAATCCACTAACCCTTCTCTTATTTCATGAAATGAACACATGCTTTTCATTCAAGTTAAAAACGTGCAACTCAATCCTGCCTCACCAAGGTTTGCTCAATTTCTCTCAAAAGAAAAAGTAAGGACATAATTTAATTCACACAAGTCACGACTTGATACCTTCAAACATAGATTTGCCCATATGTCAAAATCACTACCAAGCAAGTAAGAACTATGCACAAATCAAAAGGTCTTTGAAATAGGTTGTAATGGGGCTAGGGTGCTTAGGTAGGATAATTTGGATAAAGTGGCTCAAATATGTGAAAACATGTAAGCACATCAAAATACAATCTTCAAAGTCGGCTATAACTTATCAAATAGCTCAATGAATTCCAAGTTGAGTGCTGGTCTTCAAAAACAATATAGGGCAACAAAAATTAACATCAATCGGGTGCAACCTTATTTCCTCCACGTCCAGTATGGGCATACTGCCCATTTTTTTCTTTTTTCTTTTTTTTTTCTTTCTTTCTCATTGAGTACTCTTTTTTTTTTATGGAATAGAACATGACTTTACATTTTTTTTTTCAATCTTCCAGCACTAACTGTCTTCAAGTAAATTTCGAACTCATCTCAACACAATCCAATATAACTTACATGCTTTCAAGGGACAAGAGCAGGCCAAAACAAGCTAAGGCTGAAATATTTAGTGGCTATCAAGAAAGAGAGGATTCAGGCACAAACGAGCTCACTAAGGGTTAGTGTCGGGTACGGATAATTTATTCAGGCCAAAGCAAGGGGTAATCCTACATGCCTTTATCATTTTCATGCAAAAGGAAACTCACAAGCAGTATGACCATGGCAACAAGGCAAATCAGAAATTCAGCATTCAAATCCGACACACTCATCAAAAGAATGAAATTGAGCTTTCAATATATATAACATGCTCAAAAGGCTCAAATCTTACGTTTATAAGCTCATCAAAAGTATCAAGTTGCATATTTAGTCTTTCAAGAATACATACGAGCATTAGCACAATTCAATCACAAGAGAATCAATCAAACAAACCAAGACAATCCATGCTATAACCCGTCCTCCTTGTATAATTCAATCTCAGACAGCCAATACTCAACAAAAACAAGCAAAACAATTTTTTTTATTTTTTTTTTATTTTTTCTTTCGAAAAGAACCAGACACAAAATAGCAACTTTCTCCCCCCCACACTTAGACAACACAGTGTCCTCACTGTGCAGGGAAGAGAGTCAACAAAAAGGACACAATCATGAATGAAAGAAAATAAAAAAAAAAGGAAGAGAGAGAGAGGGCAAACTAGCAAGTAAGGGGAGAGACAGCCAGTAAGGGCATACAGACGATGCTCAAGTGTAGTAGCTCAGCTTGGTGTGTAATGGTCAAACAACTCCATGAGCTCGACAAGGTTAGGGGCAGCGCTAGAAGAGGTACCTGCACGAAAAAGCTGGACTAGAACGTTTTTTTTTTGGAGCAATAAACATAAAATAAAAACAGAAAGCAAATAAATGCTTGGGTTGCCTCCCGAGAAGCGCCCTTATTTAACGTCTGAGGCTCGACACAAGTATAACTCGATCATGAGATAATTTCAGGAGTAGCAGATCTACCCCTATCAAAAGGAATCGTTTCCATCCCCACTCTTTTTAGTTTCTTCAAAAGCTCGACCAACCTTGCTTCTTACCCCTTCAGCTCCAGTACGAGGGCCTTCACATGAGATGGTAAAAATGGCTTCGAGTTGGTCAGTAAGGGCATACGGCCTGTCAGGTTCTGAGTTGGAAATTCATTGGTGGTATACAGCTGCATGATGACATCTCGAATCTCCTCGTCTTCATCTGTTATTGCAGCGGTTTCAGTCAGCCCACCAAAAGGTACCTTCTTGAATAGCTCGAGGATCTCCTTCTCATCATCCTCTTTCTTGTTTCGAATCAACCTGGATGGAAAAGGTGCTGCAACCAGAGAGTTAGAAATTTTGGATTCAGGTTTCACCTCAGTAAGGGCAGACTCGGCAGCTGGTTGTTCTTCTTCTGCACAGGATTTGTTTTCAGTCTGTGCAGTATGCCCATACTACGGGTTCTTTTCCTTCTTAGCCTCCAACTCAACTAACTCCTCTGCACTTCTCAAAGTGATAGCGCAAACATGCGCTCTTGGATTCATTTCAGTTTGGAAGGGGAGTTTGCCTTGATTCGCCTGCATCTTGTTCAATTGAGTGGCAAACTGAGTGATCTGTGTGCCCATACTGCCTAGGGCGGCTTGTGTTTCTTGCTGGAAAGCCTTCTGACTTTGTGCCAAATTGTTCACCAGGGCACTGCTTTTCTCCAGACACTTCATGATATCTGTCATGCTCGGTGCAGATCGGTCAGTATGGGCATACTGACTGCCCTACGGCTGCCTCCAGCCGAAGTTCGAATGGTCCCTCTCACCTGGATCATATGTGTTATGTGTCTGCACCATAGCTAGACCTCGGACAAGAGAAGTCAGAGCATCAATCTTCTCATTAACTCTAGAATTTTCTGCTCTCTCAACTCCCTTCACAGACCAGTATCTGTCATCATCATCATCCTCATATTGCTGGCCACCGGAGACCATGTCGATGATGAGCTGTTTCACCTCTGCTAGAGTCTTGTTGATGAGAGACCCTCCGCTAGCAGCATCCACGATCTTCCTATCAAAAGTTGACATACCACGGTAAAAATAGTTAGTGAATAACTGATAATCAGAGAACCCGTGGTCTGGGCATCTTCGGCACAACTGCTGAAATCGCGCCCAATAATTAGCTAGACTTTCATTAGATTTTTGCTTGATGCTGCTGATGGCCATTCTAAGATTCGCAGCTCGTGACTCTGGGAAAAATTTGCATAGGAACTGCTCCTCCATCTCATCCCATGTAGTAATCGAAGCTGGTGGGAGATCAAAAAGCCATTCCCTTGCTCGGACTTGCAATGTATGTGAGAAAGTTAACAAGCGCAGGTTGTCATCCGTAAAGCCTTGAGGACGCAGGGTAGAGCAAATCCAGTCGAACTCTGCTAAATGCGTGTGCGCACTCTCTCCAGGTGCGTCACTGAATTTGGGTAGCACTTGTATGAAACCCGGCCGAATCTCTGCATTGTGGGTGATGGTAGGTAGAACGATGCAAATAGGCCTATTGTTTCGATGACGGCCCAACTCTCGGATCAAGGGAGCAGGTTCAGCCATGTTTCCTGCGAATAAAGAAAAACCAAGAAAAGAAAAAATTGCAAACTGAAAACATTAGAATAATAACTGCTTAAAACCGATCCCCGGCAACGGTGCCAAAATTTGGTGTGTTGTTTTGCACCAAAAATAAATGTTCCGACAGCAGTCGGTTTGCCCACACTGCACAGTACAGCGATGAGCGAGATCGTCTCCCAAAGGACCGGCGAGAATTATTCTATACTTCCAATCTGCAGAAACCAACTTTAAAATGGGGGAAACTTATGGGTATAAACTGTAGTGCACGAAAATAATTAAATAACAAGGAATTAAAATACACACACGAGCAATGGGTTTAAACAAATAATTAGAAATATTCCGGATATCAACTCCTCCACTCTGGCACAATTATACTGATCCTCGATTCAAGAATACAATTAATTATCACATGTAAATCAGTTGCGGATGCCGAAGACACTTACTGACACATCCCTATTTCTCCGTATTTTCTCGAATGGCAGGAAGACACTTCACCACACATTTTCTCTAATCAACTAACAACCCAAAAGAGACACTCTTATAGATTTAATTAGCCGATTGCTTTATGCTCGAGAGAAACCCGATTCTAATCTAGCGAACTCTGACACAGGATCACCGAACCAGATTATTATCCCCACGGTATTAGCTACTGATTTTACCACTAATTAATCCTAAACCACGATTACGTATGGCTGAATTAATTGGCTAGTGATTAATTTCTATACTCCGAATATTCGCGACTACTCGGTTTAATCGAAACAATCACGACTCGACTTACGGAGGATAATAAATACACATGCATGAATTAATCAAGAAAAACGTTTAGATCTCACAGATTTAATTGGCCAGAGCTTCGTGAGTTGATCCCGGAATGGAGAAAGTCTAGCTCGAATTCATAATTAAATTCGAACACCAAAATATCGTGTAGTAGAATACCATAGAAAAGTGAAGAAGATGAATAAAATCTGCAGCAGCGTCTCTCGCTGCTGTTGTTGCGTTTCTGAGATGGAATAATCTATTCTAGTCAAAATAAATCCTAATATATCAAAAGTTATCCCTAAAATTAAGCATCCAGCAAGGAAATAAATCTTCTATATCTAAACTAGGAAATTTCCAAGGATAGGACTCCTTTTAGGCTATGAAGATCATAAATCCGCGTCTAGAACTTGGGCTGGATCATATTTTCGCACAAAACAGGCCCAAGTCGCGCACAGCTTCAGTTCTGGAATTTTCTCGGCCCATGCCTCTGGCGGTATGCCCATACCGACTGTATTGCGAGCTGCTTGCTTGAATTCTTCAAAAGATGGAGCATTTCTTCACTTCATTCCTTCCACCTGCACATCTCCTAAAAACACATCAAATCTTTCCAAAACATGCAGTGAACGAGTGGTTAAGGCATGAAATAGCATAAATGAGAACAAGTAGAATAAGCCCGATCACTGGCCCTGAAGCTTCCCGATTTATAAACATTCATCTTTTCGAAAATATTAAGAGTATGCCTCCTTGTCTTCGTGTTTTTATTATAGTCTTCAATGTGCTGCAAATTTACATCATTTCATTTGTGTTTCGATAGTGTTCTCTGTTTAGACAATTTGGGACTTAGAGTTGATGGTACTTTCTTTTACAGTGGAGTGTGCTGGACTTTCTTTTGCATAAAGTTGTGCGATTCTAGTAAATATTCTGCTCTTTAGGCCGACCACATTAATTCCACTAATAATTCACGGTTATTTTCGTGGACTTCTTGAATAACATAACAATTATAATACTAGTGAATACCTATGTTTAATCTTTGAATAAAAGCTGAAAAGGATTGTTCGATGATAAATAGTTTTTTAGTATAAGATTAACTTTTGATAATTGTAAGCAGTGCGGCCACCTCTTCTGCTCAGATTGCTGGAGGTCTCACGTCTCGATCTCGATCAACGATGGCCCCAGTTATTTTAGCACTGTTGTAACCTATTTTAGCACTATATGAACTATTTTAGCACTGTTATGTACTTTAGTACTATTGTGATCTATTTTAGCACTGTTGCAACCTATTTTAGCACTACTGTGAACTATTTTAGCACTTAGGTTGACGAAGCTGATTAAGCTGTTATTTTGAATTTTTCACTATCAGTACTTTAGCACTACTGTGAACTATTTTAGCACTATTGTAACTTAGTTTAGCACTACTGTGATTCTTCATTATTCTAGATGAATGATTCTTTCGACTACATGATCATCAGTTTTGGAGAAGGAGAAGAAGGTAGATTCAAATTACCTTTATTATAAACTAAACACAGTACGTAGTGTGTTATGCCGTCATCAATCCTGTCTCTCAATTTTTCTCACTAATTATATGATGCAAATAATTAGGTTACAAACCATTATTTCACTCATTTATCCAGACATGCATCTATCTTCTTTCAATATTTGACATTTAGTATTTTTTCTCGGGAAAGTATTTGACATCAAGATTTTTTTCTGAGTCTTGTTTGAGTTTTTTTTTTTAAATTTTAAAATTTTATTAATTTTTTTGACTTGTAAATTATAATAAGTGGGATTCATAAAATATAGTTTCCACTTCTAAAAAATGGAAATGTGTTTAAAGAATTATATAAAAATAAACATTCTCAAAAAATAAAAATAAAAATAACAATCTTTTGTATGTAATGTAAAATCATTATCTATTAATGAAATCCTTGTATTTTTAATCATCCAGTTGATCGCATTCTTGTTCGTTCAATGACGCTTAACATTGTAAATTTCAATGCTAATATACAAGAGTCATGCTAAACAAGGGTTATGTTAATGCTAAAATAAATCATGACAGTACTAAAGTAAGTCATGACAGAGCTAAAATAAGTCATGACAGTGCTAAAATCATAAATTAAAAAATATACACGTAAATCATATATACAATGCTAAACTCTAAAACTACATTGCTAAAAACGGAAGATCATGAAGCATAAAAAGATGCCGATGATATTTTTTTATTGTAATGCTAAACAATTATCATGCTAAATAATAGTAATGTTAGTGCTAAAATAAGTCATGACAGTGCTAAAATAGGGAATGAGAATGCTAAAACCCTAAATTTGAAAAAAAATTGTAAGCACGTAATTATTTATCTAAAACAAGATATGATTGTTTATTAGGATGGGATTGGCCGCTTGATTTGCTGTCCAATTTGGATTTAATTGATTTGGAATCATACATACGCATATATAGACAGTATATATACAAAGGAAGTGTGCGTGTGTATATCTATATATATTATAAAGTGAATGAGAAAAATTGAAAAATGTTTAAAGTTTGTAATTATCCATCCATAACAAATTAACAAGATATGATTGTTAGTGATTAGATTGAATTCAGATTGGATTTAGGAATTAATAAAATTGTTTTCAACTAGTCGACGAAATTAAGTAGGGTGAACATTACGAAGCATGAGTTGTTGACTTCTTGTATATATCTATTTTTCATTAATGAATACTGATGTATTACGTACACAACACTCACAAAAATATCATTTTTTGCCAAAATATAGTTAATTTAATTTTATGAAGAATCTTGTGGATACATCGATATGGGCATTGATATTAGTAAAAATTGAGAATGTAAAAAGGATGGAGATTTTATCCAAACTTGAAAAAAAAGTCCAGGTTATGATCTTACAAGCTTTGATACATAAAAATTTACTTCAAATCTAAACATAATTATATATGAGACAGATTATTATATAATAATCCATAAAATCTTTGTGCAACAACACAATAAGATTCAAAATTAGTTAGTGATTTTGGAGCTTTTTGTCATGCTAAACAAAGGTCATGTTAATGCTAAAATAAGCCATGACAGTGCTAAAATAAATCATGACAATGCTAAAATAGGGAATGACAATGCTAAAACCCTAAATTGAAAAATACACGCGTGAATCACATATACATTGAAATTTCCGATTTTACCCTTACTAAGATTCAGGGGCAGCGAAGTTGGATGTTATTACAATTATGCCACCGCGTTTTTTTTTTAATTTTAGAACAGATCTTGACCGTCCAAATAGGTAAACTTGTGGTTGAGATTGGTTCTCGGTTCTCACATGGGGTATGGTTCCTTCTGGAACCCAACCCTATTATTACCATCACTTATTGAAGAAGTCATACCTAAAATTCGATGAGAATACATATAATTATCCATTTGTCAAAGGTTGTAACTCGTAAGATTAAAAAAAAAATTATTTAAATCTTCTATATATTATGTGAATAGTTAATTATTAAATAATGTATGAATATTCATTAAAAATAATTATATAAAAAATAACATTAAAATATTTAATGAATGTATTATATTTCAAATTAAACAAACCTCGAATAATTTTCTCATTTTCTAATTTATTAAACTTACATGAAAATAAATAAATTTTTTAATATTTATTTTTTTAGGTATGACGTGGCATTATAAAAATCCACATAAGATTTTTTGTTGTCCACATATGTTATAAGATACTAGATAGTTAACCATGGGATAAATTTGATAAAAGTTTTACAAGGTTGGGTATCAAACTGTAAATATATAAAGATCGGGACATTTTTGTTAAAAGGTTGAAAGGTCAGGTATCAAATTATAATTTGCCCTATATTTTAATACATCAAAATAAACATAATATTGATACTTATATAGTAAAAGACATCTCAATCAAATATATTCAATCGTATATCATACTACCCAACAAACAAACCCTAGATTATATAATATATGTAGATGACATAAATGTATATTTAACAAATGTGTAGAAAGGTTAAAAATGTCATTTTAATTGCTTTAGCTAAAAAGTAAATGCTAGTGATTCGGAGGATGGTAACATAGGAAATTCTACCTAGTGGTTGGGTACTACTCTGATCATTAATATATTATTTAAAAAATAATAAAATTATATTAAGAGATAATAAAAAATTATTAAAATATATTAGTAGTTGGGTACCACTAGGTACGTAGAATTTCTCCTCTCTCATTTTATGCTTTGTTTAATATTTGTTCATTCTGGTAAAGGTTTGAAAAGAAAAAAAAAAATATTTCGACTTGACCCTGGAAGCTTAGAGATTGTGATTCAGTATTCGAATTAATTTTCGATGATCATGAGAATAATTCTTTTTGCTGCACGTTGTAGCATACTACAAAAAAGAATTAATTAGTACATATCGGTTGAATTGGAATCCATGTGTTATTTCTGGTGGTAGAGATTAGTTTAATTTTTTTAATTTTTAATTTTGATTGTTAAAAATCTTTTCATAATCTATAAATATATTAATAGAGATTTATATATAAATTTTTAATTTTTAAAATATACAAGACAATTTCTTCCTAAAATGAGCTATAAGGGTATAAGTGTGTAAACATATTAAACAATAATTAAAGTCTTAATTAATTACTTACCAAATATTACAAACTTACATTTATTATGTATTATCTTCGGTCACACATGTGGGTGGCAAATAACATTGCTCATTCACCCAAAACTAAAAAAAAATAGTTAAGTTTGGGAAATATTCAATAAATCAAACAAATTATATCATTAATGTAACTTGTTTCATTCGTTTCATTTTAATTGATGTTTTAGAATGTAACTAAAATTGAATCTCTAAAAACATACTACATTCGTTTCATTTTAATTGATGTTTTAGAATGTTTAACTTGTTTCAAAACATTTGATGTGTATCATATTTTCACACACTCTATCTCAATGTTACCCCGTCTAAATAGGAAATCATCATTTGTCCATTACTAATTAATTAACTTATAACATACCATATACAATTAACTTTAGCCCAAGGTTGGATCAAATTACAAATGTTAGAAAACAAATGTGAGTTTAAGAACCTTACAAAGTATTATGAATGAGCTTATAATTATATGCATAATAATATATTAATTATTGTTTTCTTTTATACATCATTAATAACTAACACTAAGAAGTAAAATAGTATATTAATTATTAAAATACTACACATGTACTCTACAATAACACCAGCAACAATAATAATAACAATATATACGTAAAATTATTGAATATGTGGATTCGTACCTTGAATTTTTATTTTTTTTTCCAGCTTTCGGCATAGAAAGAAGGCTAACTGTTTGAATTCTGTATGTATATATATTAATTGAGACAAGAAACCAAAATAACGTAATATATATTACTTGTAAATAAAATAAACGTAGGGATCCGTGGCGCAATGGTAGCGCGTCTGACTCCAGATCAGAAGGTTGCGTGTTCGATTCACGTCGGGTTCAATCCTCTCGATCCGTATATACGGTTCCAATTTTTATTTCTAATTTTTTTAAGGAAAAAAAACTTATTTTCTCTGATATTATTAGAAAAGGAACACAGATTTTAAAATTTTTGTTTTTAGATTTGCAGTGACCGCTATCCAAACTTAACATTTTCAGATTTTTAGTTATGAAATTGGAATCACAAATCTCAATTAATTCAATTCCACAAACAAAATTACGTCTTTAACGTACTAAAAGTGTAGCAAAAGTAGATTTAAGGCATCTACGAAACCATCTTCAATCAGTTTTAGTCAAATTGGAAAAAAAAAAATCTGAATTCCTCAATGGTGTTCTTCTTCTGCAATTGCTATAGCATGACCTCGACCCGACCCGTCACGAATGCCCGCATACACCTCACACTCTGGGTAAATTTCACTCCGGACCTTTCGAGAAAAAAGAGTAATTTGAAAAAAAACTACAATTCAGATTATGAAACAATCAAAGCTTCAGTTCTCGAATACATAAATACAATACAATCATTATGAGCTAAACTAAGTAATTGAGCATGCCAGTGCATTACCCCCTCTGTAAATCCATCAAGCACATGCTCGTTGTAGCTTAGGAGCTTCTCTTCATCTGCCATGGATCACCAGTAATCGTGGCACGAACAGCTCCCAGACTCGAAGCAATGGAACCTGCTCGAGTCCCGTACGATTATTTTCCTGTCTGCAATTCTAGAAACGAACTTAAGGGCAGTGTGACAGTCCACGCAGGTTCTTAAATTCTTGAAAACCTTGATTGTAGTCCCGGGAGGAGTGCTGATGATGCCGAACGCCACTGCAAGTTTCTCGCTGTGGTACGACAGATTCTGCTCCTTCTGCTCTTCTTCCACATCATGCAGTACGTAATTCGTGTGGGGGACAAAACCTTCTTCCTTCATTCTCTTTGAAGTTTCACTCAAATATTCCAATATTTCTTTTGATTTCGGATGGGATTCATCTCCTACTAGGAAACTATGGACCTTCTTCCCCACATTAATCCAACTCATACCAGGTTTCTTTACCACTCCTCTCTCATTCATTAACTTCCTCACCTTCGCCACTTCATCCCACTTTCCAGCAGTGGCGTATATATTAGCAAGAGTCACGTATGTAGCTGCATTCTCTGGCTCAATTCTGAACAAGGCTTCAGCAGCTCGCTCTGCAAGTTCATAGTTTCCATGAATTCTGCAACCACCAAGTAAAGAAGCCCATAGAAACTTGTCTGGTTTCATAGGCATCTTATGAATGATATCTTCAGCTTCCCTGAATCTACCCGAACGACTCAAAAGATCAACTGTGCAGGCATAGTGGTCAGCAGTGAGGGCCAGTCTGTGTTTATCCTTTATCGAGTAGAAATATTCAAGACCTTCATCGACTAAGCCAGCATGAGTACAAGCAGATAGAACACCAACAAACGTAACATGATCTGGCCGAGTACCAGATCTAACCAGCGCATCAAATAACTTAAGAGCTTCATAGGGCTGCCCATTCTGAGCATACCCATTGATCAACGAAGTCCAAGAAACTATATCAGGTCTAGGCAGTGATTTGAATACTTTATCAGCTCTCTCTACACTACCACACTTGGTATACATATGAACAAGCGCGCTTGCTGCAAAAGAACACGGATCAAACCCAATCCGCATCATGTGCCCGTGGACCTGTCTGCCTAACTCCTCTGCAGTCAGATGAGCGCACGCATTCAAAACCCCTGCAAATGTGTACTCGTTAGGGCTCATTCCCGAAAGTAATAACTCAGAAAACAAAGAAAAGCCATCTTCCCACCTCCCATCTCCAAAATATTGATCAATCATTGCTGTCCACAGCACAATGTCCTTCCCCCTTACTGTATCAAAAATGTACCTCGCCTCATTCACACTCCCACATTTTCCATACACGTCCAACAGAGCACTTGAAACCGCCTCATCAGAATCCAACCCTGTTCTCACTATACGTCCATGAATCTCTTTCCCCGAACGCAACGACTGCATGGCAGCCGAAGCCGCGAGAGCACTAGAAACGGTGAACTTATTGCACATGAGATTCTTATTCCTCTGCATTAATCTGTACAACTCCAAGGCACTCTCAGGCAGTTTATGCTTCACGTAACCTGAAATCATAGCCGTCCACGAAAAGTTATCCCTTTCAGGCATTTCATCGAACAGCTCCCTCGCTTGCAAAACGCAGCCCATTTTCGAGTAACCTGATATCAAAGTGTTCCAAGAACACACATCCCTCTGGCCCATTTCATCAAACAGCTTTCGGGCATCCAAAATACTCCCACATTTGCAATACAGATCAAGAATCTTATTCGAAATGAAAAACCCGGGCATGAAACCCGAGCGTTTGATATGATCATGGACTCTTTTGCCCTCATCTAGAGCTCTTCTTTCGATACAGAGCTGCAGAATTGTCGAATACGAAGCCGCAGAAGGGGGGCAATGTTGGTTTTCTAACAATTGAATCGCATCTCTCAACCGCTTCTGTTGGCAGAGATGTTCGATTGATTCAATGAATTTGGTCTCTCTGCCTGAATAATTTGCGGATGGCCCATGATTTCCCGATGGTCGGATCAAAGGTTTTTCTGGATTTGCTGCTCGAATGGAGTGGGTTGTGGAAGAATATGAAGAAGAAAGCAGGCAATAGCGAGGTGAAAGAGATCTAAATAATTTTTGAAGATTAAATGGGTTCCGCTTCATTGATTTCACTAAGCATTGCATAACGTCTGACTCTGAAGCTTTGTTTTGCCCATAAAATTGAATTCGGAAGTGCAAACTGCAAAGGGATCAAGACTTTATATTAATTCAAACACAAGGTTGGTAAATGAGTTATATTTTTTATCAATAAAAAAGACCACTAAAATATCTCTAACACATGAATAAAGGACAAAAATATATTGACTTTTTGTTTGATAAAACCATAGAGAAATATTTCACCGAAATGAACAGATTCTTGGTCTGCAAAATCATAACGTTCTATAACCCACTCAAACCTTATTTCAATCTAGTTCACAAATCAAAGTGTACCAAGAGTTTAAGATACACATACAAAACTTTTTCAATGCATTAATCCAAGATTTAACAAAATTGATGATCAAAAGTGATTTATTACAATCTATAGGCTTCCCTAATCACACACACATCAAACAACCATATGAGAAAATTTCGGTGCACAACAATTTAACAGATCAGTTATACTAACCTTACATGGCGGTCATCTTTGGTCAGCAAATCGCAAGCTTTGTTTCAAGGAGTAATCTGCTATAAAAAAACACCTTCATTAAACACTAAAGAGATTATAGCCTACAAAATATATGTTTATGGTTAGATAAGGATATCTAACTGCATAAATCTATGGATGTATGCTACTATTTTGGTTTAAAAACCTTAGAGCTGTAGTATATACAACAAAAATTGAAAGAATTACACACACACACACACACACACACACACTTTATCTATCTAATTACATTGAGATCCGCGAAGTTAGACAGATAACATTGAGATCCAGTCATGTGACGAGAGCACCCGCTGTCAAAGTACCAAGTTGTCGAATCATCAGCCACTGATGCAGTGAAGACAACTTTGCAGGTGTCTTTGGAGGCAGCTTTGGGTTTCCAAACCAAATTCCTGGTTCTGTCACCTTTGACTAAAAGGCCTGATTTTGAGGCTTGTGTCCTCAATTGAATCTCCTTTTTATGTTCTTGCAAAAACCTATGGCAGAAAGGTTTTATGTGCCCAGGGAGGAAACAATAGTGACAAACAAATCTCCTACGTTTCTTACTCACTGATGAAGTGAGATGTGTTTCTTGAGCTTTCACAAAAGGCTTTCCATGGGTGGACCTGATTTGACTAAAGACAGTTTTTACAGTTTTGTCATAACCTATGCCATGAGAAGTTACCTGGGTTTGTGCAAGAACTTCATCAAGTTTGGAAGTAACCGTGTTGAACTTTTTGAATGTATCCTTTGCAAGATTGAGTTGAATCCTCATATTATCAATCTCTGCATCTTTCTTTATCAACATTACCTCCAACTTTGCGAGAGACGCTTTCTGGCTAGTAGATTCCTCATTAAGTGACTCAATTTCCTTACACTGTTTGATCCACTTAGCATACAGCTCCTTGTAGAGTCCCTGCAACTTTATTAGCAACTCCAGAGTTTCTTCCTCAGTAACTTCTTCTTCATCATCTGCAGTAGTTATCACAGTATTAAAACAGAAGAGAGTTTCATAATAGGACTCATCATACCTGTCAGAAGTTATCTCAACTTCTGTGAGCTTTGAATTGTCCAGTTCGGCACATACTGCAGTTAAGGATGCGTGTTCATAGGTTGCATCATCTGAAATTTCTTCCACAAATATCCCTGAGGTGTCCAGCTCACTGTCGCTAAGAGATAGGAATGTGACAGGCTTTCCAAGTTTTCTAAAAGTGTTGGCACATTCGTTTGCAAAGTGCCCATAGCCTTTGCACTCATAGCATTGAACAGTGGAGAAATCTTTCACTTCCTTTGGTCTAAAGTGATCTGATGCAGCACGCTTCATGATCTTGGGTTCTTTTCCAGGTGAGTTCATTTTTTCATAAATAACCAAAGGTCCGGACGAATCATCACGAGGCTTGCGTTGTTCAGCACCTCCCTTATGTTGTTTTCCTCTATTAGCTCGGATGAGAGTGTTTAGTCTTTTGGTGAGAAGAGCATAATCCAGATTCTTTTCACTGATCTCTTCAAGATCCTCATCCTTTTCTTCGTCATAAGCTGAAGTTGACCTTGAAGTTGACCCGGCTGTCAAAGCAATTCTCTTTTTCTTTGACCCACCTTTCTCATTCATTTCCATTTCATAGGTCTTCAGATCATTCATCAGCTTTGTGAAGTCCAAACATCCAGTAGTCGATGCCGTGTCAATAGCAACAACCTTCATATCAAAGCGTGGTGTTAGAGTTCTCAAAGCTTTAGAAACTAACCTCTTGTTAGTGATCGGATCACCAAGATCAATGCACTCGTTTGCAATCTCAAGCAATTTGTTACAATATTCTCCAACGGTTTCATCTCCCCCCATCTTCATGTTCTCAAATTTTGTGGTGAGAATACGATGTCTTGATTCTTTAATTCCAACATCTCCTTCGCAATGTTGCTGAACAATATCCCACGCTTCTTTGGCCGACTCACAATTTCTTATGAGTTTGAACATCTGAATATCCAAGGAAGACTGAATTGCGTTGAGTGCCTTGTCATTGAAGGTAGCTTCTTCGTTTTGTGACCTAGTCCATTCTTCTGGAGGAGTACGAATTGTATCTCCTTCGGCATCTACCATCTTTGGATGTGTCCACGTTTTTTGAACAACATTCCATGCTCTAGCATCAATAGATTTTATGCAAGCTCTCATTCGAACTTTCCAAAAGGAATAGTTCATACCATCGAGAACAGGAGGTTTATTGAACAACGGGTTTGTGCAGTTCATTGTACTCATGAAAACAGGATCACCACTTAGTATGTCAAGTGTTCGCTCTGATACCAAATGAAGAAACCGAATTCTCGGTTTTGACAGAGTTGTGATCAAAGTTGTGTCTGAAGTTGAGACAACTTTGTATATGCAGCGTAATTTAGAAACAAACAACGGATTGAAAAATTTCACGAGATTATATTTCTATAATCTCGCGAAGTGCCTCAGGGCAAAATATTCACTATATGAATTTGTGAATTACAAAAACACTACGAACAAACTCTTACTAAACTTAAGACACTTTATCTCTTCCTTCGCAGAAGGTCGTGACTAAAGTTGTCTTAACTAACACTCGTAGAAAACTAAAATCTCTAACACAGATCTTGTACTATCTGGAATATATCTATGAACTCGTATATCAACTCTATATAATTGATCCCTATTTATACAAAAATAATAACTTGGTCTCTACTTCAAATAACCGCTTTATCTCTCCATGATCTCCATTCCTAGATTTGCGGCCTCACACCCTCAACTTCAGCAACAGCCTTATCTTGACTCAATCAACCCTTGAAATGGTCAAACACAATAGATCTCCCTAGAACATCTCAACCGATTTACTTTCTGCACAATCAATAAAGAAAGACAAAACAAAACTATATCCAAAATATCAACAAACCAAACAGTTTCAACAAAGAGGTTCAGTCGCAACCCCTTGCTTTACCAGCCTCATCTCCGACGCTCTCCTCTATTTCACTTATTTCAGATCTGGAGTCATCCTAGGCCATAATCCTGGCTCCTGACGGCGTAATCATGCCACCTCTCGACACTCCGATGCTCGCCGAGGAACCTCTCGATTCTCTCTTCCCCTCCGATGAAGGGAACCCTCATAACGGCGGCCCCATTGAAGTGTCATTCTCAGAAGTAGAGCAGAAACAACAAGTAGAGGGCTCGGAGAAGTCAAAATCCCCTCCGAAGAAGAAGCCCGCTAAGGTCAAACGGGTTCCTCCACCTCACCGATCACGATGCCTGCATTTTACCGGAAGCTCTTTACGAACTCAAGAATGCCCTATAGAGATTACTTCCGAACCAGAAGATGAGCCTAGTGAAGGGTCTTCGGAAAAGAGGCAGCCGGAGACACAAGCCGAGGATGTGTCTGAGGACAGTCAGGAGGACACGGAGACTGAAGCCGAGATTGAGATCACCTCTGCTGCATCCAAGAAGGGAAAAAAGAAAGTGCTATTTTCTCCCTCTCCAAGAGCCAAATGGAACAAGAACCGTTCCTCAAAGCGAGCCAAGTTGTATCTGGACCCCTATGAGGAAGCTGCCCTTTCTGAATCCGATATAGAGGTATCAAAAACTGACTCTCAACTATTTTATTCTGATGCTGCTAAGAAGAATTAGGAATTTTTTAGAAATAGAGAGATTCTGAATGATCGGGCTGTTGATTCAAAGGATTTTGGTAAACATAATTTGGTTGCATTTTTGAAAAAGAGGAGGGTTTGGGATAGTGTCTCTTATGCTCGTCCATATGTTGCTGAGATTGTACGGTTATTTTATACTAATCTATCTTCTGAGTTTGGGAATCCCTCATCTAAGAGGTTCGGGAAAGTGTTTGTTAGGGGGAGTATTTACATTTTAACTCCTGCAAAGATTAACAAATTCTTGGGTCTCCCGAATGTGTCTGTAAATGATAATGAGATTGATGATGAACTTGAAGTTAGGATGGCTAATCTGTTAACTGGGGGAAGAGCTGAGGTCTGGCATGGTAAGAGGGTGAATCGGATTCCCTCTGCCCTCACCTTTCTCTTCTCCACGTTGCATAAAAT
Organism: Perilla frutescens; assembly: GCA_026008535.1. Classification (NCBI taxonomy): domain Eukaryota; kingdom Viridiplantae; phylum Streptophyta; class Magnoliopsida; order Lamiales; family Lamiaceae; genus Perilla; species Perilla frutescens. The sequence continues at coordinate 50,198,139 of BRKX01000015.1, forward strand.
CTCTGTAAGCAACTGGATCCCTACCTCGAACTCTACTATTGTTCCTCTTGAGCATGTCTCTCTCCTGTACAAAATTATACATGAAGGAAAAGATCAATCTGGGCAATCTTATGTTCACTGCTATTGCTGAAGTTGCCATGACTAAAAGCAACAAGAAACTTGTGTTGCCATCCCTTATTTTTAACATGTTGGTTGACCAAGGGTTCAAGCCCAAAAAGAAAGATGTGTTCACTCCAAGGCTCACTCTTCAGACGGTGCAGAAGATCTTCCTTACAGATTCACGAGTTGTGGATCTGCCTTGGATGGATGAGGAAGAGGTTGCTCCACAATCTCCTGGTCTTCGCTACTCTATTCATGTGTTTATTTTGCAGGAACAAATTGATTTCTGCATTGCACAAATCGAGATTTTTGACAAGCAAAGGAAGGTGTTTCAACGCCTTCTTTCTTCCCAAAAAGGGGGAGGTAATGGTGGAGAAGGCAGTAGCAGAGGCAGAAGAAGGGCAGCAAGTGAAGAGGTGGGAACTGATGAGCAAGAGGAGGAGGAGTAGAAGAAAAGAAGAAGGAAAAAGGGCTGTAGACTGTTGCAGTTTTGTGTTGATGTTTATCAAACAATTTCTCCAACAATTTCTTCTGTTATGTTTTTTATGTTTATATTTTTGCTGCAGATCTGATTGTTGATCTTTTGATAAGATCCTTCCTTTTGTTGCTGATATTTTAGTTGTTTTGATGATATCTTATGTTTCTCTAAGTGTGTTGGAATGAGTAGTGTTGGAATCACTTTGATTTAGGGAAGTTTGCATGACAGGGGGAGTGATTGTGTTCTGTTTTGATTTTGCTTGTTTTGTTCCAAGTATATGTTTAGGGGGAGTTCAGTTATGTTTGATTTTGCTGCATGCTTAAAGTTGTTTTGGGAAGAAAGACAAAAAGGGGGAGATTGTTGAAACCGTTTGGTTTGTTGATATTTTGGATATAGTTTTGTTTTGTCTTTCTTTATTGATTGTGCAGGAAGTAAATCGGTTGAGATGTTCTAGGGAGATCTGTTGTGTTTGACCATTTCAAGGGTTGATTGAGTCAAGATAAGGCTGTTGCTGAAGTTGAGGGTGTGAGGCTGTAAATCTAGGAATGGAGATCATGGAGAGATAAAGCGGTTATTTAAAGTAGAGACCAAGTTATTATTTTTGTATAAATAGGGATCAATTGTATAGGGTTGATATACGAGTTCATAGATATATTCCAGATAGTACAAGATCTGTGTTAGAGATTTTAGTTTTCTGCGAGAGTTAGTTAAGACAACTTTAGTCACGACCTTCTGCGAAGGAAGAGATAAAGTGTCTTAAGTTTAGTAAGAGTTTGTTCGTAGTGTTTTTGTAATTCACAAATTCATATAGTGAATATTTTGCCCTGAGGCACTTCGCGAGATTATAGAAATATAATCTCATGAAATTTTTCAATCCATTGTTTGTTTCCAAATTCCGCTGCATATACAAAGTTGTCTCAACTTCAGACATAACTTTGATCACAACTCTGTCAGAACCGAGAATTCGGTTTCTTCATAATTTTTTTTGCCAATTGAGGTGTTCTTTCATTTTGTTCGTGGCTTAAGTACGATAACTTTGCGAATTGAGATGCAAAAGTTATCGAAAATTAGGTTGTACGATTGAATTGAAAATAAATGAAAATATTAGGTATTAATTTATAATTTTTTGAAAATTAAAAAATAATTGAAAATTTATTGATAATTCATAAGAGAATACAATATTAACTATTAGCCCAAGAGTAAGTCTCATGTGTACTAGATGCACATTAGTCAGTCAATGCGGGTCAATATATTGATCCGGTCACCCCGTAAAAAAAGGTCAAAGTCAATATAAATTGTTACATTAAAAATTGTCAATCAAAAATTCAAAAATATAACATGTATCCTTAGAAATATCAAACACAAAAAAAACCTGTCAAAATCAGTATAAACCATAATACTAAAAAATATTACTCAAAATTCAAAAAATATTACCTACGTTTTGACATTTTTTTGTGCGTTGACCCGATCAAAGATATTTGACCGATCAACACATTAACCCGCATTGATCATCTGATGTGCACCTTGTGCACAAGAGAATTGAATTTGCCCAATATATAATATAATGACAAAATACATTCTTAGTTCCCTATACTTTTATGTTGTGTTTCGACAGGTCCCTGTATAATTTTTATATTTTAGTGGTCTTTTTACTTTGAAAATACACTTTCTCATATCCTTGTATTTTTTTGTTTTGTTTCGAAAGATTTCTTTACATCTTTTTATATTTTAACAGGTTCTTCTACTTTTATATGTAATTTCATCAAGTCCTTATTTCAGACTTTCAGTTAAAAAATAAATATTTAATAGAATTTACGATTTTGCTAATTTTTATTATTACTTAACCTAATCCAATTATTACAAATTATTAATAATTCTTTAATCAACAATTAAAATAAATAAAAGAAATATAAGTGGTCACTTGTTCTTGAAATTAATTCAACGTTATAGTATTTTTTTGTCTTATGTATGACATTAAACTTTATTAGTGATAATTAGTTAGTGGGTTAATATTTTTTATTAAAATCTATTACATTCTCAATTGAATATAGAAATCAAAAATCAAATTAAAGGTTTTATAAAAAATGAATTCAAAACGGTGGGCAAAGACAAGATTCCTATGTCAATTCATTTTTTGACGGAAGCTCCTCATTCTTTTATATTTTAAATATAGTATTACATATATAAATGTATAAATAAATAAATAATATAAAAAATTATTTAATAGCATAAGTGTTAATTATTTAAATAATGAAAAAAATTAACGACTTTGTTATTTTTATTAAATAATTAAGGATCGAATCATATCAAATATCAGTTTGATTAATAATTAATTTTTTTCTCAAAATATATATATATATAATATACTTATGGAAAGTTAATTAGCCTAGGCGTATTTCTCACTTATTTTAAGTTTGGTTCGATCCCATTCTCTTCACCATCTTAAAAAAAAATAAAAATAAAAATCATTGAGTAATATAAGAAATGAAATAATATGAGTGGAAGGAAAGGGAAAACAAACAATTATATTATATAAATAAGTCATGATATAACTGAACAGTGGGATCCGTGGCGCAATGGTAGCGCGTCTGACTCCAGATCAGAAGGTTGCGTGTTCGATTCACGTCGGGTTCAAATCCCCCGATTTCATACGGCTCCATTTTTTTATTTTATTTTTTCATTTTCAGTTTTTTCAAATTTTCTCTTAAAAAAACCTTGGGTTTACATTCGAACATTATTATTGGATGTAGGCTAACAAATGTTAAAAAAACTTGGGTTACAAATGTTATAAAATTAAAGATTGGATGAAGTTTTTATTTGACGGAAATGAAAACAATGTATTTTTAGAAATCATATTTGGAGTAAATTAATTCAATTATTATTATTCATATATTTTTCTTAGTTTTTTTTTCTTCTTTGATCTTGTGAATATACTTTGCTTTATAACCCTTTATTATCCTACAAACACGCTTATTTTTGTAGTAGTGTGCTTTTAAAATAAATAGTCAATCTATGCAATAATAGAAAATACAAGAGCTAAATCAAATAAATTGTAGAAGAGATTGGTGAAACAAAATAGAATGTTAGGGGGTTTCATAAAATCAAACTTAAAAAGTTGGAAAGCTATTTTTTTTTTCTTAGTAAAACTTAAAAAAAATGTTCAACTGCTAAATGTCCATTTTGCTAATTTTATTTTATAGTGTGTACTTTTGTTTTCTGTTTTTTTTTTAAAAAAAAAAAAAATTGGAGAAGGGAAGTGGCGGATCTCTATACCAAGAACAAGAAGTATCAATTTATTTGTTTATTTTACTTTTTTGTGAGTGACAATCTTCCATTCTTAAAAGCTTGTGTGGTAGTGAATATTCATTTTTTTAGGGTAAATATTCTAGGCTAAGTGAAGTCCACAGAATATACAAATATTTTGTAAAGGGTGAAACTCATAGTTAATGACGGAAAGAAATATTTAGGAAGCTCATTGTACCATCCAAAAAAAATTATGCATCAATAGCGCACTCCAAATAAATTATTTATGATGATTTCCCCAAACCACATTTCCACATTAGATAAACCTAATACAACAGTCAGTATGATTCGAAATCGTGATCTTTATCACCCTCATCACTCTACTGTTAAGTGAGAATGTGTAAATAAAGGTGGTGATAATGGCAATTCACATTCTCTCTCTTCTCCAGCTTTGGAGAGACTACTGTTTCGATTATTTTCATTTTTCCGATATAATCTACCAAGTTTTAGGTTTATAATCTCATTACCAATTGTATATCACGATTTTACCATACACCACGACTACAAGCTCCACACACGATGTACATACAGTCATAGAAAATGCAGTCGACTCGAACGAAAGATGTGATGATGAAGATGGCAAGAGAGCGACGCCGTAGAGCCCTATGCAGCATACAAGTAGGTATATACGAACGGTGAAAATCTATCGAACACTGCATCTTCTTGCTCGCAGTCACTCAACACTGCGACTCAGAAGACAAAAGTGGACACCTTAACCTAAAACAATATAAAGCTATACGCAGTCATAGGCTGCTAGCTCTGTGATTTCTCCACTGTATTCGTGGTTGGTTGGAACTTGAATCACATCGCGTATATAACCTCCCCGCTGCTGTCAATATCAAGATCGGGATCAGAATCTAGGTCTTCCATGTCGTCATCATCCATCATGTCCAGGTGGTACAAACCGGCCGGAGGTATGGTGGCCTCGGAGATTATCTGCATGATGGCTTCCAGGCTCTGCATAGGCTGCTCCGGCTCTTCAGATTGCTCACCCATTCTCGTCTCGTCCATCAGGTCTGCTGGAAGGTTCTTAAGAAACCATACATGGTTCTTGATCTCAGGTATGGTGATGCGCTGAATATCACAATCCATTATCAGTCAAAGAGTGACTAAACTCACTATTTTACATTGGAGACAGATTATTTACTTTGGATTATTCTAAAAATTGAGATTGCAAGTCAAGGATCGAATCACTCACTTGAGCAGGATCAGCAACAAAGATCCTCGAAATCAGATGCGAACACTCCTCAGATATCTTGACATGTTCTGGAATGGAATACTGAACATTTATGACTCTCTGAATCGTCTTACGGAAGTCCTTGGGGTTCTCGGGATCTTCAAATGGATAGGAACCGACCAGCATGACGAATAATGTCACTCCACAGGACCACACATCTGCAATCTGAAGCGAAGGTCATTCAGGTTCAGTATAAAAGGCATCACACAACAAATCTGAAAGAGAGTATGTCAAGGAGTTAGGATCAACTCCCCCCGGACCCTTACGAAATCTCCTCCATGTAATAATACATGAGAATCTCCATTCTTAAACCTCAAACCAAAACCAAAGAAGGAAACGAAGCCATCTTTCAATCACATGTGAACAAATTTCATCCAATTACCAGATGCTTAACCACAGGCTCCCCCCCCCCCCCCCCCCGCGTCCCTCCTCTTACTAAAATAGGAAAAGGAAAGACAGAGAAAGTCAATAATTGACTTCTCCACCAGCCTCACTAGTCCTTCCAAGCTCAACATTAAATTAGCAGAACTATGGTTGAAGTGTTGCTGCCCATGGCTGCCTCCATTCTAGAATGTCCTTAACTACTTTTCAAAGATCAATAAATACCCGTGATAGTGACAGGAGTGATCGACCATTTAGTAAATAATAATTACACTCAAGACTTGGATCAAAAGAGGTGAGAATGACGTAGTTAAATGAGTAATAACATGCGACTAGAAGAAAACTGCTGCAAGTATAAGCTCCACCAAGAGGGGATCAGAAACAGAAAATATATTAAGGAAATTGAGTTCATCCTTTACATAGCTAAATAACAGGAGATACAAATAAACCTAGAAAAATTCTGACAATGGTTGTCACGTTGAGCTCATGCAAATTTATAAAGCTACCAATCAAAAAGTTTGACCATGAGGAAGAGAATAACTTGAGCATATCAAGAATTGATAGAATGAAATAGAAGAAAAAAAAAACAAAAAACAAATATCTAACAGGGAAAGGACAGTATCATATAATACAGCACATTGTAACCTGCCAACCTAGAAGACTGATAGGGATAAGATGCATAAAGCAAAGAGAAATGATAAAGAGTCTTAGGTAAATAGCATATTTCTTTGGGAAAAGCCTGAGTTGTTAGAAAAGTTGGATCAGGATGACCAGTTCGGCATGAGCAATGAAATTGTACCCAAGAAAGAGGTGAAAAAAAAATTAAAAAAATTCTTATGATATGGTTTTAAAATTTAATTAAGAAGGCAGCGAGTGTTTTTACCTTGCCATCATATTCTTTCCTATGTAACACCTCAGGAGCAATATATGCAGGAGTACCCACTGTAGATTTTGGTTGTGAATGAAGCAGAGAAGACTGTCAAAGCACAATTATCATAGTTAACAGATGACATCAGATAACCACATTTTACAAAGCATGCATGAAAAATGACGAAATATCATTAAGCTGATAAAACTGGGGAATCCTCAATTGAAAACCCCAGATAATGGTAAAATCTGACATGTAAGACTAATGGATTAAGTAGACAATAGCTTCGCAACTACCTTGGAATATCCAAAATCACATATCTTCAGCCTAGGAGCAGGGCTACCATCCAACAGTGTGTTTTCCAGCTTCAAGTCCCGATGACATATTTGCTTTATGAGAGAACATGGAAGGATAAATTAAATTCCAGTTCTACTAAGGGCTTGTGGTAGCAAATATTTCTAATTGTAAAGTTATGATACCATTGAATGACAGTAGCTCACTCCAGATATAAGTTGTTGAAAAAAGAAACGTGCCTGCATGAGAAAATTTTGCAAATAAGACAGTGAGTATACATCGAAAAGCCACACATATCCCCCGGAAAACAAACATATCAGAGCAAGTGAAGAACCTCATCCTCGCTGAATCGTCCTGCATTAGATATGCGCTCAAATAACTCTCCCCCAGATGCATACTCCATCACAATAGCAAGATGGATAGGTGTCAGAATCACCTGAAGCGAAGTATTCAAGAGTACAATTAGAGTGAATATCATCAAAGTTACTTAAATGTCAAAAGAGTATCAACAACAAACCTCTTTAAATCTGACAATGTTAGGGTGCCTCAAAGACCTGTGATTAATAATTTCTCTCTGAACATTTTCATCTATCTGCAAAAAAAGTTTCCAGACAATATTTATGGTAATCTTTAAACACCCAACAACGAACCAATAAAAAGAAATAAAGAAAAGCATCCTGTTTGGATCTTAGTAACTGTCAGAACCTCATACACCAAAATGTGATTGCAGAAAATGAAAGCACAATCTTCCCGGGCATTTCATGGGAGAACGGATAATTATAAAAAGAAGAGATAATTGAATTTTTCCAGAAAATTTTCGGATTCAGTCAAAGACACGTACTGAAGTACGGATTATGATAATAAATTTCATTTTCATAGTAAATTTTAGTAGCACATTTGTCCGAAGAAATATGATTTAAGTTACAATCAAATGGAAAAATAATTATGATCTCCCCAAGGAAAAAAGATGTGGACTGATTAAACTTCAATTCATTCCCCATGAGGAATAATTGGTTGCTCAATCATAAAAAGAGAAATATTGCCCCCAAATTTAGTTCCAAAAGCAAATAAAGATATACTCCCTCCATTTCAGAATAAGTGTCGTTTTCGAGGAATGCACACATATTAATAAAATAATCAAATTATATAATACATCCTAACTTAATTTTCTCTATTTTCAATGACGAGTCAACAAGGGGGATGTTTGAATACATTAAATGAAGGAAAATTAGAGAAAAATGTGACTTTTCCACCTCGAATGTGTACAATGACATTCTTTATGAAACAAAACTAAAGTGCTAAAACGACACTTATTCTGAAATAGAGGGAGTAGTAAACATACATCATTTACAGTTAAGTTATAACTAACAGGACTGCCTCTCTCAATGTACTTAATGGCAACTTGCTAATTAGTCTGTTTCTTTCTCATGAACCAGACTATTGCAGAAAAGGCGTGATCGGTGCACCACGTGGATACCTTTTTTGGGCACCAAACTCCATTCTATAGCTACTCAACACAAGAACAAACTCTATTATAATTATAACCAACTCATTTACTTATTTGAACTTAATATACTGTCGCACAGTTAACTAATGAGAAACAACAGCGGATTAAAAGGAAAAACTAAACAGATGGCTTTGGCTTTAATTTTGAAGAGGGTATTAACTGACTGAGACCATAAATCAGATAATCCCATTTGTGTGTCTGAGAGAGAGAGAGAGAGAGAGATGCATCTTAATAGCTCATAAATTAACAGGATTGATATATTGATTCATGTATCATAAAGCAAAACGTGATGATGTAAAGCAACGAGACTGATCTATTGATTCTGATGCAATGGATCCTCTAAAGTCTAAAGCAATAAGGTTGTGGAGAAGTGATAATGACAGCATATTGCCATTTTGCACAAGTTGGACGGTTACAGATGCAACAATTTTCTCAGCTAAAAACAGCAAAAAGTTACTTTTGTGTGTCCACTAGCTTTCCTTTCTATGACATGTTCCATTTGCTCAGCTAAAAACAGAAAAAATGCATCAGTCATAATATTGCCCTATTTTCAGTGATTGATTATATTTTCTTTCATGGTAATTATCCTACTACACGCAGTTTGGTTTTTTCATGCCAGGTTACACCAATGCAACTGGTTATTAAAAAATCTGGAAGCAATATTCAAAATCTCATCTACTCTAATTTTATTCTATTTTTTGTTAGCCTTGCATGCTATGATGTACGATCAGACTTAGGGTTCTACTGACTACCCAGAATTCAACACAGTTCTTTAGTCATTTATTGAGTGTAAGAGCTGGCACTAGAGTTTATATTTAGTCATTCTTTTGGTGAATATATATAATTTAGAAGTGTATATATCCACCCCAAATGGTAACCACTAAATCCATTTCTTTGTGTACCTTCCTCTTAGTTCATTTAGTAAAATCTCCGATTTCTTTTTTCCATATTCCACTCAATGGGCTGCAGTTTTTATATAACACACTGTTTTCATATGAACAATTTGGCATGGCTGGAGACAAGAAAGTTTATTTATTCAACTTCAAGTCAATTAATTCATGACTTTGAAGGCACTAACTACTAAGGACAAGATAATCAAATGCATGCAAAAAAAAGCACTCTTAACTAGAAGTAGAGCATTGATAGATGGTTCTTAAATTTATGTCCATCCTGTTTATGTGGAAATTTTCACTGGCAAGTAGTGAAATGTCAATACAAACTAGCTTCATAAAGAGTAAAATTTGCATTGATGCTTGGATTATTTTGTTGAATGGTATGAGATATTCATATAAACATATATTCAAGCTGTAATAACCAGAAAGAAAAGAATAAACCATTCTGTGGACCATCATAAAACAAAGTATATAGAATTAGAAGATTTGGATTAATTAAATATAGACTAAAAATATAGGAATTTTTCTTATATAGGGATTGTATTTTTTCATCCAGAGTATTTCAAAGTACTCCTAATATCTTCTCAACAACTCTATATTTGTTGGCTTTTCAATAAAATCTCAGGCCTTCCAAATGTAGTCTTTTTCTTGGTACATATTGAAAGAGGCTAGTTAAATGAGTAGTTGTTTCTCATTACTTTCTCAAGTCATATTAAATTTACAGAGGAAATCAAATCTGTAACTTTTTTTTTAAGAAAAAAATCATAAATATTAAAAGCTCTAGTTCAACACATTTAATTTATAGAATCAGGTCTAATTGTTATAAATCATGTTTATCCTGCCAAAGTTCATCTACTACTCCCTTCACGGAACAATGGCAGTCACACTTTTGGTCAGTTGGCCGCGTTTCTTTTATTTGAATCACAGTAAGCACAACAAATTAGTTTGTTGCTTTTTCCTAGTACAGGGAACTGCTTTTCCCAAACATTACTGTCCAACAATAATTGGTGTAATTATTTATAACAGTAGTAAGTTTTTGGTAAGTTATGGAAAGACATCAATAATTGCCATAAGTGTGGAGAACTACATTTTCAACCTTACGAAATTCGTCAAGTATGGGAGATGCAGCTAGAATATAACGGAGTTCTAAAATTTTCGACCGTGAAAGTTGGGGGAGAACATTTTTCATAGAGCAAAATATCGGGAAGAACATTACTCATTAAGTCTCAACTAAAACAAAAAAAAATCCAGATAAATTACTTAATTAAAGTTTAAGCTACTTTATCATTCTTTCCATAAATAGGTATCCAATAACAAATTTAACTGCCACAAAAACTTTTAACTTTCCAGCTTAAACCAAATCAAGCATAACTCAAAGCAATTCCGCAAATAAAATCCCGATCATACGATAATTCCCAAGCCTAAATTCAATTAAAATACAATCTTCATCGCAAACGTGAATAAATTTGCTTGCTAAACTAAATCATCTTCATCAATTAATTCATAAACAAGTTTAGAATAGCATAAATTCTCAAAAAAAAAAGGAAGTAAAAAACTGACCTTATCGCCTCGCTCAATATACTTAACCGCAAGGAGCTCTTTCGTCTGCTTATCCCTCATCAATCGGGCCACACCGAAATTACCCGACCCGATATCACGAACGAAGTCGTAGCGATCACTATCGTGCATGATCGGCATATCCATACCCAAACCCACGTTCATCGCTGCCCGATCCATTTCAGCTACACGGATTCCAGCACAGTAAACCTCAAAAACGCCGTCTCCGGTGACAGAGAATCAGTTCAGTCACATTACCCGGCCGGAAGAGCGGCGGCGGTTTGGCAGTTGATAAGTCGGTTTTGCCCTCAGTGACGTGGCGGATTCGAGAAGCAGTATAGGCTGTGGTAGACTGGTTTTGATGGCCTTTTGGTGGTCGGCGAAGGATGGGATTATTATCTCCAGCTGTGGGGAAGAAAGAGGAGAGCGAAACGACGACGTTTGGTGCGAGCTGAGAGGCGTTGAATAATGAATACGACGACGTTGTGGCCTATCGCGAAACGGGCTGCTTCCCAATTGACTAAAAAAATTAGTATTTGCGGATTTTACTTGTTTTGAGGTTTTGGTAATGGGAAATGACGATATTGCCCCTCGTTTGGATAAACTTTTGGTATGTCGGCCTGGCCCTGCAAAATTAACTTTTATCACTCAGTTGAATAATTATATATTCTAATCGGTAAAATCAACAAAATTAAATTTAAGAATAATAAATTAAAATTGAAGAATAAATTTAAATATAAGACTAGAGCCATGGGTGACTCTTGCACAAGAGTCATGGTAAAAGGACAAATTTTATAAAAAAAATCAATAAATCAAAAGTCACATTCATAAAAAAAAATTATCTATAAATATAGTCTAATATTGATATGTTTTTACACACAATCTAAAACTATCTTTTCCTTACACAATTTCTCTCTACAAATTCTCGATCTCATATTTGTTCTTCATTATAAGTTATGGATCCAAATCACCCAAATTATTATGATGACTCCAAAATTTGCCAAACTTTGGATCATACTTTCAACCACAAAGTTTTTCAAATTCAGAAGATCAACAAAATTCTCAATATTCTCAAAATTCCCAATTTTCGTCAAACCTCACTCAAATTCCTACTTCTAAAGAATTTCCCACCATACAAAATATTTCTCGCAATTTGTTTGGAAATGTTCCACACCCAAATCGAAATCAGAAAGGAGAAAAAAATGTAAGTTGGTGCGTGAAAGAAGATGTAGCCCTTATGTAAGCTTAGATCTTCTTTAGCGAAGATAGTGTGCGTGGAAAAAATCAAAAGAAGAAGACAATGTGGTCGCATGTGCATGCATTGTATCACAAAACTCAAGCAGAAAGTCCAGATGAGATCAACCTAAGAAATATCGAATCAATGAAATGTCGTTTCAAACGACTTAATGAAAATGCAGGCAAGTGGATTGTTGCTCTAGAAAAAGCAAATCGGAGGAAAAAAAAGTGGAATGAGCCAGAAGGATATCGAGATGAAAGCTCATACAATCTATGAAGCAGGTGGCATCAAATTTCAAGACTTAGTTATTTATAATAATGTTATAAGTAAACATCCAAGGTGGGATGCATCGTCCCATAATGATGCAACACGGCTCCGTCCAGATATCGAAATGGGAGATGATAAAGAAAGTGGTAGCAGCACCAAAAGATCAAGGACTTCTGAAGATGGGGAGTATTATATTCCTTCTAATAAATTAATTAATATTTTTTTAAATGCAAGAGAAAAATATTATTTTAATTACATGTTCTTATTAAAAAAATAAAATGATAAATATTTTATGTAGGTTGGAAGAAAAGGAAAAATTAATATTTTATTTGAAGGTTGGGTTGGATGAAGGTCACTGATGAGAGTATAAATTATATAAAGTTGGAGATTGTGGATGTGGAGAAAAGATAAATTAATATTTTATTTAAAGGTTAGATTGAATGATTCGAGGAAAATACTGGTGTGGATAATCTAAATGATGATTTTATCATAGGATGGAAAAATGTTCGGATAAAGTTGGGCCCTACAAAGTATTACACTAATTAATTAATAAGTTAGTTCATAAAAAAGTGAGGCTATATTTATGTAACATTAATTCTTTGACGCGATAAGTTTAATTTTATGATTTTTTTAGAGTACATCTCACTCAATTAAGATTTATAATTATTTATTTATATTTAATTTTCAAAAAAATGATTATTATGATTAATTATATTTTAAAAATATGATTTATAATTTTTAAAATTTTAATATTTTCTTGATAGATGTGATTAGATCGATTATATTATAATTAATTTTTATTTTATAATATCTATTATTAAACTTATGAATTCAATCATGTAATATGAGTTGGAACATCAAATGCAGAATAGAGTACCTCATCCCGATCATTTGTTATATACCACCTAATATTCTATTCTCTTTGCTTGACGTTGAGTTTGGAAACTTTGGATACTCGACATCTCTCTCTCTCTCTCTCTCTCTCTCTCTCTCTCTCTCTCAGCTGGTTTAGGATCATGGGCCACTGCTTTAACTTGATTGGATTTAGAATGTGTGTCTCAAACCGACGTTGTTTTAGAACCAAATATTTGTGGAATCATGTGCATGCCTTTTTATTTAATTTTATAAGTCGATCTGTTTAATTTGTGGAGGATCATGCATGAATCACAGTATAGATAGGATTTTGTTTGAAAAGATCTCTGTGCCATTGTTGGTGGTGCTCATACATTATTCTTAATTATATTCCCAGCTTGGACGTTTTTTCAACATCATTTTTTTTTGTTCAATTTGCATTACGTATGATCATATATCTTATATTCATTATTCATTTTAAATTGTGTCGTTCTCGTTACTTTACAATCACACGTGTCACTTGTGTTTCAAGTTTTCAAAGTACTATTAATTATACATACATACGTCTCAAACACACACACATATAATTGAAAACTTATTTGGGTTTTGAGCTTGTGCATTTTGGCATTTGTTCTTAAAAATTGGTCATCACCGATCATGAGTCCCATCCGATTATATTTATTTTAAAAATAGCTATTGACCTAGTTTGGATCGGTCAAAAATAAGTGAATTGGTCGGTTGGACAAGTTCATAATTACAAAAAAAGTTAAAATTGTATTTTCTCTTTCATAATGTCATGTATGTATTACTAGCTCGTTGATACTCATAAGTTATATATTTTATTTTTCACTATTATGTATTTCGATGTGTTTAAAATGTACTGGTAGATATTTCGATAAATAATTTTTATTTATGTTGCATTGAGTAATTTGATTTTTATTTAAAACGGTTCAACCAGTGGAATGGGTGATCAAGTCGAATGACATCTTGGATGTTTGATGTATAAGTTTTTTAAAAAAATGCCTTTTTCGAACTGCTAATTCTTTTTGTCCACGTGGGAATGACTTATTATCTTAGATAAGAATAAAGAGGAATTGATGCTAATTAATATGTATGAATTTGAATGTATGGTGGAAAACGATATATATGGTATATATAAGGAGTCAGTATTCATCAGGATCACGAATAAAAGAAATGTAATAATCTTAACTTGAAGATTATTAAAAAATTAAATTAAATTAAATGGAACTTTTTCTTTATTATCAACACTAACCGAAAGTAAATTAAGTACTATATGAGACCTTATGAGATTTCATGTTGCACTTTCTGTGTTTAATTTTTAAATTATGAGTTTTTTTTTTCAATTTTTTTTTGTACTTTAGTTTAATTTTACAATTCCTAATCAGGATTCATCAAACCCAATTAGTGTTTATAAATTTTTTTTAGTATTTAATTTTCAGTTTTCAATTAATAATTCATTATTATAGTTGATCATTTCTTAAATTTTTTAATTCATTGTTTGTTGATAAATATTGACTATGGTTATTTATATTATAATTAATTTTTATTTTATGATTAATGTTATTAAATTTATGAATTTGATTGTGAATTGAAACACATATAATACATAAAAGTGCAACATGAAAATTTGAACCGCTATGAGACCCGTCTCTAGATACTATACGAGATTCATGGCTAGAAAAACACTATATACAATTCCAAACAGGATCGATCCATATTACGAATTTTTTCATCTTCTATTGCATCCAAGGATAATTGACTTGTGTAAAAATTAAGATTTTTATCTAACCGAACTAACTAACAGTTTTTAAAAAAAAAAAAAAATCATAAGGAAAATAATAATCTAACCATGTTTTGTTTTGTAAAGAAAAAATGGTAAGATTTTGTAAAAAATATTACATATCAAATTTTAGAAAGTTGGATATATTAATTTGCTTGATTCTCTTGGCTATTCTCTACTTTTTTCTGCAAGCACAAGCACTAGTAATTTCTGAGAAGTAATTAAAAAGCTCCCAAATTTTCTGCACGATCTCCGACTCCTAGAAAAACACTAATGATATGTGATATAATTGAATTCGATCATTTTAACTAAGCATTAAATGAGGAAAAAATATTCTATGTTAATATTAGTCTACAGTTTAATTTAAATGTTTGCAACAAATAGTTGTAGATTTAAAAAAAAGGTATAGAACATATATTGATAAATTTCATATTACTCCCCTGTGTTTTTCCGAAAAAAAACCCCCCCTGTGTTAAATAAATAGTTTAAACCCCCCCCCCCCCCTATTATGTATAATTCATCAAAAAGGTCCCTTTTGGAGAGAGTGAATTACACTTGCTAGAAAAGAGTGTATATATATGATTCTTGTAAATATAATCAATTTTTTAAAATAGTAGTTTGACCAAATACTATAATTTTTAAATAATATGAAATATATTTATATGTAAAAAAATGTGAAACTTAGGAAATTGTCAAAATAGCTAAAAAGTAGTAGTACAACCAAATACTATAATTTTCAAATAATATAAAATATATTTATCTATAACAAAAATAAATCTTACTATCTTTCTTAGAAAGTATAATTCACTTTCTTCAAAATGGATTTTTTTGATGGATTATATATTTATACATAATATAGGGGGGGATTTTAGACTATTTATTAAACATGTGATTTTTTTTTATTTTTCAGAAAAATACAGGGGAATAATATGAAATTTACTAAATTATATCGGTGACAACACTTTAAGTGATATATATGGTAAACGTTAAAATATCATCGTCCATTGATGTTTTATGCATGCTCCCTAGTCCCTATTGTTCCACTTTGTCCATTATTAATTGACAAAAACTTGTATGAAACTGTCTAACGGGTCTCTTCCGTTGGACAGATCTATAACCTGAC
This sequence comes from Perilla frutescens, assembly GCA_026008535.1. Classification (NCBI taxonomy): domain Eukaryota; kingdom Viridiplantae; phylum Streptophyta; class Magnoliopsida; order Lamiales; family Lamiaceae; genus Perilla; species Perilla frutescens. Next base: position 50,214,036 of record BRKX01000015.1, read on the forward strand.
TCGGTTCATTAATAATATATATTTAAAAAAATTACATCTCTTCACCGTCTCGGCTCTCGTGATTTCATTGCTAAATTCTCCCAAATCACATCCACCTCTTCAATCTTCAACCATCACCACCGCTGCAAATCGCCACCACTTTCCGCGCCTCTATAATCGTTATAACCATCCCAACCACCATTTCAACGTTCGACTCCGCCTCTGCTGACACCATAATTTTTCCCAAATCTCTGCAACCCTCCACTATCGTCGTTATAACTGTCATAACCACTATTGCCGCTACAACGTCGACTCTACATCTGCAATCACATTCATAAGTATTTCTATCTTTCCAAAGTCTATTTGCATTTGAGAAAGTAGGGTTTAGTAGTTCAGAGGAATTTGAATTTTTTTCTCCATCGATGTTGCAGAGAAAGTAGGGTTTAAGTCTCTGGATTCGGTAATTTGTACTATTAAAATGCAAATTAAGAATCAAACATGATAACCTTGAAATTTGCGTGCTTCTTGTCAATTTGAGAATCACTGTAGCCTCTAATTTTTGCATCACTATTTAGAATCAGTGCAAGTGATGATCTTTCATTTATGATCTCTTTATTGTCTGTTATGCATATCAAGACTTCAAGAATATATTTTCACCACCAAGTAATTGAATCTTTTATCGTAATATAATTTTGTCAGTATGATCTTTCAGGTGGTTTTGTTGAGTTATTGTGCTTTGCATCATTATATATGCAGATTATTACCAATCATACCAATTTGATTAAAATATAACACCAGTTAATATTAAACTACTGCACTAGGTAATTTTTGTTCATTATTAGTGATACTCCATTCCATTGATAATGATACTTAACTGAATTATTAGTGATACTTCATTTCATTGTTAAAGAAGTTCATCAAAAAATAAAAATTTGACATGCAAGTTTTGTTCATTATTATTGATACTTCATTGTGTTGATAATGATGTTTTCTAAATTATTAGTGATACTTTATTGTATTGATATTGATGTTAAGAAAGTTATTAATGCTTTTTTTAATTTTCTTTAACTTTTTACCATGATAGACACTGCTAGCAGCTGCTCGCAAGGGGGGTGTAAACGTAGGAGTTGTGCAAAATTGGTAGAATGTGAGAGTTGTGGTTGGATCATTAACTTTTTTTTTTTTTTTTTTGTAATGAATGATGGTTGGAAACATTGAAATGATACAAGGTTTACTAGTTTGGAAACAATGTTTTTTTTTTGTAATGAATGATGACTGGAAATAATGGATTTTTGTGTAGCTATAATGGGAAAGTGGTTTGGAAATATTTTTTTTTTGTAATGTTTCCAGAAGGTATATGTTGGAGAGGATATGCAAGCCAGATATTTTTGGTAATGAATTGTGTTTTTGTTGTAGTTATGAACAGGTTTTGAACTCTTGAACATATATTTTCTTGTATCACTATTTATGAAGAAAAGTATCACTATATGTATAATGAAGTAGCACTATTTATTTCGTGTATTACCAGTGATAAAAAAATATAAAGACACACACACACACACTAATCATAAAAAAATCAACAACAGTAATGATGTTCTCAATATATCAAATAATTTCATGTATTATTAGTAATCATTTAGTATCATAATTTTAAACTATAGTATCAATACTAATATAACAAAGTATCACTATTTGTATCGTGAAGTAACATTATTTATTTTGTGAATAATTTAATAGCATAAAAGATCAAAATGTATCATTATTTATGCATAAAAGTATCGTCATTGCATGTGTGTTGTGAAGTAACACTATTTAATTAGTGTAATACAAGTAATAAAAAATAGAGAGACACACACACAAATCATAAAAAAGCATCAACAACAGTAATATCACTAATTAAAAAGAAAAATATCACTAGTTGCAGAAAAAAGTATCACTAAATAGAAGAATAGTATCACTAATTGCAGAAGAAAGTATCACTAATTAAAAGAAAAGTATCACTAATGAGAAGGAAAATATCACTAATTGCAGAAAAAAGTATCACTAATTAGAAAGAAAAGTATCACTAATTGCAGAAAAAAGTATCACTAATTAGAAAGAAAAGTATCACTAATTGCAGAAAAAAGTATCACTAATTGCAGAAGAAAGTATCACTAATTGCAGAAGAAAGTAACTAATTAGAAAGAAAAGTATCACTAATTGGAGTGGAGTCTCATTACTATGGAAAAAGTATCACTAATTACAAAAGAAAGTATCACTAATTATAAAAGAAAGTATCACTAATTAGAAAGAAAATTGTCAGTTTAAAACATAATCTCAAATTGAGAATCGGGTCTATGAGTACAATAAAAACTCATTCTTGAGTAAAAAAAATTATTTCATTATCATACAAAAAAATATTATTGATTACAAAATAAAATATCACTAATTACAAAAGAAAGTAACAATAATTACAAATAAAAGTATCACTAAAAATCTTCAACACCGTCTCGATCTTCCACCTTACAAGACCAACAATGACATCCTCAATGCACCTGTGACAACATATCTGTTACAAACTCAACCCAAAATAGATCTAAGGATTACTATCATGAGAGAAAGTATCACTAAATACCATAGCAGTACCACTACTGTATATAATATCCAGTGAATCATAATTTCGTTTTAAGTGAAACAGTCACAACATATAAATAATACCTAGCGAATGATTACTATCATGAGAGCAAGTATCACTAACTACCATAAAAGTATCACTACTGTATATAATATAATACAACGTGTGATATGCACTTTTCTTGATTTACTGAGGCAGAAAAAAATATTATCAATAAATGTGTGAAACGTATCATTACATACCATAGAAGTATCACTAGTGTACAAAATTCAATATATGCGTGTGATATACACTTTTGTTGATTTATTCAGGCAGAAATAAAATAGTGTCAATAAGTACTTGTGGCGTATCACTAACTACTGTTGAAGTATCAATACTATCCAGTGAATCATAATTTCGTTTTAAGCGAAGAACTACTATCATTAGAGAAAGTATCACTAAATATCATAGAAGTATCACTAATTTACGAAATACATTTTGCAGTTGATGTGTTACAAAAATAAAGATTCGAAGTAAAGTAGTACTTACCCTCAATTTGCAATATAACAGATTCCTCCTCGTTGATAGATATTGTTTCTACATCTTCAACATTGTCTTCATTATCAAGTATAACAATATCTGAAATTTACAAAATTTAAATCACTTTTAAAATTATTATAACACTAATAGAGGTATATCTGCAAATAAGAAACAAGATTCTATTTCAAATTGCAAAAATGAATGTAATACGTTATACTATTTACAATGCTACAAATTCCAAAAAATTTAAGAACCAACAAGATCTATTAGATGATGCTGCCCCTCTCGAAAATTCTCTGAAAAAAATAAAAAGAGTGTAAAACTAGTATCATGCTAATTCAGCCTAATGAGTTATGAGTGAGCTCTAAGAAATAAAGTTTTGTTTGCATCAATCAAATTTATCCAGAGACTCATGAGCTGCTCACCTACCTTCAAATCGCGCATCACTGAAAAGATGCTCCCATCAAAATTTCAATGAATTAGTTTTAGTAACATATTGTCGAACAGATGGAGTGCATAATTTGATATACCTAATTATTGTCGCACAACTGGAATAAATTTACAATCTCCTAAACTAAGAACACACACCTGTTGTTGCTAATGTTTCTCCGCGGGAATTGACCGAAATTCCACCGGAGAGAACATTACTTGCTTTTTCCAAATTATTCATTAAATCGTACACAAATCGTGAGATTGAGTCGCCGAATGTTGAATCGCCGATGATTGAATCGCGAGCAGCTAAGGTTCAACTCTGGATCGTGAGGTTGAATCGCTCGTCGTGTGTGAGGCGGAAATCATGAGGTTGAATCACAATCGAGATGGAAGAAATCGCGCCATGCGTTGGAGCTGGAAAATAAAACCCTACGTTGAGTTGGAAGAAATCAGATTTTTTTTATTATATATATTATTGGGTCCGGTCGGATCCGGGTCGGGTCGGGTGGAGATCCGTCTAACGTAAGAGACCCGTTAGACGGTCTCACACAAGTCTGCCCTAGGGATGTAATCGAGCCGAGTATTAGGCTTATCGAGCCCAAGCTCGATAAGGAAGACTCGACTCGAGCTCGGTCGAGCTTTGATTTTTCGAGCTCGAGCTCGACTCGATAGCAAACTCGGCAATCTCGAGCTCGACTCGATAGCAAACTCGGCAATCTCGAGCTCGACTCGACTCGACTCGATTACGTATAAATATTAAATAAAAAATTAATTTTAAATAAAAATGATTTAATTATTAATGATATATATGTAAAATATTAAATTATTAAGGGTAAATTTGTAATGCATCAAAGCTCGATTAAGCTCGATAAGGCTCGCGAGCCTATCGAGCTCACTATTATATAGCTCGAGCTCGAGCTCGGTAACTACTCGAGTAGCTCGAACTCGAGCTCGACTCGATAAATCTCGAGTCAATTTCGAGTTTTCACCGAGTCGATCCCGAGTAGCTCACGAGTAGGCTCGACTCACTTACACCCCCTAGTCTGCCGCTTATTAATTAGTTATAGTTTGTGAATTAAAAGTTACAAAGTTTGTATCCCTTTAACGAATTATAATTCCTTTTTTCTATAATCTATTATATATGATTAATTACTATAATTAGAGCAACAACCTTTTTTAAAGAACATTTAGATCAACGACCTTATACCACAAATTAGTCCAAAAATATTATTTTCGTGCATCACGAGGGTGCGTTACCAGTTTCTGTTAAATGGTGGTAGTATATGGGAATTGAGAGAATTAATCTTTATTTGAATTTGCAGATAGTTTATCAAGAACTTAATTTCATGTGTGGATGTGCAAATAGTTTATAAGTACATTCTTTTGTTGCATTTTTAGCTCTCCCTTGACCTTTATTTATAGTTGTAAAAATTAGGGTATTATATGCTCATGTGGGGCAATTTGATAAATTATATATTTAATATTTGAGTTGTAGCAATATTTTTTTTATCGATCCATAAAGAATTAACACATGCATGAAAGTATCTTTATTAATCAATTAAATACATTGTTTAATTTTGAATTCCATAAAAGTTCCCAAAATAATTAAATAAACATAATGAATTTGAATATTTTTGTCAAAAAATAAAATAAAATTGAAGTCCACGTTTAAACCATATTTTATAATTTTAATTTTCCTTATAATAAATTTTGTATACATCAAAAGATACCGAATAATTTTAATTATTTGTCCTCAACAATTTCATTGACAGAGATCTTATCAAAATAGTAAAATTGAGATGATAAGTTATGAATTAAGTTTCATTAATATAGTCCTTATAAGGTTACTTACATTATATATAAATTAATATATACTAGTTGGTTTAGTCGTGTGTTGGCCTATCCTACGACATCCAAAAAAAAAAAAAAAGTTAACTGTAAAATTAATAGTTTCATAATTTTGAATTGGCTCTTAAGTGTTAATTATAGATGTTAAATTTGTAATTAATTTTCGTTAGCATATGTTATCATAATGATGACATCATCAATCTAAAAAAAAATCTTAAAAATTTTAAATAGACATAACTTGGTCTTTTTTTATGTAAAAAAAATCTAATTAAAGCTCTCTTTTATTTAAGATCGTAGAAGGTCATGTTTTGATGAAAAAATATGGAGAAAATACAAAAGATAAATTCTGCGCATTCTCAGGTTGTAAATACTTTTGTTAGCTTATAATAATGATTCGTCATCATTATGATAACATATGCTAACGAAATATTTGTCATGTGCTTACATAATGTATTCACTTTGCTAACGGGGCATTATCATAATGCTAGCACATTACACTTATATTGATTTGTTAGTATTTATTCAATCTCAATTAAGATTTATTTCATCTAATTATGATTAATATTTATTTTTTAAATTTAATTATCTTTTTTTTAGTTCCTAATTGATTATCAGGTTTATTTCATTCAATTATAATTTATAATGTATGCTAACGAGATATTATCATATACTGACATTTATTATAATCATAGTGCTGACAATACAATATCATAATGCTAACGTGGTATATTTATATTGTATTATGATTTGTTCCATTTCACTTATGGTTTATCGCATCCATTCATGGTTTATTTCATCAATTATCATTTATTTCATTCAATTAGAGTTTATTCGTTAACAACATAATAAAATTTTCATTAGCATGATGATAATGTTTCATTAGCATATGATGATCATGTTATCAAATACTCTACGTTTTTTAAGAATTTTGAATTATGTTAATGCCCCTCCCAAAAAACTTATCAAATATTACGGAATTAACACCACTCTTTTAATCAAATCTTAACATTTAAATTTTTAAAATTATATAATATAAAATATGATCATTATTCTCACACTGGATGAATTTTCACCTAACCCTTACCCGATGTATATTACAAAAAACGAGTATCAACATTTAACCAAAATTCCTACTCATGGCTCTTATAGGGCAAGACATTCTCAATAAGTGAGGAATTCTGACAAGATTCGTAGGTTTCTTGAACCCAAAAAGAAAAGTAAGATAACTCGAACAGGAGATTCTTAATTTAAAAGTAACAACAAAATTTCATTGAAAAAAATAAAAATAAAGTAACAACAAAATTGATAACTTTCTTGTCTGAGGACCACGCATCTATATACTAATATTCCCCTCCAAATTTCTTAATTGGAGCTAAAGTTTTTGACAATCCAATTTCCCTATTCTCTTATTGTGACCACCAATTTATTTCAAAAGGTGACACTTTAAAAATGAATAAATCAGGTTCTAGCCCCCACAAATTTATTACATATCTTGTGAATCTCGAATCATATTTGACTAGGAATTGAAATGATGCAACATTCCATCTATAAATGTTACAATCTTATTCAATAAAGGTAATATTTAAGTAATTCTACGTAGATTTATAATGTTTAACCTTATGAATATTATATTTATTGCTCCTGTATATACAAATTGAAAGAACTATACAAGTACATGTGAAATCCAAAATTAGTATTACATCAATATTTCAAGAGGCAGAGTATAAGATGCACTATCTAGATAAAAGTTCCCATCTTTTCAGTTATAGTAACATTTAATAAAATAAAGAGAAATATACACATAATCAGATATTTTGCTCTTAAACTAAGGTTTCTCATTGCAAAAAGTGTCTAGGGCAATTTAAGCAATTTAAAGTCCATATTCATCAAATCCCACTTTTTCTTTATGCAAATAGACGAGTTTGCCCTCATTAAATTCCTTTGTGCCAAGTGAAAAATATCATCCCAAAATCCCTACCCTTTTTGGAAAATCTTCCAATTAAAACTAGCCCTTTGAGAAAGAGTTCATTTTTTTTAGACAAAAGAAGTCAAAAGATTCCATAACTCCCAATTTTGACCGTACAAAACTCAGCTTTCAACAAATTATGTTAGGAATCGAGTGTGTGAACTACTACACAAGAGATCAAGAAACTTCTCGAATCATTTTTATTCGAAGAATCACTCGTACCCACTTTCAAATTTCCCTTTCTGCCCCTAAACCATTATCGTCCCGCTTTCTATCTCATATTCTAATATTTTCTGCACACGTTTAAGTACAAATTAGTAATTTGATCAAATACGCGTGGTATACGATAGTACTAAATAAGACACTATTTGAAACAGATTATTCCCACATATATAATCGCATCACTTAGTACACTTTATATAAACCACAACCCTTTACCCACCCTTCATGCATGTCTATTATCCATTACACACACAACTACATATATAAAACACACAAAGCTTTGAGGAAAATATACGCTAGAAAAAAGAGAAGAAAAACTGGTGAATAATTGAAAGAAATGAATTTGGATTTGGGCTCAGACATCCTCAAAGAAGCTTCGGGAATCGATGATTTTTCCAAGAAATCATCGAAGCTGGATTTTCATGTCCATGCATTGGAAGAAGAAATGAAAAAGATTGAAGCCTTCAAACGTGAACTCCCTCACTGCATGCATCTCCTAAAAGATGGTCACTCTCTCTCTCTCTCTCTCTCTCTCTAATTACACTAGAAGTTAATTTATAAAATATTCAAATAAATTTAAATTATTTTTGTAGCAATTGAGAGATTGAAGGAGGAGAGCCGAAGAGGAGGGGGAATAGCGGTGGAAGAATTCACACTTGTAAGAAATTATGGTGAAGGAGAAGGAAGGGTAAATGCGTCAAATGACTTCATGGAGAAGAAAAACTGGATGAGTTCTGTTCAGCTATGTACCCCTGTTTCCAGAAATCAAGACTCGGTTTTTCACCTTAGATCAGTATAACTTTTTCCTCTATTTGAATGTGTCCATTTTATTTTATTTTTCCATTTAGGGAAATTTAAATTAAATTTCTTGGATTTAGTTATGTATTTAAATATATATTATTTTATTTTATAATTTTAGAGATTCCTAATCGGGGAGGGGAGCGGCCGTGGAAATCAAAATTATCAGTTCCGAAAGGAAGGAGGGGCATTTTGGCCATTCGAGAAACAACCCCGTGTTAATGTCGTGAAGGAAAAGCAAGGAACCGCAGCGGTTGATGGTTTAACATTGGCGGTCCCAGAGGCTGAGGTGGCATCGAATGATTGGACGGTGAAATGCGATTATGGATTCGCCAAGGCAAAACTGCAGCAACCGCACGAACAAGAACAGCAGAAGAAGCAGAGGCGCTGCTGGTCTCCAGAGTTGCACAAAATATTCGTTGATGCACTCCATCAGCTTGGTGGTGCACAGAGTATGAATGTTTTTTCTTTTTTAATTTTTTTTTGATAAATAAATAATTTAATTAATTGACATTGACATAAACATAATTGGTCACTATTTTAAATAATTTAGTTGCATGTCACACCATGGCCTTTTCGAAATGTTGAAATATTGAATGTGCCCATTTTAGCAGCGGCCACGCCTAAGCAGATTAGGGAACTCATGAAAGTTGAAGGTCTCACCAATGATGAAGTTAAAAGCCATTTGCAGGTAAAATGATCAAAACTTAAACGATAAATTGGTAGAATTCGAACTCATGATCTCATGATACATAAAATGATGCAAATATTTCAGAAATATAGGATTCACATCAAGAGGGTGGTTGAGCCGGCTTCCTCGGCCGGGCCGTCGCAGTTTGCAGTTTCGGGATCCCCGCAGGGCCCGCTGCACGGCGGCAAGGCAGCTAAAGGGGGTTCTGCAGGCAGCGTGGAAGACGACGGCGACGACAAGTCGGAAAGCCATGTCTGGAAGAGCAAGCTTCAGAAGCAACCATAAGAAGATAGGAAGGACTTCAAACATACAATATACATGCAATATCAGATACTTTGTTTTACTGATTAATTTCATTTCGTCTTACAGTTTAGTATTTAAATTTTTTATTGCTACACAAAAGACTCTAAATCGTATTATTTCATTTTATTTTATGTAGTTGTTTTGAGCTGGTATCTGTTATCTGGGATTTGAGAAATCATGGCCCTAATTTTGGATATTTTCTTCAATAAAATTATAATTTACTCCATATTAATTATTAAGATGAGTGCCAATTTGACCATCTTTTTCAAGGTGCACTAATTTAGAATTATTTGTTTGGTGTTTATGGCGTTTCATATAATTGTCTAATGAAATAGTAATAAGTTGTATAGAAATGGGATTTTTTTTTATTTAAAAAGTTAAATTTTACTTATTTGTTGTCTCCTTTTATATAGAATTGGTTGCTATACATTTGCAGGAATTAAGCTTGCTTTATCTTTATCTACTGTATTCAATAACAAGATCGTTATCAAAAATACATTTACCGTCTAAAGTCATTTCTAATTTTGAAAACTAATCTTTTATTATTAAATTCGATTCACTAAGTAATATTTTATTATTAATTATAAATCAAACTATCAAAAGCTTGACATGATTTCTTTAGAAATTGCATATATAGTGTAGTGGCTTATGCATTTTTTTTTTGTAATTGCAATCAAATTTAAATTTCAAAATTAGGTTTAGATCATCATTTTTGTTTTAGCTTTTTTTTTTAGCTTAATCTCAATGACTATTAATGACAAATGTATGCTACATTAATCCAAAAAATGAATAATGCGAAGATTTCTATAATTCACAATAATAATAATATTTTTTATTGTTATAATAACTTTATAATTTTTTAATGATTATAATTTCTAACAAATTAAATTATTTATATTCCGCATGCGCATCGTGCATGAGATAAAAAATTAAAAATAACAAACCAAAAAATTAGAAATAGCAAAATTTGTTTGAATTAGGTAATTTAATTAATTTATTAATTCGTGTGCATTTATCCAAAATGACATATATATAAAAACAGAGGAAGTAATATATTAGAATAGTGCATTATGTTGGCCTCAGCATTTCACCATTCTGTAGCGATTTGCTCGAAGTAATTTCCGGTGACTTGAAAAAAACAACAATATGGTATGATTTTCGGAATTTGAGAGAATTATTCAAAAAGAAAAGGAATATTAATTGAATTTGAAAAATCATACCGTCATTTTTTTTGAGGGAACATTTTATTCTTTTTTGAAAGGGTAATTTGGACAAGTAACATGTTTTTTTTTTAACTTGCTCACACACTCTAAATAATTGCACTCCATAATTAAACTTTTACCATCGGGACCTAACATGTGTTTTTTTTTTTTTACATTACAAAATTGCTACTACTGATCCGGATAAACTTGATCCACTTATATTTATCCTTCATTTAAAATGTGTATCACATACAAAATTCAATTCTATTTAATTGAGGTCATGAATATGCAAATAAAAGTCGAATATGATTATTTTAGTGTGAATAAACCGTTTTCGGACTCATAAAAAAATCAATTGTCAAGCAATTAATTTTTTAGGGACTATGCAATAAATTTGTGATACTTTTAAATGAGAACTTGTAGGGGTACATTATAGTCACAGGTAGACAACACACGTGCCGTATGATTATATAACATGATTCGTTCTACTTTGTTCTTATATAATGTTTATCACGTTCACCTAAAAGCACGTAACAAAAGAGATCAAATATCCGAAGGTCTCGAGTTTAAATTTCACCAATATTATTAGATGAGAGTTTATCATATTTGATTTTTCAAGTATGATTTATCTTTTCTATATGATTTGCAGACTATTGCACATGAGTAGATTGAGTTTATCTAGTGCGCACCTTCAAATAACGGTTATGAGTTACTATCGTGCACATATTCAAATAGTAGTTATGAGTTACTATCGTCAAATGTGAGGCCCTCGACTATTCTTTAAGTTCAATTAAGTACTTAAATGACTATTCATGAATTGGATTTACCGATTAACCAATCGAGTCAAATAATGACGTAGGTGCTCAATTGAGCTCCAAAAAATAATCAAAGGGCAATTTAGACCTTAACCGTACATATAGTTATAGGCATAAATGTTGTCTGTCTTGATAGATGATTTAGATAATTGACCCATTAACAATAACAATGGGTTGGGATTTTATGATCCGGCCCAGCCCAAATTAAGCCCAATAATCTTCCAGTCAGTTAAACCCTCGCAAGAACAAATCTGAAACCCTCACCTTCTTCAATCTCAACTCACCCCCATTTTGATTTTGCCACCCATTTTCCGTTCAATCAAATGTCCAAGTGGTGGCGCGCCGCCGCCGGTGTCCTCCAAACCGCCGTCGAGACACCGGCAGGTCGCTCCTATCACACGATCCAGGCAGTTCCGAGAGAAATCTCCGGCCACCGCGTCTCCGCCCGCGAACGCGCTCAGGGCCGCATCCCCGCCGTCGTTTTCTCCCAAAGCTACGTCCAGAAAAACCCTAGCGACCCAACGTCCTTCGTCGCCTCCGCCTCCGTCTCTCAGAAACTGCTCCTAACAGCCGAGCGCAAGCAGATTAAGGCCATTCTTAAGGACATTGAGCTGCCGTTCTTCTGCTCGACATCTTTCCCTCTCCAGATCCGCGCTGGTTCAGGTTCTTCCACCATACTTCAGAGCGGAAAGGTTCTTCCGATTAAGGTTCGTGCTTTTTTATATTTTATCGATTAATTTATAATGCGCAAGCAGATTAAGGCCATTCTTAAGGACATTAATGGAAATGCGGTTTCGTTTAACCTATAACATTTAACGATCAAATGAATAAACGGTTATTCGGTGGAATGATTGATGTGGTGCATTTGGAAAATTAAATGGATTTTTTCTCGGTCCAAATTTTTAGCTTTGGCACCTTGTGGAAGTTTTGGCTTCTGTTTGATCATCGATGTTTTTCGCATGTAGATACATAAGGATGAGGAGGGGAACATCATGAATTTGGTTTTTGTGTGGGCGGAGGATGGAGCGGAGCTTAAGGTGGAGGTGCCAATTGTTTATAAGGGAGAGGATGCTTGCCCCGGCCTCAAGAAAGGTTGGTCTTCAACTCTTTGTTCGATTTATTGATTTTTTCATTGTGGTCTACTTTGATTTCGAGAAGATTATTAAGTGTAATGTACCCTGCAGCTATGACTGTTTTAGTAGCTTAGCTGTTGGTTTGTTCTTCGGTGCTTAGAGCTCCTCTCGAATAGATTTTCATGGATTCTGGTGCAAGTTGGATTTTGAAACCTATAGTTCTGCAGGTGTTGGTTCTTATTGTATACATGGGTCGTGCTTGAATCATATACGTCTTTTTGATGTGTAGCACTATTCTAATGTTCATTGGAAATCCCAATATGGGATTTGCCTTAAGCTGATAAAGCTGTAAGCTCATGTAAAATGCTTGGATATAAGCAACTTGTCAAATTGCGTGGAAAGATAGCTAAATTCCTGTATTTTTTGGTTGAGGTATATCCCACTGTTTTTCTTTTTATACCATTGAGAGTTTTTGTTAGACGGCGAACCTGTAGTTAAAGTCCTAGAGTTCCTCACTCGGCCACACGTTCCACGTTTTCCTGTCCTTTAATATCGGATTAATACCGCTATTTTGTGCAGTTTTAAGCTCAGTCAACAGAGTTCATTGCTTGAAATAGCATAGCATTCAATTAAAGAAGTAGAACTAGAACCCTCGACCTCAATGAATTTTGATTCATTTCTCTAAAAAAGGGATCCACTTATTTCTGCATCAGTCGGAGAAAAAAAAGCTTGCCTTAACTTTTTTCCTGGATTTTGCCATTATTGTGCATAATAATTATTTTACAATCGTGATGTTACTTTTTACTGCTTCTGGGGCATTGTTTCATCTATTTGATTTGATCTTCTCGTCACATCTATATAAGTATGACAATAATTGAAGATGGGGTTGTTCGTCTTGTAATGAAATAGACGGACCATCCTTTCTGATTGTTTCTTTTAGTTATTATTATCTCTATAAACTAACAATGGTCAATTAATGAAATATGATACTGACTTCATCGACTTGTATGCAAAATACAGGAGGTATTTTACGAAAGATACGGACATCTTTGAGGTACTTGTGCCCGTCTGAGCACATTCCTCAAAAAATTGAAGTTGACGTGAGCAATCTGGATATCGAGGATAGAATTTCTATGCATGACGTTGTGGTTCATCCAAGCATGAAGCTTCTGAGTAAGAATGAGACTATACCCATTTGTAAGATTAAGGCAACAGACATAGAATACACAAAAGATACATAGCACAAGCTGGATTGCTGTTTAGGAACGTGTATGAGTTTTGGAGCCCAGTTGAGTGTGGTGATGTTGAAGCTATCACAGGCCACTCAGCTGACAAATGCGACATTTAAGGTAACCCGTTTCATGAGTCGACCAACGTAATAAAATGTGTGAAATTCATTTGTGATTCCAAGTTAGTGGTCTCTATGCAAAAGAGTTTAGTCAACTTTAGTGATGTTGCTTTCTACCTCATTTTGCTATATGTATTCCACAAAGATGTGTAGTCTTGCTATCAACTTTCTTGGCATGCGAAGAAAGTGAATTATGGTTCATATTGAAGATGTGGAAAACTCTTTCCATAATGAGGATTGAAAGAGTAAACGTGTTTACGAGGAAATGTTGCAATGCTTAGCGGGACTCAAGAATGAATTCACTTATCTTCGATGTGCTTTATCTTCTGTTTTTTATTTAGTTGCCCATGTGTTATCTCGATTAGCTTTTGGCATACACGATCGTTCTCGGTTGACGTGTCAAGATTAATTAGAATGTATCCATATTTGATGGTATATTTGTAATTTTATTGGTGTTTGGATCTATGTTTGTGTACTATTTGACGAGCCATGATCTGTCAGAGCGGTCAGACTCGGTTTTTTCGATTCGGTTTTTTCGATGCTACAACCAGCCATGCTGCATACCACCGCTGGATTTGTGCCACGTGGAAATCATTATAATTTTTATATTTTCCGCAAAAAGTTTACCATGGTTAAAATGTACTGTTTGCCCTTGAAATAATAATAATAAAAATTGAAAAAGTGTATTTACTGTTTGCCCTTGAATTAATAATAATAAACCGAGTATGTACGGTGGCGACGGTCAATTTACTGGCGGAAAACAGTGGGGCATTTTCGTGCGGCAACAGTTTAAAAAATTCCGGTGACGATGCCACTACCGTGTATAGGGTTCCGAGAAGGAGAGAGAGTAGAGTGGCATAGGTTTTGGAGAGATCTGCGAGTGATTGATTGTTGAGGCTTCCAGCCGATTTGGAGGATGTTTCCGTGGATGGAGGAGGGGTTTGGCCTCGGTGGAAGGTTCCCTCGCCGGCGGGCATGACCTATTTACATCTTGTTTACGATTTGGATCTAAACTCATAAGCCCTGTGAAGGATCTGTGGCCGGCGGTGGATGCAGTCGTCGGAATAAGGTCGGAAAAATTGAGAAGAAGACTGAGAAATGTTGTTGACGGCTGAAATAAATTTGTAGACGATGAAAGAGCGGATTTGTAGGTGTTGAAGAAGCGTTGGCAGATTATTCTCTTTTAATTGGGATTTCCCCTGATTGAGGAGAGTGAAAGGAAAAAATCTAACTTCTGTAACAATGTATACATTTTATTATTTATGAAATAGCGTAAGAATGAAAAAATGTGGCGCGTGTAAGAATTTGCAGAAACTCTACACGTTGTACTGGTGCGTGTAATAATTTGCACACATATTACACGTTCTGTTTATGTGCGTTATTTTTTAATAGTATATTTATTTCTTAATTATAACATGTGGCACTTAAATATAGATAAATGAACAATTTAGTATATATATATATGTATATATAAGTAAAAATTATACATAAAGTGAATTTAAAAAATGAATAATTTAGTATATATATATATATATACAAGTTAAAATTGTATAAAAGTGATTTATAAAAATGACATTAAGTTACGATAGTGTATTTACATATATATATATATATATATCTATATAGAGATGGGATCATGTGAGAACCACACCCCCTGTGAGAATCGAGAACTAATTTCATCCACAGATTGTTCTAATTTGGACGATCAAGATCTGTCCCAATATTGCAAAAAACGCGGTGGCATATTTGTAATATTAGTGAGTTTTTAATGAACCAATGCTATTTTTGTAATTTAAGAATTCTGAATCTCCTTCGATCTGCAATTCGTCTTCTTCCTCAACATCTCTCCATTTTTCTTCCTCGCAGTTACGCACCAGGCCGAGCCGTAGGTATTTCGAGCACGTGGGCGCCGCTGCAGCGGGAGAGGGAGAGCGGCGGCCGGTGGTTGCGGAGGTACTGCCTGAAGGTGTTCTAGTCGCGGTGCTTCTGGTTCTCATATAGGCTCAGCGTTGTTGGTGAGGAGACGACGGCAGACGCGGCGGAGGAGGAGAAGTCCGATGGTGACCCCATCATTGAGTTGCTGTTGGGAGTGGTGGTGGTGGTGATGGTGAAATTGTTCATCTCAGTGCTTGATGACAGGATTTCTTGAGTTATCGGATCCATCACAATTCACAAGTGTGTGTGTGTGTGTGTGTGTGAGAGAGAGAGAGAGAGAGAGAGAGAGAGGGAGGATATGTGAAGTGACTGAGCTTGTATAGCTAGGATTCAAGAAAAGAACAGAAGAAATATTAATGATTGATCATGAAACAAACTAGGGTTTTGTTATTTTCCATGAAAGTTGCAGTAGAAGAGAGATATGGAAATATGGGGAATTAAGAATATAGAGGGCAAAAGGGTGGGATTGGGTGTTTTCTTTTTAGCACTGTTGTAACTTATTTTAGCACTACTGTGAACTGTTTTAGCACTGTAATGTACTTTAGCACTACTGTGATCTATTTTAGCACTGTTGTAACCTATTTTAGCACTATTGTGAACTATTTTAGCACTTAGGTTGACGAAACTAATTAAGCTGTTATTTTGAATTTTTCACTATCAGTATTTTAGCACTGCTGTGAACTATTTTAACACTGTTTTAACCTAGTTTAGCACTACTGTGAATCATCAAACTTCATTTGGCTCAATTGAGTTTTAAAATTTTATGTTATGTTAGTATTATATCTTCAAATGATTACTCACTATTAATTTAACTCAGTTATAACATAATTAGAAGTTATAAAGGTTTGGATACAAATTATAATTACTTCAAGTTTGTGATAGGATTGAAACCAATAATATAAAAAAATCATCGCGGTGACTTTCATAGACATGATTTAATAGTTTTAAGAACATGAGGTAGTTTTTAGGCCCTCTGCTTAATATATTTCATTATTTCAACTGTTGATAACATTCCCACGAACATGGCACAGTGACAACATATATAATGGTCGATGCTACATAGTGCTCGAGATTTTTTTAAATATGCATAATTCAATATTTTGAAGTGATATTTCATGTATAATAGATGTAGGAAATTAAAAGATGTGCGTTCTGATATTTTTATTTTTTTTTCTCTCAAATGCTTGTATTTCTATACCAGTTAATTCGGATCGGTTAAGACTTTGTGGTTATCGTGTTTTCATCTTCTTAATTAGAGGGTACTCTTTTTCTTCTCTCTCACTTTTTCAAATTCCCTGAGATATTTTGATGAGGTTCGCTCACTGAGTTTTCATGTTGTCGTCATGGTCTGCGTGGAGTTTTAGATTTTTCCCCTCCTTTTAGAATACAATGCAACTTTATTCAGGGTGAGATTAATTAATTTTCGGTTTGCAACTAAGTTCTAATTAAGGCCTATGATGAAGGAAAATAAGATGAACACAATCGGAATGTTAAAATAAGTCATGACAGTGCTAAAACCCTAAAAGAGCCATGCTAAAATAAGTCATGACAATGCTAAAACAGAAAATGACAATGCTAAAACCTAAAAGAGTCATGCTAAAAAAGGCCATGACAGTGCTAAAATAGAAAATGACACTAGTTAAAATCCTGAAAGAGTCATGCTAAAATAAGTCATGACAATACTAAAAAAAACCATGATAATGCTAAAAAAGGTCATTACAATGCTAAAATCCTAAAAGAGTCATGCTAAAATAAGTCATGACAATGCTAAAATAGAAAATGACAGTGCTAAAGCCCTAAAAAAGTTATGCTAAAAAAGGCCATGACAGTGCTAAAATAGAAAATTTATCAACATTTTTTATATAGCATGAACTTTTATCATATTTTACTCATCACTTAATAGAAAATTTATCAACATTTATATAATATGAAGATGAAAACTTACTTACTGTCGATCAAGGTTAAGATAGAGAGGAAAGACTTGAAGAAATTGTAAGCAAGCATATTGCAGATGTAAAACCACAAAAAATATGAAAGAGGAGCTTATCGATGGTTATTATGATACAGAGTACGATGCAAGCACGTAGCAGATTGAGCAGTGTGTCGGGAAAGAAATTACCAAAAGGCTGTGTAGTTGTAGAACCCAACTCCTAAAGACATGAAGAATATAGACGATGAAGAGAATATGACCTGGCCAAATCTCAAAGCAATTCTGGTAGTCGTTCCCAAAGAGCCTGGAACACTTTTCATTGCTCTATGCTGTGATTATACAGGATGTTCCAGTTGTTGTCTTGTTCTATATACATCTTGTCCACCAACAATTCTGCACCAAATCAATCATTGCAGTTTTTGAAGGTAAAGATCAACTTAACTTATGATTACTAGAATCCTCAAGAATTGGGATTTTCACCATTTTCGTGATTTCTTTGTAAGTTTTCAAAGAGCTTGAGTGATACTTGGACAAAGAAAGTTGGTGGTAGGATAAAATATGGGATTCGCTTTTAGGATACTCATCTCATCTTACTCTCAACTGCATTTCTTTGTTTTGTATACATGGATGGCTCATATTCATCTACTACTATTTAATATTGAGCACTTGCTTCCCCAGCTCGTTTTTTGATATGTTTGTTGTACGTATCTAGATTTATGGTCAAAAACAGTTTCAGGGAAGGTGAAGAAACCAACTAAATTTCATCAAATTTTGAGATTTTGTGTGCAAAAGAGCTAACTTGCAAGAATTTTCTATCACAACTTCAGGAAAGGGATCCTGTGCACGCACTAAGGTTCTACTCTTTGTCTTTTGTGTTTGCTACAGCCTACAGGTCTCAGCTTTTGGGATGGTAAGAAATGATCGAGAGCATTAGATCGACCGACCACGATCCTCTCACAATAGTTCATATATATGCAAATCTAATCCATAATAGCTTGCATAAATTAAAATAGCAAAATCTGCTGGAATAAGAGTCATGCTAAAATAAGTCATGACAATGCTAAAAAAGACCGTGACAGTGCTAAAATAAGTAATGACAGTGCTAAAATAGGAAATTACAGTGTTAAAACCCTAAATTGAAAAATATACGCGTGAATCACATATACATTGAATTTTCCGATTTTACCCTCGCCGAGTTTCAGGGGCAGCGAAGTTCGGAGTTATTACAATTATGCCACCGCATTTTTTTAATTTTTGAACAGATCTTGGCCGTCCAAATAGTTGAGATCTATGGTTGAGATTGGTTCTCGGTTCTCACGTGGGGTATGGTTCCTTCTGGAACCCAACCCATAGATATATGTATTTATCTCTGTTAAAATGTAAGTTATGTCAAATTCTGTTATTAATTGATTGTATGGGGTCGGCGAGTACTTGTTCGTTTTGCATTTGTGTTCTCTACCAGAAATTATGAAAAAAATTTCTACGATAGTTTAATTTAATTATAGCAAATTATTCTTATATTGCTCAATTTTTGTTGGAAGTGAAAACTTAATAATAATAATAACCCCCCCAAAAAAAAGATTGAAATTGGTTTTCGAATACGTCAAATTTCTCTTTAATTTTCTAAAACATAATTTTTATAATAATTTTAAATATTTATGAAAAGTAAAAAATAAAATTGAATAAAATAAAAATCGTGATAACAAATTGAAATAGTTACAATACCAATCATAATCCATGGATATTGTATTTATTTCCTTGGTTTTATTCAGATCACGCCCGAAGACCCGATTCCTTGTCAACCGAACGAGGCCTTAGTGAGAAGATTCCCTGGTCTAATATGCTTATAATGAAAAATTAAATTAGCTTATATAATCTCTTTGTAAAAAATTAGAAATAATGTTAAGCAATATTAATCTATTTTGTTAAATATTAAAAAGAAATAGCAATATATTAGAGCACTTGGTCTAAAATAACAATAGACTACTTTATATAAGTTCATTTAGTATGAAATGTTATACGTGTGACTGTGTGAGAATGAAGTTGATTATACTGTAATTTATAGGTTGTATCGGAATTTCAGTTCTGAGAATGAATTTGATTGTACTATAGTGTTTTGATTGTTTAGATTATTTGTAATGAATAATCCATTTTATTATACTATAGTGCACAGAGTGTATCTGAATTTCATATGCGAGAATCCATTTTATTATAGTTTACCGTGCAAATTGTATCAGGATTTCACTTTTGTCAATCCATTGGATTATTTTCTTTAATTAATAGTTTGTTGGGATTTGATATGTGAGAATCCATTTGATTATACTATTGTGTTTATAATTATCGGGATTTGACATGTTATAATTATCAATTTGATTATATTGTGGTGTATAGCTTGTTTTTTAACTTTTTTTTGATAAAGAATTCATTTCATTATACTGTAGTGTGTAGCATGTATCAGAATTTGTCCTCTAAGAAAGAATTTTAAATATTGCCACGATTAATTTTAAATTTGCCACGATTAATAGTAAATTTGCCACAATTAAATTCAAACATTGTCACGATTAAATTTAAATATTATCACGATTAATTTTAAATTTGTTACGATTAATTTCAATTTGCCACAATTAAATTCAAACATTTGCCACGATTAAATTAAACAAAAAGGCCATGATTATTTATGATCTTATTTTAAAAATGAAAAAATGAATCCTTGAAAGTTACTATTTTTTTTCATTATGGATTTGGTAACTTTTTGAATTTAATATGGTTTTCAATAGGATTTAATTAGTTTTTAAATTTAGAATTAGAATTTCAAGGTGTTAGGATTTTATTCATTTTTGAATTGTGATTTAATACTATTTTTGAATTAACTTTCATATTTAAATTTTCAACATTTTGAATTAGGATTTCTTTCATATTTGTGCGATTTTCAATTTAGAGTTAGTGTGTGAAATGTTGAGATAAAATCATCTCAATTACAGTACAATTTCAAAAATAAATAAATGAGATACCAAATAAATCCAAATACATAAACGATACAAAATAAATTCGATATTTTAACTAATAGACATGATATAATACAAAAATAAAATAAAAAAATAAATAAAAAAGATTTGGAACGTGTACTACACGTTGGCATCAAACGTGTAGTACACGTTGTATGAAATTTTTCCATTTTTTTTAATTTTCTTATCATTTATTATTTAAAATAAAAAAATAAAAAAATGTTCAATGTGCATGTAGTGTGCGTGTAGGTAGTGTACTAAGTGTTTATGCGTGTAATAGCCATATATAATACGTTATGTTTTTGCATGTTATTTTTTATTAAATATTTTTTTATTTCTTATTTATAATATATGTATATATATATAATTTATATATATATATATATATATATATATATTTGGTTGACATAATTCGAAGATAAAGCGTTACTTATGTCGAATTTTGTTGTTAATTGATTCTAGAGTCGAGTTGTTTATTGTTTTGCGTTTGTCTTCTCTACCACAAATTGTCAAAATAATTACTATGATAATCGAATTTTAGTATTATTATTGCGTTTTCAAATTTTTATTTTTTTATTGGAAGTCAAAAACTTAATAATAAAAAAATAATGATATTAAAAAAATTAAGATAAAAAAATATTTTCAAATTTTTATTGAAAATTTGATAAATACAATTTTTATAATAATTAAAATAATTGATGAAAAATAAATAATGAAATGGTCTACACAAGATTCCTAGAAACAAGTAATCACAATACCTACTCCAACTAGGTATTCAGAATCCAGGAATGTTGCATTGATTTCCTTGCTTTGAGGATTCTGATTACTTTCCAAAATTCCCTAAATTGTTATTATTAAACATTGGATTATTTCTATTAAATTGTCCAAACACTCAGAATTAAAATGTCACTATTAAAACTTTGGGTTATTTTGTTAAAACCTTCAAACTTGGAAATTAAATTGTAATTAACCCTTTAAAATAAATGAACTAATATATTGTAATTTCTTATAGTTTAAAATGAAATGAACATACATAATCTAATTTTGAATGAACTAATATTCTTATAATCTCAAATCAAATAAACTTATGCAATATAATTTATTATAAGTCGGAATGAAATGAACTAATATAATGTAATGTCTTATAATATTTAATCATATGAACTAATTCAATGTAATTTATTTTAATTTAACAGTAAACGAACTAATATAATGTAATTTCCTAATTCATTACAAGAAATTACGACATATTAATTCATTTCATTCCATATTACAAGAAATTACACTATATAAATTCATTCCGTTTCAAATTGTATAATGTCATTTCTTATAATTAGAAATGAAATAGAAATTATATAATGTAATTTCTTATAGTTGGAAATGAAATGAACTAATATAACTATTTCATGTAATTTGAAATGAAATGAACAAATATAATGTAATTTCTTATAGTTTCAGATGAAATAAAGTTATATAACGTAATTTCTTGCTATTTAAAATAAAATGAACTAATATACTGTAATTTCTTATAATTTCAGATAAAATTAGCTTGCAAAATGTAATTTCTTATAGTTTGAAATGAAACGAACTTATATAATCTAATTACATGACTAATAAAATATAATTTCCTAATTCATTACGATAAATTACGATATATTAATTTATTTCATACCAAGTTACAAGAAATTACACTATATGGTCTCATTTCGTTTCAAATTACGTTATATAATTTGAAACGAAATGAAATTATATAATGTAATTTCTTATAATTTTAAATGAAATTACATTATATAAGCTAATTTCTTATAATTTCGAATGAAATGAACATTGATAATGATTTCATGCAATTGAATTGAAATGAGCTATTATTATTTGATATAAAATAAACTAATATATTGTATTTTCTTATAGGTGTAAATGAAATTAACTTATATATTTTAATTTCAACTGAACTAATATTCATATAATTTCAAATTATATGAACTTATATGTATTAAGATTTATTATAATTTAAAATGAAACGAAAAATAGAATGTAATTTCTTAATTCATTAAAAGAAATTATAATATAATATTTTATTTAATTTCGAATCACAATAAATTACTATTTCAAATGTTATAATGCAATTTCTTATAATGTGAAATTAAATGAACTTAAATAATGTAATTTCTTATAATTTGAAATGAAATTAACAAATATAATGTATTTCTTATAATTTCAAAGCAAAACACATCATTATATCCCTCTACTTTTATGTTTGGTTTTAATAGGTTCTTGTTCAATTTTTATGTTTTACTAGGTCCTTCTATTTTGATGATACACTTTATTAGATCTATGTACTTTGATATTTTATTTCAATAGATCATTGTACATTTTTTATATTTAGATAATTAACACTCAAGTTGTTAAATACTTTTTTATGTTATTTATTTATGTTAATATAATAATTTGCAATAACACCACAAATTATATTATATAAATTCATTTGAAATTAGATTACATAAGTTAATAGTATGCTTTTTAATAATAAGTTATGACAGCACACTAATATAAAAAACAATTTACAATAGTCCCCTTGGGGTCTGAGGATGACCTAGTAGTGGAGTGGTGTTATCTTAAGGCCAATAGTCTCGTCCCGGTGGGGATGGCCTAGTGGTAGAGTGAGATTGCTTGGAGACCAAAGGTCACGAGTTCGAATCTCTTCAATACCACAGGTCGGGTGTGTGAGTTAAAAAAAAAAAAGGCCAATAGTCTCAAGTTCGAATCCCACCACCAACACCACTAGGTGTGAGCCTGTCACACCTGGCTTGCCAAGTGTGGTTAACCTCCTCTGTGTAGTTTGCAGACTATTACACATGGGCGGGGTTTACCCAGTGCGCACTTCGGTAGCAGCTGCGGGTTACCCTTGACAAACAAAATAAATAAAAATTACAATATGTCCATTAGGTGATCAAATGATGGAGTGGTGGGAGTTTCACATTTTCGAATTTCACTAATACTTCTAAATGTATATATGTGACATTATGGTTCCACATGTATGATTTACCTCTCATTTGTAGTTTGTAGATATATTACGCATGAACAGGGTTTATTCAGTTGACAACTTGTCATATATATTTCATAGTGTGGTTTAGAATTTCAAATCAAACGAACTAATATAATGTAATTTATTATAATTTGAAATTAAACGAACTAATATAATGTAATTTTCTAATTCATTACAACAAATTACGATATTTTAATTCATTTCATTCCAAATTATAAGAAATTATACTGTATCATTTAATTTACTGTACAATATAGTGTCTTATAATTTCAAACAAAATGAAATGATATAATACAATTTCTTATAATTTCTAATGAAATTACATTATATAGCTAATTTCATTTTAAATTATAAGAAATTACATTATATAAACTAATTTCTTATAATTTTTGCTACTAGAGTGAACCAATGTAATGATTTCGTGTAATTTGAATTGAAATGAATTATTGTCATTTGAAGTAAAATAAACTAATATATTATAACTTCTTATAGTTTTGTTAAATTCCGACAAACAAAAATCATCACTTTTCGTCGTTAGAGTCTCTCTAATTTGTAGTTTGAAATTCAACTTTATTTGCTTGCATATTTAAATTTTATTATATTTATAATTGATTATTATGATTTTAATTCCATGACCAATTAGTATGAAAAAAGTGATTATAAAAAAATTACATTAATTTATAAAAGTGTATTTATATATATATTTAGTCGACATCATTCGAAGATAAAGTGTTGCTTATGACGAATTCTGTTGTTGATTCTAAAGTCGAGTTGTTCGTTGTTTTGCGTTTGTGTTCTCTACCACAAATTGTCAAAATAATTACTATAATAGTCGAATTTTAGTATTATTTTTTTTTTCAATTTTTCATTTTTTATTTGGAAGTCAAAACTTAAAAAAAATGTTTGCTAAAAGAAACTTAAACAAATGTAAAATGAAAAAAAAAACGATAAAAAAAAATTAAGATAAAAAAAAATTTCAACATAAAAAAAAATTTGTGCTTGTGTGCACGTGCGTGTATATCTACTGTGAGCGTGTAGTTGTTTTTTTTTTTTTTTTTTTTGTAGTTGTAAAATTGTGTGTTGTGTGCGTGTGTTTGTGAAAAAAGAAAAATAAAATACGCGATAATTACTGTAGGTCACAATTAAATCGCTGCTTCTTCATCTTCTCCGACTCTATTTCCGCCGACAACCACTTCTCATTTTTTCTGATTGTATTTTCGCCGACAACCACAGCCCTCCATAGGCCACACCCGTTTTCTATTCCCGCGGCGGAGCATCGGCCCATCTCCGGCGGATCTGAACATCAAGTAGGCGAAGCGCGGCGACGGAGGCAGGTCGGAGATCGGGAAAGGGGTTTAGCCTTGACTCGGTGAAAACGAAGACGGCGACGGAGGTTGAGTTGGAAGTGATGGTGGTTGTGGCAGAAATAGATTTGCAGATGAAGAAATCAAGTTGAGCTCTGCAAAATTATTTTTCCTCTGTCTTCAATGAGTCGGCGACGATGAGAATTTTTTCTTTTTTAAATGAATTATAACTGGGGTTGTACGATTTGCTTTTATTTTTTTTTGTTAGTATGGTTCTTTTAATGGGGCTGTAAGCCTGTAAGGTCAAAATTGTTTGATAAAATGATATTTTATTTTAATTAATTTTGGGATTACAATGAGTAAAATCTTAGAATTTAGCCAAAAGTAAAACTTGTCAATAAGAATGTGGGTCCGAATTATTGGTCAAGAAGCAGATTTGCAGATGAAGAAGAAGAAGCAGATGAAGAAGAAAAAGCAGATTTGATTTGCTTTAACCACATCGAAGAGAGGCTGGTGGGCCTGCACATTCCGATTTGATTTTAGGGTGAAGGAAGTTTCTGCCATTCATCTTTGGATTTGATCGGCGCTGGCTTTATGGATCTTATTTCATTAGATTTAAGATGAAGGCTCTGTCGATCTGTTCAAAGTAGAATGGCAGATTTATATTATTTTCTTCCTTTGCTTTAAAATCTTTGAGGAATTACCCATCAGTTTTCTCATGTGGACAAACTTTGGGAAAAAAAAAAAGATCAAGAAGCAGATTTGCAAATGAACAATTTAATTTACCTTCACCACTAGCTGTACTACTTTATCCAAGTGGGGACATTTTAACCCAACCCAACAACAGTACCAATGCTTCTTTTATTTTATTTTCCTTTTTTGACAAACACATGCACACAAAAAATTACTAATATAAACCATAAGTATTTAAGTACAAACATTAGCAGACTAAAACGTGTAACACGATCGTTAGGCCATGGTTAACATGATTTAATTTAATTTAGAATACCATACAGCCCAGTAGCCATTTTATTTTTCCCATAAGAAATGGGATGGTTACAAACCAGTTTCGAAGTCATTAGTACTTAAATTTTAAATAAAAAAAAACGTTCTTCCTAATTTCAAAAAATATAATAGGCTATCACCGTGCTACACGTCCCTATTATGAACGTGCTACACGTATTACCGTTGCACGTTCAAATATGATTTATTTTTTGGGGAAAGTTTCGGGGCAATTGAATTTTGATATTAATAAGCGGGTTCAACATTCACACAAGTTAGTAACACGTAGCACATGAAGGAGTAGCATGTTCGAATATTGGTCCATTTTACATTTCTTTAGGAATTTGCAGACTTTTTACATGGGTTGTTTGTGTAATTTCTTAGAGACGAGGGATATAAATTAGAAAGTGAGAAAAAATATTAAGGTCTCCGTTTTTTTTAAAAACGGATTTTCAGAATTAAAATTTAGTATTTTTATTAATTTTAAAATTCTGAAAAAAAAATTCCTCAGTATTATAATTAGAAATATATTTTTATATTCTACTGTCACATATTATAGTTAAAAGAAATTTGTTTCCTAAATTTTATTTTACATAAATGCAAGTTTTTATTATGATCTCCAATCACTTAGGACGTGATTAGTATGGTGAAATGTAATGGGATAGAATGGACATTCCCATATCCATCTCATTCCACCGCCTGGTATGGTTCAAAATAAATATGATATATTCGTACAGAATCATGTTTTATAATATCATTTGATCATATTTCGAAACATAAATAATAAATTAAATTAAATCCACCACCACCACCACTACTACTACTATTATTATTATTATTATTAGCAATTTGTTGAAGGAAAATTAAAGTAACACTGAAGTAAATATACCATAAAAATATGTTCTAATACAATATAAAAGAATTATAGATTTCATATAATTTCATTTTGATTCAAATGAAAAATTGAAAGGTTAGAGTATTTTTCTATGAAGTTAAAATATTTTTAAAAACTTCTACATATTATTGTCACTCATATTATTTAAATAATTTAAAAAAAAATTTGACCCTAAAATAAATACTTTATAATTTGCCCTAAAAATTAGAAAGCGTAATATACTAAAAAAGAAAAATTACGTTTAGAAATATAAAACATAAATGTGTTGATATTTATTAGCAACCAGGTACACTTTATTCAATTATATCAAAATTTTGACGTCCATAAAATATTCATTATATAAGATAAAAAAAAATGATATTTCTTTCAATTTTTTATTCTGTAGACATACCACTCATAAGAATCATAATTCAATCCGGATCCTCGTTCCATTACTAAATTCATTCCATTCATACAATCATATACCTAATTCAGATATTCATTCCATTCATACCTAAATAATTTATAATTTTGATAAAAAATTATACTTAAAATTTTATGCAAAAGTTTTGAATTTCAAAATGAAAATATACCGCGATTTTCAAAGAAAAAATATTAAATTTCTTATATGAATATGAATATGTGCATGCAATTTGATCTCATATTTCTTCCTCGATAGATGGGCAAGGTTCAAAAAGTTAATTTCACTGTTTGCCCACCTTTTTGCCAACTAATCATTACAGTTGGAAAAAGTCTTTTTCTACAGTGCACTTAACCACAGAGGTTAACCCCAACCCAATCTCCAAACAGTTAAAAACCCTTTTCTTTTAAAAAAAATATTGCATGCCACGTGTCACAAATCTAACGATGGTACGCAGTGCGTTTGATTCTAGCATCGACTGAACCGTCAGACTCGAGACTCCCCCAAAACCTAAAGGGTGATCATGGGAGTGTTCATTCGAAATAACCCTAGTAAAACTGAAGTTTGTCATGCTAGTGTGTTGTTTTGAATTCTATGATCAGTTTGTTTGTTGCTGATTTTCTAGATTTTTTTATTTATTTGGAATATGACATAATTTTAGTTGTACAATACATTGGGCACAAATCGAACATGTTTGATTTTTCATTTGTATTATGGCTTGGAAAACTGAAATTAGAAATTAAATATCGCTGCACTGAAAGTAATTTATATGAAAAATAATTCCAAACATTCTATGGGTTAGTTTTTAAGTTTCAATTTAAAGACGTCTGGCTAATTTGATTATATTTCAAGGCCATCTAATAATAGCTCATAAATTGTCCAAACTGTGTTGGGTAAATTTTTGGTGTTAGTGAGACTCGTTAATTAACATAAACGAATTGAGCTTTAACTTAGCTCGACGAAACTCAGCTTATTAGCTCATTGATATATGCGCAAGTATATTATAAACTACTACTAGATATTTGATTTATATTTAGTGATATGTATATAAATATTTAATCAGCCTTATCGTCATAATAAAATAGTGAGTTTTAATTTAGTAAATTATTACATTTTTAAGGATAAAATTATCTATTATTTAAATTAAATGTTGAATGCATTTACAAGGTTTCTTTAGGCTCGAATAATTCCGAGCTCAACTTAATAATAAATAAGATAAAGTCGAATTCTCTTCTACTCAACTCTGCTTGATTTGTCACAGTCATAAAATTTTGTTGAAGTATCATATCTATATATTTATCTATCTATATATACTATAAAATGGAGTTCTCTCTTAAAAAAGAAAAATCCCTCCCATAAACATCAAATCATCTACAGTAACTTTTTTTTTTTAATGCCCCACCATCTTCTCTCTTTCAAACACACACATTTACACATTTTTTTTATTATATAATAAATTTGTATTATATTCAATAACATATTTCATTATATACATAACATTCAAAATATATTTGTACGGATGAATAAATATGCGAGCTTTTGCATATTAAGAAGTGATTGATAACATTTAGTAGATTTTATTGTGTCAAATAATTACCAACGTATATTAAATTTATTAAATAAAAAAATCAAGTGAATTATCCGGTAAAATATCATAATAGGTAGCATACTTTATTATATGTAGATATAACATTTACAATACTTTTTTAATTATATTAAACATGAAACAATTAACAATTTAACATTCTAATTAAATGAATAACTAAATCAAACAAATATTAATATTTATAAGTTTATATAGTCTATTATATTAATTTTTAGAAAGTGTAGTCTATAGTGTTCGTTACACTTCAGTACACAAATGATTGACATCTCTACACTTTTATTCCAAAATTTTAAGAAATTACATATTAACACTTAGGAGGTGATTGGTATGATAGAATGAAATTAGGTATGAATGGAATGAACTTAGGAATGGAATGAATATCTGAATGGAATGACTATTCTTATGATTGGTATGTCTATGGAATGAAGAACGGAATAAAATATCATTTTTTTAATCCTATATAATGAATATTTTATGTGCTTTAAAATTTTTCTCATAAATGAATAAAGTGTGCGTAATAGCTAATAAATATAAACACATGGGTTAATTTATCTTTTATATTTCTAAATGTAATTTTTCTTTTTCAATATATGATTTGTTCTAATATTTATAGCAAATTATAATTTATTTATTTTATTGAAAATTTTTATTCTAAAATATTTAATTAATCAATATATAATAATTTGTAGAAGTTAATAAAAATATTTTTTACTTCATAGAAAAATACTTTAACATTTCAATTTTTCATTTGAATATATTAAATTATATCAAATATATAAATATTTTATATTGTATTATAACATATTTTTATGGTATATTTATTTCGGCGCCACTTTCATTTTTCTTCAACAAAGTTATAAAAGCTATCAAAATTTGATTTTAACATATATTTTTAAATTATATTTTGAAAATAAATAAATAATATAAAAATAATTAAATAATAATAATAATAATAAATTATGTAATTTGATTTTTTATTTATTTTTCTAAATATAATAAAATAATATTATAAAATATGATTATGTATAAACATATCATTTTTTAATTTTTTGGTCATTGAGAATAGCTAAACTCATGGGGGTGGGTGGAATGGCTATTCCCCTTCCTTTGGGAATAGCGATTCCATCGGGAATGGTGATTCCCGATTTTTAACCATACCAATTGGTGGAATGGGAATGGACATAGGAATGACCATTCTATTCCATTCAATTTCACCATACCAATCACGTCCTTAATGTTTGCACATATAAACACTTATAGAACTATATCAATTTTTCAATCTCACAAATGCTGACTTAGATTGCTGAAAATCTTTCAAATTCAGTTTTTAGCTTATTCCATTTGTACAAATATTGGATGTTGTTGTTGTTGTTGTTCTTTACAACATTCAACAGTTCATGTTTACATTTGTGAGACTGTAAAATTATTTTAACGTTATAACCGTTAATTTGTGCAAATGTTCACTATCAATATGTAAATTTTGAAATTTTGGAACACAAGTGTAAAATCAATCAATGTTGGGTACTAAAGTGAAATCAATCATATTTTATGCAAATTAAACGAAGATTGATATATAATGAAGACATGTAGACTGCATTATATATTTTCTTAAATTGAAAATTTTATGTTTAAATATATATTTATTAAAATATATATTTTAATAAAATATTAAATGTATACTAAAAAAAATAGTTAGATATTACTACTTTTCTACTAAGTTTGTGTAAGAAAATTAAGGTTCAAATATATGCATAAAATATTATTTATTTATTATGTACGTACACTTATATATATATATACATATATATATATACTGATTAAATATTTTTTTACTTAGGAAAATTTAGTCTTCCTATGTAGATTGTATTTTCACATCTAAAATATATTTTCTATGTAGGTAACAAATATCCATTCATTTAAAGTATATACATAATAAAAATAAGCTATATTTTAACACGTGGATTGTAAAGAATGAATGGTATATAGATATTTGTGTGTGTGTGTGTGTGTGTTTTTTTTGAAGAAATACGATATTTGTGTTAGTCATAAAAAATATATCACCATAACATAAATAATGAATAGTAAAAATTGGCAATAAACTTATCTCTACGGTTGCTACTTTAACAAAATGAATCTGAGTTGAAGGTTAAGCAAATTCTTAAAAAATATACAAGTCCATTTTGAACTAATCGATTGGAATATTCAAACTCGTATTGCTGTCTCTATAAATATCCTCTTATTCTGGTATTATTTATGCAACCAGTCACAAAATGGATTAAAGTTGAAGGCTTAAAATTGGTGCGAAAACTATTGAAGACTATTTCGAAATACATGACATTCAAAATATATTTGTATGAATGCATAAATATGTGAGCTTTTGCATATTAAGAAGTGATTGGTAACGTTTATGTAAAATGATTACCAATATATACTAAATATATTAAATAAAAAACTAAGGCAATGTTTGGTAGCCTGGATAAAGGCATATTAGTAAAGCTATCCAGCAAGAACTGTGTGTTTGGTAGTCATTGCTCATTCACGCGAGGCCCGGTCCTAACGTGAGGCCCGTGGTGTAATTTACTGATTCGGCTGGACAATGTATCCGACGCCCCCCTCGGTTACAGTTTCTGGCGTAGCAATCTTAGTATATATGCCTTTATCTAGGCTACCAAACATTGCCTAAACTAATTTACTCATTCTAGAAGTTAGTCTACCAAATAAAATAATGTACCAAACAAATATGTGAAACAATCTTAGTATATTTATCTTAATAACCAAACACACAATTAAAATAGCTAATACGTAATTATCTTTCAAAGCAATCCAGATTTTATTAATGTGGGTATATCCGTACCAGTATACCAAACATTGCCTAAGTGAATTATCCGGTAAAACATCATAATCGGTAGCATGGTTTATTATATGTAGATATAACACTTATAATATTTTTTTAATTATTAAACATGAAATAGTTTAAAATTTAACATTCTAATTAAATAAATAACTAAATCAAACAAGATTAGGCTGATAAATATGGTTGACAGGAGGACTGACTGGAGGGGAGAGCGGAGTCGAAGGTCTCAGCCCGTCTTTGTAAATTCCAGCACTTGACCTCTTCACTGTAACGTTGCACCAACAATTTGGCAGGGCCTCCTTGAGCTGCTTCATTTGTATTTTCTTCTTCTTTTCTTTCAGCTTGGACACATTAATGTTTGCAAGGACAACAAACTGTCTTGCAACATTAAATGGTTCGTGTTGAACCACAATGCCGTTGCAGAAAATTGGAACTACAAGAGCCCCAAATATTTGTTGCCCCTCAAGGCGAGCAGGCATCATATGTGGTTGATAAGATTTCCACACAATTTTTGATTCCTACACCAGTTCAAATATAGATTAAATAGAATTATAATGTGTACAACTGCATACAAGATTAACAAAAACACTAAATATTAAACTTACATCATCAGGCACACAACTCTCCTCGTTGGTCAGATCATTAAGAAGTGCTCTCACTTTGTCATCGTGGTTTATTTTGTGATGGAAAGATATCTGTTGTACGCTCTCCAAAACACGATGCAAAAGTGACCCCTTGTAGCCACTTAATTCCATCTTAATTCCAAAAATATATCTCAGCTCAGCGATTCGTATCAAGAAAAAAGCCTAGCAAACATAGAAATATCAATAAAAAAAGAATTATAATTGAAATAAACATAAATAAAAATTAAGCTTACAATGATGACCCATAGACTTCCATCGCATTTTCTTAACTTATCTTTTTTCAAATTGTGCAGCCCAAAGTACAAGTATGATAGTAACACAACTCCCCATGCGTAGCCATCAAACAATACCCACATCTTCTAAAAGGTGGACACAATTTGGTGTCAGTCCATTCCCGTCAGATGTAGGGTGACGACGCAATGTAGCGCTGTAAGTATAACTGCTCTCTTTCTTTCTACAATAGCATGATCTGTACTGCTAGCAATCTTACTTAATTGTTCCATGTAAGTACGGTTGCGTTAAATTTCATCTCACCTCAAACTTGGGAACAACCTGGCAAATGTCCTTTTATCATAGCCTATATGACATATTACAGGCTTGCTGGTAATGGGCAATCCAGTTATATATAATATGTCTTCTAATGTGATACTAAGCTTGTGAGCACCAAATTCCCAATAATTTTTATCTGCATTGTAGAATTCCATCACGCAGTCAATGATCGTACACATGATGTCTACTTGTGAGAGCTCTATCAGCTCGTAGAAAGAAACAACTCTTTGATCTTGCTCTAGCTCATCCTTGAACTCATTGTCGAGGTTGGTGTACAATTTTTGAATCGTACGTAATCCACTGAACGCATTCCTCATTTCTATGTAAAAGGGATAAAAAAACAAAATATGTTAACAAAATGAATCCGAGTTGAAGGTTAAGCAGATTCTTAAAAAATATTCAAGTCCATTTTGAACTAATCGATCGGAATATTCAATCTCTTATTTCTGTGTCTATAAATAGTACCTTATTCTGGTTTTGCTTATGCAACCAGTCACAAAATAGATTAAAGTTGAAGGCTGAAAATTGGTGTGAAAACCATTGAAGACTATTTTGAAATACATGGCATTCAAAATATATTTGTATAAATGCATAAATACGTGAACTTTTGTATATTAAGAAGTGATTGGTAACATTTATGTAAAATGATTACCAATATATACTAAATATATTAAATAAAAAATTAAGTGAATTATCCGGTAAAACATCATAATCGGTAGCATGGTTTATTATATGTAGATATAACACTTATAATATTTTTTTAATTATTAAACATGAAATAGTTTAAAATTTAACATTCTAATTAAATAAATAACTAAATCAAACAAGATTAGGCTGATAAATACGGTTGACAGGAGTGCTGACTGGAGGGGAGAGCGGAGTCGAAGGTCTCAGCTCGTCTTTGTAAATTCCAGCACTTGACCTCTTCACTGTAACGTTGCAGCAACAATTTGGTAGGGCCTCCCTGAGCTGCTTCATTTGTATTTTCTTCTTCTTCTCTTTTAGCTTGGACACGTCAATGTTTGCAAGGACAACAAACTGTCTTGCAACAGTAAATGGTTCGTGTTGAACCACAATGCCGTTGCAGAAAATTGGAACTACAAGAGCCCCAAATATTTGTTGCCCCTCAAGGCGAGCAGGCATCATATGTGGTTGATAAGATTTCCACACAATTTTTGATTCCTACACCAGTTCAAATATAGATTAAATGGAATTATAATGTGTACAACTGCATACAAGATTAACAAGAATACTAAATATTAAACTTACATCATCAGGCACACAACCCTCCTCGTTGGTCAGATCATTAAGAAGTGCTCTCACTTTGTCATCGTGGTTTATTTTGTGATGGAAAGATATCTGTTGTACGCTCTCCAAAACACGATGCAAAAGTGACCCCTTGTAGCCACTTAATTCCAACTTAATTCCAAAAATATCTCTCAGCTCAGCGATTCGTATCAATAAAAAAGCCTATCAAACATAGAAATATCAATAAAAAAGAATTATAATTGAAATAAACATAAATAAAAATTAAGCTTACAATGACGACCTGTAGATTTCCATCGCATTTTCTTAACTTATCATTTTTCAAATTGTGCAGCCCAGAGTATAAGTATGATAGTAACGCAGCTCCTCATGCGTAGCTATCAACAATACCCACATCTTCTAAAAGGTGGACACAATTTGGTGTCAGTCCATGCCCGTCAGATGTAGGGGTGACGACACAGTGTAGCTCTGTAAGTATAACTGCTCTATTCCTTTCTACAATAGCATGATCTGTGCTACTAGCAATCTTACTTAATTGTCCCATGTAAATACGGTTGCGATTAATTTCATCTCGCCTCAAACTTGGGAACAACCTAGGAAATGTCTCTTTATCATAGCCTATATCACGTATCACTGGCTTGCTAGTAATGGGCAATCCAGTTATATATAATACGTCCTGCGTTGTAGAATTGCATCAGACAGTCAGTGATCGTACGCATGATGTCTGTTTGTGGGAGCTTTATCAGCTCGTAGAAAGAAGCAACTCTTTGATCTTGCTCTAGCTCATCCTTGAACTCATTGTCGAGACTGGTGTACAATTTTTGAATCGTATGTAGTCCACCGGGTGCATTCCTCATTTCTATGTAAAAGAGACAAGAAACAAAATATGTTAACAAAATGAATCTGAGTTGAAGGTTAAGCAGATTCTTAAAAAATATTCAAGGCTATTTTGAACTAATCGATCAGAATATTCAAACTCTTATTTCTATGTCTATAAGTAGCCCCTTATCCTGGTCTTTGTTTATGCAACCAGTCACAAAATGAATTAAAGTTGAAGGATTAAATTGATGCAAAAACCATTGAAGACTATTTCGATATACATGACATTCAAAATATATGTGTATGAATGCATAAATATGTGAGCTTTTGCATATTAAGAAATGATTGTTAATGTTTATGTAAAATGATTACCAATATATACTAAATATATTAAATAAAAAAATTAAGTGAATTATCCGGTAAAACATAATAATCGGTAGCATGGTTTATTATATGTAGTATAGCATTTATAATATTTTTTTAATTATTAAACATGAAATAGTTTAAAATTTAACATTCTAATTAAATAAATAACTAAATCAAACAAGATCAGGCCGCTTTATTATAGTTTCTTAAATTGGAATTTTTATGTTTCAATATATATTTATTAACATTATTTTGATTACATTTATTTTATAGACAATATAGTTATCAATTTCCTAAGAGTTAAATCTAACAAATCTATATAAATATACAACCCTAAAAACCTTTAGAATAAAATATAAGTTATTGTTATAATATTTGTTTATGTATATTTTTCAAATTTTATTAGTCATAGTCAATTGTACATAGTTGTTTCACGAGTCACAAGTCGTGTTAGTTTGAAAGTTTTTATTTGTAAAAATGATGATAATGTAACAAATATTTCCACAAACGTTGTATACATACAAGTGTTGTAAAATTTATAATATAATATTTGATTGCAGTAGTTTATTAATTATTTGAGCTTATCAAGCAAAATATTATTTATATAAAATACGAAAATATGACACTTACATTAAATATATAATAATTAAGTTTGAGATCATAAATGGTCTCAAACCGTAAATCCAAAAAACCTACGTGAGCAAATTTCAGTCCATTAGGTCCGGTTTCTTAAATTAGGTTGAAGCTAATCCCTTGGTGAACAAATTAGCTAGTTGATCTTCAGTCTTCATGTGGTCAATCTTTAGCACTTCTTCTTCAAACCAGCTCTCTGATGAAGTGATGTCTGATGTCTATATGTTTGGTCCTCGAATGTTGCACTGGATTCTTTAAGATGTTGATAGCACTTATATTATCATAGTACAGAATAGAAGTATCATGACTAACTTCATAGTCTTTTATCATCTGCATCATCCAGATGATCTGAGTAGAGCTGCTCCCTGCTGCAATGTATTATGCTTCTGTTGTAGATAGAGATATATAGTTCTGTTTCTTACTGAACCAAGAAACAACATTGTTTCCTAAAATGAAACAAGCACCTGAAGTGCTTTTTCTGTCATCTGGAGATCCAGCCCAATTAGCATCACAGTAAGCAGTAATACTTGCATTTGTATCTGAAGTATACCACAAACCATAATCAGCAGTTTCATTGATGTACTTGATGATGTTCTTAACAGCCTTCATGTGACTCTCCTTAGGACAGGCCTGATATCTGGCACACACTCCCACACTGTATGCTATATCTGGTCTGCTTGCAGTGAGGTATAGAAGACTACCATTTTTCGGTCTGGTTTAGTTTTTTTTAATAAAAGTTCGGTCATCAGTCCAATTCGGTCCTTCAATGGACCAAACAGACCAAGCATCTTTAGTTAATATTAATTTATTATTTTTTTAATTGTTATTTGTTTGATACTTTGTATGTTTGTATTGTTATTTGTTGGTTTTAGTTTTATATATTAGTTATAAGGGTTTATATATCATGTTAGTTATAGATTTGTGAAATTTGTTCATTATTTAAGCTATTATTTTCATAGTTAGCCAAGCAATTCTAATTTGAAATAAAAATAAAAAAGAAATAGAAAAATCAGATTGGACCAAACCGAATAAATTTAGTTCGGTCTGGCTCGATCTTCACCCTTAATTCGGTTCAGTTCGATCCAAAATATTTCTTAATTCAGTCTATTCGATTTTATGATTTTTGAACCGAAATAAACCCAATGCTCACCCTTATATGAATGAACCCCGTGCATCGCAGGTGCAAAAATCTAGTTGATATTTAGATTTGAGACACCTACACTTTTTGGAAGCCACACACATATATCATAACGATAATAGCACTGTATCCTAACATAAACATGTAGGAAATTCTCAATGTCAAACAACTTGAGGGAATAATTATTGATTGAGGAACTAAATGGCAAACTGGAAATTTGAAAATCATTCTCCAACCGTCCGCCACAACACCACATTTTTTCAGTGGGGTGAATAGTACCCCTTTATATGCAAACGGGTACTATTCATCCCCTTCACCCTTTTTTATTTTAATTTTTCCTTTTTTATTCTTTTTTTAATTTTGCATTAATTTTATTCTTTATTTTTTATTAATCTAATAATGTAAATTATGTTAATTTTAGGTCTAATGCTATGTTTAATTTCACTTAATATAATAAAAAAATATTATGTAATTATAAAAAAAATTAAAAACTTAAATTACAAGAAATAACATAA
Organism: Perilla frutescens; assembly: GCA_026008535.1. Taxonomy (NCBI): domain Eukaryota; kingdom Viridiplantae; phylum Streptophyta; class Magnoliopsida; order Lamiales; family Lamiaceae; genus Perilla; species Perilla frutescens. Next base: position 50,251,753 of record BRKX01000015.1, read on the forward strand.
AATATATTACATTAAATTAAAATTACCACAATAATACATAAAAATAACATAAAATACATTACATTAAAATAAAACTACAATAATAATAATAATAATAATAATAATAATAATAATAATAATAATAATAATAATAATAAAGAGACATACAACTCAACACATGCAATTCAATATTTTTCTAGTACGGTCCAAAACCGCTTTCAGATCCTCCAATATTTGGATCGCTTCCAAATCCTCCTTCAATATCTGGAAAATAACTACCAAATATATCGAAAGTATTATGTCATTGGTGGTTGATGGAATTGTTCTTGCCTTTTTGCGATAATTCGCGCTTGCTCTTTTTCAAAGTACTCACGTCGAGCGGGTTCAGAAATTGTATCTGTATGTATCATCAATATTCGATTATCTACTTTCCATTTTTTTTATTGCATTACTTTCCTTTTGGGCTTCGACTTTTTTCTTTTTGAATCTGCATATCACGGTCCCTTCTTGCAGTAGAACTCTCAAATAATTCTTGAATTTTGCTATTATCTTCTCTTATTGATTTTAAAACTCCATACATGTCTTCATCTTTTTCCTCTTCAATTTCAATTTTTTTACACCCTCTGGACGATGTGATGCACCACTACCACTACCACTACCACTACCACTTCCATCACTTAAATTGAGAGAAAATGAAGACATTTCATCAGGTGAGACAGGGGACTCTTCATGCACCTCCACTGGTTGAGAAGGAAATCTTTGCAGTCAAGATCTTTGTGAGGTAATATCATACTTCACAAAATCTTTCATGATAGACCAAACATGATCAAACTTAATTCCTTTGGGATATTTTGGGTCTTCCATCATTAATTTTTTTGCACGAGTTATATGCATGATGCATAAAATATGTTAAAATTAGTAAGATAATATAATTGAAAGAACGTGGTTTTCCAGGAATGTTAGGTAGTCTAGATTGTATGCATTGGAGGTGGAAAAATTATTCAACTGGGTGGACAGGACAATATTCGGGTCGTAGTGAAAATCCGACTATTATTCTTGAAATTGTGGCTGATTATGATATTTGAATATGACATGGTATTTTGGTATGTCGGGATCTAATAATGATATTAATATGTTGGAAAGATCTCATCTTTTCAGTGATCTCGCTAGGGGTATCACTCCTCTAGCATATTATGTCATTCAAGGAAAAAAGTATAATATGGGCTATTATTTAGCTGATGAAATATATCCAAAATGGTCCACACTTGTGCAGACTATTCATGATCCAAGTACTGCAAAAAAGAAGTATTTTGCAATGAAACAAAAATCGTGTAGGAAAGATGTGGAGCGTGTGTTTGGGGTTCTTCAAAATCGATTTGCAATTGTGGCAAATCCAGCACGGTTTTGGAGGAAAAATGATTTGGAAGAGTCAGTGTGCATAATTATGCACAATATGATAATGAGGATGAACGAGATCTTAATACCAATTGAAGCTATAAGAGAAGTGTCAGCTCCAAATGTTGAAATGGTGAACGATGAAACTGCTGAGTTCCAATCATTTCTTGCACGATATAGAAAAATTAAAGATAAATAAGCTCATGTGGCACTTCGTAATGCATTGATTGGTCATTTATGGGATGAATTTTCGAATTCTGAGTGTTAATTGTTATTAAAATGTAATTTATGTTTTTGTTAATATTTGTTCATATTTATAATGTAATTGTTCTTTTATATTAATAAATGTTGGTTTTATGTTCAAATAAAATATAATTTTATAAAGTAATTTAAATTATATTATTTTTTATTACTATTAAATAATATTAAATATTAAACGTAAATATATTTTAAAAAATGTACGCTACACAATAATTTGATAAAAAAAATTTAATATTAGAAAGCATAAAAGTGGAATATTCCATTATAGAGTGAATTGTAGAATTGATGGTTGGAGATGTTTTTGCTCCAACTGTACATTTTCCTTTAGAATAGAAGTAGAGGGGAAAAAATGGTTGGAGGTAGCCTAATCATGTAAGAAGAGAGAGACTTGAGCACACCATGTACATGCACGTGCCCAATATTTTTTTTTATTTTTTTATATATTCTGTTTTAGTTTTTTTTAACCAAAAATATAAACTCTAAAAATTAAATTATTGAATCCTAAAAGCAAACTAAATTAATTTAATTATTTTTATATGACGTCTTGTGCAGTGCACTCACCCGACGCTAACATGTGGGCTCATGCACTACATTCGAATAATAATTTTTTTCTAAATAAATATATATCATAAATGAAATTCGTGAACCCTAAAATTAAAATGAGTTAAATTAATTTTTTTTATTCGGCGGCTTGAGCAGTGCACTCATTCCAACATTAACGTGTGGGCTTGTGCACTGCGCTCGATAATTAATATTTTGAAAATAGATATATATCATAAATGGAATTAGTGAATTATAAAATTAAAGTGAATTACATTAATACTTTAATTTTTTGATCTAGAGCACTCGTCTGACGCTAACGCGTAAGTTCATGCACTGCGCTTGACAATTAATTTTTTCGAGATAAATATATATACCCTAAATGGAACTAGTGAACCTTAAAATTAAAGTGAATTAGATTTTTTTTATCTGGCGATTCACACAGTGCATTCGCCTAACGCTAACACGGGACACGTGCACTGCGCTCGATAATTAATTTTTTTAAATTAAATATAAACTATAATTGAAATTAATAAACCATAATTGGGATGAACAAATCTTAATTGAGACGAAATAACACTCATATAAGACAATTAGATAATTTGCAACCCGTTCAACGACTATCAATAAAAATATAATAAATATTATGAATTGTTTGAAAAATTAGATCAGCCATAACTGGCTATTTGTTCGACAAGTAATAAGTTTACTACTTTAATATTTGCAATAGATTAGTGCATAATATCGGTGATTTATAATTGGGTTAATTGCATTAAAAATTATTAATTTTGGGTATAGTCACAAATTTAACATGAAATTTAAAAGTAAAAAATCAAATTAAAACATCAATGTTGAACTTGAGTATTATTCAACATCCTCAGTTTTTTGTAAAATAAATTGACCTCCGATTCAGCCAATAAGTTGCTTAAGAATGTGTTCAATGACACTCAAGTTCAAATTTAATGTTTTGGTGTTTACTTTTAAATTTCATGTTAAATTTACAATTATGTCCCAAATGGATTATTTTTAATTCAATTAACAATTTATAATATTAAAATTTTTAAATATACATATTGTGAATCTCCCAACACGTAAATTTTTATGTATTACCATGAGAATATGTGACCGTCAGGCGTCAACAACATAATAAGTAATATTTTCATGTACATTCAATTCAACCTCATAAATAATTTTTTTTAATATTACTAATAATAAGTTTCAAAATATTTATTTATTTAATACTTATATTAAAAATATAATAATTGATTTGAGATCATAAATGACCCCGTGCATTTGCACGGGCGGAAATCTAGTTAAATAGTATTTCAGAAAATCCAGTATATGATTAAATATTTTAATGACAAAAATTCTTATATACTTAAAATATGTTTATTAGCATGTTAATTAATTTGCTACTATTTCTAAGGGTTTACATTTAATTTGTTTTTTTTTCTAATATGATATGATATGGTATTATTTGTCATAGTTAACAATATGTGACAATCATGGAAATTAAATTATTTATATATATATATATATATTAAATATAATAATGATTAGTAGATTAAAAAAGTGCACTATCAATATATTATAATATATTTAGATAATACGCATGTGTAGATACTTTATATTAACTGCCGTGCTTATAGAAAAATATAATAACATATATTAGTTTATTAATGAAGATAATATAATCATATATATTATATTAATATTAGTGTGACAATATATTAAGTGGTAATGTGTAAAAATAGCCATTTTCATTTAGTTATGTTTTTAATTATATACTTTTTTAAAAAAGATTATTTATAACTACTTTTTCATTAAAAATACTTAATCACCATTCATTAAAATTGTAAGCTGCACTGCACGTATTATTTGGGTGCACGAATGAAATATGATCGTGTAACAGTATAAATTAATATTGCTACATGAATGAGGTGCACGATTAAGTACATTTGTGCGACTTTATAAATTTATATACTGTTGCATGAAGTGAGGATACACGACTGAACGTAATCGTGCAACAATTTAAATTTACACTACTGCACGAATAGAGTTACACGACTAAGTTTATTCGTGTAGTATTATAATTTTAGATTGTTGCACGAATAGAGTGCACGATAGAAGGTTATTTTGTCAAAGTGGCTAGAAATATTTTTTTTATAAGTCAAAATGACTATTTAAAAATTTAATACAGTAATATATTATATTAATATACTAATAGTTAATAAATATAATAAAATAATATTCGTATATTATTCCATAGTAGCTCCTTACTCATTTTTCTCAAACCTAAAATTATAGTCCATTATCAGATGTATATTATTATTATTATTATTATTATTATTATTATTATTATTATTTTATTTAATATACCCCTACTTTGAAATTAACCATCTTTTTTTATTTTGATGTGAATGTGTAATTACAAACATAGTAGAAAATTTATAACACACACACACACGAAATACACTTTATAAAATGCATGGAAAATTAGAAGGAGACTATATTTGTTGGACTGATAAAATAGGGTAAATTAATTACATTTTAATACTTACATTTTGGGCTCTTTTAAAAAAATAGCTTGTACTTTTTTAAAATTAACAAAATTAATATTTAATCAATTTTCTGGTCCGAAAATTCTATGTAATTGATTGTATTTTAATATTTCTATTTCCACAGTTGCGTAATAAAAAAATCATCCAATCAAGAAATCTTAAAACACAATCAATTATATATAGTTTTCGAACTGTAAAATTGATCAAATATTATATATTTTCTTAAAAAAGTATGTACTATTTTGTTAATTTTTAAAAAGTGGATTACTTTTTAACAAACAATTCCAAAATGCAGACTCGAAGTGTAATTTACCCGGTAAAATATTAGTTTTACTATATAAAAAAGATTTAGATTAAGTAAATTATCCCATTAAATCGTGGAATCCCTTTCCTTCAGAAGGGCGGGGGTCGAACCACCCCACCCAATCCGCTTCTAAAAATAATATCATCCTCGGCCACGTGCACGCCAAGCTTTGTTGTACATGGAGTGCACGTGCTCGTATAATGTCGGACGGGTGCATGGGAGACCATTTCTATATGTAAAGTAATATCTTTATAGTTATTACAAACTATATTAAATAAAAGAAAGTGTAAATGAATATTTGTGGTGAAATGAGATATTAGTTACCCAAAATATATGTGTGTGTGTAATTAGAAGTGTAATTTACCGGATAAAATATTAATTTGTTTCCCTTCTATATAAACGAAATATTGTATATATCTCTGCATGATTTCCAAACTAATCGCATTATATTATTATTTAGTTAGAAAATACATATTATGTTTAAGATATATGACTTCTATTTAATAAACGAAGAAACAAGTAACACAAAATGTGTAATATATAACCCGGCCCTACATGCCGGAAAATGTGAAAGTTTTAATAAATTAAACGTAGATTAAATGCAAGAAGAATACTCCCTCCATTTCTATATAAATGTCATTCTAGCTATTTAATTTTATTTCAAAAAAAGTGTCATTCTACAATTTTGAGACATAAAATTCACACTTTTCTCATATTTAACCTCATTTAATGCATTCAAACATTTATATTTTGCTCATTTAATGTATTCACACAAGGATATATTAGGTAATTCAACTAATTTATTAATTTATGTGCATTCATCCAAAATGACAATTAAATAGAAACGGAGGGAGTACATTATATGGAAGCAGCATAAACGTTCCCACAGCCACTTCTCTACCTTTTATTTATCGTATTTTATTGACATTTATTCGTATTCATTTTACATCGTTCATATACAGATTTGATGAATACTTACTGTTAATTACTTCACAATTTGTAATTAAGTTATACCTAAATAGAAGATAATATGAATGGTGTATTTAGAGATTCATAATTATTTTTCTTGATCGTGGAGAACGTAATACCAAAATTAAAGTCATTTTTTTTTTCTTGTCTTGGATTTTTCAATTTGATCACTCCACGGATTAAATTTGTGATATCTGCACAGAATATCAGATGAAATCCTCTTGTTACCATTAATTGTGCTATAACTCTACAACACAATTAAATTTAATAGTTTTACTTCTTATTTTTATTTGATTTTAATTTTTTTGTACGTTAGTTTGATCATTCCTGTGAAATCTCGCGTGCTTTAATTTAATTTTGCACCTATAATTATGATTAATTATACCCAATTAGAGTTTAGAATTAATTTTTAAATATTAACCAATTATTAATTAAAAACCGATCGCAGCTGTGGGAAACTTCAATAATGAGAAAACACACCAAAAATTAAAAACTTTAATTTTTAAATATTAACCAATTATTTTTAAGATTTATGTTTTACGACCATGTCTGACTTAAGTAGTTGCAATCATACATCAAATTAATATTCAAGAGAAAAAAAAATGAATAGTTAACCATTCAATCAGCCATATAATTAAAGGGAATGCCAATCTTAATTCATGATTGCTTATGAAATAATATTGATTTATTAATTTGATGATTAAATGACACTATTTGTAGTTTTATTGTAAGGAATTATACTTGTATGCGGCTACCGGCATGCATCTTTATATCATTTGGATATATAAATTTATGCTAGGATTATACTACTATTACATAGTAGAAATTCTTAAAACAACTAATTCAACTCGAAAGTTTATGATACTACTGTAAAAACAAAATGTGCAAAAGTGGCGGTTGTTATTATTATTATTATTATTATTATTATTATTATTATTATTATTTGTTTATTTTTATAAAATTGTTGTGATAATTTGATTTTTTTTTATTTGTAGAACAAGTGAAGTTCAATAAACTCACTCTATCTTTATAGGCACAATTACATAGAACTAAAATTTGACTGGACTACAAGTCTATAACAATTAAAAAAATAAACATAAAAATAAAAAATGAAGGAATTAGTCTTCGAAAATGCAGGCTCGTGAATCTCTTGAAGCATTGAATAGAGAAAACTTGGTCGAAAAAAATAATAGCACTAGTAATTTACTCATTTTCAAGCTCGAGTTTTACATGTCGATCTCAGGCAAGATACAGTAAGATATATAGGTTGTCTATTTCCAACATTCCAAGTTTAAACAAAACAATAATTTCATATTTGTTTCATCAATAATGCCAGAGTGTAGCAATAATCTAAGATTCACTAAGCTTGACCAACCACCCCATGGTCTGCAATAAAGTAATCCACATCAAGATTCCATGCATCTTGATCTTGCACCTAATTCATACCAGCTACATCATCCGCATATATTTATTGTCACACCAAACTGGCTCTAACAAGTCCGGTCTACTTGCAGATGACCGAGTCCAATCTCCTGACCCGTTCTACGAGCAACGGATGTGGTCATAAATCTAGATTATAGACACTGCATAACCACAGCTTAAGGTATAAACGAAGAAAAATATTTTTTACACCTCTAAAACGACTTCTTTGAAGTTGTCATTTCTTGTGGAGGCATAATCCAAAAACATAGATGGAAGCATTCTAAACAAAGGGTTCTTACTTTATCTAGCATTGAAGTTGAATAAGGGAGACCGCGGGATGAGTTAGGGACTTGGAATGTGGGATCTGAACAAAGTATAGCAAAAGAGACAAGTAAACTAAAAGATTTCATGTAAAAGATAAAACAGAATCAAAGGAGGATTATACAATAGACTGTTTAAAATGAATATACTAACCGAAATTCCACCAGTCAAGCTTGCGTGAAACTCCACATTGTATGCTTTCAGCACGCTGTAGGAAAGTTCATTGCATCTATATCAACAGTAAATCAAACGTACTGATCACCCGAAAAAAAAAAAAAAAGAAAAAAAAAAAAAAAGCATACCCAATCACTTGCAAAGTTAATCCGTGTTGGGAATTATTTCTTGTCCCACAGAAAGCCATGCATCTTCATTTATAAAATCACACAATCTCAACAATATTCCAAAATATATCTTCCCCTGTATCATTGAAATAGCAAGCCAGATTGTAATCATATATCTAACAGAGGGGCATAAATCAAATTTTACTGACCTTTGATCTTCTATAAGAAGCTAAAGTGGCCAATGGTTCGTTGGACCTCTGCACTGTCCCGGCTATGGATGTCATGTTTATCATCTGGCAACGGTTGCAACCACCCAAACACTGCACAAGTCAATATCATGGAATATGAGCAATAGAATCTTCACAAAGAAGCATGGAGAATCATCCTCATAAATTTGTTCAGGGTGAGGTGATAGGTATTCCGGAGTTTGAGAAGCATCAACATATTTGATAATAGTAATCTTTACATGAAAAAAATACCATAGGGGAATCAAACCATAATTCCCTTGAAGTGCAATCACTCATTTCATCACAAACAAGAACATCCTTCATGCGATGTCAGGCAAAAACACAAGAATTTATTTTGCTGGTTGGAAGCTGGAAGTGCACTATGCAGTAGAATATCAAATACACCAAAAATAACCTTAAAGTTTCTCTCTCCAATAACAAGACTTCTCCAACCATCTTCTGCGTAGGGTTTGCCATTACCACCAGAGACTACAAAATTTGGACGGAACCTCATTGGACTAACTTCAGCAGGCTGGTTATGTGAGCCATCACACAACTCTAGTTTACAAATAAAGAGATAAAATGAGTTATAAATGGTGCCACAAATATTGGATGCTAGCTTTTTAAAATGAAATGTAATCCTGGAACCTTATAATACATCTAGAACCACCAAAAGCATGATTTTCAATATGCAAAAGAAAATTATAAGATAGGATAAAAGGCGCATGCAGCGTACTTGTTCTTATTCTGTCATTCAGATCTGAAACACTTTCCTCCAATAGTAGCAAAAACTGAGCTTCATTGACAAAATTCAATCTAGCCTCCACATCTCTGCATATCCCTACTATACACTGCTCCCTATTTGACCACACCTGATTTTGGACAGTGTAGCTTCTGACAAGGGTGCAAGGCCGACCAACTGCATTGCTAAACCAAATATCGATTTCATTCCAGTAGCCTCCAACTTCATATCTAGTCAAGAAATTGATTTCATCCTTGGTAAGTTTCTTGATTAATTATCTGTGCATTCAGTTTAATTCCATTCTTTGAGCCTGTGCTATTGGACAGATGTGACAGTTGAGGGCCAACAATGAAGCAATAACAAAATGAAAGAAAAGTCTTCTGGTCAAGATTAGAATGATCAAGCTTCTCCAAGCCATTTCAGGTTTTATTATTGGCAATACACACAATAACATCAATTAATCCATGAAACTAAAAACAAATAACAAGGTTTCTAAAACTCGAGTCATCTAACAAATACACTCATCCTTCGAGATACATTTAAGAAATGTGGCAAGAGATGAACATGTGATAAAATGCAAAATATTTTACCTCAAACATAAATATTATACCTTTGAGAATGTATTTCCATCACTTCTCTTTTACCAATAGATTGACCCGATGTGAGCTCTATCTGCAATTTCTCTTTGCAGCGAGGCGATTCGACAACAAGTAGTCCCGATTTGAGATCAATTAGTGTAGTAACTAAATCCATTTCAGGAACCTTGAATTTACAAAGAATATTTACGAATTAATAAGCAAGCCACTGATCAATAGTAAAGCATCATGCTCAGACACCAGCAGTCAACATCACCATAATCAATTGTTCTAATATGGCACCAAAATTTTCAAAATAGCAAATAATTTACTTCTTCTAGAATTATACAGCGAAATGTGGTCCAAAACCCCCACCCCAAAAAAATAAGCCATCCACGAAAAGAAGAAAAGAAAGAAAAAAATATGTCCAAGCATTCCCTTTAAGTTTCAATAAGTGACTACAGATTACATGTTGTATGCACTCATAACTTCAGCAAACAAAGAACTTCTGACAGTCTAGTCACTTCCACATACAGTAGTTTAACAAACACAAAAATATAAGGGCCCAATACCATAATCTAGACATTAGACTCCCAGAACACACACTGATCTTAAACCATAGTCCCAAGTGTAAACTAAGATAAAACTCATCATGACATAGAAATGATAATTTACTTTGAAACTCAAGACCCAAGAAAACCATAACCCTTTTGCACTCAAACCCTTCATGTGAGACTTTGCAGTGCATTCTTTCTAGGAACTAGAACCCCCGCTAAGAACATCTTAGTCACTCAAAACCTTCAACAAGTTGAAATAGATCCACCACTCATCAATGATTATCCCTTCTGCAGGATTTTAAAGAAGTTTGTAATGTTTCTTCTCAATTATGACAAAACAAACAAGAGCACATCTTATTGAATAATTTACAGCACTTAGGTTGTGAGCAAATGCTTACAAGAGCAAGAAAATAATATGTAAAACTAAGCGTGCATAGATCTTATGCAACATGACATACAATGTTATTAGTCTACTTAAAAAACTTTGGTAGAAACTCTTTTCATCAGTTCCTGTTTGGTCCGTGTTAATTGATATTGTATCTCCTTTATGTCCTATGCTACTACTAAGCTAAAACTGAGAAAGATGCGATCACAAATCCATATATAAATACAACAGCTCCAACAAGATTACATCACCTTCTTCTGGGTCAAAATTTCCCCACTGAAGCTCTTGAGAAGCCATTCTCTATCATGTAACAATCCTGGATTTGCATTGGAAGTACAGATTTCAGAATCAGGCAACAAATTATAAAATTGACATAATATTTGTCCTCTTAAAGGAAAAAAATTATCATTCTTATAATTAAGGGAAAAAAGATTCACCATCAAAGTGGTAATATACAGCAAATGATGTAGGCAAAAGCGTCAACACACAAGCACGATATACACACAACCACAAATTCCTAGAGAACAACGGCACATCTAAAAGAATGCAACATATTGACTCTTCATCAGGAATAGCTGTATTGATTGACACAAGAAAACTTCTTGAATTTTATTGACACCAAACCGGACACCCAAAATGTAACAAAAGCTCCAAAAAATACCAACTCCAATCACCCAAAGAATTCGTCTAAGAATAGATTCCTAACTTGCTATAGAAACATTCTTGCTGAAAAAAAATTAATACATAATATAAATAACTACCAAAAATAGATACAGGGACGGACACATGAATTTTAACTTGGGGGGAAATAATAATATAATACGAATAATATTAAAGTTTTATAAAAAATTATATATATACATATAAAAATAAATTGAACAAAAAATGAGGGGGGATGGGTGCCCCCACCAGCCCCCTTAGGTCCGTCCCTGAATAGATAGTACAATAGAGAAAAACAACTTAATAGGAGCTTTTAGTTTGAAAAGAAATCATGCAGCCTCATTGCCACCAAGATTAATAGAATAAGAACAATTAGATCATGGGAAAAAACATACCATGCTTCATTATGAAACAAACTCTGAACCCAGGTAAAAAAATCCTTATAATGATCGTCGCACAACTATATAATTTGCCAAACCCAATGGCTCCTTTGACTTTTTGATGAATGATGACATCCTATAGTATAAGAATTTACAGCCTTTCAAGCTCGCTCAAGCCAGTTACTCTACTAACTTATTTTAATCAATCTTATTTGTCATTCCCTCCCTCCTGTTGTTGACTATCTAATAAAATATCTCATCCACACATTTAATAATTCTTAAAGAAATTACTGGACACTCTGAGATGGGTCAACATCTCAAAATTCACAGTCCTCAAGTCCATTAAATCATTCTTAGAAGCAGCAACATTTTTCCATCTATATAACTAAATGTTAATAGGAGAATGAGACCATAATACAACTTGCCTCAAACTATAAGCAATATAAATGTTGTACCTGTATTACTTAAAGGCCAGCTCTCCACGCTGAATCCAGCACAAGATTTGATTGGATAAATAGTTATTGATTTGAGAAAGTATCTTGTAATCCTTTCAACTTCTGCAATAACAAAAGGACATATACAAAAATATTAGCCAGCAAAAGAAGTGATATGATCGACCTATAGCTAGTCAACTTACCTTCAGTTGCAGGGTGAAAAGGCTTTTCTCCAAATATATCCAGATGTGTCAGTTGGGGTACAAATGAACTCTTGATGAACTTCAAAAACGTCTGCACATTAGTATCAGAGGAATTGTTAATTGGAGGATAAAAAAAAGAGACAATTTGAATCCATATCCACAAACCTCTTATGTTGATTACCACTATCTGATAATTAGAGATATTAAGTAGTGTTAGCATTCCATCAGTAGCAAGTCAGTTTATAAGATGTTATAATGGGGTCTGATTTTAACAAGTGAAATAAATAAGATTAACAAACAGAGTAAAAGTATTATGGTTATCATTTCGAGCTGAAAACAACTTTATAAAACCATAAAAGTCACAATGTGAACTTGCAGCCAACTATTAGTAAATCAATTGTGAACTGATACTGTATTTTCTTCAGTTAAAAGAAACAAAACTAGATAAACGAATGGAAAAGCACATACGCATCGTTAAAAACAAAAGATAATATTAAATTAATTTACAGCTTGACATCAAATGAATAGCAGAATTTCTCAGATTCAAAGAAGTATACCATGGCGTCTTCAAATGTTGACATATAACCAAATGACACCCTCACTGCTCCAGTTGGTTTGCCATCCAATATGTCATGATCATCCCAGCAAACATGTCCTGCCTGAATAAGAAAATTTAAACAATCTCTTATATGTTTATATTACATGTTAGTGCAGTTGGTTAACCAGTATTTACCTCAATGTTAGAAAGAAGATCTGAATGAGACAAACCAAGATGTTTTGCACAAGCACCAGGATTACAAAAGCACCCTGTCTAAGCATGAGCATAGGAGGAGAAAGAAAAAAACACATCAAAGATCTAAAACTTAACATGTCAAAAGATAGCATCTCTTGTTTACATATTTACCATCCACAATTAGAAAAGAACTCAACTAATCAATAACTTTATAGAATTGTCGATACACAAGTTTATGATTATTTTACATGTTGATTACCAATGAGTAATTAGCAGATTTAAAGAAGATAGAAGTAAGAGCTCATCAAATGTGATACTTGCAGGATCTTATATCCCATTTCCCCAACTTAAATTTCAACTTATCTGAGAAGATTTTGACACCTGATTACAAACATTGCAAAAACTAGATAGAATATAGTAAAATTCTCCAAAACGTTTATAGAGAATGAATAAAGCAAGAGTATACAATATATAGGGGCTAGAAGTGGCATGCTTGGTGCTATAAACAATATACAACCACATAAAATCTTAGCCATGGAAAAGGTTTATTCATCACAACTGATGTACTTTCAAGAAGATGAAATCAAAAAAATGGAAGAAATCTTGAAATGTCATGTCATTCACAAATGCTCGAATGGAAACTACAATGAATGCGAAAATTAAAGGGAAAAGAAAAATTACATCCCTTCTGATACAGAGGTTGAATTTTATAGTCTTACTCTTAACTGGATATTGGACAACGATGCCAATTTTTCCACCTCTCGATAGCCAAACCAAGATCCATCAGGCCTTTTCAGGTTGAATGAAACTATAGGACCCATTGCATCACATGTTAACTGAAGGAAGAATATTTGTACCCAGAGTAAGCAAAAGGAATAAAGACAAAAATCAGATAAACCATGAATAGTCTAAATTTTGCACATCAAAATATTCAACCAGTTTAGAGTTAATGGAATAGAGTTCCATTATAGTCATATAAGAATGCACTACTAACCTCAGGATTGTTATTGCCATATAGTGTGCAAACACAATTTCCATTCTCATGCCTCAGCTTCAATAGTGAATTCCTAACATAAGAAGCAAGCAAGCTTGTGTGCCTTAAGAAATCAAAGCCCAATTAGAAAATTGATCTGAAAGAAATATAAGTGCGATGAAACAAAAGAAGATACTTAAAGGTGAAATGAGTAATCCCAAACCATAAAAATTATTCCAAATGTTAACATTTCTTGCTAGGGAGGCAGCGGGGATTGGGGTAATCTGGGAAACACTTTTTTGGTCCTAATGATAATAATAAATTGTCAGGGAGCATTGCAATGTTGTTGCATGTGTATGGTGCATGTTCTAACTTTACTTTTGAGATTTTGCATAGAGCTTTCCAACCCTAACATTAAGATGTCTGAGGACAGACTACAACCCTATTTTGTGACCGTCAAAGCCCTAATTTCTAACATGACCGTATCCAAAAGAGTAGCTGACCTGATTAGCAGAGGAAATTATAGATGTAACACATGAGATATGAAGAATTTTGCTATCATATGGCTAGCAAAGAATAAATTTAATAAAATATGATCAAAGATTTTTGATGTTTTGTGACCGTCAAAGTCCTGCACATTTACTAGTCTTGGTAATAAAGAGAAGTTCATGTTCCACCTTGAAATGGCAGGCATGGTTAATGTGTTGAGAATTTTAAATCCATGATGAAGAGATGCAATGCTCAGAAAAGATACAGTTCCATCCTCAAAGTATTCCTCAACACCATCTCTTCTTTGGTAGAAGTCTAAATCTGCAATTGATGCAGCCACTGTGCCTGAAGCAATTGAAAAGATAAGACAACTCTACCAGATGTTGTAATAACTTGGAGTAAATGAAAAAGTATGTACCTCCACTGAAATAGGTCTTCTTCAATAACTTGATCGATTCTAATAACAATTTTTTTTTGGGGGGGGGGGGGGGGGTGGATTACGATTAGTTTGCTTCCTACAAGAAATCCAAGTACTAAATATTAAGGGAGGAAACAATCTTCTCAGGAAGTTTACCATTTCGAGCTATAAGAGCTCCAATTCCAGTTGGGTAGCCAAATAGCTGCGAGAATAAAATTAATAAAATAAGATAAACAACAACCCTCAAGACAACTACCATGATATTGCATAACTACCTTATAAAAAGAGACGACAACAAAGTCTGCCTTGTATTTTGACAGATCAGGTGGGCATGTAGCACTGCCTTTCGCAGCATCAATCAGGACCATCCAGTTACCACTGTTCACAGATCTAGAAAAAACCTTTCTATCTTGAACATCATGTGGAAGTAACACATTGAATTGATACTAGGTAATGACTAATAGAATATATCCATATCAAATAAAGTAGTTGAAATGTTTCTCCATTTCATAAAACTCAATCACTCACGTTCAGCAAGGGCACAAATACAAAGATCTCAATAGTAGTAAGTTGGTATTCAATGAAAGCATACAACATCTCCTGGGTTTTTGCTTTATATAAACATCAAAATAAGAGTGGCCCTCAAATATGCAAGTGAAATTGGTCGCATGCTACCATTGGTCAAGTCATGAAATGTTAAAATACCTCTGAGTTGGAGAAATTCCATGCATTTGATAAGAACCCTCCTTGATAGAATTAACAAGGTCGAGGTTAAATCTAAGACCTGAGAAGTTGCACTCTGACGGAAATGCAAATAGATTGTATGTCTCACCTGTAAAACGCATTAACATGCATAAAATGATGTAAGATGCTATCAAAAGCAAAAAAATCTTACTTCCACTATGTCAGTGACTCAAAAAACAAGCATATATTAGTGACTTTTAAAAATTGATAGGAATTTCAAAGAAACTATATTTGCTGCATAAAACCTTAACTGGTTTCCTCTTTTTTGTTGCAGTCAGCTTCACCTCTTTTTTGTACAGTGTGTGGTACAATGTTAATGACAGATTTCCGACCACTTATTAGGTCAAAATCAGCAACATCTTCAATGTCTACTGCAATGGCTGCAGCTCCTTCTCTAAGGGCATACCTGAAGAAAATATTAAGGAAGAAATATCTGCAACACGTATTTCATTGAGAGCATGGAACTGGAATACTAAAAATGCAGCTCATACAACCATATTATTTGTTTGGAGCATTTAAAATTTGAAACACAACCTGCTTTATTCCTGATTACCATATTTCAATAATTCAGCGAGATGGATACTCTCTGATCCCAAGAACGCTGTTGTGATTCTCCATTGTGTACATATAATTACTCCTACTGCTCCATGGAAATGTCTCGCCAACAAGTTTCAATGAAGATGTTGCCCCACAGGTGAATATACAATTGTACTCTTTAGGAGATGCATTAAAGAAACTAAGGACCTGAACCAAAAAAGAAAAAGAAAAAAAAAAAAAACCACCCATAAAATAAATTCAAATATTCTCAACACCATATCAGAGTCCAGAGAGGGTGACTATGCAATAATCTTAACCAATCAGGAAAAGATCAATTTGTATAAGCACTGTATTAAACAATGGTATCAACCATGATCTCCAATAAACATGTTCAGATACTGAAAGAGTAATACTCCACAATCCAAATAAAGATGACTGGTGATGCAAATAAAGAGATATAATGATAAGGCCACACCTGTTGACGAGCCTCCCACACAACGTCGCTGGTCGACAAGCCACAACTACTCTGGCTATCTATAATTTTGAATTAAGAATCTCATTCCCATATTTAGAGTGCATAGGGAAAAGCTAGACAATGGTTTATTAAAAACAAAGAGGAGGCATAGTTAGGATACGGGGATTCCCATAAATAGTAGAATTCAAGTCCTTAAAAAGGCCCTCCATTTGTGACTCAGAATATAGAGTTGCTCCAGCATGGTCCAAATAGACTACATCTGCCCAACCAACATCACAGTAGCACAATCAAGAACAAGAAGATTAATCAAAAACCGGTTAAAGGGCAACAAGTTCAAACCATTCAATCGCTTAAAATTAGTTGCTCTGATCTCATCGATGTTTTGCGGTGCATTTGGATACCCATAATCTCGACCGAACTCCTTCAAGAACCGTTCCTTGTTGGGATCGCCACCCATTTTTTAACTTCAATTTTAAAACATATTTCTTCTCTATGTCGTTAAGGCGGAAACAAAATTTTAAAGACGGTACATCTAAACCATACCAGCGGAAGCACTGTAAGAAAACAAAGAAGACAGCAAGATTCTTGAATTCAATAAAAACTGGCAAGTCTACTGTAGTCTATGTTGGGCTTTAAGTCGGTGAGTTTTATTGGGCTTAAGCCCGTTTCTATATATACCACCTAACGTTTACTGTATTAATATTCTAATGTTTATTTTTAGGGGTAAATTCTCTTTTAATGTTTTTTTAGAGTAAATATCATTGGGTCTATAAATGAATCAAACTACTCGTGAGATACTTGAGTACTGACTCGAAAAAAGTTCGCTCGAGATTGGCTCGTTTGCTAAACGAGCTTGTAATTTTCTCGAGTTGAGCTTGAGCTTGGTTCGCGAGTTAATTTGGCTCGTGAGGTTTTCAAGCTTTTTAACAAGCTGTCTCGCGAGTACTTAAACTAGTCAAGCTCGAGCCGTACTCGCAAGTTGTCTCATGAGCCTGACTCGCGAGTACTTAAATGAGTTGAGCACGCGAGCTACTCGATTTAGAATTAATTTTTTAAATATTATTATTTTATATTGTAACGTTTGTCAAATTAATACTCTCATTAAAAATAAAATGAAATTAATGGTATTACCTATTAAAGTGATATTATTTACGTTAAGAAATCAATTATCAAGATTCAAGAGTAACAATTATATACACAAACAGACGAACTAATGCACTGTATATATACATATTATACATAATATGGTTATCTTGTTTACAATTTTACATAGTATATTAGTATGATAAATAGTAATATGAAATATGAAATGATATCAAATTAATATTATTGAAATTAAGAAATTGAATGGTTAATAATAAATATTAAGTAATGAAGGAAATTAAGATTAATATTTACGAAATAATACTTCTCAATTCATTAAATAATAAATATGAAATGAAATTAATAATATTAGTCTAATATTATCGAAAATTAAGAAATTAGATGCTTAACACAATAATAAATGTGTAATAAAAGAAATTAAAGAAAATAGAAAATTGACAATATATAGTACATAGTATATATATAGATTATAATTCATCTTATATTATTAGTTATAACTTATAAATTATAAATTTATAATGCGGGTAAAGTAATAAAGGAAAAAATAAATTAAAAAAAATTAACATTAATAATTTGACAAAATAATACTCATCATTAATATTGATACGTGAAATGAAATCAATGATATTAAATTAATATTATCGAAAGTAACAATGTAATAAAGCAAAAAGGAAAATTAACAAAAATATCAAATGTTCAATAATAGCAATATTCTTAATACCAATGTTATATAGTTAATTTTAAACTCTTAGTTATATAATATACTATCGTCAATCTATTAGTATTCTAATATATAGTTTATATTAGTCAAAATGTGTAGGGCAATAAAAGGAAAAAAAAAAAGAAAAATTAAAACTAATATTGACAAAATAATAATTCCCAATTCATTAAATAAGAAATATGAAATGAATGAATGATATTTAAAACATAATAATTTCTCAAAAATTTCTTATCAAAATTAAGAAATCAAATGTTCAAGAGTAACAATATTATTATTTCTTAGCAATTAACACTAATGTTATATATAATCTTAAGCTCTTAGTTATATATAGTATTTGTATTATAGTATGTAGTCTATATAAACATATACTACTATTTCGCCCGTGCGATGCACGGAATATCATATTTTTAATTTTATAATATTGATGAGTAATTAAATATGAGAGTTGTTGTAGGTACAATGAGATAATATAAAATTACTAAAATAATATGTATGGGTAAAACATTATGATAAATAAATATAAAAATTTAAAAGGAATAAATTTTCGAATACTTGTTTAATTTGTGTATGACATTCTTCGTTAGTTTGCAATTAAAGTATTATTATCCAATTTTGAAAAGTATGCAAACATTTGAAATAATTTATATCAATGCATGGTTCCAAGTTAAATGAACAAATGGTCAATTGTGGTCATATTTGTCAAATTCCATGTACACATATATATATATACTTTGAACTATATGCAAGACTTGTATTGTGAATTAAATTTATTAGTAGTGTCGTTTCGAAAATTATAATAAATTGCTCTATATGAGTCAATTTTATTCGAAATTATAAGACATTACATTATACTTGTTAATTTATTTCAAATTATAATACATCGCGTTATATGAGTTCACTTGATTCGAATTTATAATTAAGAGACATTGCAACATAGTAGTTTATTTTATTTAAAATTATAATAAATTACACATTCTTTAATTAAAAAAAATAATAATATTTAGTTAGAAAAGATTTTTTTTCTATTTTGCTTTTAGTTATTTAAAATTTTCACCCTAAAAGAAAAGCGTAGAAGTATTTACGGTATTTGAAGTCCGACATATATAACCAGGGAAATTCTAAGGTGGAGGGGATGCATTAACCAAGGAGACATATGTTCTGGGCCCATCACTTTTAAGTTATTTGCAGCTCTTTTTTTTTTGTCCAAATACGAAAATTTCGGCCGGTCAAAAAAGTCTATCGTGACACTTCAACTAATATATCGTGATACTTTGATTATCTATTATGACACTTGAGCACATATTATGAGAGTCCGAAATCGAAATTATTTTATCAGCTGATCGAAAGAGATTACAAAAAGAAAAAATTAGTTGAAAATAGCAGGGGATGCATCCACCTTAGAATTAGCCTATATAACCAGCCAATTTTGCTGACCAACCCACCGTTGAATGGGGACGGAGTCATTTATTCCCAACAATATCTAAATGTAGTGCTATTATATTCCAAATACACAAATTAATTAAATTAAATACTCCAGCTCACTGCACAAAACATGCAACCTTCTTCCACGATACTCATTTTTGGGGGCAGGCACTTCAAGTTCATACATTCATTCAATTATTTATAAAATGTAAAGTGAATTGGAATGTCCGACACTCATTTTTGTGTTAGTTTATTTATTCAAAATAGAATATTATTAATTTCAAAGGACATTAAGTAAAATTTGTAGAGATATATTAAGGAAATATCATTGGATGGATCAAAAATAGTTAGATGGTCCCCATTTCCAGATATGTACAGATCTTGACTTGGTTCTATTATTAGTATTTCTCCCGTACATCGTACGGAAACTATTTTAAACGTTTAAAGTTCAAGAATACTTTTTTTAGAATTATCAATTTAGGACCTAAAAGATGGGTAATCGATCACTAATTTGAAATATGAAAATTGTAAATTTAGGACCTAAAAATTCATTATTTTGATTTCTTTTTATTTTTAATTATTTTTTTTATTAACTTTCAATGAAATTCCTTATTATCTATTAAATTTAATAAATAAATTATGAAAAATAATTAAAAACTTAAAAGTTATCAGAATACATGATTTTTTAGGTCCTATATGGACAATTTTCATCTTTCATGTCCTAGATTGATGGTTTTTATTTTTTAGGTCCTGAATTGATAGATTACCCATCTTTCAGATCCTGAATTGACATTTCTTTAGGGAAAAAAACTATGTTGGTTCTAATAGTAATAATATAGAATCATTATAATTATATCAAATGATACTTTATATATACAACATTATATTTGTCATTTTTCAAATTATAATTATATGCACATTTACAATATTTTTTTAAAAGTAAACTTAATTACATTTTTGTTATATAATATCATATTGTGTTAGAAATACTTGTTTTAAGTACATAAGAATCATACATATACAACTTCTATCTCATTTTTGTTTTGTTAAAAGACATTTAATTTTTTTCATGAAAATTTACAAAAGATTTTCGTCAGCCAACAATTATGCGTTTTGTTTGACATCAATGGAAATTTCATTATCACTTTCCAACAAAAAAAATATATATTGAAATTCGAGAGGATATGTGATGAGTTTAGGATTTGAAATGATCTGAGTTTATATTTGAATTGTAAATCAAGATAATAACAACATCAACCATTTATGTAAAAAAAAATAAAAATTCAATACCAATATCCACCATTTATATCAAAAGAATTAATAACTCAAACCTCTTCTAACTATGTAATTAACTCGGTAAAATATAAATAATGATTAGAAGGTAAAATGTCAAAGATCTAAATGTAAATAAAATTTAGAAGATAAATGATCTTCAATGCTAAGTTTTCCAGCTATCAATAGATTTGAGGAGTTATCATCGATTAAAATTCTAAAATTAAAGAGGAAAAATAAAACTAACAAAAAAAAAAAGAATAAGACTAGCCCCAAAAAAATATTTCTCGCAAATTCCAAAAGAATAAAACTGTAAAAAAAGTTGTTGATCCGAAAATTAAAAAAAAAACAAACAAACGAAAAAAAAGAGAAAATTGAACAAAGAACCCAGAAAAAAATGTTTCTTGGCATAATTGAGCCAAGAACCAAAATAATAATAATAATAATAATAATAATAATAATAATAATAATAATAATAATAATAATAATAATAACTAACAAAAGAAAATTACAAAAAAAAAAAAACAAAATTGTGAAAGTTGATCCCTCCCTCATGGTTCGAACAAGCGAGTCACAGAGATAGCCATACAACCACTAACTACTCCGCCAAAGACATTCATTCGCATACTTGCCGACATAAATTTTATTATTAATCAATATTTTGCTAATATTTTTTATTTACAATTTTACCCCTACAATTTTGCTTTAATATATGTATAGATTATACATACATACATATATTAATTGTCCCACATTTTTTAAGTACTACTTTTTTAGTCGGGGATGAGATATTGTATACACAGGTCTCCTACCATTACAAAGGGGTGGAATACAAAAATAGGTGGGAAAACTAATATATATCTCTAATAGGTTCATACATCTATGTAATTGTATGTAAACTGTAAAGTAAATAAGAATATGGATATCGCATTTTTACTCGTTAGATGGTCATGTCATAAGTTTTTGTGTTAGTTTATTTAATCAAAATAGAACATTATTTCTTTCAAAGAGCATTAATTAAGTAAATATATACTAAGAAAAAATATAAATAATTAAGAATACGAGTCCAGATGAAAAAAGTATTGTAGCTCACAAACTAGTTATATATATTTACATGCTTTAGTAAAAGTCGAGATGAATTTTTGAAGTGATATACATGCATGTTTTGACTTGGAGATATATAGATTAATGCACATATGCCAAGGACTAGGAGTAGTATATAATATATTATTATTTATTATTGGTGTGCGTTACATATGAGTCCAGCAGCCTTTTCAATTGGCCTCACATCTACCGCATGTGGACTCAGTCATGCAATGATTCTAGGCTTTTCTCCATTTGACTTGATCTCTTTTGTTTCTTTCTTCGTATACCAGATAATAAAAATTATGAGTGACACCAAATTTTCAGTAGTTGGGAACAAGTCTTTAGGGGGGGAAAGATGACGGTCAATGTACTAAGTATATTATTAATTAGGACAAATAAAACATAAGTTGGGATTTAATTTGTATGTATGTGATCAATATGTAGGGGTGAGTTATATTGTGTTTGGTGTCAGAACTAGGCACTATGCTTACAATTTAAATTCAAATTAAATGGTTATCGATACGAACTTAAAGTATCTAAGTTCAAAAAAGACATAAACCATCTATATCTATTAAAAGATCCATGATACTATAATAAACTAGAGGTGGGTACTATAATGAAAAGATCCATGATTTTTTTTTTTGACATACTTTATACATTATCTTAATTTATGACATGAAAAAAATCATACAATTATCGTAACTTACATTCGGCATACTAAAATTTCGGTACGACACATAATGCATATTGATACCATACTAACATAATTAGGTATATCTTAAATCGTACCATACCAAAATTTCATGATATATCGAAGTTTTTGTTATACCGAAAAATTGTTTACTTCATGTGCATAAATAATAATGTTCTCGATTATTCCTCTTAATTTTTAGTTTTAAATATTGAAGAAAAATAGTAGATTATTATTTTAATTTCAATTTTTTCACTTACCATTTAGGTAATAAATTAAATTAAATAACATATTTTTGCTAAAAGCTTTATAATAAACTTACTAAGTATTATAGTCCCAGTGGGGATGGCCTAGCGGTGGAGTGAGGTTGTTCAGAGACCAAAAGTCAAGAGTTCGAATCTCCTCAATACCATAGATCGGGTGTGTGAGTAAATTTTTTTTACTAAGTATTATATAATTGCATTGTATTATTCTTATATCTCATAATTTACGTGTATATACATACATACATACATACATACATACATACATACATATATATATTCTTTTATTTTTTCTTGATAATTCACCTTAACTTTTAGTTTTAAAGATTGAAGAAACATAGAAGACTGTAATTTTTTATAAAACCATTTTTTAGTTATAATTGAAGTATTAAATTAGATTAAACATCAAATTTTTGCTAAAGTTTTCAATAAAATTACTAAATATTATATTATTACATTGTATTATTAATGTGCACAAAAAAAGTAATATATATATATATATAGGGGAGGGGGGGTTGGTTATTTTAAGGATAAGTGGTGGTGTGAAAATTAGGGACAAATCTAGTCCCTACAATTTTAATAGATCAACGGCTGAGATGTGGGGGATTTTAATTGATATTAAGGTTTTTTTTTAATTATTAACTAAACATGAAGGATATTTATGTAAAATCAACCTATAATTTCATATGGTATCGTGATCTCAAAATCCCATAAAATCAGGAACAATTTAACTGCTAGGGAGTTTATCCAATGAAATTGAAACCCTAGATTATGAAAACCGCCGCATGCGAGTAAATCCAGAGACGAGATGGCGAAAATACTCAATAGAGTTGACGATTCCGGCGACGATTCCGGCGGAAATTGCAGGCTCCAGAGACGTCGCGGATGTCCAAGTATTTGGTTCAGTTTGAAACCACCGCAAGAGAATAAACCCAGAGACAGCGAAAATCCTCAATACAGTCGACGATTCCGGCTGAAATTGCATGCTCCAGTGACGGCGTGGACGTCCGAGTAGGCGGAAGCAAAATGGGGCGAAAGAAATCGGGTACGTATTATTTGGGTGAACTTGAATTTTATAATGAATTTAGTGGAAATTTTTGAAAAATGACAGAAAGTATGAATGGTATCACATTTTTAAGTAAATCAATTTAAAGAATTTGGGGATTGTGGTTTGAATCGGTCGATTGATGCTGTTGATTAATTATCTACTATTTGGGTTAAATCGATTTTTAGGATGAATTTGGTGGAAAATTTTGAAAATGGACGAAACTTATGTTGATTAAGATGCATTGCATTGCAGTAAGTCATAAGAAGCATTTGATTAAGTTATAAGTAGCATATTATCATAAGTAGCATATAAGATGTTGATGCTACCTGTCTTAATATAAGTAGCATTGCATTAAGTTTTAAGTAGCATTACAGTAAGTTATAAGAAGCATTGCAGTCAGTGCTAATCACCAAAAATTTCATCACTACAAAAAAAAGGTATAGAAGCTATTTATCATAAAATAAGTAGCTTTTCAGTAAGTTATAAGAAGCATTGCAGTAAGTTATAAGTAGCATATTATTATTAGCATTTAATGTTTACATTGAATTTATTACAGCTGAATCGCATGTGGAAGACGAGTCACTGGTTCCATCAAAGAAGAATAATGTTTACATTGAATTTATGCGATATTAGGTGTAGGTTGATGCTATTGATAAACGTTTAAGCTATCCATGCGTTATTTGGTAAAGTTGATGAATATGCTGAATATGGTTCAGATTGATACAAAAAATGTTGAATTCCATTGCATATGAATTACTGCATAGTCTTGTTACAAATTGCGTTGAAAAGTTAATGCTTCTGAAAGTTGTGTTTGGTACTTTGCATTGCCAAGATTGTTTGCTACTCGTATCCTATCTGCCCCATTTTGATGTTACTCATGTATAAATTTGGTGCTTTATAGGGCAATGGTTGGATCCTTATTAACGTGTTAAACTTTTTTATTCCAAAAATCCATGCACAGGCAATGTATGTAGATCGAGTGATATCGTACGGTAAGAGACTTGTTGACAGGTCATTCCCAACAGTGAAAGGTTGGACCTTCCACTTAATTCGAAAACGTGAGAAGCAAGAAATGGCAGCAGATGGGTTTGGAGGTGGACGGTTGTGTCCACAATTCCAAAAGACTGGTGAGGAGAATGCACCATTCTCCCATGATGAAGGTAGAAGAAGACAGGCTTCAATCAATGACGTTGAAGCGGATGAAATGCAGCAGTTGCTACACAATTCTTAGCAAAATCAAAGCTAATGGCAGACACAATGATGCAACTTATTCTTCTCATTGAGAGGGCTTCAAAGCATCTTTGGGAGAACCCCCGCTTCAAGAAAAATGTTTAGGTCTTTTTTAGTGATGTTTTGAAGGACAATGTTTAGGTCTTATTATGCAAGTACGGATTGCAATTTATTTATGATGAATGTTGGTAGTTTTTTACCCCAATTGTACCATACAAAACAGCACGGATATAAGTAAACTAAAAACAAAACTAAACAAAAAATGGAACAATGGAAAAAAACGCCTTGACTGGATTGAATCAGCTCTGAAAAAAAAAAGCCAAATAATCAATGGTATGTAAATGTACTGTTAATGCTTCCTACAATAGACAAACATGCTACACAAACAATAACATTGAATCCTTCAACATACAATATTTTAAAGCAAAAACTTGTGATGCTTCATAAAGAACATATATATGCTAAATAACAACAACATCAACATAAGATGTATACGTAAAAGTACATAATCATGAACATTCTAACCAACAATTCGAAACGTACAAAATAAAATATAATGTTTATCCAGATTGCATACATACGAACAACAAAAAATGACAAACGATCAAAAACCTAAATCTTCCATTGTCACTAAACCGGAAACACAAAAAATTCATCAAAGAAAAAGTCACAACCGCCGTGAATGTCGCCATGAATATCAGCATGAATGTCGCCGTGAATGTCGCCCAGAGTCGCCATGTAAATGTCGCACAACAACCACCGTCGTCGCTATAATCCCCGTGTGAGTACCGCATCGTCGCCATCATCAATCTATGAGTTGGAAGAAGAAGGAGGAGGAGAAGAAACCGTCTGTACAAATCGTGTGAGTGCCGCTTTGTCGCCATCGTCAATCTATGAGTTGGAAGAAGAAGAAGAAGAAGAAGAAGAAGAAGAAGAAAAAAGAAGAAGAAACTGACAGAAAAAAAATCGATTGAATAAGATAGAAGAAGATTTGTTTTGATATCGTCAATCTATGAGTTGGAAGAAGAAGAAGAAGAAGAAGAAGAAGAAGAAGAAGAAGAAGAAGAAGAAGAAGAAGAAGAAGAAGAATAAGAAGAAGAAGAAGAAGAAGAAAGAAGAAGAAGAAACTGACAGAAAAAAAAATCGATTGAATAAGATAGAAGAAGATTTGTTTTGATATGGAAGAAACGTGATTTGTGGGATTTAATTTACAAAATGTCTAGTATACCCTTATTAATATAATTCAGAATATAATTAAATGCCACATGGATTAAATCTAAACTGTAGGATTTGATAGATCTAATGGCTAAAAATAGTCCCTATTTTTCACACAAATACTTAATCCCTATTTGAACCATATCCTAGGGGAGGGTTACAATGCAAATCCTACCTAGTGTAAGAACTAGGAACCCATCTCACACCATATAGTGAATAAAGATCTATGATCCAGATTTAATTAAAAGGAGTGGTGGCAATTCTGTAATATTTGAAAAAAAATTCACACGGGGGTATTAACGTAATTTGGTAATTCTTATAAAAATCACGGAGGATATTTGATAACATATCGTTATGCTAACGAAGCGTTATTTTTATGCTAATGAAAATTTTTCTTATATTGTTAACGAAAAATTAAATTCTAAAGTGTAATTATAAATTCTAATAGGATAAAATAAATCATAATTCAGATATAATAAACTTCAATGATCTAAAAATAGAATTAAATTCTAAAAATTAATTATAAACCCCAATTGGATGGAATAAATCATAATAACAATATAAATATAAAATATTAGCATAATGATATTATTTTATCAGCATTGCGAATAAACTATGCTAGTATATGACAATTCATCGTTAGCATAAGTTATAAACAATAAATGAATGAAGAAAACTCTAACTAATATATTCTAATTTGATGAAATAAATAATATATAATATTCAATTAGTAACTAAAACATAAAAATTAAATCATAAAAAATAATTATAAGTCATAATTGAAATGTAATAAATCATAATAAGCATATCAGTATGCTTACTATGTTAACATTATGATAATCATTCATCAGCACAATGAATGCAATATGTTAGCATATAACAAATGCTTCGTTAGCATACGTTATCAACTTATCATAATGCTGACGAACCATTATTTAAAAGCTAACGAAAGCATTTTTGTGATAGACACGAGTAAAAATGTATATTTTGTATTTTTCATCTATATTTATTTGAACAAATATATCCATGACTGATCTTGAATTAAAGAGCATGAAAAGGTCTTTAATTTGATATATTATTTGCGTTAATCCGATTTGAAACGAGTGAGTTATGGTCGTTCAAAGTTTTTAGGATATTTTTAAAAATTGATGACATCAGTTTTTTTTTATGGGATTGGACAACTATACCCCGCCTCCTTTTTTTTGCCTTGATTTTGACATTTAATCTCAGCCATTAGATCATCTAGGTGGACGGTATAAGATGGGTTCCTAGTTCCTACACAAGGAAAATGTGTATTTTTGATCCAACCCCTATATATATATAT
This sequence comes from Perilla frutescens, assembly GCA_026008535.1. Lineage (NCBI taxonomy): Eukaryota > Viridiplantae > Streptophyta > Magnoliopsida > Lamiales > Lamiaceae > Perilla > Perilla frutescens. Next base: position 50,279,694 of record BRKX01000015.1, read on the forward strand.
TAAAATTCATATATACAGGTATATCGATATATGCCCTAGTACTGCGTACAACATATACTGATATATAAGGGTGGAAAAATGGATCGCTCGGCCTGGCCCAGCCCTAGTCCACTAAGCCAATGGTAAAAATTAGGTCGGGCCGACATTTTGGAAGCGTAACCGCCCAAAAAGCGGGCCGGATCTGACCGTTCGTGGGCCATAGTGTATTTTTTTAGTTTTTGGGTTAGGTAGTCCGGCCCATTCCGTCCATTCATTTTTTCGGGCCAACAAAATATTAGCCCAACCCGACCAATCGGGTACTGCCTAAATTGCCACCTCTATCCAACCCGAACTCCTGATATATATCGGTATAATATTATTTTTGAAAATTCATACCGTTATTATATCGAAAAATTACTGTAAGTAATCATGCTATACTAAAAATCAATATATTGTAAATTTCAGTATTTTTTATATTTTTCACTCTGCTATTTCAATATTTTTCCCCACCCCTAGAATAAATGATTCAAATTCAAATCTAAATTGATGACTCTAAGATATGGGTATAAACTATCTAACAAATTCAAATTGAAGAACTTCATGATGATACGAGTATAGACAATAAAAAAAGTTCGAAATTCAAATCAAATTGAAGAAGTCTTGAATATGAGTATAAAAATACATTTATCATCTTGAGATTAAATGTGAATATAATCACATAATTTGCGATACAATTAGTTTATGTAGAAAATGTAAGCACTCGTACTTTTTTACATTATAGTTTAATTCACAAATTTAATATGTGAAGAATGACACTATTACATTATATCTTGTATTTTGTCAACCCATGTCCCATGTCATGACCCACCATTGCAATGAACCGACAAATCGTGTATCATTCACTGGTCTATGTAGGAAGACATAAAACATCTTTTTCATAAGATGAAAGTGTATGTGTGTATAGACACACACATCATGCATACACACTTCTTATTGTACATTTTAGCGCACCATGTATGACTCATACAAGCACAATGCATGTTGCATTTTAACATAATATCACATCATGTTTCTTTTCTCTCTTTTCCGAATTGTTGGTTGTTGAATTTTCCGACTTCACTTAGGAGGTGTATTCAATTAAAATTTTGATGGATTTTTTTGGACTTTAAAATGTCCATGGATTTTTATGGATTTTTAAATCCATAGATTCCACATGGAGTCTCCCAACTCCACGCAGAGTCTGGTGGATTTCGTGTATGGATTTCGGACGATTTTGAACAATTTCAATGGATTTCAAATTCATCTCGCCAGCGCTCGTTGGAACACAACAATCGGTGTATCCGAAAAAAAATTGATCCCAGCGGCCGCTAGAATCAAGCGGCCTTGATCCCAGCGGCCGCTGGAGTCGGGTGACGGCTGGGGTGCCCGATTTCAACTCCTCACCGGCCGCTGGGACACAACGCTTGCTGGATTTTTCAAATCCATTGAAATCTCGTGTCCAGAGGTCGAATTTCATCCTTTGTAATTTTCACGTGAAATCCAGCTGAAATCCAACGAAGTCAATGACTTTTTAAAGTCCGTGGATTGTTGAATACCGCAGAATTTTAAAGAACTTTTAAAAGTCTGGATTGAATACACCAAGATTTCGTTGGACTTTTAAAAGTTTGGATTGAATACACCAAGATTTCGTTAGACTTTTAAAAGTCTAGATTGAATACACCAGAATTTCGTTGGACTTTTAAAAGTCTGGATTGAATACACCCGGATTTTAAAAGTCCAACGAAATCCAACGAAATCTCAATCCAATACACCCCCTTAAGTACTGTGACCAACACGAATATCTTACGATAATTTCTATCAAATTTGATTTTTTGTCCAAAAGAAAAATAAACATAACATGACATCTAACTGTTTATCATAGATAAAATAAATGGTAAATATTCAATGTTGTTTATCATAAAACTAAATCTAAAACTTGTCACACATTATTTGCGTGTGCATGTGTTGTGTGTATATATATGCTGAGGAGACTAAATTATATTTATTTGGGTGCATTTTGGATAAATTTTGTATTAGTTTGTAAATCATTGACTTGATATTTGTACTGGTCTCATACGAACTATATCACGAGCTGAGGGAATCTATGAATATTTCATATAATAAAGTTTATTCTGCTATAATTGCTAGTCTTTTAAATTTTAATTTTGGAGTGTTGAATATAAGTTGTGTATATGTGTTTCTACTAAAAAAAGGCTATAATTCAAGACTCTTGAAATAATTATGTCTACTTGTCTATGATTAAAGAATGTTTTCTTAAAAACATAGTATTTAAAAATTACAATTATTTATCATAAGTAACAAAATTGAAGTATAAATAGTACTCCCTCCGTCCCAATAGCAAGGTCCACATTTTTATTATTTACTTTCTCCATTTTAATAGAAACTGGACCTTGCAAACGGGAGGGAGGGAGTATAACATTCTATTTCCCATTTCAATTTCAAATGGAATTGATGACCAATTAGTATTAAGTAACATCATAAAGACAATCACAAAATTACAATGTACGTATAGTTGCAAAAATATTCTGGAGAAATTTTAAAATAACCAAAAATAAACGACAGTTGTGTATTTTACACAACTTTTGAATATGAATTGATGATGTTTATAATGCCAAGTTATGTAGCTTATATAGCTTTTGTGTTTTATTTGTTATCATTTGGAGTTTTTTATGTGTTTGATAGTTTTGCAGTAATAGTTGCGTATTTGCTGCATAATTGAAGCAAAACAGTCAAATATGTGCATGGAGAGTTGAAGAATGATTCAATTAGATTGTTGGGCTCAAGCCTAATGAACCGAATTAAATGATCAGAGCCAGTGAAAATCCGAAGCCTAGTGCGAAAATAATTTGAGTCGACCCTGAAGGCTTCGGTCGACTTTAGCCAGTGCAATTTGCTAAGGGATGGGTCAATTTGGTTAAAAGCACTTGGGTCGACCCTGTGCAAAAATATTCATCTGGGTTTTGTGAAATTTTTCACTCGGACACACGCCCCATATCATCACATTTGTTAGAAGGGAGATTAGGAAAACATGAGCCCACACATTAGCGTCGGGCAAGTGCATTGCACGAGTCATCAGATTTAAAAAAATAATAATAATTTACTTTAATTTTAGAGTTCACTAATTCCATTTTATGGTATATATTATTTCAAAACTAACTTTTTTATTTTCAATTAGTGTTGATATTTGTTTCGAAAAAATTATTTATCGAGCGCAATGCACGAGTCTATGCGTTAGTGTTGGGCAAGTGCATTGCGCGAGTGGCATAATTTCAAAAAAAAAAAGATTAATTCACTTTAATTTTAAGGTTTATTAATTCCATTTTAGAGTATGTATTGATATTTATTTCAAACAAATTAAATAATTTACTTTAATTTTAGAATTTACTATCTTTATTTTAAAGTATATAATTTTTAGAAAAAAGCCTAAAAGAAAAAACAAAAAATAAAAAAAGTGAAATATATATATGGGCGCATGTACCCCACACGGGTGGGGTACACGTGCCCAACATGATTGACCATTTTTTGACATTTTTTTTTATTGGGCTAGTATTAGTACAAATAATCCAGACCCATACATCTAATACAGAATTGATCAACCCTCAATATTTTTGTATGGCTGAAAACAATATATTTTTATCATTTTTACTAGAAAACACATTGTTATATTTATTATCCCAAAATATTATAGTCAAAAGGTCATCATAACTTCCAAATATCAATCCTAGGATATGGATTTTGGCAGGAAAATGCAACTACTATTATTTAATTTGGTGGGACGGTGTTTAGAAATAAGAAACAAATGACGTTAATAAACAATTAAATAAAATTCAATAACAACATTTTATGGCAGTCGTCCCAAACCGCGTGGTGGAGCGTTTACATTTTCCAAACAAAAACCGGTGGCTTTTCTTCTTTAAGCACGCTTGCTAATTGCCGCATTTCCATTTTCACGCTACAAAACCCCTACGCTCTTAACCCCTAATCGATGCAAATCGATTCATCACGATTTCGCGATCGCTGACAATCATGCATTGGTGGAACCTGCCATTCTCATCTCCCTCGTCGAAGTCGCAATCCACCGACGACATTCTCATCGCCGCCGCCGGATCGGGGAAAACCGGATTCTTCCGCCGCGGGAAATTGACGAGAAACGACGCCGACGAATGGCGGTCGGAGAGCTACCCTCAGCATTCCCGGTCCAGCTCATCGCCGGCATTGCCTCAGCCGCTGCCCCTGCCGGAACTGCTGCCGCGTGAGCCTAAACTCGTCTCCGCCCGCTCCTCTCACAACGTGCCGCTGCCATCACCGGGTGCGGGGCGCAGTCACAGGGGAGGGTGTGGTGAGGAGAGAGAAGTAGAGAGAGGAAGGCGGATGGCTGAGGGGCATGGACTCGATGAGCAGCTTAAAAGGTATATTAATTAATTGTTACATAATATGTAATTAATTATACAATTAAAGTATAAAGCATGTTTAATAGGTCCATCTACTTACAATTAGCCTTCCTCTTTTAAACCTTTTTCTTTGGTGGAGTTTCTAGTGTGAGAGAGATTCTAATTTCTACCACAAGCTTAATTATCTCGTTTATTATTGAGTCGAATTCGAATGTAATTACCAAACACTTCCAAGTTCCAAGACTCACTTGCTTATTGAGCTTAAACAGAATTTGTAAATATATATTATCATTTCTTTTAAAAGATAATTTTTTATTCCAAAAAGATATAATGTGTTTTGGTTTAATTACAAGTTAATTCTCAAAATTGGAAGGTTGTAACAAAAATAACCCAAAAATTTAATAATTACTAAAAGCCATTATTAGTTTTATAATGAATATGGATTAATCAGATAATTAAAGTATAGATATATTTGTTGAAGATATATAAAAAAATTTGCCTAGGTCCTAGGTTCGAACTTGACATGTTTATAATAATGAGTCTTATTTCTAACCGGCGAGAAGCTCGATTCATTTACTATCCTATCTGTTACAAGATAAGAAAGTTCAATTGCCGAATAGAAAAAATAAATACTTTCATGTGAATAATTTGACCTCTGGCAGTGACCATGCAAATTTAAGAACATAAATTGAAACATGAATTAAAAGTACAAAAACCAAAATTAATAGATAGAAATATTTAAAGTATAAGTTTTTCTTTTTATTTATTATTTTTTGCGGAGAATATGATTCCTATTTGCATAATTTTCATGGCATTCGATAACACAGTGCAATTGGCAGAGGCATTTGAAGAATCCAGAATGAAGGAGCCTAATGCATGATATGTAATCGTCTCAAGAAAAGTTCAAAAATAACTTATTTCCATTTCATTTGCATTAAAAACTGCTCTTCTATCATTCTGTCAAATTTTGATTAATCTTATCTGTTGATGTTCTGACTTCTGATCTTAGAGTTCGATTTAGGTGTTGCTGCATAACGGTAGTAACTTTTTAACAATGGTGGAATATTAATTTTCTTTTGTATGCTTGTTCCTTCCTGAATCAGCAGATTAGTAGGCGAAAATGCACGGACAAGTGTAGAACAGTCTGAAATTCGGTTATCTAGAAAGTCACCAATGAAGCAATATGCCGAAGAGAGGAGCTCCTGCAATTGCAGTATTATAATTCCTAAGAGTGCTCCAACTAGTCCGTACTCAAGTCCCGTATCCAGTCCCCCATGTAGTGATACCTCGATTACATATTACATGAGTCCCTTCCATGCCTTGTCCTCTCCAGAGATGCCCAATTCCAAAGGAAATATAGGACTAAGTTTTAGTCATCAAATGCCTTCTGATAAAACTGCTTTGCGTGTTGATGATTCTCCTCTTACGAGTCGAACAGTAAGCTCTCCCTTCCATGCAGAAATTCTACCTGAGCCTGTATTACCAGTACCTTCCAAGATATCTTTGGAGATTGCTGTGGCAAGGAGGGAAAATACTGCTCAGACCAATGTACATACTTTGCCTCTCCCTCCAGGGGCTGACATGTCTTCACTGCCCACTCCTGGATCCTCAAATTCTTCTACATCTGATCTGTCAGGAGCCACTATGTCTTTTCCACCCACTCCAATTTCCACTCGTGTAGCAAGACCTGAACTTCCTGGAGTTAAACAGGCCTCTCCTATTTCTCAGGCCGTAGGTAAACCTGAACCAATTCCCATTAGATCTCAATGGCAGAAAGGGAAGCTCATTGGGAAGGGGACATTTGGAAGCGTGTATGTCGCTTCCAACAGGTATGCATGGATGATTACATTTACTTTCTCGAACAGCAAACATACTCTTTTAACTAATCTTTTGTGTGTGTGTGTAAATAGGGAGACTGGAGCTTTATGTGCAATGAAGGAAGTTGAGATTTTACGAGAGGATTTAAAATCTCAAGAATGTATGAGACAGCTAGAGCAGGTTGGGTTCCAACTTAGCTGTTGCTTATGAAAAATAGAACCTTGAGCTAATGTTTCTCAATCTGTTCAGGAAATTAAAGTTCTCAGCAATCTAAAGCATCCAAATATCGTGCAGTATTACGGCAGTGAAATTGTATGTAATTTCCTTCATAAAGCTCCACTATGAGCTTAATGCCTTTCTGCATGGATGGTCAGTCTGGATCTCACTTTCTGTGATCATGCAGGTTGGCGGCAAGTTTTATATATACCTGGAATATGTTCATCCTGGTTCAATCAATAAATTTATCCATGACCATTGTGCAGCTATTACAGAATCTGTAGTTCGCAATTTTACTCGTCATATTCTATGTGGGTTGGCCTATTTGCATAGCACAAAAACCATACACAGGTAATTTTGTGGTATTTTCATAATGTTCATAGAAGCTAGCAAAAAATCATTTTGTCAGATTTTTGTCAAAATCTGAACTTTTCAAAGGAATATGAACGATAAGAAGCAAAATTGATACAACTGGGCACTATAGGGTGCATCCTTACTGTTTCAAAAATAATCTGAAACTGCATTTCCTCACACGCTATTATAAATCCCTCGACATAAGTGAAGTTGGAAACTCTAGAGGGTATTGAGATGCTAATTTAGGGCACTGACAAGAATGAGTGCATCAGTTGTTTTTAGCTACATGCATGCTTCTGTTTTTTTGTTTGGTGTGGCTACAAGGAGATAGAGGGAATTCTTAACATTAGATCTTGTATGTTATCTCTCTTTCCCTGACTTTTTCTAGAGGCGTTTCTTTCTTTTTATTAGAGCTGCAGTACATTTGTCATTTCTTGTTAAACTAGATACTTCACTACTTCAGTTATTTTTTCTTCCAAATTCAATGATCCTGAACCGTACTTCAACTTGTATCAGAATCTGGTGCGACCTATAACACCCACTGCCTGTTTAGATCTAGGAAAATTATAATCATAAAGAAACTTTGCCCTGGATAAGGATTCTTAGGACAGCACATCTTTCGAACTTGAAGATTTGGGGCGCCTGACCTGATCTCATAATGATCAATTTTTCTAGGGACATCAAGGGTGCTAATTTACTTGTTGATGCATATGGAGTTGTCAAGCTTGCTGATTTTGGGATGGCTAAACATGTGAGTTTTTTATTTTCCAAATCACACATGTATTTATGTGAAATAAGGGAGTATGGAAGACCCAGAGGCCAGAATCAACATGGTTAAAATAGGTTCATGACTTGTGCAAATGGTGGTAGAAAGTTAGCTTATTATACATGCCTAACATGCAGATTAAACCTGAAGATGAAATAGGATGCCATTAGGCTGCTTTCTGATTTCATGCTTGTTTAAATTATTAATACTTATATTTGAGTTTGTAAATTCCATATTAAATTGCAGCTGACTGGGGAAGCAGCAAACCTATCGTTGAAGGGTAGTCCATATTGGCTGGCTCCAGAGGTGCATTAATATGTTTCAATCCCAAGGTTTTTATTCTGGCTACTGTCGCCTAAACATACTAACATCACAGTATTTCTGCAGCTTCTGCAGCCTGTGGTGCCAAAAGAGGCTAGTTCTGATCTTCATTTAGCAGTCGATATATGGAGTTTGGGTTGTACCATAATTGAAATGATCAATGGAAAGCCTCCTTGGAGCGACTGTGAAGGGGTAAGCACATTTTGTGCCCCTATGGGTAAAGAACACCGTCTTAATTCCGTTTTCTGAGCTGATCGTCCACAAAAATATTGCAGCCCGCAGCAATGTTCAAGGTCTTAAAGGAGAGTCCACCAATACCTGAAACGCTGTCAGCGGATGGCAAGGATTTCTTGCAATGCTGCTTCCGTCGAAATCCCACAGATAGACCCACAGCTATGAAATTACTAGACCATCGATTTGTGAATTGCTCCCAGTCACTTAAAGAGGTAGGATCTTTGGCACATCACATTTCAATGGAGTATTGTCATGCCATGCACGTGTCTCCTTTTCTCATTGATGTTAGCAGTGAATAAAGCTTCTATACTTGATTCAGGACACCATGCAAATGCAATTCCGACAAGGGCAGTCATGCCATAAGTTCAATCAAGTTCCTGCTTCATTAGATAAAAAGATGAAGAAGGGAAAACTTGCGATCAAGTAAGAGCTCCCTCGTACGTGCATCTCCTTGTCTTGCTGCCTTGCAAGCATTCAAAGTTGAACAGAGCATCATATATGATTCATGAATGAATCTCTCTCCAATGTGATAATCCAAAGAAGCTGCCACAAAACTTCCTGTTTGTTGTTCAACTCCCAGGGTTCTTCGGTTTTCTACATCAAACAAGGTGCTCCCTATGTGCTGAGAGCTGCGAACTGATTTTTTTGCCGTAAAAAAATGGCACATTGCAAAAGTGATGTGCTTCCATTGTTGATATGAAGATGCAACACACAGATATAAAAGAGAGACAGTTGGGAATGGAAGATGAAAACTTCATCTTTGTGGTGGACATGGAAAGCTACTATCCAAGTAGTAGCATCATCAGCTGTTTATTGGTGCTTTTGTTATGTAGAATACCTATAACTAGTTTAGGTTTCTTTTTTCTTTTTTCTTTTTTTTTGGGGGGGGGGGGGGGGGGGGGGTGGGGTGTACCAATAGGGTTATTTGATCTTACATTTAGCCTAACTTTTGCAGCAGATTGTAGTTCTATATGGAGGTGGTGCGTATGGTATCACTATACTAATCCTAATAGAGTGGGTTTGGGTAGTTTTAAATTAAGTTTGGCAATAAAGGCATTTTTTTTTTTGAAGAAAGTTGTACTCACTAAGGTTCATGCTTGATGTTGGGTACACTTCCTATCCAGATCCATTCATGTAAACAAGTAGGTACCCACAATTATCAATCATTTTCACCCACAAAATATTGTCATATGCTTATAATTTTTAATTAAATGTGTAAAATTACCCACCGTATTTGTCCAAAAATTCATTTGAAAGTGACTTAATAGATGAATTGGTAGATTTTGTGACACATGTTGTACTTAGTTTACCTAATTTCAAAGAAAAGTATACTCATTTTTTGAATTTTAAACACTAAGAAATTTATATTCGGATTTTTTTATATTTGAAATCAACCAAATATACGCGTCAGTGCGTCACAACGAATTTATCATGTTCATCATGATGAAATTGTATCAAGACCGAAATCTCAATTGTATCACGATCACAAATCACGGTCATGAATCCCAATCGAGAATTTCGATCAAGCTCCTAATACACTCTGAAAAAATTCCGACACATCTCTGGAGATACTGAAAAATTGTCAAAATTACATGGGTTATCGAGGGTATTATTGAAAAGTGAGTATTTTTTTAATATTTTTCTTAAATTGAGCAAAATATATTTTGTTTTTATAAAAGTGGACATTTTAAATTTTTGCTCTATAATTTTAGTAGTAGCGTACTTTCCTACACAGGGGGTAAACCACACTTGACAAGTCAGGTATGACAGGCTCACACCTAATGGTGTTGGTGGTGTATCGAACTTGAAATCTTTGACCTCAAAAAACACTACACTACCACTAGGCGATTCCAAAGAGACAATATATCGTACTTTGAGTCTATGATTAGATGCTCATAGTTACGTGATTATCCATATGCAATTTTAGTTTATAGTACAATAAACAACTTTCCGGTAAAAATAAAATTTATTATATTATAACTAATTATAATTAATATCTATTACTAAAAATTAAAATTTTAAAAAATTATATACCTTAAGTTTGCAATAATCAACCCTAAAAATCAATTATATTAACTAAAAAATGAAAATTAAATATTAAAAAATAATTATAAATCCTAATTGAGTAGAATAAACCCTAAATAAAATTGTAAAATTATAATAAATAAAAAAAATTAAAATTGAAGAAAAAATGAAAGAAAATGCAATAATTTTGAGGTTTGATACACGGTTGGTACACACAAGTTGGAACTAGAGAATCTCAAGTGGTCTAGCATGACACCGTCTTATGAGTTAAAATTTATAAACAATGCATGAATTTGGATTCAAATATTAACCTATCTTATAAATTTGAAGCCGTAAGATGGTCCCACACAAGATTTTGTGATACACTTGTATCGTGTTGATTCATATCCTTAATCACCTGGCGAATCAACTAGCTTTGAAAATGGACAGCGTTGAAGTATGCTACCTATACCTGATCATCGAGGATAGAGTCAGGCCTCGATTAGTAGGAGAGAGCGACAGCTGCTACAAAATCTTGGGCGAGAGCCCGGGCGGAGCGACCGTCGGTGTGGATCTTGATGGTGGTAGCAAATATTGAAATGAGAACTTTGAACGTTGAAGAGGGAAAAGTTCCATGCAAACGACACTTACACATGGATTGGTTAATCCTAAGGGTCGAGGGAACCTTGACAAACAACTCATTCATCGAGTGCTCCGAAAGAGAATCGGGTTAAAATTTCTAAACCAAGACGCGGCGGATGACCGCAATGTTAGGGAGTCCAAAGACATTGTCAGGAACCTCACGAAGATTTATCTTTTCTGTTTAATAGTCTGTTAGGGACGTGCAAAGCCGAACCAAAACCAAAAAGTCAAACCAAACTGAGCTATTTGGTTTGGTTGGTTTTGTGATTTTATCTTTAATTTTGGTTCAATTTTGAATGGGTTAATTGCCTCTAAAATCACCACTTTTACCAGATTTTTGGTTTTAAACATCACTTTTTAATTTTTGTAATTTTAACATAAATTGAATTTTTTTTGTAAATTAGACATCCCCAATATTTTCTATCAAATTGAAACTGATGTGGAACCAAATGAGCACACATGTGTAGCTGACGTGTCATTAAATTATAATTAAAATTATAATTATTAATTTTTTAGTTGAATTATAATTATTAACTTAATTAAACATTAACTATTTTTTTTAGATAATTAAACATGAAATGTTTCCAGATCTCTTCTCCGGCGACAGCAACAATCCACAGCAGCCAAGCATCCACTCCATCGGCGTCATGCCCCAATTCTTCATGAAACTTCAACCTCAGTCACGCAATCACGACTCCTTCATTTCTCATGTATCTTCTTTGGAACCACACACATGATTCACTCTCTCTCAAAACATCCAAACTCCCCGCAGCCTTCTCAACTCTTCATCCTCTATCGTTAATTCCGCCATTGAAGGCGCTCTTCTTTACTCCAACTTTATGCTCCACCATCACTTCATCCTCACTTCACGGCTCTAGCTCTCCCAAGATAACGGCTCCTAATCAAAACCCTCTTCTTCCTCTAATCGTATCGTATCCAATCTAACCCAATTTTTTTTCAACAAATCTCCCAATTTCTCATCCTTGCATTCACCATTTCTCGAATCATTATAATTCAAATTATTGTTCTCCAAATCTAAACATGAATCTCCTCATTCTCATTGTTGGAGCGTAAATAAGCATGGACATCTCTGGAGCGATAGCACGACAGCTGTGGCTTGTTGTCGTCACCAGAAACGAGAGCCGGAAAGGTTGATGTGTTAATGTTCAATGTTTAACTAACTTAATAATATAATTATAATTTAATGACACGTCAGCTGCACATGTGTGCTCATCCGGAGCCACATCAGTTTTAATTCAACAGGAAATATTGGGGATGTTTAATTTACAAAAAAGTTTGAATTTATGTTAAAATTACAAAAATTAAAAAGTGATGTTTAAAACCAAAAAGTGGATAAAAGTGATGATTTTAGAGGCAATTAACCCATTTTGAATATTAAAAAGTCTGGTTTGGTTTCGATTTTAATAAAAAATAGTTTGGTTAAAACCGAACTAACCAAAGTATATAAAATTATTTTTTTTTTAACTTATATTTTATAATTCGTTTGTTATTTATTGAGTTCCAATATTATTTTTCTTTAGATATAACTGTTTAGAAAAATAATAAAACATTAAAATTCAATTAAATAAAAAACCGAATCAAACGAATTAAATAATTATAGTTTGGTTGGTTGGATCCGTAACTTCAGAAAAAAGATTGGCTCGACACAAGTCTCAGTTCTGAACCCGTTGGCTGTTGATGAACTGCTCAAGCTACTCCCGCGTCGGGTTGTTGCATGTTGACCAGGGGATGGACTGGGAATGCCTCCTTCGAGAGCCTTCCCCGGACATCGAACGGTCCACTCAAAACATGATGTCGTCTTACGAATTGAAATTTATAGACAGTAAGTGAATTTGAATGTAAATATTAACCCGTCTTATAAATTTAAACTCATAAGATGGTCCCACACAAAATTATATGATATACTTGTATCGTGTTTAAATGGTGGCGGGCATAATACAAGACTTTAATCTAGTATAGTGTCAAGTAAAGTAAAATCAAATCCGGAATTGAATTGTAGTTATAAAGTGCATTAATTAAATCCAAAATGGAGCCCTAGAGATTATACTTGGTGTTCACTTTTTCTTTGTAAAAATGGTCATAACAGACAAATTCCAACACGGAACGCACTCACATGCAACTCAAACAAACCCCACTCCACTACTCAATAAAAAGCCAATCACCCCCATATCTCCATTCTTCCTCCAAATTCCACAGAGAGAGAGAGAGAGAGAATGGATCCACCAGAAGTTCAATCCATAGAAAGGAATCCTCCAATGGAAGACGAGCAAGATAAATCCATTGACCAGTGGTAATAATTTCTCAATACAGTACTTGTGATCAATTCTTTTTCTTTGTTTCTCACCTCCAGACTGATTATTTGAAATTTAATGCTGATTATTTGTTTTTATTTTGGTGTGAACGGTGGTGGTGGTGGTGGTGGTGGTGGTGGTGCAGTTGCTCTTGCTTCTATGATTGTACGGATAGCTGCTTAGACTACTTGTTCTGTGACCTCTGCTAGTTTTTTCTTTTAGACTTCCATTCTCCCATATCTTCCAAATATGGAAATATATTTCCAATTCAATTTAGTATTGCTTTCATAAAAAAAAATGTGCTCTAATAATTTTACTATGATGAATGATTTGATTTTTACATTTCTATCTATTTTCTTAATTTTGATTCAATGAGAAACAGCTGAGCTATGGTTCTTCTAATCCCTTTTTGGCGATTCTTTTTAGCTTTTTCGACTTTATGGGATTAAATATTTCCTCATTTTGCGCATCTAAAATAATAAACTCATATAAACATTTATTTACAATAATTTGATTATGTTATGATAATGCCATCATTATTATTTTTTTATCTTGTTTGAATAACATTGCATTTGTTGTTTTTTATTATTATAAATTTTGTATTTTAGTATTGTATATGTGAAGACCCGGATCCAAAGATCAACAAAATTACAAGTATACAATTGAATGTGAACTTTAATGTGGATCTTATTTTGTCTTACCAATTTCGCATAAATTTTTGCCATCCGACTATATTTATGAAATTGACAACTCGTTTTCAATCCGTTCGATCAATTCAGAAAAAAAAGACTCGGTACTTGGCCAGATAACAAGGATTTATGTACGATTGTGCATAAATTGATAGTACAAATTACGAGATTGATTTCAATCATGAATAACAAGTGTTGTATGAGTTTGGCCTTCCTCTCTTAGCTTCCGTTCAGCTGAGAGCTGTTTGGCTAAGCGCATCAAAGCCTCTTCATTGGTGCCCTCTCCTTCAACTTCCTCAAACTGCCCTGTTTCCAAGTTCACTCTCGACATCCGCTTCTTCAGCCGTCGTTTCGCCACCTCCTTCAGAGCTTCCAGATTCTCCGACGTTGCAATGTCTAGAGAAGCCGTGTCCCCAAACAATGTGTCGTCCTATAAAGACATAACAACTTGAACCATCAAGGTTGAAGTTAAGACCGTCTTCATAGGTCAACATCTGTTAGATAATAATAATAATAATAAATAAATAAATAAATAAAAAAGCCCCGCTCATGGACTGACTAAGTAGTACGAAGATCGGCCCTGCCCGGTTCATGAAACACCCCAAATGCAAGGGTCAAGCTAGCAAATTAACTTTAATACCGAAAAGTCCGTCTTTAGCCAGTTCTACTTGCATCTAAACACAACCAAACACTAATAAATAACGAATAGGCCACCGGATATAGTTACTAGTTGGTGGATCTATCATGTGATAGCCGGTCCGACACAAGTTTTTGTGTCCCCACACAACTTGTCCTATAAAGAAATAATAACTTGAACCATCAGGGTTGAAGTTAAGATCGTCTTCTCACAGGTCAAGATCTGTTAAATGGTACTCATACTCTAATCTAAAACTCTAAAAGTGAAAAACAACTCGGCTCGTGGGCTGACCAAGCAGTTGAAATAGAGGCCCATAGGAAAATCGGGCCAACCCGATTCATGAAACATCCCAATGGCAAGGGCCGGGCCAACAAATTAACACTGAAACCCGAAAGCTCAGCTCGACCGGCCCACTTTCGGGCCTATTCTTCACCCTTTATAATAGCACGAGAATTCGCAGCCCGGCCCAAGCAAATTGATGGTTTTACTCAAATCTAAACACAACCAAACACTAATAAATAACAAATATATAGGCCACCGGATATAGTTACTAGTTGATGGATCTATCACGTGACAGACAGTCTGACACAAGTTTTTGTACATACAGTACTGAATCACCTGGATCCGGAGGTAGTTTTTCTTGGTATGCATGGATTGGAAGAGGGTGGAAACATGGATGTCGACCATATCAGAGCTGGCGTCGCCAAAAACATCCATGAGGGGGGTGTTGCCCTTCTTGTACACCCATCCGAGCAACCCCCACCGCGCAGCTGCCTCTGCATTGTACTTCTCCGCTTGCTTAGGTATGCCGGTGCCCAACGAGAGCACCAGAACCCTGCTGCTGTCTAATGGCTCCATTTCTACGTATTCCGAGTCACCAGCTAGTATTCCATTGGAAATCTGGGAAATTGCTATTAGAGTCTGTACAATTCAATGACCGAGCTTCAATGAGTAGGTGAAGGTGGAGGGCCTATTAATAAAGCTTTATCAAGATTCAAGAGTGGGAAAACTTACAGGATTGTTGGCTGCAACGCCTCCGTCTATGAGGTCATACGAGGCTACGTTCCCTTCTAGATCCTCGATTTCAAAATAGTGCGCGGGTAGAAAGGTAGGAGCTGCAGAGGTGCCTATGCAGATATCAGAGAGTTTTGCATCTCTGTAAGCCTTTTCCTTTGCCTGAGCACACAAAAACAGTGTTTTCATTAATTAAGATACATTAAGCATCATTGATATATATATAGAGATAGCATACATCTTTAGTTGTGAAGATAACTGGTTGAAGGCGCTTGATATCGAAAGCTGGGATGACCAGATTTGTTAAGGTGTTCTTGATTGTGAGATCACCTAGCAGTTCCCTTAGCAAATCCCTTAGGCACCTTCCATTATACTTGGGGCCGAATAAATTCTTGAATGTCTTCACCAAGTTATGTCGGCTTCAAGAAGTTGTTAGGGGGTTTGATATATTAGAAATTCAATAGTTTTGATTAATTTCTTGATCAAAGTAGTTTTGAGTTTTGATACTAACTTGCAACCAGGGAAGAAGGTGGGACATTTCTGCAGATAGAAGTCGATGATATCCTCTGCAGCATACATGGGGCGGTTTTGCTCGTTAGGCGCGGTGATCATCGTGGCTAGCAAGCCCCCGGTGCTCGTTCCAGCAACTATGTCGAAGTAATCTGCAACTCTTGCATCTGATCCATCTAGCTCCTGGAAAAAATGTTGCACTTTTATGATCTGATTCATCACGGAAAATCCCTAGTTTTAATTTCGACTGAGTTGTGGTGGGAGGGGGGACCTGTAGTTTGGATTCAAGAAATGCAAGAAATGTAGCAGGGATTATGCCCCTTATGCCACCTCCATCGATGCTAAGGATAGTCACAAGGCTTCCCTTTTTTGGATCATGAGGAGCCATTTTAATTACTTCTTCCTTCAAGAACAAATTCAACCTCTCTCTCTCTCTCTCTCTCTCTCTCTCTCTCTCTCTCTCTCTCTCTCTCTCTCTCTCTCTCTCTCTCTAAATTTATGACAAGACTAATCTGCAACCGCTACTTCAAACTAATATTTTATCTCGGTCGATCGAGAACTAATATTTTATCTCTCTCTCTCTCGATCGACCGTTAGGTTTTGTAGACCTCCAAGGACATCATGTTATATATAAATGGGTTTTTCTCTTAAGAATATAAATTTCTGGTTTAGAATCCTCTGTTGTAAATGATGTCTAGTCTTGTATTATATATAATAGTTATGGTGTGTGTTTATTATAGATTAATTTAGCACATTCTTGCACAGCTATACTTGGAACAATTTCACTTGGGATGATTCTTTCCTTATGTAGGAGGTTAATGTGATTTAGGGCGTTATTAATAGTATCATTTATAATGCCAAAAATGCAGTAACTTCGTTCTTGCTAGCTTTTGAGGTTTAGTAGCTTGATGCCTTGCATGAATTATCTTTTGTATTCATTTCTTTAATCTTACTATTAATATTTCTAGAATATTATATTTTAATTTGACATTCCACCCTAGAAGAATATTCACCTGCAAGCAACGGATATATTATGATTCAAATTTCATCTAAAATTTATTGTGTATACTTAAATATTGGACACGTGAAATGAGATTCGCTAGTACACTTTTATGTGTTTAATTTTGAATATGATTTGTGTTTGTTCTTTTTTCCTCTCGATTTTAATTTCTTGCGATTTAGTTTAATTTATAATTGTTAATTATGGTTTATTTAACTTAATTGGGGTTTTTTATTTTTATTTTTATTTAATTTCATTTTTCTAGTTAATGATTGATTGTTGAGATTGATTATTTCATATATAAATTTTCAATTTTTATCGGTAAATATTAAGTATAATTTTATTTTATTTTTGAATCGGGGAAGATATAGGTAAAAAATGACACGTTACGCACACTCTGAGGATAGGGATTGAGCCCATGATTTTTCCACCCATAATTAAATCTTCATCTCTCTTATACTATGTACTCTGTTTTGTTAGCAATATGTGATTCTCCTATATATAAACCAAATAAAGAAGATGAAATCGGATTCATGATTGTACATTTGCATGGTGAGAAACTTGAAATTTTTATTTAAAATTATGGTGAGGATAGTCTGTTGTCACAATTCAAATAGTGCGTTTTGGATAAATCAAATTTATTTGCATTAATCTGTAAACCGCGCATAATAGGTAAATTATAATCGGACAAACAAGTTTGACAAACTCACACATAGAGATGTTGGTAAGATTTGAACTCGAAATATTCGGTTTCAAATTATATATCATTTTACTATTAGGTCATGTCCAATAAACAAATGATGGAGGATGACAAAAAAGTATGCAACACTAGGAGTTCTAAATGATCACTCATCATAATATTACTTTCTTCCAAACACATTTAATTTTGAGTTTTAATGGAATCCGATGTATTAATGCTGGTAATTATGTATTCGTTGTCGATGATTGAATATATAAATATATATATATATATATAGGGTTAGGTTCTAATGAGAAAAAAGCTTTAGGTGAGAAATAAGAATAAATCTGATCCATCTATTATGGATTGATCAATGGCTCATATTTAACCTAGGGATGGTGGGTAAATTTGGTGAGATATTACATTTCAGGAATCTAGCATAATTTAAAGGGTTATAATTGGAAAACTCCCATAACATCATTATGGAAAGATATTATTACATTCATTAAACCTGGATACGTTACATCTTATAGGAATAGTATTCGCAGAGCCAAGATTATTCCAAATCTCTCAAAATTGCTTTTGCAGAAACTATTGAAGAAGACGAATTTCACTACTAGTGGATTTAATTGCAAGTTCGACAAGAAATCGAGCTACTCGCGAAGAACTCGAAAAAATTTAGCAACGGTGGCTTCCAAATCTGAAGGTAATTAATTATTATTTCTTTTAAATGAAATAGAAAACCCTAAATCAATAGTTGATTATAAGCATCGCTGAGTGGAAGCTTCCGAAGAAATATTATTTCTTCTAGTACGTAGTTAGAGTTGAATAAATTGGTTTAATTTTCTGAAGAATTTTATAGTGTACGTGTTGTCTACTCGTTTTCACATGCATTACATTGCTTATGTGATGTTATGCTTTGTATTTGATATATTATTGCTAAACTATCAGTATTAATATTTTTAATAATAGTAATTTTAATTGTATGCTATAATTTTAAATGTACTATAGACTAAAGAGAAGCAATGAATATAACTGAAATAAGTAACGAATTAACATATATTAAGCAATAAATTTTAATTCTTATTTGTGCATGCAGATGGTTGCTACCACAAATGATGAGCGGGGGACAAAATGAAGTGAAGAAAACCGATGCATTCTTGCTTTGAAGGACGTGGACAATACACAGAAATTAAAGAGTTGTACTTATGGATTATGCACAATGAAACAAATCATTAATTTTTTTTTATAAAGTGAGTTGTGTGCTCATTTTCACTGCGTTGCTTATGTAATTTTAATACTATATATTTGATATATTATTGCTAAATTATAAGTAATTTTAATAATAGTAATTTTAATTGTTTGCTATAGAATTTTAAATGTATTATTGGGAAGCAATGAATATAACTCAAAATAAGCATCGAATTAGTATATCTTAAGCAATAAATATAACAAAAGTAATCAACAAATTATTACACATTAAGCAATAAATTAATATACATTAAGCTACACAACTATTATATCTTAATGCATATTAAGCAATGAATATAATGTAATTAAGCAACATAATATGTATGGGAAAAAAATACACGAGCTACACTAAACTACTATACCTTGAGCTATGAAAATAACCCAAAACAAGAAACAAAATACAATAAATTAAGCAATGAAGATAACACACGTAAGCAACGACAAACAACTATATATAAAGCAACAATTTACTATATATTAAGCAATGAATGGAACGCAAATAAGCAATATAATATATATGAAAACAAAAACATATACAAAAAGTCAAAAATGCAAAGAAGCAACAAATAAATATAAATTAAGCAACAAAATACTGCACAATTAAGCAATGAAAAAATGCATCTAAACAAATGTCATAATTTTCTAATATTAATTTTTTCTACTTGATTTGAAAAAATTCGAATAAAAGGAATAAAGAAAAGAAAACTTGAAAATCGTGATCGAATAAACCTCCCAAATTAAATGAAGAATAGAGATTGAGGAAAGAAAATAAGGAATAGAAACGAAGAAGAAATGGAAAAAAAATAATGCAAATAAAATAATCACATCATATCATGTAAGATATATATGGAATAACATATTTTAAGGGATTCAATTAGAAAAAATTACTACCATAACCTCGGCTACCAAGTATTCGCAGAGCCAAGATTATTCCAAGATTATTCCATTATATATATATATATATATATAATGGATGCTTACATGAATGATGAAGGTCGGAAATAGTTGAGGGGAAAGCAAGAGATGCTTGCTTGTCCGACATCATACAAGAAATCAAAGAAAGTTAATTTGTTTATTTAAATTTACAACTAGCTTATCAAAGAAACATGGCTTATAGTTATTACACTAATTTTTCTACCCTTACTAATTGATTTCTACTTAGTTCATTTGTCTCGGTCTCACAATAAGGGGATACAACAAATAATAAGTATATATAGAGTAATGTTATCCTACACATCTATCTTACGCATTTCTACGAGTGTCATAATAAATAAACTTAATGACTCCAAACAACTTATATATAGAGTCCTCTAAATGATCCACTTAACGACATCGAAATGATGGGATGTAAAAGAAATGCCTTGAATTTGAGATTCACAATTCCCTCTTCACCATTTTTTTAAAAAATGCCGTCTAAATGGGTGGGTTAACCACCACCACTTTGGAAAGTTTGAAAATCTCAACCCAACTCACCATGGATTACACGAGATGATGATGATGATGATGATGATAAATAAATAAATAAATAAAAATTGTAACCATATAATAAGGTGTTCTATATATTAATAGCGTACTTTGTACGAAAAATTATTATTCATTTATGACAAACACTTATGTTACACTATTTAATATATCACAATCCGTTAAACGGGTCAGATAAATCCAAACACACTCATAAAACTCGCTCATGCGTGCGTGGATCTCACGCACTTGGGCATTTTTTGCTTTTTTTTTTTTCATTTTTTCATTTCTTTTTTGTTTTTGTTTTGATTTTTTTAATCTTTATTTTGTATCGATAGCAATGCAAAAGTCCACGCATCAGTGTCGGACGAATACACTACGCGAGACAATGGATAAAAAAATTAAATTGATTTACTTTAATTTTAGAGTTTACTAATTTCATTTTATGATATATGTTTATTTAAAAAAATTAATTATTGAGCGTAGTGCACGACCCCACACATTAGCGTCAGGCGAGTGAACTGCGCAAGATGTCGGATAAAAAAATAAATTAATTTACTTTAATTTTAGGGTGTATATTTATTTTAAAAAATAACTATCGAGAGCGACGTCAGGTTAGCATTTAGAAAGTGCATAGTGCGAGAGATTTGATAAAAAATTAAATTAATTTAATTTAATTTTAGGGTTCACTAATTTCATTTTATGGTATATAATTATTTCTAAAAAAAATAATTATCGAGTTCGGTGCACAAACCCACGCGTTAGTCATCGAATAAAATAATTAAATTAATTCAAAAATTAAATATATATTGTAAAAAAAATTAAAAAAGAAAAAGAAAAAAAAGGAGCAGAATATCACTGAAAAGGAAAAATTAAAAAGAAAAAATGAGGAGGAACCACTTTTGGGTCAAATAAAATATTATCTTCACTTATCTATATTTCATGAGATACCATAAAAATCAACTTAATTATTAATGGTAAACGAGTATAAAAAATTCTACATGAGTTGCTCTTTCGTTTTAGATTCTTGTTTTAGAAAATCAAATTCATATGAAAGAATATATTCCCAATTTCCCATGCATACAAGTTCATAAATACAGTTATTAGAGATCATTGTAGATAAGTAGATTTAAACATCAATATCTAAATCCTTATTATCACAGATGTTGATCATTTATGCAACGTATGATAAAAACTAATAGAATTTTTTTAAATAAATATAAGTGGCAGATCAAATTACTCCAACCAAGGGCTCAGAAAATGCTTAGCCCAATCTATTTTTATGATAGTGGGCTGGGCTAGCCCAACATAACTAGCCCATCTCAACAGTTCTGCTCAAATGTAGGATCCCAAATTTTCGAATGAATGGTGAGGGTCGAAATTCAAATTCAAATTCATATATAATGATAAATTTATATTTTTATTCATGTTTGATTGTGTTTGGATTCAGATTTTGTACAATCTTACAAATTCTCTAACTCATGACACAATTTCACGCGAGATTTCTATCATATAATAGTATAATACATATCATTTTCCACTATAAATACAATAAAATAAGTAGTTGTAGTGTTCTAAAGCAAGCACTAGAGAAAAGGACATGTCCACGTGGTCGGGCCCAAACGCAATTCTAAATATAAATAAATCTGCAGATGTACTTCTCTTTGTTTGATCAATGATGATGACATGAGTGCTTAGGGGTGAGAAATTTTTAGTATGTGATGATGCTAATGTATAAAAGTATCTATTTTGGATAATAAGTGTAAAAATGTCATTTTAGTAAAAATAATTACAATCTTATAACTAAACGTAATGTTAATTGATGGTCGAAATCGATCATATTGATGATGGCTTGACCGATTGAATCACATGTGAGAATCTCTGAAGCATTGTTGAAAAGTGATGTACTTATTATCTTTTACGTTAAAAATCTATACTCCATGCTCGTAACTTTCCTCTAGAAATTGTCATTGGCGCTTACATCTACCCCATGAAAAATGCCAGAGGCAAGGATAAATTTTGAGATTGAAGGACATGATTTGACAACAGTTACAGTTTTCTAACATTTTGACGGTGACGCGCACTTGAAATGGTGATAATATAGTTATGTTTGTGAGAGTGACAATATTTGAATGATTTTTTTGAATCAAATCAAATGACTCGATATTATATATTCTCGATTTAAGTTAACTGAATTATATTTGTAATAGAAAAATAACTTTGAATAATAAAATAGTATAATATACACTAAAGTCAAAAATTGAATCAAAACGAAGTTATTCCGATTTGGTAGTATCCGAAAAAACAGAATAATTCTAATATGGACATAACCTAAATTTAGAGTCTCTCTCCCTCAATAAGTTAAAGCATATATGTTGAGGGATCAATGTGGCCTCACTTAGCAAGTGAGAACGATGGAACGTTATTGTAAAACAAAATTAAGCATGCATGATACATATATTTCAATTCTCATCAAAGTAAGAGATTTTGTGACATATATATATGATATGATGCTTGAGATTGAGGCAACCTCAAACTCGAATTTTGTGTTTATTAGA
Organism: Perilla frutescens; assembly: GCA_026008535.1. Taxonomy (NCBI): domain Eukaryota; kingdom Viridiplantae; phylum Streptophyta; class Magnoliopsida; order Lamiales; family Lamiaceae; genus Perilla; species Perilla frutescens. The sequence continues at coordinate 50,302,590 of BRKX01000015.1, forward strand.
TCACAAGTATTACACCAATGTCCAATGTGGTCCTAACTCACCAACTTCAAAATCTCTATCCCATCAATTCTTGTTTTCACAAGGCATAATAAGCATTAAACAATATGGGGGGACTACGTTATATATATGTACCACATTAATCAACTACTCTTTTTATATAGTCGAGATAACGACCGTACGGCTACGGTCTTTTAGAATTTTATTTTTTTATGACAACTTTTATTTTCTAAACGTTCAAGAATATATAGATTTCACCACTAAAAAAAACCTCTAGAGCACAGGAATTTCATATTAATTGAGGTTTTGCTGATTTGAGTTGGGTTCTCGACATCAGATGATCCTGACTATGTGCTTAGATTCGTAACTATTATTTGAGAGTAAATTTCGTTATATAACAAGTGATCTTTTGATACAAACTCACATACTTCATCGTTAGACATCTCCAATGGATGACTAAGATGTTTGTTTAAGGTTAATCCGGTTCAATTTGGTTGTTTGATTTCCTTGAAAATAGATGATCTGGGAGTATTTTTCTCTCGTATTTTAGTTTATCTAGTGCACACCACATGATACATATAAGGTATAATTTAACATATTTATAAGATAATACAAAATAAAAATAATTCAAATCTTGGAAAAGGGGGAAAAAAATGAACAAAGAGGAACCATATTAATAAAAATAAAACAATATAATATTATTAGAAAAGGGCTAAGAAGGTTAATTCAGAATTACGAATTTACGATTAAGTATATAAAATAAAATAAATTAAACAAAAATAATGAATTCGGGTGAGGTCATCATTAAAAATAGAATGTCTCATGTATATCAAGATGTATAGCTTTATGCATGTACATCGGGGCGCGTGCAGTGATGCACTGAGCACACAATATTTTTCAATGTTATTGGTGATAATTTTTTCAATAAAAAAAATCATACGAAATCTTCTATTGCACATTTGGTGTTGTATTTCCTATTACACATTCAATTTTTTAATTTTTTTTTTAAAAATTCTTTAATTTCAATTTATTATGCTTCAGTTTAATTTTACATTTTTTATTTTTTTTTACCCACACACCCGACCTGTGGTATTGAGGAGATTCGAACCCGTGACCTTTGGTCACCAAGCAGCCCCACTCCACCATTAGGTCATCCCCACCGGAATTTGTTATTTAGAGTTCATCCTACCCAATTAAGATTTAATACAATTTTTTAAATAATCAATTAATAACTGAAAATTGAAAGTTAAATACTAGAAAATTATAATGCATTCTATTGGGTATGACTAATAATAAGTGTAAAATGAAACTAAAACATAAAAATTTGAAATCAAAGAAAAAATTAAAATAATCGAGTGTGCAATAGAGAATGTAACACCAAATGTGCAATAGATAATTTCGGCCGTAAAAAACATAGTAAAAATTATAAAAATGTCACAATCCTTTTCTTTTAGTAATAATTTTCAGTAAAATAAACGTGATATATTTATCTGTATCGACTATCGAGTCTGGGACGATACTCTCCCTTATGATATATAAAGTTTACGTACATAGTTAAGAATTTGCCAAAAGTAAATACTCATCGCTGCCAAGCTATTTACGATCAAATCCAAATTCTGATCTCACCGTTGAGTTATGAAATGCAAGTTTGTTATGAAACGGTTCCTGATGGTCCATCTCTAATAAGTGTAACGTTCTTTTATTTCAAAATTTTAGTATTTAATTTAAATTGCCTTCGCATAGTTTACCATAATATTTATGAAAAAATATATTAAAATCCGTTTTTTATATAATAATTTCCCATCTTAAACATGGGTAAAATGGTCGTTTCTCACCTGAAAAGAAGAGATGCAAAATGTTTTGTGAGAACTTAGATGACTCGTGGCTAAAGGTCTCAATAATTTTGAACTTGAGCAACGTTTTATAGTTGTAGTCAGCCACAATTTTTATGTGTGATTTACAAACTATTATATTGAAATAGAGTTTACTCGAAGCGCAATCTTAATTAGTGACTATGAATTTTTTTGTCTTCAACATATATAAAATCAGTCGAAGAAGTGAAAATGGATAGGAAAATCATATACTTGTTTAGTTAGAAGTCGAGGATTTTTTTAACACAATTTAATTTTAAAGAAAGCCAAAAATATTTATTGAGCTTCATTTCTTTTAATTATATTAATGTATTGGTATTTTTAATTATTAAATCATTGTGCCTTCATTTTACCTAAAGTCGGAATGATATGCTTTTTTCGGTAATACTTGAATTTTCATATCAATATAAGAAATTGATTAACAATTACTTGAACATATGTGTGTCCGTGAGAGTTTTAGCATGTGAACATATCTCATGTGTATAAATTATAGGATAAATCATAATGTATTCATTAATATATTAAGATCAAATGGTATTATTAATTGTCCCAGTTTCCATTTAGTTGAATGTTCCGTCCAATGGATGACCTTTAGTTTAATAAAAATCGTCTTTTTTGTCCTAAAAAAATGGTATTTTTCAAATTTAGATGCAATAAAGGGTAAATATGTACATTAATATTTAGGGTGTTCAATTATCTCGTGATTCACGGCTATTTATCAGGAAAATTAAATTCATCTTAATATACAACTATTCTCTCTTGATTTTGGAGGAGGATTTTATGGAAAATTAAATCAAAATTAATTTTGAAAATCAAATCATTATTTTTTAATAGCAACTCAAAAGTCAAAAAAAAGTATTAATAAATAACAAATTAAGCATTCTGAAACGTAAAAATGACAGAACTATATATTATTATTCTACTCTTACATTTCATAATGCTTAATTTGTTATTTCTTAATGAGTTTTTTCACATTCTAGTTGCTCTTAAAAAATGAAAATGATGATTTGATTTTCGAACATAAATTTGATTTGATTTTCGAAAAATCATTCTCCAAAACCAAGGATTTAATAATTTTAAAAAAATCACAATAAATTTATCATGAAAAATATAACTCTACTACGTAAAATAACTATAAAAAAAATTAAAATGAAATATTTTATCATGACCATCCATGGAACAAATTCAATTGATATAATTTATTGATGTATATATGCTAACAAATGAATGATTCTCTCCCTCTATATATATATATATATATATATATGTATATATATATCAAGTGAACACTAAATCCCCAGGTATGAACTATGAACCAATCCAAACTCTTAATTGATTTGATTTTATAGCCAAAATTTAGTCAACTTTTTAGTTATAGGAGACGGTGACAAATTTATAATATTTGAGAAACTTTAAAAAGATGGAGTTATTTTAGTACTTCATAATTTTGTTATGTTTTCGAAAATTTTAGTTCAATTTTCAGAATCATATAAACAACGTTTTAAACATGTAGTCTTTTCAGGCGTGCATTTGCTATAATATGTTAGTATAATGTATTGTTAATATGTGAACAATAATCTGTTAATATGGCTGATAAATATTGCTAGGAATCCGAATTTGGACATTTTTCGTAAGGAATTGACAACTTTCAATTAAATAATCATAACTTCTTCCACATTTATTATTTTCTATTTTAAAAAAAAAATAGACTCGACTAACTTTCCAACCATATATGGCTCATCATTTTCCCATGAAAGCAATTTTTTGCGTTCAAAGTCTGGTATCGTACATGAATTAACTTGCTTCATATTAGAAATGTGTTGGTAACAACATATTATCAAGACATATGACGAACTTGGTATTTATGAAAATATCACCGTCTCTTCTTTAAAAAACAAAACATAACAAATATATCCTACATTTTTTTAAAGTTCAGCTTATTTATAAATATGTCACCATCTTTTTATATTAATTTAGTTCAATGAAATCAGTGAGTTATAATGTGCATTGTGTTTGATATGCAAACTCAGCGGCACTATGTTTATTTACTATAGTTGCATCGTTTATCTTAGTGTATTTTAATGTTAATTAGCACTAAAATATAATAAGATAAGTGATAAAAATAAATATAAATAAGGGTTAATTGCCAAATAAATCACTACATTTCCACTCTTTTGCAAATTAGATACCACATTTAAACTTATTCAATAACAACACCATGTTTTAATTTGAATAAGATTAAATAAACATCCTCAATTTGCTCGAACAGTTAAGTATGGGGTGTCTGGTCTATAAGTCACGTTGGCAACCACGTTAGCACACAAAACAAAATATGACAATTTTGTTATTTACTTTCTTCTTTTTTTTTTTTGAGAAAATCACCAAAAAAACATAGTGCACACACTTACACACCAAGCACTTATGCACATTTGAATTAAATCATATATATATGTGTATACATAATTGCACGTGTTTTATGCAATTTTACATATTTGAATTTAATAGATATGTCCTAAAAAAACAAAGATTGAAATTTTTTCTCACCCTAATTTTAGCCCTAATATTTGGGCCGGTACGAATTTGTAGCCTAAGATAAGAAAATTATAAAAGCACGCGCATGAATTTTTGGGCCCTCCAGAATTAGTGTTGCCTCTATTTAGGGTAGGTAGTTATTGTTGGTCCACGACGAACTCAACTTCTTTTTGTTTAACATTTGTCTCCTCTTTTAATTTTACCTATTTCTTACTCTAAATTTTATGTTTTATCTTATTTTTTACTAGAGTTTTATTAATTCAAAGTCCGAAAGATAAGTTAGATATCGATTTATTGCACGATAAATGAGAATGATTTAAAACTATCACTTTAATGCTTGCAGATTAAACGGTAATAAAACTTCATCCATCAGAAATTGATTATTTAAAGTCCATGTTATCTTGACAAATAATTTATGTACAATTAAAGTAAGAAAAAATAGAAAAAAAAATATTTACATTAAATAAATTAAAAAAGAATGAGTTCATATTTATGAGAAGCTTTGCAGCGGCCACGTCTTTTACCAGGGAGGTTGCAGGGATGGCCTTAAGGGTGTGCTTGAGGTGCGTCGCAAAGGGGTCCCAAATTATAAGAGCGTCAAAAAATTATAAATACATGTAGTATTATTTATTTAGTTTTAATTTTTAATAAATCAAATTATATATACTAAGTCTAGTATAATTACTTTAAAAAATATTGTTTTAGTCTAATTAAATTTAACCTATTATGTTTATAAAAATTAAAATAGTTATAGCTCATTAATTGAAAAGCCCTACATTTTAGTGTATTAATTACGAGTGTCTTTTTTAAGACATCCAATTGAATTAAGAATATGGTTTCTTTAATTCTCCAATTGAATTCAAACTTTTTCAAAATTAATTGTTTCATCTATATAGTAGATCAAGCAATTGAATTACTAAAAAAAATTGATCAATTCACTCCATATGAAAAAAAAAACATTGGGTTTTTTTCTTCTTCTAATAAATTGAATATACTGGATGATACTAATTTAAAAGCAAGTTGTGGAAATCTTGATAATATTTGCCTTGAGAGTATAGTAATCCTGATGATAAAGAGTTGTTTCAAATGTATTACGATATGTTTCACTAAAACAAAAAAATACATGTCTAGATATATTAACTTATTTAAAGGGGCTAAATAGTTGTCATAATGCATGTATTGCTTATAAAATTTTATTAATTGTACATGTTATGTAGAAAATATTTTTTTCAAAATTGAAGATATTGAAATCTTATTTGTATTCGACCATGTCACAAAAAAGATTGAATGGACTTGTTTTGATATCCACGAACACAATTTATTATAACATATTGACTGTGAAAAATTTATAAGTGGGTTCGCTTCAAAAAATGTTAGAAGAAGTATCTTTAAAATATATTGTTCATAGTAATTTTTTTTTCTTTTGTTCCAAGGTTGTTTGAAAGTTATGAGTTGGATGATTTTCAAGTCTTCAAGATTTTGAACATTTCGGACACATTTCATGATTTTGAATATAAGGGATAGTTTGGATTGGAAATTTAGATAATATAACTTTGCTACTTTTATTATGCATTAATTTTACATCCAACAAATAAGAGCGTTAATTTTAAAGTTCGAACAGGGCACTTCAAATCTTAGGATTGACCCTGAGAGATCGTACATGTGTGGAGAAGAGAGGTAAAATGGCTCTATGCGGTGGCGGCTTGTGGGGGCAGGATAGTACTCAGACGATTCTAAAAAATTGATTTTTTGTTAAATTTTATTAATAAAAAAAATTCCTTTTTGGTTTAATTTAATTGTAAATAAAACTTTATGTTAGGATGATCGGGATATTTAACGGTGATATTAAATGATGTTGAATGGAATTTTAATACTATTAAATCTTCAAACTTTAAATTAATAATTTTAAATCATTCAAATTTTAAATTAATATAATCTATCTTCCAAGCTTCAAATCGATAATTAACCCGTCTTTGAGGTCATGGATTAATAAAACTCATATACTATGTTTTTATTATCTACTTCATCCTACGCCCGTGTGATAATATCCACATACGGTAAAATCTGTATACATGTCATAATCTCATTAATTCTCCATTCAACATAGCAAAGTCTTACCTCACGTGGTAAGAAAGAATTTCCCCTCTTTAAACACAAAGATTTGGAGAAAAGCCTCACATATCTATATCGGCCGAGAGTTCAAATTAATGAATGATGATGTGTACAAAAATATTTTACTATCTCATTTTATATTTTACTAGTATATCATATGTGCGATGCACAATGTATATTATGAAAAATTTTATGTATAATTATAAATCAATTATATTCAGTCATAAATTTTAAATATAAATATATTAAATATATTGAGTGAATTATGAATTACTTGTCTATTTTTTTTATAAAATATGTATTAATCACTCCATCCGACTTTAGAAAAAAAGGACCATTGACTTGCATATGATGAACTATTGTGATATTTCGATTTTTTTTAATGGATTATTATACATTATTATCATGTTTCGGGCTAGTTCAATCAGTATTGACTGACCAAAAATTTCACAGGATGTTAGATATATTTGTTAAAATAAAAGTGAAATAATGGGTATAATTAAATTTGTAAGTAATCAATCGATCAGACATATTCATGAAAAGCCAAAACGATTAGATAATTTTACCTCTATAATTATATAAATTTAAAGAAAGAAAAAATATTGTATATGATAGCATGGGGTGGGGTGGGTCCATCCTTTTGACTTTGATTTGGAACACAAATACACAATACTATTTACAAATCATTATTCATCATTGCTGTTCTATTTTGATTTCAAAGTCAAAACCAATATATATAAGACAGATTAGCCTTGATAGAATCTTAATAAGGTGAAGGTAATGGACTGTTTAAGGATCTTTCTTTTTTATAAATAAATACAAATCATGACTTACATTATTATATTAATTTTTTTCTTTAAAAGTCTGAATGTACAGGGCTCAATAGTTTTGATTGTTCCCATTAATAAAGTTTTTCTAGAATGTATTATTATGTAAGAATTAAAATTGGACAGAAAATCATGCTGCAGAATTTTATAATAATTACTCTTTCTGCTTGTTTTTGTATTTTCAAAGCAAAAAAATTGGACGGAAAAAGTAATTATTATTATAAAATTCTGCTGCATGATTTCCTCCGTGTACAGTGAAACACGGCATATACTGTGGGATATGCAAGAAGCATGCACTATATACGCGTCAGAAACTATTTTAGCACTTATATATATAATAAAATTAATATTAATTTGAATGAACAAGTCAAAGGAAGATATATACACATACATATATATATATATACCTATGTATATATATAATATAATTCATCACCAAAGTCCGTATAAATCTTCATTAGTTACATACTTTCCATGCTTGGTTCAATAAATTACATTATTAATTTCAGAGTTAGTACTGAGCATTTTAGGTCGTTAACATTGACATAATCTAACAAATTTAGCACGAAAGAAAATTTTTGACATCCTAAATTTGACGTGGCTTGATGGAATCAAGAAAATTAATATATATTTTAGTTAGTTATATATACTAATAATCTTTTTTATGTCTGGCAAGCCACGTGTCACAGGTCGCAAATTATTTTATCACGCTCAAATCCTCCATGAGCCCGGATTGGCCAGGAACGCCAATGATTGTCTAGGACTGCAACTGTGATGCACGTGAGCGCATGCAAACGTACTCTGATTGGAAAGACGGATAATATATTGGACGCATCATTAAGTTGTATCGGAGGGTATGAAGCACAAGGCGGAAGGAACATTGGCTAGGTGTGGATGACACTCCCCTGATGAGCCCGATGGTAGGATGAAACAAGTTGTTGTCTAGAAGGTCTCATTGAGGGTAACTGTCGGCATGCGTCTTAGAAATTAAAGTCGATCTCCCATCCCAAGACACCATGTTAGATTTGAAATGTCGAATATTAATTATTCTCGTGATAGATTTGTTGCAAATCATATCTAAATTCTACCTTCTTTACTTTATATGTATAGTAATTGAAATAATTAATATTTATATAGTTCATGTATACTAATTATAACTGAACTGCGGGAAATAAAACAATAGACATTTTTTATTACACATCAATAGATCATTGTAGGCATGTTTATCTTATAAATGGTAGCACATCGGATTTTTTATTATTATTTTTTTATTTTAGTTGCATCGGATATAATAACACCCGAAGTTTATTCATTACTAACTAGTAGCTACTCTTCATTTTCATTTTTTTTTTATTTTAAATTAAACTGGAAGGGTAATTAATAATCAACAACTTAAGCTAATAAGTTCAATTCCAAATTAAGAAAGAAGCCGACAAATTATCAAATGAAATCATCTATTTCTTGTCCCATTTTTTTTTATTAGATTTTCATCCAATTATGTAGGATTCATTCTACCCAATTATGGTTTATATTTATTTTTTTTAGTTAATATAATTGATTAGTAGGGTTTGATTATTCTAGAATTAGGGTATATAATTTTTTCAAATTTCAATTTTTAACAATAAATGTTAACTACAATAGGTAATACTGTAATAAAATTTATTTTTGTAATAAATATTTTTAAAATATTAAATTTGATAGCGTGACACAATAATGGAACATTGAATGTGGACTAAAAAAATTTATCCCATAAATTATAGCTTGATTGGTAATTTGATATTTAAATAGACCGTCCCCACGGGAAGTCAGGAACACCCACACAATGAAAAATTTCTTGTAAAAAAGAGACGTTTCGAATTCGAAATCGACCACTTTCCATACTCCAACTCAAAAATTAAAATTGAACTAACCCATAAATATTGCAAGAAGAAGAAGAATAAGAAACCGTCAAGCATTTGAAAATAATTAAGAGTCTTCATTTGTTAATTGTGATGATTAAATTTGATCAATCACTACTAACAGATTCACGCACGACGAAATTAAATAAACCATTCTTCTAGAACAAAAAAACAAGTCAATTCCATATTTGTCAAGAACGACTTCCTTTTAAGTCTATTAGTATTCTTTTTTCTTTTCTTCCGAACCTCAATTTGTAAAAAAGTGTTACTTTTTTATGACTTAAAATTTATAAGTGTTAAAATCTGAATCCAAATACAACTAATAAAATTATAAAAATGCCATTAAGTATGTGTTTGAATTTGGATTTGATTCATGTATCGGTCTCATACAAATTTTTGTGACCCTTTGTATTGAGAAAATCGAATTTTTCTCAACTATATCCATTTTTTTAAAAATATATTTTGGGGTTTGTCTGAATTTCAATATATATTCTTTGAAACTAGCTTTTATTCTCAATTTCTTTTTATTGTTTTCTCATTCTTGATCAAACTCGATTTAGAGGAAGATCTTCTAAGTGAACCTCGATATCTTAATACTTTAATATTTGTGGTCCATATGAAAACTTAATTGGTTTAGAGTAGTGATTTTCAGTCAGAATCTTTTATTATTTTTAATAATTAATTAATAAAACATTAATTATTCAATAAATTTACATTGATGCCCTCCATAATAATTAGGGCAACTTTATATGCGCTTCAATTCAGAAGAAATCGAAGATGGAAAAAAAATAAAGAAGTGAAGAAAAGAAAGAAGATGAAGCTGCGCCCCTTTCTTCCGATCCGCTTCTAGAGTGATTTTAATAATTAATTACAAATCACTAATTTTATGACAGAAGGATAATATAGTAAAAACATAACATTTAATAATTAACATAATTAATTTATTAATAATATAGTTTTATTAATCATCAAAAAATTAGATTCTGCCTAACCAGAATTTGGCTGGCTAGCATTATTCATTGGGTTATATCTCAATATTCACAATTTATACTTTAACTTAGAAGAAGTTGGCATGGTATGATTTAAGATCTTGTATGGCTTTTTACTTATGAAATCGTCTTTCAATCTATCTACTAGATCATATACCATAATATGACACATGAATTTAATTAGTTAGTTATAAATAACATGACAAAATAGAAATTTACTCTCAAAAATTACCCTACACTCAACGTTATCGTAATTATCATGAGAATTAGCTTAGTAAATTTAGTTATTAATCATTATTTTTCAAGCAAAAACCGAGCAAGAATTGAGAAGCATGAAAATATTAGTTAATTCGATCGTACTTGCACTCCCCGGATTTTCTTTGACATTTAATTACATTTTTAGACGTGCAATGAAGTCATGCCTCCTTTCTAGACCATCTAGAGAAAATGGTGCAACAAATTCAATGAAGTCGCTAAATAAAATTCAATAATTATGTCTTGGCATAATTAAGAAATATAAATGCAAAATGTCATTTTGGGACACTCAATTAGTGGAAATTTATGTGTGTAAGGGAGACGTTTCACGTTTTAAATCTATTGTTCCCTCTTTCTCCACTCAAAATAAAAATAAATGTATCTCGATGGGGATGATCTAGTGGTAGGGTGAGATTGCTTGGAGACCAAAAGTCATGGTTTCGAATCTACTCAATACCACAGATCGGGAGTGTGAGTAAAAAAATAAAAAAATAAATGTACAGACATAGAATAAGTCTATTATACATAACCTAATAGTTCTAGTATGTGTTGGGTGCGTAAGTTTGAGATCTCAAATTCGAATACGTATGTATAAGTTAAAAAGTATAACTAGGTGATCAAGCTAATTACACATAATTTATTTAATAATTTTTCTCTCCAATATAATTTACGGAGTATTGCACCAATCAACGTGTGAATTTCATGCTAATTAAGAAATAAAATGTGGTGGTGTAAATTATCCTTTTGCATGGGGTTGTACATTATAATAATAGCAATAACATATTGTTAAAACTTAGAAGCCCTTTTCTTAATCAGCAAGTGTTTCTATGAACTTGGTTGGTGAAGAAGTTGTTGAAATTATTGAGTTGGGTGACATGTATTATCTCATTTTTATTTATAAGATATGATGTTACACCAAGAGGAATACATTGCTCGTTGTAATTTTGTTTTTGGATATATTTTTCTAAAAAATCTCATATATGGAAAAATGAGATAGTTTTGTTAGTCAGTTAGGCTTACAATCTACACATCTTATATATATAGGGACTGTCTATGTGGAGGTGATTTCACAAGTTTTGATTATTAAAAAAATTAATTATAACACATTTAATCATAATAAAATTTATTACTAAGAATTGAAATTTTAAAAAATTAGATACTCTAATTATGGAAATATTAACCCTAAAAATCAATTATTAATATAAATATGAAAATTAAATTCGAAAAATAATTATAAGTTTTAATTGAGTGGAATAAGTTATAATTAATATTATAAAATTAAATTAAAAAAGACAAAATAATAATAAGAAGAAATAATGAAGTGGTTGCCACATAAGCAGGGTGCCCATATAAGATAAAGATGTTTAGACTCTCTCTCTCTCTCTAGTCTATATATATAATAATTAAGAAAACACAAAGTCTCTTATCAGGCTTTGTAAACTAAAATTAGACCTTCAGACGGGCGGGTCCGCGGGTCAACCCTGACCCGCCCCGCCCCGCCCCCCCCCCCCCCAAAAAAAAAGTTCGCCAGAAATAGTATCATTTTATTCATTCTTAACACTGAAAAGTATCATTCCGAAATATAAAAAGTATCACCCGTAACCATAAAAAGTATTGAGCTGCAATTTATCATATACGAGTTTCTTTAATTCAAATTATGATTTATTTCATCTCAATTAATGTTTAGTGTTTTTTTAGAATTTTTTGGGGGTGTTTTTTAGGGTTTATTATTTTTTTTAGGTGTTTTTAGGGGTTTATTTTGTATTTTTTAGGGTTTTTTGGGGGGTGTTTTTAGGGGTTTATTTTGTATTTTTTGGGGGTGTTTTTAAGGGTTTATTTTGTGTTTTTTGGGGGTGTTTTTAGGGGTTTATTTTGTGTTTTTTAGAGGGTGTTTTTAGGGGTTTATTTTGTGTTTTTTAGAGGGTGTTTTTAGGGGTTTATTTTGTGTTTTTTAGGATTTATTAATTCCATTTTACGAAATAAATTCAATCAATTGATTTAAACTTTAGATTCACTAACTTTATTTTAGGATATAAATTTTTGGAAAGAAAATAAAAAATCAAAATAGAAAATCGAAAAAAAAAAGAAAAATCTGCCAAAAAAATAAAATAAAATATTGACGCGCGGCGCTTCCGCCTGATGCTAAATATAGTGTACACTTTGTGTACATAAGACTAGCCCTTAAGAAAAATATGTAATATTTACATTTATAGAGTGTGATAATGTTATATATAATTAGGAAAAATATGTAATATTTATATTTAAGTAGTGTGATATTATTATTATAATATATATAGTCGATGCAATGTGGATTAATTGACATGATTCAAGGAACCAAGAAGTGATAATGAAAGGAAAAGTGAAAAAGAAAAGGTTTCAACTTTCAACGAGGAATTGATGAGGTTTGCCACTTCGAAGCAGTTATTGCAACTTGCAAAACATCTTTATCAAAATTTTACATAAAAATGGCCTCAATTTTGTTTATGGGAAGAGGACTATGTGCCTGTCAAATCTGGGTTAAAAATTATTCATATCTACTATTTGTTTTTCTTTCCTTTAATTCACATTTTTATTTTTATTTTTATTTTTATTTTTATTTTTATTTTTATTTTTGATTTTTATTTTTATTTTTATTTTTATTTTTTATTTTATTTTTGTGGGTGGTGGAGAGAGAGGTTTCTTCACTCTTGTTTTCTGTTTGGATTTTTGTACAATTTGTTTGGTCCAAGATGCTGTAGGTGATTCCCGATTTTCTATTTCTCTTCAAGGAACAAAAATGATAATGTTATCAACATAAATTAGTATTTTATATCAGTTTTTTAATTCATTATCTAGTAGCATCTCATCTTATATTTTTGCTATTTTTTATAAAATTTAATAATGTCATTACTAGGTACAGTTAGCATATTGATAATAAAACAATAATTAAACATCATCTCCCAATACTTACATTAACAAAATCAAGCCTTTTTTAATGAGCTGATAAAGTATATATACAGTAAAACATCTATATAAGAATAACCTCCTTATAGTAATAAAAAGTTGTGGTCCCAACTCGGACCAGTTATAAATAAGAATAACTTCTATATTGTAATATTCCGGTATTTTTTTAGGACCATCCTTAAAGAAATTTACCTCCATATAGTAATAAAATGACATTAAATTTCATATATATTTAAATATTTGTATAAAATGTCTAGAACTATTTTAACTACATATGTTATATTAAACTTAAGATTGTATGAAATACTTATCTAAAGTTAGTTGTGGCAGTGCTTTAATTTTTTGGGTTAATATCACACCCTTTAACTTGCACGTTTGAAGTAATTAGTCAACACGATCACTTTCTTATTAAATCTAAAATATTTCCAACTTGTCCAACATATTTGAAGCTTGTTGACACAATACTTTTTATATTTCTACACTATCATTCTCTAGATTATCACCATGCGCTTCTTACGTAATTTCTATATGATGTATTCTTTGGTTAGAGCACATGAATGAATCTTATATACCTTTTAAATTCATGTTTTTAAATATGAAGTGACATTTTCAAGTGTTGTATAATATATATTAATTTTTTTTAAAAATAATGATTTTTATATGTAAACTCTATATAAGAATAACCTCCCTATAGTAATATTTTTCTCTAGTCCCAACGGTATTACTGTATAGAGGTTTTACTGTATATATATATGATGAGATAAAAAAGAGACTAAAAAAACAGCCATAATGTCATAATTGAGGAATTAAGATTTGCAAGCCCTAGATTATAGGGATTGATATTCATTTATATTGATTTTTAATATTTTCCCTAGCTACAAACTTATTAATTAGCGCATGAAGAAATAAAGTTGAGATTTCATAATTGTAGCAACGTGAACGTGATCTAAGCATTTAATTAATGATTTCACCTAAAATTCATTATGGGTTCCTTTGGTTTTATTTTTATTTTATGTCATATTCAATATTTCTTCAACTATATACTGATTGATTTCTAAAAAAAATAAAAATACACCGATTGACTTTATTGGACCGAAAAATGATATTTCCTGCATGAATTAATGGGAGTTAATGGTCTCTGAACAGCCAAATAATGATGTTGGATGAAAACTAGTGATCATTTTGAATGACCACGAGGGAAACGAATTACTGCATCAAATGAGTCAAATATGAATGTTTAAATACCATGAATGAGAGCATATACAAGAAAAATTAAAATTTTCACTTCAATTGTGTAGAATGACACTTTTTGTGAAACAAAATTAAAGTGTCAACATAACACTTATTCAGAAACAAATTTAGTATAATTATTATATTGATTTTGGCTTTCTACTAGTTTGTAGAAACTTTGTATGGAAACGGATTTATATATTACATAAATCTAGTGTTTCACTCTTTGTTTCTTATAAAATTTATTATTTTTTCTTTCATTATTTTCTCCAATTTCAATTTATTTCTTTTGTTTAATTTTATAATTATTAATTAGGGTTGATTATACACAATTAGAGTTTTTAATTATTTTTAATATTAAATAATTAATTTTTAATTAATTATTAGTGTTGATTATTTCATAATTATGATTCCATTTTTTAAATTTCTTCTATAAGTGTCAGGTATAATTTATAATTAAATTTTATTTTTATAATAATCATTATTAAAATTATAAATATGATAGTAAAATACGAAATGAAACACACCATAGATGATATAACATGAAATTCAAACCCCATGTTTCAAACAGTTAGTTTAGGGGAAAGCATAAGCAATGAAAAAAAAAACTAACTAATTTATTGATACATTTGTTGTCATTGTCTTCAAAATCAAACACGTAGCGTGGAGCAAAAAAAAAATGTCTTGGATTCTTTGTTCTCCATCTTTTTGAAGTTCATATTTATTTTTATCCACACACATTAGCATTTTTATATATACATAAAAAGATAATGAATTCAAACTTAATATTGTTTATTTTAATTAGCAGGCCATATTAATTAATACTATGGATATTTAATTAATGGTAGAAGTTCAAGTTTTGGGCAAATTTTTAATCTTAGTCAATTCATGCAATTGGAATTTGTTACAATATTGATCAATTATTATGGCTTGGTTAAAATTAAATGACATATATATAAGTCTCAAATATTTATGTAGCCTACCTTGGTCGCCTAAAATTCACATATACCTCATGTAACTTAATTTAGGTTTAATTTAGAAATTGACCAAAAAATTATTTAATTACTAAAGCTGTGGCTAATAAGTTGATAACTTTAATTTCACGAAATGTGAAAAAACAAAAGGTTTGCATTATTTTACTTACCTATTAGGCTGATTAATATTTAGCACAATTAATGTATATGTACACACATTAAAAAAACTCCATCACGCGATTAATATTGAGTAGATGCTACACATAACAATATATTTAACAACTTTGAATGCTCATGCATTATTTATATGACTAATTTAATTTTAAAATAATTGGATTGCTTTCATCTTTGTGTTCAATTCTTGAATTTGATCTCATTTAAACAATGCCAACTTTCCTTACTGTTCAGTCATATTTCAAATAATAATCCCTACAGAAACTGACAATTAATCATAATAAATTGGCATTTAAATATTAGAGCTATTACGATAGTAAAGCGTATAATAATTGTAATATAATACTTGAAATTTTAAATACAATTAGGGGAGTCTACATCTATAACTTACCTAATCCGCGTAGAATGTATCCAAATTTACTGACATATAAATTTTGATTATAGAATTTAAATTTTGCGGCTGATGTAAAATGTCGGCTAATATACCATCACGCTTTATGTCATATTGTGAATTGGCATTGCCCTAGCTAACTCTGTTTATCCACATTCGATTTTGACTAAAGTTTAATTCGTTCATATATATATATATATATATATATAAGTTTATTTAAATACTAGTTTATATATTAAGATTAATAGAGAAGCATGATTGAGATTCTGTGGTTGAATCGATGAGATTTGAACTGCCACCCCAATGTGACTGTTGCGTACAAACCAAGTATATTAATGCATCAACTATTCATGCACGTATCTTTATTTTAATTTGATGGCTGCCCCAATTCAATGTCCAAACATGCCATTTCCAAATAGAAAAATGAAAAAATAAAAAACCATTGAAAAAAATAAATAAAAGAAAAGGAACTTGGGTTTGTTCATGTACTTTTGGATTTTCACATTGCTATGACGGTGTTAGTTCGCATCTTTTAATTTGATATTACACACACACCCATATGTATGTATGTATGCATGTATGTATTTCTTAATATTAGGAAATTTGGTTTAAATAAAATCAGTCTTGTCTAATTTTATTCGATTTTTAGTGGCCAAGATGTTTGATTTTGGAGGGATTAAATAATGTATGATTAATCGATGTTTTAGTAGATAATCGTAGTATTTTCATTTTCTCAAAATCGTGATAAATTAATTAATTATTCAAGTTGGTCACTCAAAATTACATTTATGAAATGTGGAGAAATTTGGAGAGTGACATCTAAGACATCCCACACTGGAAGTATAATGCACACACGTGCGCCCACCTGATCCCAAGCCCGCAGGTCTTGGCACTCGGATATTAGCTTAGACTTTGGGTGGAATTAGACGGTTGTGGGTTTAGCCCATATCAATTTTTGAGCACGAGTTTGGCCTTCATTTGGATTCAATCGTCAGGTTATCCACGGGGGTTCAGGTGGACTTGGACGGATGTGAGTATGACACATATCAATTTTAGAGGATGAAAACATGCTCAATCCAGATCCATTCTTCGGGTAGTCCATGCGGTGAGTAACCAACACCTAGTTAAATGCTACATATTGGAGGTTATAACTCCGGGAGAGTCATTAGGTTGTCCATGGGTCGGTAACCGACACATGTTTGAATGTTAAATACTGGAGGTTGTAACTCTTGGAGGTTACACACCTAGGAGTAGGGGTGGTAATTTGGCCCATTCAAGCTCGTCGGGCCAATGGCAAAAAAGGGCCCGATCCGATCCGAAAATGTTCGAGCCTGCATTTTAGGGGCCCGACCCGACCTGAAAAAACGGGTCGGGCCACCCATGGGTCTAGTGTATTTTTGTAGTTTTTTGGGCCAAGTGACCAAGTCCATTCGGGTCACTCTCTATTTTGGGTCGGGGCCGGACTGAAATTACCACCCCTACATAGGAGTATTGGGAATTGGGAAGTAAACTGATTATGTAGCTGGTTTGAATGCCCTCAGACTTTAATAGAGGTGGAGCTTGTGTGTCTATAGATACGTCACTTCAACATCCTAGAACAATACGAATTCGCAAACACAATTACTTAGTTCCAGTTTTTGCAATGTCTAGTTAGTCGAAGCCTTGTTGAAATTGTGATGCTATTGTCGGAAGGATAAAACGTTTCATCTTTGAAAGACAGTAAATCAAACCTGAAGCACTAGTCGAGACGTAATTATCTTGAAAAGGGAGGTTTTCTCAAATCGGCTTAGTCCGAGATGAACCCGAAATCCGTCCAAGATTGAACACAATTTACTCTATTTTCTATATTTTATTTTAATTTGCTTTAACCTTGTAATCCACTCTCTTATACATTTCTTGCACTAAGTTTGAAATCTAGAATTATAGCAATTGTATTACAGTGTTACAATCACTTGATATCTCTCGTTTTATTTTATTTAAAAAAAAAGTAAACTGTATTCTTGAGGGTCTTATTATTCTCCAAGATTTTTGTGACGAAAATATTTGTGAGGTATACAGTCCAAAGTGTGGAAGCCCACCTCATAGTTCAACATTACTATACCAGTATGATATTGTCTGTTATGGGCTAGAACTCGCACAATTTTGCATCTTTTTTTCTTAGTAGATATTAGTAGAGATGTGTGGAAGCTCACCTCATAGTTCAACATTACTATACCAGTATGATATTGTCTGTTATGGGCAGAACTCGCACAATTTTACCTCTTTTTTTCTTAGCAGATACTAGTAGAGATGTGGTTCAGGCTTATATGAGCTCAGAGCTCGCACAATTTTGCCTCTTTTTTTTCTTAGCAAGTACTAGTAGAGATGTGGTTCAGACTTATATACACAAGATCTTCATGATTAATCTCATATAATTCACATCACCATAATGTCACGATATTGCCTACTATGGGCCAAAGCGCATGATTTTGCATTTTTTGCATTTTCTCAAAATGTCTTGTACTAGTAGAGATATGATTCATACTTATATCCATACAATTTTCTTAATGTTTAATCGACGTGGGATTTTGATTGTTTATCAACTGGTAGAAGTGTGAAATATTGTACACAATGCATTAAAACCTAAATAACGACCATTTATTTGAAGAGATCGACAAAGTTATAATGGGGCGGTCTCACCCATGAGGCCGTTCCGCCATTTTTACCTTTTTTTCAGATTTTTGTTATTCAGTTTTTACTTTCTATTTTTAGTAATTTTTTTAATATTTTTTTAAATATATAACTTAAAATGAAATTATTAAACTCTAAAATTAAGTCGTCGGCGGTTTGAGAGACACAATTTCCCAATGCGTTAATTAATTTTTTCGAAATATATACATACACACCTTAAAATAGAATTAGTGAACTCTAAAATTTAAGTATTTTTTTTTGAAGAGTGTCTCGCACGGTGCTCTCTTGCCAGACGCTAACACGTGAGCTCGTGCACTCCGTTTGATATTTAATTTTTTTAAAATAAATATATACCCTAAAATGGAAGTAGTGAACTCTAATATTCAATTTAATTTTTTTATCTGACGACTCGTGCACTACATTTGATAATTATTTTATCATATAAAACATATATCCCAACTATGATGAAATAAAAGGTTTTTGAAATATTTTTTTGAAAAAATGGAAAAAAGTTGAGATTGGTGCGTGAAGCACATGCGCTAGCGCTTTTGGACGGGTTTATAGGTCTATTTTTGACTCGTCTAACGAATTGTGACCTGTTAGATTGTCTCATTTATATTTTTATCATTTATAAGATATTTTGTATTAGTTTGGCATGCTAAGAAAAAAAGGAAACCCATTCTTAAACCTGCATCAATTCTTGATGTTGATATTAATGCGGTGCTTTATGGGGTTGAATTATGTCTGCAAGAGTGTTTGGTGTCGTGTGTTGTGTACTTAGATTCTTTGTTGGCTATCCGACTGCTTGATAATAGTGTAGAGGGAGAGGATATATTGAGAGGGAATTTCCACCCTTGGCTAAGGTTATTAAGGTTGGGGGTATTACTGCTGTCTGATATATGCTTCGGAAAGTGAGTATTTTGACACATAACCTCCCACAATTTGGTGTTGAGTGTGAACGTTTATGCACTTGGAATATGATTTTCTTCCTTGATTGAGGGAAGTCGGTTGAGTAATAAAATGTTGTTTTACATTCAAAAAATGGAAACCAATCCTTCTACTTTTCTATACCATGAATGGTTCTATTTTGGATAATTAATTGTTAATAGCATCGTTTTATATTTTGGGCATAACTAGAATATAAATCTCTCATCTTTTCTTATCATTTGACTGATATAAATTTATTCATGTATAGCCTCCCTTTGAAGGAATAGATCATCCAGCCTCATATATTCCGATCTTGAATATATTGCCAATATTAGTATATGTGGCTTCCACGAAATCTAACTTCTTAATTTTATTAATTAATCGTCTAATTTTTGGAAATTCTACTCTCTTCATATTTATTCCTTTTGCCCCCCTTCCCAACACGCCAACCCCAGCTTGGACCTACTCATGCACATCATTGGCTTCAACCCTTCAATTCCAATCAATTAACCCACAATTTGATGAGTAAATTAATTAATTAAATTTAGAGCACCGATTTACAGCCAGATAGTGGCTATTCAGAATCTTATTTTTATTTTTATAATTATCCAATTTCATTAATAAAACACCGATTTAATAAATAAGTTTACATTAATGTCCTTAAATATTTGGCACTGTTGATCATAAATTATATAACATTCTACTATTACAATCAAAATTTGTAATTTTAATTTGTAGCATTTTAATTTCTGGTAATTTAATTTATAATTAATTTGGAAATTAGTGTATAAGAATATATTTGTTTATTTATTTGATTGCACAATCTTTATAAAATCTGGAGATGTGTATTAATATACATTAAAATATCTTCTAAAATTAAGCATATTCATTTTTGAAAATTAAATACAATCACTAATTATTTATGAGAGAGATTATATTTGAATTTTGAAATTAATTCGGATAATATCTCACCAACATAGATGGGAATGGCAATATAGTAAAAACAAAACATTCACTAATTAACCTAATTAACTTATTAATAAATACAGCTTTGTTAATTACTAAAAAAATCCAATTCTGACTAGCCAAAACAAAACCAAAAGTAGAAATCCACCCGCGTATAGTTATCGGCATAATAATTAAGGAGTAAGTCTCGTATAGGATTTCCTAAAAAAAAAAGTCTCATATAGGATGTAATTAAAGGCAATTACT
This sequence comes from Perilla frutescens, assembly GCA_026008535.1. NCBI lineage: Eukaryota > Viridiplantae > Streptophyta > Magnoliopsida > Lamiales > Lamiaceae > Perilla > Perilla frutescens. The sequence goes on from BRKX01000015.1 coordinate 50,323,592, forward strand.
TAGTAAAAGTAAAACAATGTATATTTTTTCCTTTTTAATTCCGAAATATACGTGAAGCATAAATAACTAACCTATTTGTCAATAATTAACCAAAACTAATAATAATTAACTGAAAACTTGAATTTTAAAAATATTAATAAACTAAACAAAAAGATTGAAAATAAAAACTTTAAAAATGATTTCATTATTATTGTTTTTATTATTATTGAAAAATTACTTATCTGTGTGCATGTGTGTTTCAGTTTACTACATAAATATGTTCTTGGCAACCACAAGAACATAAACAAGAACAAAATAAAAGAAAATAGTAAAAATGCACGAGATTGGTAATCTAATTCGGTTAATCAACCTACTCTAGAGGAACTTCATTCAAATTTGAAGATTCGTTCACCATTCCTTCGTGAAGACTATTCAGGATACCTATACATATAGAAATCCATCCTTATGTCGCACTTTCTTACGATACAAACTATTTGATGAACGAAAGCTGTGAGATTCCCTCAAAACCATGAATACTAGACTTCCCTAGCTACCCACAACTTCACTTGCAATCTCTCCTGAGATCACGAACAAAATAGATCAAACGACCCTCAGGTGTTTGTCTCATGAAAACACTCATTGTTGGACTATCATATTGAACAGATTAAGATACAACTTCTAGCTATTACATAAACTTACAAACCCATGACTCTCAAATAATAAACTCAGAGAATCAAATAATATTTCGCATACCGATTATGAGAAATATCAGCATTCTTATACTTCGACACTTCAAGCTGACTTGATCTTCAATCTTCGTCTACTTTGAAGATAATTTAGTGTTTGTGATTCTTTTCATGTTGGTATAGATACTTTCCATATAGGTGAGGGTATAAATCAACACTATATCTACTCTATATAGTAGTCAAACAATCGATCATTGCTTGCCAAACAAATTCACGCATGATCTTCTTCCACAAGGAAACTGCCATATATAATATGTTCGGGAACAGCCCCGGAACATTAGCTGGAACGGTCACAACTTGTTCATTTCTTTGCACAGCGGAATCAGCGCATCACATCAGGAATCAATGTTCGAACACTTTATCAGACATAAATTGCCAAAACAAATAAGTGCCTAAGAATGGCACTAACAATTATTATTATTATTATTATTATTATTATTATTAGCACCACCACCACCACCATCAGTGGCAGTAGTATTCTTTAAAATTTTGAAAAGTTCCATTTTTCATCTATTTTATGGAAAATTGATCTCATGCAAGCTTTAGTCATAATTTTTAGTAGGTTGATAGGCCAACGATAACTAGATAAGACCAAGTATCTATTCCTCGTTAATTAAATTGTTTTTCTAAAAAAAATAATAAAAAAAAGTTCTTAATCTCTAAGTACCTTGTTTTATTTGTGTTGGCGGAAGGATGAATAGTGAGTCTCGAACTCAAAACATATTTCTTTTATACAGGAGTTTCCACCGTTTGGTGTCCGGTGTTCACGGTGTGACAATTCTTTAATTACTTTGGTTATTTGTTCTGATGTGAGAAGGTTTCGTGTTTGTTGATAACTTGATGCATAAGCATTCACCTACCCATTATGAGCACGAACTAATGTATATATTCACCGCTAATGCGTGAATGTCATGTGGGCAGGAGAGTTAACTCATTTAGCTAGTAACCATATTTGACTGCAATTTAACTCGCTCTTTATCAACCCTTATTTTATTAAAATTATTGTATTTAACCGCCACTTCCGTACATAAAACTTTAAAAATGATCAATGTTAAAGTAAAGTTTAAGCTAATGAAAATATGCAGTGAACTCCAAAAGAAGAGAAGCCTGAATATAAGTGTTTATGCTGAGAAATTAATTGTTGCGGTTTTCTCATGATAAATATGCAGACGCTGCATGTTTTTAGTAGGATTTTAAAACTTTTCATTAATTTTTCATGAAATTCTTGCAAGAAATTTAGAATAATATTGGTGTTTTTTTGTTACAAAGTATAGCGTAGATTTTTCTGAAAAAATCAGGATGAAGTTGTTCCTCCGTAACTTAATTATACAAAAGACCCGTAACAAGTTAAGATTTGAATCTCTATAATTAATTAGCTCACAAAACTCTGCCATTGTCGTTGAAATTGCTGATGTTTGAAGTTAATATATGGTTATTAATTGCAAATAACAATGGCATTGCTTGGTTTAATAGTCATCACTCGGCTATCAATTTTTTAAAATGAATAAAAGTGGGTCCCAATTTTATGTTGGATTGAAGGTCAATTTATTTTATAAAAATTTGTGGACGTTGAATAACATACAAATTCAAAGTTGGTATTTTAATTATATACTTTAAAGTTCATGTTAAATTTATTAAATTTACGATTAAGCTCAAAATTCATGATTTTTAAGATAATTAACCTAATTTAATTTGGTTCGATCCGGTTTGAAATATATGTTAACTTTTATTCGATTCAAAATTGAACCGGCCATTTGGACAGCATTAATTATAAATTATTCACACGCTTAAGCAAACATAAATATTTGGTTTGAAAGGCAATGCCATTATATGGCAACGACTTTCTTTGGTTTCAAATTATTTGGCTAATCCTATAGTATATAATATTATTCAACTCGTATTTGACCAGACTATTCTCGATCGTGTGTTACGTTGATGTCAATAATTTTAACTAATTAAATTTGTGTGAACCTAATAAAAAGCCTCTATCAATTTGCAGGCACAGGTCAAACGCCATCAAACATTATGCAAATAATATATACATACATATACATATACATATAATAGCCGTAGGTTTAATATTAATTTTCACAAACGTACGTAGATTATAATTACTTTAAACATTATAGAATAATACTCCTATTTTAAATCCTAGTGAAGCTCCAAAACAACGATGAAAACCACACCAAATTAAGCTTCTTCTCTCTTTCTTTTTTATATTTCAAATGTTGAATAATTAAATGGAACACAAATTTAGAAAAGTGAACTAGAGCTTTTAGGCACATAAATAGTTGTTTCGAAGAAATTGCTAAAAAAGGGGCATACAAAATGAAAAACAAATTAAAAAAGCAGTATGTATTCACTTTGAATTTATTGATATTCCTTGCTGCACAAGACCAAGACAATGATTTGTCTATTTTACTATTCTTTATATGTTCATGTGAATTAAGACATGTCTTATCTGTGTTCAAATTATTTGTCTCATTTCTGCTAAAAAAATTAATAAAAATGTATTTGTCTTATTTAGAGGGTGTGTCTGGATAAATTTATTCATTTTCTGAAACATCTTTTGATGGGTTTTTAGTAACAGTTTTTTCTTTTTTCTTTTTTCTTTTTTAAGGCAAGTAATTAACGGTTGAGTTACTATGTATGAATGAGGTCAAAATTCAAGTATATCATATATATAGAGGGAGAGAGATAATAACTTTTATGCTACTTTTTGGTGGACCATTTGCATACAACTATCAGAATTTTCAGTTTCTTTTTCTATTTATTTTTCATATTTAGAATTTACCCTTTTTAGTTTTATTTGGTAATTGTTGATTGACATATAATTATGATCATAACTATTTCCTCAATTTTTAATTTGCAAAATTTTAGTTAATAATGTGACTTGGGGTAGATTTTTTCACAGTTAATTATTCATTTGTAATTAATAACAATAAACTATTTGGGTGTAGTACTCAAGTGATATAAAAAATAGTTAGGATTCACTTTCCTCAAAAAAAATCGATCTTAACATTTCATTTTATTTTTTAGTTGGCGCGGAGAATTGAGTATTGAACTCAGTTCGGATCCCATTTCAGTATCAAATTATGATTTTAATTATAGTTATTATAGATATAAAAATTATTTATATTATAATCAGTCATATTTAACATCTAAAAAAATGAATTAAAAATATAAATTCTAATTAAACAATATAATAATTAATTAATTAATTAAAAATAAAAATTAAATACTAAAAATTAATCATATGTCCTAATTAGGTTGAATGGGCCTTAAATATATAATTATTATAAAATTAAACTAAAGTACAGTATATTCAAATTGAAAAAAAAAAATATAAGATAATGTGTAAGAGGGGATCACATGGGTTATTGACATGATCTTTCAATTTTACAAAGGTGGTGAATGCCACAAAGTAAAAAATAAAAAATAAAAATCAAATGGACTCCCATGGTTTGCACCAAATATCACATAACAAGAATATTATCCAATTATTTTATTTTGCATAATTTTAATTATCTATATACACACACACTAAATGGTCACTATTAAAAATTAATAACTAATAATAATATATTATGGAATACTTTAATATTTATAATATTGTGTGCAATATATATATATATAACTATTTAATGTTTATAATATTTTATGCATTATCTATATAATTGTTTAGTTGTATTTTTGTAAGAAATTATTGAAATAATTTATTTATTGAGATAATTTATAAAATAATTTAAATTATAATTATAGAACAATTTTATGTTATCAATAGCTAAATTAAAAATACATAGCTTATAACTAATACAAATAATTAAAATTATATTTAATAATAATTTTAAATAATATATAAAAAAATATACGAGACCGAAGTAGGACTAGGTAATGAGATATTAAAATAAGTTGATATAATAATATCTTAATTAGTTTAAGGAAGCTATTTTCAAAAGTAAGAAAGACACTAACTAGCTATTAATTTGTAATAATCACTTGTTTTTAATATACTAAATTATGAAATCCAATATTTTAAATCTTCATTAATTATAATCTATTTTTACCCAGACACACCAATTATATTAAAAATACAACTTAACATTTTACAAGGTTTTTGAAATAAATTTTGAGGGACTGTACCCCTCTTATAATTGGAATAATATGATCTCATCTAGTCATATTGCAAATCAAAATAAAATAAATAATTTATTTGTATTTATTAGTCAGGTAAGGTTGTTAGAATATAATAGGAAATGTTAAAATAAGAATAAAAATTGATAGTATTATCCATCCCACTTGTCAGAGCTTAATATAACAGTTTGAAAATTAGCCTAAAATCTCTCTATTTAAAATTTAAATATTCCATTAATCCTTCTTGGGGTCGCAAAATATTTTTCAGACGAAAATACGCAGTAAAATACAAAAAAGAAATATCTTGACAATCAAAAGCAAACAAATCAGACAACTTAATCAAGAAATTCCTTCGTCACCCATCCCTAAATAATTATAATTTTTTTCACTTGTTTCCAAAATAAAGAAAAAGAAAACTAATTAAAAAATTTCACTTGTTAATCAAGAATCAGCCCCACCACATCATGCCACGTGGACTTCAACTGTACATCTTGGACCACACTGCCCCTACATTCATTATCTTTAATTATATTTCCTCTCTCTCTCTCTCTCTCTCTCTCTCTCCTTTTTTATTTTTATTTTTTTTATTTAAACCCAAAATCGATTTCCTTTTTTCAAATTTTGAGTTTTGATTTTCCTTTTTTTTCCAAAGCACCCATCGTCGTTTACTTTTTATCACCTTCTCTCCGCAGATCCCTCTCTCTCACTTCGTTCTCTCACTTTCTTCTTTCGCAGAGATTCAAAGCTGAAGCCCCTTTATAAAAATGTATTCAAATCTTTGAAATTCTTGAATTTCCCCTGCTTCTTTGTTTCGTGTTGAAACAAGGTTTTTGAGCTGCGGAGCAATAAAAAGAGAGAAAAAAGTTGAGATTTTGCGTGTGAAACGGAGATGGGAGTTTGCACTTCTAGACCCAAACCCTCTCAAGAGCTCAATTCTCACTCATCAGGTGAAATTAATGATAATTGTGCCCCGGCTCAGAATAGTGATAACCCGGTTGCGGCGAAGAGTAACGGCGAGAATGCGAGAAGTTCTGGAAACTTCGAGAAGAAAAAAGGCGAGGGAAATCATGAAGCAGGAAAAAAGTCTCCGTTTTTCCCGTTCTACAGCCCAAGTCCAGCTCATTACTTGTTTTCCAAGAAGTCGCCGGCGAGATCTCCGGCGCCGGGGAGTGGGACGCCGAGGAGGTTTTTCAAGAGGCCCTTTCCGCCGCCGTCTCCGGCGAAGCACATCAAGGCTGTGCTGGCGCGGCGGCACGGCTCCGTGAAGCCGAATGAGGCGGCGATACCGGAGGGGAAGGAGGTGGAAGGGGCGGGTTTGGATAAAAGTTTCGGTTTTTCGAAGAATTTTTATAGCAAATATGAGGTAGGGGAGGAGGTTGGGAGAGGGCATTTTGGGTATACTTGTAAGGCCAAGTTCAAGAAGGGGGAGCTCAAGGGCCAGGAGGTTGCTGTTAAGGTCATACCTAAAACTAAGGTGAGGGATCTCTCTCTCTCTCTCTCTCTCTCCTTATTTTGGTTTTTGGTGATCTGATGTTTTTATCTTGATGGGATTTTGGTTTGCCGGATTTTGTGCTGTGGAGATCTGTTATAAGCAGAAAGAAGTTTTGTGAATTGTTTTTGTATTTAATGTGACTAAGACTATGTTTCTGGAAGATCGTTGAAGAAATAATGAAATATAGGCACCTGGGCACCAATACTCTGTAGTTTTTCTTCTGAGTTTTGAATGTGAGTCTGGAAATGGATAATCTTTTCGTTAGTTTGGTGCAGACGAAGCATATATGTCCGGATCTTGATTGCCGTTTCTCAAACTGTCAGAATTTTTTTTGATACTGTTTGGATCTTTTCCGATGTTGGTTGCTATTTCTTTACTAGATGACGACTGCAATAGCAATTGAAGATGTAAGAAAGGAAGTGAAGATATTGAGAGCTTTGACAGGGCACAACAATCTAATACAATTTTACGATGCTTATGAAGATCATGACAATGTCTACATAGTAATGGAGTAAGTTTTGTTTCTCTCTTTTTTTTTTTTTTTAATTCTTGACTTATTTTCTTAGTGATTCACTTGACTGAACTCCATTGGCTGTTAATGTATAAAAATTGGCACGATTTTAGATTGATCGCGGACATTTTATGTTTATGACATACCGGTTTTTAACCATTAGTTTTGACTTGATTTCTCAGGTTATGTGAAGGAGGTGAACTTTTGGATAAAATACTTTCAAGGTATCTATTTGGCTTAGTCAAGAAAGTCATATTCTACAATTTTCGATTTGTTAAGTTTGAATAGTTATTTGAGACGTATCATCTATAATAAGTGAAAAAAATTCGGCTTTGCTCAGGGGTGGAAAGTATACAGAAGATGATGCAAAAATTGTGATGATACAAATACTCAACGTAGTTTCATTCTGCCATCTCCAGGGCGTGGTACATCGGGATCTTAAACCTGAGGTAGGAGCTTTTTAGAGTGTAATATCTTGATGTATAAAATGTTCATTGATCTGGTGTGCGTGTAATAAGAAGCCTAAGTTATGTTGTTTAGTATTCGTTAATGAATGAATGTTCATGTATTAGAGTGTGTCAAAAAACAGTTGGAGCTGCATGTGCCCAACCTCCCCCCTCCCATACACAAAATGGGCACTCCAGAGAAGAGGAATCGACTCTTTACTTTAAAACGAGATTCTTTTTTTTCTTTTGATGTTGAATTTGCTACTGTTATCTTTAGTGTTGTCTAACTGTTGCTTGCACTTTGATCAGAATTTCTTGTTTACATCCAAGGAAGAAGACTCAACATTGAAGGCCATAGATTTTGGATTATCAGATTTTGTGAAACCAGGTTTGTCCTATTTTTTTATTTTTTTTGTTAAGTTGGCTGAAAGTTTTTTAGCCGAAGGTGACTATTGACTTGATTAGATTAATATCGATTGTTATCTTTGCAGATGAAAGGCTTAATGATATTGTTGGGAGTGCATATTATGTAGCTCCTGAAGTGTTACATAGGGCATACAGTACAGAGGCCGATGTTTGGAGTATTGGCGTAATAGCATATATATTATTATGTGGGAGCCGACCATTTTGGGCTCGAACTGAATCTGGCATCTTTCGTGCTGTTGTTAAAGCTGAACCAACTTATGAAGAACAACCTTGGCCTACTTTGTCTTCCGAGGCAAAAGATTTTGTCAAACGTTTGCTTAATAAAGATCCCAGGAAAAGAATGAGTGCAGCTCAGGCCATGTGTGAGTGTCAATTCCTAACCCCCCCCCCCCCCCCAATCACCAAAACGAAAGCAAAAAATTAAAACGATTTTACTTTGACACAATTTCTGCTTCAGGTCATCCATGGCTCAGAAATACCAGTGACGTAAAAGCTCCATTGGATATATTAATATTTAAGCTCATGAAAGCTTATATGCGATCATCTCCCCTACGGAAAGCTGCACTACAGGTGGGTACATTATATTCCTTCAATTTCTTTTCTGCATCTCTAGTATTCAAGAAATGCAGATATATTTTGTTTAAAGTTGGATCTACTGCGGTGATGATTGCCGGATGAGCAGATCACCTCTCCACTGATAGATCATATAGATGCCCTTCGATTTTAGTAATCAAGAAAAGAAACACATTTAATGTGATTACTCCATTATTTTCTGCATCATGTTATGGCTGTGGCTGGACAAACATGAAGATGATAAACAAAAATAAAAATAAAAATTGCATTCATGTGCATGCATAAGACATATTTACAGCAAGCGAAATATATATGTCAAGATTATGCAAAGAACTTTGACATTGCCTAAATGGGGGCAGTTGGCTTCTTCTGGCTAAATCGTTACCTAAAATTGTATTTCTGTGAAGCTCGATTATCTGACTTGCTACGTGGTCCTTTTAATCGCTGATCTCCCTTTTTCGACTTGCTCGTTGAAATATCATTGTTCGATCTCTGCAGGCTTTATCAAAAACACTGACAGCGGATGAACTTTTCTACCTGAGGGAGCAATTTGCACTACTGGAGCCAAACAAAAACGGCACTATAAGTTTAGATAATATTAAAACGGTCGGTAGTTCTCAGATTGTTCTTACTATATCATTTGCTCGAACGAAAAAACTTGGTCTCATTATCTGTTATTTGGCCAGGCCTTGAAGAAAAACGCAACAGACGCCATGAACGAATCTCGTATTTTTGACTTTCTAGCTTCGGTGAGCTTAAGATGAAACGTGTTGTGATTCCTCAATCATCTATGACTTTTGCTGCTGCTAACTGTTTGGTTTTTCTATATCTATGTATAATTTAGCTGAATGCACTCCAATATAGAAGAATGGATTTCGAAGAATTCTGCGCTGCTGCCTTGAGTGTGTATCAGCTAGAAGCTCTCGATAGATGGGAACAACACGCCCGTTGCGCCTACGAGCTCTTCGACAAGGATGGCAACAGGACTATCATGATTGAGGAATTAGCTTCGGTAATAGATATAGCTTCTTGCAAATTGCAATGCACGGCATCATTTTCTTTCTTTCTCCCAATACACTAACTAATTCTTAATTTGTATCAGGAACTCGGCCTTAGCCCTTCAGTTCCCGTTCATGCTGTGCTTCATGACTGGATCAGACACACCGATGGGAAGCTCAGTTTCCTCGGATTTGTCAAGTTGTTGCACGGCGTTTCCAGCCGGTCTCTTGCTAAACCTCATTAGAACCAACCACCCGGTTACAGCGTGAACACCATACCACGGTATTTAACCTCGTCTCGTTTCGTTTCGCCCGCCACCCCGCGTATGGAAATTCTATGAGCAATCTGGGAGGAGCACATATTGCTTTATGAACATGAGACAGAGAATTGGTGGAATTGAACAAGAAGTAACCAAAGCAAATCTGCAGCCACTGTAAAGCGATAGTTAATTTTGCCATTTTTTTTAATATCTTTTTTTTTGTGTTTTTTTTTTAATTTGGTTGCAGCTGAGAGCATTTCTCAGCAGTGGTAAGTGGACATTAATACCCCTCTTCTGACATACGACACTGACATAACAACCTTGTATCTAATCTATTCTTTCTCTTTTCCTTGTAATTCCCCCCCCCCCCCCCCAATCACCTTAACTTCATCTCCAGCTATCCCAATTTAATTACTGCCAAAAATATTAGTAAAATTATAAATATGTGATTCTGTGGTTTGAATTTGGATGTGTAACACAAGTTTTTGTGTTATAGAGAATTGTTCATGAGTAGAGTTGTTGAAATTCCTTGTGTAAATAAATTGAAGAGATTTTTAGACGTTAAGCTAAGTAACTTGGGTTGATGATATTTTTTTAGTACCCAATGTATGGGATTGCTAGTATTTTTTTCCTCAATATTTTAAAACTTATAGATTGATACGCGATATTTGTATAAATTAACACTTTTAGCACGACAATCTTGGTATCCCAAATTTGATGTTAATAGCAAAATAAATTGTGGATTTTTCCGATGAAAAGAAAATGTGAGAACATCATAGTGGCACCCAAGACCACGAGTCGTAGAGCTGTCAAAATAAGTCAACAATCACCGTTTGGAGGGGAAGGCCTGAAAATCTAGGCCCTACCAGGTTGGACTTTTTTTTAATTTTTATTTTGATGCTAATTAATACTTTTTTGAACTTTAATTTTTTCTTTTTGTAACTAATTGTGATTTTCTGGGGAAATAAACAACAAAAGTAATTAAAAATATCCAACAAAGTTAAATATACAAACTAAAATAGTCGAAAACCTACATAGGTCACCAACAAAATATGAAAATTATTTGAAGTTAATACAAATTTCAAAGTATTTCATAAATTAAGATTAATCAATCCGCCAATAAAGAAAAAAGAGTTGGACGGACCACTTTTATCAATTAAATACTCAAATTATTAAAAAATTAATCAAATATATTTTCAGACATATTTTTTTGCCAAAAATTACTTTATGATTTGGCTAAATGATTGAGCTTTCTTTTTTGTGTTATAGCTAAATCGGTCAAATCTGACATAATATCTTTATTCTATTATTTAGACAAGTCGGAAAATTCATTCATATTAAATTTGATTATTTGTTTTTCTAATAATTGAAGTATTTGATTGATAAAATATGTATTTGAGAAAATAAAAATAATTTTAGATACAAATGCCGATTTAATCAGCCATTTTTATGATTAATTTTTTTATATCATTTAAAAACCTTGTTTTTGAGTTTCTTGAACTCTCACTAGAGAAACCGCCCCATTTAAAAAAAGGGTTAAAAGAAATCAAATGTTTAAGCTGCTTTTGTTTTCAATGCAATCATATTAGATTTGGGTGTTGGAATTTTGAGAAAGATGATCAATTGAAGGAATAAATTTGTTGCCCAACACACGAGAATATGTTTTAGGTATATTATTACATCATTACTATAGTGCATAAATCACATATATAGGCAAATCTTATACGTTAAACTGGTTACCTTTCAATTATGAACCAACAGACTATGATTAAGTTGTTGATTTAATGGAATTAACTTAAATATTACTTGATTTTTCAGTTTGGCCTTTGTGTGCTACTCCTAAAAAAGAAGTATAGTCCATGCCATGCAAATTCATCATTAAGCCACATAGGGTGGCCGCCAAACGAGAAAATGATTGAAAAATCATGAATTCGAACCTGCAAATGTTAGATTATAAGTGTTAAATCCAAAGCATTGTCATCCCAAAAACAAATGTTGAGTGCACAGAAAAGGGAATCTCTCTCTCTCTCTCTCTCTCTAATTTTTTTCATTTAGTGTTGTGGTCCAAGTCTTCATTCCCTACACCAAACCTCAAGAGTTACCTACACAAATGGCTACAATCCACAACAATCAACAAATCACAACCAGGATAAGACAATTCCTACATCATGGTCACATCATTTCCTAATCTGCCAGTTCTCGCGGACAAGGAAAGACAACAGGCCATACGACGGGCATGCTGATGTGTCGCCTAGATTGCCTGTCATTACCGGCTTCCTTAGGCCCAGTCACAGTCACTCCCAAAAGAATTAAATCAGTGCCTAATCTTTGCTCATCCCCAACCAGTAGCTCACTGAAACTGAGCATGCCTTGCAACAATCTCCATCATAACATGATAGTTACACAATCCTAACAATTTCAGATGCTATGAAGAAAAAGTATGAACAACTGTTCTAAAATGAAGTCCAGCATCGTACCTATCTAGAACGTCAACAATCAGCTAATTTGCTAGTCGTGCTGATAGGATCTTGAATTTTAACCCGGTAATTATCACCTCTGTTGAAAGATAATCAAACCGGGACATATCAGCTTCAAATCCACTTGGCCCTAGCACAAACCTCAAATGCACTCCTAAGAACTATTAGCTGTGATAATTTAGCTAGTTTCGAGGTGTAGTAGCTAAAGAGGTGTGAAGCACAGAAGATATGGGCATACAGAGCAAAACGGACATGCTATCTGCATAACTAATGTCCAATTCACATAGTAATATTCGACAAAAGCTCTGTATGGCTAAGTATTAAAGAAGATCTAAATTTATAAAAATAAAAGGAGACAGTTAAGAGAGGACTTCGAGGGCCAGTTGGGAGCTAGGGATGGAGCATCTAGCTGAAAACAAGCATAAAAAATGAATAGCGGAGTGATTCAATTCTAATTATAAGTCCATATTTGAAAATTGCTTATACCAGGTATGAAATAAAATTTCTAACACTTAAATGACTTCATGTTAAGGGCTGTTCTCTGTTGTTATTCAATCTCTGACACAAAAAACTCTTATGAGCTGTACTTGGTCAAAATAGTGGTAACAATATATGACTAAGCAATATTCACATAAATGCACATCAAGCATAATGCAATTTCTACGAAGGCCCCAAAGATCTGTAACTGTCTAACGTTTAAGATTGGTCCGAATGGCAACAAAGAAGCAACCAAAATGGTTGCTGTACTCTAGAATTACCATATTATCATAGATCTTGATGGAACGTTACTTTTTTCTTTATATGCAACTTCATTAAGCAGTAACCAATAATCAAATGAGAATCAGAGAAGTATAAAAGCCATAAAAGTTTCGGATAGAACTTATTTATTTATTATTCTTCTCCAGGTCTGAACTTACAGGTATTGGTAGAGAATTCGTCATGAGGGTTTGTGGATCCCTCACAAAGAAGCTCTCAGAATTGTTTTCTAGAGGACGGAATGGCACATTTGAGACCTGGTTTGACTGATAAGCCACAGGAAGTCGAAAGATGTGATCACCCCATATGTCATAAGTAAATTTTTCCTCAACATCCATGGTCGCCCCTGGTTCACTAATTTTTTGGTTATGCAGTTTGGTCCCAGGAGCTCGAGCCTGAGGAGAAATGGTAGATGTCGAAGCCAAAAAGGGAGAATGGCATGTCCAAGGTGGGGTAGTCCTCCTAGCACTAGGAAAAGTTGCAGAAGGCAACAGAACAGCTCTACCAGCAAGTTTTCTTGATAGATTAGGCCGCTCTTCAGCAGAGTAGCACCAGTTGCTCGCATGCTTGGGAAAACCCTCATTTTTCAACAGGTTGATCTTAGGAGGTTCAGAGCATTCTCTTTTAACATGTTGCTGGTCGGATGCCTCAGAGAAAGGGTTTCTAACTTCCACAGGCTGCTCCATATCAGGTGGCACCAGCCAAGATCGCTTTGGTGTTAAAGATGAAGAAGGTGACAGAGGTGATGTTGGGGTAGAATTACTACTCTGACTGCTTGAAACTTCAAATAATCCAGGTACCCTCATGCCAGAAGTCTTTTTCTTCCTCCGCCTTCTTCCTTTCTCTTTTCCAATTCTAACACTGAGAATTCGCGAATCTGATTCAGCTTGCATATTAGAGTTCTCAACTGGTGAAAAGTTTGACAGCTCAGAGGATGTTACTCCGGTTTCTGGTAGATCATCTATTGAAGAGTTCTTATGCTTCTGATGTTTGGAAGCATCTACATGTCCCTTTCTAGAGGCACAACCATCAGGACATCCACCAGAAGATCCCAAGAGCAATGTTTCTTCTCCAACTATTGATCTTTCAAAGCCATTCATTTTGGGAGGCACGACAGCGCTGGTTCTCCTTTTCAAACGCATGCTCAAATAATTGACTGCACCACTCACTGCAGATGAGTTTTTCCCACTTTTGAAGTCATGGTATGTGAAGGCTGTTGAACGGGTAAACAAGAGAAGCACAAGGAAAAATAACAGTGAAGCAGCGAAAAAGATCAGAACCATAACTTTCTTCAGTCGCATCCAGAAAGTTGATCTCTTGCAGAAGTTAAGCAACAACATTGGTAAACTTGCTCTCATGGGTATCACAAGCATGCCAGTCGCGAGCGATAATTCAAGGTCTCTCTGTATGGTGGCTGTGGAGAAATCACTTTGATATGATATCTGAAGCATTACAGCTTCTCCAGGTGGCAAAGTAAAACCTTTACAGTTATGCACGAAAAATCCATCTAAATCACAATCTGACCCTGAAACTTCAATGCGCAAGACCTCCAGAGGAAAATCTCCCATATTCTTGGCGTATACCTCTTTAATCAAGGGATGAGAACACAAAGGCTTCTTGCCTTCTATGGAGTGCAAAGTTTCTGGGGAAGAAAAGTTTAGTTGAGATGGGAAGTTCATCTTAAAGTCCAAACTCCGAACAGAATCAGACCCCTCTAGCAAAACCAAGGAAATTGATCCTCCAAATCCTCGAAGAGACAACCACTCTACACCAGAGAGATTGTTCCTGATGAGAGCCGAACTTCTCCATTCACAGCGAACAGAAGGTTGAAAGAGGATGGGACCAAAAGATGCACTACCATAAGGATGAATTAGAGCCTCAGTCAGCCCATCCTTTGCTATTGAGAAACCATACTTTGTCGGAGCAATTGATTTATTACCTGTTAAAATGCTGGAAGAAGATGGCTGCAAATGCATCTCACTTGTCCGGCAATTATCTATGATTTCTCCAGAATTTAGAATAAACTGCACCAAAATTGGTCGATTGCTTGGGTTTTTGACAGCTATCCACTCGGAATAATGATCCCCAACCTCAACCATTGGAAACAGCACTTCATCGTTATCAAGAACAGACATGAAACTTGCTCTGGCCTGAGATTTCCAGTTTTTGAGTACCAATTCATCTGCTTCTCTTCTATCTACTGCCTTCAGATAAAAATTGGCACAATTATTATTCTCATAGAAAGAACAACTACAAACTTTACAACTGCATTAAAGATCATCAAAGGATGCAAACAATATGGTTTAGGATGTAATTCAGACTTACTACCGACTCTATATCTATGATAATACATGGTCTATGCTTTTAAACCCATATTGGTGTTGGATGACAGTTTGCTACATGTGCTCTCTTCAACAATTAAGCAACAAATAGAGACACTAAACGTCTTAGCATCCCAAACCATTACTAACGAATATGTACAAGGACTTCAAAAACTAGATTGGAATTGCACCTATAACTGATTGAAGTGTGGTAGAGTAAGAGTTTCTTGAATAATTTTAGTACCAAAGTAGCAAGAATCTAAGTCCAGGCATTGAGAATTTTATGTAAAAGCCAACAAAATTCTTGCAAATATTGTTACAACTTCTATTATAGTTTGATTTCAACAGCTGAGCATTACAAAGTATAAGTAAACAACTTATAAGACTCGGTATTTACAAAGTAAAGTCCTTCTAGGTTTCAGTATTTACAAAGTAAAGAACTTACACAAAACAAATAATGTGCTAATAATTAGTCTGTACAAAGAAAATGAAGCAGAATTTTATACCTTGACATCAGTAGGTGGATGCGTATTTCTGTCAAAGGAACTTTCTCTGCCTTTGATATAATTGACATTATTGATCTCCTGGGAATATCTAATAGTTGAATCCAATTTGTGTCCTGCAAAACCACCGATTACATCCATGCAAGAGATTTCAATCTGAGAGCTTCTTGTGTCATTTATCTGTACAAGCAATTTGCAGTTCATGCCTACTTCCTGAATTCCCAGATAACTGATAATAGCTACTTGTGTGACAGACCTAGGAAAAAGTACAAGTCCTTCTACAAACTTAACATGAAAATTCAGAGAACTGTCTCCTATTTCTCTGACCTTGACAACACTCAATACGTACGGACCGTCATTTCTCAATGAGAGAGCAACAACAGGTAAACTTGTATCAGGTGGAACTAAGGCCTCTAGAGATACTGAAATATAGTCTGTATCAAAATCTGAGCTCAGCCTCAACTCTGCTTCAAGAGGTACTACAACAGTTTCAATCTCATTGACTGAAGATCTCACCAACTGTAGACAGAAAGCACCAACAATTTTTCCCTCAAAATGATCTGAAATGTCTAATTCCATAATGGCCTCTGTTCTTTGAGATGTAACCTCCCAATTTCTATGTGGCCTTATGGCAATTTCAGGTAGACAACCTTCATCACTTCCAACATTCAACCACTCTTTGGCGCTCAACATCCCTTCCTCACCGGAATCTTCCATACTGCGCACGCTGCAAATAGCTTTTGACAAGCGAGAAGTATTTCCTGAGGAAATGGATATCCAAGCAGTTATCTCTTCCACATAGAGAGCTTCATTGAAAGGATTAAACAGAGACAAGTTTTTTCTCCACCTTCCACTAGAAGAAATATTAAAACCATCGAGAGGCTTTATGAAATAAGGTGAATCAACAGCAAAGCCTTTAGCCTGAATCACGAACCCACCAAAACTAGTTTGTAAAACAATTTGAGCTGAGGATAGGCCTAACTTTCTAGGGAAAAAAGTGAAACATATGGATTCCATCTGTCCAGGAGCCAATAAAATTTCACTAAAATTACATGGATAAAACTGTGAATTGCTGCTATAAGGATGATGGATAGTTAGAACACTATCACTGTGAACATTCTTCACCGTTAAAAAGGCTATAGAAGGATAATACAAATGCTTCTGTCCCCAATCCAGCAAAAAGGGTTTGATTTCCACAGGGGGTCTAGATACACCATCCAGAATGCCAGAGTTGACTGTCTCTGCATTCTCCCCTGATTTTGACCTGTGAGTTCCATGGTCAAATAATGTGCTCATACAGGAAGAAACATTAACTTTTTTGCCATTGTTGGTGCTATCGATAGATGAAGATCCATGAAAATCATCTGTCTGGTTTGCAGAACACAAAATGACTCTGCCAGCAAAAGTCCTAAAGATACTGTGCTTGGTTGGCCAGCTGAGGTTACTCCTCTCTTGCTTCAGTCCAGATGGAAAACCTTCCGACTGAACCTCATAAGCTTCTATTGCCTCTGATTCAGTACCAACTTCATTAACTGAAAGACCAGCCAATGTTGAAATGAAACAGAACGAATTAGGATCCGGACATATATTTTCAAGGCTCCGTTGCTCAACAGTGTGTCTAGACGCCAATGAACTAACATCGCCATCTAGCATCCCCGGGGAGTTTGCATGAGAATTCCCAATATAAGGCTTGCATCTGTCAATTTCTAGCCGGCCTTCTGCCTCATTTAATGAACATGTGTCGCACGAAACCAGAACGGAAGTTGCACACAACAGAAACACCAGGAAGTACAAATCCTTGGCACAGCAAAAAAAACCCCTAACAACATGAACCAAATAGATTCCATCAAGAAGAGAATTCATGCAAAACACTAAACAACCACATAAAAATGAGAGCTTCAATGGGAGCCATCCAAATCAATCAAAAAACCCATACTTTATCATGTCTAAATTCGAAAAAAAACTAAAGAAACCACAAATCAATTCGACCATAAATAACGCTATGAAACAAATAGTTATCTTTCCAGCAAGCATAAAAAAGGCCCATTACCAAAAATAACCACGAGTTCTTTAAAGGAAAGAAAAACCTAAAAAAAATCCTTACATCAACATAAATACGAAGTAACACAACTCTAAACTCTTAATTCATCTATCACCATAACATATCAGCAAAATCTCCGCAAACAAACCCACAAAAGGAAACTCATAAATACACCACCATAAAACAGTAACATCACGCTAAAACTCGACAATATATTTTTATTTCAAACCGCAACTGTCTCTATTTAAACTTGTTGGGAAGAAACAACAACAACAACAACAACAACAACAAAAACCCAGGAAAAAAGCATTTATGCTTGTATATTAAAGAACCAAGGAAAGATACAATACAGCAAAAAAGGATTGAAAACAAAAGGAGGTAAACCCGTTTGAACATGGAAATGAGAAAAAGAAAAGATTTTGAGGAAAAAACAAGGACGCTTTGATGGAGTTACCGAAGATAGAACATGGAGGAAAGCTGCTGTCTGTGAGCTTCGATCATCAGGGTTTGCGAGACGATTTCTCGCAGCAGAAATATCTCATCACATATACAAATATAATTTATTTATTTTCCTTTTAATTATCTGGGATTTTTTATTTTTTATTTTGAAAAAAAAAATCACGACTTTTGGATTTCGGCCCGAATAAATATGCAGATATTGAAAAAATACACACACAACACACACTGTGACAACGAATGGCCTCGGAGGACGAACGGAAATAAAAATGAAAAAAAGTAAATAAAAAGGAGAGAGAGAGAGAGAGAGAGAGAGAGAGAGAGTGGGCCTCCCTCTCGTGAATATACTATTTAACCCTGCTCAGATGTCGTATGTTTTGAGTTGTTGACTATGTTTAATTATTTATTTATTGGTTAATAACTTAATTTCCATGATGAAGTAATTCAAGTGGCGAGTTTAGGAAATAAATTAAGCATTCTAATTTAGGATGTGACGAAGCATTGAAGAAAACAAGGATGAGTTAATTTTGGCACTGGTTTTTTTATGAGTTTTCCCAGTAAATATTTCAAATTATGTTTTGAGTATCGATAATAAATTAAACAACCTTTTGATAATGATAATAAATATATATGGCAAACACTTGTATGCATCAAGTGTAAATAAGCTAATATTATACGGTTAGATCAATTCGATCCGATAAAAATAAATTAAATTAATTCACGGGTGTATATATTTTTTTACAATTTAAGTATTTTAGGGTGTATTACATCCAAGATATGGTTTATTACATTCCAATTAATGTTTATAAATATTTTTTAAATTTTAATTTTATTTAGAGCTTGCATAAAAAATGATTGTTTTTTATTTTTCAACTATATTTATTTGTCCAAAAATAACCATGAGAGATATTAAAAGAAAGATTGTGAAAAGACTTTTAATTTTTGGTATATTATTTCAGTAAATCTCATTAAAAATGAGAAAATTATGATCGCTTAAATTATTTTTATAATCCTAACGACATCATGCTCATGTCATCATTTTTATCATTCTGTACATATAAAATTGATACTTATATAATGTATATAAATCTCTTATATATATTACTTGATATGTAATCGAAGAAGGATTGTTTAGAAATTATAAAGGGTAAAATATATAAATATCTCCCTTGAGTCTCAACTCTCAATTGATTGTTTTGCACCGATATATATAGCATGTTATTTATCGGATATAATAGTGAGGATACTCGAATTAATTGTTACCTACACACGATGTTCAGTTAAATAAATTTGAGATGGTAGGTCCCGTAAATTGAATTATATAAAAAGTTCACAAATACTATTTATTATGGATTAGTTTAATTACCTTTTATTTTAGCTAACATCATATTCTCTTCATATTTAATACTTGGCATTTTCGATTTGTAATAAAAATATGGCATGATTCGCCCCACGCTCATTTGTCAATTCAACCCAAATCCATAATAGGTGGACACATGTGCATGTGGTGTTAATATAATATACACCTATTGCAACGGGCACTCACCCGTTGCTGACGTATGAGTTTTTACTCTGCGCTCGATAATGAATTTTTTTCAAATTAAATATAACCTATTAACCTCTAATTGAGATTAATAAACTTTAAAAAAAATATAAATCTTAAAAAACACAAAATAATCCCCTAAAATCTAAAAAAAAACAAACCCTGAAAAAATCATAAACTCATAAATTCTAAATTTTCATTGGAATAATAAAAATCACAATTTGAACTAAATAAACTCATATAAGGTAAGTAATAGGCCCACTACTTTTTAAGGATACATGTGATATTTTAGAATTTTGAATGATACTTTTTTTGTGTTATATTGATTTTGGATTTTTTTTTTATTTTACGATTGACCCACGAATTTGACCTGCCCATTTGAAATAAATTTATATATACCCATTGAAGTTTTTGTGAGTCCATAAATGAAGTGAAAAATATTATTTCATCAATGTCCGATGAGTGTTCAAAACAATATTTACTTTAAATTTAAAAATTCGTACAACGTAATTGACATTAAATAATGTAAAAATATAATTCTGACTTAAATAAAAAGAGCAAAAACAACATTTTAAACGTAAAATTGCAATAATTCGATGTTATAAATAAAGATAAAAGAATTCAACTTAATTTCTTCTTCAAATAAAAATATAATATCCCAACACCTTAATTGAACACATGAAATTTCATGTTGCACACTCTATGTCATTACACTCCGTATCGCACATTCAAATTACGAATTTTTTTTACATTGTTTCATCATTATTTTTTTTGTGATTTAGTTTAATTTTAAAATTATTTTTTAGGATTCACCACACCCAATTAGGGTATATAATTATTTTTTAATATTTAATTTTTAAATGTCAATTAATAATTTATTATTATGTTTATTTATTTCGAAATTTAATTTTATAATTTATTTATTTATTATAAATATTAACTATAATTATTTATATTATAATTAAATTTTATTTTATAATAAATATTATTCAAAATCATAAATTTTACTGTGAGAGTGTGATAAGTGGTGTTTGAAATTAGAACCGTTAATTGAGGGGTTAAAATAACGAATTTGATGTAGAAAATTTCCCGTGAATTTACAAATTTACCCCTATTCATGATGCAAGCCTATGCAGCAATCACAAAAGGCGTTATGTTCGAAGTGGGGTGAGCCACGCGTGATACGAGTGCGCGTGGGCATAATCGATTTTGACAGGACGGTCGGCCAACAACAAGAAACCGTCAAAACATTGGCGGCGGAGTCAAGTTGCCTTGTCTCCTCCACAGAGGGAGAAGCCGTTAAACGCCATTACCGTTTCTCTACGCGCTTTGAGTTTGATTAAATTAAATTAAATGGCAGTTTATTGGTAAAGTCATCCATTATTATCAGATATAAAATCAAGGTCATACAACAGTCAGACGGGTAGGCCACACGAGTTGGATCGGATTGATCCATCCCGATTAAAAAAAAAAAAAAAAAATTGAGCTAGAAAAAAACATCATTCATTTCATTAAAAAGTTTAATCGTAGCCTTAAAAATATCACCCGTTACTTTAATTATATAAGCTTACAACATCCGAACTATGTTTAACACATGTAAGTTGGGGTTTCTTATTTCCGATTAAAAAAAAAAATCATAATGTTTAACACATGTAAGTTGGGGTTTCTTATTTCCGATTAAAAAAAAAAAAACATATTCCCATATGGGTATTTATTTTTCCCAACTATGATTTAAATTAATTCAATTTAATTTTAGAGTTTACTAATTTTATTTTAGAGTGTGTGTGTATATATATATATATATATATTTAAAATGAGTTTCTTATTTCCAATTATGATTTATATTTGTTTCAAAAAATTAATCATCGAACGCAATTCAAGAATCCACACGTTAGCATTGACTAAGTGCATTGTGCTAGTCATCGAATTTAAAAAATAATTAAATGAATTCACTTTATTTTTAGGGTTGCTAATTCAATATTAGGGTATGTATTTATTTCAAAATTAGAGTTTCTTATTTTCAATTAGGGTTTTTATTTATTTTGAAATTTAATTGCCGAACGCAATGTACGAGCCCACACGATAGTGTCGGGTGAGTGGATTGCATGAGTCGTCGAATTTCAAAAAAATTAAATTAATTCACTTTAATTTTATGGTACACTAATTACATTTTAGGACATATTTATTTAAAAAGAATAATTATTTCACTTAAATTTTAGGATTCACTAATTCCATTTTAGGTTATATATTTATATTATTGAAAAAATAAATTAATTTACTTTAATTACATGGTTCACTGATTCCATTTGAGAGTATATAATTTTTGAGGAAAATAATTATAAAAAAAAAGAAAATAAAAAGAAAATAAAATAAAATAAAATAATTCATAATAGTACTGCCTTTGTTCATGTATAAGTGTCATTCTAACATTTTAATTTTGTTTCAAAAAAATTGTCATTTTACATATTTGAGACATAAAATTCTCATTTTTAACGTATTTGTCTTCATTTAATGCATTCATACATCTATATTTAACTCATTTAATGTATTCATATAATGGTGTATTAGATAATTCAAATAATTTATTAATATATATGCATTTATCCAAAATGGCACTTAATTAAAAACGGAAGGAGTAATAAAAAATAGGACAGGCCGGGGTGACGTGCATTAGCATAATTGCACCAATGGAACACTAAACCCAAACACTAAGGGGGTGTATTGGATTGAGATTTTGATGGATTTTGTTGGACTTTAAAATGTTCATGGATTTCTATGAATTTTATAAATCCATAGACTCCACATGGAGTCTCCCAACTCCATGCAGAGTCTGGCGGATTTTGTGTATGAATTTCGGATCGATTTTGGACGATTTCAATGGATTTGAAATCGTTTTTTCCAGCGCTCGATGGAACACAGCGATTGGTGGGTCCGGGAAAAAATGGAACCCAGCGATTGCTGGAAGCCAGCGGCCTTGCTCCCAGCGACCGCTGGAGTGCCATCATCGGCAAAGCCAGCGGCCGCTGAGGTCGGGTGACGGCTGGAGTGCCCGATTTCAACTCCTCACCGGCCGCTGGGACACAACGCTCGCCGGATTTTCCAAATCCATCGAAATCTCGTGTCTAGAGGTCAGATTTCATCCTTTGTAATTTTCACGCCATTTCCTGGTGAAATCTAATGAAGCCAATGACTTTTTAAAGTCCATGGATTTTTGAATACATCCGGATTTTAAAAGACTTTTAAAAGTCTGGATTGAATACACCAGGATTTTAAAGGACTTTTTAAAAGTCTGGATTGAATACACCAGGATTTTAAAGGTCTTTTAAAAGTCTGGATTGAATACACTCGGATTTTAAAAGTCCTTTAAAATCTAATGAAATCTCAATCCAATACACCCTTAAATGTGAGATTGCTTGGAGACCAAAGATCACGTGTTCTAATCTCATCAATATCACAGGTCAAATGTATAAGTGAAAAAAAACACACACACACACACACTAAACGTGAATTCAACCACCATTTTCTCTTTCGGTCTTTCCTCCGAACTCATATTTACGTTTCCACCAATAATGAACGCATCCCACTTTTTTTATTTTTTGAAAATTGCAAATTGACATTTTATGTTTTATTAATTTTACAATAGTATTAATAATTCTTTTAATTGTCACATGTTTTGCTTTTATGTATTTATTAGTTTTTTTAGAAGAATAAATTGCAATTTCGTATTTAATAAATTTGTGTCATAAATTGCAGTTTTTAGGAGAATAAATTTATATTTATTAGTTTTACTTAAATTTGTGTAATAAATTGCAGTTTTACTTAATAAGTTGTGCGATTTTCTATTATTCAATAAATTTTTAATTTAGTATTTTTTTACTGTCATTAACGGTTAAGTTATCTAGTGATATTTTATTTTGTATGAAGTTATTAAATGATACTTATTTTTATTAGATACTTAATGAATATAAAAAAAAACTAATTAAGATACCTATTTGTAATTTGATAAATATATACTTGATATTAAATAAAGATAAAAAGTGGTATGAGAATGAACATCATGAAAATATTCTTTTGAATTTGAGAATAAATTTATTGATTGAAGATAAACTATAATTTAATATGATCATTATCGTATTTTGAATTTGAGTTTGAATTTGACACTTGGTGATAGTCTAAGGCGAGATAGAATTATTGGAACTCTATGGCTTAACGTGCAACACAATTTAAAATCTAAAATGATATCTAATAAATTAAAGAAAGAGTAGCAAAGTTGATGATAGAATATTAATTCTTATAAATATAAGAAAAGAAAAAAGTTGATATTGATAGATTGGCTGGGTCCCGGTTCATTTATATAATTTAGTTAACAATGAGGATGAAAATTTGATTGCATTTTTTATTTAATTAGAGAACACCTTGGGTTGTAGGTGAGTCGGGCTGAAAATGTATTTATTTAATTTTTTTTAAAATTGTATTGAGTTTTAAAATTCGTGTTTGTTTAATTATCTATATATCCAAGTTCAAACGAATTTTATCGAGTCGATCTTGAATAATTAGATACTTTTGTACGTGTTTTGTTTCATTTTTAATTATCGAGCTTCAAATTTTATCAAATACAAAATTATATTCAAAGTTATATGATATTCGTATTCAACAGGGCACAAACAAACTTTTAACAAATAAACGCATAAAATTTAATGTAATTATCACATATATCAAATAATAAACACGAAACTCTACGTCAAATTCATCAAGAGTATAGATGGACAAAATTATATGCACATGGTAACTGAATCCATCTTGAATCTCATAGTATAATTTTCAATTCAGTCCCACAATAAAATTATCTACACATTATTTTCAAGATTATTTGATACTATTAATGGGCCAAAATTAAAATTTAATAAATTACTTTAATTGGACTTTCATAAAATAACTATACATTTATTTATTTTATGGATAAAGTTCAATTTGCCTCTTGAACTATTACCCAAGGAGCATCCTCACCCTTAAATTAAATTTGGTCACAGTTAGCCCCTTGAACTATTGAACTCATCTTGGTTAGCCCCTTGAACAACTAAATTTGACCCAATTAGACCATTCGAATGTAAATAATTTTATTTTGCTTATTTCTAAAAAAAATATTAAAAATAATATATATATATATATAACAGTAATAAAATATATATATATATATTTTTAAATAATTTTAGTGATACATAAATTGTCATTATATTCATGACACGTTAAAACATTAAACCACTACAATTTAGAATTAACCTTAATTATGATTTTTTAATATATAATTATGGTCTATATTAAATTGATCAATTATAAACGTTAATAATCTATTATAATATAATTAATGCTATACATATATTATATATAATTTATCTAATATAATATATATTTATCAGAATATATATATTTTATCATTCTCCGAATCCAAATAGTATAATTTCATGCACACACACATATAAAAGAAATGGAGTATTTTTCGGATTGTATTTATAGTGAATTACTTTAATGATAGTGTAATTTCAATTAACTCATTAATTTATATATATTTTTAAATTATGCTAGCTTATATATATATATATATATATTTGAACATATTGAATGAGAAATGCTCATATATTCTTAATTTTCTGGGTAATAATAGTTACATATTTTATTTTATTTTATTTAGAACTAACAAAAACAAAACTTAATATCTTCAAGTGGCTAACTAGGTCAAGTTCAAAAGTTCAAGGAGCTAACTGAGCAAAGTTCGAAAGTTCAAGGGCTAACCGAGACCAAAATTAGTTGAAAGGTCAGAATGTTCATTGGGAAATAGGTTAGGGGCCAAATTGGACCTTATCCCTTTATTTTATATATATGTAGTCCGCATATTGGACATTTTTCCCAACAGTGTAATATTGTCGTCAATTGCTCTGGACCTGCAAGTGAATCAAACTTCTCGTGATCAACTTGATTCGATAAAAATTCATTCAAACTCGTTCAGTGAAGTTCGTTAACTAAATGCGTCAAGCTTGATATTGACACTACTCGACTTGTTCATTCGAGAGAAGCAGATATCGAGTTAGCTTGAACATAAAATTATTGATCTAGTATTACAAATATTCATATAGTGAAGCAAAAAAAGTCAATAAAATAAGTCTCAAAATATAATTTAATTTTTCATATTATTTAATAATTGTCCCTCGCCTCGTCTAGTCTATCGAGCTAGTAATTAAGTCAAATTCATGCAATTTTTAACAATATCCTATTTAAGACTTGTCACTCGGCTACTCTATATATCAAGCAACTCATAAGGTCATGAAATTGATGAATTTTTAACAATATCATATCCTATATCTATTCATGTGTAGAATCTAGATGCACAAACAAAGTCGCACACTACCAAATTGCTTCATTTTGTTTGATTTGCCCATTCTCAAATTGTTTGGGCGAATGATTGCATTCTTATTGGATTTGTGTCAAAAAAAAAAAGAAAAGAAAAAAAAAACAAGAAGAAGAATTGAGAAGGAGGGGATGGCGTTATTTATGTCATTGTAACCATTTTTTTTTTTTCATTTTGATATAGAGTGATAAACTAGATTCATTTAGTTTCAGAAAATTTGATTTTTTTAACCTCTTAATTTCTTTGCAAATTATTTGGTGTTTTACATTTTTTAACAGTCTTCCTCCCAAATTTATCTCTATATATTTCGATGAGAGAAATTAAAATATATAAGAAAAATATAACTTAATAACGAGATAGTGTCACTATTTTTAATTTACAAATTTTTATTGTAAAACCTAAAACACCTATCTTTTTGAAAGTGATGGAGTATTAAATTATGATATGTTAGTTATGAGTTATGAGGTTGCGATGAAGTGTCCTAAATATGAAATTGGATCAGACTTTCCTTCAAATATTACAATGAGTGGTTTATACACGGTTCAAATTTTCTATTGCACTTTTTGGTATTTTACTCTGTGTTTCACTATTAAATTTATGATTTTATTAATATTTATTATAAAATAAAAATTGATTATAACATAAATAATCATGGTCAACATTTATCAACAAAAAAAATGAATTGAAAAATTATAAAAGAATCAACCATAATAATTGATTACTAATTGAAAATAGAAAATTAAATATTAAAAAATAATTATAAATCCTATTTGAGGGGGTGAATTATATAAACAATCATAAAATTATGCTACATGACAAAAAAATGAAATGGAGAAAAAAATTACGAAAACAAAAATTCATAATTTAAAAATATAACACATAATCAAACACAAAGAGTGTGACATGAAATCTATCTTGGTTTGTACTTTATGCATGACTTTGTGACGGATCATGAATTATAGTAATTATATTATTCATAAAATTAGAATCTTGAATGTTGTGGGTCCACTATTCCATCAAGCAAATTCCGAAATTGGTATCTTGAAAAAGGATGGGACATGACATAAGGGTAATAATAATGGACTATAAAATAAAAGAGTGGGAACCACTATTGATATTGCAAGGGACGATGACCACCTAAATTAAATATTGCTCTTTGTGAAACATAAAAACGCCAAATTGAGACAATGCTTGTGCGTCAACTCACGCTTCCTTTGGTTCCTATTTTTAAACATTTCAAGTTTTGGAATATTAATTATGTGTGTGAATGTGTAATGACTACAAAATAATGATTTATTTATTGATCAATATATGGTTATTGTACTTTTCACTCGAATAAATGAAGAAACACAATCTCAGTGTTTATCTCTACAACTTCATCCTTTTATAAAAGTGGAAGTATATGTTTATACCCAAATATATAAATATTCATTCAAAAACACCCATTTATGTAATACTTATTCACTATATACCCACATTATCATTTTTATCCCTACTTTTTCAAGTACATCTTACACAAATTAAAAAAAGTGACAGTCAATCATTGATAAAACATAATAGGACAAGAGATTATTTCCGAGGATGACTGTTCATTCATATGTGACTCTGACACGGTTTTTCGGTACTGGTCGCGGTCGACCAATTGTTGGTAGCTATCGATAGTTTCTTAGTAGCTGTCGACAGTTTCTCGGTACTTGGTCGCGGTCGACCACTTCTAGGTAGCTATCGATAGTTTCTTAGTAGATGTCGACAGTTTCTCGATAGCAGTCGACCAAGTCTTGGTCTTGGTGCTTTTTTTAGTGTTACGAGACAATTAGTGATTTCTCATTTAATTCATGTAGACAGCCAACTACCATGCTTTTATTTCATGGTCTGTATAAATATTTATTTGAATGGTCATTGTCTCCATAACGGATGAAGAGCTCATAATATTACATCTTCAAGCTGATTTTACCTTCGAGTGTAGGGGGTGCATGTAGGCTGGTTACATGCATGTTGATACGGCGACTCAGTATGGAGTTCAAACTGAGGTAGATATGGATATAATATTTTATTTTTTATTTTTCTGGAATGTGAAATTAGTTATTAATTAATTTTTAGAGAGAAAACATTTGTTTGTTACATCTAAGATATGGTGATTAATTTAGCTTTTAGCAGCTATTTATCTTCAAATTTCACAAATTAGATTATAAGTTGCTACACGACTTGCATGGTTCATGCGGCACTAGCTAGATAAATCAATGAATTGCTGCTTTTATTATTTGTTTGGGAACTGTGACATAAATATACAGCGGATTAGAGATCGAGTATGGAAATCTTAATTGAATAAATTGCTGCTAATTTTATTATTTATATAATGTAGGTGCACTAAGAAATTGTGAATAGCTTGGTCGGAAATGAACTTCACACAGTTATGATTGTACTTGCTTGCTTCAACATTTTAAAGCTTCTATTTTTTTATCTAATATCGAGTATTTGACATATATAATTCCTCTAATTTTTTTTGTAAGCAGGTAACAAGTACTCTCAGTAATAATTTTCTCTAGTAGAATGCAATAAGCGTGAGTTCAATTGAATCTCAACATTAAAAAAAAATAACATTTCAGTCCATATGTATAATACGCACTAAATTGTATCCCAGTTTTCATTAGTTGGTCAAATTAGACTTTGTACATAAATTGGAGAAATTCCCGGTCATATAATGACTTTTTCATTTTGCATGTTGTTTTATGTTAGGTTATTTAAAATAAAATAATAAATAATAAGGTTTTAGGTCAATGTCCCTTTAAAAGCTCTTACTATCTTGTTGTAGCAGGTGGTGATGAAATAAAAGCTCTTGGTGTTATATTCATATCTGCTGCTAGTGCTTGAGTAAGAGATGTTGTTCCGGTTGGGTGCCTCCGACATTTTGATTGTGCACGAGATACACAGTTGGCTCCGGCTCCATTGTGAATAGATGTAACAAATCCATATCACTACCGATAATGGATCTCAACATCATTCCAGATCGGGATGTCGATAAGGAGTAAATTTGGTATTCTCCTCTAATAGCTTCTGCTGATAATATGTAGCTAATTGCATCCCTTAACGCTGTGTCACGAGGCGCTTGTAGTGCTTAGCTTAGTAGTGCACCGTGCGGCTAGTAGTCCTCTCTAGACTACGTCCGCCTCACTCTCAAAAGCTTTGCTCGCAAAGCTTGGTGCACGATGACGACGCAATTCACACCCTCCGGTGCTTTTAATGGTCTCGGCAGAGCAAGCAACACAGGAACACGATTGATTGCAAAGAAATCTTCATTAATTCAATTTGAATGTACATTATAGCTTGAAAGCAAATACAACACGCGTTGGTAGGAGAGAGGGCGGCTCCTCGGTAGCAAAGGGCCCGTCGCTGCCTATCCCAAGGATCGGGATAAGGGAATGGACTTGTCCCGGCGTATCCTGGGAGAGGGGATAGGATGAGGGCGACATCCCGTGACAACTCTCCCCCTCTTGAGTTGGCGACGTCCTCGGCGCCATGGTCTTCAGGTATGCATCGATCAGCGGTTGGAACGCCTTGAGGGTCGTCGCTCTCTCCCATGTGCTTTCCTCCTTTAAGCAGCCCTCCCACTTCACCAGGTACTTTCTGTGGAGTTTCTTTCATTTTGCTGCGTCCCGGTGGCAAAAGATGGCTTCCGCGATCTGCTTCCCTGTATTGTTGGCCAGTCGGAGCTGGGGGCGGTCGGGCAAGTTGCGCGTAGCGTCCACTTTATCTGCCTGGAACGGCTTCAGTTGGCTGACGTGGATGACATTGTGGATCCGCCACCATGGGGGCAACTCTACTCGGTAGGCTACCTTCCCAATGCGCTGCAAAATGGTTAAGGGCCCGATATATTTCGACATCAAGCGGGCGTCCCGCCCTCGGGATGCCTTTGAGAGACTTTGGTCTGGGACCTTAACCATAATTCGGTCTCCCACTCGAAATTCCACGAAGCGGCGCTTCTGATCTGCATACTTTTTCATGCGCTTCTGTGCTTTCTCCAGATAGCTTCGGGCGAGATCGAGGTTCTGCTTCCATTCCAGAGAGAAACTCTGCGCCGGTGAAACAAGGATCCGCTTCCTTGTCTTTCTTCGTGGACGTTTGCTTGTCCCACTCCATGTCTCCACATAGAGCGTTAATCAATTGTCGCTTCGGACAATCTTTTAGCATGTGGGGACCATTGCACAAGAAGCACCCTTCGAATCTTGAGCTCCCCGCAGCTTTGTTGCCTCCTTGCGGTCGGCCTATGTCGGAGCTCCCTTGGGAGCTTTCTTGTGTGTGGGAAGACCTTTCTCCCCTACCCTTGTTGTAACCGGGGCGGAAAGATCTGCCTCCACCTCCCTTTTGTTGACCACCACTAGGTGCTGGTGGCTTCTTCTCCCGGGTTTCCGTGTGATAGTCCATTAGACATTCTGCTGCTGCCATTGCATCGCGAATGTTGGACATCTGTTGGCGTTGTAGTTCTGCGCGAGCCCAGGGCTTCAATCCGTCTAAAAACTGATAGACCTTGCTATCCTCGTCCATACTCGGAAGGTCCAGTAGTATGGAAACAAAGGGCTTCGTGTACTCATTAAAGGTGCCTTTTTGTCTAAGCTCACGGAGTGCCTTGAAGCGTTGTACCCAACATTCTCCGGGAAAAATTATTTCCGGATGGCCGCTTGTAGGAGATCCCACGTATCGAGCCTTTCACGTCGATCACGTATGTCCTGGTATTTCCCGCGCCACCATTGCTTTGCATCTCCCGTTAGGTACATTGTAGCGGTGGTGATCCTTTCTGCTTCATCCTCAATGTCGACCGCGAGGAAGTATTGTTCCATGTCGAAAAGGAAGTTGTCAACTTCCTTGGTGTTTCGCACGCTGCTGTAAAGCTGTGGCTCGGGAATTTGCTTCTTTGATCTGCCACCCGCGCCAAAATTCTCCATGCGACCCGCAGGTCCTCTGTTAACAGCTGCTTGTTGGAGTAATGTCACATGCGTCTCCAACTTCTCAATGGCTCGTTGCGTATCTCCCGCAACCATGCCTCTCATGGAAATCCATGCGTCGCGACTCTCGTTTAGTCTTCTGTTGAGGTTGATGTTTTCCGCCTCTAGGTTTTGTACCTTGCCCTCCAAGGTATCCACCACGTATGCCAGCCTGAGGCACTCGTTCTCTAGATGGAGTATCCGCTCATCCTTAGTCGGGGCGTTTTGGTGTGGAGTCTCCTCTTGGCGGCCCTTTTGGCCGCTCGCCCCCACATTTGATGCAGTAGCAGTTTCCATAGTAACCCGCCTCGGTCCGTGGATCAGGAGCTGAGGCTCTGATACCACCTGTCACGGGGCGCTTGTAGTGTTTAGCTTAGTAGCGCACCGTGCGGCTAGTAGTCCTCTCTAGACTACGTCCGCCTCACTCTCAAAAGCCTTGCTCACAAAGCTTGGTGCACGATGATGACGCAATTCACACCCTCCGATGCTTTTAGTGGTCTCGGCAGAGCAAGCAACACATGAACACGATTGATTGCAAAGAAATCTTCATTAATGCAATTTGAATGTACATTATAGCTTGAAAGCAAATACAGCACGCGTTGGTAGGAGAGAGGGCGGCTCCTTGCAACGCTCACAGTCAGACAAAAGTTCGCTACTACCCTCTATAATAGGCTAAAAGAAAAAAACGCTAGCGACGGCACTAGATACAACTAAGCTAAAAAAGTGACAAAAACGGCCGTGCAAGGCCGTGCTTACAATTATGTACATTACAAGAGAATGGCTAGCACTCTAGGCAACACTGGGGCATTGGGCGGGGCGTTTGGCGGAGATCCACCCCGACGGTAAGGTGGTGCTAGTGCTGGCAACCCAGGCGGGTGCGGGTGGCCCGGGGTGCTGGGGCGCCAGTCACGGGAGCCCGATGGGCCTCGGCAGTAAGGGGCCCGTCGCTGCCTATCCCAAGGATCGGGATAAGGGAATGGACTTGTCCCGACGTATCCTGGGAGAGGGGATAGGATGAGGGCGACATCCCGTGACACGCTGTTAGGGATACATTGCTCGCCGGAATATAGCCAAGTCGCTCATTTCCACCAATATAATTAGATTGATCGTCAAATTGACTGTTGTAATTAATAATAACAGATCACCAATCTTCCATCCCTCACTCTAATTTTTTTGGATATAAATTGAAATCTAAATATTTTTCTCTCTAATGTTTTGGATATGAATTGAAATCTAAAAAAATTTCTCTCTAATTTTTGTGTGGTTTTGCTTGTTGTCGGTGTATATGTGTATATATAGAAGACTATGTTGGTTGTTGGGAGAATTGAAGCATGCTTCAGTTATGGAGACATGGACTCACGACAAGTAGCGGTCGATAGATACCAAGTAGCGATCGACAGATACCCAGTAGCGGTCGACAGATACCCAGTAGTGTTCGACAGGTACTAAGTGGTGGTCGATCGACTAGTAACTATCCACAGGGACCAAGTTGCGATTGACCAATACCAGTAGTGGTCGACTGGTACCTATTAGCTATCCACATAGACCAAGTTGCGATCGACTAATATCCAGTAGTGGTCGGCTGGTACCTAGTAACAGTTGATTGTTCTTTGGTCATGGTCGACAAATACTGCAATAATTGAAGTCAGTATTTCATATACCAACAAATCCGTACACTAGATATTTAAATCTGGTACAGAAATTGAGAAAAAACTGATTTTGCAATTAATTTAAAGTACTTTTGAAGGATTATATAGTAAAAGTGGGTATATGATGAATTGAATTTATTTGAGTGGGTATTATTGATTATACATTATTTAAAATGGGTATAGAGTGATTGATCCCCTTTATAAAATATAAATATACCACTAGGTGTGAGCACTTCATATCTAATATTTCAAGTGTGGTTTACTTCTCCTGTATAGTTTGCAAACTATTATAAATGGACGGAATTTATCCAGTGCACATCCAGAAAAAAATCTTTAGTTTGCAAACTATTATAAATGAACGGAATTTATCCAGTGCACATCCAGTGGCGGATCCAGGAAAAAATTTTAGGGGGGGTCTCACTGTATTATCTGTATAAAAAGAAATCTCACGCAGTCAAATAAATATAATTAACACCATATTATGACATAAAACACGAGATATTTAAAAGAGATAGAAACATATAAATATTTAGTACATTAAAAATTATCTAAAAGATGAGATATTTGGAGAGGCTGTAGTCGGGTGAGGAAGTGGCGACAACTATTTGTCTAGGAGCACTTTGATTTGTGTTTACATTTTTGGTCTAAATTGATCCCAGAGTATTTTTAAAAGGCTCAATTTGATCCATATTTTGCCCAAAAAATAAAAGGTAGAGTAGTTGCTCAAATGTCCGTTTCCCGTTGCTCAAACGTTCGTCTCCCCTCCGTCAGTTGGAAGAGCAAAATATGGATCAAATTGAGCCTTTTAAAATCACTCTCGGATCAATGTGGACCAAAAAGGTAAACACAGATCAAAGTGCTTCTAGACAAATAGTTATAGGATCAAAATAGACATTTTCCCCCAAAATAAAAGAAACAACAAGACATAAAATCTTAGCCCATTTCATGTCCACTGATGTAGAATAGAAGTATATATAATCCGTTGATTATGCGAATACCTGAAAGAACACAAGAATATTACCGTCGATTCTCATGAATACCGATAAATGAACAATAAAACTTAACTTTATTCAATAATTCAACCCCCCTAATAACAATCTAGATATATTTATTAATATATGAGAAATTTGGAAGATAAGATATATAAAACAATAATTTAGATAAAATTTCTAATTGATAATTGAATTTTGCATGGTGTGAATAAACACATGCAGAACTAGAAAACACTTAACAAAATTTTGAGGAATAAAAGGCCCAAAAGATCACAAGTCACAATTGACCTGCCCAGGTCAACTGGTTTTATCAGCATACAAAAACGAGAAATAAGTAGACACAACCGGACTAAAGGTCACAACTCGAATGTGATCCTCTATTCCAAATTTTGTGTTCCGATCCATGTTCCACGATCAAATTTATAAAATTTTCTTCCATGTTTTTGCCAATTTTAATTTATTATGTTTTAGTTTAATTTTATGACTAACTTTTAGGATTTAACCAAACCAATTAGCATTTATAATATTTTTTAATATTTAATTTTCAAAGAAATGATTATTATGGTTGATTATTTTAAAAATATGATTTATAATTTTTTTAAATTTCAATTTTTTGTTGATTAATGTGACTTGGTTGATTATGTTCTACTTTATGTTCTTACGAATGTTAACGTAAATTTACGAACAATATAAGGAAAAATAGTAAATCAACAAATGAATTGATGACTCAATTCGGCGATAAATCATATACTTCTATGGAACTTTTTATCTGGTTGGGAAACAATACATCAATCCATTGGAAAATTTATTTGGATTGCTTACACATACATGACTATCTCTTTATGTCTCTATTTCACCCTTCGAAACCTCTTTAATTTCATGAATTATTCCGTGAGATCCCCTCATGCGCGAGTATCCTCGTTTCCACTTATGATCTCTCCCTAAATCACGTTTCCAATTTGTGCCCAGTTTCCTCTAAATGTTTGTTGACTCAACATTATTCTATCTTTTGCTAGGAACATATACAAGAATACATTTTAGACCAACCTAGCAATATGTGTCTATGTCATACACAAGCTCACAAAACATAAAATAATAAAACATATGAGGTACATCTTGAGTCGCACCTCTTCATAATGAATGTAGAGGTCTTCTCATAGGCTTTGATTCCGAAAAACAAAAACCTAGCTATAAGCTTTCCTTATGGTTCTTTAATTCCTAATAGACATTGAATTTTATTTTGTTTGGGTATAGATCTTCCATATTGATTTTAGGGTGAATATTCAACACAATCTATCTCTGCAAGGGCCGACAACAAATATTTTCTTTTGAGCAGAATCGAGTCTTCATGCATATCAACAGATAGAATTGAAGAAAACTACCTTATTTACATGGGGTGAAACATTGTCCAGAACATATCAACAGATAGAATTGAAGAAAACTACCTTATTTACATGGGATGAAACATTGTCCAGAACATATCTACGAACATCTTGTCAAGTTCTTCCAACAACTCAACTCTGTGTTTCTCTTCCAATACAACGGATCAACACTCTATTTCTTCATACAATTGTATAAACAAACATATTGTCCTAAACATATGCCAATATATGTGCATAAAATTAAAATGCACTAACAAGTTAGATGATTTACTATAAATTAGTTCGAACCTAATTAATTAATTAAACTCTTCAATGTCGTTGAGTTCTTCATTTTGGCTCCATGATAAGTAATCAGCCTCAACTCAAACAAGTTCACTATATCTTCATACAATAAATTATAGTCAACTATTATACTAATAACTGCACCATGAAAAAAATAATGAATTATTGACTACCTTATATAAATAAATAGAGTGGATGAAACTTTTAAGGTTTAGAATAAGACATTTTTAATGTTATTTCATCGAAAATTTAATAAGAATCGTTCAAATATTTTTATTATTCTGATTGGCATCAGCTTATTTATCTGCACAACTTATTATCATTATTGCATATCATTTTGTGAAAAAGATCGGAATATTTTTCTTTTCTAAATTGTGGAGTCCTAAATAAATTGAATATTAAGTTCCTGAAAAAATCCCAATCAAATGTGCATATTATATGCCATATAGATGACAACTTCATGCACACAATTGAGAGAATATGACGAGTAATTAATTAAAGTCGTCGAATCTATTAGTATATTATAAAGGAATTTAGTTAATATATAATCATTCAAATAATATCAAGGATATATGATCATTATATTATCGCCCTCTAATTTCAGATCCGATCTTCTGTTGCATTTTCTATTTCATAATTATATGTTTTTAATTTTTTTCAATTTTTATTTCAATATAACATAATTGAGAAAAATAAACGTAACTATGAATAAAAATTTCAAATTAATCAAAATCACAATAAATTATAATTAAAATAGTAAAAATAATAAATGTGCAACACGACATGTAATAGAAGATGTAGCCGCAACAAATAATTCCAAGTATTTTCCTATAATTCTTTCTATCAATAAAGATGTATAAAAATATAAAATACAACTCAGATTCCAAAAACTGAGTGTCATCAATATATATTTATTATTATTTGGCAAATGATGGTGATTGCTACTTAATCCATACGCAGTTGACTTTGACAATCTGCAAAGAGATTCAAAAAGATTCCTGTAGGCTTCTAATACAAGTTGAATTGAATTTTTATTAGGATTAAATAGGATATAAACTCCAACAAGTCGAGTTGTTTTAAATTTTTCAAAATAAGTTATAATTTCAAAATAATTTTTCGAGCCATTATTAACTACCTTACACCAAATATATACTAGGAAATAACAGATGGTGGGGCATTGATCATCTCATGTGATCTTTGAAATCTTTCTGCATTATGTTTAAGTTCTAACACTACCGGATGTTATTCTCAATGTTATCCCTTCGGATGAACGTCTTCATTAATTAATTGTTCATTTTTCTCTCTAAAAAAAAAAACACTATGTCGCCATACTGATCATACCATAATATGATCCAAATTATCCAGAGAAGAATGATAAATAATTGTTAGATAAATGTATTCGAATTCTTAGTAATAAAAAAGCAAGAACTTGAAATAGTTTTACTTAGTGAAAAAAATTTGAAATAAATTTGCAGGCAGTCGGAGCAAACGTGCGTGAATGAAATAAATTTCTTTTTCAGTGAAGAAGAATAGTGGGGACTATACGTTGGGATGCTTCAGAAAAAATGGATGCTATCCTTACAGGTAGTGTGCCCCAATTTTGTTATTTTTTTTAACTATATTTTTAAAACTTTTTTGCAATTTTTTTTTTGGGATATTAGTGGCAACATTAGTAGATGTTAATTATGTTCGTCAATTTTTTTCGCCTCATAATATGCAAACGACATTGGTGTGTATTTTTAATGATATCATGTGAATTTTTTTTACAACATTATCTTTTACATATTAGGAGGCAAAATAAAAAATTGAGACAATATTGATGATTAATGGACCAAAAAGTATTATCATGTTAATATTTAAGGAACTAAGGAGACTATAAAAAGAAAAAAAAGGCTATGTTTAGAATTTCTTTTGAGAGAATTATTGTATAGCCCATTTGATTTAATTTAAGTCCAATGTTCGAGCTCTTCATGACAGCCCTCACTAGCACATTATATATACACTATATATATATATATATATATATGAATGAATGAAAAAAGAACAAAAATGCAATGCAAGTGGCCAAAGTTTTTGATGAACCATGGCTGGCCACATCACCCGTTATTTAAGCCTATAAATACATCCCCATGAGTCCATGACATTGGGCAAATCACACCGAGACAAATGATCTCTTCTCTCTCTCTCTTCCTTCTCTCTTGAGAGGCTCCCTCATTATAAGAAACTTGCGATTTAACAATGGAACTAACGACGGATTATAATTCGTCGTTAAATTATCGATGAATTAAGATTACGATATTTAATAACGGACTAACGATGAATTTTCCCGTCTCTAACTTAATGACGGAAAAATCCGTCGTAACACATCGTATTTTAATTTTTAATTTTTTTTTATTTTAACGACGGAGTAACGACATTAAAACGACGAGATTATTAACGACGGACTGAATCCGTCGTTACAACGACTTAACGATAGAAAAATCCGTCGCTAAAATGTAAATTTTTTGTAGTGCCTTGTCCTCCATTTCCGAACATTTATTTTTTTGTTCTAGAATTCTAAAAATTTACACACAAATTCCTCTTTCATAGTAGAAGAAAAGTTGTTAAGGGATCGTTCTCATTCAGTGTCCGAAAATTGTTAAGAAATCATTCTCGTTCAGTATTCGAAAGTCGAATACTGAACGAGAACGATCCTTAACAACTTTTCTTCTAGTATGAAAGAGGAACTTGTGTGCAAATTTTTAGAATTTTAGAACAAGAAATAAATGTTAAAAAATGAAGGAGAATGTAGGTGGACAAGAGAGAGAGAGAGAGAGAGAGGAGTGAGAAAGAGAGAGAAGGGATCAGTTCTGTTGGTGTGATTTTCTCAATGTCATGAGGCCTGTATTTATAGGCTGAAATGGGTGATGTGGCCGGCTGTGGTTCACCAAAAACTTTGGCCACTTGCATTGTGCATTTAATGGGCTAGTGAGGGCTGCCATTAAGAGATCAAACATTAGGTTTAAATTAATTCAAATGGGCTCCTATAATGAGGCCCAAAAGATGGGCCTTAGTTGATTTCAAATGGGACAAAAATGGGGCTTTAACTATTAAGTATATTCATAATTCCCATTTTACTCTTTACAACCCCTAAATTAATTAAAATATAAATATATATATTGTTTAGACTTTTTTGCCCCTACAACCCCAACTAATTTAAAAATATAGCAAAATAGAATACAACCCCAACTAATTTAAAGTATAGCAAAATAGAATACAACCCCCAATATGTTACCCCACTATTTAAAATCTATAATAAAATAAAATAAAATAAAATATAACCTCTATTTTATAGTCACTACTACTTTAAAAAATCTACCAACTTAAAATACAACCCTCAATTCATAGCCTACATGACAAAAGAGGATACAAATTTTAAGAATTAGAATCGCAAAGGCAAAATCATTCGGGATGAGGGAAGGAAATAAATAAAGAAGACGTGAGATCCGAAGGATAGATGAACAGAGAAAATCTAAAATGTTTCTATTTTTAGATTTCTAAAATGTGTAAAAATATTATAGAATTGATACCAATAATATTTTAATTGTTTCATTTGCTATTTTTGTAATTCTAAATGCTTATATTGAAACTTTGTAATGCCATTTTTTGCAATGACATAAATGTATCTATGTTTTTTTTTTTGAAATTATGGCAAAGACCACAAAATTTATATCCTTGATGTTTTAATTGTTCTATTTGCTCTTTTTTTTTCATATTCATAATGCTTAAATTGAAGCATTGCAAAACATTTTTTTTTTCTTTTTGAGGTTTTAGTATTCGTTTTTGGTATATTTTGAAATCCTACCAAATACTACAAAGTTGATACCATAATATTTCATTTGCACCATATATTATTTTTCATATCCACAATGCTTAATTTGAGAGTTTGTAATGTCTTTTGTTTTTGTATCATGGTTGTGTATTTACGTTTGTTACAGTTCAAAATCGACGTGTCAAATATTACAAAGTTATATCCTTAAACTTTACTTGTGATGTTTGCTATTTTTTATATTCCTAATGTTTAAATTGAGGTTTGCTAATATTATTAGGGCTTGTTTGCTAGGTAGTATAAGGTTGTATTAGATCCCTATAACACCCTAATATCATGTTTGCTAGCAATAATAAAGTCCATGATTATATTAGGGCCCGACATGTGTTAACCATTTATATGGTATAACATATCACACCTTGCAAGTGAGATATATAATACCATACATAATTATTAAAAATTGCAGACTAAAATAACCTTGCAGATAATAAAAATGTGTTAACCATTTATATGGTATAACATATCACACCCTGCAAGTGGGATATATAATACCATACATAATTATTAAAAATTGCAGACTAAAATAACCTTGCAGATAATAAAAATATTATTATAGAATATTTACACAATGTATGGTAACTAATTAAAGGATATTTTAGGAACTGAAGAGTTTTATATAGAATCTAATACATCTAAGTAAACTATGTATTATTAATACATATATTTTAATACACCAAAATAAACATGATATTGATATTTTATACGGTATAACACATCCCATGTCAAACATATTCAACCTTATACCATACTGTCTAGCAAACGAGCCCTATAGAACTAAGATACATATAACAAAATGAATTTATTAACCACCCATAGGTTAATTACAACTCGACTTCTTCTAGTATTCAATTTCAATTTTATTATTTGGAAATTCTATTAATAGTCTCAAATTCTATTCTAGATTAGTTTCTGAACTTCTTGTCCAAATTGAAAATTTATGAAAAACAAAATAGATGTCATGAACATCTCTGATTCATGGTTCAAATGTGAGATGGAATTTCTGAAATATAAACTAAAATTAGCTTGTTGTGCAGTCTTGATGTATTCCATGATTTAGAGTATTATACATGCTAAATAAAAAGGGTTGGTCTCTTGTCAGTTTAGTGGACCTTTTGTTAAGGTT
This sequence comes from Perilla frutescens, assembly GCA_026008535.1. Classification (NCBI taxonomy): domain Eukaryota; kingdom Viridiplantae; phylum Streptophyta; class Magnoliopsida; order Lamiales; family Lamiaceae; genus Perilla; species Perilla frutescens. Next base: position 50,363,932 of record BRKX01000015.1, read on the forward strand.
AGACGCGTGCGTGGCCGCCACGCCCCCGCGGCCGTCATTCATTCTTTTTTTTTTTCTTTTTTGTTCTAGCTGATTTTTTATTTTTTTTTTCAATTTTTGATTTTCTATCTTTTCTTTTTATTTTCTTACCAAAAATTTGTATCCTAAAATAAAGTCAGTGAATCCTAAAATTCAAATGAATTGATTTAATTGATTTGAAATCAATATGAATTTATATTCTAAAATGGAATTAATAAACCTTTAATAAAAAAATAAACTTCTAAAAAGTTCCCTAAAAATACAAAATAAACCCCTAAAAACACCAAAAAAAAAAATCTTAAAAAAAACTTAAAAAAAACTAAACCCTAAAACCCAAACCCCTAAGCTCTAAACATTAATTGAGATGAAATAAATCATAATTTGAATTAAAGAAACTCGCATATGACAAGTTGCAGACCCAATAATTTTTTTGGTTACGGGTGATACTTTTTGTACTTCGCAATGATACTTTTTAGTCATAAGAATGATACTATTTCTGGTGAACTTTTTTTTTTTGGGTGAGACGGGTCGGGTCAGGGTTGACCCGCGTGACCCGCTCGTCTAATGGTTTGATTTTATGGATTTTGATTTTCAAAGTCTGATAAGAGACTTTGTGAATAAAAAGTGTATGTCATAGACTCATAGGAAAACAATGGTTTCTTCATGATGTGTATACTTGTATAACTTTATCTTCAACAACAAATCATCAATAAAAAAAATAAAAAAATAAATAGTGTAACAAAAACAGCACAAGCTAAGTATAAACAAAACAAATATATATCAAAACTCGTCCAATTCAAGGCTCTTCTGTTGCAATCTCAGCTACAATCTTGCCTTCATCACTGCTTGTACTCTCCTGCTGAGGTACAACATAGTTCTGCACCTTGTACCCATGCCTCATTGCAAATACAAGAAACACCAAAAAATTCAACAATCCCAAAACTGCAAGCATCCAATAGAAATTATCCAACTTCCCTCTGTTGAGGTTACTCATCAGCCACCTCCCGCTCGTCACGCTGTCTACCAGTGAGACGAGTAGGCTGCTGACGAAGTACCCCATGGACAGAGTGCTAAGAAATAGCCCCGTGCTCATGGACTTCATTCTCTCTGGGGCTTCTCGAATAAAGAATTCGAGCTGCCCCACATAGGCGAAGGCCTCTCCTGCCCCAACTAGGAAGAATTGGGGCATGAGCCAGAAGGCGCGGATTCTAATGTTGTCGTTCACGAATGCCTCCCTCCTCATCTTCTCCACGAGGGCCGAGGCCACCATCCCGATTATCGAGAAAACAAGGCCTATCCCGACCCTTTGTAGAGAGGTTAGGCCTTGTTTTGTTTGAGTGATCCTTCGTGCCATTGGCACGAAGACTCGCTCGTTGAGGGATGTGAAGATGAGGATGGTGATGAAGAGGAAGAAAGAGAAACTGCCTGCCGGAATCTCGAAATTGCCAACATTTCGATTCATGAATGTGGCTTGCTCAATTGTGAATGTGTTCATTTGAGAGTAGACTGTCCAGAAAAGTATGCAGGTAGACCAAATTGGTAGAAGCATTGCCACCATCTTCACTTCCTCAACCTGTGTCACGGTGGCCGGTTTCTTCGCGCCGCCGTCTGTCACTGCGTCGCCATCGATGACGGCTGCCTTGTCGAGACACCTACATTGCCAAGAATTTCAAGTTCAAGGGATGATAATTTATCCAAAGTTCGATCATATAATATATATATTTTTTTTCTAAAAGAGTATAATTCATTTTGTGATGATCACATTTTCCGCCAAAATAAGAATTCTTAATCCCAATCTTGAATTCAATAATAAATCGCCTTAAATGTGTGTTAAAAAGTAATATATGATACAAGCATTTCTTGAAAAGGTGAATTTAATAAGGCTAAATCATCATTTATATCCTAAGTTATTTCTATTTCCTCAAAATTTTGCCAATCTAATATTTTTATCAATTAAATACTTAAACTATAAAAAAAAACTAATCAAATCTATAGGTGGATACATTTTTAAGCTAAAATCAAATTAAAAAGAAATTAAAAAAATTAGAACAAAGATACTATGCCATATATATGATCGATTTGGCCACAACACGAAAAAACCCAAATATTTGCTGAAACATTAGATAATTTTTTTACCGAAAAATGTATGTGGGGATAGATCGATTTGATTAGTTTTTAATTATTTAAATATTTAATTAATAAAAGTGTTAGATTGAGATATATTTGAGAAAATGTGTTTATTAAATCGGATATCACTAAACTATTAAATGTTCCACACATGATAAATAAATGCAAAAGACTTAGGTAGTAAAATGTGATTTACTTCAAGTCTTTCACATTTATGTCACCTCAAATGGAAACATATAGTAACAATTTAGTGATGTCCTCGTGTAGTAAAATTAGGGCGTTATAGTGTTGATCAACTAAGACAATCAATTAAGATTCCTAACAACCATTTCTTACCTAAGTTTATCAGAATGAGGAACTGTTGCACTGTAGTACTCATTCAACATATCTGGTTGAGGAGGATATGGCAGTCGTCTCCTTTTCCATGCATAGGAGACGACACGCCATATCACCGTCAGAGGGCTTCCCTGAGGCCGTCTAAAACGGTACAACATTGTTCCCGATAACAAGATACCAACTGCAATGATCATTGTACCTGCAGAAATCCCATATCCCCACCCCCTCCCCACATTATCTTGGATGTAGACCAAAACCGTCACGGCAAAGAGAGATCCGAGGCTAATGCAGAAGTAGAATCTGTTAAAGAAGAATATCATTGCCTTCTCCTCCTTCGGATCAGATGTGTCGAACTGGTCTGATCCGAAACCGGAGACATTAGATTTGATGCCTCCTCCCCCTGCTGCAATCGTGTAGAGGGCCGTGTAGAGCAAGGCCAGCTGGTGCCAGCTAGCCTCCACGCACGGCCCGTTTCTCGAGTTCGCACAGGGAGGAGGCTTCATGCTAGGAAGGGTGGTGGCCACTGTCAACAATGTTACTCCCTGATCACAACATGATTTCAATTGGTCAGAAATTATAGTCAAAACAAATGATTAAATTTCGATTTTAGTCCCATAAGATATACGTTAGTCTACTTTTTAGTTCTCATACTACCATTTTTGGTTCCAAATTGAATAAATTTTCATTTTGGTCTTGTTTTTGGCCTTAAAATCGTGGGACTAAATTTGAAAATTAAACCATAAATCTATGAGGCTAAAATTTGATATTTTTTTCGAAAACGGACCAAAAATGCTGACCCAAAAATGAAATAATGCATATCTTGTGGAACCAAAATCAAAATTTACTCCAAATTAGAAGAAGTAAATTAACTATGAGGGATTTTTCTTACCAAAGCTGTGACAGATGCTGCAATAGCAACCGTCAAATAACGGCCAAATTTAGCATCAGCTAGGAAGCCGCCGACGAGGCCTAATAGATTGAGAGTTCCCATGAAATTTGTGACGATGTTTGCCGATTTGGCCGACGAAAGATGCAATTCTCCGACCAGATACGTCACCATGTTCATCGATATGCCCATCACGCATATCCTCTCCGACAGCTCCGTTCCTGGACTCAAATGCAGGACGGAACTGTGAGCTCACAGGGCCGGACTAACAGAATATGAGACATGAGGCTAAGTATGCATGAGTCCCTTAAGCTAAATTATATTTACATAATACATGTAACACAAATACAGACATATATATTGTAAATGGGCAGGCTATAATCTAAAATTTTAATTAAATGTGAATTTCATCGAAATTTCTAGCTCTGCCACTGCCCACCTAAAATTTGGTAATGTAGAGTTGCTGCATGGTATATTGATTACCTAATATCAGCCCTGCTGCCAACCAGCCTCCGGTTTTTGAATTGTCGACCGGATTTCCACGAAAATCCACCATAACTTCATCTTTTCCACCATGATTATCAACCAAAACCTGCGTAGTTTCAATCAATACATATACACACACATCAGATTTCCATTTGAATTACAAGCACACATACATATAGATACTAATAGTATATGCACTTAGCTTCATGTACAGTATTAATTACCATTGGAGAGAGAGAGAGAGAGAGAGAGAGAGAGAGATGATTTTTGAGAACAAAAATTAAGAACACATTGGATATATGAAATAATGAATGAGTGATAAAACTAATTAAGAAGCAAAATGAGGGCTTCTGAGAAACTATGACTACTGCCCACCACAAGCTTTAGGCAGTGAGGAAAGTGTTTAATTTGTGTACATTTGGAGGTATTGTTATGTGGTTCTACACAACCAATGAAAAATTGACATTTCAGACATGCTTCTTATCCCTACAGTCTACATTTTGTCTTTTTTTTTACAAGGAGAATTCAATCTCATTTTGAAAATTGAACTATAATAACATCAATTCTACAACAATTATAGTTCATCCCTCTAATTATTATCATGATAGATATTTTAGAGTCGTGGTTCATTCTATTGCTCACGTATTATACCGTCATAAACTTAGACGTGTAACAAAAACCCGATAGAGAATAAAGAATAGACAAAAACGATTTTCAGCCATGGAGAAATTAAAGATTGCCTTAACGTAGAATCCCAATTTGGTGGTTCGGAAATTGTGGACCTAACCCTAGCCAGCATTGCATCAGTTCTTTTCATCTCATTAATAATTAGACAAGCAATACTAATCCAAAACTAGGCATTATTGTATGTTCGTATATATCTATCTATATATATATGTATGTATGTATGAACTGACCATATTTAATATCTAGTTTTTATTTTCAATAAATAATATTAAATATATTCCTTCTATGGATAAAGACATTTGAAGAATATTAATTCATCTTACAGAAATTAAAACCTTTCTCCCATAATTTTGAAGGAATCTTTAATTTAGGTAAGAGGCACGAGCTCACATAATTGGATGCGCAAATATCCACACCGACAAAAAAATCTTGTCTCATAAATGCATGTGATTATGTGAAAATGTGACCACACGTAACATATACCGTAAATACTATAGGGTAGTATAGAAAATATCACAATTGATCTATTATGACACTTAGGTAATATATAATTTTACAATAGGGCGGATGGTTGGGGGGGGGGGGCAACTTTTTTTTATTACATCTTTTTTATTATTTTATCACTCTTAAAAGTGTCAAATTATACTTTGTACGTCAAATGATTTGTACAAATTTATTATTTTAAATTTTATTGCTAGGCATAACCAATTTAATTTCGATTAAAAGTTAAAAAAAATTAAAATTATTTCATTCTAGTTATTATTTTCAATCATTTATTTTAATAAACAAACTTTTTTTTATTTAATTTGAGAAATAAGGTCAAAAGACGAACAAAATAACATCGTTTCACTAAAAAGAAAAAAAAAATTGGAAGAGATGTTGTTACATTAACACTTTTATAAAAAAAAAAAAACTAAATTAAATGCATTAGTATTCTTCACTATTTTTTCTTAGTTGCATAAGCAAACTAGAAGCGTGGACAATAGATGTTTCACCCCTTCACAAATAAAAGTTTCTAGATCCGACACTGAACATATATGATCTTGATGCTTTCATTTAGGCCATCAATATGTGTCGGTCAAGTTGTTAATGGCTCAAAAGTCAAAAGGACTAGACATGATACGATAAGGATAAACATGAATACAATCTATAAAGGATCTGCTTGATAGAAATACGAACACGATCCATTTTGTACAAATACGAACACGACACAAACACGAAAATACTGTTAAATGTTAGATTAAATAAATATGTTAAATTATTATATATAATTAATCTATATAATATATAATAATTAGATCGTGAATATAAATAGAAATCTACATTTTCCCTCGTAAATTACATTCTCCTATATATATATAAATATGTATGTATAATATGTGAATAATTTTTAATCCACAATTTGAGAAGTACTAGCCATAATTTCTGCACTAATATCCGATTCATTACACGATGAACAATTATTTTTTTCTATAATTAAATAGATATTTTTATTTATCCAAAATTCACCCTTTATGTATTAATAAATTCTAATGAAACATATATCCATTTATATTTTATGTATGCCTTTATATTTATATCAATTTCAACAATTCATTTTATATATTTATAAAAAATAAGAATATAAGTAATACGTGCACACTAACACACAATTGTTAATTATATGCTTATATATTAATTATATTATATAATCTAAAAAAATTAATTTTCCCATTCATTTGCACCTTCCGAAAATAAAATTCTTTATATGTTTAATATATATATATATATCGATTAATTAATATAATTAATAGACATCCATATAAATTTAAATATAGATATTAATAATTCATTGCGTTAATTTGGAAGCAATATCCAAAAATGGAGTAATATATAACATTAAATCAATCAATATATATTATATTATTATATAGATATTAGCAATTGATTTGTTGGAAAATTGAATGTAATAAATCGAGCCATGACTCATTTTATCCATTTTTTGGTGATCAAGTTATTTAATTTTGAAGGAATTAAATAGCGTACGATTGATCTATATATATTTATAGTTGATAATCGTGTTATTTTTATTTTCTCAAATCTAATTTTCAGTGAGTGAGAAATTAATTATTGAAATTGGTCACACGATTGAACATTTATGGTGTTTGAAAAAATGTGCTTAAGGCACATTTAATGATTTTACATTGAATTCTTAACCTACTTAAGAAGTGTATTTAAGCGTTTTAACACTTAAATGTAATATCTAAAGTGTATAAGGATGTGGGCCATGAGCCCACACACGCACGCCCACCCGTGCCTTTGCCGGAAGGATGAAAGTCGTTTCATCTTTGAGAGACGCCCGTGCCCGTACCTTGCCTGAATTGTGGTACTACTGCCGAAAGGACAAAAGTCGTTTCATCTTTGAGAGACAGAATGCCAAACTTTGAGCACTAGTCGAGGCGTATTTGTCTTGCAGAGAGAGGATCCTCGACTCGTGAACACTAACTGGGGCGTATTTGTCTTGCGGAGACAGGTCCTCTCGAGTGACTCGACTTGGCTTCCCGAAAATCTGCAATATTATTAACCAGTTTTCAGTTTATTTATTTCAATTCAGTTTATTATGTTGTTTTCTACTTCTTCTCGTTTTTTGTACTTCAGATTGTATGATTTTCAGAGCACTGTAATACTCTTCTACATGATTTTTTATGACAATTACTGAATTACATATGTTTGGAAACACTGTCCCTGAATTGATTTAATTCATATATATATATTAAAAATTAATTCCGCAGTTAGTTTAATTATGATAATAGTAGTATACCTTAGAAGATTTAATCCGTGCAATTGAAATATCTTCATTGATTTAGAAGATTGCAGTTAACTATGAATTTTTTTCTAATGAATGACGAACTTTACATAAACTCTCTATATAGTCATATCTAGGATGTATGTCCACCATTTAACAATTCATCAAAACAAAAAATTATGAACTAATTTTTAATATTTTATTTATCTACTAAAGTAATATCGAGATTGTGTTTCATTTATACTTGATTCATACTTCCTACATCATATTTAATTTCAATTTTTATATTGTTTGCCTTTTTCAAATTATTTGCAATAGTTTACGGTGCTTTTGCACACTTTACAAGAAATGGAGCAAGATTCACCTTTTTTTCCTTGATGGAAAGATGAGGAATGCTTTCACAGTACTTTCAAGTTGCATGAATTATTTATTTTAATAAAAAGTACTATTATTGTTAATTCATACTTTAAACATGAATTCTTTTTGTAATTTCATCTATTTATATTTATTTAATTATATTTTGTTTCTAATTTTCATTAATGAATTTTAATTGTGGAAATCTCGTGTGAGATCGTGTTATGAGTTATAATCTGTAAGACGGTCAATGCCCAAATCTAAACATGATCAAATTAAACACCAACTAATTACAAACGTAGCATTGAATGTGAGTTTGAATCTAAATTTGCACCCATCTTGTATATTTTTAATCTATAAAAAGGTCTCACACAATTTTTTTATGTTATAATTTTATGCCTTCTCTACCTTATAATTATTTAGCTAGATTACTGGAATTAAATCTTGTGAGTGAACATCATGTGATTATTTAACTCTTTTACTTTTAAGATTATGATATTTTTTCATAAAAATAATAATTATATGTATCTCATTCGTGCATTGCGTGGGCGAAATGCTAATATATTTGTATGTCCCGGTGGGGATGGTTTAGTGGTGGAGTGAGATTTCTTGGAGACCAAAGGTCACGGGTTCGAATTTCCTCAATACCACAGGTTGTGTGTGTGAGTAAAAAAAAAAAAGCTAATATATATATAATAGTAACGAGTTAAACAAATCTGGCACAAAATTTTTATTCTTATTGTTTCGACACGACAAGAGTAAATACTAACCCGTTAATTTCGTACGTATTCATATTTTGCGATCTGTGTCATGTCAAAAATTATTAATACTTTTTACGCACGACTGCGCTTGAAATTTTCCTTTCATATAGTACTACAAAATATTTGCTAGTGATGTGGTCTACGTGGTCCAATTTATTAGGTCTCGTGGACAAAAAATCAATGTCATGTTAATTTTTTCCTTTTATTGTTCTTTTTGTAAATTACAAAGTTATTAATTAATATTTTATTAGCATATGTATATCTTTAGGAAATTTGAGTGGCGACCATTTATTTTCACAAAGATCGAGATTTGTGGATGAAATTGGTACCAATAAATATTTTATTAATCAACACTTGAATACTAGAAAAACGTTTATATTTATTGTGTGTGTGTGTATGTATATGATACGAATTTCATAATTTCTTGTGGTTGAGATCAAGAAAGGAGAGCTGCTGTGTGAATAATATTGGAGAATATAATTAATCAAAAGAAAAAGGAGGCAATTAATCATGAGCCGCTGATTCATGGCAGGTATAATGAACAACAACGCAACGCATAGCATAAACATACAAAATAATGGCAATCAAACGATATGAAATCCTCTAATCCACATTCTCTAAATCGGGAACTCAATTTAAAAATAAAATTCTCTAAAATAATATTTAAAAATGCAATATTTATCGACCAGATTGGCTAATTGAAATCTCAAATAACGTAACAAAAAAAATTGAAACCATTGAAATACTAAATTCATTACAAAACTGTATCATAACTCGTTAAATTTAGAGATGTCAATTTTACCCGCGGGTAAACGGGTTATAGGGTAGAGTACTGTCCGTAGATTCGAGTAACGGGTAGGGTACTGTCCGTACCCGCTAATTTTTGTTAGGGTAAGGGTAGGGTATGGGATTAAAGTTTTACCCAATTACCCTACCCGTTTACCTTAACATATTAAATATATATATATATCTATGTATATATTTATTTATAAAATTTTTACTTTTAATTTTTAATAATTTGATGAAACAAAATATACCAAACCTTCTGCAATACATTCCAAAATGAGCTTTTCTCTTCCAATTTTTTCAGACAAGCTTGCATATCATATTTCTCATATTTGTTGTTCATAGGCATTTAATTTTTGAAATGCAGCAGATTGTTTTTTAGGCAAAAGTGCATTTGAAGAACTTATTTAATGCAGCAGATCATGTGAAATAGTCTTTATATCGCACATAAGTTTTCTTTCTCTAAAAAATCAGTAATTAAAATAAGTACAATAAGTAAATAACTAAAAGAACTCGTGTATTAATTTTTTTTGTGTTTTTTAGATTTTTTATTGTGATATATTAATATTATTAAATAAATCTAAACGAGTAACCCATTTTACCCGTGGGTACCCGATTACCCGTACCCTACCCGTTATAAAAAATAGGATAATAGGGTAGGGTATGAGTAGGGCATTTTATATTAGGGTAGGGTATGGGGAAGACACACTCATACCCTACCCTACCCATTGACATCCCTGGTTAAATCTCCTCCAAAAAAGAAAAATAATCAGCAGACTTACATACAAAAAAATGCCAGGAAGAAAAAGGGCCGAGAATGATTAAAAAATAAAAGATAAATAATATTACATCAATTTTCATGTGCATAAGATGGTTGACCGTAAAAAATAAAATAAAAATAATAATAAAAAAACTATTGTCAAAATCAATATTAATCCTAACACTAAAAAATATCACTTAAAATTCTAAAAATATCACTGTTTTTTACTAAAATCAAAATCAGTATTGACTTTTTTTTTACTGTTTTTCTAATGGCCTCGGACGGTCTGATGGGCTCACACCCTTTAGGTGTATGGGAGGTGAGCCCATAATATTGTAGGTGGCGGTTTGGGCGGTATGCTCAATGCTGGAAAATTCGATGTTGTCCGACTGAGCACCGTGCCTGGATTTGTAGTTTCTAATTAATTTTTATAATATTTTTTAATTATATTTTGGGTACATGTCTTATTTTTTAAGTAAATGTTAATTATGTTGGTCCTAATTTTTTTTTTCACCTTCTATTATGTTGATGATAATATTGTATTTTTTCACACGATATTTTTTCAAAACACAATAATGTCGTTAACATAAAAGGAGATGAAAAATAATCTGGACCAACATAATTAACATCTACTAACGTATGTCGTCATTTATGTTTATAAAATATAATTAAAAATTTAAAACTATGAATATTAATTAAAATCGAAAATACTGGCATTGAGCCCGGTCCGGCGGCCCGTGTATCCAATTTTCCCTCAGTGCTAGGCTTTTTCTGTAACTGTATAGCTTGGGCTTTAATGTGGGTTGGGCTTCTTATTAAGAATGACTGTATTTGCACCTTTGCTATCTTTTTTTAATAGATAATTCTAAATTCAACCCCCAAATTACTCTTCATGGCCCCTATAAATAAATAATTTAAAAATATTACTTAAATATTGTTTCTTACCCCTATAGCCCCATTTGTTTTAAACTTTAAATCTTTCTTTACTTCTTCCAAAGCCACAACAAATTAAAACTCCTAACATAATTGGTAAAAATGAGGAAAGAAATAGTGTACAAAGTAGCCCCAACATAATTGGTAATTAAAATGAGGAAATAAAGAGAATTTACAAAGTGGAATCCATAACTCCAACTCCGGCGGCGACGGTGGAATGGGTTTGTCGAATGTCATCACAAACAATGACGACGTCACGTTGAACTTGAATGAGACACTGTTGCGTCGTCGATTCTCGCTCTTGGTTTTGACTTTTTTTTTTTTAAATATAATATTTTTCAATTCAATCATTTACACTATTTTGTTTGTTTTTTTTTCCCTTTTTTGTTACAAAAGAATGATCTTTTTAGTTTCCTACAAAGAGTAACATATGAATAAATTTTCTTAATAAAAAAGTTGTGGCTTTGCTTCGATTTTTTCACGCATAAAATGATGACTGGTGAGTTGATTTTTGTAATAAGTAAGAATTGGAAATGTAGAAGGCCACAAGCTCGAAATCAAAATGGATTGGGCTTTTATTAATTACTTTTGGGGTAATTCTATTCACAACCCTCATTCTTCTCTTCACAACCCCCAAAATTAATATAAATATAAATATAATTTTGGTAGACTAACTTGCCCTTGCAGCCCCTAGAATACTTTAAAATTCCTGTAAAATTAAATCCCTCTCCTTAACTCCCACCTTTCTCTCTTCTTCAGAAATGGTGAACATGAAAATTCAAAAAATCATGAAATAATAATGATGGGATTCCAAATCAGAACTCGCATTTAGTCCTCAATTCACCAATAATTTCTTCTACGCATTTTAGTTTTTTTGGGCAATATATAGAGCCCACCCTCTTATCTGGACACATAGTATTTTTTTCTGAAAAAATTATTCATTTGGGTTCTTTTTTCTGGTCTTCTTCAAATCCGTTAACTTCTCATTTTTTCCCTTTTGGGAGTTCGATTAATTTTTATTGCGCTTTACATGATACTTATTGATTTTGAACAAGTATTTTAAAGTATTAAAAAAATCGTAAAAAAGACGAATGTTGTATAACCTCGCAGTTAGACGCAAGCTGAATTGCACTCAGATCTCAATTTCAAGTTTGTCATATTTTCTTTAAATTTTCGTGGTTTATTTTTCCCTAATCTTTCATAGATTTTAATTTGCTTTGTCATAAATATTTCAACAACAATCACAAAATGGATTTAGTTATAAAATAGGTGGGGGTTGTACGCAGGGATTGTTGGGTTTTTAATTAAGGGGATTTTAAAGGACAAAATAGTCTAATTATTAATATTTTTATTTTTTAAAAATAATAGTGGGTATAAAGAGAAATTTGGGGGTTGTAAATAGAATCACCCTTACTTTTGAACCAAACCCACTAGAGTAAATTTGGACTCTATATCAATAATTCTAAGAACAATTCTAAACATAGCCGTCAATTTTATCATTATTGCCTCTAAAATTAAATTAAATATAAATATAATTAAAATTTCCATTATAACCTTATAGCCTCCCTTTTTCCAATTTGTATAGCCCCAGATCTCCTAAATATTTTTCTAGTTTGTTTCTTCCGCAGAGGCTATTTTTTGTACTAATCCTTTAAATATCGTCTCACAAAATCTGGTAAATAAATGTGTATGTTTTTGTTTTTAGTTTCATTCTTTCTTCTTTCCCATTTTTAGTTCCATTGTTTTGTAGTACGTGAGGAGGGAGGGAGATAATGTTCAATGATTTTGGAATTAAAATATACCGGTGTTCTAAATAATTGATTTGCTACGGAAAATGAAACGAACCAATTCATGCACTAATTATTTTTTAATTAACGAGGAGATAAATTATAAAGAAAATAGCATTCGATAAATATTTGGTGTATTTAGATAAGCGATTTGATGAAGAAGATGACATCTCTAAAATTAGAAAAAGGAGTGAGATTAGTATGAGGAAAATAGATTTCTGAAGTTATTTAATTTTATTTAATTTTCAGAGGCTATAAGATAAGTAGGGAGAGGGAGATAAAGGGCTAATGGGCTATGTAAAAAATCATTCCTTGATTTTTTTATTAATTAGAATTTTAAGATGGGGACAAAATAGTATTTTAATTAATATTTTTATAAATAAGGTACTGTATTGAGAAAATAATGGATTATGCATAGAATTGCCCTAGTTCTAATCTTCTAACCAATTGGCCCAACTTCTTAATATTATCTAATTCCAAGGTTTTTGGTTATTACAGTTATCCTATTCATAATTAAATTATTACAAAGCACAAACTAGCAAAAGTTAAAATTATGGTGTAGTACTCAGTGCGCACCACGGTAGCGGTTGCGGGTTACCCTTGACATAAAAAAAATTATGGTACAGTCTTCTGTTTTTTTTTCTTTTTTAATGCAGCTGTATTTGTGCCATCAATTTACAATAAAAGTGTCTAAAAATGATAATTTTTAAGTTGATGTCGATAAAATATATTACATATATGTCAAAATAACTAGAAACTGTTGTAAATCGAACTCCAACATCATACTCAAGAAGTAAATAATAGAAAGTAGAAGAACAGAGAATATCAGGGAAGAAGATGATTTTATTCATCGGTGTATTTTATTCATTGATGTATTGATCTACACGAGATTACAAGATATATATAGGACTAGAAACAAAACCCTAGAGTAGGGAACAAGTAATGTCCATATATAATAAATATATTTATAACACTCTCCCTTGGACATTACGACGTGATGTTCATGCCTCGTTAAAAACCTCGCTGAAAAACCTCATGGGAAAAAATCAGTCGAGGAAAAGAGTACACGACATACATATATTTATGTGTTGTATTAGTTGCCTCATTAAAAACTTTTACTAAGAAAACTTTATGGGAAAAACTTAGTAAAGGAAAAAGAGTACAACCATTAAGCCTTCGGGGCATAATATAGACCTACAGGGTCTGACCTTCAAGGCCTAATCTTCTAGATTATTTTGAAAATTATCGCTCCCCCTTAAAACTACAATTATTGGAGCGAACTTTAAATTTCACAACTCTTCTAGAGTTTATGTGGGTAAAAGAAAATAATATGTGTTACATCAGGTAATCTTTAACTCACCCACTATTCATTTATGCAACACAAATACATTGTCTTTCATTAGATAATATGGGATAATACCAGTCTCAGATATGACAATATGAGGATCATCTATATAGCCAACATTTGAATAGTTCACCAATGTTCAATATTAATTTATTTCAACAAATAATATTTATAACTGGAAAAATAATGGAGGATATAGTAAATGTCGCGGTAGTATCTCATTGTAAAAAAAAACATTGAATCTTGCTAGCAAGTTATTTATAAATACAATACCTGGCCAGACAATCTTGCAAGATAAAATATCGTAAGAAACTTCTGGTTCCAAAATATCCTCTTATCAACATTGAGTTTAAATAAATACTCATTCACTTCAAGTGATCTGACAAAAACATTGGTGTGCTAAATAAAATTATTCATAAATAAAATATCAAAAACATTTCTCAAGTAGGTTGACTGGTGTATAAAATCACATCGGGGGATTCTCGATCTGCAGATCGAGACAATACTTGATATTATCCAAGTTTTTTTATTTCAAATACTCATCTTCAGGTATGAGCTCACAATAAATGTTGCGATGTTATATAAGAAATTTTAAATCCATCATGATTTTTATATGAATATTATCGTTCAATGACCCATATAAATATGGAGTCACGACATCCATTAATTGCATATACAATGCTAAAACTACTGCCATTTATTTTATGTAGCGGAACATAATGTCATTGTTAATATGAGAATATAATTTATAAAATATGGGTCTCTGCGTAAACCCATAAGCTACAACTTCTTTGTATGTCTCACCACCTTATATTAATTTTGTCATTTCTCATTCATAGAAATGCTTATTTGTGTCTTGTTGGGACAATAATTATTTCATGGGTTGAGCTTTACCTCAATTGCTATTTTTCATTTTACATAATCAGAATGCTTCTGGCAATATGCTTTCATCTTAAGTTTTGGATCCGGCAATAATTATTTCATGGGTTGAGCTTTACCTCAATTGCTATTTTTCATTTTACATAATCAGAATGCTTCTGGCAATTTGCTTTCATCTTAAGTTTTGGATCCAAATTATCATTATAAAAGCAATTGTAGAGGCAAATATGTTGTTGATAACTATGATATTTATGCTATAAGTTTCTCCCATATTAATAAAATATACGGTGCCTTCAATGTTAATATTAACCAGATCATTGTCATTTCCCATAATATTTCAATCTGGTTGTTCCGCAATCTCAGTATTATGATTTTTTAGCGCACATGCAAATATACTGAGATTTTCGTCTTCAGGAAGATCCTCTTCCGGAGGTTCTAGGAGTTATTGCATATGTTTAATTTTGTTTTCCGCGGATTTTACATTTCAAATTTTTTTTTTCGCTTCTAGCGTCAAAGAACTTTCTCACTTCTGGCGTTGAGTAATTCAAATATACGTGGAACTTCCACTGTTTGTAATGCAAATATATTATAATAACTCCATTATAATAACTTTTGGCAGTTAATAATATATTGAACTTCCAGTTCATGTAGTGTGTGAAATTAATCTTTAACAAAAATTTATCGGCATTATTTCAGTCATGTCTCCCCCTAATGCCGATAAATAATTATAAAATCAACGTACCAATTTATAAATTGATCCAATTATTGACTTTACTAATATAAGTATGTTTTGGTGGTGATAGAAATAATTCGCAGATGGAAAATATTTCTTTTATTATTCACACACTAATATAAAGGGGATGACCCGAACACTCATGCCATAATTTAAATTTTTGGGTCTTTAAAATTTTAATTTATTGCAACATAAAATTGTTTGATTAAATAAAGGTATATTACAACCTTGATAACTTTTGAAAACTCAACTGGAGTAATATTCAAATCAAGATAGATATAATATTTAACAAATATTAAACTAAAAAAATGATATTATATCTTTAAAATCATGCTCAAGTAATCATTGACACCAATATTTAGTCTTATCTGCTGCTGGCAAATTGACATAATTGAGTTATGTTTCATAACTTTGAAATTAATTAGTACCATAAAATCCAACTTCTACAACTTCTAGGTGAACTTTAAAAGTCCCTAGTCTACCCCTCAAAATTTTTTGAGGAATATAAATATTGTAAATAATAGAATTAAATGATCCTTCAGGGATTTCGAAGAAATGATATTTTTCTTCAACTTTTGTTTTACTTGGTGATGATAAAAGACTAATGATTTTCTCGATCTCTAGGTAAAACTAGAGTTTAAAATATTTCACTAAAAGTGGAGAAAGTAAAATACAATTCAATATATATCAAGAAATTAATCTGAGCAAGTGCTAACATATATAGAGCATATATTCTCCAAATAATACCATGATATCAAAAATCAAAGATCTCCAAATAAAAACAATATTGATCTAATGTCAATTATATCTTTCACACTTTAATCCATATTGTCATGACAAACCATATATATTCAGATTTGTTTCCAAAGAATTAATTAATTTCCAAAAGTTTATTTGTGAAGAAAATATTTGAATGCCAAGATATTTACTTGAGAGATATTACTATACTATTGCATAGATTACAAAAATCCAAATAAATTATCGGAATGGTGATTACATCAACAGTAAACGACAGATTATTCATTCACATAATTTATCAAATTATATAAAGATAACAATTCTTAAATCACCTAAGAATTATTGAATCTCATGATTTCAATTCATAGTTGCATGGCTCACCAAAATAACTTAACAAATTGAATATATAAATATTATCATCTAGACACGAAAAATCAGTAGCACCCAAGTAATAAGAAATTATGGCAAAAGTTGATGATAATTAATCATGCTAGTAAACTTAACAACAAATTATAATTGTGAAAGCATAATCATAAGAATTCAATATTTTGAGAATTCACGTCATAAGCATGCCAGAAGTTAATTAGTTTGATTTTTGAGAATTCAATAAATTAATCTAAAATAATCAATAAGCGAAATTAATATGAAATAATAGTTTTTCCACAATACTATCCTAAATATCATCGCATCGGCAAAATAAATAACGCCACATATAGACGATATTAAAAACTTCATATGAATCTTAATTTCCGGAAAAAAATATTAATTCATTTTGTCATGCAATCTCATCATTGAGAATATAAAATTTGGATTCACATTACACTTGAATTTTATAATATTCAATTCATTTGAATTGTCCAACTCCAAACTTTTGTCACGAAATTCATCCGAATGACAATACCAACAATTGTTTGATTCATAAAAGCAATTCAATTCGATATATTTAGGATCTCTCATACATAATTAAGCATATGATAAGTTAATTCAATTTTTTTTTTCTTGAAAACAAGTTGGCCTAATTAATAAAACTGAGATATTAATCACGAACCTAATTAAAAAAAATTGAAATAATAGATTCTCAAAATATCATATCCAAAACAATCACCAAACATATACTTAATACAATTCCATCGGCAAAATGAGTAACAGGACAAGACTGTCAAAAGCTTCGTAGAAATATTAATTGTCGGTCAAAGTTAAGATAATTAACTTTTTAAATAAAAACCAACTTGTAGATCACATATATGGTTATTTAAAAATTTGATTCACATCAAGC
Organism: Perilla frutescens; assembly: GCA_026008535.1. NCBI lineage: Eukaryota > Viridiplantae > Streptophyta > Magnoliopsida > Lamiales > Lamiaceae > Perilla > Perilla frutescens. Next base: position 50,381,609 of record BRKX01000015.1, read on the forward strand.
TTAATTTCATAATTTTGATTTAGAAGTTACCTTGCACGAAAGACACGATTCTTTCCTATGGCATACCCCGATATTAGTTCAAACTTAATTGGCTAGAGACTCGTGCGGATAACGTGTTGTAAATCGAACTCCAACATCATACTCAAGAAGTAAATAATAGAAAGTAGAAGAACAGAGAATATCAGGGGAAGAAGATAATTTTATTCATCGGTGTATTTTATTCATTGATATATTGATCTATACAAAATTACAAAATATATATAGAACTAGAAACAAAATCCTAGAATAGGGAACAAGTAATGTCCATATATAATAAATATATTTATAACAGAAACCATAATTGTCACGCTCTTCATACGAAAATTACAAGTACAATTTTTATTTTTTAATTGGAGAAGGTGGGAGTGGCCGGTAGGCTAGCTAATCAACCTAAGCACGTATCTCCGTGTCACGAGGAAGGTGCAACATTCGACTGTCCCTCAAACAATTAATTTACACTAAAACCTCTATAAATTAATATTGTTAGAATCATGAGATTTTATTATATGTATATATATATAAATTAATAAATTAATATTTATTAATTTAAAAAGTATTTTCACGATTCAATAAATTTAAATTTTGATTAGATCAGAAGTCATTATCTCTTACTAATTTATATACCATATCCACTTAATAATAATAATATTAATAAATTCATTGCACATAATATATTGGAGATGGGCTCCAACTATATTTGTGTTTTAAGAATGTAACACCAGAATTTTTTGATGCAGTAAGGGAAGTTAGACTGTTAGAGGTGAGCTCCAATTAAATTTAACTTTTAAGAAAAATAAAACAAACACTACAATCATACTTCACTGTATTGTCTTAATTATGTTTATATTTTTAAAGAATCGTTAATTAATGATATTGAAGGGGACATATTAAAGAATTATTATCTTATTATTTTATTGAAATCGATGATTTTTTTTTTTAATTGATCTTAGAAGGAATCAGAGAAAAAGTATTATTTTAAAGAATTGATTAATTTATCGAATATTAATTTAAAAATGCTATGTTGGAGTACAAAACTTAATTATAGAATATTGGTCTAATTTTCCGATCAATTATTTTATTATTGAGTCAAACTGCACTAATGGATCTTGATGGTGACTGAAAAGACCCTGTATGGTTGCAATTTACAAGTGATTTGGATAAGATTTTTTTTTCCTTTTTTTAATTTGAATCTAAGAGCATCTCCAACCCAACTCCAAATTTTATTTTGGAGTTAATAAGATGCTCCAACCCACCTCTAAATTCAACATCATTTTGCTGTAAAATTTCAAATGTGAATAGTATATACCCAAATATGGAGATGCACTATTCATGACTCCATATTACTTTTCAAGAATCTGAAATTGCAAAATAGTCCTTCTTAATTCTTTCTTCTCATCTTTCGTTTGTTCAAAGTTTTAATGTAATTTTCTTCTCATCTTTGTGTAATTTCACACGTCGTGTAATTTTCTATTTTAATAAATGTTGAAATTATTTTTTTTGCGGTTATTCATATTTAATATTTAATTTTGTAAAGAATTATATAATTATAATTAAATTTAATACATTGTTGTGTATATAACAAAAAAAAAATAAGAGGTTCAATTTAGAAATTTATAGACATTATAAATTTTGACAATTTATAATTTCCATGGTTAGAAATTGCCTGCAATTATTGGGAAAATGTATTCTTTATATTGCAAAATAGTAAAAAAAAAATAAGAGGTTCAATTTATAAATTTTGATAAATATGTGGGTGTTATTGAAATAAACATGATAAATAGTAAAAGGTGGAATATACCAAGAATATTCTTTTTGATGTTGGATTTGGGTTTGTGGGTTGGAGATCAATTAGTGTTTGATGTGACACTTCCTCCATTTTGAGTTTGAATTTGAGTATTTGGGTTGGAGATGGTCTAATAAATGTATTAAACCCCGTCTTAAGACGACCCTGTCAGTTCCGTCTGGGTCCGCCCCAGCATACATGTTTTTTTCAGTTTTGAGTTCTTTTTTTTTTTTTTTTTTTTTTTTGTAATTAGGTTCTTATTTTTACTTTGTTGGTTGGTTGATATGTTTTTTTTTTAAAAAAAAACCTTTTATTTGGTTTAATTGTTGATATTATACACTTTTCTTAATCAATTAGCACGTTTGTAATTAATTTCCATGCAATTTAGAATATTTTCTTTGTTCAATTCCTTTTCTTTTAATAAATGACTATTTATTGAAAATAAAACACGAACTTTTCTAGAGTAAAACTTAGAATAAACAATTAAAAGGAATGATATTTTATTGATTTGGTATTCTCTAATAAATTAACCAAACTCACAAAAAAATCCCTCTTCAGCTAAAGACTTGGTGTAGCAAACACATTCATTGCTATATCGTAGAACTCTCAACTCATCAACTTACACTACAAGTTAGCTAATACATTTGATTATTTAGAGAGAGAGAGAGAGAGAGAGAGAGAGAGAGACTTTAAAAATCACGAATTCTACAATCGCTTATAACACAGATCAAACTGAGAAGGAATGAACAAAAAAAAAAAAAAAGAGATCACCGGAAAAACAAACTCCTCAATTAGAAGAAAGATTTCCCGGCGCCGGGCACTTTTGTCGGCACAAGGGGCAGGAATAGTTGACGGAGAGCCACCGCGAAATGCAATTTTCATGGAAAACATGGCCGCAGGGGATCCGTTTAGCTGCGGCGGCTAAGCGGAGGCCCTCCGTGCAAACAGCGCAGTGGCTGCCCCCTTCCGCCGTAGCCACCGTGGGCATTTGATCGAGTAGACGGCCGGCAGCCGCCTTGGCCTTAGATTCATCATCTTCATGTTGCCGCTCATGATCGGTGAATTCATCGGCACCGGCATCGGGCATCGTCAACGCTGAATCGAGGTCGAACATTTCGTCGATTGGAATTTGAGATGGCAACATCTGCTCTATGGATTGGTGTATATATAAAATAATTAAACCGTTGCGTGTGAGTTGAAATTGAAATAAAAGAAAGCAAGAATCTCAACTGTATTTATATAGTGCTGGCTAGCTTAGGCCGCAGCCGGCGGGTCAACTTATCTTTTTGTAAATTGTGTGTATGTTGATTTTGAAAAAAAAAAAAAGTATTTTTTGTTTACGTTTATAAGGCGGTGGGATTAATTAACTGACACCTTCTATTTTAATTTTTTAATATTGTATTTAGAATTAGGAATGTGTAATTGTCACAATTTGGGGTTACTTTTATCGGATTGTCGCACTATTCGATTCGATCCTGATTAATTCGAGTTAAATTTTCTTCATACTAAAATTTCTTAGCCCTATTAGTAATTTTTCAGTTTCCGAGCTACCTCGCCGGGATGTAAATTTTAGAAAAATTGGGATATCCAAATCAAATCATTTACTTTTGGAGTGGTCGTAACGGATTATCAAACTGTTCGGTCAGGACCAATTTGGACTAGAATTTTCCGGCCTAACCTTCTTTTTACTCGAGATGTTCATATTAGTTCATTGATTTCGGGATTAATTAGCATCCCTATCTAATTTTATTCCATCTCATATTTTAATTATTGGATTTCTGTTATGTATATTTAAAAATGAGAAGGTATCTTATACACAAGATATATAAGTATGGGCCAAATATATTAAGAATTAAATAAAACGGTCATAAAAAAATATTTTGATTCAGGCACGTGTACTCCACAGGCCTCCACGTGCGGTGCATGGAGCACACGCCCTCGCCAAATTTTATTTATTTATTTGTTATTATTTTAGTTTTTTGCATTTTTTTCCTAAAAATTATATACCTTAAAATAGATTAGTGGATCCTAAAATGAAAGTGAATTAATGTATTTTTTTTTAAATAAATATAAATATATGTATCCCTAAAATGGAAACAATGAACCCTAAAATTAAAATGGATTAATTTAATGTTTTTGAAATTCGACGATTGATATTTTTTAGTGAAATGAGTAATATTATTTTATGGCCCAATTGTTTTCCTCGAATTCGGGGTGGAGTGGGTCTACCCGGGTCAACCTGCGTGAGGCCCACCCGTCTGATGAATGTATGAGCCTGTTTTGGGCCCATGATAACGAGAGAATTTACCTTTAATTATTGTCCACTAAAAACCATTAAATACACGTGATAAAAATGAAATGTTTTAAAAATTAGAAAAGTGGATCACATCCGTTAATTAACAGCCGCGATTATGTAAAAATAGTAAATTGTTGGGCAAATTTCATATACTCCCTTGTATTTTTCCAAAAAAAAAAAAACACACCGTGTTTAATAAATAGTCTAAAACCCCCCATGTTATGTCTAATCCATAAAAAAAAAATCATTTTAGAGAAAGTGAAAAGGATAGTAGGATTTGTTTTTTTTTTTACAATTTTGTTATAAATAAATATATTTTATATCATTTGAAAATTATAATATTTGGCTATATTACTACTTTTTAGCAATTTTGATAATTTCCTAAGTTTCGTATTTTTTATTAGGGTTAATTGCCAAAAAAATCACGACCTTTGAACGAATTTGTAATTTAAACATTACTTTTAAAACGTTGCAATAATAACCTAACCTTTTGATTTGTAGCAAAATAGACATATAAAAAAAATTCAACGACTAGAAAATTGACGTTGTACAATAAGAACTCTCTTATTTAACACTCCAAACCTGTATTAATATGAATATGTCGAAAAATATTATTACATCCCAAATATGATCATCGGAAAAAAATTGAAGATGTTGATTTTGCTACAAATTAAAAGGTTAGGTTATTATTGCAACATTTTAAAAGTGGTGTTTAAATTGCAAATTCGTTCAAAGGTCATGAATTTTTTGGCAATTAACCCTTTTTTTTCCATATAAATATATTCTATATTATTTAAAAATTACAGTATTTGGTCAAACTACTATTTTAAAAAATTGATTATATTTTAAAAAACAATACAAAATGGTAAAAATAAGAATCGTGCACTCTTTTTTAGAAAGTGTAATTTATTTTCTCCAAAAAGAATATTTTGATGAATTATGCATAACAAAAAGGATTTTGGACTGTTTAATTAACATGAATTTTTTAATTTTTTGGAAAAACACATGAGAATATTATGAAATTTGTCCTAAATAGTTTTGGAAGAGCCTAGTAGGTACAAATAATTATGAATTATAATAGTGGCACCCAGGTAAAGCATACATTCATTTTGGTCGAATTGGATCTTAATTACCAATGATTGTCGTAACTTTATTATCATTAGGATTGTGATTTATGCACAAGACTGACTTATATATTTATTTATACAGAAGATTTAATTGTATAAAAATTGAGTCGATATCATTCGCTGACGGGTTAACTTTCTTCGAGTTGATCTATCCTGATTTTTTTTTAATGATTCTAATAAGAGAAAGGGAATCATAATAAATAAATAAATAGATAATAATTTTGACAAAAGGGTTGTAACACAGAATGTCAGTCTGAAATGATCATGGGAAGCAGCGATGTGATGAGCTTGGTTCTCGGCCATGAGAAAATGAGTCACGAGAAATTTTTATCTATTGGTAGAAATTTCTAGTGATCAAATAATAATCATGGGATGAAAAATATGTTCGAAAGATATTGGTCTTTCGTTTGATAAAGCTCCCATATCTCCAACTATAAATATAGGTACGCTTAATCTCATTTTTTTTAAACAAACTACAAAAGATAGTCAAAAGTTGCAATAGTTAATTCTATTCTAAAGCTTGCATTCCTACCATTCAAACTAAGCACATAGAAAATTTTCATTCCACATCATGTTGCATAGAAGCTGCATTATATAATTCCCTTGTTTATTCCTTTTGTATAACTATTTAACTTTATAGAGTTGGTTTTCATATTTGATTCGTTGTGGATGAGTCATTATTTTATTTAAGAAGTTGTCATGATTTATAGAGTCACCAAGCTAAACTTCGTTCTCAAATGCTTACATCCCAACTCAATTAAATAAGTGAAAATTGAGGTTGGATTGGTTAGTTTGAAAATGAGTGACACATTGTTCAATGAACAGCAGTGCCATCGACATTGAAGCTCAGGAGCAATGAGAATACCAATAGACCTCAAGATATCACCACTCCACCACTAGGCCATCCCCAAGGGGACTCGTGAGTGGCGTTCTTGATTGGTGTTCTTGTGGTGTTGATTTTACTTTAGTAAATTGACATATCTAAAAATTGAAATAGATTCAAAATACATATTATTGAAACTTTTTAACGAACTAAGCATGTCCCGAATACCTAAAATAACATTTTGAAGAACTATCACATTAGTTATAAAAATCATACTAGTTGATTTAAAATACTAAATTTTTAAAATTAAAATTGAAAAGAACATTATGGTAAAAGAAGAGAAAAAAAACTAAATCAATCCATTTCTTAATTTGGCTTGGGACGTTTTTGTTTACTCCTACTTTTTTACTAACATATTTATTTCGGTAAAAAATTGCACTTGCTTGAAAAATACAAAATGATGTATGAAACTCGCATATAGATACTAAAATTATTTTTTTGAAACATGAAAATTAAAAGTTGTATCAATCATATTAAACTATAAAATGAGATGAAAATATTCTTACATCCAGTTTAAAACATCAAAATTGTATGCGGATAATCGTATCAGGTCTAAAATTTGTATATTTGGGGTGTTACACTGTTTGTACGTGTATGTACTCTATTTAATTAACTAGCATTACACCCGTGCAATGCACGGTGCACAGTGAGAGATATGTAATTAATTTATATTATATAATTTGTACAAAAAAACATATAGTTAAATAATCAATAAAAACTATAAGAAAATGTATAAATAATATAATGTAATATTTAAGTTTGTTTAGCAAAATTGTTTTATGAGCACACAACTCATGTCCAAGAATAAATTCAAAACCACAACCTTAAAACACATTAAAAAATTATACATCTTCTATATCACCTCTGAACCGTATGAATTGGAAAGGACAACCGCTCGAGCAACTTCGCCACAACTTGATTGCTCTCTCATGATCTCCATATATGTGTAAGGAATATACATAATAACGATATGGATCATCACCAATTACAAAAGAATAATTTAAGATACCTAATATATATTTTAATTAATCTTAATTCAAAAATAAAATAGCTATGTATAAATTAATAAAAAATTGTACACACATCGTGTGATGCACACCGAAGGTCTCGAGCTCAAATGTCACCACCAACACCGCTATCACACATAGTTTTTCAAGTGTTGTAGTTTACCTCTTATTTATGTGTAAAAGGAAGATGTATTGGATTGGATTCGAAACCGAACCTACTATTCCCCCTTTCCCAACAAAAAGTTAATAATAAAAAAAATTCAAAACCCCATTCTTGGTATTTAAAAGAACAAAGAAATGACAATTAAAAATGATTTTTACTCAGAAATAATGATCATATGAAACACAATATAATGTTTAGAATTAGACAACAAAGTGCTCCAACAATTCGTCGCCGTCCACACCATCAACGCGACCTCAATGTTGCATAAGCTTTTAAAAATTAAATTTCATTGAGGTTACCAACTCATTGCCTTGAATAATAAGCATGTTAATGCTTATTCCAAATCCTTTCACATTATGAACTCTTGGTCAATGTTAGTGCATACTTTCCACAAGTAATGACGAATTTTATGTTGAGCCCAAATATATTTAATTTTCAGAAAAGAATTGGTATGAAAGAATTGAATGAACTTAGGCGTGAAATGTTGGTAAGAATGGAATAATAATTTTTATGATTGATATGTTTAGATAATGAAGAACAGAAAATATCAATTTTATTTTTATCTTATAAAATAAATTTTTGTGTTATCAAATTTCTCTAATTGAGTAAAGTGAAGCCTAATATTATCAATCTGTTGTAATTTTTTTTCTTACATTTATAAATTATAATTTTCTTTTTTAGTATGTGAGTTTTTTCTTATTTTTTAAGCCAATTATAATTGATTGAAAATTTTTATTCCATAAAGTTTAATTAATAAATATATAATAGTTTATATAGCTTTAAAATAATTACATGTATAGTAAAATAGTTTATGATTTTGATTTTTCATTTGAAAATATTAAATTATATTAAAAATATAATAATTGTTTATAATATGTATAAATATAAAGACAAATTATATTTATATTGGCACAATTTTTATTATTCTTCACTAAAATAAAAAAAAATTACATCAAATCTTGATTTAATAGATATTTTATTTTTTTAAAAAAATAAAATAAATTAATATGAAAATGATAATAAATTATTAATCTTTTTGTCAAATTATTTTGCTATATAGTATATATTATAACACATGATTATACGTAAACATATCATCTATTAATTTTTTAGTTTAATGAAAATAGCTAATGATGATTCTGAAATTTAAATTACATCAATAATAGATAATGATCATTGTATTCCATTACATTCCATTTTATTTCTTTGTTTATAATTTGAACATATTTTTCTGATTTACAATATGATATGTGTACTTAAATACAGTAAAATTGATACATATCAAACCTATTATTAGATAGCAAACTATCTGACAACATATTCATATCAAATATAATATTCTCTAAGCTCCTTGTAGGATTTGATCGTATATACACTTATAATGGCATAATCATTTGCATAAATACATATTCATGCAATGTACACATTTATATATTGTATTCATAAATTGATATATATATATATATGTATGTATACATTGTCTATTAAAAATAAATAGCACATGAAAATAATTTATATATTAGAAGAATACATTGGATTATATATAAGATGGAATAATAAAGTTTAAATAATCAAATAATTTAATATGAAACTTGAGTAATATACATACAAATCCTATATATATATAAGGTATATTTTACTCTATAAAAAGGTAAAATATATATAGTAAAATATATTTTGATGTGAATAGCCACCAGTCATCTACATTTCAATATATCATATCTTTATATTTTCAAAAGTCTATTCAAAGGTATATAGATACAATGGGCTATACAAAATATATAGACCAAAAATATAATGAACATAATTGGTTGTTGAAAAATACTTAACATATATTATATAAAAAATGGATCTTCTTTTTGCAGGGCATTGTCGAAATTATATGATAGACACATTACGAAAATAATAAATTATGAATAGAGAGAATTTGTTATTGGTAAAAAGTTGCATATTTTGTAACGATTACTTGAAACTTGTGATACAAAACAACCAAATTGAAACAAAATGAAAATAAATAAATAAAGACAATGATTCATATAATATATGAATAATTACAAATTTACAATGTTGAGTACGTTTTACACTTAAAACATTTGAATAAAATTTCAAATATCTAAGATGAAAAACAACCACATTACTTAAATTACAAAAATCTTGTATGCAAATTCCAATAAATATAACAAAAAAAAGTAATAACAAAACTGATAAAAATGGCAATTCAGTCTCCTTCATAACTTCACCTTTGATGCAAGCCTGCAGTGGATTATTCTATAACATTCACAATCTCAACGCCCACTCCAATTATTCTCCATAAATTAGTTTGATTGATGTCTGGTGTTCTTGATTCCTAGCTAGCAATTCATGAATGCAATGAAAATATTGATTAACCATGCAAGCACCTGATTGGAGACATATGTTTCTCTATCTCATCTATTCTGCAAAAAATAGAAATCAAATTTGTATTTGAATACATTTAAAAATAGAAAAAAATGGGACAAATTGCACTACAAACAAATTTTTTGGATTAATTGTTGTGAGAATGTCTGACTCCACAAACAATTTATAGATTCTAAACTATGTATAATATAGAATGATATTATTGCCATAATTAATATAATATAATAAGAAATGCACTAATTTGTGGGTTAATATGATTCATAATTTAAATTTACTAATCGACATACAATTATTATACAATTTATTAATTAAGGTATCATCATGATTGATAATATATTTGTTCATTAAAATAAATATTCATATGATTTGCTTAACTAAATTAATGAAATTTTAGGGTATTGATTCTATGGGTCTAATTTATTGATAACTAATTAATTAAGGTAAAACCATACGTATAGCAATTAAGGTTATATTATATATCGACGGTTAGATTGAATGGATATATCATTTGAGGTTCAGTTCTTATAATATGTGCTATAATAATATTATTTTTTTAATCACATCTTAGTGTCAACGGTTATTGCCTTATGGAGATAAAAAAAAAAAAACGGATTTGCGCCCATATATACTTAAAAATTGATTGAAATAATAATTCCGGATATTAGATTTCCAAATATGAATATATCATTTAGGCGGGAAAATCATAATTTTCTATTTTCGACCACGTTGTTGTTATTATATATTATATAGATGTGATTTCAATATATTAATTAATGTAAATAATTTTTTAATTAAATAGTGTATATTTTATTTTTTGGATGTATAGTTTAGGCGGGAAAATTTGATAATTTCTATTTATATAGACTATCTTACTTTTAGATATAATATAGATATAGATATATACTTATAATTTGATTATTTATTTACAAATGAATGTACATATGGATTTGTTTATCCAAACCTATTGTTTTGACTTCACCACTGAAAAGAAAAAGAAAAAAAAAGAAAAAAGAAGAAGAAATAGTAATAAGCATGTATATTGTATGTGTAACACACCTCTATATATATAGCTTTACGGAATGGTGATGTGTTAGATAAAATTTGAAATCTCAAATTAAATTAAAAAAAAAAAGGAATGGTGATATGTTGGTAAAATTTTAAATCTCAAATTAATAAAATTGATGCTTAGCCGCCGGTTGTTCAAGCATGTAGATGATTTAAAATTTAGTGGACCAAAATCAATCAATTAAAATTGGACAAATATAATCATATACTAAAATTTCCTAAATTGCAAATTCTATATATGAGATATATATACACACTCAATTCAATGTGTAAATTGATTGTTTTATAAGATTGAATGATATTATAATTGTAATTATATACTATAATGCCCAATTTTACCATATATGGATATATATAATGTCGGCAATCATCAATATAATACCCACATACACATTTGAGAAAATTTGCCGGAAATCTAGCTATATATATACATACATATATATCTTAATTAATTAATTAATTAAACAATACATTTTAAATATAGCTAGATTTTCATGTTCGGAAATAATTTTTAGGCGGGAAAACATAAAATTCTATTTTAGGCCACGGTCTTGTTATTATATTATATAGATTGTTCACTTTCGTGGCTTTTATCTAAGGTATTCAATTTATTTATGTTTTGGATGAGATTTTGGGCAATATTTTAATTTAATTCGTACCTAGTTGTTGACTTAAAATTAGGCGAGTTGCCACTAAATGGTTATTGGACCCTTGTTTACGTTATATTATTACTCAAGGAGCCATGCCTATTTATAAGTAAATATCTAAACCATTGGATCTAAATATAATTACAAGATAATTACCCTCATTGGATTTTGGAACTCAAAATCAGGAAAAACAGACCTTCATACATGCACAGGACGCACGCAGGTCAGGTTAACCCGTCTCACCCTCGGAAAACAATCGTGCATGAAAAAATATCATTTATTATATTAAAAAGTATTTATCGTAGCTTTAAAAGTATCACTTTGCTATTTTAATTAAATGAGTTTATTACATCTCAATTATGATTTAATCAGTACACCTAAATTATGATTTATTATTCTAAATTATGGGTTAAATTTATTTTAAAAAAAATTAATTGCTGACTGCATGTTTGCATGAGTCGTCGAATAAAAAAAAATTAACCAACTTAATTTTAGGGTTAACTAATTTCATTCTATTGTAGATATTTATTTAAAAAATAATTACCAAATGCAGTACACGAGTTCACGTGTTAACGTCGGGCGAGTATATGCATTGCGTGGCCGCGAGTCGTCGGATCAAAAAAATTATATCAATCTAGTTTGATTATAGGGTTAACTAATTACATGTTATGATATAGTAGTATATTTTTTGGGAAAAAAACTAAAAAAATTTGGAAAAAAAAAAAGAAAAAAAGAAAAAAGAAAATAAAAAGATATTTGGCATGGCAACGCGTGTCTTGCATGCGCTTGATGGGCCATTTTTTTTTTAAATATATATATTAAATTTGGGCCAGTTTGATGGGCCAAGCCTATACTCATGCTGTCAAATCCTCATCCTCTAATAATAATAATAATAATAATAATAATAATGATAATAATCAGAAAATACCATGAATTTTGTTTGCTTTAGCAAAAATGTCACGACCTCCAAAATATTAAAAAAAAAAGGCCTCACCTTTTAATTCTTTTACAAATTTTTTCTTAGCTAAGGGGAATTCTTACCTACTAGTGCGGTAATATCTGTACTGCACGCACTGGTAGGGTAGATATCCCCTCAAATAAAAAGTTCGGCATTGTAACGATGAGTTGGTAGTTTGTATGTTTGATTCACGTGTGGAAATATTCAAATTAATCTTATGTCTCATTTTTTTTTTATATAAATTCAGTGTGTAATTATTTGCGTGAATCTGACGTGTCATCTCATCATTGTACATAGTATTATTTTTTCGACGGATGATAAATTTGTAAATAATTTGAAAGGTTGTGTATTTATTTTTAGGATAAATTATATTTTGATACTTATGTTTTTTATTCTTTCTCAAAAATAGCCAACTTTTCAAATTTAACAAAACTTTAATTACCTACTTTTTAAAAATTTACAAATCTAATGTTTGATCAATTTCACGCTCCTAAAATCGTACATAATTGATTGTAATTTTAGATTTCTTGATAGTATGATTTTTTACACAGCTGGGAAAATAGAAATATTAAAATATAATCAATTACATATGATTTTCTGCTCAGAAAATTGATCAAATGTTAGATTTACATATTTTTTGAAAAAATTGGGTGTGAGTATAGTTGCAAAAAGTAATAAGTAATAAATATATATAAAACAATTCTACCAACAATATTAGGTGTGAGTATAGTTGCAAAAGGCGTTGGACACTAGACGGACGGCTGCAGGGGCCTAGCGCCTTGACGGTTTAGGCGGGACTTAGACATTTTATAATTTGTGATTTATGTATTTATTTTTAGCCAAATAATTTCGAAATTTTCATTTATAAATTTAAAAATCATTTATTTTGGAACCTAACCTATATCTCATCTATTTTCTCTGTTTTATATGACTGTATTATGTTCCTTCTTTTATTATTCATGTTATTTTACTTATTTTCACAGTTAATGATTTAAAAATTAGGTCAAAACTATTAAAATATTAAAAAATTATTTAAGAAAAAAAAATAAAAAAATAATTGCTGTCGCCTAGGACCGCCTAGTCATCCCAGCCACCGTGGGGGTAATCAGCAAGGTCCGCAACAGCCTAGTGCCTAGGCGCCGCCTTTTACAATAATGGGTGTGAGCCTATCACATCTAACTTTTCAAGTGTGATTTATCTCTTTTATGTGGTTCATAGATTATCACACATATATGTAATTTAATTAGTACACACCATCATCATTCAAAAAAATAAATAAATAATACATAAAAGATGCATGTTACGTTAATGAATTGATTGCGGGATATTACATTAGTAATTAATGGATCAACTTTAGGCATGCCAAGTTGCCAACCCTCCATCATTTAAAATTGTGTATAATAGAAAATAAATAAGACAAATACCAGAAAATGTCGACCCACTCAATTAAAACCACACATGGAAAACTAAAACAATGTTTAAAGAAAATTAACAACTAATCCCACCCACACATAGATGTAATCAATATGTTCATTTGCTCATGCATCTATAGTCAATAATTAAATACGTCAATCCCCCCTCTCAGTTCTAATTACCTTTATTGAATTTTATTCATTTATTTTATTCTAGAGCCAATTCTCTTGAGTGTCTCGCTAATTTGCCTTTTTTTTCATTGCTGTTTTGTTATGTATTTAGTGGTCCGGTCATGTTAATTTATTTTTTTTCGAAATAAATAGATATTCTAAATTGAAAGTAGCGAAATTTAAATTAAAGTGAAGTAATTTAATTTTTTTTATCCGGCGAATCGTGCAATGCGCTTATTAATTATTTTTTTTGTAATATATATATATATATATATATATCTTAATATGAAATTAGTGATTTTAAAATTAAAGTGAATTAATTTAATATTTTTATCCTACAGCTCGCACAATGTATTCACCTGACGCTAATATTTAGATTCGTGCACTACTCTCGATAATTAAATTTTCAAAATATAAATTATAATTGTGATGAAATAAAAGGTTTTTGGGAAAAAATGCAAAAATTAATGATAAATTGATGGTGCATGTATTCACGCGCTGCGCGTGGACACTCATGGTTGGAACGAGTTTAACTCGTTAGACAGTCTGATATAATATTTTGTCTATATTTTACGCGTAATTATCCTTGTATGATAATTTAATTTAGTTTTTTTTGGCATGTTGTGCGCTCACGATCCACCTATAGCCTACAGCCTACTAGATCACAAATTCGCATTGATCACAAATGTCAACATCTCTTTGCAGATGCTAGTTAGTAGTTTCCTTCCATCACTTAGCTTTTTGTATCAAAATCCCATTTTATCCTCTTTTCCAATAATCAAATAATTAACCACTACCATTATATTACTAATAACAAATAAATAAATGAATATAATACACGTGATGAGAGTTTCCTATAAATCAAAGTATCAAACAGATGGAAGCACGAATTAAACTTGCTTCCTTATCACTCTCCTTAAACCTTGTACACATACAATCTATATATATATATATATAGAGAGAGAGAGAGAGAGAGGGGGGATGTCGCCCCGTATCGACATGGATGAACTGTTCGACCTCGACTTGGCTTTGACGACAACCGAAGAAGAAAACGATGAGACTAACGATCACCAATCCGACGACACTCAAGCAACGGCGGTCGACGAAATACCCACGGTCATTATGGGCGGCGGCGGAGGCCGCGGCTGTATAGTTTGTATGGAGGAGTTCGAGGTGGGAGGGGCGGCGAAGCAAGTCCCCTGCGATCATGTTTTCCATGAAAATTGCATATCCAAGTGGCTCTCCATCCACAATTCTTGCCCCTTGTGCCGCCGCATAATTATTTCTACTTGATTTTTTTTTTCTTTTTCTCTCCCTTTTTTTTTCGTATACAAAACGCAATATATGAATATCTATCGATATATATATGTACTTTGTTACCTTTATTAATTACAAGAATATATTATAGATTTTTTTTTTTTTTTTTTTTTCTGTTTCAATCACTAGTGTTGTATTGTCCGACGAGAACGCTTAAACAAAGAGAGATCTCGAATTCCATATCCATAGTTACTACTGCTTAATTAATCTCAAAAATAAAATTGGAAGTGATGTATTTCTATAGTTCCCGGCCCTATCTAAGACAAATCTTCCTTCCCCTTTTTTATTGGGTAATTCTAAATACAGCCCCCAAATTACTCTTTATAGCCCCAAAATTAATTACATTATAAATATGATTGTGATAGACCATTTTTGACCCTTATAACCCACGCGAAGAACAAGACCAAAGGATTCAAGAGTGTTCAAGACCAAAGCCAAAAATAGAATCTCCGAGTTTTATTTACTTTATTCTAGAATACAATGTTTATTTTGTGGATTGTTTTAGTTGTTTATTTTGCCATGGATAGCTAAAACCCTAGTGTTCTAGGGTTGGATTATGATTTATTTATGAAGTTCTTTTAATTCATTTTATTTACCTGATCACTAAATGATGCAATTTGATGTGTTAATCCATAATTCGAGAGATGAGTTTTAACACAAGATCTAAAATAATTAACTGGTTAGTCAATATCACTCGAGAGAGTTGCGATTAATTTAGAGAAAAATAAATCTTTGGAACCATTAGGAGTTGCACAATAGGTATTGAACGGACACGTTAATATTTGTTGTGTGATCTACAATCTAAGCGCTTCAAGAGAAGGTTTAGAATGCATGAGTGATTGTTCTGGCATGATTTAAATCTCAACATAGACATTAAATGAATTGATTAAGAGAATGGATTAAATAATGAGTATCCAATCCTAGAATGCGTCTTTTTCTCCAGTGTTTGATTTATCTGTGTTGATTTCTGTTGTGGTAATTTAGTTTATTTGTTATTTTTAGTTTTTAATTAGTTAAATTCAACCATGTTTTATAGTCTAGATAACTGCGAGGGATTCAATTAGATAACTAGCAGATTAATCATTAAATTCCTGTGGATACAACCTTATTCACTGCTATACTAGAAGCCTCACTGTACACTTGCAGTTTAGGTGAAAATAAATACCGAACAAGTTTTTGGCGCCGTTGCCGGGGATTTAATTTTTTATTTGCTATTATTTAGATTTAATTTCTTGTGTTAATCTAGACATTTTTTTTTAGTTTATTTTTGTTTAAATTTTATAATCTTCTTTTTCTTGTGATTAGGCTGTGTATGCGTACACGATCTCAGGGGGAACCACTTCAAACTTTTGATCCTGAGATTGAAGCCACCATCCACCACAAACACGCAAGAAGAAGGAGAGCAATGGCAGAGCAACAACCAGCAGCTCTTGTTACAGCTGATCAGATGTGCCGTATGCAGCAGCAGCTAGAGGAAATGCAGCGGCAATTTCAAGAGCAAGAAGCCGCCAGGGAAGCAGAGCCGGTACCGATCAATCAGATGTTCACACCGGTACTCAACCATGGACAGGTTCCCGGTCCAGGAATCAATGCCAATAATTTTGAACTGAAGACGGGATTGGTGGGCATGGTTCAACAACACCAGTATGGAGGGCTCAAAACTGAAAACCCGAATGCACATCTGCAACAGTTCCTAGAGATTTGTAGCACCATTAAGATGAACGGGGTGTCGGATGATGCCATTCGGCTTCGCCTGTTTTCATTCTTACTGAGAGACGCTGCCAAGGATTGGTATCATTCATTGGATCTCAGTACGGTGGATAGCTGGGAGTGCTTGGCGCATAAATTCCTTCACAAATTTTTCCCTCTTGGCTTGACTCTCAAGCTGAAGGGCGAAATTACACAGTTTCGCCAGTTTGATGATGAAACTTTGTATGAGGCTTGGGAAAGATTCCGGAACATGCTGAGGAAGTGCCCCAACCATGGATTCGGGGTGGACCATCAAGTTTGCATATTCTATAACGGATGCGACATGGAGATGAAGAGGCTTCTGGATGCCTCTGCGGGTGGCTCACTGCTAAACAAAGGCCATGATCAAGCTGTGATGATAATTGAAGACATGGCCACCAACAGCTATCAGTGGACTAGCGATCGACAAGTGAAGATTTTGAAAAGAGCTACAGCAGTTGATGACAGTGATCCGATTTCCAAGATTGTAGCTCAACTGTTTACATTGAATGCTACTATCAACAGCAGATTCGACGCCATGTCTCAGCAAACTGCAAATCTCCCCATGAATCAAGCATTAGAAGATGTTAACTACATAAATCAGAGAGGTGGCTATGATGACAACAATTACCGAGGTGGAAATCAATTCTATCAAGGTAATCGATCCAACCTCTCATATGGGAATCCTAACAGTGCACTGCAACCCCCTCCTGAATAAATGGAGTAATCAATGAGGAAAAGAAGCCAAACATGGAAGACTGATAAATTCATGGGGGAGTCGCAAGCTAGAGTGGAGAAGTTGGAGAATACAGTGGGTGCCATGAGTGTGCAAATGAAGATGTTTGAGAAGCAACTGGGTCAGCTGGCTACAGTTGTAGAGAATCAGCACCAACCGAGACAATTCCCTAGCAACACCACAGTGAATCCCAAGGAACAGTGCAATGCAATCCATCTTCATACTGAGGTTCCTGCACTTATTGTTGCTGCTGCAGCTGTTCCTCCCAAGATGGTTTCTGACAAGCCAAATTCTTCCATCAAGAGTCCTCCAACGGGCCCTATAGTGCTTCCCACAGTGACTATCCCATTCCCATAGAGGACTCTAAAACAGAATGTTGATGCACAGTTCTCTCGATTTCTGGAAATTTTTAAGAAGGTGCAAATCAACATTCCTTTAGTGGAGGTGCTGCAGCATATGCCCAAGTATGCCAAGTTCCTCAAGGATGCTGTATCCAAGAAGAAGAAGATAGAGGAGTTCGAAATGGTGCATTTCCCAGAGAACTGCAGCTCCATCATCCAAAGGAAGCTCCCAGCTAAGATGAAGGATCCAGGAAATTTCACACTTCCTATCACCATTGGAGAAAAAATAGGTGGTCGAGCACTGTGTGATTTGGGGGCGAGCATCAATTTGATGCCGCTGTCATTTTTCAAGAAGCTGAACTGTGGGCAACTCAAGCCCACAACCATGTGTTTGCAGATGGCCGACCGATCTGTGGTGTATCCTGAGGGAATTCTAGAGGATGTGTTGATTAAAGTGAAGGATTTTATATTCTCGGTGGACTTTGTGGTGCTGGACATGGATGAAGACAAGAGCGTCTCTTTCATTTTGGGACGACCATTTTTGCGCACCAGAAGAGCCAACATCGACCTAGACATGGGGATCCTCACTCTCCGATTTGAAGATGAACACATCCGGTTCTTGTTCGATGTAGAGGAGCACAAGGCAGCTGTGGAGTGTAACATCATCAATACACGTGAATCTAGTTGCATTACTGATGGTGGAGGTACGGAGATTCATGATCGGGAAAGAGAATGGGGGATACTAGTTTCCCCGCTTGTGGGAACTTGAGTTCCCAAATTCGTCTGGCTGTCGACGTTAAATGCAGCGCTTGTTGGGAGATAACCCAATATGTTTTATTTTATTTCGTTTAGTTTTTTTTTCTCTATTTTTATGTTTTTCACTTCTTTTTTTGAGTTGTGCAGGTAAAGAACGGATGGATGCTGGAATATGGAGAATAGCACATTAACCAACCTGTCTTTCAACAAGTTTGGGGGAGGACGTTGAACCCGAACGAACATCCATGTGATCGTTGTAAGTGGTCGACGACACCTACATGCATTTTTGCAAACTTATTCCATCCTGTGGATTTGAATAAGTTTGGGGGATGTATGCTTGTAGTGTCTAGACCTTTATTGTGTTTTTACCTGCTTTACTTGTTTAGTTTTGGTTTTGTTTTCCGGAAAGTTAGAAAAATTTTGAATTTTGGTCTTGAACTTTACATGGGATTTAGATGATATATGCTTTATGGTTTATGGTTTAGTGTTTATAATCGAGATATTTGATTGGGAATGACTTGAGCATGTATAGCATGATTTGAAAGAGCATGTGTTTTTAGAGATTTTCGAGCTTTATTTTGGCCAATGTTGAGCTGTGAGATTTTGAGCCTATAAGACTGTTGTCTTAATTTTTTTTCTTGTGTGTTGGTTGTCTGTACACTTGTTTCTCTAGAACTTGCATGTCGTCTTGCTTGAGATTGAGTTTCTGTGCTTGAAAATAGGAGATGATAATAGACCATCTTTTCTTTAGTTATTTATCCCATACACTGTCCTAAATTCATTATAATCCTTTGCGAGCCCTCTTGTGCCTAATTGTCTTTTCTTTGGAAGCCTATTTGGAATGTCATTTTTTGACTCTTGTGGAGAAATAGGAAGAAGGGTAAGGAGTTTTGGAGTTGGAATGAAGAAGAAAAAAAATGGTGATAATTTTTTGTTGGTGCACAAAAAAAGAAAAAAAGTGCTATGTGAGTGTTGAAAATAATTTTTTTTTTGAAAAGAGCACTAAAAAGAAAAAATGTGAAAAGTGCCAATGAAAATAAATAAGAAAAGAGATCAAAGGTCCATGAGTTGAAAGAATATATGGATGATTTAAGGATGTGTAGGAGGAAGTTGGAAAATTCCAACTAGTGTTTGAATGTGAAAAGTAGTTGGGAGTAGAAAGTAAAAGTGGTGAATTGATTCTACAATTGTGAGTCACTTTAGCCAAAAATTCCTAACCTTAACCTAAGCCTACATTACAACCTTAACGAAAGTCCTATTTGATCCTAGCTTTGACCACATTCATTTGTCAGTGGAGAGCTTAGATTGCATGCAAGCTTAAGGTAGTTCCAGTGTATAGTTCGATGTTTCGATGAGTGCTTTTCCTTATTTTATCACACTTTGAGTGTTTGAGTGAAACACACACCGATGAGGATTATTGGCCTGATATTTGCTCGTTGAAATCTATTGCATGTGTTTATGATTTGAGTGTTGTGCTTGTTCGTGTCTTTTCCCGATTAGATTTTCGAGGTTGTAGATGCTAGATTATAAATTGTAGAGTTATGTATTGTCTGAATTCTATGTTTGGTTTTGTTCTTTGTTTGGGGACAAACAATGTTTTAAGTTTGGGGGAGTTGATAACCTCATATTTTGCATTTATTTTGAGGTACATTTGAGTGGTATTTGATGGGCATTGCATGCATGAAGTGTTGAGTTTTGCATAGTTTTCTATATTTTGTGCAATGTCACGTGTTTGTTCATTGTGAAGGGAATTAATGCCATTTTTTTATGTGGACTTCAAATGAGCTTGGGAAGACCCTAGAAAGATAGGAAATCAAGTTAGGAACGCGGTGCAAAAAGAATCGGGTCAATCGGATGAGAAACGAGTGAGAACGAAGCAAAACAGTGAGAGGCTGCCGGAGCTGGAAAATACCCGCGACCGGACTCGCGACCCGGGGGGTCCCGAATCACACTTTTCCCATTTTTCTGTACGCGCACGACAGATAGGGGGTTCTCCTTTGAAATACCCACGACCCAGTCGTGAATTTGGGCATCTGGTCGCGAATTTTGGCCACGTCAGTACCACGTGGACTCGCGACCCGAGTCGCGGGTGACTGGGTCGTGAGCGAGGTCACGAATGCAGCGGGCCTGTCCGATTTTTGACCTATTTTGGGCTTTTCTTAACTTGGTATTTAAGGAATTCAATGCACGAAAATTACACACAAGTCCATATACCTCAAAATTGCCAGCAGAGGTTTGCTGCAGAGAAAAAGAGAACGCGAAGAACAAGACCAAAGGATTCAAGAGTGTTCAAGACCAAAGCCATAATAGAATCTCCGGGTTTTATTTACTTTATTCTAGAATACAATATTTATTTTGTGGATTGTTTTAGTTGTTTATTTTTCCATGGATAGCTAAAACCCTAGTGTTCTAGGGTTGGATTATGATTTATTTATGAAGTTCTTTTAATTCATTTTATTTGGTGTCTATGATTTGATTATGTTTTGATTATTCCTGTTTTCTCTGTATTATTTACCTGATCACTAAATGATGCAATTTGATGTGTTAATCCATAATTCGAGAGATGAGTTTTAACACAAGATCTAGAATAATTAACTGGTTAGTCAATATCTCTCGAGAGAGTTGCGATTAATTTAGAGAAAAATAAATCTTTGGAACCATTAGGAGTTGCACAATAGGTATTGAACGGACATGTTAATATTTGTTGTGTGATCTACAATATAAGCGCTTCGAGAGAAGGTTTAGAATGCATGAGTGATTGCTCTGGCATGATTTAAATCTCAACATAGACATTATATGAATTGATTAAGAGAATGGATTAAATAATGAGTATCCAATCCTAGAATGCGTCTTTTTCTCCAGTGTTTGATTTATCTGTGTTGATTTCTGTTGTGGTAATTTAGTTTATTTGTTATTTTTAGTTTTTAATTAGTTAAATTCAACCATGTTTTATAGTCTAGATAACTGCGAGGGATTCAATTAGATAACTAGCAGATTAATCATTAAATTCCTGTGGATACAACCTTATTCACTGCTATACTAGAAGCCTCACTGTACACTTGCAGTTTAGGTGAAAATAAATACCGAACAGTCCGCTGCAAATGCCACAATACTAGTAGTCAATGCCATATTGCTAAAGATGGTCCACATGTTCTACCGAAGAAAAGATGAAAGACATCTAAAGTTTGGTTAGAGTTTCATGAAATTGATGACGGAAAGAAAACAGAGTGCGAACATTGCAAAGCTCAACTATCCATATTGAAGAGTAAGAGCACTACCCACCTCTCAAGACACTTGGATGTATGTATGGAGTGAAAAAATCATCAAAAACATCAAAGAAGGCTTAGCTTGCAACCAATTAATGAAGATAGTGAAAAAATAGCCACACTTGCACTCACAGATGACAAGTTTGACATGGCCAAATGAGAGAGTCGGTTGCACATTGAATTATGTACGAGTATCCATTTATAATTGTAGAAGAGAAATGCTTCAATATGATGCAAACATGAGGTATCTTTGAGTGGCAGCAGGTGTCATGTAATACAATCAAGAAGGATTGTGTGCAAGTGTTTGAAGTTGAGAAGAAAAAATTGAAGACACAATTAAACAACATCTCCAAAATTAGTGTGACTATAGATTTGTAGAAATCAACCAACCAGAAGATTGAATATATGATTCTCATCGGATATTTTATCGACTCTAATTGGAAATTGCAAAAAAGAGCTCTTAGTTTTGTTCATTTACCGCCTACTTATTATGGTGTTGAGATTGCATATAGCCTTTATAAGTGTATAAAAGATTGGGGTATAGAGAATAAGATATTCACTTTTTCAGTTGATAATGCTTCAAACAATGATGTCGCCATCAGGATTTTGACAGATACTTTCTTAAAAAATAAGAAACTGCTTTATGGAGGTAAATTATAAGGTTCAAGATGGGCTATCAGAAATTATCGATACTATTGAAGACATACATGAGAATGTGATTTTCATCAACTATAATGAGGCACAACGTCGAGTTTTTTCTGAAATTGTGCAGCAGCTGCAACTACTGCATCGAAAGCTAATTCTTGAGTATAAGACCAGATGGAATTCCACATATGACATGCTATCATCTACCATCAAGTTTAATGGGGTCTTTCCAAGGTACAAAGAAAGGGATACACAATATACTTGTTGCTCAAGTAGTGAAGATTGATTAAAAGTTGAGAAGATGTGTTTTGTTTTAGAAATGTTTAATTCAGCCACTAAAATTATCTAGGGTCCAACTTCCAATTTATTTCTTAATGAAATTTATCAAATTAAAGTGGTGTTGGATAAGATTTATGGGAATGAAGCTAAAGATAATGACTTTCTTCATGTTATGATTGGAGTTATGAAGAAAAAATTTGACAAGTATTGGGGTAAGTGCAACTTGTTGATGTCTATGGCTGCTATTTTAGATCTAAGATGTAAGATGCGGGTAATTGAGTTTAGCTTTCCTAAAATGTATTATAAAGATGAAGCTCGGGATAATATTCATAAATTCAAAGAAAAATTAGTTATACAATGAATATGTGGTTGAAATGTATTATGATAGCTCAACTCAAAGTGATGAAGTTGTTGGCAGTGCCCACAATTACACAAGTAGTCAAGAATCAGCTTCAGTTTCTGGTTGGTCCAAGTTTACTCAATTTGTGATGTCAGGTGAAACTGTTCAACCACAGAAGCCAAAGTTAGATGATTACTTAGAAAAATGATGTTATATCTATGAAGAAAACTCAGTGCCATTTGATGCTTTAGAATGGTGGAGAGTGAACACCTTGAAGTATCGCAAAAATGGCTCACGATATTCTAGCCATCTTGTCTCGACCATGGCATCTGAAGCTATTTTTAGTACAGGGAGTCGAGTTATTGATGCATATCATGCCACACTAAATGCCGATACTATATACATGGTCTTAAAAAACGCACTGAGGCACCATCTCAAGGCGTGCCTCGCCAAGATCCAAGGAAAAATCTCCCATGAAGCTCCGCCCCACTAGCTTTCGACGAGGCTTAAGACTCAGTTTGACCGAGGCACCCGAGAAGAGGCGGGGTGCTGAGGCGAGGTGTATCTGATTTTATGTGTTTTTTGGTTGTTTCATAATGGGCTTTAGTTTAATTGACTCAAAACATGATGGACTTTGCTTTAATTGACTCAAAATATAATGGGCTTTAATCTATTTAACTAAAAACATAATAAATCCTAAGTTATCTTGTTGAATATTTCTTCTTCGCTATGAATTCTCGCGGAGACGGAATGGTAAAAAAAAAGACACTAGCTCTCTTCATCTCAGTCTACAGACTCTGCAAATCTCTCATTTCCTCTCCTCTCAGTGCACGAAGTCTCTAGCTGCACAACTCTCATTTTTTTCTCAATGCACGAAGACACCTGCAGCTACTACATAGGTAATATGTTGATTTCTACTGCTATTTTTTTTGCTTGGGCATATGAGCCTTAATGTGTGTAGCATTAGAGAGACTACTAGCTGTAGTTAACAAACATTATTTTTTTTACTTTTTTATATGTTTCTTGAGTTGTGTTGCTTCATTCCATTAGATATGTTATTGCAAATATGCTTGATTCTATCTTATTTTATTTAAAGTAATATGCAACTTCATTCTACTTTATTTAATTTGTGTGTTGAGGGGATGACTGGTTGTGTTAACTGATAAGGAACAATTTTTTTAATCTAGGATGAGTTCTCAATGAAGAGATTTCTCTTGGAAGTATGCTACTTAAACTGGCGTGCCTCAGGAGGGTGCCAAGAAAGGATATAAATATTTGAAGTGCAATTTATGTAATAAGAAAATCATTGGAGGGGTGAAGAGACCAAATGATCATCTAGTAGGCAATCACAACAACGTGTCAGCATGTACTAAAGTGTCTCAAGAAGTCAAGGAAGAGATTGCAACTTATATGAAAGCATTTACGAATACCAAAGCGCAAAATTAATGAAATTTCTATGAGATAGTAGATTTTGTATCATACTTTGGTGGTGGCATAAACATTGGTAGTACTTCATTATAATTTGCAAAATCTTATCCTAGTAGTTCTAGAAGTGTAATATGGCCTATGGATCGATATATGGTCACTAAGGGAAGTACAGAAGATGATCATTTGATTGATGAAGCCACTCAAATAATTCCATTAAAGGTGAAAGAGTATCGAAGTTTAATTTGTATGGATATTGGAATATTCTTTTATGAGACTGCACTCTCATTTAATGTTGTTGAAAACTCATCATTCATCAATATGTTGGATGTAGTTGGAAAGTATGGTCGCAACCTTTTTGAGGTTAGTGGTTGGAAGTTTCGAAAACAAATTGAGATGACTTCTAAATTTGTAGATAAAAATCAAAGCAACATGAAAGAAAACTGGAGTTTTATTGCTATCAGATGGTTGGTCAGATGTGAGAAATAGGAATTTGATAAATTTTCTCGTTAACAATAAAGAATGGATAATTTTTTTGAAAATTATTGATGATTCAGATTGTGTAAATGATGCAAACAAATTGTTCGAGTTGCTTGACAGTGTGGTTGAAGAAATTGGAGAAGACATTGTTGTTCAGGTGGTCATTGACAATGCCAATGCATACAAAGTAGCTGGACATTTGTTAATGGTGAATAGGAGTAGTTTATATTGGATTCTTTGCATTGCGCATTGTATTGATTTTGGTGAGCTACCACCACACAAGAATACTTTGTTAAAAGCAAAGAGACTTTGCAATTTCATTCACAACCTGACAACCATCAATGGGTGTTAAGTTTAATAAGAAAAATTGCAAAGAGAGATCTTGTTCGACCAGCAGCCACGAGATTCACCACAGTTTATTTGACTTTAGAGATCATATATAAGATGAAGCAACCATTACAATCTATGTTTGTTTCAAGTGAGTGGGCAGGTTGTACATGGGCTAAAAAATCTAAAGGTAAAGCTGTTAAAAACATTGTCACGTAGGAATCATTTTGGCATAGTGTGATCTACTGTATGAAAAACACATCACCCCTTGTGCTTGTGTTGAGATTGGTTGATGGTGAGAACACACCGATAATGGGATTTATCTATGGTGCTATGGATGAGGCAAAAGAAAAAAATGCAAAGAACTTTGATGGTGATTTGTCTTCTTATAAAGAGATTTGGAACATCATTTATGCAAAGTGGAAGAATCAAATGCACCATGACTTGCATGCTTGTGCATTGATAAACTGAGATTTTGCACTATTTTTCGTACACTTTCACTTTGTGTTTGAATCCTCAGTTCCAATGGAGTGGCTACATGTCTCAACATTTTGAGGTTAAAAGAGGTTTGTATAATTGCATGGAAAAAAATGATTAAGGATCATGAGACATGCATTTTTTGGCCCCAGCGCAACTTTGAATTCATATAAAAACGTTCACCTAGCAAGTACATTACAATTATGATTTATGTTATTTTATTTTTTCATAAAATAAATTATTATCTCGTTTGTTTCTTACTAATCATTATCCACTAATCTATATAGTTGATTGATGGAATTAATTTGGTGTCACATTTTGTATCATTTACCATGTGTAGAATAATACTTTTTTTTAGTAGGACAAAATAAATTTATCAAGGAGTGTTGGAGGCTTGGAGCTAAGGTGTAAAAAGTATATATATATATATATATATATATATATATATATTATAAAATAATGATGAAGTAATAAAAAGTAATTTACAAAAGGTTACTTCACAATGAAGTAACTAATTACACAATTAATCAGTTAATCCACCTTGGCATGGATAAAATGCAAGAGCGACGTGTCGGGGGGCAAATTGGTATTTAACATTCACTCTGCAACCGCGAAGAAATTAATACATAAATTCTGGACGCGGGTTTGGACGGGTTGGGGGTGGATGTGGGTTTTATTTGACCCGTCTAACGTAAGCGATCTATTAGACGGTCTAATACAAGTTTTTGTCAAAATAAATTCTCACAACAACTCCTACTTTAAAGTATTGCTGAGATAATACTACAAAGTGCGATTATCACAACTAATTATTCTAAAATAAATTCCCACAACAACTCCTAATTAATTTTATAAAGTATCCAAACGTATAAAGTTTGTTTATTTGAAGCGCTAAACTTTTCCCGACATTTGACATTTGAGGGAGGGAAAAGGTCAAAGGAACATGGGAAAAGGGTGCAATTTCACAAAGAGGGCAAAGAGTCAAAAGGGCCAATTTAAGGGTGAAATGATAATTTTCAAGTTACAATTGAATATTACTAAGATCAAAATTCTCTCTCTCTCCCTCTCTCTCTCTCTCTCTCTCTCTTAGTTTTCCACTTATTATTTCAAATGCTTCTAACGTGAGTTACTAAGTAATTTCCCCATAATTTAATTATATATGCAATTATTTTTAGGAGCACAATTTTTAACAAATTAAACCATACAAGGAGAGATCAGTTGGTGTGAGAATACGGAGTTACATAATGATTTTCTGTCTTGCTATGTATGGAAGTTCAAATATCATTATATTGACAAATGACAATAGTTAAGATTGAATTACTTGCGGTTGATATAATAATATATCGTGTATATATATAAACTTTTGACATCCATCGAATGAGATACACATCGTAAATTATACTCAGAATATCTTCAATGTTGGACTAAAATATCAATTTGGTGCAGAAATTCTTTACAATGATGTCCTAAATCCTGTCCCAAATTAGTGCAGCACCAAATCCTGCCCCAAATTTGGGACAGGATTTGGTGTTGAACCAAATTGGTCCTGATGGGTCCCACGTTATTTAATGAATTATTTTATTATTTAAAATCATTATTAAATAGATTATCCAATAAATTTAATTTAATTCATATTATATATTCACTTTATTTAAATTATAAATCATCTAAATAAATAAATAATTTCAATAAAAACACAATTAATTAAACATAATGAATAGAATGAAGTTGCACATATTACAAATTACTACAAATTAACTTAAAAACACACTATAAATAACTAAAACTATTTGAGAAAACACATTGATTACAAATCATTTCTAGATCATCTAAGATAATTAATATTGAGCAAAATCATTTCAAGAATCTTCAAACTCATGTCCTTCACCTCTGGATTGATTGAATTGTGAAAATTCTCCTTGATGATGAGACGATTGAGATTCACGAGCTTGGTTTCTTTTTTGTATAATTTTAATTTGTTCACCAAGAATGTAATTTTCATAATTGCTGTATTCTTGTAATATTTTCACTAATTGTAAGAGTTTGATGATTATTTAAACTATTTTGATCATTCCAAGCACATTATATGTCATAATTTTTTATTAGTATATTTTTTAAGGATATAATTAAGAGTTATTAGTTTTGGATAATTATAATTTTTTTAGAAAAATACTAAATCATTAAGTATATTTATATTTCACTTATAAAACAAAATGAAATCTTTAAGATAATATTCTTATTTGGTGTAAAATTTGGTGCAGAACATTGAAACTGTAAAAAAAAAATGGCGCTGAAATTACACCTATTTAATGCAGATTTAACGTACGTTTATTACTTAGCCACCGACCAACTCTACTTGTAAATAATGGTCCCATCAAAATTATTCAACTCCAAGATGGGTCCTTGGTAGATCGTGATTCATGGATATGTTGGATGGTCTAATAATTTAATTTTTAATTTGAGAAGTAGTAGCGTATGAATGCACTTGTTTACGGTATATTTAGTGCTTTTTTTTTACTCCATTTTGATGTTATTTTTTTAATGTCTTTTTTATTGTATTTTGGTGTTAATTATTTTAGCACTAAAATTTCTGTAAACCAACCGATTTCACATTTACATGCCAAACGCAATCCCTATTATAACCAGCTCCACATATATAATATTATACTAAATATTTTATTTAATGTGATATTAGAATTTATTTATCGACTAATTCTTTAAGAAAAAAAAAATCTTTATCGAAACAATATAATACAACATTTCCAAAATATTTCAATGTTTTCAAAAATTTCACAAACTAACATTTTTGTCAATAAAATTATCTAAACTATGTAAAACTAATAATACCTCCGTTTCGAAATGTTTGTTGTTTTAGGTTTTTTTTTTGTTTCAAAATGTTTGTTGTATTATATAATTTGACACCCTCTCTCCCAATTTTAACCCTCTCAAATCCTACAAGATTTCTTGATTCTAACTTACCTATAATATATGAAGAGAGAAAATATTGTTATTTTCTAGGAAAATATAGATGAATTAGATTTTATGGCATATATGAGGGATGAGTATATTTGTCCACAAATTTAATTCTTAATTCCAGATAAAAAAAATAAAACAACAAACATTTTGAAACGGATATAGTAAAATCTAACATTGGATGCATTTTTCCGGGAAAAAATTACCTTATACTTTGTCTGAGTAATTAAGCTATTTTTTTGTAGATTCGTGTGTCGTGGCTGAATCTACATCTATGATATTAACATGACATCTTTACTCTATTTTTTGTCACTATTTCTTACATATGTTTTTGACAAGAAAATACATCTGATATTATATCTTCTATTACTATTTTTAAATAATTTAGATTTTTATTGACAAAATGATAATTTAAATGATAGTTTACTCTATAAAATATAGGGTTAATTGCCTTAAAAATCATGAACTTTGAGCTTAGTTGCAAATTTAACATGAACTTTAAATGTATGCAATTAAAACATCAACTTTGAATTTGTGTATTATTCAACATCCCCAAACTTTTATAAAATAAATTGACCTTTAATCCAACATAAAATTGGGGCCACTTTGACATCATTTTCAAAAATTAATGGTCGAGTCGTAACGGGCTCAAAGAGACGAACAAATTGCATGTTGGATTGGAGGTCAAATTATTTTATAAAAATTTTGGGATGTTGAATAACATACAAATTCAAAGTTCGTGTTTTAATTGCATACTTTTAAAGTTCATGTTAAATTTGCAACTATGCTCAAAGTTCATGATTTTTAAGGCAATTAACCCTAAAATATATTGAATACATATAGCCGACATCAACTTGACTTTCCCTCTGCAATTTGGTCAATTGCAACCAAATACTCACTCACTTTCTTGATTATGTTCGTTATCCCCTTGCATATATAGTTGAAAAAGTTTCATCTGCAACAATCAATCCCTTTCAAAGTGATGCCCAAATTATACAAAATTTTCTATAGTTTTTTTTGCACGATATGTCATGACTTCTATTGTCAATAGGCAATCTAAAAATCTATAAATTGCAATAAATTTGTATCACTATCAATCTACATATTCAACTTTATTAGTACTAGTGTGGATTAATTAAGATGGAAAGTCGACTATCTGGAAGAGTCCGAGGTCAATTCTAGTTTTTTTTTTTTTTTTTTTTTTTGTCTTATCATGTTAGGATTATTTGTGAATTATTCTTGTCTCCCTAAGCAAATTATTGAGAATACTATTTTTTTAGTAACTTCTCTTTCGTATATTTTTTTTTATTCAATTCATATTGTCTTGTATCCAAAAATTATGTAGAAAATTTATTTATACTTCTCTTTCATATAATTCTTTTAGGTATAGATTTTTTTGTTATTATTTCCTCAAGATCATAAGTTTTAAAATTATGTATTTATATTTATAAATATTTTTTACCCGTGCATCACACAAAATAAATGGTAGTTTAATTTACATCGAATTCTCGGTAATACAATAATACATACATGAGAAATAAAATTATATCAATACATTATAGAGAAAAGAAAAAAAGTTCAATTACATTTATAAAAATCAAATAAAGTTAAATTTGAAAACTATATAATAAAATTAATGTCTATCTATGTGTAGAACTATATAATATTTGTTGAGCGTGTGAATAAAGTGTTACTATGTGAAAAGATTTTTAAGTGTGTGGAAAAATATATGTTAGTGTGTATTTTCTGACACCGTTAACTTTTCCATGCAATAAATGGTTTACATGGTCCAACTTTTGACATAACGGGTTTATTTGACCCTAATAGTCAAAGAAGGGGTAATAAACTCCCAAAATAGTAGTCATACAAATTTTAGTTATTTTAATTTGGAGTGAAATATGTTGTTGTTGTTGTTATTATTATTATTATTATTATTATTATTATTATTATTATTATTATTATTATTATTATTATGAGAAAATGGGGAGCTTGATTCATGAATCACACCAAGCAAAGTTAATTCTTAACCCATATATGATATATTACTACAAGAAAACAATATTATTTTGTTCAAACGAGTTTAAAACTCATTTGAATTTTTACTATTTCAACAAATTTTATAAAAGTTGAATTTTTTTTTAAAAAATATATCATATTCGAACGATCTTTTAAGCCAATTGATTTTTTTTTAATGTACACATTCCTACAGGCTTTTGGGACTTCTTTAAAAAAAAAATAAAAAATCAGCCATCCCTAGGTTTAGGCCCCTTTCAATGGGCTAAGACCGCGTATTTGTTTTTTCAATTTTCGGACAATATATAAAATGTTGTATACATTTAATTTTATTTTTTTCTCGAATTGAAGGAAAGTTAGGGTTGAGTCTCAAACTTAAGAGATCTCATTTTTATGCAAGGGTCTCCAATGTAACACCGTTTGAACTTTGGATAACTTTGAGAGGACATAGTGTTCATATTTTTATGACCAAATACTAGAATTAAAATATTACAGGTATTTAAAATTTAAATATATAGGTGATACCAGATGAAATACTCTGCTACATTTTGTACAATACTCCATACTACATAATTAAATTTATTAATTTTTCTTCCATTTTCTTATTCGATTTCAATTTCTTGTGTTTTGATTTAATATTACATTTGATCCTTCCCAATGAGCTATGAGAGTGCCTAGAATTATTTTAATAAGACTTCATCCTACCCAATTGGAGTATATAATTATTTTTCAATATTTAATTTTATTTTTAATTAATTATTGATTATTTAATAATATATATATACCCTTATTGGATAAAATAAATCCTAATTAATGAGTATAAAATTAAATTAAAGTACAAGAAAATGAAATCGAATAAGAAATTAGAACAAAAACTAATAAATTTAATCCTACGGGAATTTCAATTTGGTGAACAGATTCATGGTAAATCTATTTATTTTATTTTATTTTTTTGAGGGAAAATCTGGTAAATCATCATTAACAGATTGTATACTAAAAATATCGGATGTCGTCCAATCCTGGGCCTCTTTCTAATAGAGTTTGGGCCTCGATAGACATAATTCGGGAATCAAATTCAGTGGAGAAATTTTCAAAATTCCAAATTCGGTGGTCTCTATCTAAAATCATATGTTGTCCAACTCCAAATAAGATCATCTTGTTCATAATTATATTGGTGTCACAATTTGTATCATTTTCCATGTTTAGAAATTTTCATAATAATTTTACATTTTTTTTAAATATGATTTATTTTGATTGTATTACGAGAACATGAATTGGGACACCTATTATGGAGAAGAAGATTTAGGGGATGTTTGGTTTTATTTCCAACATCAATTTCCAATTTTTCAGTATTTATAGTTGAATTTACGAGGTTTATTTGTTTTTGAAAAAATGTAATGATTTTAATACGATAAATGAATTACTCTTTAGAGATATAGGTTTGGAAAAATGGAAATATATTTGTTTGATTTTTTTTTTTCAATTCAAATTTGTGGTTGAGATAAGAAGATAAATATTTGTGTGGACATGTTGGTTGTGATGGATTGGTGGATATTTAAGTGATGGTTCCATTGTAATAATATTTTGATGATATATGATTGGAAAACTGAGAATTAAAAATGAATAAAACAAACGTTCAGTGTTTGACTAGTAAAAAATTGAAAGTTTTCATTTTTGAAATAAACCAAACAAGCTCTTAGTCTCCCAATCCACCTTCCAAGAAGATGAGATCCTTTAAACCACTTTCTATGGTTCATCTTTGTGTGCTATTTTTTTCAAAATTCAATATTATAATAATGTTTATTATAATATAAACATTATTATAATATAACTAATTTTAATTAACATGCATCGCTAATAATTAAAATTTTATAAAGTTATATACCATAATTGTTTAATAATTATCCCTCATAACCAATTATTAAGTAATAAAATGAAAATTAAATTTTAAAAAATAATTATAAACCCTAAATTAATAGTATAAAATTAAATTAAATCATAAAAAAATTTTAACGAGGGATTCAACCTTTTTTATCTCTTAATTTTCCACATCGCCAAAAGTAACAAATAAATGGCATCGATTTAGTCAAGAAGGGAGAGAATAAAGTCACAAAATCATAGCATCAAATTACAGCTCAACCTTTCTCTTTCCATCTATATATATAGGGTTGGGTTCAGATGAGAAAAGATCTTCGTGTGAGAAATGAGAACAATGCTTATCGTATTGTATTTTATTGCTTAATTGCCAGAATTTTATTGCTTAAATGATTTATTACTTAATTGCTATAATTTCATTGTACACGTGGGATAAAATAATTGTGCAATAAAATTGTACCTATTAAGCAGTAAATTACAAAGAGAAAAACATTTTCTCATTTCTCACACCAATAAATATTTCTCACCTGAACCAAAACCTATATATATATATATATATATATATATATATATATATATAGAGAGAGAGAGAGAGAGAGAACAAACAACAATTATATTTAGATATTCTCCCTCAAAAATTGAGGAAAATTATTGCTCCAAGTACATAAATCACTACATCCTACTCCATACTGCGCAAGTGAATGTGCATTAAAATTTGCTTCCCGAAACATATGCCGAAAAGCAAGAATTCCTCCACCTTTAAACACCTCCAACAATGGAGGGAGCTCCCTTGCCATGTATTCGATCCTCTCCCTCAACTCCACTGTCAAGGAGTTTAATAGCCAATAATGAGTCTGAAAATACCACACAAGGCATCCAATCTTCTTGCAAACAAAGACCAACCCCGTACAAAATCGCGTTCAACTCTACCTCAAGTACAGAACCTGGTTTGTGAATCGGATTAGCCAAGGCAGCCATCTCTACATATATACCAACTCTTATTCTCCAAAAAACACAGTTTCAAATTAAGCGATCAAACAGAGGAAAAAATGAGTTGCGCGCTTCAAGCCCAAGAAACCAAGAACCACTCCTTTCTCATCACTAACTCAAGAAACGAGAAATGAAGAAACCAAGAACGTAAGGCACGACATTCTTTTGCGAATCCCAAAATGCAAGGTTCATCTCATGGACGAGGGAGACACAACGAAGAGAACTGCTTCTAGTGGCGACAATTATTGTCACTATACATATAAAATTGGCACTAAAACTACTTTGTGATAATTTTATTGTTTGTGATTATAATTACTAACACTATATGTTATAGTGACGAAGTAAAACAATCGTCACTAAAACTTAAAGTATAGTGACGGTATGACGGATGTTCTTATCAGTAAAACTAAAAACTAATGTTTTAGTCACAAAAAATATTTGTCATTATAATTAAAGTTTATAGTGATGCATAATATTTGTCATTGTAATTAAACTCTTTAGTGACATAAAAATATTTGTCACTAAAAATATGTACTTTAGTGACATTCAATGATCATCACTAAAATTATTTATTTTAGTCACATGCTATTATCGTCACTAAAATATCTTTCTACAATCATTTATAATGTTCATCACTAAATTTTAGTTTAATCACATGTGATTGTTATCAATAAAACAAAACTCTTTAGTCACAAACATATTTCATCATTAAAACTTGTTAATTTAGTCACTAAAATATTAAATTTTAATCACATACATTCTTGTCACTATAATTTCTATCACTATTTGTTAACTTATAGTCACAAAAAATAAGTCATCAGCATACTAATATAATAAATAATTAAATTTTTATTTCCTTAGGGATGGTCTAGTGGTGGAGTTATGTTATCTTGAGGTCAAAGATCTCAAATTCGAATGCCACCACCAACACCAGGCTTATATTTGGCCTGTCTAGTGTGGTCAAGTTCGAATCTCACCACCAACACCATTAGGTGTAAGTCTATCACACCTGACCTACTAAGTGTGGTTTACCTCCCCTGTGTAGCCAAACGTGGTTATCACCAACACCATTAGGTGTAAACTTGTCACACCTGGCCTGCCAAGTGTGGTTTACCTCCCTTGTATAGCCAAATGTGGTCAAGTTCTATGTAGCCAAGTGTGATCAAGTTCGAATTCCACCACCGCCACCATCAACACCATTAGGTGTGAGCCTGTCACACCTGGCCTCCCTGTAGTTTATCTCCTCTGTGTGGGTTGTAGGCTATTACACAGGGGGTGGAATTTATTCACTTTCTTGAGCATAAAACCATTAATTATAATGTACCAAATATATTGTGATGATAAATACTGACAGCATACAAAGCCATCACAAATTCTTTTTTTTTTGTGATGGGAAGAATTATTGTCACTACACAATAGTTTTCAGTTACAAAGTTTAATCGTCACTAGGTTCCCGCAGCATGAAAATTGATACTCTATACACAAATGCACACACATTCAAATAATGAAAGTGGCAAAACAAGTTATACTGAATTTTAAAGACATAAACATAACATCTAACAAAATATATAAGAGACAAAACCAAATATGTTCTAAAAACCAAATCTGTTCTAAAATTCAGATACTCACAAGTATCTCATCTGGTACTAATCATCAGTAACATTGATACTCCATATATAAATGGACACAATTCAAAAAAAGACAGATGCAAAATAGTCTAGACTGAACCCTCTCAGATACTCACAAGTATCTCTATTTTAACTCTTGCTTTTGTAAGGTTGGTTTGCTAAGAGGTCAGAAATTTGATAAAGTTGATGTCACATTAAAGCCAAAGGAATTGGAGATGATATCAATGAAGTTCGGGTGGAATAAGGAATGGGCAAACTGTGTGAGCAATCATTTTTAGAATCAAGGTATTTTGGATAACTATCTACAGCTAGTTCTGTTGGAGCAGATATTGCAATTACTTGCTATTGTCATTTTTTAGATTTTGTTTATAGCTCTTTTACAACTAGCTTCTTTTGTATTAGATATTAGTAATGACTTTGAATTTTAATGTTTTAGGTCATGTTAACAGGTTTTTGGATAATATTTCATCATATTGTATTTTTGGATGATCTATGAATATATTGTATTTTTGGATAATATTTAGTCATGTTTTGGATTATTCTTTATTATAAAGAACTCTCTCGTTTTTGCAGCCCCTATTATCAGATTCTAGGTATCAAACTCACAGACAACAGACTTCAACTTACCTTCTTCATCTTTTGCATAGAACTTTTTAGACCCCAAATACCCTATCTGTTCGCATAGACCTTCTAAGTACTTAAAACACCATTTACGAGTGTCTACAAAATCAAGCGCAGAAACCGTGCCCTCTAAATACTCTAATTCACTACAGTCACTAACCACCATACCACCATGCTTTAACTTCATTGTATACCAATAATCACAGGGCCCTAAAAAAATATATACTAAATTTAGAGAAACAAAAATCACACACAAACTGAGAGAAAATTGCAGAGAAATTGGAAGAGGAAACTTACTGTAATCTGGGTGTGGTAGTTGTACGTAATGCTTCCTTCGAATCATTGCTGACTTGCGTTTTCAGAGCTATGAGAAATTACAAGAAATTTCAGACAATTTCTCACAAATTCGCGACCTGAAAGATGCGACAACTTCAACAGCAAGTGCTCTTCCAATTTTCTCCACCTTCCGCGGCAAGCTTTGGAGATTTTCAGGTTAATTTGGTGTATTTCTCATGGATTTGAAGGTAGAAGACAGTAGTTTTTTTTGGGGGGGAAATAGAAGTCTAATTAGTCGTGTTAATTTGGGGATTTTCTGAAATTAGGGTTCCTATAACTCCCCGCCACCTCCCTATTTAATCATAGGGAGGGGACGAAAATTTATTGTCAAAAATCAGCCTCTCTTTTGTATTAAAACAAAATGTCATAGATGTTTATACTTAAAAAAGTGGTACTCATAAGCATGCTGGACAGTACTTAAATTATTATTATAATACTTTTATAAAATTTCAAATAAACCAAACTCAACTAGCCATCAAGACTTTGGGAGATTAAAGAAAGTCAGTACATGAGAATTGAAATTATTAGCCAAGATTTAGTCAAGTTCATACCAAAAAATTCACTTTTTATCTTGTTGAGTTTTAATCTCGTGTCCAAGATTTCACCACCCTCGGTAAAAAGAAATGTCTCTGCTATTTATACAGCAAATGCTCGTATCCCCTTTCATCTGCAACCAAAAATTCACTGTCCCCAAAATCTCCACTAAGTCCTGATCCACAACCTGAACAAACCGGATACTGATGTTCTCAACAAAGTGACAAAGATAAGAGGAAGAGGCGCACAAAATTTTCCACAATGCATCACAATGAAGAGTAGCGGCACAGTATATACATCTTGAAGATCCGTATCAACCAAAGGTTACAACTTCTTTTTGGGCATAGGATTTGGAGTTCCATGTTAATATGCTATAACAGTACTAAACTACTAATCAAAGTCATTTATATTATCAAAAACTGAAACCATGAGGATTAGATATTTAGCCAGCACAATTATTATTACATAAATAGGTTATCTATATTAACAAAGTCTGTGTCTCTAAAGGTTATATGGGGAACAACTTTGTTAAGTTGTAGTTCTATAACTCTCAGGAATAATAATATATAAATTTTTGTTCACCAACACGTAATTTTGAACTATGTGAGCCAAATCTTAGCAGAAACAGTACTCGAGAGCAAACAAATAGACGCAATGATGAAAGGTGACACGAACAATCCCCTACACATTTTATGTAGAAAAATGTGCAATGCAACTACAAGAAAGAATAAATAAATGTGAAATATTAAAAAAAGAACACACTCAAACATAAAATAGCTGGGGTAACTAATAAAGAAGCTAAGAGAAAGTCGATCCCTGCAACTAATCATATGGCAACGTCTTCCTGCACAACATAATGGATATCAATTTCAAAATCAAACATAATTTCAAATACTCAACTAACGGGAGCGTGGAGACATACCCACTGGCATCGTATATCTCTCTGGTAATATAAAAAATTGTTATGTATAATACAAATATATAACAGTAAATTTCATATTTATAACGGCAAATGCCGTTGTATATGATGATTTTAGACAAGGGTAAAAGAAATTATACTGTTATCTAAAGTATATATACACAACAGTAATATAAAAAACTGTTACCTATATTGCTCATATACAACGGTAATAATGAAATACACAACAGTACATTACTGTTGTGTATCATAAGAATACACAACGGTGATTCTCCGTCGTATAAAGTGAGAGTATAGACAACACCACTATATACGACGGTAGCGAAAATGAATAGACAACGGATATTCTCCGTGGTGTATGATGTTTTTTCTTGTAGTGAGTCCAAGCGCCGCCTAATAATAAATAAAATATATAAACATTAACATAAAATATAATAAATAAATTAATAATTAAATAAATATGCAATGATGCCCAAAATCCCAACCACTCTCGGGCCACTTGGTTTTTTTTATTCCACCACATAGACTAATTAGTATAATTCATTTGTATTTATAGATTTACAGGTGTAAAATAAATAAATAAAACCCTCCCAAATCTTCACCAAACCTCACGTCCACCACTCAACCCCCAAAAGAATTTATTTCCTATCTCTCATATCTCTCTCTCTCTCTCTCTCGCCTCTTCAACAAACTGAAACAATTCCACCCAATTCGCCCTCATTTTCTCCCTTTCTCTAATCCCCATAAACCATCTACTCTCTATTTCTTTTCCCTCACTGCCGCCGGGAACAACTATCAACGGCACATCCACGCCATGGAAGACAGTTGCTACGACGATTTCTCCACCACAACAGCCCCTCCCGACACCGCCAACAGTGGCGGATCTAGAATTTTAAACTAAAGTACTCAACCGTATGACTTTAGTACTCAACCACTACTTTATTTTTTTCATCTTTATGACTTTAGTTAATATTCTCCAATAACAAAATAAATAATTATATATATATACATATTATGTATATATACTAAAAAAATTTAAAAAATTTGAGGGTACAAGTGTACCTCCTTGTTTAAACGTGGCTCCGCCAGTGACCGCCGAGAACAATTGCTCACCGCCACTGACTATATCAACTCCTACCCCTTCTTAACTCCCCCAATGAGATGCAAAAACATACACACACACTTCCATATACCTTTAGAGACAGAAACACTCTTTTTGGAGATACTTAGAAGTTGGAATTTTTTTGTTTTGGTGTGTTTAGAATGAATAGTTTAGGCCCCTTTTATAGGAAGAATACTGAAGATGAAGAGGTCGGATTTAAATTCTAAGATTGATTTCAATGATCATGGAGATAGTGGAGAAGCCAAAAATTTAATCTGTGAAATAAATTTTGAAATTGAGAAAAAATGTTCATCTACTGTGCGCATATCCCATGCCATGAAGAAGGCAACTTCATTTGGTCTGGGTATTGGGTTAACAATATTATATTGTACTGGCCTCAAATTAAATAAGTAACTGGGTTGAAAAAAATGAATAATCTTTTTGGGCTCAACTTAAAATAATAATTGAGTTACAAAAATAGAATATAGAGTTTCAAGCTATTGGAAGATAAGTAAAATAATATTACTAACTAATAATAATAATATAGGCGTGACTTATAGGAACATAACAAAATATTATAACATACATTTTAAATATTATTTTTCTTTTGAAAAAAAAATGTAGTAAATTTTATAAAAAGTTTCGGGTGGCTACATCTTTTAACGTGAAAATCAATTCCATATTTTTCAGAGGTCTGGAATCCGGATCCGAAATAGTATAAGGAGTCAAATTAGGATCAATATGCGAAGCACCTTCTCCAGAAATTGGATTTAACCTTCGTGAACGTCGTCGTACGCTTGAATGGCACAGGTGTAATCGCACGCGGTCCTTATTAACCAACTGATCTGAGGTCTGCAAATCACCCATATATTAGACAAATAATCTGCTCCAGATTGAGTTTCATTGGCGTTCCCCTCAACAGAATCCGCTAGGTCAGGTTATTCAATTGAGAACCAATTAATTTCAACAGGCATAGTAACCTGCATGACAGCATGACCACGTCCAAGGCATTTAATTTCAATATTATATTATCCAAAGTAGTACTAGGAGGCCTCAATATTTTATTATTTTTCTGAAATGTCTTCACAACCCATTCCTTAGACTACCATTATCAGCAACCGGGCAAACACCCCAACCGGGCAACCACCCTCAATATTTAATTAATTTCTCTCTCTTCCACATCACCATTATCTTATCCAACCCAATCACATACAATTTGATAGTTTATCAGCAACCACCCCAAACACCCAACCACAACATTATATATTATTTTTTCTTTTCTTTTATTAATAAATATAATATAATTAATAATAATTAAAATAAATAATTATTATTATTGAAAATTGTAATAACATAAAATAACACACTTTTATAAAATAGACAATATGATAAAATACAAAATAAACAAAACAAGAACATAAATAATAATAAACCGAACATGAATTGAAATAAACAAACGACGATTAAAATAGATGAAAAAAATATAAATTTAGTACTGATG
Source organism: Perilla frutescens (assembly GCA_026008535.1). Classification (NCBI taxonomy): domain Eukaryota; kingdom Viridiplantae; phylum Streptophyta; class Magnoliopsida; order Lamiales; family Lamiaceae; genus Perilla; species Perilla frutescens. Next base: position 50,422,163 of record BRKX01000015.1, read on the forward strand.
GCCGAATTTTTGCCATATGTGCTCGATCAAGTCGTCACGAAGAATGGCGTGAGCTTCTCGATTGCGAAGTTGTGACCTAGTTTTCATATAGCTCGACAAGCTTGCAATCCTCTCCGTAGAATAAATGAGATCATTTTCTTCTTCTTGATCTTCACTTTGTTGATTATTTTGTCTACATCGATCTTCTATAAATTCGGTCGGATCATGATAGTTTAGGTAAGTGCTCCTCTCATCCTCCACTATCATATTATGCATGATGATGCAAGCAACCATTATTTTTCCAATAATGTCACGATCCCAAATAAGACATGGACGTTTGATAAAAGCAAAACAAGCTTGTAGAACACCAAATGCTCGCTCAACATCTTTACAAGCTGCCTCTTGATGTTGAGCAAATAATTGATGATTTCAAATTTGTGGAGCAGGAATAGATTTGACAAATGCTGCCCATTGAGGATATATACCATCAGTTAAATAATATCCCATATTTTTTTCTTTGCCATTTACAACATAATTGACCTTTGGTGCCCGACCTTCCAAAATATCATCAAATAGAGGAGATTGATCAAGTACATTGATATCATTTTTCGAACCCGGAGTTCCGAAAAATGCATGCCAGATCCATAGGTCTTGCGATGCAACTGCTTCCAAAATTATTGTTGGTCTACCGCTTCTTCTTGCATATTGCCCAGCCCATGAGGTAGGACAATTTTTCCATTCTCAGTGCATGCAGTCAATACTTCCCAACATACCTGGGAATCCACATTGTTCTCCGACATGAAGAAGAGTTGCGATGTCTTCTTCAGTGGGCTTTCTGAGGTACTCATCACCAAAGTTGGAAATTACACCTTCAACGAATTTGATAATCGATTTACGAATGAGTTGTGCACTCATTCGTAAGTATTCATCATGCAAGTCTGCTGATGATCCATATGCCAACACCCTCATAGCTGCAGTACATTTTTGAATCGCAGACATACCTAGACGACCAGTGGCATCAGGCCGTTGTTGGAAAAATTCATTGGTGGCAACGAGTCTGCTCATTATTCGTTCGAACAATGGCTTTCTCATACGATACCTTGTTCGAAACATCTCTGGTGGATATATTGGATCTTCTGCAAAGTACTGCTCGAACACACCTTCATGACTCTTCTCGCGTATTCGTTCAATGTAACGCCTTCGAGCTCTAACAAGATGATTGGTAGGTTGTAACAATAGTTCAGCAGCATGAATGACCACATCTCAATGATGCGGTCGACTCTCTGATTTTATTCAGTAATGCTTGCTTCCCATGCATCATCATCGAGGAAATTGGAAATATCAAAACTCGAACCTGATGCCATTTTTTTAGGGTAGATTCAATATTTGAGTTGGAGAATAGAAATGAAGTTTATGTGCATATTTTATAAGGTATGTGTATATATATATAGGGTAAAACTAGTATTATTTCTCTTTTTTTTTTTTGAAAGTGACATGATCACATGCACATGGATGATAGTGAATTATTTTTTCTCACATCCACGTTCTTAAAGTAGTAATTGATGAGAGTGACATGACAATTGGTGCTTAGATGATAGTGCACTCACATGCACATTATTAAAGTAGTAATTGATGAGAGTGACATGACAATTGGTGCTTGGATGATAGTGCACTCACATGCACGTTGTTAAAGCATTGTGTTTTTCTGACACTTACATCATTTTCTCACATGCACTCCAATAAAGTCACATGCATGCTAGGACATCATCATAATTGGTGCTTCACAAAATAATTGAGCAAACAATTAATGCTTCACAGAATAATAAGACATAACTACATTACATAAATTGAAAATTACATAGACAATATGAAATGAAAATTACATAGACAATATGAAATGAAAATTACATAATTAAATATGACATAAGTGACATTAGGGAGAAAACACACAAGATCACATCCCATATAGTTCAGCCATTAAACGACGTTTCAGATCTTCTTCATCAGGAGATAATTGACCTTTTCCCATCAAAAGCATTAGCATATTTGTTTTCATTTTTTCCTTCTGCAGATCAATTTCTTTTTCACATGTGATCCTTAGTTCACGAAGTTCTGCAGTGAAATCATCAGGGAGTATGGAAGATTGTGATGCTGCTTCTTTTCCCTTTCTTTTAGCCTTACCCTTAGCTCTGTCTCTACCAATTGGACGAGAAGATAATGATGCATCGCTACCGGGAGTTTCTGGAGTAGATGCAGGTGGAGGATCCCCATCTTCATCAGTTCTTGATTTTTTGGAGCTTCCGTGACTTTCTTCGACACTATCATCATCATCTGGGCAGGAACGTGTGTACCCAGTGCTGTTCAAATTCAACTCCCACTTGTGATAATGACGCATCACTTTCTCAAACACCTCAAGGTGAGTAAACTTGGATTTTCCATATAATGTTTGAGCAACTTTCTCAATATCCTCTCTGGACTGTCCGCTTGATCTTCGCTCATACGCTTTTTTGTATGCAGCAGTCCATGCGCTCACATTTTTGTTAAGGCGTCTGTAACATTGCCTCAATGATTCTGTTGATCGAGGGCCACCAACATTGGGATTTTCACTTCGCATTTTCTCATACAAGCTTTTAATTTTTGACCTAAATGAGTCATTGTGTTGATTCTTGCCAGAAATAGGATCATTACTGACGTAACACCAAGAAGACATAAGCCATATATCTTCTTGTTCTGACCAGCTTGAGGGTGGTGCATTTTCAGAGATGTTTTGAGAGGTTTGGTTTTCTGGATTAGGAGAATGGGTAGGATTATGTGAAAACTGGGAGTTCATATTGCCGAACTGTGAGAATTCTTCAGAGTTTGGAATATTTTCGAGGTTGGGAAAATAATCTTGGGAGTGATTTTGATACTGAGGATCGTAAAAAAAATTATTTTCTCGATCCATTGGGAGATACGGAGAAAAATACTAAACGTTATAGATTGAGATATTGAGAAATTTGTGAGGTGTGAAAATTTAGTAAAAATGGTCTCTATTTATAGAGAATGAAAAATACGAATTTTGATATTTTTTATTTTTATTTTTATAAAACTTATTAAAATAATATAATCATTATTATATCTAGATATCCAAAGAAAATTTACATATCCAATAAAATAGAGACAAGTGTCTTAATACAATTTACATATCCAATAAGATTTAGATATAATGGATACATTTATTTTTAATAATCATTATATCTAGATATCCAAAAAAAATTTACATATCCAATAAAATAGAGACAAGTGTACAAATAAAATTTATATATCCAATAAAATACAGACAAGTGTCCAAATAAAATTTAGATATCCAATAAGATTTAGATATAATGGATATATTTATTTAATAATCATTATATTTAGATATCCAAAGAAAATTTACTTATCTAATAAAATAGAGACAAGTGTCCAAATAAAATTTACATATCCAATAAAATGGAGATAAGTGTCCAAATAAAATTAACATATCCAATAAAATTTAAATATAATGGATATATATTTATTTTAATAATATATAAAAAAATACAAAATATTTAAAAAATGAAAGAAGAGAGAGGGAGACCAGCGTTCGGCTGGCCTCCCTCGGTCGAACAGCCAACATCAAACATCATCTATTTTTCTTTTCTTTTTTTTTAATATCCATGCTGGCGTTCGACCGGTTGCATTTCAAGCAACCGATAATTGCAGTCTTAGTATTGGGAACTGGTGTATTCAGCCCCAGACTTCTCAGAAATCATTTTTTAGTGCACATCTTAGGGAACGAATCATTTTTTTTTTTCGTCGGCTTTCTTTTTTATTATCTTCTTTCGGTTTTTGGGCCGGCTATAAAAGATGCAAAAGTTGGCATATATTCTAATTAATGTTTTTTCATTATTTTTGTCTTATGGTGTTATGTTCTTGATATTTAAAAGCTTCAAAATTGGTGAGGTGACAAATTAACACACACACACACACACACACACACATATATATATATATATTTTAGGGATAAGGTCCAATTTGACCACTAAACTTATTTGGGGCTCAATTGGGTCACTAAAACTTTTTTGGGCTCAATTGGGTCATCGCCATATTAAAATTGGCTCAATTGGGCCACCGCGTGACGGAGCCCGTTAGGACTCCGTTAAGTGTTGCCAAAATGACGTCGTTTTGAACGTTTTTTTACCTGACCCAATACTAACCCATACCCCGACCCATTCTCAATCCAAAACCCGACCCAACACTCTAAAATCCACACACTACCTCACACTTTTTTCACACACTACCATGAAGATCATCAAGTTCATGTTATTTTTCCCCCTTAGATCCATTTTAGTCATCTTTTTTCTTGAATTTTCTGTTTTTCCCGTTTTATCTTTTTATTTTTTCTTTTCATTCAAAAATATGTTCATCATCAGAAAATCTCCAGAAAATCCAACAACCCTAAACCCTCCATTGCAGAAGGTCAAAAAAGTACCAAAAAATCAAAAATCTGGGCCAAGGTCAAAAAATACCAACAACCTGAAACCCTCCATTGCAGAAGGAAAGGAGAGGCAAAAGGTCAAAAAATACCAAAAACCAAAAATCTGCACTCACATTTTCCAAACCTAGGTTCGCCGCCATCCTAGCCGAACCACACCAGTCGCCGGCCCACACCGAGCCACCTAGAATCGAACCGAAGTTGGCCAGAGCTGCACTCGTCTCCCAACTTCAAGAGGCGTGCTTCTCTTCATCCACTGCTAATGAATCTGGGCCCCGGAGGCCGAACTCATGCCCGCCATCACCAGCAACGTGCTCGCTGAACATGGAGGCCTCGTCACTCCTTGGATCACCGCCGGTAGCCAACCCCAGCCCCCAAATCGCCGTGTCAGACCCGGCGCCTCCCTCTAAAAAGAAAAAATTGGAAAAACAGAAAATTAAAGAAAAAAGATTACTAAAATTAGAGTGTTGGGTTGGGTTTTAGATTGAGAATGGGTTGGGGTATGGGTTAGTATTGGGTCGGGTAAAAAAAACATTCAAAACGATGTCGTTTTGGCAACACTTAACGGAGCCCATTAGTCCTAACGGGCTCTGTCACGCGGTGGCCCAATTGAGCCAATTTTAACATGGCAATGACCCAATTGAGCCCAAAATAAGTTTAGTGGCCAAATTGGACCTTATCCCTATATTTTAATATCGCACTCTATCTATAACGAGTGGTCGATATATCATATAAAATGTGTAGCCTAAACCGTTTAGGCTATCAAAACTCTCAATATATATAAATATAAGAGTGAGTGTGCAACCTAGCTATAAACTTCTCAAATATATATATATATATATATATATATATAGACACACACACACACATCTAATAGCACGTAGGGAAATGGCCGGGAAAGTGGTCTGCGTCACCGGAGCTTCGGGTTACATTGCTTCTTGGCTGGTTAAGCTTTTGCTCCGCCGCGGTTACACAGTCAAGGCCACTGTTCGCAACCTCAGTCAGCTCTCTCTCTCTCTCTCTTTCTCTCTCTCTTTCTCTCTCTCTCTCCCGTCAAGTTTTACATTTCATTTAATTTGATAATGGAATTCAAAAATAAGTATTTTTACTATGGGGGGATTTAAAAAGCTTTTATTCATCCGTACGTGTTTAAACAAATATACAGAGAAATATGAAAAATTTTACCCAACCCATTGAACCCAAATTCATTATATAATTTATATGTGTGTGGGTGTAGCCATATCCATATCATATTTAGCTGCCGGAACCAGATATATGATAAAGTTTCAGTAAATGTGTGTGTGGTGAGAGAGAGACGTGTGTGTGGTGTAGCTTATCTTTTGGGTTCGAATTTGATAAATTTTGACATCATATCTAGTCAAATTATTGCCACCACGAAACTTTAATTAGTCATCTATTTTATACGTACGATATTATCAGATCATCGTCAAGTAAAAATTATTAATGTTCCTACTAGGGAGTATGTGTAGTGATCATTTTTAAACTGTTATTAATTAGATTACTATCAAATTTACTTAATTCTAATAGTATAATATAAAGTCGGATACAATAAATATAATGGATTGAAATATAATAATCAAATCAGATAATTTCATGTGGCCGTAATTCTTTACTCGAGTTTTCGCCTTTTCGGACATCAAATTATTTTCCCGATGGGGCCAGATTCTCTTGTTTGTAGTGCAAATTTCTGCCACTTTCTTGACCACTACTTTGGCATGTTGGTAAATTCTATCATACACCAAGTGTTTCATGGCGCACCTTTTTTGGGCTATTTACAACCCTCTTTTTTTTTGTTTAGAAATGAGAATTTTGATCAAAAATTTTATCCGACCGAAAAAATTTATCGTGGCATTTTAAAATTACCTATTGTGACAGTCCGAAATTAAAATTATTTTATCGGCTGGCCGATAAAAAATAGAAAAAATTGGCTTCAAAATGCATCCCCCTTACAATAGAATTTACCTGGTATGTTTTGTATCTGTGTGTGTGCGCACGTCAAATCAAATTCTCTATTCAACTTTTTTCTATCTCATTAAGTGTCCCATTTTGATTTTTATTCAATTTTCATCAATTTTTTTCTTCAATTTCAATTTGTTATGGCTTAGTTTAATTTTATAATTATTATTTTGGGCTCATTCCACTCAATTAGGGTGTATATTTATTTTTTAATATTTTTAGTTAATATAATTGATTAATATGGTTGATTATTCTAAAAGTAGGGTATATAATTTTTAAAAAAAATTAATTTTTAGCAATAAATATTGATTATGATTTGTAATACTATAATAAAATTTATTTTTGTAATAAATATTTTTAAAATATTAAATTTTATAATGCGACACAATAGTGAAACATGAAAAATGAATTAGATGATTTCGTTGCCGAGAGAGATTGTTGATTTTAGTCCAACAACATGGTATAACTAGTTTTCAGTCAATGCAAAAGTCGAGAAAATTGAATGGCCCGTAATTTTTATTTTATTTTTTGAGAAAGTGAATACTGAATAGCTCCTTAAAAATAAAAGGCTAGGTCAAGAGGATAAAAATTAGATTTGTTTTTATAATTAATTTTGGACCCATAAATTATAATATATATATATATATAATACTAATTATCGTTGACTTTTGCATTGACCGTAAAAAAACTGATTATATCCAGTTATGGGAATAAAATCGATATTATATATATAGTTAGGGTATCATTCCGGCATAGATGAAGCGTAGGGTACCAAAATTATAAGAGTCCAAACGTAGGATACCAAAACAACCATTTTCCCGTTTCTTGTAGTTTTTTTTCTAAAAAATTCTTCATCCAAAAATGATCATGCAATATTTTAAATGAAAGATGACAAAAAGACATGTTTTGTATATTATTTGTGTAAATCTGATTAAAATCGAGAAAGTTATAATCGTTTAATTATTTTTGTAATTTTGATGACAACATGTTGATATCATCTTTATCATCATATAAGGGGGCTTGTATACATCAATTGCACAAGACACATCATATCTCTTTTTGTAAATTAAATATGTACGTATACCCAAAAGAATTATCTCTACGATCTTAAATATATAATTGTAAAATGAATTTTGTGATGTTATAGGTGATCCAAGTAAGGTAGAGCACTTGAAGGAGCTAAAGAAAGACTGCATTTATTTGAAGCAAATTTAGTGGAAGAAGGATCGTTTGATCGTGTAATTGACGGCTGTGATGGAGTCTTTCACACAGCATCTCCAGTTATGCTTGATAATGCCAATATTAATGACCCACAGGTCCATTAATTTCTATCCGTAAACATTTTATATTCCAAACAAAATCATTTAATTTAATTTATGATGATTAATAAAATATATATATATATATATATATAGATGGAACTTATAGAACCTGCAGTGAAGGGAGCATTGAATGTTGTTGGTTCGTGTTTGAAGGCACAATGTGTGAAACGAGTGGTGCTAACATCTTCTATGGCCACTATTATGGCTAACAAATTCACCCAAACCACTAATGCTTTATTCGACGAAACTTGGTTTTCTGATCCACTCTTTGCTCAGGAAAATCAGGTTAATTCTACCTTTATTACCATTGCAATCATTTTCAATACATGTTTCGTCTATATTAATTAATTATCATATATATATATATATATGTATGATGTTTGTCATCTTTTTGCCCTCTAAATTATATTCCAGAATAAATATATATGAAATTTGTTAGTTCAGTTGTGACATTTAATTTGTTAAGTTTCCAACTAATTTAATTTATATATATGTCGTGAAAAATAATTAATTGTTTATATGTCAGCTATGGTATATTCTTTCGAAAATATTGGCGGAGGAAGCAGCAACAAAATTTGCAAAAGAAAATGGCATTGATTTGGTAGTCATAAATCCAGGATTGGTGATTGGGCCTCTTCTGCAGCCAACTCTGAATGAATCTTCCCAATGTTTCCTGACCTTAATTTCACAAGGTAAGGTATTATATAATTTAATTACTTATTTATAAGGGTTAAATAAATAAAAATATTAATCTGGTGCAGGAAAGTGGACGAATGCAATGCCAGGTGGAATATTCGTATTTGTTGATGTACGAGACGTTTGCGATGCACATATCCTAGCGTTTGAGGAAGCGTCAGCAAATGGTAGATATTGTGTTGTTTCTAAAGTATTGCTTTGCTCCCATCTCTTGGATTTCTTGCGCCAACTCTATCCTACTCACAACTTCCCCATCAGGTAACTAACACTACTTCTACTTGGGATTAAATTAATTAATATTTCTCAATATGTATATATCTACATGCATGCATCCAACTACCTAATATTATATTTCTAATAAATAAATTTCAAAAAGATTATTAATTCAACATGAAAATACATATAGAATTAGAATTAGAATATTATATGGAGAAATAACTTCTGAGCATCCAACTATCCACATTACAAATCTGTTAACGCAAAATTAGGTCACGGGATAGAATCGGAAAAGGATAAATATGTTAGGTATTAAACTCTAATGGTTGGGACAATATTTGTTTTTCCTTTGATTGCTCTAATTGCAATCCTGAAGAGAATGGTAGTTCAATTACGGCAATAGCACCATTTCAAGTGTGCAATGAGAAGGCAAAATCTTTGGGTGTCAATTTTATTTCAATGGAGCAAAGTGTGCAAGACACTATCCAAAGTCTCATAGACAAAAACTTCTTCACTCTCACAATGTGATCATGTTCCATTGAATTTATATATGGTAATTTGCACCTAATAATAGTAGTGGTAAAAAACTAGACTTGCTCACTTGTGATGTATGTATGGCCTTTAATTGTGACATGTTTATAGCTTGATTCTATAGAAGTTCATTTGAGCTCGATCTTTAATTAATCTCAAACTCAACAATATATATTTGTATCATGAGGTGGTCTCCTATACATGTGGTATATGGGTTTGGATCCATCAAATTGGTCCAGGCCCAATAAGGCCCAACATAAAAAAAAATGACCCATCTCTAGCGCTTGGACCCTATGCGCTAGAATTTTTTTTTTTTTTTTTTTGGGATTTTCTTTTTTTCTTTCCTCAAAATTGTAAACCCTAAAATACAATTAGTAAACCTTAAAATTGAAATGAATTAATTTATTTATTTTTTAAATAAATATAAATATTTGCATGAACACGGATTAATGAACAACCAAATGATCCTGCAGTGGTTTAATTCGAAAAAACCCCAACAGATTAAATCTGGAAATTTGATCCACTTCAAATTCTTCCAAATTTAATATTCTATTTTCAAATCTATCCAAGATTAGAATTACGTAACTTTTAAGATAAACATCAAAAATACCAAATCTAATTCCACCACATATAATTTTCGAACCATTTACAAGTTACATCCCTACCCACTACTAGAATTAAAATATCACATAGATTTGAAATTTAACATATATAGGTGATAAGAGATGAAATATCCTGCTACACTTTGTACAATACTCCATGCCACATAGTTAAATTTATTAAGTTTTCTTCCATTCTCTTATTCAATTTCAATTTCTTGTGTTTTGGTTTAACGTTACATTTGATCCTTCTGAATGGTATAAGACACTGCCTAGAATTATTATACTAAGGCTTCATTCTACCCAATTGGGGTATATAATTATTTTTCAATATTTCATTTAATTTTAATTAATAATTGATTATTTCGTCATACACATGTACACCCAAATTGGATAAAATGAATTCTAATTAACGAATCTAAAATTAAATTAATGTACCAAAAAATAAAATCGAATAATGAAATGGAAGAAAAACTAATAAATGTCAGAAAATTTTGATTGAAATTTCAATTTGGTGGACGGATTCTTGGATCCAAATTCATCACTAACAACTTGAACGGTTATGAGAATTGAGATGCGTGTTTAATTTTCAGAACAAAATCGGTGCAGAGAATTTTCGTAACTAAATCTGGTAAATCTATTTATTTTATTGAGGGAAATACTAAAAAAAGTCAGATGTCGCCAATCCTGGGCCTCTTCCTAATAGAATTTGGGCCTCGATAGAGATAATTTGGGAATCAAATTCGGTGGAGAAATTTTCAAAATTCCAAATTCAATGGTCTCTAAAATCAGATGCTGTACAACTCCAAATAAGATCATCTAGTTCATAATTATATTGGTGTCACATTTTGGATCATTTTCCATGTTTAGAAATTTTTATAATAATTTTACATTTTTTAAAATATGATTTATTTTGATTGTATTACAAGAACATGAATTGGGACGCTTATTATGAAGACGAAGATTTATGTGATGTTTGGTTTTATTTCCAACATCAATTTCCAATTTTTTAGTATTTCTAGTTGAATTTACAAGGTTTATTTGTTTTGAAAAAATATAATGATTTTAATACGATAAATGAATTAATGTTTGGAAAAATGGAATTATGTTTGTTTGATTATTTTTTTTTCAATTTAAATTTATGGTTGAGATAAGAAGATAAATATTTGTGTGGTTGTGATGGATTGATTGATATTTAAGTGATGGGTTCCACTGTAATAATATTTAGATGATATAAGATTGGAAAAAGTGAAAATTGAAAATAAAAATGAGTAAAACAAACGCGTTTTCAGTATTTTGAATAGTAAAAAGTTGAAAATTTTTTATTTAAAAATAAAACCAAACAAGCCATTAATCTCCCAATCCACATTCCAAGAAGATGAGATCATTTAGACCACTTTCTATGTTTCACCTTTGTGTGCCACTTTTTTCAAATTCAATATTACTTATAATAATGTTTATTATAATATAAAAATTATTATAATATAACTAATTTTAATTAATTTATGGTTAATAATTGAAAATTTAAAAAGTTATATATACCATAATTGTTTAATAATTATCCCTCACAACCAATTATTAACTAATAAAATGAAAATTAAATTCCAAAAACTAGTTATGAACCCTACATTTATACTTATAAAATTAATTACTAAACCACAGTAAATTTAAACGAGCGATTAAACCTTTTTAACCTCTCAATTATCCACATCGCCGAAAGTAACAAATAAATGGCATCAACTTAGTCAAGAAGGAGAGAATAAAGTCACAAAATTATAGCATCAGATTACAGCTCAACCTTTCTCTTTCCATCTCTACATATATACAAACTCTTATTCTCCAAAAAACACAGTTTGAAAGCGATCAAACACAGGAAAAAATGAGCTGTTTCAAGCCCAAGAAACCAAGAAAGACTCCTTCTTCCTCATCACTAACTCAAGAAACAAGAAATGAAGAAGAAACCAAGAACGTAAGGCACGACATTCTTCTGCGAATCCCAGAATGCAGGGTGCATCTCATGGACGAGGGCGAGGCAGTCGAGCTCGCCGTCGGAGATTTCGAGGTCCAACGAATCTCCGACGAGAGCGTGCCGCTCGCCACCGCCATCAAAGTCGGCGGCGAGCTGCAGTGGCCGTTGACGAAGGATGAGCCGGTGGTGAAGCTGGACGCGCTGCACTATCTTTTCTCGTTGCCGATGAAAGATGGGCTGCAGCCGCTCAGCTACGGGGTGGCGTTCGCGGAGAAGAGCCGCGGCGAATTAGGGTTGCTCGATTCGTTTCTGAAGGAGAACTCGCTGTTCACTACCAGTGCTAGTTCGTCGTCGTCGGCGACGGCAAAGAGAAAGCATGATATTGACTGGATGGAGTTTGCGCCGGCGGTGGATGATTATAACAACGTTTTAGCAAAGGCTATAGCGGGAGGGACTGGCCACATTGTTAAGGGTATCTTCAAGTGCAGCAACGCTTATACTAATCAGGTAATTAACACACACACACACACACATATATAAATTTTTGTTATATATAATTAATAAATACATGGGACTCAAGTTATTGAATAATACTACCTCTGTTTCAAAATGTTCGTTGTTTTGTTTTTTTTATCTGGAATTAAGAATTAATTTCGTGGACAAATATACTGATCCCTTATATATGCCATAAAATCTAAGTCATCTACATTTTCCTAAAAAATAACAATATTTTCTCTCTCCATATATTTTTCTCTCAAAAAATCTTGTAGGATTTGAGAGGGTTAAAATTGGGAGAGAGGATGTCAAATTATATAAAACAACAAACATTTTGAAACTAAAAAAAAACCTTAAACAACAAACATTTTAAAACGGAGGTAGTAGTATTTTTAATTTATGGTTGATGTTCAATTTACTAATTAATGATTACCTTTTATATGTCGAACTTTTTTTTGGAATAAGTGGAGTATTATATATTAGGGTTAATTATTTGTCCCGTAATAATATGGTCCAAATAAGTGTGGTTTCGATTCTTATATTTTTTGTATAAATTCTATTATTTGATTTTATTTTTTTTGTTCTGACTTTCAGAAAAATAACATTTTTAGTTTAAAAATGTTAGTAGTTTGATAAGGCATTTGCTACCTTTCCAAAAAGATGTAATTCTTGGTTTGGCTACCAAGTAAAGTTTTACATTCATTACGCATAGAAATGGTGTTGAATTTATAAGTATAGACCTTATATTTAATAGGGTGGGTCTTGCCCAAAAAAAAAAAAAAAAAAAAACCTGGGTCTTGGGTGCACCAGGCCCATTAGACTGGACCCACGCCGTCTTATTTTTTATTTTTATTTTATTCGATTTCTTTATTTTATGTCATTTTTCTAATTTTTCCCAAACAATATATGCCCTAAAATGGAATTAGTAATCCTGAACTAAAATAAATTATTTTTTAAAACAAATATATTATTTAAAATGGAATTAGTGAATTCTAAAATTAAAGTGAATTAATTTAATTTTTTTTTATTCAATTATTCGTGCATTGCACTTGTCCGACGCTAATGAGTACGCTCATACACTGCACTCGATAATTAATTTTTTCAAAATAAACATAAACTCTAATTGGAACTAATAAACCCTAATTTAGATTCATTAAACCATAGTTGACATGTAATAAACTCATATAATTAAAGTAGCAGACGATACATTTAAGGTTGTGACTAATACTTTTTAGTGGAAGGAGTGATACTTTTTCACGCACAATTCCTTTTTTTCGGAGCAGGGCGTCGTCGATCGGCCCGACCCAACCTAAGCGAGGACCACCTACCTAATGATCTCATGGACCTGATTTTGGACTTGAATGATGTATATGAGAATTTGTCTTTTTATTATGGTTACTTACTAAAGTAAAAAAATAAAATTGTACCGGTTCGACTCTAAATCGAACGGTATCGAGTGAATTTATACTGTTTATGTAAAAATTTGTGTGAGACTATCTCGCAAACTAAAATTTGTGAAAATGTGAAGCGAGCATGATAGTAAAGTAAGGTTGAATTAGCTTTGTTGATGCTTAACAGGTGCAGAAAGGAGGGGAAACAATGATAACTCGCGCAGTGGAGGAGAAAGGCACAGTAGCAGTAGTTGAGGAGAAGAAAACTGTAGCAGTCAAGGAAACTCAGAAAAGCAATAGCAAAAAGAAGGGATCACTCAACAAAAGCTTGAAACGGTATTTATGTTTATAATTTCAAACTATCACAACATGCATTCACATTGTTATTTCTCAAAAAGTTCATTAAAATGAAAAAAAAATCAATTAATTTATATATATATATAGAGCGAGGAAATTGTCAAAGATGACAGAGAAACTGAGCAAAACCATGCTTAATGTGGTTGAGGGGGCAAGTGGTTCAGTGCTGAAGCCAGTTGTTCAATCCAAGGCTGGAAAGACATTTTTGTCCATGGTTCCAGGAGAGGTTCTCTTGGCTTCCCTTGATGCACTTAGTAAGTTCATTTCTAATTTACTGTATTTAATTTATGTGTCAATCATATACGAAACATCAAAATTATTAGTTTTTCTTCAATGTTAATTTATTTTTGTTTAGTATAATTTCACATTATTATTTAGGGTTTATTCCACCTAATTAGGATTTATAATTATTTTTTATTTTTAATATTTTAAGTTTCATCTTTTAGTTAATATAATTGATTTCTAGGATTGATTATTCCAAACATAAGATACATAAAGTTTTAAAATTTTAATTTTTAGTAATAAATATTACTTATGATTAATTATAATATAATCAATTTTATTATTACGAAAAAATTATTAAAATTGTGAAATTTTAATGTTGACATTCCGTTGAACAGTCTCCTATTCGACCACATACATGTTGATTTTCTGGAGATCGAATTAATTTAGAAAAATGACTTAGCGATCGATATGTTGTCTATGGACAGACAAAATATTAGATGCAGCCGAAGCTGCTGAAAAGCAAGCAATGAAAGCCACCTCGGGCGCCGTTACGACGGCGGTCACTAACAGGTAATTAGCTGCCAACACTGGCTAGGCTAGCTCATTAATTGAGTCGAGTCGAGTCGAGATTCTCTATTTCAATTAATTGTGTTACGTTCGTGATTTGTGAAAAGGTACGGAGAGAGCGCCGGAGAAGCGACGGATCACGCGCTGGCAACTGCAGGGCATTGTGCGGGTACAGCTTGGAATATTTTCAAGATTAGAAAAGCCATTAATCCTGCCTCTGCTACAGGTGCAACGGGAGTGCTCAAGACTGCTGCTAAATCCGTTAAGCTATAGATATATTTATATGTACGATTCTAATTAATTTGTTGTCAAACTTAAACAACGCCACCATTTATATTTTAGAACATTCACTATTGTGATAATTAGATCACCACCCGCACGGAAAGAAATTTACATAACATATATTATAAAACTAGCAAAGAACTCTATGATGTTGACCTTCTTTTTTTTCTTTTCCAATCATTTTTCTTTAATCATAAAATGGTGTGTCTTCTCTGAATCCATCTTCACCATATGAGAAAAGCAAAGGATGTTGAAGTCCGAGATATGAAGGATGAAGTTCATGAGTTATTAGTTTTTCTTTCTTTAATGATTTAGAAAGTACAATCGGCTTTCTTAACTATTCAAAATATATCAAATTCACACTTTTCGTATAATGTCGTTAACTTTTTTGTTAAAAAAAATGTCCATAAATTATTCAACCTAATTATGATTGATTCAGATGATGATACCATGTATTATGGTATAGTTAGAAATCCTCCATCATGGGTTTTCTAATTATACTATCAATTTGTCAATCGGGTATTAAACGATAAAATAATTACATGGAGAAATATCAATTACGAGGGTTTGTATTATAAATTAAATTTTAAATCTCGATACCAATTCAATATTGGATTTTGAAATTAAAAGAGTTTGAAACTCCATAGTCTGAGCTATTTGGTCGTTGTTTCAATTTGTCCAATCGGAATTTATAGGTGATAGAATTGAACTGGACACATTTTAATAAACGGAAAAAAACTAACGGTGTTAACTTTAAGTGTCAGATTGTTCTTTTTTGAATAGTTTAGGGGGGTGATTGTTCTTTTTAAATAGTTTAAATGTGTATTTGAGCAAAAAAAATAGTTCATACATCTAGATAAAATTCGACATATAGTTTTAGAGTTCTTTTGGTCCTTTGCCCTTAATAATAATAGTGATAATAAGAATAATTATAATAATCATCGTCATCATAGTACACTTTAATTTGGAACAAAATTCTCATCTTGAATTTAGCAATTAAGAATAATGTACAATATCATCTATCAATTTTTTCGCAAATTAAATTTTCTCTGTGAAAATAATAAACCATATCATTCCATTCACGGCACAAGCTGTCTGTGGACTCCTGCTGACACTTTCTGGTTCGTGTTCTTACAGTTCAAGAAAAAATTGCAAATTTTATAGGCGTTTTCTCTATGGATAATGAAAAATTATGTTGAAAGATGATTAATTGAGAGATGGAACGAGGGATCTTATTGTTGGGTCTGAATGAAATATCAAGTACTCCATGTATAGAGTTTAAGCATGAATCTTGAAAGTGATTAAAAGGCACGAGAAAACAAAAGATTTTTTTAGAACACGAGATATTTCTTTTTTCTTTTTCTTTTTGTTCTTCAAATTATTGTTTTGTGCAAATCCCTTTCTGTCTCAAATTTTCTCTATTGTATATGGCGTAAGTTTCTCATGAGATCACTCGAGAAACTAAAAATGTAAAGCTCTTTTAAATTTTTAATTTTTTAGGGCTTAAGTAGGGTTTTAATAAGTATTGGAGGCTATAGAGTTAAAATAGTTTAAAAAAATATATTTATGTTTTAATTATTCTTGAGGCTATAAAGAATAAATTGAGGGCTCTGTTTAAAATTACCCAAAATATTATGAGACTAAAATTTTGAGGCCCAAGCCATACTACAATGACCCACTTTTAATGGCAAGCCCATTAATAGCACCCACAAATCAAACACACCGATTCTTGTCCGAGTCAACTCATCACCCAGCTCAGCTGCTATGGAGGAGCAGAGACCAAACCAGAACATATACAAAATATCTCGGAGTATAAAGCGTAGAGATAGCAGCCTTTACAACGCCCTGCGCTCCATTTACGACGACTCCATCTTCGTCGGCGAAATTGCTCAGCTATGGCCGGAGCTGCCCCTCCTCGCCAATCTCCGATGCGGTCTCTGGTATTCCCCCAATTTCCACTCCAATTGTTACTTCAAATCCACCGACGGACACACCAACAACCTATCTTTCAGCACCGCCCGCCTCAACCTCCATGTCGCCCTCCTCGCTGGTACTCTCTCTCTCTCTCTGTCTCTCATCTGTTTTTACAGTTCCATTCTGTAAACTCGATTTTGGTGCTATAGAATAACACTTTTTTTTTTTTTTTTGGAAAAGTTGAATTATATCTCATGATCCAAGCAAATTCACTGATGTAAAATCTTAAGTCAGAATACTAGCTTATTCAAAATCTTAGTTTCATTTTAGAATGTAGGAAATTATGATCGACGTCGGGGGATAATATGCTGTTTGGATATTAATTTCTCATGAAATTCAGTTGACTGGCGGCATAGAACGCATAGTTTTTTTGTTGATGTTGTGTAGCTTCTCAATGTGCATGTAAAACTTTCTGAACCTTGCTTCTTTTTTTTTTTTTTTTTTTTTCCCTTTTTAATGGCATGCAACTTTTATGCTGTATTGACACAGTGTTTGTTTGAATTGGAAGTGGTTCTATTTCCCAACACTGATTCCTTATTTCTCTAGTCTTGAGTGGTGGTTATGACAAGTTGGAAAATGAGTTCTGTCACACACATATTTTTGAGAAAAAGTGTCACTTTACCAAATTGGATCAAGTTTTAAGTATCAGATTGTTGCATAATTTTAGCCTGTTGAGTCAGTTGCGGTAATCTGGAAGTATTGTGACTTGTGTATATGCTTTTTGATGGGTAGCACAGAGAGGAGGATGTATCATTGTCGATTCAACACGAAAAGGGAAGAGGTTCCCTGACAGCATGTCCAAGACGATTCCAATTTGGACCTGTGTCTTAAATCGTGCAATTCTCAATTATAGGAGAAGACTGGATAGATGTGATTACCCTCAGAATGTAAGTGGAATCTTTTTTTGTTTCTGGCTATATTGCTTTCGAAGTTTATGGTTGGCCTAGTAATTTCAATATGTCCTCATATGACTTGTTTGGCTTGAATTTCTTTACAGCGTTATGGAAAATTCACATTTAGGATCCTTTTGCGCATACATTTATTTGGGATGCACAAACCCCTCTCGATCATCATTCTTGTGGGGGGGGGGGGGGGGGGAGGATTGGAAATAAGAAATCTACATAGCAGAAGAAACATACAGATGGTGGAGGCTTTAAGGATGCTATTGCAATGGCTTGAGTTTCAGAGTTAGCAGGGTTGTTGCCTGACAGTTCAAAAGGAGAAGATAGAACTCAAAAATCGGAAAAACTTGGGCTATGATAGAATTTTGGTGCATGTTCTGTACTCAAGTGTTATAGATGACAAATTGGCGAAAAACCTATACTTTGGATGGTTTAAGTTTCACAAAAATATATTAAATTGCAAAATGCGATAATATGCTTAGTTCGGATAACTAATTTTAGTTTGAAACTGAAATTGAAATTTATTGTAAAATTCAAGATATACTGATATCTATGTATTCATTTACATAAAAACGTTGGTGTCTTAAAAAATTAATTTTAGAGGCTAATTGATAGATTGGAAGATCAATGGATTTCAGTGACCATAGGTGAAGATTTTGTTTTTGGCTGATTTGGTGTTGATTAGTTTTAACCCAGTGTGATTTGATCTCGTGATCAATAAATATCATTTTTCTTGCTACATCATGGGTCGATCTTACATGAGCTGTGTGTATTATGTGGTTAGGGGTATCAATCAAATCTTTGTTTCCTCGTGCTTTGCTTCAAGTATTTCACTGTTCATTATTCTTAGGTCATAGAAGCTTCCCCTAATTAGAGTACGATTTGTGGCTTATAAATGATCCAAGCTTAGTGTAGCAGGTGCTACCTTGAGCCTATATTTTTCTCTTATTTAATGTTTGAGATGCTAACTATAAATTAATTTTGAAGATTATTCACTGGTATAGGACTACTAAAATATCTCTGGAGAATGATCTTCCTATAACTAAAATAAGAGACATAAAATTTACATTTGCGTTGTCTAATTTAAATAATGGTTCTTTGTTAGAAGATCTTGGGAAACCAAAAGGATGAGGTATCACTAGATATCAATGGAACGTTAAGATAAATACAATGAAAAAGATACCGGAACATTCTTCAGGGGATCTTAAGTGTATGCAGCACATAAAAATAACTAAGGCACTATCTTGTCCTGAAACATATAAATGGATGAAGGTAGTGTAGAAGAAATTGATACTCACTGGACTCTAATATGTGGTTGTATTGTTTCTCCTGTTGCTTTTCTCTTTTTGATTTCCTACATGCTGATGAGCCCTTGACTTCCCTTCCTAATTTGTTTGTTAGATGATCACAATATCCAATTTGTCCTTGATATCTAGCTGTCCGATTGAACATTCTCCTTGTTAGGTTGAATATGCGCTACATAACATAAACACGCACCTGAGTTGACTTCCATTTCTTTTTTCAATAGCAATCAGGCACCTCAAATGAGCTACTTAATCATGACCAAGGCTCATCTGATTGGGATTGTTCCTTGCATCTTCCCCTCTGGGTTTCGGGAACTGAGAAAGAAATGATTGGGAAGCGTTTGGAAGGTTGGGACATGGAGTTAGAGGCCAGTGGAGCTGATATCGCCTCGATTGCATTAGCTTTAAGAAAACCTCTAAGACCATTATGGATTTCACATAAAACTGTTATCTGGTTGAATGAAGTACCAGATTATGATTCGTGGAATTTTACACCAATCATACTTGTTCAAGCATCATCTTCAAGTGGCACATTTCAGCAGCAATCTACATCTGAATTCAGTTGGAATTATATTGCTGGAGCTGGAGATGATGAAGAGAGTTGGGCTAGAGGTTTATCACCAGATCTTTTCTGGAAACATGCCAATGATATTATAAGCTCAGGCCCTGACTTGTGTAATCAAAAGATTGCAAATATTGTTGAAAAAGACCGAGTTTGTCGGGCACATAGGGGAGAGAATGCACCGCAGGTGTCTGTCAGATCTTTTAAGTGCGCTGGGAGCACAAGTAAATTTCCAACAGGAGAGTCGTTAGAGTTGGATAATGAAACATTGGCTGAGAGTGAGAAGTCAAGTTACAATAATCGCCTATCCTTTTTGGGCTCAACCAACATTGCAGTTTGCAAATCTCAAATTGGTATTCACTCCTTTGTTAATCTGTAACTTGGAAACATTATTGGATTTTTCCTTATGCTTCTATTTAAGTTTCAAGTTGAAGTGAGGAAAACCAAATTGAATCTGCTGCACCATTTGGCTCCTCACTGTGTAA
Source organism: Perilla frutescens (assembly GCA_026008535.1). Taxonomy (NCBI): domain Eukaryota; kingdom Viridiplantae; phylum Streptophyta; class Magnoliopsida; order Lamiales; family Lamiaceae; genus Perilla; species Perilla frutescens. The sequence goes on from BRKX01000015.1 coordinate 50,442,491, forward strand.
ATGAGAGTCGAAATCTGAAAGTAATATTGTAAGTTGTTCCTACATAAACTCATGGAAGAACATCCAGGCCAAGATGGAGTAAGCAGCATGGAAAGCCTAAATTTCTATTTTTAATTCGTGAAATTGCAAAAATTGATTTATTATCTCCTCCTCCTCCTCCTCCTCCTCCTCCTCCTCCTCCTCCTCCTCCTCCTCCTGCGTCTTCTTTTTTGTTCTAGATGTGCATTGTTAAATTGTCATTTAGTTCTGAAACTCATCTTAATTCACAGCTATGGAAGTCCCTCCTGCCTACTGCATATTGAACTGTGATAGGGAATCATTTTCTGTCTCTCTTCGCAATCCTGAAATGTATTTGCACTTGCCAATTATGGTATGTATTGTTGCTGCTTAGTATTTAATTTTATCTATTTTATGTTCTACCTTTCTTTATCTTCTTTTCCGTTTTTTTTTTTTTTTTTGTAGCCGTGGAATTACGACAGCTTTCCTTCTTTCTTCATTAAATTGCTTTATTGCTCTGTCTTTTTTTTGAACAGGATTCCAAACTTGACCGTCTTTCTTTATTAAGGAATCTCTCATCTGCTCTGAACTTTGCACAGTCTCAGTTGAGAAAGGGGAATGCACTTCTTATCTGCTGCTGCAATGGTAAGCACTCTAATATTGCATTACTTGTAAAAGATGTAATGATATATAAAACATTATTAAACACCTAGTGAAAGATTGATCCTCCTCCTTGTTAAGAATGAGTTTTGACTTATCTAAAAGAATATTTTAAATATAATCAATGACCTAGTTATAACTTAACAAAATTTGATGAGAATTTCAATTTAGTTCAAATTTCTCCTCATTCTCAATAGAAGTTAGTTTAAATAATACTTGATATTTTCAATATATCGCAATATATCTGGAATGGTATCGTGATGAATAATACCCATTTTCCATGAAAACATGGCGAATCTGATTTCCTTCTTCAAAATCTCACTGTTGAACTTAGAAGGATTCAAACTCTTTGGATAGAATCATGTTCATATAACTAAAGTAAAAACTAAATTTTACTCACAAAATAAAAGTACAGATTATTAATGACAAAGTTAACCAGTGAAAATCTAGATTAATATAATGCATATAAAAAAAATCTAGAAAAATATTTTAACAAATAAGATGTATATCAATCAAATTTAAATTCAATCCTAAACCTAAGGATGATAACCTATAATGATGAATCAGGAATGTTTACCATAATCACTTTGAGATAATGCATAAAGATATTAATAATGATCTTTTGTTTACTTTTCTACAGGAGAAGATATAAGTATATGCGTTTGTTTGGCTATTTTTACGTCATTTTATGATGAAGCGGGTGAGGATTAAGATATTGCACACAGATTCTGTATGTTTTATGAGTTTCTGCCTTTAAGATTTTGCCCTCTTAGTATAATGTTCAATATGATGCCACAGTGCATAGATTAAAAAAAATTTAGAGTTGCTCACTATTCTAGCTTGAGTCATGACACAAGTATACTGTAGTAATATCCCATGGTGACAATCCTTTTCATAAATAAAAGGGTTAATAGTTGAAAAAAAAAAAACAAGAACTTTGGACTTCTTTTGCAATTTCATCCTTTAAACTGTTAATTTTTTGCAAATCACCACACAAATTAAGTATTTTCACAATTTCAGCTTTGCATGTACAAGTACGTTGGAGACCGAATGGATTAATGTGATTGATTGGATATCAAATGATGTACTGATTTGCAAAAGGAAAAAAGTTCTTTGATGAAATTATTAAATTAGAAGTTGAGTTACATCGCAAAAAGCATCAAAGTGGAGTAACCTTTTTTTTTTTTTGGCAATTAACCCTAAATAAATTTTCCTTGTGTGATTCCAACTTGTCTAATTTGGAACGCTGCAACAGGAAACTTTGATGATGGGAGATCATTCAGTGAGAGACGAATCACGAAGCCGGAGTTGCGAAGGCGGTTAGTTTTTATATGCAAGTATGTTGTTAATGCGCGGCCATCAAGGGGAAACTTGAAACAAGTGTTTGCATGCCTCAGTGGAGAATGTACCCCTTCCGTTTCATAATATATTGTTCTTATATGCAACGCAAGTATGTCACCATCCGATACACTTAAGATCGTCGCTAACTGTTGAAATGCTATTGCAACGAATACGGATGGGACGAAAGCAGTCACAGCCCGGGCAGTGTATTAGATGCGACTATGCTCGCGCCTCTTCTTGTGGAGTCCCGATTTTCGACCTGTGGTATGTATCTGAGCATGGTATCCATCTCTAGGGCATGTAAATGTAGTTGAAGCATAATGGGTTGTTTTAAGTTGGTGAGGGCAGATTCTTGGTATTTTTTCATTTCCCCATTTCTTAATGAGACGTGGATTGTTAAATTTTCATTCTGGAAGTTTGTGGTTTAGTTTCGGAGAAAATTTCACTTTTGGTCCCATAGGACACATCTCAATTCGATTTTGGTCCTGATACTATCAATTTTGGTCATTTTTCAAAAAAATCGCTCAGTTTTAGTCCCATAGATTTAAGATTATCAATTTTGGTCCCATGATTTTTAGGCCAAAAGCGGGACCAAAATCGATATTTTCTCTATTTAGGATAAAAAATGATAGTATCGGGACCAAAATCGAACTGAGGTGTGTCCTGTGGGACCAAAAGTGAAATTTTCTCTTTAGTTTGGGGTCATTGGAGAAATTCTATAATGCATATAGAGGTCACGATATATCATCAATATTTTTCAAACAAAGAGGAGACGATATATCATCCATATTTTTTAAAAAAAGAAGCACTATGTAGATATATAGTGATTTCTGTGATGGGAGGTAATATTCCTATATGCATTATACTCAATTCAATATTAGATTAGGCTAGATGAAACCTTATCCAAAACACCCTTGCACGAACATATTGATGGGTTCTTATTTTTCACAGGAGATAATACTCTCAGTCTCTCACTCTTAGGCAAATCTACAAATACCAAGTTTTGAAATTTAAGGAAAGCATTTATGTGCTTGATATTAGCATGTATCACTACCGCTGTAAATGAATAAAACTATTCATAAGCTACTCGGTGCACCGGGTAAATCCTTAACCCTCCCCCCTCTTACTAAGACTGAAGAATGTTCTTGTGGATCAGTTTGAAAAAAGTTCAATCGAAACTCAAATCATTTATTAAATGAGCCAAGTTCAAACTTATTTCGAGCTTGACAATTTTTTTGAGTTGAACTTGAGCTTCTGAGTATTCAGCACACGAACTCGAACGATCTTACTCATGAGCTTTTAATTGAATAGCTCGATATAAAGCTCGCAATCTTGTTATCAAGCTTTGTAAAAAGTAAATTTTTTTTGAATATATGTTAATATTGAAACAAATAACTATTTCATAACAATTCTCGAAAACTTGAATATATGTAAATCTTAATATATCTATCTATCTATCTATCTATCTATATAATGATATTTATATTTATTTAAACATAATATTATATTATCATCATATATTCACTATGCATTTGACTAATAAGAATAGACTATAAAAAATTACAGAATTAAGATTATCGTAAATAAATATTTTAAAAATAAATAAAATTAAAAACTAAATCTATTAATGATGTTTACCAACATTAAAACAGGCTTATGAATAAAAAATAGTGTAATCAAAATATGAATATCCGACTTTAAGATGTTCATTTAGAAGGTATTTAGTTATAATATTAATATATAATAGTATTTTGAAGTAGTTCAACAAATAACTATTTAATTATGAGGTAAATAAAAACTCTATTTAGTTATAATTAAGAATTGAAACAAATAAATTTGACTAAACATATGATATTACTCTAAGTTAAAGCATCAAAACCAACATTAAGCAATTAATTGTGTCTAATAATTATTTAGTTCATTAGATTCAACAATATTTTTTTTATATCAATTTAAACAATTATTATATAATATACAAATATTATGTATACTTTAACGTGTCCCATTGAAATATTTTATGTAATATATATCAATAAAATAAGAAGAAAATGAGACATATAAAAGTAAATTGTGATTTATAAACTATATAATAAAAAAATTGAAATTTGTATTGGAATTAAGATTAATGCAAATATTTATCTTTTGGTTTGAACATGTGTAAATGAGTAATGAAAAATAATAACACGAGTAAGAGAACTAATTAACTAACATGATTACAATTTATGTGAAAAATGAAAATAAATAATCGTTAAAATAGTAAGGAAAAGATACATTTTTAAATTATGATTTATAAATTATATAAGAAAAACACTTTGAAAATTGAATTCGAATTAAGATGATTGTAAAATATTTACGCGACTGAAGTTACCCTCGACATAAAAAAAGAACTAGTGTTTTATATTTATTTTAGAATGACTAATTTATTTAGGAAACATGTTTAATGAGAAGTTAGGCATTTTGACATAGGTTATTAGGTTGGGCCAATCATCAAAATTCAAAATTAATACCGGTTGGACAGACCGAATAAAAATCAACCTTTCTTTTAGGACATAATAAAGTCCACTTTTAAATTAAGGGTTAATTGCATGAACTACCATACTAATTTTTACCAAAAATTGCAATTTCCTTTACCAAATTTTATAATTTCGGCATGATTTTAATTTTTTTTAAATAATTTTAACATTCTCAAATCCCAATTATTTTCAGAAAAACTTGTCAATGTGAACACCATTTTCCAGCATACTTTGATACCATTTAGAATACTACTGTATAATTGTATATGATAAAATAACGTTGTTTAAGTAAAAAAATCATACTTTAATTTACCTTTTTTAAAGCCGTGTGAAATATACAAAATGAGATAGGCGTTAATTCCAACAATTAATCCTAAAATTTATGCGATTTGGTTTTGATATAAACATATACAAGTAACACATGATTTTATTTGAGGCATTATTAATTTATGCAGTGCAGTACTGGTGGCTTGAATAGAGGTATACAGTGTTACTCCGCCGGCGAATTCTCACCCCTCTCAGAGCGCCGCCGCTACCGCCGGGGAACCAATTCGGGCCCAATTGTTTTTTCAACTCAGGTGAATCTCCATTTTCTTTCTTTATCTCTCTTATTTCTTTTCCCACACACACAAATTCACTCTCCAATCACAGAGGAACTGCGGGGATTCGCAATGAGCTGCTTCAACATATAATGTTATATAATGTTCTTTTTTTGCCACTTTTGCTTTTTCATTGTTTTCTTTGTTTGTGGGCAGATAAGTTGAATATGGATCTACTGGAGCTGACATTGTTTCTTGTTTTTGTATCGGGCGTGCTCATTCTAATCCCTCGCCTCCGTAAATCTGGTTGCTTTTTTTCCCCCCTTTTTACCAATTCACCTATTACTGTGAGGAAAATAACATGATTGTCCTTTTACAAGTTCGGTTGATTGAATGAATTTGGTGCGATGCAGATCGTGGAAAAATTGTGCAGCCAAATTTTACTTCCCAGGTGCGTTGAAGTTGCCATATATAGATTTGAATCTGTATCTGTTGTCTTTTGCTTTGAGCACTTATTGAATTGGCTTCTTACAAACTTGGATTACATGACCCACAAAGAAAGATTGGTTCATGTTCCTTTACATTTTATTTGGGTACAATGTTTAAGAAAAGATCAAGAAAAGAGTGCTTTTTGGAGATGTTTGTTGGCATGCATAAGTTGGTGGTTATGAGTTTCATCAGGATAAAGAGAATAAAGAGTGCAGCGTATTCGCTCATTTTGATTGAACGTTTGTCATTAGTTTTGAACTCTGTCATATCCTATTAGTTCGATTATCATGCTGAAGCCATGGCCAAACAGGTAGTGAATGCTATTGAACATAACTGAGTAGGACTGCTTTCTGTGGTGTATTAGTACATGGGAACTTGTCGTGCAAATTGATGCTTTTGCTTTAATGTGGGAAAAATACCGATGCAGCTTATATTGAGCTTGAAGTCTAGTAGCCTTTTCAATCTCTTACGAAAAAGAAAGCTTGTCCTCATAAAGATCCTTGCTTTTGATATGTTTGGCTTCGTACCACATGTAATGATTGACATGTATTTGAGCCATAATGGTTTCTGGAGTTGAATCCATCCGATTACCATTTTAGATATGGAAAATGATCTGCCGTTGATAGGTTTACTAAAGCACTAAATGTTTAGCCGATATTCCCTTAATTTTGCAGTTAAATGTTTTCTCCTCATAAAAGATTGAAAGGAAGTTATCTACAATTCTACAAAAGAAAAGGCTTATGGATGTGAAATGTAATATTCAGGGTAAATGATGTATATGTTTGAAATCAGCCATGACAAGTTTAGAATATCTCATAGTCTAGTTTTGTCAAATAATGATGTGTGTTTTTATCGGAGTACTTGTTTGGTTCACAGTTTACCTTCATTTCTTTTTTTTTCTCTTTTTTTTTGGCTTGTTCTTTTAAAGAGAACCACTGTTTAATATGTTTCTGATTATCACAATTATATTTGTTTAGGCATCCAAATCGTACACCAAAGAGGATGTTTCATTGCACAATAAGAGGACTGACTGTTGGATCATCATAAAAGACAGGGTTTTTCTTCAGAACTCAAATTTGTGAAATTTGCTGAATGCTTGAGTTCTTTATACAAAAGAAAAGTTGTTTGAATTCCCCTTTGAGATCATCCCCATACGAAATTTGCAGGTGTATGATGTTACCTCTTATGTAGAGGAGCACCCTGGTGGTGATGCTATCCTTGCACATGCCGGTGATGATTCGACTGAAGGATTCTTTGGGTACGCTTTCTATTTCCTCGATAACTCATCATTATAGATTTCTAGCATGTGGTGAAGCAATCTTTTTTACCCCTAACTTTATGATCATGTCATTCTTTTAACTTAAGTATTTGCTCCTAAATCATATTCTTGGCACATCTTCAACATTGTCCGACTTCATGTTTTGAACTCTCTCTAGTTCTAGTTCTGCTCTGGCCTTGAATCATTTGATGAATGAAAATCTGAGGCAATCTGTTTGTTGTGACAGGCCACAACACGCGACGCGTGTATTTGACATGATTGAGGACTTTTTCATTGGACATCTGGTGAAGTAACTACAGTAATTGGATTCTTCATTTTGCACATCAGCTGTATTGGTCAGTTTACAAACATGTTTTGCAGCTCAATCATTCTAATCTGGAATGATAAGTTTCTGATTTGAATCATTGTAGTGGCTTTTAGTTGTGCATTGTTAAATACTGAGATCTTTGAATTTCAACATTAGGAATTTTGTTGTAAATCAAAGTTGTGGCACATTTTCATTTCATTTTTCTATTTTTATCGTGTGATTTTATTTCTCGCAAACAACTCAAAAAACTCATGCAGTAACTGAACTCTACTGTTATATTTACCAATTTGAATAAATACTAACCTCACAAAATTAAATAACATCAATTACAAGATACAAATTACAGGGGACCTAATGATCAATCAATTAATGCTAGGGTACATCTGAAGCACATAAGACTATATCAGCTAAGAAAATATCACTTATAATATTAAAAAATGTCATTTTATTTTTTGAAAATTACTGCTAAAAATAAAAACGCGGTGATATTTTTATAATTATTACTACATTAGAAAAGCATTACATTACAAAATTCAACAAAACAAAATTGATTCCAATAAATATCACATATTAATCTCCTCATTCAATCACATCCCTCACCAAACACCACAAACACGAACAAATAAAAACAAATGGTTAATTTTCAAACAATTCGCATTTTTGAATGAATATGCAATTTAGATGATTTTTTTTTCCGACGACCAAATAATTGAGGTGACAATATTTTTTTCCATGTGCGCAAATTAATTCAATTTAGGAGTATTGAAAATGAGAATTTTTATTGTGCAATCTCAGTTTCACGACTGTTGAAATTTTTTTTGGGTGACATTTTTTTTCCTACAAATCAAATATTGGTTATTGTTGCAATGTTTTAAGTTTGAGCAGACAAAGAAAATTTACTGAATGAAACCATATATGAAGAATTATTCGATATTTGGATTTGCCCAATGCTTCTCTTTTTTCTAATGGGATTATTATTCTATATTAAGTGTGTAAATGATGGAATAAGTTTTGTTTCTCATCATCACTTCTGCAACAAATCACTCAAAACTATTTAAGAGTAGAAAAAAATATATTATTTTAGGACAAAAGCTTACGTGAGACCTTCTTACTGGTTCAAATTGGTAAAATTGATCAAGATCCGAATCAAACCCCATACTCAACAACATTTTTATAATTTTATTGATCATTGATTGTATTTTGGATCTAATTTTTGACCCATAAACAATCTCACACAAATTTCCTAATAATTGTTTCATTGTTATTTTTTCAATGAGGGGAAGAGCGGTGAGTTTCGAACTCGAGACATTTTCTTTTTATAGAGGGATCTCCACCATTTGGATAGTTGGATGTAGGGGTGTTAAGTAAGTTGAATCTACTTATTAACTACTAAGGATCGATTCGACGAAAACTCAAAATCAACTCGAAATTAGTCCAATTAAGTGAGCTACCGAAGTAGCTATCGATCTTGAGCTCGAGTTTTAGCTACTAGAGTAGCTATCGAGCTAGAGCTCAAGCTCAATAATACTAAGCTATAAACTTAATAATTAAATGCTTTTCATTTTAAAATAAATGAATATCTGTGACGTCCCAAAATTTAATAAATAAAAATATCTCATTTATTCAAATAATAGAGTTTAATACAGCGGAAGAAATATTTAAAATAAAACAAATATTTAATTAGTCTTGTCCATGATTCCTATTTATCGAGTCCATTAGCCAAAGAATTAAAACTTAAAAGCCAAACACAGATAACTATTTCATTAATAATTCCACTAAAATAAAATTTAATCCAAAATAACAACATAAAGATAAAAAATTATTTCTTCCACGTGTCCCATATCAATCGTTTCTTAGCCTCTTATTTGATTTCACTACTAGATTCGAATTTTCTTTGTTGAAATCTTGATTCTTAGTTCTCCACCCTTCACCGTAAACTAGATCTCGCCATATTCCTAAAGTATCGGATATAAATGCGTCAAACAAATCATCTTCTTCAGATACGTATTCCACTAACTCTTCAAGAACCGGTTCAACCCAATCTTTAATTTGGGCGGGAACAATGCTGATTATTTTCTCGGCAGCTTCCACATGTCCATATTGGCCACCTTCTTTCTTTATAACTTCCCATCTTCCTCGTAGCTTTAGCAAATATTCTTCCACTCCAAACTCGTAATTCCATTTTATTTGCATGAATTTATTCCATAGCATCTCTTCTCTACTCATGATATGTTTCGTCATTTGCGATGGACTTTTCCTATCAGCTTGCACACGTCTCCCGGTCCTTACCCTGGGTACTAATTTCCAACCAGACATCTAAACATATAATTCTTAGAGTCAATTCCGAGGACTAAAAATAAATAAATATAAAACATTTCATAATTTCATAAACATTAGCATAACTTGAACTCATTACCTTTTCTCAGCGCGATGCGGCAGACGTGATGATGGTTTTTTTTTTTTTTTTTCATAAATAATTTTTTTTTTTTTTGCAAGTCTACAGAAACGTAGACCCGCTCTGATACCAACTGTGACGTCCCAAAATTTAATAAATAAAAATATCTCATTTATTCAAATAATAGAGTTTAATACAGCGGAAGAAATATTTAAAATAAAACAAATATTTAATTAGTCTTGACCATGATTCCTATTTATCGAGTCCATTAGCCAAAGAATTAAAACTTAAAAGCCAAACACAGATAACTATTTCATTAATAATTCCACTAAAATAAAATTTAATCCAAAATAACAACATAAAGATAAAAATTTATTTCTTCCACGTGTCCCATATCAATCGTTTCTTAGCCTCTTATTTGATTTCACTACTAGATTCGAATTTTCTTTGTTGAAATCTTGATTCTTAGTTCTCCACCCTTCACCGTAAACTAGATCTCGCCATATTCCTAAAGTATCGGATATAAATGCGTCAAACAAATCATCTTCTTCAGATACGTATTCCACTAACTCTTCAAGAACCAGTTCAACCCAATCTTTAATTTGGGCGGGAACAATGCTGATTATTTTCTCGGCAGCTTCCACATGTCCATATTGGCCACCTTCTTTCTTTATAACTTCCCATCTTCCTCGTAGCTTTAGCAAATATTTCTTCCGCTGTATTAAACTCTATTATTTGAATAAATGAGATATTTTTATTTATTAAATTTTGGGACGTCACAATATCATTTTAGCAAAAGCGCCCATAAACTCAAAGATATCAGCATGATGATGTTCTAAATACAAAGCAAAAACACCTATTTTAATCAGTCGGTATAACCACATGTATAGAAGGCATCTTCATCAATATAACCTCATAGGGATAAAGATGGGCACTGAGACTGAATTTTCAACCATGGCAATAATCCACAGAAGCTGCAGTAACACTCAAAAACCATTCATATCGGGATGGGAACAGATGTCTAAAACGGAAAGCACTGAGAAGATCAACCAGGAAGCATATAAATTAAAGCAAAGATGTAGACATGTAACAAGGCCTCAAAATTCAATGAGAAACTAAGGAGAGATCATAGCAAATCAGCATCAACACTTTTGTCACATGAAAAAGGCATTTGATAAAGAACTAGCATGCTATCATTAAACCAAGTAGAAGCATACATTATATTCATCCTCAATAACCATAACACAAGTTCAGTTGATTATCAGAACATCTCATTCAAATATAATGATTTGGTTTCTCGTGTATGACCAACTCTATCATAGCTGCTTCGCAGTCAGGTGATTAAGCAGAACACCGGCTGCAACACTTACATTCAAGCTTTCCACCGCCACGAAGGATGTGAACTCTTGACCAGGACTCTCAACATTGTCCACATCCTCATCTCCTGTCGGCATCAAATCAACTGGTAGATTTCCAGCAATCCTGATTAACTGTGTGCAAGATCTTTCCACCAATGGCCTCAAACCAGTTCCCTCACTTCCTAGAACCAGTATCGTGGGAGCACCAGGCACAACTTCATTCAAAGGAAGAGATCTTCGAGAAACTGAGCCTCCAAGAACTCGCCAACCATTTCCAGCTGAGGATGTCAAGAACTGCATCATATTCTTACAAGATCTAAGTTCCATTAATTCAAGCGAGCCAGCACTGGCTTTGCTCACAACACCACTCAATGGAGCGGAGTTCTTAGCACACAACACTACTCCAGAAGCTCCAAAAAAGTATGCAGACCGGATAATTGCCCCAAGATTCTGAGGGTCAGTAACCTCATCCAATGCCAACCAAAGAGGGCCCTTTTCTCCCTCCGTAGAAATTGGGTCCAACTCCTTTATACCAACCATTTCTAGGGGTGAAGCATCAAGAACCAAGCCCTGATGAGGCCTATTATCAACAACCATGTTGAGATCATGCTTGGACATATCCTTTATGTCTAGCCCAAGTTTTTCTGCCAGCTTCAAGATTTTCTCGAACCCCTTCTTATCCTTTTTCTTCTTATTATTACTACTCAAATCCAATCCTTCCTGAACATACAACGCATAGAATTCTCTCCGCCCAGATGAAAGAGCAGCCAAAACAGGACCAACTCCATACACCCCTTCTCCCACTATTCTTGGCAATGTAGATTCCTTAGCTTCTTTCCATGTCTTCCTACCCCAATTTTCTTGCTTGTTCCATCTCCTAACCTCCGGTCTCTCAGGAACATAGTCGTCATACCTCTTCCTAATGTTATACCACCTAGAATCATTCTCAAACTCCCCCTCCCCGTCCTCCTCCTCCTTCTCCTCGTACTCAACATAAGAACTACCTTTATCCCTAAATCCATTTCTCCGGCTCTCTAATCTTGGCATTTCAGCATTCTCCACCGTGGAAGCACCACCTTTCAAGAACTTTTCCGCTGATTCCTCCCACGACGACCTTACCCCTTTGCTTGCCCCTTTGTTTCCAACTTTGCTTGTCCCTTTGTATCCAACTTTTCTACGTTCCCCTCTTTCCACAGATGCAGCTAACCAAGGAAGGGGCTTTTCACTTGTTTCAGCTGCCTTGTTCAAACTCGAACTCGAAAAGCTCCTCCCTCCCAATATTGAATAGTTCAAGAAACAACTTGCCATACAATTTCTGCGTCCAGTAAATCGAAACTGCTCAAGGGTTTTTCTTTTATTCGAACCAATAATTAAATGGCAGCCAGAAACAACGGAGACGGGCCTTGAAGCGTTAAATTGACAAAGAAACTTTGTGGGCCTCGAAGAAATCCTAAATGCTAAAGGTAATGCTGCAGGCTTCGCCATATTTATTGGAAATGTGGATACTGAAAAAGACGAGTTCTTTGATATGATTGTTGCCCAAACCGTCAAATTCAAGATTGATTCGAATATGTGAACGAAGAACAGAGCAACGAAAATGGCGAATTCTTACATAAAAATGAGTGAATAGAGATACCTTACATTAGAATTTTGATGGCCGCGGCCATGATGGGTTTAAGCCTCTCGGGAATTATGGAAGGGTTTATCTGAAAGAGGGGCTGGGAAAACGTTCAAACGACGTCGTTCTCGCTTGGTGGCTGACAAAACGTTTTCAGCATGACGTGGCAGAGATAAATTTTATAATTTTAAAAAAATAATTAATGAAGGGTTTATAGTGTTTTTTTTTTTAATTTATTATACGTGGTTGTTTCTAAAGTCTGTCTAGTTAGGTATTGGTGATTTGAAACTAAAAAAATTGATCTTACAATTTCATCATGATTGTTGATGATAATTGTGTAGATTAAGGTTTTCAAGTTGATGAGTTGCCATGAAACTCGCGTATGAATTTTTTGCAAATACTGCCCTTAATTCTGGATTTGATTGAAATAGCATTGATCATCAATTTTGCGCATCATCATTTCTTGCAATTTACTCCTAAATTGAACCTGAAACATTTGAAAATCAGTTGGTTCTTGATGGATTGCTGATTTGCTATCGCATACTCAGTTTTCTTGAAATTTTTGAGATTTGAGTTTGCCATTATAGGTAATTGCTAATAACTGCTGAGTTGTTGACTGGTTGTTAGTTTGATTCTTGATTTCCTGACATGGCTCAACGAATGGTTAGAGTCTTTGATGAGAGTATAATGCAATGTGTAAGCTAAGGCTAAAGCCATTGGTGACTTTTGAGGGAAGCCACCCATTTAAGACAAATTAAGGTAAGAAAAAAAAGTCACAAAAATTCGTGACTTAAGGTGGCAGACCGCCTTCAAGGCGAGAGGCAAAGCATTTCCACGTGGCACCCTTTCATTGGGTGCCACTTTATTTTATTTAGATAAATTTATTATATTAATATTTTATATAATTATAAAAAATTAAAAAATAAAATTATATCAAAATTCATAAAAAAATTATTTATAAATAGAGTGTAACATTAATATATTTTTACACACAACCTAAAATTATCTTTAACTCACACATACAAATGACTCCCAAAAAATTTCAAATCACCTAAAAATTTTGTGGGTGAAAGTATGATCCAAATCACCCAAATTATTATGATGACTCCCAAAATTTTTCAAACTTTGGATCATACTTTCACCCACAAAATTTTTCAAATTCAGAAGGTGGGGTGCATCGTCTCATAATTATGCAACACAGCTTCGTCGAATTTATGGACTAAAGACTCGACTACTAGACTCGTAATTTAAAATTTCATGTATCTCATTGTAGTTTATTTAATTATATTTTCACTCTTGTAATTTTTATTTGTTGTTAAGTAATTATGAATTTATAATTGCATGAGTAATTTTTTTATAATTATGAATTAAAAAAATTCTAATAAATTAATTAAGATTTTTTTAAATGTAAGAGAAAAATATTATTTTAATAATATGTTCTTATTAAAAAATAAAAATGATAAATATTTTATGTAGGTTGGAAGAAAAGGAAAAATTAATATTTTATTTGAAGGTTGGGTTGGATGAAGGTCACTCATGGAGTATAAATTATATAAAGTTGTAGGTTGTGGATGTGGGGAGAGAGAAATTAATATTTTATTTGAAGATTGTGTTGGATTAAGGTCATTGATGTGGATAGTCTAAAAGTTATGAGAGATGTGAGTTTATTTGGTTATGTTTGAGCTCAACAATTGTTCATGGATTCTAATTATTACTGGCATTATATGATATTGATTAGTTCTTTACTTAATAACCGACCAAACATACATTAATTCAATATTAAAATGTTACACTTGATCTCAACTCAAAAAATGAAAAATGCAGAAAGAGCATTATTGTTAGGTCTCATGACCTATAATTTGTTTATTTACAATAATCTTTGTTAGTTTTTCGAAACATGATAAATTTTGTTTTGAAAATTAAAATATGTAAGTTTTAACTATTTAAAATATATTTAAAAATGATAACGTAAATATTTTAGTTTCATATTTAACAATAAAATGATAAAATCAATTAATATTAATAAAAATTGATTAAATCAATTAATACATAAATATTTTTTTCAATAATATTCAATGTGCACCGCATAAATGATATACTAGATAAGATATTAAATTACATTCTCCATTCAATTTTTAGAAGCTTTTCCTAAATTAAATAGTTTTATTAATTAGTGTAGAAGGGTTGTTGATTTAGAGTTCGGAAGATGAGTTAGATGTCCATTTGATATTTGAAAGATAAAACGGATCAATTTTAGCACTCTTCAAATTTCTTGAAGAATTGGAATTATATTTGACAAAGTTGAGCTAGTCTAAATTCTCTCTTTCTCGTTTCTCATTCATTAATGGTAGACTTCACGGGACATTGTCGAGGTTTGCCTAAAGTCGTGCTTCAAATTTTGACGATTTTTGTGCCATCTTCAATTTTTTCCTAAGTGGATTAGATTCGATTATTTTCGATGTGACGATTGGCTGCAAATCGAGTTATTTTGCAAAAAAAAAAAAAAAAAAAAAAGGAAAATAAGTTTGGGCAGTCTGATAGGGAAGCAGGTGTGGAGCATATTTTTGAAGACTTTTTTATTTAATCTATGAAATTCACAATAATTTGATAAAAAAATCACAATAAAATTCTCAATATGAAAGGAGTTCAAATGAGATTCAAGTATATATGATCACAACTCACAAGCCAAGTTTTAATCTTGGATTAAAGTTTTAATTCCTCTAATTAAGTCTATCAAAAGTTCTCAATTCATGAGAAGAATTTGGAAGATGAATTCAATCAAGAGCCTTAATTAGTGAATTCAAATGGTGGATTTCATTAAAAAAAATGTAGCCCTAAATAATTGGATTAAGGATAACAAACTATCCTATTATTGTATATCACTAAATAATTGGAAGAGATCAAAGATAGATTCATACAAGAATATGTTGAATCAAAATGGAGAACTTCACGGTTTGATTCGGAAATAAAGTGAACTCCCTTTGAGACGAAGGCAAAGTCTTGCATCAGACTTTGTTAAATACGGCTAGACCGTCAAATGAAAATTTACAATACTTTACACTTTTTAGTATTATAAGTGATACTATTTTCAATCTAAAAAATATAGTAATAATTACACAAATGACATCGCCTTTTAGTTTTTAGCAATAATTTTCAGTAAAATAAACATGACACTTTTCAGCATTATAAGACTATCCACATCAGTGACCTCATCCAACCCAACTTTCAAATAAAATATAATTTTTCTCTCCTCCACGTCTACAACCTCCAACTTTATATAATTTATACTCCGATCAGTGACCTTCATCCAACTCAATTTTCAAATAAAATATTAATTTTTTTCTTTTCTTCCAACCTACATAAAATAATTATGATTTTATTTTTTTAATAAGAACATGTTATTAAAATAATATTTTCTCTTGCATTTAAAAAAATCTTAATTAATTTATTAGATTTTTTTAATTCATAATTATAAAAAAATATCCATGCAATTATAAATTCATAATTTACTTAATAACAAAATAAAAATTACAAGAACAAAAATATAATTAAATAAACTACAATGAGATAAATTTTAAATTACGAGTACATAAAACATAAATTACATATTGAGAATTTTAGGAGTCATCATAATAATTTGGATGATTTGGATCCATAACTTAAAATGAAAAATAAATGTAAGATTGAGAATTTATAGCGAGAAGATGTATAAGGAAAAGATAGTTTTATGTTGTGTGTAAAAACATATCAATATTAGGCTCTATTTATAGATATCTTTTTTTATGAATTTTGATATAATTTTATTTTTTAATTTTTATAAGTATATAAAATATTTATAATTTAAATTAAACTATATATACATTTGACATCCAATTAAAGACTGCCACATGGCAAGTCAATTCACTGCTCCCCCAAGTCAGCTCTCCGCCTCAAGTCACACAATTATGTGACTTCTGATTTATTTATTTTTTCCCCAAAGTTTGTCGTCTTCTAAGAGTCATCGATGGGGGAAGTCTAAGTGATAATTTTTTTTTGGTGATATAAGGTCTTATGTACAGGAAATCCCCTGAACTAATATTAAATAAAAACTTAGCTTATGTTTCAAAGACCAATTAAATGATAAATGTAAAGATTGTAATTGACAAATTGTCTATTAATGTTTCTCAGCTTTCTTGTCACATGTTCTAGCGAGTTTTCTAAGAATCTTTGAAGAATATATATCTTGTAGAATTTTCGTTGTGCGTGATTAATGAATTTGGCCCAAAGTCACTTTTTTTCTTAGAAGAAAAATAATAGAAGAATGCCTTTCCCAATATTGACCGGAAAAACTAAAAAGGATAAAAAAAAAATTATGTGAGATCGTTTTATAAGTCAAAATATGAATATATTAGACGGGTAAAAATTCATATTCAATGACACATTCGTAATTTTATAGTTGTTTGATTTTATTTGGATCCGAATTTTAACTCATCTTATAAGATTTTGACCCGTAAGACCGTCTCACACAAGACTCCGAAAAAAAGGACTTTCCACCTGAATAGACCACCAACAGTAACAACGAGAATTCTTGTGATTCTTTGAAAAAAGAGCGGCATTTTCCAACAAATTTTATCATTCGAAAATTAAACTTTTTTTTAGTTGGAATGAAAAGAGGAAATTTGCTTCGCAATCAAAATTACAATGTTCATATTCTCTCACATCCACCATTATGCATTACTACTGGTTGTTGGTGTGTAGTTAGGTGCCACAGTGCCGGAGTTGCAAATTTCGCTACCAACAATTTGGATTGAATTTTTTTTATATGTATTTAGTGTAAAGACAAGCTCTCGATACTCATCCAACACATGTCATAATTCATCTCCTCTATTAGACTTTAGAGATGAAGCACCTCATCTCCTAAAGCTTAAAAACAGGGCAGCGGGAACATTCTCGAGGGAGAATTGTTAGTCACGCAAGATACTCCCACAATTTCACAATTTATAATTGATAACTTGGCATTTCAATTTTGTTTCAAATTATTTGATGTTTTAAATATTTTCACACGTTTTCTCCTAATTTTAGCTCCTATCAAAACACTATAAAATCTCTTACATATTAACTCACCTTTGATAGATGAAATTTTTTTCATAAAATTTGATAGAAGTGAAAAGAAAAGAGGGCATATTTTTTTTCATAATTTTTATTGTAAAAATTAAAATATCAATTGTTATAAATGTGGGAGAGTATATTGTAATATTGAGATGATGAGAGATCGTGTAACGCATGCTATCTCTCACACACATTTTACACATACTAGTCAAAGTCGTCCATTTCCTATCCGCCAATTATTTTTGGTTAGACTAATTACTTTATCTCCATTCACATTCAACAAAAGCAACTCATCTTCTTCATATTTGACTAACAAATTAATAAATACATTTTTTAATACGTGCGACGTAATCTTGTTTCATTTGGTTAATTGCGTAAGATTATTTATAATAAATTAGATCTGACCCATACAGTACCGTGAGTATATAGTTATCGAAAATATATAAATATAATGTATATATAAATATATAATTATTGAAGTAATTTATTTCTCAGGAAAAATTAAATTATTTGAAGTGGGGCAGGTACTTCTTCTTCTTCTTCTTGTTAGTTGAGCGGCAAGCTTATCTTAAATGAAATTTAAACTATATAAATTACGATAGTTTATTTTAATATATATTAATGTAAATATTAATACTCAGTATATAAATAGTATTTATTTATTTGATGATTTTGGCCTTAAAATGAGTGAAAGAAGTAAGAAGTTCGAAAAAAATAATGTATAACGTTGAAATTTGATAGTAATATATAATTCAAATTACAGATTCAAACGTTATAGGTACACTTTCTTACAAAATATAATTTGTAACTTTCACATTTACAATGTTAAAACTTTAAAAGTTAAAATGGTAACAAATATATAACTAAAAATAATTATAAAATACCAAAACTTTGGTGATTTAACTGGCGATCGTGATCGCCACTGTTACACATATCCAAAAGAAAAAAAGCTCTATTTTTTACGATTTTGGTTACGATTGATCAACGGTCCGATTGTTGATTTTATCCCGATTTTCATCGAATGAAATCCTCTATCCCACTTTTCTCTATCCCATTTGGTGTCCAATTTTAATTTTTATTCGATTTTCATCAATTTTTTTCTTCAATTTGAATTTGTTATGGCTTAGTTTAATTTTATAATTATTATTTAGAATTCATTCCACCCAATCAGGGTTTATATTTATTTTTTAATATTTATTTCTTGATTTTAGCTAATATAATTGATTGAGATGGTTGATTATTCCAAAAGTAGGGTATATAATTTTTAAATTTTTTAATTTTTAGCAATAAATGTTGATTGTGATTTGTAATACTATAATAATTTTTTTTTGTAATAAATATTTTTAAAATATTAAATTTCATAATGAGACACCACATTGGGACATGAAAAATAAACTAGAGAATTTTATCCCAATTTTCATAACCATTGAACATGTCTAAATATAATAGTAGAAACATAAAGTGAGACAAACAAAAAGAAAACAAGAAAACTCATGAAAATCTTCCCGGGCGGCAATGATGTGGATGACGAGAAGTTGATAATTATTTCTTCTAGATAAGACAGTTATATAGTGGTTAGATATAGCATCATATAAAAACATATTTAATTGCACAATAAAATT
This sequence comes from Perilla frutescens, assembly GCA_026008535.1. NCBI lineage: Eukaryota > Viridiplantae > Streptophyta > Magnoliopsida > Lamiales > Lamiaceae > Perilla > Perilla frutescens. Next base: position 50,461,697 of record BRKX01000015.1, read on the forward strand.
TTGCAACCAGGTTGGGAAAAAAGAAAAAGAAAAAGAAAAAAACAATTCTGCAATAAACAACGAAAAAAATAAATAACCCAAAACTAGGAAACGTAACTGAAAGACGAACATAATTTGTCATATTTTCCAGCGTGCGTTTTCAAAGTCAACTGGTGATGGTCATCGTTTACAGCTTCCTCTCTGCTTTCTTCTTTCACATTACAATTTACTACTCTCATACTCTATCCTTGTAGAGAGAGAGAGAGAGAGAGAGGAATTTTCTCAACCTCCATAACAATCTGAAACTATACCGTACATGCTTCATCCAACAACATGATCAAAAATGGATCATTTCCTATCCTCATCATCCTTCTTCTCAGCCTACCCTTCCATGGAAGCTCACAAAAGAGCAATCCTAATGGAGAAAAAACCATTCTCCTCGGACTCAAACAGCAATGGTCCAATCCCCCCTCCCTCAGCCACTGGACACTGTCGTCCGACCACTGCACGTGGCCGGAGATCATGTGCACAGGCGGCTCAGTCACGGGGATCATGATCATGAACAGAAACATCACGGAGGCAGTCCCGCCGACGATATGTGACCTCAACAACCTCACCCACATTGATCTCCAACTCAACTACATCCCTGGGTACTTCCCCACTGCCCTCTATAACTGTTCCAAGCTTCAGTTTTTGGACCTCTCTTTCAACTATCTCATCGGAAAGTTACCCGATGACATAAACCGGCTATCTCCGCAGCTTCAGGTGTTGAACTTGACGAACAACAACTTCACCGGCGACATCCCTGCAGCCATCGGTAGGTTGCCAAACCTCAGGAGTCTTCAACTGGTGGCAAACTTGTTCGATGGCACTTTCCCGCCAGAAATAGGCGACCTCTCTAATCTTGAGGAGCTGGCTTTGAACGCTAACGGATTCGCACCTCAATCAATTCCATCCAGTTTCACTAAGCTGAAGAAACTGAGGAATCTGTGGATAAACGCAGCCAATTTGATTGGAGAAATCCCTGATAGCATACTGAATATGTCAGCCCTGGAGTCTCTTGATTTGTCTGCAAACCAATTGAGCGGCAGCATTCCTGATGGTGTCTTTCTTCTCAAGAACTTAACTTTCATGTACCTTTACCAAAACAGGTTATCTGGACCCCTTCCTCGGAGGGTCGAAGCCCCAAAGTTGCAGATTCTTGATGTTTCTATCAACAATCTGACTGGGACAATTCCAGATGATTTTGGGAAGTTAACGAGCCTAACAGGCTTGGCGTTGAATTTCAACCAATTGTCCGGTGAGGTACCAGTAAGCATAGCCAGATTACCACAAATTGTAGATATGAAGTTGTTTAGCAACAATCTGTCAGGTATAATACCACCGGACTTCGGGAGGTACTCAATGATGAAAACATTTGAAGTAGCCTCGAACCAATTTGAAGGTGAACTGCCTAAAGATTTGTGCGCGAATAAGGTACTTAGAGGGTTGGTTGTCTTCGATAACAAACTGACAGGCAGTTTGCCAGATTCTCTTGGTGATTGCAACACTTTGGTAGCTGTTCTAGTTCATGAGAACAAGCTTTCCGGTAGAGTCCCAGATGGTTTATGGACATCAGAGAACCTAACTACACTGATGATAAGCAACAACTTGTTTTCTGGTGAGCTTCCAGACAAAGTAGGCTCTAAATTGGCGTTGCTCGAGCTCATGAACAACAGTTTTTCGGGTCCAATTCCAGCTACAATATCTTCTTGGGAGAGTTTAAACGTTTTCAGGGCAAGTAACAACTTATTAAGGAGTGCGATACCACAAGAATTGACTGCTCTTACATCTCTGTCAATTCTTCTCCTAGATGGCAATCAACTATCGGGTCACCTTCCGTCAACTATAGTCTCATGGAAATCTCTTGCAACTTTGAATCTCAGTAGAAATCAACTCTCTGGTGAAATTCCTGCTACAATGGGCCATTTACCTGGTCTCGTGTCCTTGGACTTGTCAGAAAATGAACTTTCCGGACAAATTCCCCGTGAAATTGGCCTTCTGAAGCTACCCACACTCAATCTCTCCTCCAATAGGCTATCGGGGAGAATCCCAAGTGAGTTTGAAAATGCAGCTTTTGACAGAAGCTTCCTGAACAATTCTGGACTCTGTTCCAATATTCCATCATTAGGCCTCAGCTCTTGTCTTGCTGAAACTAGGAAATCGAAAAGGCTTTCATCTGGATTCATTGCTGCAGTCTCAAGTACAGCTGCAGTGGCCTTCCTAGCAGCCTTTCTGTACACAATCTATGTGTGCAGAAGTTACAGAAAGCGAAAGCACATGTCAGACTCAACTTGGAAGCTGACTTCATTCCAGAGACTAAATTTCACAGAAGCAAACATATTGTCAAGTTTGAGAGACGAGAATCAAATTGGAAGTGGAGGATCTGGGAGAGTATACCGAGTCCCCATAAATCGCTCAGGAGAATATGTGGCTGTTAAGAGGATCTGGGACAATGTTAAGTTAGATGAGAAACATGAGAAACAATTCCTTGCTGAAATTCGGATACTGGGCACTATCCGGCACTCCAACATAGTGAAACTACTTTGCTGCATTTCAAGTCAGAACTCAAAGCTTCTAGTCTACGAGTACATGGAGAACCGTAGTCTGGATAGATGGCTTCATAGCAGAAACAGATCATACAACATCTCAGGTTCAGTCCACCATGTTGTACTGGACTGGCCTAAGAGGCTGCACATTGCAATAGGAGCTGCTCACGGGCTCACCTATATGCACCATCACTGTTCACCGCCAATCATCCATCGAGATGTGAAATCAAGCAATATCCTCCTAGATTCTGAATTCAATGCAAAGATAGCAGATTTTGGCCTTGCAAGAAAGTTGATCAAGGATGGAGAGCCTAATACCATGTCAGTAGTGGCCGGCTCCTTTGGATATATGGCTCCAGGTAAGCATTATATTTCAGCCTCAGATGATTCGTTGAATTGCAATTACTTCTTTTCCCTGAAAACTCATTTTTAAACATAAATTTCAGAATATGCTCAAACAAGAAGAGTGGATGAGAAGATTGATGTGTACAGTTTTGGCGTGATCCTTCTTGAATTGATAACTGGAAGAGAGGCTCATAACGGAGACGAGAGTTCATCTGTTGCTGAGTGGGCATGGCGTCATATTCAGGAAGGCAAACCAATGCTTGACGTGATGGATGAGGATATAAAGGAGCCCCTCTACTTGGAAGACATAAACACTGTATTGAAACTTGGATTGATCTGTACCAGTACATTCCCTTCAAGCAGACCAGCAATGAAGGATGTTCTGCAAATCTTACTTCGTTGTAGCCAAAGCCTGCCCATTGGTGAGAAGACAAATGGAAATGAATATGATGTTGCTCCTCTCCTCCACAGTTCCATGCCAGAAAGGTCATTTCAAGCTGAAGACAGTGATTTCGCGTCTGTATTATGATGAGTTAGACATACAAGTATAGAGCTTTACTAGTAGACATAGAGATCTTGTAGTGAAAAATATCAAGAGATGCCCCAGCTTGCTGTTGCGTCTGGATTTTTAGATTTAATAAAATAATTATATACTGGTATAGAAATAGAAACAACACTAGGGTGATATGTCATTGTTCCAGCGGGTGTAAGTTCTCACCCTTTCGTATTACAACAACTATAAACATCAATAAAGTGCTTCAGTATTGCACGCAGTATAGTTCATATTTCTCCTTTCATTAACTGAAACAAAAATTCCTAGCAGTATTATCTAGTGTCATGTTAAAAACACTGCATGGAACCCCTACACTTGATCCAAGGTTTTCTCAAAAGACTGAACATAAAAACTCTGAAGATACCAAAGACACATATGGCATAAATCGAGGTTAGAGAAAAATAAATTAATAGAAACTTATTTGGTGCTTGCCACAGGGCAATGCTGTTCAATCATATCACTCAGAACAAGAATGGAAAGAAAAAAAAAAAAAAAGAATCATTGCAGCATCGTCTCACCCTGCCCAAGTGATCTCCTAGAAATCATGCATCCTTCACCAGCAGGTATGTTGAGAAACTACATCAGACTGCATAAATTTAATAGACTTCCAGAGTAAAGGAACTTTACAAGCAGCATGATGGATTCATTCCAGTTCTCATAGTTATCACTAACTGAAGAACTTAGCATATTGTGTAAGACAAGTGGAAAGAATTGATGAACAGTTTTAATCCCTACCTTCACTACCATCAGCTTCAAAAATGGTGTTATGGATTCCTTAAAAATGGCATCAATAATCAAGGGATGCATGATCTATGTTCTTCAGGGCTCATGCGACCATCAATCTAGAACAGCTCCTCTTCCTCTTCCTCTTCCTCTTCCACAATGTCTTTTCCCAGTTTCTATAGAAAACCTAAGATTCCAGCAGAAGCTAAAAATGCTAGCATTTAAAAAAGGCGATTGCATATTTTGGTAAATAGGCCAAACTAACCCTACTATCAAACTCCTAAATATCAAATATTGCTTCCTAGTTGATGCAAAAGTATATACCTTGAAAATCATCCTTCAGTTTGTTTCTGAGAAGAAGTGATGATGCATTGGGGAAATATCAGGAGTCCTGCATTATGGCAATTGGTGAAGGTTCTATTAAGCGGAAGGTTTGTCGATTGAAGCGGTTGGCTGAGATGGTGCGGTACGCCGTCGTCTGTGGCGCGGCGGCGGCGGAAGCGGTGGACGAATCGTCATTAGATAGCAGAGACCCCAAGAATCGAGATTTTCTAGCAATTATTTTCAGCTTTGTAAATTGTAATTGTGTGTGGACAAATTATAATATAATCAGTCAAATCCTAGCTAATCAATGGAACATTGAAAGGAAACGATCCTTAACGTCATCTCCTGTACAATACTGCCATATTTTTTGTACATAACTCACCACGAAAAATTCTAACATATATAAACTAATACTACATTATTTAAAAATTCTTAAAATTATGTGTAATAGGTTAATAAATAAGACAAGACACTATTTTGAGTCCATGTATTTTTAAATTTTTTCAAATTAGTCCCTCTACTTTATTTGGTTACAATGAAATTCCTGTATTATCAATTTAGATAAAATCTCGTACTGTCAATTTGGTTAAAATGAGGTCTTTGTACTATAAATTTAGATAAAATCTCGATTTTATCTAAATTGATAGTACATGGACTCAATTTAAAAATAAAACTTGAAAAACTAAATAAATAAAAATAAAAAATAAATACATAATGAATTTTTTAAATAAAAAATTATTTAAAAATCAAAAAATAAATTTTTTTAATTTTTTTTAAAACCACCATAATTTTATATTTCGATTTTGATTTATTATTTTTTGAAAAAAATTCAAACAATAGTTTTAAAAATTTGATTTTTATTTAATTGAATTTTTTTATTTTATTTAAATAGTGTTTGATTTTTTTTATTTAATTTTTTGAAAATAAATTAAAATTACATCATTTAATAAAAAATAATTTATTTACTTTCTTGTAATTTATTTTTAAAATTAAAAAATGAATACAAAATTTAAACTATTTTTTCAATTTTTTTAAAAAATAAAAAATAAATAAAAATAAAACATAAAATTACAGTGGTTTCAAAAAATTTAATTAAATTTATATTTTTTTATTTTTTTACTTAAAAAAATCAATTTGTATTTATTTGTATTTAATTATTTTTCAATTTTTATTTGTTTATTTAAAAAAAATTAATTTTAATTTTTTTTTAAATTGAATCCATTTGCTATCAATTTGGTTAAAATCAAGTCTCTCTACAACCAAGGACTTGATTTTATCTAAATAGATAGTACATAGATATCGTTTTAACCAAATTGATAGTACATGAAATTTATTTTAACCAAATAAAGTAAATGGTACTACCTCAACATGTAGGCAAGAATTCCCCTCTACCACATCATCGCCACATCAAAAGTTATGTACCTTCTTCGGGAAAATCTACCTTACATGTTGGGGTACTACCCCCAACATGTAATAAACTATTTAAAAATTATTAGAATTAGGTATGATAAGTAATCAATAATTATTAAAGTGTATTAGTTGTTGGGGTATTGTAGGGTAGAATTTCCCCCTTTTTAAATACCAATTCTCATTCAAATCACCATGGTACATACATAACTTTTGGGGGTCCCATTTGTCATACCACACAAAATAAATTATATTTTTCATCTTATATATAATTAAATTAATTAGTATTTATATATTATTTTAGGTTCAAATATTAATATTCAAATGTTATTTAAATATTTTTAGAGCATAATTGAATCACTTTTTTTGGCAAATCATATATAAAAAACAACAATTTTATTGATACTAAAACACAGACGATACATAAATTAAAATATTAAAATAAAACATAAATGATTGCATAAAATAAAATATTGAAATACAAATATAGAAAAAAAAAAGAAAAAAAAAAGTGTGACAAAAGAAGATACGTTTTTTATTTTCTTTCTCTTTGATCTGTTTTTTTATTTGAAATTAGTGATGAGTCCAGTCAATTCAAAATTATATTTTCACATTAAATAGAAATGAAGAATTAAAAAACATTGAAATCAGAAATGAATGGATTGAAAGCAATTACTCTATAATTCCACATTAAACAATAATCAAGAAAACGTTTAAATAAAATTGTTCATCAATCGATAGATGAATCTCTTTTTCACCATCCAAATTCATAAATTCCTCCCAAATAAATAAAATAGATTGGATAAAAAATTAAATCATGGATAGTGGGGGACACATGGGGGCCCACGCTGCAGCCGTCTTCAACTCACCATTGGTGCGCGTGACAAGCTATCTCTCTTTCTCTCCTACCAGTGCTCCTCACGCAATCACGTAAAATTTGGTTGATATTTTTATATAAAATGATACATATAGTCAAAATATCACATTTGTATGTACCATAAATTTGGTACATACAAGAGTTTCGTACCACAAAATTCACCCTATTATGGATGCCCTAATAATACAAAAGAGGAAAATCTAAGTAATCAAAATGAGAAAAAAAAAATCTAACCAAGAATTTTAATCCATTCTTTTCTAATCAAAATATCTAATCGGCTAATCCATTCTTTTCTAATCAAAATAGGCCGTAAAGGTTATGGGAGTTTCTAAATACACCACCGATTTTACTCTTTGCACCATAAAAGAAAAAATGAAAAAATAAAATAATTTTGAAATTATTTAAATATCCTTTATTTAAAAATTAAATAAAACAAATATTAAAAAATTAAAAATTAAAAAAAAATGTGCTCCTCGTCTTGGAGCTGTTCACATTTACTTGGTCGACTGCCATGGCAACCACCACAAAGCTCTCTACAACTACGCCGCCGGTAGCCGTCGGAGTATGACCGCCGTGTAACACAGCATCTCCACCCATTTTCTGCTCATTATCTCCCATTTCCACTCGTTCATTTCAATCAGTTTCTTCGCCAGTCTGCACCCCTCAAACAACACCGATCTGCACCCCTCAAACAACACCGATTTGCTCCGATTTCCCTTTATCGCAACTGGATCCACTTCCGTATTGACCTCCCATATCTTTTCACAAGCATCCATCATTTCCTCACTATAACAATATTCCGAATTCTTCATCTTCTTCTTGCCGGAAAAGTACCCCAGAATCCAATCGCAACAGGCGCTGCGCTTTCTCAAGGAACTTCCTGGCCTCGGCACTGCAGACATCATTGTAGGCTGCATGATCAGAAGACATAACATGTAGGCGGAAAGGGTCTTGGAGAATTTTTTGGAGTTCGTGACGGAGAGGAGGAAGAGCGGGGGCAGTTGTCGGGGAATTTGAGCAGGAGGGATGGGCAGCTGTCGGTGCAAGGGGATAGTCATCGGCTGGAGCACTGGATTGTGGTGTCTGACGGCGGAAGGAGGCTGTGGCGGGGAGGAGGCTGCGGTGGAGGTCGGACAGCGGCCAAGGAGTGAAGTGTAGACGGAGGAGGTGTTGTACCTGAGGACGGCGGCCTGAGATGGCGAGAGCTGGACTCGCCGGAGAAGAAAAGTGGAAGATCGAAGGTGATCGGTTGCAGGGAAGTCGTCTTCTCCATTCAATTTCAGTTTTTTTTTCTTTTTTTTCTTTTTCTTTTTAAATTGATTTTTTTATGTAAAAAATATATTTTAAATAGGAGGGTATTATTGTCAATATTGGTGGTGCAAAGAGTAAAAATAGTGGTACATGAAATAAATGTAGTGCAATGAGTAAATTTAGTGGTGCAAATAGAAACTCCCAAAGGTTATTTCTACCATTATTAAAAAGGTTGAAAATCAAAACTTATTCAAATGAACACAATCTTGAATACGACTTACAGAATCCGAGTTCAACTTTGAACAAGATGTAATGAACTCGGTTGTATCTCTTTAGAGCTGTCAAAATGGGTTAGGCCCGATTCGTACCAGACAAAAAAATAGGTGGCTTGGGTTGCTATTTTGGAGGCCCACCAAATGACGGGACGAGTTTTGGCGAGGCGGGCTTAGCCCGCGGGCCTATGTTTTTTTATTTTTTATTTTCATAATTTTAAATCTATATTTATTTTGAAAAATAAATGAAAAAATAATGAAATCACAAATTAATTTAATGATAATTAACTTTGATTGAAATTAAAAATATCAAATAATGGTGATCATTTGTGTTTGTGAAACGATGTATGTTTTAATATAATTTGATGATGAAAAAAATATACGAATGCTATAAAATTTGAAAATATTGAAATTGGTGCAATGTTAATAATAGCTTAAACTTTGGAATGTTCACATTCATATCTATATAACATTATATAAAAATAAAATTAGTGATTCGAAATAAATATAAATTTTATTATATTTTTATGTTTTTGAATAGGCTCGCGGGCCGACCCGCCAACCCACAGTCTGCGGTAGGGGCGGGTTGGGTTGGAGATTTTTAGGCCCGCGCCGCCTAGACCCCCCAAATGGCGGGCTTTTGAGGTCCGTGGGTTGGGCCGCCCTGTTAACCCGTTTTGGCAGCTTTATATCTCTTGAATTTTTAGAGTTTTTCTCCCTATTTTCAAGATCTTGTATGGATTTATATTATGATAACTGGATTTGAAATAAAGTTTGAATCTTTATAATTTTTGGTAGTAGAAATGGGGGAAATATCAGAGGAAAGAGATTTATGAAGAGAAGAACGATTGGAGGAAAACTGATATAATTTCTGCTTACATAACATAGGTTGAAATTGAGTATTTAACCCTTACAAAAGTTGGGATCACAACTTGATATCAAATAACCCTAAGACTATCCACATCAATGACCTCATTCAATCCAACCTTCAAATAAAATATTAATTTCTCTCTCCTCCAAATCAACAACCTCCAACTTTATATAATTTATACTCCCATCAGTGACCTTCATCCAACCGAGCCTTCAAATAAAATATTAATTTTTTCTTTTTCTTCCAACCTACATAAAATATTTATCATTTTATTTTTTTTAATAAGAACATGTTATTAAAATAATATTTTTCTCTTGCATCTAAAAAATTATTAATTAATTTATTAGAATTTTTTCAATTCATAATTAATTTATTAGATATATTTTTTGAATTCATAATTACAAAAAAATACTCATACATTTATAAATTCATAATTTACTTGACAAAAAAATGAAAATTACAAGAGTAAAAATAAAATATAATATAATTAAATAAACTATAATAAGAACACGTGAAATTCTAAATTATGAGTACATAAGATGTAAATTACAAAGAGGAAAAAAAATATGAATTTTAGAATTTTTTTTTAGATAATTATATAAAAATTTGATATTTTAAATTCATTTATATAAAAATTGTGTGACACCCAATGAGAGGGTGCCACATGTGCAAGTCAAAAGCACCAAAAGAGGTTGGTCATCCTGTCCCGGTGGGGATGACCGAGTGGTGGAGTGAGGTTACTTAGAGACCAAAGATCACGGGTTCGAATCACCTCAATACCACAGGTCGGGTGTGTGAGTACAAAAAAAAAAAGAGGTTGGCCATCCGCCTTGGGTCACAATATTCGGTGACTTTTACATTAATTTTAATTTTTTTGTTTTGTCTTATAGTGGTGACTTTTTTGAAGAAAGTCACCGGTGGGAGTAGTCTAACTTAGAAAATGGACCAAAGTCCTTCTTTTAATTAAAACAGCAAAATGGACTTCTCAAAGAAAGGCCCAAGAAACTTCTCAAAGAGTCCAAACGATTGGTCAATTCATGATCAATTTCTCCAAATTGAAAGTTTTAAGGCAGAGAAGAGTAAAAATGCATTCTTTACCATTTGCAAACCTTCTTTCCTTTTCTTCACAGGTGAACCCCTTCTCTCACCAGCCTTCGTCACCAGTGGCGGATGGAAGGGGGTCTAGCCCCCCCCCCCCCCCCCTAATTTTTTTAGTAGGATTATTTAGTTAAATTCTATTTTTGCCCCTTAATTTAATTTTATTTTTTAATTTAAGGTTCTTTTGTTAGGTTTAATATATTTTGAAAAAATATATGATATTAGTTTATATATAATTGAGCTTGAGAAATTGAGCCTCAGTCAAATATATAAATAAATATTGGAACAAAATTAAATACACACAAATCAAAATAAATTAAACAAATTCTCTCAAATCTCTCTCCAATCAAAACAAATTAAACAAAGTAGAGTTGAATTAGCAATTCAACTTTTATGAATTAGATTACATATTTATTAAATTGATATCAATTTCAATTTAATAATGAATAATGATTGAATTGCATTATTTATTTATTTTAGTTTTTTATTTGAAATTATTGATTTATGTTATTCACATAATTTATTTTATAAATTATATATTGTGAAGTTTTCGTTTTATTTTTTAATTATTTATGTTATTATTTTCAGTTATTTATTTTAATGAAAATGACATTCTTTTTTATTTAATTTGGGGAAGGGAAAGAAAAACGAAAGTGTATACTGATCCTAAAATGACATCGTTTCACTAGAAAAAATAATGAACAAATGAAAATGGTGTCATTTTACAAATACACTTATGGTAAAAAGTAATTAAATGCATAATTATTCACATTTGTCTCATTTTTAATGTTCTTTCTTAGCGGCACGAATAAATAGAAAGTACAAACAATTGCCGTTTCACCCCCCTAAAGAAAATTTTCTAGATCCGCCCTTGTTATCACCATTAACTCCCCTAGGTTCATAACACAAGATTCATACGAAATGTGCTCAAAATTGAACACAAAGCCATCGAATCATGTTCAAAATGGTTAGTGGATTCCGAGTTCAATTTTGAACACATTTAATATAAAACGTGTTTAAAATTGAACATATAATCAGCGAACTGTTTGCAAAAATCCGCGAATCGTGTGCAAAATCAGCAAAACGTGTACAAAAATCTGTAAACCGCGTGCAATAATATGACACAAATTAAAAATGCTTTAATTTTCGGTGATTTCTTATTTCTAATTCGAGTATAACATATGTATATTCTTAGTTTCCAACATTTAAACATATACACATCCATTAATTCACTATAATACAACTCTATTGAGATGTTTAAATTGAGCAGAAAAAAATCGAAAAGTTGTAGTTTGTAGACAAAGATGTGGAGAAAGACGAGGGTCAATGGTTTGGACTGAATCCCATCAATTTAATTAAGGGCGTATTAATTAGATAATATAAAAATTGGGTTAAAAAGAATTGATTTAGATTCTTGGTTAGAAAAGAATTTTTCTTTCTAGATCTTGGTTATAAAGAACCAATCACAATATATAATACACATTTGCACATATGTGTGTGTGTGAAACACATTCTTAGGGTCCCATCAGTATTATTTTTTCTTTCGTTAGGTTTCTATACAATTTTCTTGTTTTAATAGGTCCCTTTATTTTTTACATTTAATTTTATTAGATCCTTATTTAACGGTTCTAACATATTAATTAGTTAACTTTTCCGTTAGTTAAATAACTCATCTCCCACCATGGCACCATGTCATATCCTAATTGGAAATTGAATAAAAAACCCTATCAAATGGTAATAAAGCAAAAGCCATGAATAAAATAATATATAGAATTAACTCATTTTCACTCCATCTCTGCAAGTAAGAATTAAGAACCATTGCACACAAAAGGTAAAATATAAATTAAAAGGGCAAAAGACTAAATAAACACTAGAACTATATGTTCAATTCTATCTGGACGTATGAACTATTCTGAAAGGCCAATTAAACACAATGACTTTTTTGAAATGACAAAAAATGATCAATAAAAAATGAACATATGTATTTTGTTATACATGATAATATCTATATTTATACTAAGAGGGATCTCGCATATTTAAAGAAATCTCTTCTCTTTTGAAAAGTGATTGACGATCCATGTTTTTAAGGTAGCTTGGTCGGTTGATTGTTTGTTCTTCAAATTGTTGTCATGTAGTTTGTGTAACCGCTTTCCGCCTCGTGTTAACACGGAGGAAGTTTCTCAGGAAATTAAATCATCCGAGAAACTGAAAATGGAGAGCTCTTTAATTTCAATATTTTTTAAAATGAAGAAAGAATGTTGGGTGGGGGTATTTTTATTTATTAGGGCTATAAGGATAAAGCAATCTAAAATATATATTTAGATTTTAATTATTTTTTAGGCTCCAACGTGTTTATAATTATCTTTTTTCTTGGATATTTTCCTCTAATTTGAAGGTTGCATTATCCCATTTTCTTTTTAACTTTGAAATTGTAACGTGGTCAATAAAGCAAAGCAAGCCATTGAATCAAGAAGTAACATCACTAAATATGCATAAAATTGAAAGATGGTATACAAATATGCAATCCATAAACATATATATATATATATATGTAATCACTTGGCTAAATATATATACCACATACAATTGAAAGTCGGAAATTATCATAAGCTGTCTATGTCGGAAGTGTCTACTATACAATAGATGTGTAAGCTAACATTACTATATGATGAATTGAAATAACTAGTAATGGAAGCTTGTGCAGTTTGCTAAAGAACCTCCACATCGGCAGAAGAGTAAGATACCTTGGCTGGTTGGCCTTTGAAAGTTAAGTCCACTCCATCCAATGTTATATCTTTGCATGGTAGTCTCTTGCTACACTCAATCTTTACTCCCATTGGTGTAACCGAGCTACCATGGATGCCGATGAACTTCACATTTTCTATGAATACACTAGACTCACTCTGCGTGTATGTACAAACAAAACATATATATATATATATATGAGTACTTGTCCTAATTAAATTTATATCTACATATATATAGATATATATATATATATAGAGAGAGAGAGAGGGGGGGGGGATCACTTGTGTACATAAGGTGCATATATGAACCTTATTCTAGACTGCGCGTGGGCGTCACGGGTTTGTCTATTTTTTTCTGGCGATTTGTTTAATTTTTTTCGATTTTCTATTTATTTTTCCAAAAATCTTATACCCTAAAATTAAAGTGAATTGATTTAATTTGTTTGAAATAAATATAAATTTATATCCTGAAATGAAATTAATAAATCCTAAAAAAATAAAAATAAATCCCTAAGAAAACCCTAAAAGACAAAATATACAAACCTCTAAAAAACCTTAAAAAGCCAAAATAAACCCCTAAAAACACAAAATAAACCCCTAAAAAAATTCCATGAACCCTTATAAACTCTAAACTCCTAAACTCTAAACATTTGAACTAAATAAACTAGTATAAGATAACTAGCAGACGCCTTATTTTTTAAAGATACAGGTGATATGTACTTTTCAAATTTTGAATGATACTTTTTAGTATTACTATTAATACTGATTTTGCTGGATTTTTTTTTTTGCGGGTTACCCGCAAATTTGGGTGATCCGTCTAAAATAAGACTTATATACACCTTATGCATACAAGTGTTTGTGATATATACATAATACAATATGAAATTAATTTCAAGTAACAAATATACATACATACATGTATTGATGAAATGAAACGCATATACCTGTCGTGCTCGTCTGGTGCACACGTCAGGGCAGTAGTGTTGATCGATGATGATTGGATTTGTGACACCGTTCATTACAATGTCTTGGAATGTGATATCAGAAGCCTTGTTTGGTGGAGAAGGTGCAAATGTTTTGATCCTCACGCCATTTTGTGTGCCGATAAGTGTACAGTTTGTCACTGTAATTCTTCTAACTATGCTCTCCTCCTCGGATTTTCCTAAGCTTCCGATGCTGATACCATGTCCGGGCCCACAGAAAACCCTATCAACGTTCACATTTTTGGATCCGTGTCCTATGGAGATGCAGTCATCTCCGGTACCTATGTCCGAGTCCGTGATCCTAACGTGCTTCGAGACCCCGACATGGATTCCGTCCGTATTGGGGCTCTCAGCCGGTGCCCTAATAAGGACATTGTCGATGGCCACATGCTCGCTTTGGTGTACGACCATGTGGAACATCTTGCTGTCGACTAAAGTTATGCCTCGAACCGAGACGTTAGTCAGCTGCATCAACTTGAGAGACTAGTAGAACAAGGTCACGGGTTCAAATAACACGTGTAAATCAGACATAGTATGTATGTGCACGTATATAAATGTATATGTTTTTGAGTAAGGAGAAACTTACGGTTACTTTTCTAAACTTTGTGTGTTCCCATGAAAAGGATCCATTTCCATTAAAGGTGCCACGTCCATAGATTGACAAGTTATTGATTTTGCAAAACATGATCCAATAATCTAGATGAGGTATAGGAATATGAGAAGCTATGAGGTTCCCATTCATCACTACATTGGTTGGGCCATTGCATGGTCCCAAAAATGTAGCACCACTCACTCGGTAAATGCCTCGTGGGAATTCAAGGGTGCCTCCTTTTGTTTCACAGGCTCTTTCCCATGCTTTCTCAAAAGCCTGCAACAAAAATAATTATATATTAATTGATGGGCTATTTTCTTGGATACTATACAAGATTTTTTTGGAGGGACCATCTAATATGAAAAATAATATTTAAAAATTTTAAAATAAAATCAAGAAGTAATAACTTTTTCGATGAAGTCAT
The DNA here is from genome assembly GCA_026008535.1 of Perilla frutescens. NCBI lineage: Eukaryota > Viridiplantae > Streptophyta > Magnoliopsida > Lamiales > Lamiaceae > Perilla > Perilla frutescens. Next base: position 50,476,731 of record BRKX01000015.1, read on the forward strand.
AATTCCAGTTAGATGCACATTAATATTAAAAAAATTAAAATAAATTATATGGCAGACAATAGTACGTAGTTTAATTTGAACTAACACTTATCAAGTATTATTAGGTTTAATCAAACTCTTGGCAACTATATGTGTTCTAATAAGTCACACATATAGTGATAATTGGAAAATACAATTAAAAGGCAATTGAAACAAACAGTTCATAAGAGTAAATAAAATCAAAATGATTCAACATAAGAAATATAATTAAAATGTAAGTGAATGCATTAATAAAGTTTACCTTATATATATATATATAATAGAGACAAATATCAATCTTTACTACTACAATCAACCTTAGATTCAAACTCAATTCTTGGAAATAGAGAAAAAAAAAGAACATGACTATCAACAATAAATAAGAAATAAAATTTGTCAATTTGATATAAAAAGACCAAAATTTAAATGAGACCATCTTACGGGTTAAAGTTCATAAAACGGGTCAAGATCTAGATTAAAACTCATATTCAATGACATATATGTAAAAAAAAATTTATGTTTGATTATGTTTGCATCTGGATTTTAACTTGTCTTACGAATTTTGACCCATAAAATGGACTCACACAAGAATAGTTGACACCCTGACAAAGAAAAGTAAAATAAAAAAAAGGGTTTGGATAATGAAAATGCATGCTAGGGGATGATATTCTTACCAATTTGTTATCTGTTTTCCCATCTGGAATGGCACCAAAATGGGTGACCTTGAAAAGTTGGCAATTAACATGAATATTATTATTGTTCCAAATAAAGAACAAAATAAAAACAACACCATACAAACACAACCTGCAGTTGAAATCCATGTCTATCACAAATTAATTTTGTGTTTTTTGGCTCTGATTTATTGGTTTTAAGATGAAAGACCAATTCTATTTATAATTGCATCCAAAATCTAAGTCTTAATCTGCACTACCTCGTATTACAATTATAAGATTCATCATTTGGAAAGATAAAAAAATCAAATTGACTCAAACAAAAGGAAAGAGAGAATGGCCAATTCAGTACTAATTTTGAGATTTGGCACACAGTCGGTACGTATAAATTGGGACTAGATGATCTCAAGTGCAAATTGATAATATATATGTCATATTTAATTCTTTAATCAAATTGAATTCATAGAATATTCATTGACTCTCATATACCAAATAAACTAGAGCTGAATTATCTATATTTGTATCAATATAAAAAGTATCTTAATTTCTTATAAAGTACTCCCTCCGTTTCTATTTAATTGTCATTTTAGATGAATGCACACAAATTAATAAATTAATTGAATTACCTAATATACCATTGTGTGAATACATTAAATGAGCAAAATATAAATGTTTGAATGCATTAAATGAGGGTAAATATGAGAAAAGTGTGAATTTTATGTCTCGAAATTGTAAAATGACACTTTTTTTAAAACAAAATTAAATAGCTATAATGACATTTATATAGAAACGGAGGGAGTATGATTTACCTATTATATCCATAATATACACTTAATTTAAGAATAAAAATATAATATAATATATTATAAATAATTATGTGCCTTAATTCTTACGAAATATCATTTGTCTATTATATTCATAATCTATATTTAATCTATATTATATCTAAAAGTAAGATAGTCTAGCATAAATAGAAATTACTCATTTTCCCGCCTAAACTATATTTCTAAAATAAAAATTCTATAATATTTAATAAAAAGATTATTTACAAATATTAATGAATATATTAATAAACATCGATATATATATATATATGTAAGTCAAACTAATTAATTAGGTCAATGAATTAGATTATGAATGTTAGTCAATATTTGGCAAATTATGGACGATTATATGTACTAAATGAATGCTACCATAAATAAATAAATTACTATTATTATTAAAAATTATTATAATTCATTCTAAAGAGGATAACGTGAATAGATATCTTAATCTAAATCTGATTATTATCTTAATTTAATCTTAATTAATCTATATCTATATAATAATAATAATAATAATAATAATATACAAATTTGGATTTTCGTGCTCAAATGCCATTTTTGAAGTTGGAAATATTTAATTAATATAATATTCTTAAAAAATATCATCAACTCCATTATTAAATAATTAATTCTATATCTACAATTTGCATGAATTATCTATAATAATATATAATATATATTTTTAATCAATTATACTTAGCCTATCAATAACCTAGCTAATATAAGAGGGATCCGATCATGGAGAATATCTATGAATAAAATTAGTCAATTATTGCCACAAATATGACCATAATTAAATTAGTCAATTATTTCCGTAAGTATGTCAAATTCAATTCAAAATTCTAAAAAATCAATTTCTTTTAGATATTTGATAACCTCATAAGCGATCAATTTTTTGAGGATATCATCTCAATATCTACCATCGAACAACACAGTTAAATATGTAAATTCAATTTGTCAATATATATCTCAAGATTTTATTTTATTTTTTCTTATATTCAATAGAAAGACAAACAGAAGTGCAACCGGATCCAATGATGTCTCTGCCAAAACTGCTATCAAAGTCTCTATATTGTCGGCGTCGATAACAATCTGATAAATTCATTGTCGTGCAATTCATTTTTATCATTTTGGTATCTAATTCTTTTTCCTTTTTGTTTTTTGTCTTTTCCATGAGAGTTGAATGGTTTGTTTGTGAAATTTTCAAGCATTAACAGAAGCTTTTGATTTAATGATGCATCAAGTGAAAGTCAACAAAATTTCTTGCAATGGAAGCACGAGTCGAAGCACAGAAACTTATTCTTAAACACAGGGGTACAAACTTCTAATTATATATCCCCTCTGAAATACAGATTGTCCGACATATTTTGATGAATACCAAAAGCTTCATTAAATTTGTTTAATCACTTTATATTTTGATATTCCGAGCATTGGCATGATACTCAATGTGTATTTGTAGGGTTTTTTTGTCTATTTATTGTAGTTTTATTATCATTCATTCTCCTCAGAAAATTATTATTTTGAAAAAAAATTGAAAGAGAGAATTTTGAGAAGAAAAGAAAAAAGAAGAAAGTGATCAAATCGGATTTTCGAACAACATTAAAGCTACTGTGCCACACAACTCATAAAGACAACCAATTAAACATCGTCAATCTCATCGCCATCCTCTTCCAACTTGCATGATTTCAGGTATGTGTCTATGTGTGTCTCTATCAATATATTTTCTACTAATTATTATTGTTCAGTGCATTGATTATCGAAAAAATTATATAAATTTTTTTTAGTTTGATTGGTGATGACTAAACAGGTTGGTTGAAACAAAAGATTCTCTTTTTCGCATGCAATTTGCCCTCAGTAAATTTTCAGAAACATCTATCTGAGTTTTCGCTTCTTTGTACAATTAGTAGGGGAAAATTTATATATGGTGTCTATTAATACATATGTTGAAGATTATAAATGAGTGGTTAATTTTTTATCACATTTCTTCTATGTGATTGAGATTTCTTGCATCCAGTCCATATTATTTATCAATTGCTTTATCTTTATCAAACAAAGCTTTGTATTTGAAGTCTTTTTGGTTGTGATTTAGAGAGAAGAGGAGTCGAGGCGGTGGAGGGTCGAAGGCTGACACCGTGAAGAACTTAATGCTCTCAGAATTTAACACGTGTTTGAGTTTCATATTTTACTATTAAATATTTCATATATTATAGTATATACAATCTAATGTAGTCTTCTTCCATTAATGTACATTTTTAATTAAAATATACACAATTTATTTGTCATTGAGATACATGCCACTTTTAATGCATTTGCTCATCAAGATATATGTTGATGATCTTATTTCGTAGGACTATGTTGATGATCTTAAACATGTTAAATCCAAATCTCCACCCAAATCCAATCAAAATAAATTTTATTGTAACATTTTAATAAAATTATTAAGTATACATATTTTATCCGTGCATCACACGGGTGGTATACTAGTTTAATTAAAGATAAGAAAGTGAAATAATATATTATAAATAATTACTTTTAAATCTAACATATTATATTGATTTCAATAGTTTTGTTATAATTGAAGTCTACTACATAAAATTATCTCAAATAATAAACTACTAATATTCATGCATCCATACCATGATCGTGACATGATTTTTGGATCCGTCATCTTTATTTTTTTTTCTTATCTTAAACAAAAACAACAACAACAACAACAACATACTATATAGACATTGTTGATTTTCATCATACGGCAAACCTTTGCAAATAAACTATAAGGTTAGCGAATTTTTTTAATGTGCTTTTGTTTATTTTTGTTGTCAAGGGTAACCCGCAGTCTCTATTGAGGTGCGCACTGGGTAAACCTCGCCCCTATGTAATAGTCTGCAAACCACACATGAGAGGTTAACCACACTTAGCAAGTCAGGTTTGACAGACTCACACCTAGTGGCCGGTGTTGGTGGTTGATGCACTAATTTTTATGCATTAATCTGCAACTAACACAGGTCACTGCAATATAATTGGTGAATCGAGTATCGTATCCACATGGACTGAAAATATGATCACACTGAGTACTAAGCTAACAGTTCTCTATTATTCAGGCTACCAATTTTGAATTTACTAAATCTAGACACGAATTTAAATGAAATCAGAGGAAATAAACGACACTCAAAAAGATAAAATTAAGTCACTTAAACAAACTCAATCAATTAACAGAATATTAATCCTAGGGAATGCATTACACAAGTATCGTCTATGTATTAATTCAACCCTAATAATTTCCACTTTAATCTGATTATTGGTGGAGGATCAGAAATATACCTACCTATCTCCGCCAGATCTCAAGGTAGATGTAAATTAATAAATTACCTATCACTTTCGTCTCTAGGATAATTTACTAACTCTCGATAAATCAACAGATTAAACCCCCTACAGATTCCGTAGAACGTGTATCAAAATGCTCAATTAATCCCACCAGTTAATTATCTCCGTCAGGTCTCAAATTAACTAGCTAGCATGCATCAATTATGGCCACTAATCTATGTATGAGAATAACAGCACTCGAACAATTGAACACAATAATCAGAAGGGAAAAATAACAGAATTAAATTAAACACATAGATTCAACATGCTTGCAAACCCTAGAATTAATATGCGTTTAGCCGCTCATGGCAAAATAGAAATCTAATAAAATATGAATTACAAAATTCATGACGAAATTAAACTATAAACATGAAACACTTATGCTAGATGTTTAAATCTTCAATCTCCGTCTTTCTCCGTTTTTACAACATCTCTCTGCTTCAATATAGGGTGAAAAAGTTGTCCCAAAAATCGTGCAAAGCAGAGCCTTTTATAGGTGAGGAATATAGAGTCCAAGTAAGGAAAGAGGCCTAAAATTTCCGGAACAGATGGCACGGGCCGTGCCGTGTGCAGCACGGTCCGTGCCGTGCAGCAAAACACACCTCCAAAGACACGTCATGGGACACGGTCCGTGTCATGGTTACCGAGAGTTTTCTCTTGTGATGCTTCATGGCACGGTCCGTGCTGTCCAACGGCACGGTCCGTGCCAGCGTGCATGCCTCCAATACACTCCGCCGTTTTGTTCCGTTCTCGCTCGTTTCTTGTCCGAATGACCCGATTCAAGTTGCAGAACGATCCCAACTCGATCATCTATCTTTCTAGCTTATCTTCCAACTGAATTGGATCTTGTAAGTATTCTCTTTTCTAGCTCAAACTTCAACCAAAACAGCAAAACATGAATATGCACGAAAAAAACCGAAACGACCACAAAACCTCAACTTAAACATGCATTAATCTTCAAATATGATCCAGATAAATACTCAAATGCATGCAAAAGCCATGTTTATCAGTGGTGGAATTCGAACTTGAGACATTTGGCCTCAAGATAACACCACTCCACCACTTTAATGTGTTTTTGTTTATATTTATACATGTAGTACTATTTTATCTATCAAAATAGATCTTTAATAATTATTCATAAGGTTAGCCTATTTTATGTGTTTTTTTTTTACTTTATATGTATATTATTTTATCTATCAAAATAGATCTTGAATAATTAATCATTTACACCAATTATGCTTTTAGATTTTTTTATTTCTTGAAAAATCCACGAAATATCTCAATACACAAATATATTATTATAGAGGCATCTTAATTATTTTTTTGACTATAATAATAATAATAATAATAATGATGATGATGAAAAGCAATCCACGGGCGAGAATGCAACCACAATATGCAGTGCGTTCAGTCGCAGCGTCGAGCTAACCCAAGAATCATGATGCAAGATATGCTCTGTCACTCAAGATCCAAACAATATGCGTTTTTATCATGCATGTACTCGGCTTGTGTTCATTCGTTTAAAGCTCATTTGAGCTTTATTCAATAAGCATATCAAATAAATTTGAGCATAATTTTGTATTCCATAAGACTTAAAACTCGGCTCGAACTCATTTACAGCCCTACATATAGGGTTCACTTGCCCTTCAGCTATGAGTCTGCGATGTTAAAACCGAACTACTACTAAATTATTTATCTAGTAAGAGGCTGAAACTTAACGCGTGTTTAGCCATAAGTTATCTTCTAAAAAGAGCCACCTTATAGCTCACTCACTTCCAATTTCCCACATATCTCTTATTCATTCTATAAAGAACAATTAAGTTATCAATTAAGTTATCTAATAAGCATCCAGCATATGTTGAAGTAAAGTAAATTACTTGTTATTCTACTCGCAGAGTAAGAAAATGAGCCAAAAATTAAAAATCATACAATTACTGCTGTAACTGTATATCTACATTAAACAGGAAAAGACTGTCAGTAAAAGCTTCTACATAAAAGCTTGCATGGTTTCGAGTACCAATAAAATCAATGACTCATTAAGTTAAGATGATTTGCTATTTCATGTTCCCAACTTCCCTGCATGGGAGTCTTCTTTGTCTTCACCATATAACAAGAAAGGAATATCACATAATTATACAGTTAGTTTAGAAAAACCATACAATTATTACTCTACATCTATGAGTCTAGGAAAAAATCAACAGCAATTTTAAGACCATAAGTTTGACAAACACAGCTTATTCTGGCTTCCTATGGATCTAAATCAGCAACTCCTAAAGATAATGAACGAACAGAACATTAACTACTGTTTAGTTATATATGTTTGGAAGAGGTTTCCTGTTCCAGTTCCCAGCATTTCTACATGGAAGTCTGTCTTTTCCGACATAAATCAAGATAATATTTGAGAAACTATAGCACAAATTATTTGAGTTCCATATACTATATAGAATCTCCAAAATATTCAAGATACTATATAAATCAAGATAATAACCAGATTCTATAGCACAAAATATTCAAGATACGATATATAATCTACTAATGAAAACTTGAATTAGGCATACTGCCTCTCTAGGAGTCTTACTAGGAGAAAACCAGCAGTCTCAACTCTCATCCACCAAGTTCTGCACGAGTTGGAATCACCGGAACCATAAAATTCCCAAATGGTGAGTCAAATATTTTGAAGTTGGCAGTGGAACCGTCTTGCTGTGCCTGCGCTACTGCGTAACTCTTTGCCTGTTGAATCCTTTGAACGACGTGGGCATTTTGAGTCTCGGGAACCTGATACATTCATCATCATATAGGATAGCTGAACTAAAATTGTCACGAATAGCAAATGAAACAAATTATAACCACAACAAACACAACATACCATAGCTTTTCTTATCGTATTCAATTCAGCATCTCTAATTACAGTTAATGGGACACCGGGGCTACACAGAAATGAGCTGATATCACAAATACAATCAAGAAAAAACTCATCAAAATCACGAAAACGATCGCTAAAATGCTTGTCTGGATTAAGTCCTTCTCATAGTTATGAACTAATAAACAAAACAGATGAATCCAATAATAGAAGGGAAAAAACTATTTGTCATCCGAAATTCCAAACTAATAAAATTTGGATAGTTGGGACTTGTGTTGAAAAGTGATGAAGAAAATTGACACTCACGAAGTCAAGAAAAATGTGGGAGATTCTGTTGCAATCTTCGTAAGCAAGTTTGTATTGTTACAAACTTGAATTGCAAAGATTGAGTTGTGTATATAATAACCATTATTGTATCTAAATAACTTCAAAGTTCTATCTTAAAATGTTTCTAGTTCTGATTTTCATCATCGGTGTAGTTCGAATTGCAAAAGAATTTGCTACCCAAAAATATAATTTGGAAGCTGCTATCATCATATTAATTACTCGTTTCGACAATTTTAGAACTCTTCTTCCGCTATTTCCTTCAATCCATATCTGATAATAAGGGGTGAGATGAATTGAATTACCTGGAAGGAATTGGGGGATCGACTTTCTTCCGCTTCGGTGGAGGTCTGAAATTCATTGTAATTTGGGGATTTAGGTCTGGAGATTCAATCGATTTTCCCCAAACTCTACTAATTCAAATTTTTTTAGTACAACAGTAATCCAACAAAAAAAAAATGTTAATTGCTAAAAAAAACTACTATCTTTGAATGAATTTATAATTTAAACATGATTTTAATTTGTGGTAAATTAGGCACCTCAAAAATTTCGACTATTAAAAAACTCACCTTGCACAATAAAAATAAAAATCACTCATATGTCCAGATGGGGATGACCTAGTGGTGGAGTGAGGTTGTTCGGAGGCAAAGGTCACGGATTCGATCTCCTCAATACCACAGATCGGGTGTATGAGTAAAAAAAAATAAAAAAACCAATCATATTTAACACGCTAAAATTGAATTAATGTATGTATGTGAAAAAGTATTGTGAAAAAAACTAAAATAATAGTAATGTCGAATTTACTACCAATTAAAGGGTTATATAATTATGGGCTGGTGGGATTTCTCGACAAAAGTAAATAAAAGAGAGGAAAAAAAGATAGGTTTTAAAATACTGTAGTTATTTCGACAATCTTGACTACTTTACACAACATGCAGAGGATGGGCCCACAAAATCTGAATTTTTACACAAAATATTGTACTTCTTTCTGAAAAAGTAACTGCCCAAATAAGAATATTAATTGAATCGAAATAAATTGTTCCAACCGCCCACTTATTAATGGAGAGAGATTTGAATTAAAATTGTTCCAACGCCCAGTTCTTCTTCCAAACCCTATTCTCTCTCTCTACTATATACTCCATTAAACAAAACTGAAAACTTGGAAGAAATATCGCACGCACGCCGGAATACCGCCGATCTCAAAGTGAATCATCGGCTGACAATGGAGCAACGACGGGAATCATCGCCGGCGACGTCTTCAGCAGCACATGTATGTCTCCGATTTGTATTAAAAATTTGTTTTTAGTTGGTTGATTAATGTTGGATTTTGAAAATAATAGTCGATTTTGAAATAGGTCGTGGATTTAACTTAATGGTAGATAATTTAACTTAATGTTTTTTTCGGAATTAGGATCTTTATTTTGATATTAATCAAGGCTAGGTAGATGAACTATTGAATGATTATTTGATATTCATTGTGGGTTATTCGTTGTTAGTTGTGAATTATTTGTTGTTAATCTTGATTAGTCGATAATTATCTAATTAAACTAATCGAGGAGCTTAAAATTAATCGAGGAGCATAAACAACTAATCGAGGCCTTCCTCGGTTATTTTAATAATAATCGAGGAAGGCCTCGATTAAATTAGAAAAACAAAAACTATTCGAGGCCTTCCTCGATTAAATTAGAAAAACAAAAACTATTCGTTGCCTTCCTCGATTAATTTGAAAAATAAAAACTAATCGATTAGTTAAAAAAAATGAATCGAGTCACTAATCGATTAATTTTAGAATCAAAAACTAAATCGAGTCACTAATCGATTAATTAAAAAAAAATTAATCGAGACACTAATTTAATAATTAAGAAAAATTAATCAAGGCACTAATCGATTAATAAAAAAATTATTTGTGGCATTAATCGATTAAGTAAAAAAAAAACCAATTGAGGACTTAATCGATTAATAGTTTAATTAAAAAAACTAATCGATTAGTACTCTAATTAAAAACAAACTAATCGAGTAATATTTTTTAAAAAAACTAATCGATTAGTACTTTAATCAAAAACAAACTAATCGATTAATTTATTTAATAAAAAACCTAATCGATTAATAGTTTAATTAAAACTAATCTATTAATAATTAAAAAAAATAATCGATTAATAATTTTAAAAAAAAACTAATCGATTAGTACTTTAATTAAAAAAACTAATCGATTAATACTTTTAAAAAAAAACTAATCGATTAGTAGTTTAATTAAAAAAACTAATCGATTAATACTTTTTAAAAAAAACTAATCGATTAATAGTTTAATTAAAACTAATCGATTAATAATTAAAAAATAATAATCGATTAATAATTTAAAAAAAACTAATCGATTAGTTTTTATTAAAAACAAACTAATCGATTAATAGTTTTAAAAAAAACTAATTAATTAGTACTTTAATTAAAACAAGCTAATCGATTAATAGTTTTTAAAAAAAATAATCAATTAGTACTTTAATTAATAACAAACTAATCGATTAGTAATTTAAAAAAAAACTAATCGATTAGTACTTTAATTATTAAAGTACTAATCGATTAATAGTTTAAACAAAAACTAATCGATTAGTACTTTAATAAAAAACAAACTAATCGATTAATAGTTTTAAAAAAACTAATCGATTAGTACTTAAATTAAAAAACAAACTAATAGATTAATAATTTAAAAAATAAATAATCGATTAATAGTTTAATTAAAACTAGTAGATTAATAATTTTAAAACTAATCGATTAATAGTTTAATTAAAAGCCTAAAATTAAATTTTAAGAAATTCGAATTTATATGAAATATTAAAAGAATTTACTTTATTAGTTTTAATTTTGAAAATGTTGTTAGATTGACTGGGTTAGACTCCCGTTACGGAGCCGGACGCCCTCGGTCGTTGTGTACGCCATCCCCGGTGTTATTGACACGATTAGAGACACACTACTCGCGATTGGTGGTGACGCCATGCGAGAGGCGGGATAGAGAGTTGATGCCCCTGCTCCGCCTACTTCCACGCCTACTCATTTGTGCCGGATTTTGGGCAGGTCGTCAGATGCCGCCCCGTTGTGCTTTTGCGATGACCCTGGATCGGACTATACCGGACCAGTTCGTGCAGACGGACCAGACGAGCTGTGGAGTATTTGCCTGCATGTACGTGGATCGGCTTTTGGGTGCAGGACTTCCGCCCGGATTGTCGGAGGAGGGAGTACATGCGTATCGGAGGATTATAGGGGCTCGGATATATTCATTGACTTAAATTAAGAGACCTAGCTTGTAGATGCTGACATTTAAATATTGACTTATGTGTTGTTTTTGTACTTGAACTTGATCAATGTAAATATTTTCCTTCATTAATGTTTTTCGTGACAAAATGTGTTGTCCCGTCAACAAAATGGTTCAGAAAACAACTTAATTTAATCGACTAATGCTCATCCGCTGACAATCGAATAGGACATCTAGGACGCGTATGCTCCATACTACCGCAAATGCCACACTTCTTCGGCGCCCTTCTCCGCGGAACATCTTCGGGCGGTGAATTCAGATCAACACCGCCAATGGGTAAATGGGATGTGCATACACGCCTGTTGTGCCCCTGTCCACGGCATCTAGTGCAAAACTGTCTCCGTGCACTGGATGAGGCCTCAAACGGGGCTCGAGCTCTGGATGTAGATGGACGCCCAGCACGTCGTCTGATCTCTGGCGCCAAAACCACTCGTGATCCAAACGCATCGGGCATAATCCATTGTTCTGGATGAGGCAGACCCCTGATGATCGAGTTATACATGCCGACCAAGCTCTCGACCTTGTAACACCTGTCCACATAATCATATATAGCCGCCCCGGTACAACTGCGAAAGGGAAAATAAACACACTCAATTAGGTACATGTACAAAAAAAAAGAACAAATATAGATTTAAATGTCGTACCAGATGACCGCTGCCGCGTGAGAGCAGGGGATCAAGTCCAGCTCGAACTCACGATAGTCACAGGTCCGGTTCTGAAGATCGACCATGTAGACCTCCCTCCCAATCTCGACTTTTCATAAAGTTGCTAATGTAGTGGGACGCACGGCATAGCAACGTCCCTTATCGACGTTACCCGAAAGCTTAAGCGCGATGCCATCAGTCAACACATGATTCGAACCCACTGCTGCCGCACGTCGCTCGACGAACCACTGCTCAACAATTGATCTAAACATCTCGAACAATGAGCAAACAGGTAACCTCCTCGCCCACAACAGACGAGCATTGAGACTCTCCGCCGCATTAGATGTCATGAACCCGTAGCGCCGTACGGGGCAGTGTGAACGAGCCCAATGCACTGGGCCAATATTACACAGCTTCTGATATGCATTTGGACAGACCTACTCCAACGTCGACATACTCTCCTGGAATGTCTCTCTCCGATATGCGTAGGCAGCCTCCTGAAACAGCGTCGTCACGTGTTTCCCTCTCTTCGTCATCTTATTCTTCAAATGGTAGTAGCACAGTCCGTGCGTCGCACTTGGGAAAACGGCCTCCACAGCATTTTTAATGCTCTGATGCTGATCCGAAACGATTAGAAGATCATCTATATCACCCAGAGCCATGTGCACGTGGGCCAGAAACCATATCCAAGATTCATCGTTCTCTATCAGTCCGAGCCCAACTGCAACAGGTAAGACCTGTTCGTTGCCGTCCTTCGTCACAGCAACAAAGAGAACCTCCTTGTTCTTTCCCTTCAGGTGGGTCCCATCGATCACAAGCACTGGACGAGCATACTGAAGAAATGCATTGACACACGCACCGAGAGCAAGGAATGAATGCTTGAACCGACCATCACTCGTGATCTCCATGTCTACTACAGTTCCCGGATTCATCAATTGCAGAGTGTGAAGGAAAGCGGGCAACTGTGCGTAGGACTTGTCAAAGTCTCCATATACCATCTGAATGGCAATGTTCCTCGTGCGCAGAGCGAAGCTGTAGTCGATGTGGATGCCAAACTCACGCACAAGCTCCGCCATCATCTCCTTCGGCTTCAGGACAACCCGTTCGTTCACGAAAATATTTTCCGAGCACTCGTGCAGGTACCTGTCGCGGAGCAATTCGACCCATATCAAGATGGCATGTGTGAGAGCCGTTGAACTTGTATATTCTCCACATATGCCCATCAGCAACCGCAAAGCACTTGAACGGGCAATCACCGTCATGCTTGCAAACATAGCCCAATCGTGACCTGTTCGAGCGATACACGACATACTCCACTCGATTTTGCATGTGATAGATACCGACCGCCAGGGCGAGATCATCCTTCGTCCGAAAAATAGCTCCCTGGTGCAGTGTATCTGTTTCTGGTGCTGGTCCCTCATCCCAAGATAGTGGGCCCGCAATGTCCCAGTCAGCAAGGGGAACCACCCAATTGCTCGAAGGCCCGTCAGATCTAAACGGAACACCGGTGGTAGATGGTGGGACGACTACCGTCAAACATAGCAATCTGTCTGTACGATCAGCAGAAGAACGAAGCCAGCCACTAAATTCTATCAACAGTGACTCCACCAACCTCGTTCTATCATTCACCTCTTCTTGTTCTTGTTCTTCTTCTTCTTCCTCTTCTTCTCCTTCAGCCTCTTCTTCTCCATCTCCCTCTTCTTCTGCAGTAGGACCATGCGTCTCTGCATGTGAAAAGTAGCAACCATAGTCATCCCTCATAGATGGTCCGGCTCCAGAACCTTCCAACTGTCTTGAAATCACGCACACGACGAGTTCAGTAGTCTGCTCGTGAAGCAAATCAAGCAAATCTCCATCATCTTGCAAAGATGCTCTGATCCGTCTGCCAGTATTAGTGCTGGTGAGGTAAAATAATTCATACTCGATCCTGTTCGGGTCAGTCCGCAACAACTTGTGAACCTCCCTCACCAGTGAGCTAAAGCACAGCTTATCGGATGACATCGTCATGAGTTGTTCGTCCCCATCTACATATTCTGATCTCTCCCATCGTCCACTGTGACGTACAATAATGCGGCGTCTAACCATCTGGACAATTTTTAAACAATGCTACATGAGATCACAATTTAACCCTAAACCCTAAACCCTATAAAACACTAAACCCTAAACGTAAACCCTAAAACCCTATAAACCCCAAGCCTCTATTAATCGATTAGTTTTTTTTCAAATTATTAATCGATTAGTTTGTTTTTAATTAAAGTACTAATCGATTAGTTTTTATTGAAAAAATTAATCGATTTGTTTGTTTTAATTAAAGGACTACTCGATTAGTTTTTTTAAAACTATTAATCGATTAGTTTGTTTTTTTATTAAACTACTAATCGATTATTTTTTTTAATCGATTAGTTTGTTTTTAATTAAAGGACTACTCGGTTAGTTTTTTTTAAACTATTATTCGATTAGTTTGTTTTTTTAAAAAAACTACTAATCGATTCGTTTTAATTAAACTATTAATCGATTAGTTTTTTTTTTCAAATTATTAATCCATAAGTTTGTTTTAAATTAAAGTAGTAATCGATTAGTTTTTATTAAAATTATTAATCGATTCGTTTGTTTTTAATTAAAGGACTATTCGATTAGTTTTTTTTAAACTATTAATCGATTAGTTTGTTTTTTTATTAAACTACTAATCGATTATTTTTTTTAATCGATTAGTTTGTTTTTAATTAAAGGACTACTCGGTTAGTTTTTTTTAAACTATTATTCGTTTAGTTTGTTTTTTTAAAAAAACTACTAATCGATTCGTTTTAATAAAACTATTAATCGATTAGTTTTTTTTTTAAATTATTAATCCATAAGTTTGTTTTAAATTAAAGTAGTAATCGATTAGTTTTTATTAAAATTATTAATCGATTCGTTTGTTTTTAATTAAAGGACTACTCGATTAGCTTTTTTTAAACTTTTAATCGATTAGTTTTTTTTTTTATTAAATAACTAATCGATTAATTTTTTTAATTAATCGATTAGTGAGTCGATTTACTTTTTGTTTCTAAAATTAATCGATTAGTAACTAGATTAATTTTTTTAACTAATCCATTTGTTTTTACTTTTCAAATTAATCGAGGAAGGCCTCGATTCGTTTTTGTTTATGTAATTTAATCGAGTAAGGCCTCGATTATTAAAATAATTATCGAGGAAGGCCTCGATTGTTTTCTATGCTCCTCGATTATGTTTTATATTTAGGTAAATATTATACAACCCTCAAAATCACATAAACATCGACTAAATTCAAAACCAACAACAATTAGCCTAAATTAAACATTACCAACCAATTAAAAAAAAGGCCGTATCAATCTATTTTCAAAGTAAATCTAACAACACATGCAATACATAATCAAAATAATAAACATAAATATTTGCAAAATAAGTTCAAAAAGATGGAGTACAAAACGTACCTTTGAAAATTGGTGAAAATTTCCGAACACTATTTTTTTCTCCAGAACATTTTTTCCTTTCGCACCTTGCTCGAAAAAAATTCTCCAACTTTTCCTACTCTTCCTCGATTTGTAGTAGTGTGAATAAAAACTTGTGTGATTTTTGTGAATGAGATTTGTATTGTACTGTGAATGAGCTCCGGATTCTACATCTATTTATTCAGAAAATTCACCTACCTCGTTATAAAACATTAGAATGTATTTAATTCGGTACAACATCCTCTTCTTTTCATTAATTCGGTCCTACCTTCCCCTTCCTTTCATTTAATGAAGCCAACAACCTTTTCTTTTTATTTATTGAAACTAGTACCTACCTTAGACAAGAAATAAATGCATTCACTAAAAAAAATGATTGATTGTAGGGAACATTGTCTCGATAAAATTGCATGATCACGGTTAATAACATTAATCAATAATGGTTAGATATTAATCGTTCATAGTTAATCGAGTAAGCAAATGTTAAAAAAGAAATCGAGGAGTTTTTTTTAATCTATGCATATTAAATATTAATCGATGAAGCATGAGGAGTTTTTTCTTAATCTATGCATATTAAATATTAATCGATGAAATACATATTCTATCGATGAAGCATCGATTTAAGAAGAATCTCATAAATCACCATAATCGAGGCTACCAATTAATCGAGGCTACTAAATATAAAATCGAGGCTGTTAGGGTTTCATTTTTAGAATTAGGGTTTGGGCTGTTAGGTGCATTTAATGCCTGCCAAAAGTACAATGTGTCAATCATTAGGTGTGGGGACCAAGTGTAATATAGTACAAATTGCCTAACAAACTACCTATATTTAAAAGTTGTTGTTTTTTCCCAATTATTATTTACTTTTGTCTACTTTTATCCATTTAGACTATAATTATTATGAATTAAGGAGGCTTGTAATCCAACCAAACGTATTCTTAAATTTAAGTTTTGTTTGTAGATCATTGAATCTAACATATTCAGAACTCACGAGTTTAATTGAACCTAAATACATATTTAATTTCAAAAAATTTATCATTTTCATTTTCCTCAGCTTTAAGAATCTAGGGAGAAACATAGTTTAGTGTTTATCAATACTTTTTCCATAAGTTAAACAATTAAAAATATATTAATTATTAAATTAAAATAAAAATAGAACATCAAAATATTAGATTATGAGAAGATATATAATTAAATGTCAAAAAATTAAATATTAATTTTATTTATAAAGAATATTGTATAAGTAATAACAATTAAAACACTGTTCATTTTTATTTTATAAGTCACTATTTTAGATTTTATTTCTTCTCTCCATTTATTTTAACTAAAATAATAAATTAGATGTATTTTAAACATTTATTTTAATTATATACTATTAATTTTAATTAAAATGAGATTTAGTTATTTTCAAGTTATATATATATATATATATATTAATATCCAAAAAATAATAAAAACATGCATTAGCACAGTTGATTAAGTGCATAATATAAAATTGTATATTTTTTGGAGATTGTGGGTTCGAATCCTCCTTATACTTGAAAGAATTAAATATGGACTGATTTGATCGGTTCGACCGGTTTTCATTAGGTTTAAGAGATTTGACCGGGTTTTGACTGGTTTGCTGCAGGTCATTTTCAACCCGGAAATCACATATAATCGGACCGGACACATAATCGGGTTCACGGTTAAATCGGTCGGACCGGCCGGTCCGGTCCGGATTTAAAAACACCACTATCAACGAAGGACCTATGTATGTGCACTCCGATAATTGACAAAAATAAATAAAGATTGATATTTTAATTTACATCCCATATGTATATAGAGAGAGATAATCAAATGCTGATCCATTCAGAGCCATCAATGAATGTTAGAGAGAGAAAAGGCTTAGCCTCTTGATCAGTAAGCTCTCTTGACCATGCCACTCTTCCTGCAAACCCTGCCCCTGCTCCTGTGCATTTGTATTGCCCATAGAAAACAGTCCTGCATCCAAATTCAATTACACGATATTTTTAACAATCAAAAACAATTTCTTTTACTATTCAAATTAATACCACGCAGGGGCGGAGGGACATAGGGCTCAGGGGTGGCACTGGGCTCCCCTAAAATTTAAAATAATAATAATAATAATATAGTAATAAAAAATTAATATAGTATTAAAAAAATTAAAAAATCTATTCTTCTTTCCACTCTTAAAAAATTAAAAAATCTTGTGATGTAATTTTAAGAATATTAGACTTGTATTAGTTTTATTTTGTATTATTTTAAATATGAATTTTTACATTATGAATTTGGACCCCCCTGAGTAATATTCCTGGCTCCGTCACTGATACCACTTAATATGAGTATTTTATTTGAATGCTTAACTTAATAAAACGAGAGAGATTGCACTGGGATGAAGATTTAAATTATTCAAAAATGTGGGCGCTTTTTTATATTTGTGAAGAGAACAAAAATGGGCTTGAGACAAAAGTTAGTTAGCATGATCAATTATAAATATATTTTAATCTTCACTAAAGAAGATCGAAACTCTGTTTTAAATATATGAATTGCGTGATTACTTTAATTATTTTATATAAAGAATAAAAAAAAAAAAAAAAAACTAAATTGAGCTAGAATTTCAATTGAGGGAGCTAGTCGATTAATAAAATAGTTCCATTTTTTTTGTTAAAAAAAAAAGAGTAGGTTTTGGTGGAAAGGTGAAGTTTCGAAGGGGATGAGGAGTTGTTCTGTTGTTAGTTAGGCACCGGCTAAAGCCCACTCACCAAGTAAAATTATAAAAATAAAAATTGAATAAAATTAAAATTATGGGAAGTAAAGTTATAAAATTTAACTTCTATATAAGTTAGAGATATTAAAGAGTAGTGGACCATTGAGGATATTTTATTTCATCTTGTAGATATGAAATTGTCCTTTAGTGGAAAACTATAGGGTAAATTGCATCAAATCCCCTGTATTTTTTTAAACCTCGCACAAAATTCCTTCTATTTTTTAAATTAAAACTAATCCCCTTGATTTTTTTTTTTAAATGTGTACAACTTCTATTATTTTCAATTTTTTTTGCCCAAAGTACTCTGATTCCCAAGTAAAATTGGAGTGTTCAAAACCAAATAAATAAGGGTATTTCGGTAAAAATTTAGAGAATAAAAATTATGCAAATCATTATAAATCAAAGTGCTTTACAAATTTAATTCATCGACAAATATTGTCCATGATTTTTTTCACTTTTTTCTTTTTTTTAATGTAATTTTACCTATATACTTTATTCATTTACTATCATCTACATGGACATTTAATTAAATTATTGATAAATATGTAATTATCTTAATAAACGTTATAATATGTATTATTTAAAATTCTTCCATGCATAGCAAGAGTGGTGCTCTGGTCTTTAAAAAAAATAACTGAAAAGAGTTTGGTGTAATTACAAAAATAGAAAGGGTTTTCATGCAAGATTCAAAAGGCAAGGGATCTGATGCATTTTAAAGAAAAAATATATGTAAGTTAAAATGATTAGTGAAAAATTGAAGAATATGTAAAGTGTGTGTGTGTGTGTGTGTGTGTGTGTGTGAGAGAGAGAGAGAGAGAGGGGTAATAGTAATACATACATTTCTCTAGAAGGGTCACCCCAATTGTACCAGCCTTTAGGGATGATGATATTGTCCATGTAAGTGTAGGAAAAAACGACCCTTGAAAAAGGACCCCATGCCCTCCCTAGGTAGAGTGCCCCTGACCCTGTCACCTTACACTTTACAAATGAAAATCCACTCTCATCTAATATGCTGTTTCTTCCTTGTGCTGTTACTGCCCCTACCCTTGATGCTATTGCATGCACGTGACAATTCTACAAATACATACATATAATTCATATCTCAATCTCAATTTCAATTTCAAAATCAAATTCATGATTTACTGATTTACCTCAAACAATGAGAGCCCATTCCCGAATATGAAGTCCACTGATCCCTCAATGTAGCAATCCTTGTAGTAATGCCTTCCCCATTGATCATACAGTGTGTCCTGCGCTCCCAAGAACTTGCACCCCACCAACACCGCCGTGTCCGCCGATATCCGGAACGCCACCGCCTGCTTCCCCACCGCTCCCGGCGCTGGCACCGGCGACGTGTTCTGCGTTCCACAATTACTACTCTTTAGACAACTTAATGTCTATCTAGATGATATATTCTATTTCAAAAATTAAATACCTTAAATGTAATATTCTTTGCTATGAAGAATGGAGAATTGACTGCAAACGTGGCAGAACCGTATGTGCCAAGAGGCTGCCCTGTGGGGCCTAGTGTTTGTGCCGTATCTCCCCATTGAACTATAGTTTTGTCAGCTCCTACACCTTCAATTGTTATGTATGATTTCAATGGAGGTATTGTCACCTTCTCCCTGCAACAATTCATTTCATTTCCCTAAATTTTAGTAACGGTTTGTACAAAAATATGATTAAAATTAAAATCAAGAGAGAGGTGAAAAGGACAAATGAGAAGACATTCCCGTGAACCACTTAAGACACTTGTTATAATTAATTTGACCATTTTTTGCTTGTAAGATTGCAAAAGAAACGAGGGAAATGATTGGGTACGACATGAAAGAGTGATAATTAATTAATGTTTAATTAATGCTTGGGACAGACAGACGAGATCCTCTGTTCCAATTTTTTTGTGCCTGGTGTTTTGCGGGGTGAAACATTGTGCGGAAATTAAAATTTAAAAGTAGTAGTTAGCAAGTACTACTCACGTGTAGACCCCTGCATGAAGCTTGATGACAACTCTCACGAGATTGATCGCGGGGAGAGAATCCACTGCTGCTTGAATTGATGTGAAGTCCCCAAATTTTGGATTTTTGTCGACTGTTATTGTGTGAGATGTGGAGACCTTGTTCTTGGCGATTTTGAACACAGAATGTTTGAGGCTTCCCACAAAATCAACCCATTTCATGAATTGCTGCTCTGAGTCTTGAACTCGAGTCATATTCACAGATGACGATGACGACGACGAGGAGGAGCTTCTCTTGGGTTTAATGCCTTTGGTGTGGCATGATGTGCGCGTTGAATTCAGCAGCAGAACAATAAGTGTAGCATGGAAAATTAGTCTGTGAGAAGACATTGTGTTCATCTTCTCTCTCACTCTCTCTCCTCTGCTGTGTGAGAATGAGAGAGAGAGAGAGTTGAGATGGATGTAAGAAGTATAGGGGAGTTGGAATGTAGTGGTGGCGTTGTTGCAGGTGGATTAGCAAATGGCATGTATATATAGTTTATATATGAGTTGGGGGGAATGGAATATATATAGGAAATAATGGATGATTGGAGAAGCATGAGAGAGAGAGAGAGAGAGAGGTCACGGGTGGCATGGGTAGAATATATTGTGTTGGTGTTCACAGGCGAAGATGTAGGCCAAGAAAGCAGCTTTCGACTAATGCACTTTTTGAATGCCGAGGGAAGCCGACGACCTTTATTTGAGAATGTGTTCCGAACCTTTTAAATAATATATATCGAGACATACTCGATTTATAAACACACCACTGCACCATAGATCACACGAAAGAAGTTTATGGGTAAGAGAAAGAAGGTTGGGAGTAGAAAATGTATGGAGTTGTGTGGGTTGGTGGTGGGCGCCCGTGAGTGCGTGTTTTGTTTGTTTGTGAAGCTCAATATATTCGCTGATGACACATGTTTCCTTTTCATGGCTTTCCAACCCCCACCCCCACCCCCACCCCCAAATTTTCTCTCTCTCTCTCTCTCTCTCTCTCTCTCTCTCTCATTTCTCTATTCAAATGTTTCATCAATTGCCGCACGCTATTATGATGTTGGAAAATTTATTCAGGGAGTATCTCGACAGTGACTGTGGATTATTTTTGACATAAAAAATAATGTTTCATGAATGACACAATGGACTAATATAAATCCCTAAATATTAATTTTTTAATTTTTAATTTATTATGATTTATTTTAATGTAGATTTTCTATCTAGGGTTCCTTCCCCAATTAGGGTATACTAAAAAATTAAAAAAAAAACTTAGTTATGGAACATGAAATGTAATACAAATGAAAACAGGGGATCTAATCCATTAACTTGTTGGCATACAAAAGTATTTTAATTATTTTTGTGTTGCATGACTTGCATCTTTTATTCTAGTATCATCCATATAGGCATTGTATAGTGCCATAATAATTTTACATCTTGTATTAACATTGTGAGATTGTTTGAACACCAAAAGTCACGGGTTCAAATTTCTTCAATACCAGTATACCAGAAGTCGGTATATGAGTAAAAAAAAAATTGCAACAGGGTTCCCAATTGTGACTTTAATTGTAAATAAAATAATAAAATCCTAGCAATATGCAGTAAATATATAATCAGTCCTCTCTTTCTTAAGCTGGTTGTGGTTTTAGCAAAGTTGACCAAACCCATCTAAAAGTGCAAAAAATCAAGCCAACTCATGATCTGCTCAAGAAAAATTCAAAATTGATCAAATAAAATCGGAGTTTCTCAAGTAGCTTCCCGCTCGAGCTCAACAATACCAAACAACTCAAATATTCTTAAATAATTTTGCTTTCGCATACCATAAAACCGTAGTTATAATTATATATACATACAACATGCTCTAATTTAAGAGAGATGGAAATTGATCATAAATAACAATATCTGATCAGTACAACTGGCCTATAACATTATATACATTTTTTCCACTGGTGTATATATAAATTAATATGTACAGCAAAATTAGCAGTAGTGTAGAAGGTTTCCTCACTTCCACACCTTTATAGCTCCATCTCTACTGCTTGATATCAGAAGCCTCTGGTTCAATTTGACAGACGCCAGAGAGAGTACTGAATCATGGTGACACCCAGCAGAATCTGTAGCCGCAGCAGCAAGAATTGTTTTTCCTGTCAACCTCGTTGCTAGAGGTCTTCTTTTTGCTTCCTGCTCGAAAATAACAGCTTAATTTAAGCTCCGGACAGACTACAGAGAGACCGGGAAGATAACATGCATTGTTTTTCGATAACATGCATTGTTTTTCATCAGCTGATAAAACCACTTTTAAAGTTGGTCAAATTGTAAGGTAAGAGTTACCTCAGTTCAAAGCTGTGATAAAAAGGAGCAACAACTAGTATATAAGGCCAAATACAAATTTCTCTACGAGCTTGATAATGCACAACCTTTCTATAATCATTCCATTAATGTTTATGCTACAATTAAGGGAGCCATTCGAGTAAGCATTGGCAGAAGTGGGAGACTAGAGTCAACAAATACTTTTCAGGTTTTCAAAAAATAGCCAAAAAAAGCCAGCCCACTTCTATTCTTCTAGGTAACAGAATTGAATGAACCAAGGAAAATTGGAACTTCTGAGTTCTGAATTCTTTGTACATCCACAGCTGGTAGATTTGGTGGTGGTGAAAATTATTACAGTAACTATTAGTTATCATGGACAAAATCAGCCTATAAAGCAAGACACGAAAACTCTGAATAATTTCCTCTGTCCTCCCCCCGCACAAAGGGAATAATAATTAATGGGGTTCATCACCCCTACAGAAAAAACTGCATGTATTGTCTTGCATCACATTAATAACGTCTACCTACACACCATTAATCTCTTTGCTGCAGTACCAAGGATTGCCAAACTAAATGGTCTTAAGAAGAAACACACGGAATATATCACAGTAGTAGATGGAAAAAAGATTCTAGCATGTAATTTTGTTTCTAAGCTTCTAGCATGTAATCCTACCCAAAGATCCTACAGCTTCAGCAACTACAAGTATGAAGATAGCTATACAAAAGAGTATGTTCATCCTCAAAAAGGCAGCAAGGGAAAATTGGAGGTGATAAATACATGTGAGTGTGTGTGCATGGAAAAGTATATCAGATCAGGATCATTTATTTGGTAAACCACAGCATTGTGCCAAGTCATTCCATTGACTACAGAACAATTAGTTGCTTATCTAAGCACGATGATTAGTTTAAAGAAGATGCATGAGAAAGGTCCCCGACAGATCTAATTGATTCATGAAATAAACTTTCTCGTCATAGCACAAACATGGGTTAAAGGAAATGACGGGCTCAAGGTAGTAATAATAATTTATGTACTTAAGCAAGTACCCCCCCCCCCCCCCAATAGGATTTATGAATCTATAAAAAAATTGTTACAGAGGCACAGAGCTATTACCATTATGTTCTGCACCTGTATAATATTTTTGCTTATTTTTTTCACTACTCCGGACAAGTTGCACTTCTTGAACATTATATGCTAACCCATCACAAGCAGTAAAGAAAGAAGCAAAATCTTAGCTTAGCAATCTGAAATACCTGCACAACTTGCACTCCGAAACTAGATTTTGTCTCATAGAAATCATCATTTCCAATGCCTTTAATAGATGGTCCACATACACAATAAGTCCGTTCCGGGCTGCAAACAAAAGTGTGCTTATCAATAAATGAAAATTTACGAAAGAAACCTGAACCTCAAATGAAGCACTAATGAGTACCTGCAATGATCCCAACGACGAATTTTCAAATCAGTTCCACCAGTTAATAGATCTCCACTAGGTAAGGGAAGCAATGCACGGATACCAGGGACACGAATGGAGGGTTCATTGAGCTCATCAACCCTGTACTTTGAGTTTGTACTTCGTCTTAGCTCTGATTTAGGGTTAGTCTTCGAAGATGGTCTGGCCAAGGCCCAAGGCGACTCACAATTCTCAGCATCAGATTCAAGGTTTGCTGCTCTCAAGATCTACAAAATGAGAAGAGCCCCATTTAGACTTGCTAGTCATATTGTTAGATAAATTTGAGTACTGTGGGAGTTCCAAGTGAAGCCAATTTTTACAACAAAATATTGCTGGCTCCAACAAAATAGCAGTCACAAAAACTTTCACATTGGATTATTTTTCTATTTGTTTGAATTCTGGAACAGTTTCAGATCAGAGTTATAAGTGGGATTATTATTTTCTAAAGTAAGAACACATCACTAGTATTTGGCTTCCACTTGCTCAAAACCATAGAGGAATCAGAAAAGATGTTACAGAACTCACTCATTTTGGCAAGTTAAATAACTGCACATTATGAAAAAGATATGTCAGAAAAGTCCAAAAGGAATATCGTATACCTGGTGACAGCTTCCATTCTCTGCATTCCAAAGTGAGATCTCATTACACCCAGCTGCAACATAAACAAGTGGCCTTGTGGCAACAGACAAGGGGGTACCGGAAGGAGGAACAAAAAGACACATCTTTTCAATGGGGCATGGAAGAGAATATTGCCATGAGTTGACAGGTATGCAGAATCTGAGATCCCACAAAGTAAGCACACCCCTTGATGATCCAGATACAAACCAATTACCACAAGGGTCTGCCACAAGAGAAGATATATAACCCTCCTCTGGAGAAACTTTAGTGTTCCAACTGTTAGAATTTGTTCTTGTATCCCAGAGATGGACCCCACAATTCTGAGTGCTGTATAGAATCATTTGGCTAGTATTACCATCAGCAGAGTAATTCAAAAGGCTAAGTACAGCACCTTCTCCAAAACCAGTTTTCTTAACATCAGTTATACCTGAATAATTTTCAACCACATTTCCAAGTCCTCTGGAGATGTGATCAACAGAAAACATATGCATCATTCCATCACTTGCCCCAACAACAATTTGAGTAGTACCTTGAAGCACCGCAACACACATTGCACGACTTCCACCAAGAGAATAGGTTAGCCTAGACCGAAATGAGATGTCCTTCTCCAGCTTCTTGCAATCCCATATCTTTACAGTAGAATCTTCAGAAGCACTCACAAAAAACTGCTGGTCCATTGAAATGGAAATATCATTGACAGCAGATCTGTGCTCTTGCAGATGAGCAACCAACACCCCACGAGGTCTCCATCCTGAATCAGGAATAGTTGATGACCATGCCAACGATGTCGATTCTGTTGCCTCAACTGACATGGAGTTATCCCCAATGGTGAGAGAATTCCCTTTGATTCTGTCAGACACTCCCATTTCATGAAATTTGCTGCTCCCAAAAGCCGGTTCATCAGTTTCTCGGTCATCCACTTCATGTACAACTCTTCTCAATAGTGCAGGACCATTGCCAACATAAACTGATCCTGAAACAAGCTTTGGAGCAGGTATAGAACTTGCTAAACTAAATGATTTATTTACTGGATCCATCCAAGGCAGGGAAGAAGTACTCAAACCTAAGGAATTATATGGTAATGAAGCATCAGGAACAGCTGGAGCAGTGGCTGATGCCCGCCTGTTATCAAACTTAAAGTGATATAGAGGTATGCTTTCTGATGGTTTATCAATGAAGCTGTTCATACAGCTCATTTGGGGAGACATAAATCCAGACAGTTGAGACTTTTCTGAGGCAACCCGGTCATGGGCTTCCTCTTGACTCAAAGAATTTTGCATTAAATTTCCCATAGCTTTGAACTTGCCCTCATTATCATCAGACTTAGTTGAATCAAACGGCTCCCCTGTGGTGCCGGTAAAGCTATGATGTCCAAAATCATTTTGTCTGTCAGACATGCATTTCATTGGATCCAACTCCTTTGCAGTTCTCTGAAGTAAGTCTACAGCTTCGGATTTTCTAGACTGAGATGATGCATTGTACCAAATCTTTCTCTGCCTCTCCAGCATGTCTGAACTTCTGGCATTTTCTAAAACTTGATGATATACTTCTCTTGAGACAGGTGGCTTCAGACACCCAAGAAGAGCTTTCTCCGAGGCTAAAGATGCCGGTTGTCTACGCAAGAACGGGCGTATAACTGGGACCAGAAATACATAAGAATCCACTGCACCTAGGTTCTCACTACTGGCCGCAATAAATGTTACGGTTGCTCTCCTCACCCACTTACTTGGATAACATAGCAAAGGGAAAGCATGCTCTATCATCTCAAGCAGGATCCTCTTCCTCAAGAAACTGCTTCTGCAGAGAATGGCCAAGCAATCTAATGCATTGACAATCACAGACTCTGTAGTATCATTAAGTGCCTGCTCGATATAAGGTAAAAGGTATTCCTCCACACTTCGTTGACCCACAAAGAAACAGACATATATTATCTGTCCATAAAATACAGTCCTGAGCTGTTCATCACGGTCATTTAGAAAAGCAGGGAGGATAGGCAGTAAAAAGTCATTACTCTGTTTCTGGCCAAAAAACCAACAAAGATTGCCAATTTCCTGCAGGAGTGCTCTCCTTATGTTTGGTGTTTGCTTTGGACCCATCACAAGTTCATGAATGACCTCTGCAATAGATTTTCGTAACTGTCCAAGCAGTGCATCATTATTCAACCTGTGAGGCTCTCCAGAAGAATCTGAGGCCGGCGTTGATGATTTTTGTGATAAATTCTCATTAAGAACCCCTGCCTCAGTCAAGCTTATTGAGTGAATTAAGAACCCATAAGCAGTCAGTGCCAGTTTAGATATATTGCTGCCATAGCAAATCCTCACACTTTCCTCAGGATCATCCGGAAGCATGGAAAGCATAGGAAGAATATACTCTGGAAAAATTTTGGCATCACTTGGAGGGAAATCCCTGACTAGAGGAAGAATGTCGCACAAAGTTTCTAATGCTGCACAACGGACAATGGCAGCTGGATCTGAAAGCACAGCTATAACATAAGGAAGGATGCGCTGCAGTCGATCTTCATCATCAATATACAAAGAGCAAGATTTCAGCAGTAAGACAGCAGCCCTCCTTATAAAAGGGACCTTGACATTACGAATGCATGAACATAGAAGTGAAGCAATCAAAACCATACCCTCACAACTCAATATATCCTGAGGTAATGGTAGGAAAGGCATTCCAAAAGTATCTGATTGATTATTAAAATCTGAGATTAATGAGCTCAGATCAGTCATTGTAATCTTTTTCAGGAAAGGGTGGTGACTCCGCTGGAATTTATTGGAGATACTTTGAATAACCTCACCAGGAGATTGCAAACCACATTGCTTCTGATTATGAGAATCTATGGTCTCGACCATACTATCTTGCATAGTCTTTATACTCAAATTCCCGTTGTTATGTTTCACATCCCTTAGCAAGGTACTCATGTTATCAAGGAGATCAAACCGATCACGAGTAATGACCTTCTTGGTCTCTTTTCTTTCATTTGAAGATTTATCTGCCCCATTGCAACCTTGGCTTCCATCTTCTGGCAAGTGGCTTCTATCATTATTAGATGTTTCTGTTACAGATATCACATCCCCAACCGCCCTGTTACCCAGCATCTGTCTGAGAATTTCTTGGAATGAGGTCTCACATGCCAGAACCTGCAGCATCAATCATCTTGACTGAAACTAAATGACTAGGCACCAAGCATTAAAATAGAAAGATCGTTATGATTTTCTTACCCTTGCATCAGAACTCAAAGGATTTAATAAGGAATAGAACTTATGAAGAAATGGTGAGAAGTAACTTGGAAACACAACACCTGCATAGTTCTGCAGGTAGCTCTCAGCAGAGCACCTTGACTCTGGGTCTAGTTGAATCATATGAAGAATCATCTTACGGATTCCTGAATCTGGAATCTTCAGTCATGCAATAAGACAAAGCAATCCGTCAGCGGAGGGAATTTATATGAAACTATCACTGGAGTTAACTTCTAATGATTCAGTGAACTAAGTCATAGATGAGGCATTATTTGCATACGTCAGGGAAGATCAATGGCAATCAGAAAAGAAGGATAGATCAACTTGAAAAGCAAACCAAAGTCTTTTAAAAAGATACGCCCACGGCATAAGAAGGTACCTTTTCAAGATGCTGGGTAGGATCATATTGTCCTCTTCTATATGCAAGGAGTTGAGAAAGTTCAAACAACGGTTGACCTTCAAGAAAAAGCTCAGCAATCACACACCTGAAACAGAAAGTTGTATAATTCAAATTTTAAATTGCAAAACAACTTAAAGCTCCATGAAAATGCAGAAATCAGGGCTATGAATGACAAAGTACGGCAAAATGACAAAAGATATTAACATGGGTACATTTTAAACCATTATCATTAAAAAAAAAAAAGACTAAGAACAGACTGTTATGAACTGATTGAATAAGGTAGTGTTTTTTACTGGGATATACTTCCTTTCATGATAATCTGTAATTTATTGAGATCCTATTCCCAATTCTCTTGCAGTTCACAGGCATTACTCTGGGTAACATATCCATATCAGCTAAAAGAACAACTGCTGAAAAAATTAAAGAAATTTCCTTAAGACAGTACTATGAAACGCCAGAATCATTATGCAGTCATGGGACATTAAGCAAACTAGTAAAGTACTAAACAAATTTTCGATTTTAGCGAATATTTCCCAATATACGGTATTTTGACATGTAGGCGGTCCCACTACTGAAAAGGATTTAAATTGAATAAGAAAAATGTCATCTCCACCGTCCTCAAAATGAATGCAAGAAAAAATTAGAGTGATTATTATGGTCTTTCCATGAGCAACTAAAGGGGAAAAAGAGAGAAAAAAGCAGGTGCGAAATGGTTCAATAATGTAAACAACTAACTATAGCTTCAAATAAAGGATTATTATCCTTTCTTCCAAGGATCTTCCTTGATTAGTTGATTTTATAGTCTAATATAAGCTCACAAGTCCGCAGTCGATTCATCACATCAATATATAAATCAGAGTTTTATGCAAATTCTATCCTGAAGAATAAAACATCAATGAGTAAAATACTCACCCTACAGCAAATATATCCATTGAGGGCTTCAAATTTGCATCTTGGGCAACCTGGGTCTCCCCTCCGTGCTCATAAAACCTCTGA
Organism: Perilla frutescens; assembly: GCA_026008535.1. Taxonomy (NCBI): domain Eukaryota; kingdom Viridiplantae; phylum Streptophyta; class Magnoliopsida; order Lamiales; family Lamiaceae; genus Perilla; species Perilla frutescens. Next base: position 50,505,974 of record BRKX01000015.1, read on the forward strand.
AAATATAGTATTTAATGTTCAATAACCACACAAATGCGTAGGGGTGCCAGATTGAAGCAAGAAGGTTGTTAGTTGGAGGGAAGGAATGGAATGGGTGTCCTAGAAGACATCCATTACCCCTTTCCCCCTTAGAAGAAAAATAACTGAATGCAAATCTTTAATTCAAGCCTTAATAGTTAATATGATATGCAATCCTCGATTAATTCTCTCTAACCTAGCTAAATCTCGTTTGGTATGTCAAATACTGAAAATGATATTGGTATGAATAATATCTTTACTTTTAAAAACTATCTATTTCATGGATTGTAATGTCAGCAACCCCGAAAAATTAATATGGAATCTCAATCAGTGCAATAAGATAAGCATGTTAATTGCAATCTCTACTTTAAATAACGTACATAATAGATAGACACATAATGTTAGTGTTTTAATATCCACAGCCTGACAAGTGCCTTAGTGCCTATTATATAAGTATCCCAGAGTATCAACTAAACAGTAATGCCATTTTATATAAGGAGAAATAAAGAACTGAGATATGATGGAAAATAAAGATCAAGATGTATCCAACATTCCAACTGTATTCTCACTATATGTAAATCTAAAGGTTCATTCATATACACATCCCTACAAATCCCCACATTCGAGTAAATTGTATAAATAACATTAGCTCTTAGTGTCTCCTCACTAACAAGATGGGTGCTGATGCCCTTCCTAGCAAAAGAACTAATATTGTAGTTTACACATTTCCAGATCCAAATGATATCAATAGCTCCTGGCATCAAAGGATTTATACATATTATCTTAATTGCACCTTTTCAAAGTCAATTTATGATTAAAAAGAATTCGATAGGGAGATACCAAAGGGAAAAAAATAAGAGAATACATCGTTGCATACACACCTCAGGTGCCACATAACACCGTCTTCTTCCCCCAGTATCAAAGAAGAATGAAAAATCAGAGGGATCATCATACGGGATATATATAGGCTTAAATGACGCAAAATCAGCAAGGTAGAGCCAGTTCCAGGAAGTGACCAACACGTTCTCACACTTAATATCCCCTGCAATAAATTATATGATCTGCTAATGAAGAAGCATTGTAGAGATGTTCCAGGTACCTAAAGATAAATTCAAGTTTTTATCTCACCATGACATACTCCGTGCTCATGGCTCTGTTTCACAGCGTAAAGCAACTGCAAATGATAGTAAGTGAGAATTAATTTCTTACTTTTTTCAGTAGAGCTCCATTCCTAATGCATCAACAAGATTTAACAAACAGAGGGAGACAGGAACCTGAAAAGCTAGCCATGTCTTTTCAACAAGACTAAGGAACGGTCGAGTGCTCAATCGATCATGAAGATTGTTAAAGAAGTATTGCCTCAACAAATAAGCAGCTTTATCTGTTTCAAGCCAAAACTGCAAAAATGAATTCAATAAAAAAGGCCTTCATGGAACAGTATGAAAACTGAGAAACTGATATAGTAGTGATAAGATTCAAAGCAAATAAGACCCAAACACACAACAAATCATCATTGAACCATCTGCACTCAAGAAAAAATTAAACATACTCCTTCAGAAGATACGCAATTCCGCCACAAGCAACTAGACAAAATGTTGTTTGTTGTCGACAACCAGAAAGCAAATTTATGTATTAAAATCTAGCAGCAAAGGGAAATATTTCTTACTTATTCAACTATAGCTTATGTAAAAGTCAGTTCCTCCCACTCCTCACTACAAACTTAATCTCTAAGGTGATGCACTCTAGTTTATGGATGATAACTAAAGACAAAATTCATCGGAAATGTAAGTTCTATTTCTGAAAATAATTTACTGCCTACAATTTTAAAGAATAAGTCTCTCAGCTAACCATCTCAACTAACTGAAAATTCACAAAAGTATCAATAACTGAACATGAAATACAGCGACCTATAAAGCAATCGAATTCAACAAACACTCTCTAACCATATAAAATTTACATCACTTCCAGAAGCCAGTTCTTTGAAATTCACGTGATCACTGCTCATTAGCCATACCATAGCACTGACATATAAGTTCACAATTTTAATTTTGCAGGATAATCAGCCCCCGAAATAAACCTCTGCACCCCAGCACGGTCACTTCCTAACAACCACATGAAATTAATTAACAAGAGCTCCAACTCAAATTACTAAAGGCAGATTGCCTACCTAATCAAGCATCAACAACAGAGCCAAAAACACGTACTACCCCCCACGCACGCACCCACACAATGAAAGAATAGGATAACTTCATCATGGAAAATGTGGGCATGTAACCTGGAATGGCCAAACATGGGGGTGGTCGAGCTTGGAAAAGATGTCGCGAATGCGGGAGAGGCGGCGCTCGTGGTCGCGCAAATCAATGGAGTCGCCGCGCTTGAAGTAGACCTTGACGAGAACCAAACCCTCATCGTGCTTGCAGAGTATGGACTTGAGGAATCGGTCACGGCCCAGAACTTCCTTCAGCACCAAGTTGTAAGACGACGGCAAATCATGCAGGTAGTACTCCGTCGCCGACGCCTGCGTCGTCCGCGCGATTTTGTTCCCCATCCACCCCGCCCCTCAATTTGATCGAGATTTTCGTCTCTACCACTTGTAATTATCTAGAATTCTAGGTTTCTGGGGATGGAATTGAGATTTTCAGTGCATGTGGTAGGGTTTAGGGGTTGTGGGTGAGGATTAATGGAGGGATTGCCATGGGGGGAGTAGGATTTGGAGCTGTTGCAAAATCTGATTTTTCGTTGTGGATGAATCAAAGAGGCCTTTTTTGGATTTCAGACCTATTTTTCCATTTCTACACGACACAACTATTATTGGTTTTTTTTAAAATCACTTCTAAGTTGATGCCTTCGGTTATTCCCTAAAACAAATAAATGGAAAAAAAAATGGAAAAAAGTTAAATTTTATCATTAACTATACTCGAAATTTCAGTTTGGTCTCGAAATAAAATTTCGACTCAAATCGATCACTTAACTTTTTAAAAGGTATAATATCAATAGGTCAATTGGGCCATATTCAGTTTCGGTTCGGGCTTATTCGGTTAAAATTTTCTTCGAACTCAAAATTATTGGAAACCCTAACCCTTTGGTTTATAGGGTAGCCCGTCGAGCCGACGTGTTTATGATTTTTTTCCACGTGTATAAATTATATCTTGATAATTCTCCTAAATAATCATCATCTCTTATTCTTGAAATAAATAAATACGTGAAAAATAAGATAAAATAAAAAAAAAACATGACAAATACAAAATTTGATTAAGATCAAAGTGTATCAAATGAAAGAAATCAACAATAAATGACATGACAAATAACAATAATGTTCAATCATAATTTGTTATTCCAAAAATAATAATTTCAAACTACACCAGAAATCTAATTATAGCTTGATCTTCTATCTAATTTGAAGTACAATCATCTTCAACTTCAACAATATTTGAAGCCTTTCTAACTTCATGTGTTATTTCATCATCAAAATATTTATCATTTATTAAAAGAAATAATAACAGTATAATATTATACAACGGCCTAAGGCAAGAAAGAAACCGACAACCAAGTGAAAGAACAACTGGACCCATCAGAAACTACCGAGCCTTCAGTGAATGTTTCCATTGTCACAAGAAACAAGGTCATTACAGATATGAATACCCTGATAAAAGAGCAAAAGTAAAGTGAAGCTTATTCAAAAGAAAAACCATGTTGGCCAACTCAGAAAGTGTAATCCTTGACGATTCATATTACCAATTGGTGAATCGACTCAGATGTATACAGATGATGATGAAGCACTATTTTGTCTAATGGTTCAAGATAATGATGAGGTAAGTACAACTGATTCTCAAATCTTAAATCATGCATCTCATAACATCTACAATGAATCAACCATCTCTCAATCTGAGCTTGATCAAAAGTTAATACATTTAGAGAGTCCGCTGGTATCAATTTCTAGATTACATATCTAACTAAAATCTGAAAATGGGCAACTCAGAAATGAAGCAAGGAAGATTGATGTTGTTTATGAAATAATGAAAATTCTAGAATTACAGCAAGAGGAGCTGATTAAGTTGAAAGTAAAAATAATTAGTTTATACAAATAAAATGAATTTCTGAAAAAGAGAACTATTGGAGAAAGAAAAGGTCTTCTTAACTTTCAAAAAAAGTTCTCAAATACTAGATGGTATTCTAAGCCATCAAAGAATATCAAATGGTAATACTGGACTAGGATGTGACAAGTTTTCATCTCATGAGAAAGAAAAATGGCTAGAAATCAACAATTCAAAAAGAACGCTAAAATGGTTCATAAAACCAACACAACTGACTCGTGTAACATCAGCCAGACCTGGAGAATCCTCTAAGAAAAATCAGTCAAAGCACATTTTTAAAACTGAAAATGCATTAAAGCCTAGGCTAACCAACATGGCAACTAATTTCTCTACAAAATAAACGCCCAACCGACCTCGAGTTGAATATCAAAAGGAATTATGTTATCAATCGATGAGAAATAGTATTCCCTTAAGGCCGTCTATACAATCCCAAGTTAGAAAATATTAAAATCTGTTAAGAAAATATCACATAAATTCAACTAATTGGGATCACCAAAAGAATGGTTCCAAAAGAAATTGATTCAATTATTTCCTTCCTAGAAATCACTACGACGAGTTCCTAAATTCCAGAAACGAATAATGAGCAAATCTAAACGACTTTAGCTCCACAAACTAAAAAATATACTCAACACTGTCCTAGTAAAAAAAACAATAATGTGTATAAGCAAAAATGCACGTCTGCATTAATTAATCAGCCCAGAAATACAACTGACTACATCAGAAACCAAGTTAGAAGTCGCTTGACAAGTCCAAATTATCTCGTGTTTTTGTATTTTTTTCTCGTTCTTTTATCCTTTGTTTCTCTTTTTTTAGTCGGAAGGAGCCAGTTTGGGCATAAAGGAGACAGGGGGCAACAGAATCACCCCTTGAGATAATTTGGATGCTAAATGATACCAAGATAGGCAATGACTTCTCAGTAGAAAGCTCTCTTTTGAGCATGACAGAAATGTCCACCATTCCAGCAGTGCTGAAGGGGAAGTTCGTGATCGTTCCCATACTAAACCCATGGTGATTACAGAAGGAGGAGATGAGAGCGGGCACAAGGTCAATATTACCGGCTAAGACAGGAGCAATAGTGCATCTGCGTCGCCGAGGGCAGAAGTGAGCTAAATAAGGTAAGTGTCTGACCTCGTCCTCGAAATCCAGAAGATGATGAAGAGTACAAATTATGCGAATCAGATCTTCTAAATAAGGGAATAATCTGTCAGATATAGAAAGTCATAGGCACAATGACTTGCAGATCAAGCTGAAGATCCCCCGACTTGTAAGGGAAGTTGACTTGTGCTTTGTAATCATATTTGTGACGTCTCAAAAATTGATTTAAGTAATAAAAATGTGGAAAATTAAATAATACTTCCAAAAGTGTGTTCAAATAAAACAAACATAAATTTAGAGTTTATTGCAGCGGAAAAAAAAATGCTTAAATATTAAATAGTCTTTATTTCCATCACTTCGTCTCCACCACACCACCCGAAAACATAAATAGCTTTGGATGAGTGCTATTAACTCAGTGGGGTAACTCAATTATCCAAATTATACAAATATAATAGTAAGAGACAGGTAATAGCATAGCATATCATATCATAGAGCCCGTAGGCCAACATAGCATATAACTTGTAGGTTAAACATAGTAATAGCTCGTAGACCTATAACAATAGCCCGTAGGCCCATATGACCCGGAGGTCTACCTACACACCGCATATATAAGCATAATAAGGATAAGAGTTCGTATTTATTCTCCGAGAGAATCCCCACCTTAACTTGGACTTTGATAGAAGAATTAATATAGCTATATAATTTTTATCCACGCGCGCCGCCTAACATAATAATAATAAATAATTAACATAATATTGAATTATTACATTAATCTAATGCTATAGATAAAGGACATCAGGTAAAACGAATTATATATATATATATGTATAATTATTTATATATATTGCATAGATAATAATATATATGTATGCATATGCGTGCGTTCATTTATATGTATGGGAAAGTGTGTGTGTGTATATTATATATATATATATGTTATGTATGTGTGTGCTGTATATAATATAGCTATGAATATATATATATATATATATACATAGGCGTGTGTGTATATATATACACACACATATTCTATATGTGTGTGTGCAGAAAATATATACATAGAATATATATATATATATATATATATATATATATAGGTGCATTTAATATAGTTCTAGAATATAATATATATATATATATATGTATATATATATGTGTGTGTGCAGCTTTAGTGTCAGAATAACATATATATATATATAGGTGTGAAAATATATATGTATATGTTTACGTGTGTGTGTGTGTTTGGTGATATAATGCATATACTTTAATCATGTGCATAGGGGTGCGTGTGCTAAGAAAACAACTAATATATAAATATATATATATATGTATATATATATATATATTGTGTGTGTGAGGGTGTGACATATACATAATATGAATTTGCAACTTTAAAATAAAAGTACGAGGCACAATAAAGTTTTCCCTCACACTAGACACGCAACCCCAAAAACTTTTCTCCAGAGTTGACCCAATAAAAGGTTTACTGTCCCCCTCCCACTCTATCTCATAACCGAAGCCAACTCAAACAAAAAAAACCAGGCATTCAAAAATCTACAGAGACCGGGTGAAATAAAAGGAAACGAAGAAGAAGATAGTGTACCTAGGAACCTCAGAGGAGAGCAGAAATCGAAGATTCAAGAGGAGAAGCTCCAAATGGTTGGTGTGATTTGTTATGAGGAGGAGGCCCCTATTTATACTAGGATTCAGAATTTTATTTTGGGAATGTTGTATTTGGTTTGATTATCTTTCCAAAGCTTTTGCAAATTCTTGGAGGAAATCCCGGATTCAATGGTGGCAAGTTAGGTTTAGGGTTCTCCAATGGTGACATTGAGGCGGCAAGGGCGGAGGTCTTCATTCTCACAGTACAAGATAATGGGCTTCAAATGGCTTGAGTTTTGGGCTTTGAAAATAAATTTAAAATATTTGGGCCACATATAACCAAGAAAGAAAATATAGGATCCACTTAAATTAAATTGAACTATAAATCATATATATAAATATATATATATATATATATATATATCATAATAAATTAAAATTATGAAAATATTACTAGGCGCGACTTATAGGAACGTAACATTATTATATATGTAAATATATATGCATGCTTGAGCAACGAGTAAATTATCGGGGTGCTACATCCTTACCCACTTAAAGAAAAAATTTCGTCCTCGAAATTTACTTACCTCAAAGCATAAACTGTGGATATTTAGATCTTATGTCCTCTTCTTTTTCCCAAGTGGCCTCGTCTTTCCCATGCCTACTCCAAACTACCTTAATTAAAGAGATTTCTCTATTTCGCAACACGTAGACCTTGCGATTTAAGATTTCAACCGGGGTGTTCATCATATGATAAATCCTTGCTTAGCTCCAAATCCCTATGATTCACGACGTTGAGCGGGTCGTGCATATACTTCCTTAATGACGAAATATGAAAAATATTGTGTACGTCGGATAGACTTGGGGGTAATCCAAGTCGATAAGCTAGTTCCCCGATCTTCTCGAGTACCTCAAACAGCCCAATATAGCGAGGTTTTAATTTCCCCTTCTTTCCGAAACAAACCACTCCTCTCATAGGAGATACTTTGAGGAACACTTTGTCGCCAACGCTAAAGTGTAGATCCCTCCTCTTCAAATCTGCGTACGACTTTGTCTATCTTGAGAGATTTTGATACGCTCTCGAATTTTGCTGATCACAGCAACTGTCCTTTCCACGATCTTCGGGCCCAAAATTCTCTTCTCACCAACCTCGTCCCAATGCAACGGTGAGCGGCACTTCCTTCCATACAAAGCCTCATATGGAGCCATTTCAATACTTGCTTGGTAACTGTTGTTGTATGCAAATTCCACCAAAGGTAGATGTCTTTCCCAATTCTCTCCAAAATCCATAACACAAGCTCGTAACATATCCTCAAGTGTTTGGATCGTCCTCTCCGACTGCCCATCAGTTTGTGGGTGATATGCCGTGCTAAAACTCAACTTTGTTCCCATAGCTTCTTGTAGGCTTCTCCAAAACTTTGATGTGAACCTTGTGTCTCGATCCGACACAATAGTGACTGGCACTCCATGCAATCTCACAATCTCGTCCACATAGATTTGAGCTAGCCGGTCCAAATTATATGTCATCTTCACAGGTAGAAAATGTGCCGACTTTGTGAGTCTATCCACGATGACCCAAATAGCATGATTCCCCTTTAACGTTCTTGGCAATCCTACTACGAAATCCATAGCAATATTCTCCCACTTCCATTTTGGGATCTCAAGGGGTTTCAGCAAACCCGTGGGCCGTTAATGCTCCGCCTTCACTTGTTGACACGTCACGCACTTCTCAATATAATATCCAATAGACCTTTTCATATTCCTCCACCAGAAATACTCCTTCAAATCTTGATACATCTTTGTTCCTCCGGGATGGATAGAGTAACGAGTGTTGTGGCCTTCATTCAAAATTTCTCTTCTCAAGCTTTCATCCTTGGGTACACATAGACGTCCCTCGAATGTTAGTGCACCATCATCCGCTACCATAAAACCCTTGATGTTGTCCTTTTGCACCCGTTCCTTTAGATTTCTCAAAAAGTGGTCTCGACTTTGCATATCTTTTATTCTATCCCTCAGTAGTGGTCGAACAGTCAAGGCTGCTAGCATTGATGTAGTGTTTTCAGTTGGCGGCACCACTTCAATACTCATCTTTGCAAACTCATCAATCAATTGTGATGAGTACAATGCTGCTAAATTGATTTTTCTGCTAAGAGCGTCAGCTACAACATTTGCTTTGCCAGGGTGGTAATGGATGGTGCAGTCGTAGTCCTTCACGAGTTCTAACCATCTCCTTTGCCTTATGTTCAACTCCTTTTGTGTGAAAAGATATTTGAGACTCTTATGATCCGAATAAATCTCACACTTGGCTCCGTACAAGTAATGACGCCAAATTTTCAAAGCATGCACAACGGCTGCTAACTCCAAGTCGTGAGTCGGGTAATTCTTCTCATGCACTTTGAGTTGCCTTGAAGCATAGGCAACAACTTTCCCATGTTGCATCAACACACATCCCAAACCTTGTTTGGAGGCATCACTGTAAATTACGAATCCTTCGGTGCCATTTGGAACAATCAAAACTGGTGCTGTTGTGAGCCGTTGCTTTAGCTCTTGAAAACTCTTCTCACAATCTTCATTCCACTCAAACTTAGCTCCCTTTCTTGTTAGCTGGGTCAAAGGACCAGCTATCTTCGAAAATCTTTCGATGAAACGTCGGTAGTAGCCTACCAAACCCAAGAAACTTTGGATCTCGCTTGCAGACTTTGGCGTGCTCCAATTCTTCACAGTTTCCACCTTGGCTGGGTCTACCTCAATTCCTTTTGCCGTCACCACATGTCCGAGAAATCCGACTCGATCTATCCAAAACTCACATTTCTTGAACTTTGCATAAAGTTTCTCTTTCTGTAAGGTTTCCAACACCAGTCGCAGATGCTCTTCATGTTGGCTGCGATCCTTTGAGTATACCAAGATGTCGTCTTTGAAGACAATCACAAATTTATCCAAGTATTGGTAAAATACTCGGTTCATTAGATCCATGAAAACAACAGGTGCATTGGATAAACCGAAAGGCATCACAGTGAACTCGTAATGCCCGTACCTTGTTCGAAAAGCTGTCTTCTCGATATCTCCTTCCTTGACTCTCAGTTGATGGTATCCCGATCTCAGATCTATCTTGGAAAAGACTTCGGTTCCCTTTAATTGATCAAACAGGTATTCAATTCTTGGCAACGGGTACTTGTTCTTTATGGTGAGCTTGTTAAGCTCTCGATAATCGATGCACATCCTCATTGTTCCATCTTTCTTCTTAACAAACAACACGGGTGCTCCCCACGGTGAGACACTTGGTCGGATGAGACCTTTATCCAATAGCTCTTGTATTTGGGCCTTCAACTCTTGTAATTCCATCGGGGCCATACGGTAAGGTGCTTTGGATAGTGGCGCTGATCCCGATGCCAACTTAATGGTGAATTCCACTTGTCTCGCCGGTGGAATACCACTTACATCCTCCAGAAAAACATCTGAATATTCTCTAACCACTGGTATGTCCTCCATCTTTAATTCTGCTGGCTCCGTGCTAACGATATTTACCAAGAATGCTTGATAATCCTTTTTTTTCAATAACTTGACTGCCTTCATTGCTGACATGATACACAAAGGAGGTTTCACTTTGCTTCCACGGAATGAAAATGGATCTCCTCCAGGATTCTGAAATATCACCTCTCTTTCTCGACACTTGATGACTGCATGGTTACAGCTTAACCAATCCATGCCAAGAATCACATCAAATTCTTGCATCTCTAAAATGAATAGGTCTGCACCTAGGGTTCTACTCTTGACCTCCATCTTCACTCCTCAAGCAACATAATTTTCTTCCATGGTTTCTCCCGGGGGAATGCTTATCCTTAATGGGTTAGCCTTTTCATGACATACAATACCAGCCTTCTCATAAAAGCTTTTGGATATAAAAGAATGCGAAGCGCCGGAATCAAAAAGTACTAGAGCAGGCACTTTAAGAACTGGTATAATACCTGACATAGTGTTGGGCTCATTCGGGTTCTCTCCTTGACGCATAGCGAATGCACGAGCATTACCTCCTCTCTGAACTCTTCCTTGTTGATGTCGGGGACAGTTTGGTGCCATATGCCCCGGCTGGTGGCACCAATAGCAAACATTCTTCCCAAAGAAGCATTCTCCATTATGGTGTTTCTGACACTGTGGACAAAAAGGTTTTTCTTTTGCAGGATTTGGATTGTCATTTGGCCTCGGCCTGTTGTTGGAGCTTTCCACTGGTCGGTGCTTCTTTTCTGGTTGAACATTCCTCCTTCTTGCACTGTTCTCCCACTGTCTCTTCTTGTTTGGAGGATTGGGGTTGCCATTCTCCAAGTTCAAGCGGGTAGCCACAGCTTGAGCTCGTTCAACCACCTCAGAATATGTCGCAGGCGTGCCTTGGGTTGCCAAAATTCCGCCAATCTCTAGGCGCAGACCATACTCAAAGTTGCTTGCTTTCTTTGCTTCAGTGTCCACTATGTGTGGAGCATATCGAGAAAGTTGGTTAAACTTTCTCTCGTACTCGAGCACAGTCATGCTTCATTGCTGCAAGTTTACCAGCTCTAGCTCCTTCTGTTTCCGATAAGATCTCGGGAAAATTTTTCCCAAAATCATATCCTTAAATGCATTCCATGTGAGATTCTGACGACGCTCGGGAGTCATCACCCGTGCTACACTCTGCCACCAATGTCCCGCATCTCCAATCAGTTAGAAAATGGCACAAGATACCTTGTCCGCATCAGTGCAATCAAGGTGCTCGAAGATCCGTTCAAGCTCGAAAATCCATTCCTCAGTGTCAAGCGGTCCTTCATTCCCTTTTAGCTTAGGTGGGGCCATCTGTCTGAATTGTTTGACCATGACATTTCCCTCGTTCCTTGGTGGAGGGCCATTTTGGAGTATGGCTTGCTTCAATGCTTCCGCTAGCTCTTGCACAAAGGTTGGCCGGTTGCGAGCAGCCCGTCTAGCATTGTCATTGTCTGATTTGGTTTCTTCACTATCAGCTCGAACGTTGCGACGTCTGTTAGCCATACCTTTTCTATTTATTTGATTTAGAGATTGCAAAGGAGGTAAGAGACATCGATAAGAAAAATAATAAAAAAATAAAACTTATTACTTCCTTAATCAAATAAAAGTTGTTTTTTTTAACAAAGGAAACAAAACATTAAATCATTTAAATAAAAGTAAACATCTAAATTATCTAATCGCTGATGTTAACAGGCGCATTATTGGCTTCGCTAGGGCTTTCCACTTCGTTAGAACTCATCTGCTCGCCAACATCTTCATGTGGTCCATGTCCATTCACTAGACCCTCTCAATACATGAGGAGCTCGCCTATGAATTTTTTAAATTGGCATATCTCTCCTATTCCTGGCGTGTATTCCAGATGATCCTTGAGGAAATTTCTTCCATCCTCTTTAAGGAGATTTGACAATGAGTGCACCACCTTGTGGCCAACTTCTAGTGACCTCCGTGCTCCGCCTTCTTCCCTTAGCTCCTCTCATATCCTAAGCATCCTCATGAGGTTTCTTTCCACTCCAATTGACTCAGCCCACTTGTATTCCTTAAAATCCAGCCACAACCTTTCCTCTCGGGTCACAAATATGGTCCTCTTTGCTCTAGGATGGTTAGCAAACATATCCATCTATCCACAGATTCAAATTTTAAATTCGAGGACAAAATTATGCATGCATTTAGAGATAATATCATGATTCGTAAATGTTTACCTTTACTCGGAGCGATGCGGCGGACGTTGTGATGGTTTTTTTTAATCATTTTTTTTAGCAAGTCTACAGAAATGTAGACCCGCTCTGATACCAACTGTGACGTCTCAAAAATTGATTTAAGTAATAAAAATGTGAAAAATTAAATAATACTTCCAAAAGTGTGTTCAAATAAAACAAACATAAATTTAGAGTTTATTGCAGCGGAAAAAAAAATAAAATGCTTAAATATTAAATAGTCTTTATTTCCATCACTTCGTCTCCACCACACCACCCGAGTTTCTCTAGCCTGAAAACATAAATAGCTTTGGGGTGAGTGCTATTAACTCAGTGGGGTAACTCAATTATCCAAATTATACAAATATAACAGTAAGAGACAGGTAATAGCATAGCATATCATATCATAGAGCCCGTAGGCCAACATAGCATATAACTCGTAGGTTAAACATAGTAATAGCCTGTAGGCCCATATGACCCGGAGGTCTACATGCACACCGCATATATAAGCATAATAAGGATAAGAGTTCGTATTTATTCTCCGAGAGAATCCCCACCTTAACTTGGACTTTGATAGAAGAATTAATATAGCTATATAATTTTTATCCACGCGCGTCGCCTAACATAATAATAATAAATAATTAACATAATATTAAATTATTACATTAATCTAATGCTACAGATAAAGGACATCAGGTAAAACGAATTATATATATATATATGTATAATTATTTATATATATTGCATAGATAATAATATATATGTATGTATGTGCGTGCGTTCATTTATATGTATGGAAAAGTGTGTGTGTGTGTGTATTATATATATATATATATGTTATGTATGTGTGTGTTGTATATAATATAGCTATGAATATATATATATGTACATAGCCGTGCGTGTGTGTGTATATATATATATATACATATTCTATATGTGTGTATGCAGAAAATATATACATAGAATATATATATATATATAGGTGCATTTAATATAGTTCTAGAATATAATATATATATATATATATATGTATATATATATATATGTGTGTGTGCAGTTTTAGTGTCAGAATAACATATATATATATAGGTGTGAAAATATATATGTATATGTTTACGTGTGTGTGTGTGTGTGTGTTTAGTGATATAATGCATATACTTTAATCATGTGCATAGGGGTGCGTGTGCTAAGAAAACAACTAATATATAAATATATATATATGTATATATATTGTGTGTGAGAGTGTAACATATATATAATATGAATTTGCAACTTTAAAATAAAAGTACGAGGCACAATAAAGTTTTCCCTCACACTAGACACGCAACCCCAAAAACTTTTCTCCAGAGTTGGCCCAATAAAAGGTTTACTGTCCCCCTCCCACTCTATCTCATAACCGAAGCCAACTCAAACAAAAAAAACCAGGCATTCAAAATGGTTGGTGTGATTTGTTATGAGGAGGAGGCCCCTATTTATACTAGGATTCAGAATTTTATTTTGGGAATGTTGTATTTGGTTTGATTATATTTCCAAAGCTTTTGCAAATTCTTGGAGGAAATCCCGGATTCAATGGTGGCAAGTTAGGTTTAGGGTTCTCCAATGGTGACATTGAGGCGACAAGTGCGGAGGTCTTCATTCTCACAGTGCAAGATAATGGGCTTCAAATGGCTTGAGTTTTGGGCTTTGAAAATAAATTTAAAATATTTGGGCCACATATAACCAAGAAAGAAAATATAGGATCCACTTAAATTAAATTGAACTATAAATCATATATATAAATATATATATATATATATATATATCATAATAAATTAAAATTATGAAAATATTACTAGGCGCGACTTATAGGAACGTAACATTATTATATATGTAAATATATATGCATGCTTGAGCAACGAGTAAATTATCGGGGTGCTACAATATTTAAACGCGATCATGGCATAGGCCGAACACACACAATATAACCTTTATTTTTCTTAGTATTATTTATGCATTTTATTTTCCGTTGAAACAATCTCGGGTCTTATGCCCGTAGGCTATTAGGTTTCTATTTCATGTACTTAAATCCAATATTGGTGTTGGATCATTTTGGTTATTAATCTAAGTAAGTTTTTCATTTCAATTATGTCTTTTTTTATTTATTTTATTGTTGTTCTAAATCTAGTATGAGCGGCTAGACTCCTTATTCTGGATTGAACAAGATAAGAACTTAATGAACATGTGAAGATCCGTGAGACTTTTGGGCAATAAACTGTGTGAATTTGGTTCCGTCATGTAATCGTTTTATTTGTTGCATTAAAGTGGGCTAAGCAAGTTAATCGTGGCTGATCACTCGCTAATTAAAATTGTGTTCACTACCTTTATATATGGTCACTGAATCGTAGTTGTGTTGATCATAAAGAGATGCGATACATCACGGGTACTGTGGGCAAATTAAGAAAGCGGTGTCTGCAGTAAATCTTAGTCTGTCTAGGGCATAAAGTTGTCTTGTTACTTACAATCAATTGAGAGATCAAGGTTGGACAATATGTTAGGGGCTAAGAGATGAGAGATCACCTCTAGTATATACTGAAATGATAGATTGGGCACGCAGAGAGAGATCTGGTGACTTTAACTAGATGATTGAATTAACATAAGTAATCAGTGTGGCCATGATCGGTCTAATGTTTGTTAAATTCGAATCAACGTTCAAATCCGGAATACTTTACTATTGATACTTTACAGTTTTTACATACAAAGTACGGAAACCACAACAATCCTCAAACTTTTGAAATTGGTGACATTTGAAGATAGAGTTCGCAACTCCTCATGGGATCGACCCCTTACTCATGTTTGTTGGCTATGCCTGTAGTGAGAATAAGGATAAGTTTCTCTTAAAATTTATTATGACTGCGAAACGGCCGCACGTCATCGCTCAACTGAATCAATCAAAAAAATGAAAAAACAAAAATTATAGCCAGATCCAAATCAGTTGAATCTTCAATGGAAACTAATATTCCTAAAACTTGGAAAGTATGGATCCCAAAAGGATTTATTAACCCCACATGACCCGCTGAAAATCAGGTACATAAGAACTAATCTTCTCATTGCAGGTTCAAAACATCATATCCAACCAGAAGACAAAGGATATCTGGTACTTGGATAATGGATGTTCAAAGCACATGATTGGAAACAAAAAAATCTAAATGACTATAAATAAATGAACTACTCATTAATCACATTCAGAGACAACTCCAAAAGCCGCACCATTAGTGAATGATTCATTGTTGAAATAAGTGTATTAGTCAACGGAGTATCACACGTTGGATGATTGAAGCACAAACTACTCAGCATAAGTGAGTTGTGTGACAAAAGATATATACTTAGTAGAATTTTCAACTCCAATACATGTGACATAAGAGACAAGTCTTGTGGTGCTATACTTCTAACTAGTGTACGAAAAGAAAACATGTACATTGTGTTGTAAATTAAACGGGTTCGAAATAATTCCGGGTCGAATAAAATCCATCTTTTCGATCAAATTGAATGGGAGCGGAAGCAGTATATTTTAGAAAACAGATTGTGATGTAAGAATTTAATATCCATGCCAATTAAATTTATTTAATACTAAAGAAGAGATAAAGAAAATACATTTTTCTTAAATCTCATTCGTCTTCTTTGTTTAATCTTTGAATCTTGAATCTCGTAAACACCAAGATCTTCTTATTCAATCTTCCCTTTGAACGGTAGTAGGTGGTACCTAAATAAATATATTAATTTCATAACTTAATTTTCCTACGATTATTTTCAACATATGAAATCATAGAATTGGGTTGTACTATTGGAGGGATATGTAAATTAGATAAAATATAAACAAAAGAAGAAGATATAAAAGAGAATTAACTTTTAAATGCTTAAACATTCACATCACACGTGAATATCTAAAATCAAATTGGCATTAATTGACTTGTGCTAAAATCAATTTCTTTTGTTTTCTCTCCAATCCCTAGCCAATCACGTCTCACGTGAAGATTAAAAACCGGCGTGAGGATTTTTTTTCTCATCTCTTAATTCTTCTCTCTTATGTAATATTTATAATCAGATATAGGTTAATTAAATCCCAATACAAGTCAGTTTCCTATCTCAAGCAAATTCAAAATTATGCCGATAAGGAAATAAATTAATAATTATCTCAAACAATTATTAATTATTACTAATATGTAAATAATATAAATATGTTATATTTATTTTATTCCTAGCACAGTCAAAATGTGGAATATCAGACATTCCCGTAATTAACTAATATTTACACATAAGCTCAAACCTTATGAAAACTTATTTTCATAACATTTTAGAAACTTAAATATTATTATTAACCCACCAATAATATATGAAGGCGAACTGGGGACCGTCAACATGTAATCAAGAGCTCCAATAAATGATATAAATAATTAAAGTCTTTAATTAATTTATTCGACTTATTAATTCCAATACTACTCCACTAAAAAGTAAAAATTTGAAATTGCATTCTCTTTAATTATAGAACAAATTTACTCTACGAATTCAAGCAGTCCATTGATTTAATCATTTCATACGAATCAATCATCCATATGCAATTCATAATTGAAGACAAGTAATATATGTTAACCTCTTCAATTATTTCTTTTTCTCATTTACTATTAATTCACCAGAGAGCGATTAATTTATAAACGTTTTTTTTAAATTAAAGATCTCAAACCACCAAGTTCCAAAATTAACAAATGAGA
Source organism: Perilla frutescens (assembly GCA_026008535.1). Classification (NCBI taxonomy): domain Eukaryota; kingdom Viridiplantae; phylum Streptophyta; class Magnoliopsida; order Lamiales; family Lamiaceae; genus Perilla; species Perilla frutescens. Next base: position 50,523,230 of record BRKX01000015.1, read on the forward strand.
TAATTATCTTTCTACTTCTCAAAATAATGAATAGATTCCATATCTATGAATTACATTTCTAACTATTTAATTCAAATATGAATCTAAAATACAAGTTTAGATAATATTAGCTAACAAACTTCAACACGCAAATCAAGAATCATATTGAAATAAACAAGAGTCTATAATCACTCAGGATTAAGATTATTCATATATGATCGTCTTGCGATTTAATTTAATATTTCTTACCTTTAACAAAATTTGAAAGAATGATTAATTTAAATTGATCCAAGTCCTATATGATCATATTATATATAAATGCTCCAAATTAGATGTCTACACATCAATGGTTTGGTCACATTCATAATGTCACCGAACTGCATTAGTGACATTTTAATTAAAGATCTCATACTTTAATTAAATTTGTCACATACTTCATTTTTAGTTTATTATCTATAATATTAATCCTCTTGCACGTAACATATATATACACTAAGATTATGGTAACATTAAATAAACTATAATTTTATGTGATTTAAAAGAAATGCATACAATAAGCATATTAGCTCGAAAATAAATGTCACTATTATAAATAATATAAAAATAATTCACAATTACTTTAAGGACAAAAATCCCCAACATATTGTAGATTGGGGTTCATGTTTTCCAAATGCTTATTTTCTTGTAAAATGAATGTATAAAATAAGTTGGCTCTGGCATTGACGACTGAATTATCTCAACTTCAAAAGCTTGAGCTACCTAGCCAAAAAGGACCTCGTGGAAGGACTCCCCAATAAAATATATAGAAATAAAGAATGTGGATCATGCCAAATGGGAAAATAAGTAAAAACTTCATTTTAAAACAAAGAACACCTGCCAAGCCTATCCAAATGTTTGAAATTGTTCCATATAGATCTATTCGAATCAATCAAACAACAAAGCATATGTGGAAAAATGTTTACTCTAGTATTTGTTGACGATTACTCCAGATACACATGTGTAGAATTTTTGAGAAGTAAAGATGAGCCCCACGTCAAACTACAGGTCTTAATCCAAAGGTTACAAAATGAAAAATATATTCAGGCACTCGGATACGATCAGACAATGGAACAAAATTTGTCAACAAAGAAATGATAATTTTGTGATAAACTAGGCATAACACATGAATAATTAGCTGCAAGTACCCCTCAACAAGATGGAGTGGCTGAAAAAAGAAACATAACACTTAAGAAATCAACCAGAACATTAGTAATAGATGCGAAAATAGCTGAAAATTGTTGGGCAAAGCCATCAACGCAATATGCTATACTCAAAACAGAAGTGTCATCATCAATTGACATGACAAAACGCCTTATGAAATATTCAAGGGTCGTAAGTTTTCTATTTCCAGTTTTAAAATATTCGGTTGCAAATGTTATATTCACAACAATGAAAAAACACAACTGAAACATTCAGTGCTAAAACTGATGAGGAAATATTCTTAGGATATAGCTCATTTCATGCAAAAGCATTTCACATTTTCAACAAAAGAACTCTTGTTGTAGAGATAACATGTCATGTGGTATTTGATGGATTTGTTGATGAGTACAGGAAATCATCTATAGATAATAAGGTTGACACAAACTCTAGTGAAGCTGAGAACTCACATGAATATGTTAAATACATAGCTTTTGAGTGGTTCACTCAATCAGCTAAGGAGCGTCAAGCAATCAACTTTGAATAAGGTACCACACCAATAGTAGATCAAGATACATGTGAAACTTAGGAAAAAAATTAAATGTCTTTGTTAATTGAATTTTTCAAAAGTTTACACTGAGAGCTATGATACAAGATGATCAGTAATGCACAATTTCTATACCAGATTGGATTGAAAATATTTGTAAATATTTATGGTCATAAGGTAATTTGATTGATTATTTAATTCTACTTGTTGGACTTTAATTTGTTGTTTTTTATGTGTTGGGCATTGGATTTGAATTTTTTGTGCAATTTTGACTATATTACCACAAGCCATTTTGTTTATATTATGCTTCAATTATTACTTTTCTTTGATGATATTAATGCTATTCTTTTCATAGTTTGAGGAATAACTTTAATTATCATATTTAATAAAATGATAAAAATGTATATCTTATCCATGTATCGCACGGTAGATATACTTTTATAAATTTAACACTACATATTTTGTATATTAAACACCGGTTTTATAAAATTAAAACTAAGGTGGATGTCGACGTAGATTTACTGCATCATAATTAGAAACGATTGATAATTAATTTTTGTTTTTCTTTTTTTAAATGCCAAAATTTGGGTGCCAAATGGATCTAGTGGAACTTTTGGATGCAACCTGCAACCATATTCACCACACAATATATTATATGAAATAATGACCTAGTGAAAGACAGAGATATGAGTTTATAATTTTCCAAGAGTCTGTACCAAAAAAATATAGTTCATTTTGAATTTAATGACGACTTCCAATGAAAATATTGTGTTGGAATGGGGAGATCAGTGCTACCACGTGAAGGAAGAGAATGGAGAAATGCGAACCAATGCTGACCAGTGTTTCAAAGCTTACCGAGCCTGTTCCTCGAGTAAAGATAGCTCGACTAATGTCTTGAAGATGGATGTTTTTCATGATGCTAAAATTTTCAGTAGAAGTGACGACTCAGAAATACTAGTACCTAAATTTGATGAAAATCAAAGGCACCATGTCAATCGAGGAAGATTACTATGTAATTCTCCCTTACAGTATCGGTTGTTTGACATCAATCATGATCAATCAATTTTCAGCCGAGTTTCTACAAGACTTTATTATTTTGGCGATTAGAGATATTCTCAAGTCATTGAAGGTGATTCATGGAGATGGTGATGTCCATGGACACATGGATATTAACCATGTGTTCGTGTGACTATATCTAGAGTATGTATCAAAATCATTGCTAGAACCCACTAGGATCAAGCTCTCTTTGGAGGTTTCATGTTATTTTCTTCATAGAGCCAACTGAGGACGACCATCCCTATTGACAAATTCTTGGACATGGGCAAGAGCACCAGGGTTATTTGGCACGTCTCATGGAGTTGAACTTTTGTCTGGCTAGCTCATTGGTATCATGGCATTAGACATGGTCAATGGTGGCCTCTACTATAAAACTAGGGTGGATTTGCTTGAAATGATGGCTCTAGTAATTAATACGAGAGATTTGAAATTCAAGACTACCGAGGCAAGCGGCAGTTCTATTGAGGTTGGATGGAGCTCAAAAAAGAAAAGTTTTTTCAATTATTTTCACGTTTTTTGCAATAAATCAAAAGACTTAGATAGTCCTTGTGTTTTCAAAAGATCTTATCGACTTGGAGGTGCGTTGTCTAGACCATGACAGAAAGACGACCTTCATCTAAGCAACTCCTAAAGCTCAAAATATTCACAATAGTTGACATTGTCTCTGTATTCAACAATCACATCGAGCTCGATACTGCAGAGAACCTTCCAACATTGTCTTCGTCTTATGTGACAAAGGTCGTTACCAGATTAGGTAATCAGGAATTGAACTTCTGTATAAGACATCCAATTAATAGTTCACTTGATGGTGAAGTCACGGTCTACTTGGTAGAGAACAATATTGAAGGTCAAGAAAAATTCTTTTTCGCCGCGTGGGTGGATCGTGCTTTAGGAGACAAAACTAAAGATATTTGAGAGAATCTTACGACCATGAATCATAAACTGGAAGATTATGCAAGCATAATTGTTTTAAAATATGTAAATTTTAAATTGATCCAAGTCCTATATGATCATATTATATATAAATGCTCCAAATTAGATGTCTACACATCAATGGTTTGGTCACAGATAACTACATGTATACTATAGCGCCACAGATAAACCGGTCTTTATATTCCATTATATTTAATTAGTACCCAGAGGGCTTATCGGGGGCTAAAATCATAGTGATATTACACGACATGATTAGTGTGATATCGACTATACATGAAATAGGATAGGGCCCTCCATGGGAACTTGTGCGTCTCCCATGTATATGCAGATGTCATGGGATCTATTAAGGTAAGATATAGGCTTCGATAATGGATTTTTATCTCAATTCTAACCATAACATCGAATTTGAGTATTTAGATGTCCATACTTTGCCCTTCAAAGTTACTACACTGGATACTTAAAGGGCCACCCAAGTGATATTTGGATGATATGAGTAATCGGACTCGAATTGGTCTATCAATGATTGAAAGTGAAGGACATGGATGAATTTTTACAAGAAGTTGGTCAATTTCAAGTTCCAAGAAGTTGTTTCTTTGTTTGGTAAGAGTCAGAGGAAGAATATGGTCTTCTCTAACGATTTTTTGGACTTAGTTCTCAGTTGTCTGAGCTACAATCCTTCTGAATGATCCGCGGTAAGGGAGCTTGGGAAAATGGAGATATTCATCCAATTTCTTACTTATTATCGAGCTTCATAATTTATGTGGTAGCTAGATAAATGTTTTCTTAAGGTTTTATATTGTCTTTGTTGAAATTTAGTTGTTTCTGTTCCTAATGAACTTAAGTTTTGGGTTTTTTATTTTTTCTTTTAAATGGAGTTTGTAGTTGATTTACAACACCTTGATTTATTTGTTCAATTTGTTCGATTTCGACTAGAATTAATAGCATCGATCTCATATTATCTAAAGCTCATAATATATCTAACATTTCAATTCTAGATATAATCAAGGAACACATTTATATCTTATTTAGCTGATGTGTTTGCTGGAGAAGCTCAATGATGAGAAGCAACTGAAGGTAGAGGTGCAAGTTCTTGCGCATGACTAAGCATTCCAAGACATATAAAGACTGATAGAGCTTGAGGGGCGTGATGAGATCATTGCACGACTTTGGGATGAGGTCGAACGTCTTTAGAGAGAATTAAAGGGAGCATGGAAGTAAAATGATGGGCTCGACTTCGAAGTCTGCATAAATTTAGAAGCCTTCACTCCCTACCATAACCATATTGAAAAGGACACGATGGATGCAATTGTCAAGGCTATTCCTGATTAATGACTCTGAAGCTTCTCGGGATATTCCTGTTATCTAATGTAGAGAACCCGCACTACAAAAAAAATGCGATTTTACGACGAATTTAGTGACGGAATAAAATCCGTCGTTAGATTAACGACAAATTAACGACGAATTGCGATTGAGACTTTTAACGACGGATTTTTCCGTCTTTAACGTAGCGACGGAACAATCCGTCATTAAACATTGAATTTAATATTTTTAATTTTAATTTTTTAATATAACGACGGACTAACGACGGATTTTTCCGTCACTACGTTAAAGACGGAAAAATCCATCGTTAAAAATTAATTTTTTTAATTTTTAATTTTTTTAATATTTTTAAATTTAACGACGGACTAACGACGGAACAATTCCGTCATTAATTTTTTTAATTTTTTTTTTACTTTTTTCCATTTTTTTTATTTTTATTTTTATTTTTTTTTTAATTTTTAATTTCCCAATTAATACTTAATTTACGAATTTGAAATTAATTTTTTTAAAATTTTGATTTTTTATTTATTTTATTTTTCAGATTTATTTTATTTTTTTAATTTTTTTTAATATTTTAAATTATTTTTTAATATTTTTTTATTTTCCAATTATGAATCTGAATTTTTTTTAATATTTTTATTTATTTTATTTTTTCAGATTTATTTTATTTTATTATCTTTATTTTTTTTATTATTTTTAATATATTATATCTTTTGTTATATTTAAATTACTAATTTATGACTTTTTTATAATTTTTTATTTTAATAATTTTTAGGACTTTATATTATATAATTATTTAATTTGAAAATAAAAAATCAATGAAAATAGGTTTCGTGTGTGTATATATATACTAGTTGTATATTTTAACGTGAATACCTTCTAGCCTACTTGGTTAGAGCTTTGGGGCATCAGGCTATTGGCCCGTGTTTGAATCTCCTGGAGCGCAGATTTCGCCTGAATTAATTTCAGGCTCCACAGGCTTGGCTTGAGCTGCGGCTCATGGCCCTGGCTCGACTGGAATTTTTTTTTATTTTATTTTTTTTAACGACGGAATTTTTCCGTCGTTAATCCGTCATTAAATTTATTATTTTTCACGACCGAATTCGGTAATAAGTTAGCGACGGATAAATTCCGTCGTTAACATTTTTCCGTCGTTAAATTTGTCGTTAAAATGATTTTACGATGAAAGACTTAACGACGGATTGGATCCGTCGTTAATCCGTCGTTAAATTGATTTAACGACGGATTTTTGATGTTTAGCGACTGAAAAATCCGTCGCTAAAACGCGATTTTTTTGTAGTACCGATTGTCAGTTTAGTTTATCCAATGCGGAGAACCAAACAAAAGTGATCAACTGTTTGCTTGATTTCAAAGATCAGATCAATGTTATGATCAGATCCTATTGGAGGTCACTTCGAGATATTTATTTGCTTATAAGCTTCACGGTTTCTTTTCACACTTCACTCAATCCTTACCGTATCTACTCTATAAGGCAGTCAAACAACTGATCATCGCTTTCCAAATCAATCCGCACAAGATCTTCTCCCATAAGGAAACCGCCTTAAATAATCTATTCAGAGACAGACGATCCTGAAACATTAGAGAGTACAATCACAACTTGTTCCTTTATTTGCATATCGGAATCAGCACACCATATAAAAAAAATCCTCAAACACTTTGTTGAATGTAAATTGTCAAAACACACAAGTGCCTAAGAATTGCGCTAACACATTTGATACCCATTCAGGACATTCATATGGCATGTTGGTATTTTCCCTCTGTAGTACATCTGTAAAATGCGGCGAGAAAATGCAATAGAAAGCATTTTCTCAACAATTGCCTCCAATCTAGTGTCGACAGTTGATTCATCATTTACCTCGACTCAATTATTGTAAAGAAATTGGAATTGGTGTATAAATTTAGTTTTAATATATTTTTTATTGCATAATATTTGTAAAAAAATTGTACAAAAATGAATCATTGAATATTTTATTTACTCATAATGAAAAATAATTTTTGAGTTAATAAATAAATTCAATATAATTTTCATGTGCAAAAAATGTGCGTTCATGTGTGAAAGGATCTACTTGTGTGTGTGGAAAAAATGTGTTAGTGTGTGTTTGTTAACACTATTAACTTTTCCATCCAAGGAAATACCTAGTCTATTTTTTAATGTAAAGGGAGACTATTTAAGCCAAATTATCAGAGAGATGTGGCAATAAAGTCCCCAATAAAATTCGATCGAATGGGCTATTTGCACTTTTTCTCTATTAAGTAAAATAATACTGTATTATAGAATACTCGCAAAATATATAGTAACTAATTAAATGATAATTTAGAAATTGTAGTTTTATGGAAAATTTTACTTCATTTAACCAAACAATATATATTGTTAATACATAATACAAAAATAAACATAATATTTCATTTCGGTTGAGTGGCGGCCTCCTCCCCCAGGTTGGATAAAAATTAATATGGATGGCTCATCTCAGGGCTCTCCGGGCAATATGTCTACGGGTGGTGTCTTCAGGCGTCCAGATGGGACGGTCTCTTTTTATTTTCACACTGATGAAGACATCAGCTTCTCTTTCCTTGCTGAGCTTTTGGCAGCGATTGTGGCTCTGGAGTGGGCTCAACATCTGTCTCTTGACTTTATTTGGCTCGAGACGGATTCTTCCTATGTCGTTTCTTTCTGTCAGCGCGCAGTTTGCAGGTTCCGTGGTCTTTGAAGGCTCATTGGCGTAAAGTGTTGGATTTTCTTAGTCATATTCATTTTTGTATTTCTCATATTTATAGAGAGGGTAACCGAGTGGCTGATATTTTAGCTTCTTCTTTTGTAAACTCGGGTTTTTGCTATTCCTTGTATTGTAGATTCTGTTAGTCATGATTTTTCTGGTAATGCTTATTTTCGTTCGGTTTAGAGGGATACTCTTTCTTTCATATAGTTTTTCCTACTCTGAATTTTCCATATGAGTTTTAATAAGGTCCCGATCCCCTAAGTTATCGATTTGTGATATTTGGGATTGTTAGGTTTGGGCTGTTGTTTCTTTTTCTTTCCTTTATAAAATTCATTAAAAAAAATAAAAAAAATAAACATATCAAATTTTATGCCAAACTACCCAGTAAACGAGTCTCTAATGTGTACCCCACCCATTGTTGACTTAAATTTTTAAGGTGTTATTGACGTAGTTTTAGGGTGCACGTGTTGATTAACATAATTATTGATTTACTATAATTATATTTTTCTATAATTAATGTTATACATAATTATTAGAACGTTATATTCTATACAGTATTATGATTTAATTTCAATACTTCTATATTCCCTACAGATAAGTCGATTGTAAACTAAGCAGTCATCTAAATTGCGGTTGTTCGCGTAGGTATATATAATAGGGAAAATGGTCAAATGCACCCTTAATGTTTCCTCTAAGGATTAATTAAGTTTTTGAAATTTTTTTAGGTACAAATAAACCCTTAATATTGATAATTAATAATATACAAGCCCTTCACTATTATTACCACTCCAAACTATTTTGGAATTGTAATAGTAGGAAGGGACATGCATGTTATTAATTACTAACATTAAGGGTTTATTTATACAATAATTGATCATAACAGAAAATATTAGGGGTGTATTCGACCATTTTTCTTGCATAATATAATCAATTAGGCCGATATCACTGTAGGTTATTTAAGGAAATTGATCCTCAAAATTGATTGAATAATATTATTATTTAGGCGAACATTTCCTTACATTTTCTTCAGACAATATTATGCATTCTTTTAGGAAAGACAATATTATTACATTAATTAATAGTGGAGTACTGTTTTATGCAAAAAATATGCAAATTTCAAGAAGAGTAGTGATTTTTAGCCAGATTCTGGCTAGCCAAAATCTTTTATTATTTTTAATAATTAATTAATTTAATTAATAAAACACTAATTATTCAATAAATTTACATTGATGCCCTCCATAATAATTAGGACAACTCTACATGCGCTTCAATTCAGAAGAAATCGAAGATGAAAAAAAAAATAAAGAAGAGAAGAAAAGAAAGAAGATGAAGTTGCGTCCCTTTCTTCCGATCCGCTTCTGGAGTGATTTTAATAATTAATTACAAATCACTAATTTCATGATAGAAGGATACTATAGTAAAAACATAACATTTAATAATTAACATAATTAATTTATTAATAATACAATTTTATTAATCATTAAAAAATTAAATTCTGGCTAGCTGGCTAGCATTATTCTTTCAAGAAATCGTGTCACCCTTGAAATAAAAAAACGCCCACATATATGCAATGTCCATTCCTTCGTCTACTTCTTCCTCTCTTTGCCTTTTCTTTCATACATTTCTCATATTCAAATTATTCAAAATAACAAATTTCCACATTTCGGCGCAATACTTTATATAATACAAATGCCGATTATTTATAGACAGACAAAAAGCACAAATTCGCGGCAGTTTTAACGACAAAGTGCAGCAAAAGAAATTAAAAAAATAAAAATGTTATTGCACCGAATAGGTTAAGAATTAAGATTATCCACTTAGAAACATCTTTAAACCAAAAATTGGGTGAAAAATATTAAAAGATGTAACCGTGTCATAACTTTGGGGGGGCACAAATCATAGATTGCGACGTTAAATTTAAATAAATTTCCCAAAAGTGTTCGACAAAATAAAAAAAAAATATTAAAAAAAATTCCCAAAAGTGCAGATGTGGTGGTGACTCGGATTTGGATTTCTTCAAATGAAACCTTATCCTCTTTCCTTGTACAATGGGAAAGGTCAGAAATCCAAACCATTTGAAAACGACACTTCTCCTACGTGGCAAGGATCATTTCAAATTTATAATCTAAAATCGTGTAAACTATTCCTAACCCTAATTCCCCCTTCACTATAACAGCCACACATCCACACATAAAAAAAAGGCAACCACACATATCCTCTCTCTCTCTCTTCTTTTTTCTCTCTCCTAGATAAATTAAACAAGCGGATGGGTATATATATGCTTTCCGCTGTGAGGACTCTCCAGAGACTCATATTTCATTAACACAACCTACATTTTCATTTCTATTGCTGTAGAGATATCTACAATTATATATAGTAAAAAATGGGGTTGGAAGATTCAAAGCAAGTGACATGGGCAGATATGAAGAAAGATGAAGATGATCGTGATTCCGTGGAATCTTCTTCCTCCATTAATGATTCAGAGCCATCATCATCTTCTTCTTCACTATCAGCAGATTTGGCAGACGATGCAGCTTCTTCTTCTACCACTTCATCCAATTCTTCCCCCTCGCGGGGAGCTCTCTACGAATTCGCAGAGCTCATGGCTCAACTCCCCATAAAGTAAGGCATATATATATATGATCTTTAATTAATGAGTTAATTTGGTTGTTTTAAATTTCAAAAACAAGTCAAATGGGCGTAGTTTACGAAGCTGGTGATATATTATAACATAATATTAGAGTTAGACCACTCGTGTAAAAAGGAGAGGTCTGGATTTGAATCTCGAATAAAATGGATGGATTTTGACGGTGTGAATATTAATTTTGATTCAGGAAGGGTCTGTCGAAGTACTATAATGGGAAGTCGCAGACATTTGCGTCGATGGAGAGTGTGAGGAGTGTTGAAGATCTAGCAAAGGAGGAGAGATTCTGTAGTAAGAGAATGAAATCGTGCAAGAGCTACAGGAGTAATTTGAATAATCGCCACAAATTTGGTCCAAAGCCAACAATTGCCAAGAGATCTTCGTCTCCAAAAGGAACCTTTACATTTTCACCTATGGCTGCACAACTCAATTGACGATGAAGATGAAGATGAAGATGATGACACTTGGATTTTGGGCCGGCTAGTTTTTTTTATGAAAATATGTTTAATTTGCTAATCAACTAATCTAAAATTAAATGACAGATGGGATCATTTATTCTAAACTGACATTTCATCTGCTATTCCGTTCGTTCGATAGTTGCCACGTGGTAATTAAAAATATATTGACAATATCTTTTGAATTGTGAAAACACGACGTTATTACCTTACGGCTTGATTCCTAGTTACTGTTGATTAAGGTTATTGCAGTTTACAAGATGTATAAAATTAAGGTACTAATCTCAATTTCTCATTTTCTTTAAGAAAAAAGGATAATAAAACTAGACAAAAGGGGTTAAAGTTGATCCAAAAGACTAAAACCAACAAATTTAAATCCAAGTTTCCAACAATTAGAAAAAACTTAATAAATAAGTATTGTGATTCTATTGGACTATAGCATAAGATATTTTTTTAACGTTAGACATTATCTTAGTTAATCCATGGATTGTAAATGAGTTGATCTATTCCAATTTGGTTTCCAAAAGTTTTTGTTACCTGATCTCAAGTTATACACATTGGTAACATCTAAATAGATGTCACCATAAAAGACAAAATATTAATAAGAAAAAGAAAAAGTCATGAGTTTTGATGACTTGTGGCGGGCAGCTGCCCTTGAGCCGGGATCAAAAGTTGTGCACACGTGGCACCCTTTGATTGAGTGTCACATAATTTTATATACATTAATTTAAAACATAAATATTGTATATAATTATGAAAAATTAAAGAATATATATGTCAAAATTCATATTTTTTTCTCTATAAATAGAGCCTAATATTGGCATATTTTTACAAACAATTAAACTCACTTTCAGTAATTTAGAATTTCACGTGTTCTCATTATAGTTTATTTAATTATGTTTTATTTTATTTTAAGGGCATTTCCAATGTTGTACCCAATTTTTAGGTATAAATTGGTGCTACATCACTGTCACATCAAAAATTACCATATATTTTTAAATTATTGATTTTTTTTTTATCATTTTCATTATATAATTACATTAATACTTAATAAAATTCATTTTATTTACACGAATTTATTAAAAAATTTATTATTTTGCAAAAAATAAGAATCAATGTACAAAAAAAAAATACTATATAAAATCGTAAAATAATCATACAAAATATAAATTGTAATCTAGTTATAATTCAAATGGCTAGAAAGGAAAGAAATAAAAAAAAAAAATCCACAAAAAAATTGCATGTTAACATTTAATGTTTGAACAAATGAACACTGATAGAAGTATAGCGATTTTTGAATCTCGCAAATGAATTAGATTGCTGAAAATCTTTCAAATTCAGTCTTTAGCTTATTTCATTTGTACAAATATTGGATGTTGTTGTGGCGGTTCACAATTTATAATATAATTTTTTGAACGTAGTAGTTTATTGATTATTTAAGCTTATCAAGTAAAATATTAATTATATAAAATACAAAAATGTGACACATTAAATATATAATAATTGAGTTTGAGACCATGATTGAACACGTGCAATGCACAAGTGGAAATCTAGTTTTTACAAAAAGAATGTCGGAGACCTCGGACACGGATGATTGAAAATTGGGGAGATGTTTAAAATGTTATAAATTAAAATATGGTTACATTTTTTTAAAGAGGGTTGTAGTTACAAATTAATTAATAATTTTTTAGTGCAGTTTAAGAATTATTTTCTTTTTATTTACTTGTTTATTTATTTTAGCAAAATAAGCCTTAATTTTAAGAAAACCTAGACTATGCGTGCTGTGAGTTAATGGGCTGAAAATGTGATACAAAAAGTAACTTGGGCCCATATATGTTGTGAGCTAAAAATTGGGTCTAAATTTGTCCCAATTTGTAATGAGTAATTTGGGTTTAAATCATGTTCAGTGAAATAGATTAGTATGATGCTCAATTGCTCAAATGATCTCTAATTTCGATGTGTGTGTTTTCGGATTATTTTTTTTAATATCAAAATAATTCTCTTGACATGTACTATCATAATCTATGGATTGTCTCTGAACATTCTATGTTGAACTCCTCCCTATCACAATATTAAGTTGTGTGTTTTAGTATTCAATTTTCAAATTTTAAATTAATAATTGATTATTAGACTGTATAATTAGCATTTGCAAATTTTTTTGTTATAAATGTTTATTGGGGTTGATTATACTATAAATAATTTTATTTTTATAATAACTATTATTAAAATTCGCATTTACCACCCCACTGCCAAAACTTTTTTCAATTAATTTCTAAACTGGAGATGTCGTAGAAAATATCATGGATAAAGTCCGTTAAAGGTACTAACCTTGTTGAATATTATAGTCAAAAAGATGGTCAGTAACTTTCCAGAAAGTCTCGCACAAATTGAAAGTATCCATAGTGTACGCAAATTTAAGTGAACTCTGAGATCTGATTTCAAAGTTGAATCTCAAAATTGATTAATGGTTTTTGAAACCCAAGATCCACAATGTTCGAAAGTGAGCTAAATGGACGTGACTTTTCGACAGTTGGTAGCGAATGGACGTGAAGTCCGTTAGTAGGAAGTTTGATGAAGTGTCCAATTGAGTCAATTTTTAAAAATTTTATAATCCAATTATAGACCAGGCATCCAACATTTTCCATATATAAAAGTAGTTCTTTGGAATAATAAAGAGTTTTTGGAATTCTCATGTCCTTTTAAAACTAACATGTAAAATTATTGTGTATCGTGTTATATTATCATGCAAGTAAAAAATTATACAAATAAGAGATATTTTAGACCTAATAATAAAAAAATGACTAAAAATCTATATTTTTATGCATAGTTAAAAAAAGGATATTTTGTTAACTATAGTGACTATTTAAATTTTAGCCTTTACTAAATCTAACCAAAAAAAAAAAAAATTTACTCATCATAACTATTTTATATTTTAGACTTATATCTATATACACACATATAATAATGTTTGCTTTTTGCCTTTTTGAGTAAAATAATAATAAAAAAAATAAATGTGTGTTTAATCGTTTTGGTTGAGGGCACCACGAATTTATCCTTAAGGAAAAAAAGTGGGGTTGAAATTAAATAGATAATAAAATGGTGGAGTGTGTGACCGTTGATATTGGCGTATAGCAAGATGGGAAGTCTCTCTCGAGATTTGCAAAAGCAGAAACATGTAGTCGTACGATAGATTTTTGTGGGGAATAGTAGCAAACATACATGCTCAAATGCTCAAATAAATAAGTAAATAGTTAATCAATAAAAAGTGCTCGGATTCAAGAAACTTATTTCTTAATTCAATTTTATAAAATCATTCAAGTCCGCATATCCCCAAACACCACCTTGCTGACACACTCTGCCCGACACACACAGACAGACCGAAGCACCTCTCTCTGTCCTAATTCTCTCTCTCTCTCTCTCTCTCCCGGAGCTCGAGAGAGAGTCCCTTTACCTTGTATGAAGAGAGACGTTGGAAAAAAATAATGTTGCAAAGCGGTACATATACTTCATAGCAAACTTCGAATCAAGCATTGAGTTGAGAGAGATTGTTACTTGTTTCTTTCTCTACGACTACGCAATAACTATTTTTCAAATGGGAAGCGGGTTTGTGGTCGTCTTCGCAAGTTTTCAGCTGCTTTTGCTTTTTGGTAATGTGCCGACATTACAGTCTCTCTCTCTCTCTCCCTCTCTCTCTCTCTCTAATGGTGCTATGAGGCATTTGTGGCATTTATTTACCTTTCGGATGTAGATGCAGTTTTCTTGAAACTCATCGTTGCTTGATTAGTATTTACTATTTAGTAACATTGATGGTTCTTTTCTTTTTCTTACAACCTAGGAATTTTCTTTTCTAGCAAATGTTTTTTCAATAACTCATTTTTATTAGTTAAATCAGGGCATCTCTTACTGTTTTTTGTTCTATGGTAATGGTAAGTAGTAATCCCCGAAAAAGATGAATTATCTACACTTTGTGTATGTGCGTCATTGTTCCAATAATTTATCAAGGAGTAATCCTATTTGTATGTGATTGTGTGGGGAATTTTATTCAAGTGGTGATTATACTTTACACAAAATTTTGTCATATAGCTGCGACTAACATGTGCAGAATGTATATTCTTATAAGTAGGGCATCCCTGATATATTAGTTTAGAGATTATATTACTTGATTAAATATGTACGGAAATATATCTATGGTGTGTGATGTAGTGGTGACATGAAAGTCTATAGATTGTTTTTATTTCTTGTTTCTTTCATACTGGCTGTACTCTGCTGAAGTTCATGTGTTCTAGATAAAAAAAATAGTATTATGGTTGTTGGCATGAGTGTTCTTGGTTGTCATTGACATGTAGTTTCCAAGTAGCAAAATCATTTCATTTGACACTTAATTTCTTCTAATTGCATTCTTGTGAATGTAATTTCATATGTGTGAATGCATTGGATGAGCAGTATTAAGCAAAAATCTTGGCTGAATTTCTCCATCTTTACAAATGTGACGAATATTTGAAGCATCAAGGTTTTTCTCATATAATCAACTACCTTTCTGTTGAAAAGATTGTTATGAACTTGGGGTATGCAAAGATGTCAATGAAGAATCATGAAACTTGTATATTTTGAGCTGCATGTTCCAGTTTAAATAATTTATGTATTGGCATTCAAGCACTCTGCTTGGATGCTTTTAGTGAAATAGTTGACAATCTGAAAGAGCAGCTGAAATGTTACAAAATGAACTTCATATTTTGATTGAATTCAGATAGGGCAGGAACATATCAGTTTTACTGAAAACATCTTACTTCTGAAACCATTCATGAGCCGTGAGGCAACACGTGTTGTTAGATACACGGCCACTGCAACAGCCAACATGATGTTGCCTTATACTTCTAAGCCGGACATTCTCTAATTTAGTCCACTTTCAAGTGATGTGTAGGTTTTCAGCTGTTCCATGAATCATTAGTATATAGAGTGATTCGAGTCCATGCTTGGTAATGATGTTTATGCTGATAATGCCGATTTTTGTAACAGGTTTCTGCAGAGGTGGCAAAATTGGAGTATGCTATGGGAGAAATGCAGACGATCTACCCACCCCAGATAAAGCAGTGCAGCTGATCAAACTTCACAATATTAAATACGTAAGGATATACGACTCCAATATCCAAGTGCTAAAGGCATTTGCAAATACTGGAATTGAACTTATGATCGGGATCCCCAACTCAGACTTGTTAGCATTTTCTCAATTCCAATCAAATGCTGATACATGGTTGAAGAATAACATTCTCCCGTATTATCCAGCCGCAAGAATCACTTATATAACTGTCGGTGCTGAAGTCACTGAAGCTCCCAGTAATGTCTCCGCGCTGGTAGTTACTGCAATGCAAAATGTTGTGACTTCCCTGAAGAAAGCTGGTCTGAATAGGAAGATTAAAGTCTCTAGCACTCATTCCTTGGGTGTTTTGTCCCGATCGTTTCCACCTTCTGCAGGGGCATTCGACAGTAAATTTGCTTTCTTTCTGAGACCGATGTTAGAATTCCTAGCTGAGAATCAGTCTCCATTTATGGTTAACATATACCCTTACTATGCCTATAGAGATTCATCGAGCAATGTGTCCCTAGACTATGCTCTATTTGAGTCCTCGTCTGAAGTTATCGATCCAAATACTGGTTTGTTGTACACAAATATGTTTGATGCTCAGATTGATGCAATTAATTTTGCACTCATGGCTTTGAATTTCAGAACTATTCAGATTATGGTCACCGAGACAGGATGGCCTTCTAAAGGATCCCCAAAGGAGACCGCTGCGACTCCAGATAATGCCCAAACTTACAACACGAATCTGATTCGTCATCTCATCAACGACACTGGTACTCCTGCAAAGGCAGGAGAGGAAATAGATACGTACATCTTCTCATTGTTCAACGAGAATAGGAAGCCGGGCTTGGAATCAGAGAGGAATTGGGGTCTGTTTTTCCCTGACCAGACAAGTGTGTACAATCTCGATTTCACTGGAAAGGCTACTGTGGCGATCAATCCAGACACGAACACAACCAGTTCAAATGGAACATGGTGCATTGCTTCAAGCACCGCCTCTGAAGCTGATCTCACGAATGGCCTAGATTGGGCCTGTGGTTCCGGAAATGTTGACTGTACAGCTATTCAGCCGAGCCAGCCTTGCTTCGAGCCTGATAGCTTGGTATCTCATGCTTCTTATGCCTTCAACAGTTATTACCAGCAGAATGGAGCTACAGATATTGCTTGCAGCTTCGGAGGAGCAGGTGTCAGAACGAACAAGAACCCAAGTACGTTAAAAATCATCTGCCTCTGATTCTGTGAAGTTTTAATGCTCAAAAACATATATAAATCACAAAAATATTCATTGCATGATTTGAAAACTAGGTAAATTCCTCAACTATAGGTCTCTCTCTCTGGCTTCAATCACTAACTTCCATTTTTCTGATTTATGCAGGCTATGACAACTGCCTGTACATGACATTCGGGTACGCAATATCCATTCATCATTTCTCTAAACACATTAGCATTGTCATCAAATCTTCGACTGATCTTTTCTTGAATTTGCAACATGAAATTTTTGCAGGGCCACCAACAAAACAGCTGCTGCTAATGCAACAGTGAGCCCTTCAGCAAAATCTTCATCATCTGTGAAAGAAGCAGTTTCGACGTGCATCCTTGGTTGCTTGTTGATGGCTTCATTTGCTTTCCTATAACATTTACACCATTGCAGTATCTTGGTTATGGATGAAGAAGACTGCCAAAACCTTGAAGAAGGTGCGTTTTTTGACGAGTTCAATTTGTATAGCTATATCAAGCACCCCTAGTTATTAGCCAAAACCAAGAAATGATGTATGATATAGCTCTAGTTAGGTTCCTTGCTAGGATGATGAGAGCATACAGAAGACCAAATTGTATGCTTGAGAGAAGTGAAGTGTGTTTAAAATTCTATTTATTTATGTTGCACCAAAAACCTATCAACTCTCAGAATTATGAGCTCTTAAGTTTTGCGATATATATGGGAGTGGTTGCAGTTAGGCTTAAATTTATTTATCAAGGTTTTTTCCCCGCATAAATTCTCATTTTGGTCGTTGAAGGTACAAGACGAGTAGAAGGATTACACCACCTTCGAACCCTTTAAGCTTGTGTAAAAAGGAGAGATCTCGGGTTTGATATCCACCACTACCGGTCGAAATCTTCACATTCACGTACTATTTTAGTCAGCTGAGTAAGACTAACATTCCCAAAGCTTAGTCTTGAAACAAGTTACAATTTTCTAAATAAAACACGTTTTGCTTACTTTCAAGTTATAACAGAATATATTTTCGTCCCTACATATATAAATATATATAATCTTGAAATGAATGTGGTCGTTGAAAATAGTCCAAGAATGTCCGAAAGATCCTAGTGCTTAGATTGTGAAATATATTGCCCTACTGAAATTTCAATGTTACCCTGGATTAGTGCACGCCTGCTTCAGATGTGACATATATGTATATGATATACATAACAATAATTCGAATGAGTCGGTCAAGATTCAGATTAAAATTCATATTCGATGACATGCATCTTTATAATTTTATTATTATTTAATTGTGATAAGATCTGAATCTTCACTCGTTTTACATAATCCCTCTAGCCATCACAATATTTTTCGCGGGAAATCCTACTATGAGATGTATTACTCAAAAATTGTAGAGATCGCGCAGCTATTAATTATTTTAGATAATTATTAATGTGACATGATTTGTGTGGTTTTTAGAGTAGTATATCCCATGGGGTATAATATAATTTTTTTGCTTTCACGTACAACATCATAAATTATAAATGATTTATATCTCCTATATTCTTACATTATTTATACATGTGAAAATATCACAACATTTAGTACATGAGAAGCATTTCTATATACAAGGTGCATATATGCACCTTATTCAGACGGTGCGTGGGCGTCACGTGCTTGTCTGTTTTTTTTCCTAGGGAGATTTTTTTTTATTTCCTATTTTTTCCTTTTATTTTATTCCCAAAAATTTAATACCTTAAGATGAAATTAGTGAATTCTAAAATTAAAATTAGCTGATTTAAATTTATTTAAAATAAATATAAATTTATACTCTAAAATAGAAATAATAAATCCTAAAAATAAAAGTGAATTAATTTTTTTTAAATCCGGAGACTCACTCTATGCACTCGCCAGACGCTAACACACGGACTCGTGCATTGCGCTCAATAATTAATTTTTCTAACTTAAATATAATCCGTAATTGAGATTAATAAAACATTAAAAAACATAAACCCTAAAAACACAAAATAAACTCCTAAAAAATGCTAAAAATTATAAAGACCCCCCCCCCCCCCCAAAAAAAAAACCCATGAACCCAAAAAAAAAAATCATGAACCCAAAAACCCTAAACTCCTAAACTCTAAACATTAAATGAATGGAAAAAATCACAATTTGAACTAAATAAACTAGTATAAGATAACTAGAAGACCCCTTACTTTTTAAGAATACAAGTTATATTTTTCGAATTTTGAATGATATTTTTTATTGTTACAATTGATATTGATTTTGCTAAATTTTTTTAGGGTTAATCCGGTCAATGCGGGTTGACCCGCATTGACACTAACAAAGCGGATTGACCTGCGAATTTGGTTGAACTTAATGTATGAACTTTGTGTTGGTATATAGTATGCAAGTTTTTGTGATAGTATATAGTATGTTAGGGAGATAATTGACTTAATGTATGAACTTTGTGTTGGTTTCGATTTTCTTTCGAGACTTTTAAAAAGGACATTCAATAATATAACAACTTTTGTAATTATAACATTTATGATTTTTTAGATCAATTGAAAATGAAATCTCATGCAAGTTGTGGGGATGAAAACTCAACGATTAAGTTGTTGGGATGAAACTCATCGATTTTGCTATTGGAAATACCATTTCAATTTATCTAAAAACTCATAAATATTGTATTACAAAATGATTTTAAAATCACACGATTTACCAAATTCGGTGTAAAATTTATTACTTGAGATTCTTTAGTCCCAACTTATGTATGCTAACCGTGTACCAAATCTCAAAATTATTACTTTTTCTTTCATTTTTTTTTTCTCAATTTTAATTTCTTTTGGTTTATTATAATTTTTCATTATTATTTAGGATTTATTCCACCCAATTAAGATTTATAATTATTTTTTAATATTTAATTTTATTTTTTTAATTACTATAATTGATTTTTGGGATTGATTATTCCAAACTTAGGATATGTAATTTTTTAAAATTTTAATTTTTAGCAATAAACACTAATTGTGATTAGTTATAATATAATAATTTTTTATTTAATAAAAAACATTATTAACAATATATAATTTTAATATTGGCACACAAAATTGAGACTAGAGTATATCCACTTAAAATTTACATATTTTTAAACAATTATGCCTGATAATTATAAATTTAAAATACAAACCCATCGAATCAAATGGAAGTTATATGCTCGATTTCAGAGTCTTAATAAAGACAAGGCTCGGATAATATAATAATAATAATAATAATAACGTTGCAGCTCTCTCTCAAAAAAAAAAAACACTCTGATCATTGAAAACAATAAATTATACTTCACCAATTGAAAGCGATTACCGATCATTGAAATCAATAATGCTCAATGCTTAGACTTATTGCTTCTAGTGCTTTATCCAAAAATAACCTAATTTATTTATTTAGCGAGGAGATTTACTGTTTCCTCCGCTTTACACGATTTGCACTTATCCATCTACATTTTTTTTAACCAAAGATTGTGAGAATTTCGCCAGACCAATCGCAAAAGAGATGACCCTTCTCCAAAGCGAATGGATGTTTGGTTCATATTTATAATATAGAAGCCATCAATATATCAGTGGAAAAAATGGGGGGCAAGAAATTGAAATAAAGCAAAATGAATACATGAAAGCCAATTCTGTATTTGCAAAGATGTCTATAAAATTTGAACATCCATTGGAAGAACCAACCAAAAATACATAATTTACTCGCACAGAATCATAGCAGTTTTCATAACCACAAAATGCAAAGAAGAGATACCATCTATCATCATTTTTGAAACACCAAACTCATTCCTCTCACAACCAGGAATCCACAACTTCAGAATACCGTATAAAGGATGATATTGCTGCAAATATTTAAAAAGCAGTAAACGAGTCCGAGGTTAATGCAAGTCTATCAGAGTTATAATTCGATAAAATGAAAAAAAAAATGACAGAGGGAGAACTACTTACCAAACAATTAAAGACCTTGTTCAATAAGATAGTCCCCGATCTTCTCAACAACCATGTTGCACTGGCCGGGAGTCATTGGCTCGTCATAGATGCCGATGATCAAGGCCAGAGTGGTCTTTTTGATGGTAGCACCACCAGATCCCTAAATCAATCAATACAATATATTTTAATTTAAAGAATGGATGCAACATATCACCACAGGCTGTCACAACATGAAGAAAGTTACATTTATGTTGTTGGCGTTCCACTTTCCATAATAAAAGCATATGGCTGGGAAAGTACCCCTCCACCACCCACCCACCCACCCAAGATGGAAAGAATACAAAAAACCCATATAGCTGGGAAAGTAAGAGGATCTCATCATGCACTTACTGTAAAAACCATTCGACATGCTATCCACAACTTTGAGACTCCAGGAATGCATAGGTAAAATTCTTTATTAACAAATTTTCAAGATTAGATCACAATACCTTCTTCCCTCTGATGACAGCACCAGGTTCACCTTGAATCACCATGTATTTAGTGCCCCCAATGTATAATCCAGTAGGAGCCAATGATCCCGGATTATCAAAGTCATTCATGATACCAACTACTTCCTCAGGCTTGAACTGTACGAGCATTCAATTATTAGGAAAAAAAGCAAATAACCATCAGCCACTTAAAGATTTACCATGCAGAAAATAGACAGCAAATACAAGGAAACATAAAAGGCCAAAACTGTTTTTATTGAATGATTAATCTATCTTCCATCAACCTATTTCTAAAATTTTGAGCATCGCTTGATAAAGTTTATGCGGGTATATCAGTCAAGAACTATTATCATTGCTACATGAAACTATATGAAGATCTCCCAACAGAAAATGGATCTACAGATTCATAATCGACATCACTTTTCCAATGAAGAACAACTCAAGCACAAACCCCAGTCTAAGATTTCCAAAGCATCCTCATAAAGATGTAACAGTTCAATGCAATGAAGTTTTGATGAACCCTAATAAACACTTCAGATTAAAGGAGAGCAGAGCAGAACTACTGCCGACCAATTAGACAGCAAACTCATCTAACAGCAGCCAAAACCTACTCTGATTACCAAATCAAACCATACATAACAAAAATCGAAACAATCATCAATAATCGACTACATCTCCCCTAGTCAGATCAAGTCATCAAAGCGTCAAATCGAAGTAGACGAATCAATCATCCATCAGATCCGCAAATTCAACCAAATAAAACGAACAAAAACAGCATCAAGCAGCTACTGCAAATATCCCCTAAAACTAAATCAAAGAATATACAACGAAATTAAAAAAAAAACACACACACACACACAATCAGCATTAAACCGACGGATCTCCGCACTCACAACTAGCAAAAACAGTTCAACATCAGGAACAGGCACGCATCGATACATCAGATCCGAAAATTGAAGCACGTAAAATTAGCATTAAAAGTGGGCAGGAGCAAAGAAAGAAAGAGATGGGAAGACCTGAGGGAAGTTGTCACTCTGTGCCCAGACGCTGCCGTCGTGGCCGACGATGGCGGAGGAGGTGAGGTGGCAGCCGTCGACATCGGCCATCAAGTGGTCGTCTATGTATGATTGCCACGACATCGTTTCGTCGGGGAAATGAAATCAGAAGCAGTGTTGGTGAGGTGTGTGTGGAATAGGAGAGAGAGACGAGAGAGAGAATGATAGCGTGAAAACAACGGAAATCAGGGAATGGGTGCGGTGACTTTCCTACAATCATCACTTTTTATGCTTGCGGTCTGGGAGAATCTCCTACCGTGAGATTACTTCTTTGCCCCTGAATTAATTAGTCATTTAATTCCCCATATATACAATTTCAAATAAGAAAATCGTATATTTCATATTTAAAAAAAAGGAGAAGATTACGTATAGCCAAATTTTGTATAAAGAGAGGTGGAGAATTACGTGCAAAATGAAAATATACTGAAATTTTTTGTATGAGATTGTTTATTGTTAAATCTAGTTTTTTCTGGTACGGAAATTATTTTAGGCGCTTAAAGTTTAAGAATAATTTATATATATGTAGTTGTAACAGTAATAATGTATAATTATTACTCCCTCCGTCCCATTTATATAGTCCCTATTACTATTTTGAGGCGTTCCAATTATATAGTCCCATAACTATAAATAGTATTAATTATCATGGTAATATATAAATATACCCTTGCTATGTGTTGGAAATTAAAACTCAACCACTTAAATTTTTTAGAGTCATTAATTTTAAGTAAGGATAATAATGGAAGTTAAGCTTTAATGTCTTATTTTCATAAATATTTTTAATCTACGTGCGAGGATAAAGTGGACTATATAAATGGGACGGAGGGTGTATAATTTTATCAATTGAAATTTTGTATATACAACATTATATTTTTTATTTTTCTAAATATAATTATAAGCACATTATATTACAGTATTTACTAAAAATTTAACCTTATTTTTGTTATATAATATCATATTATGTTGGGGATAATGGTAATAATATATATACTTTGTATATACAACATTATATTTTTTTATTTTTCAAAATATAATTATAAGCACATTATATTACAGTATTTTTTAAAAAATTAACCTTATTTTTGTTATATAATATCATATATTATATTATGTTGGGGATAATAGTAATAATATTATGTTGAAATTTTGTATATACAACATTATATTTTTTATTTTTCAAAATATAATATAAGCACATTATATTACAATATTTTTTAAAAATTTAACCTTATATTTTTTATATAATATCATATTATGTTGGGGATAATGGTAATAATATATATACTTCTATATATCACTAATTCTCTAATTTTCTTTGATCCACTTCGTGTTCTTATTTCCCCTCTTTCTGCTGTATTACATTGGTTTGTTGCATTTTACTATATTTTGTTGTTGCTCTACGTACCGATTTTCTAAAATTGGGGGGAAGAATTGTTACATTAATTGAATTTGTAAAGAAGTACTGCAATAATAATTAATTACCCTTGCATAGGTGGGAAAAAAATATGTTGAACAAGTATGTTATAGATATAGAGATAGATCATGAATTAAGAGCGAAAACGTATAGAAATAATAGTTAGTACTAATTTTTAGTAATATATCATCGTTCCACTATACTCCGGGCACTAATAATTAAATAAATATAGTATCTAACTATACTATATAAAAATTACAACTACGAATAAAAGTTATGATATAAGACGTGGATTAGTGGATACAATATTTATTGTATTTTAATTGACATTATACTATATCATGTGTTTATCATTTATGTACGCCCAACTAATTATGTACACTTTAAGAAAATAAAATAAAAAATGTGTTATTTTGAACTTACTCTGAAATAAAATAAACAATATTAAAATTAAGTAAAATAATTCATACAAAACTATATTGTAGATTTAATATTAAAATATCAAATTATTTTTTAGATTAATTTGAATTGTTTCCTTTTCCTATGAAGGTGCGTCCGAAGGCCGAATTAAATGAAGGTTCAACACTCATTCATTGATATTCAATTTTATATGATCTTTTTTTTTGAGCGAACAATTTTATATGATCATTACATTTAAAAATATAATTATTTTTTATTTAATTATTGTGCCTTAAAAAAAGGAAAAAAATTGGCAACACACAAAAGCACTCAACGTCATTCATAAAAATCAAAACACAATAAATAAACTAAAATTGAATATGATATAATTATGTCAAATAATGTGAATAAATATGTCATTTGATGTCCATTTTTCTAAAAAACAGTTTTCAATGAACAAAACACAATGGTCCATAAATTATGAGAGAATTAGTAAGAGTTATGAGATGTTGCTAACACAATGTCATCACTTTTACTTCTTTAATTGATTGCTAGTTTATGGTTGAATATATATAGAGGAGATTTGCACAAAGTAAATTCAAAAGTATTCATGATAAAGATATGTACTTTACAATTTCTAATATTTGTTTTCACTGTAAGATTACACATAACATTTGGAATCAATATGCTTATAAAATTGAATATTAAAAAATGATACAAAAAACACAAAGCATTAATATAATATACTTTGTTGGTTTCTCCAGTCTAAATTAATTTGAATCCTAATAATACACATCAGTCATTAGACATCAATATGCATATTTAACCTACACAATTTTTTCCAACATATATGCATTCGAACTTCTCATTCCACATATTCTTTAACCTTCAGCACAACACATGACTCGACCACCACGTCATCTCTTTCTTTCAAACATTCAGTCTCCGACCTTCATCTACATACTTCTATCTATCAAAATTACATATGCCATAAGCCCATAACATCTTAATTTATATAACATCTGTTTGTTTATGTTTCGTATTCATTCAATTACTTAATTACATAACTTAATTGATAAATGTAATTATAGAAAATTATAGGAATTAATATGTATTAATTGATTAGCATAATTATAGGATATCCTATATCCTATTTATGTGTGTGTGTGCGCGTGTTTTATATTCGTGCAACGCAATTTGTATGGTTAATTATTTTGTTAATCATATAAACATTGCACCAGCTTTATAATTTTAGAGACATAATCAATTTGAACGCTACCATAAAACCTAACTAATTATAAAATTACGTAAAATTGCTTATACCACATATATTCCTTATAAATATATTATTATATCATTGATTTATTATAAACTGTAATTAAACGTAACCAATCTTTAACGAATCAATATATATGTTTTCTATAGAATATATTTATATATTATATTTATGTATTTTGTTCAAGGTTGCAGAAGGCGTTAGGTGTTAGGCGGGCGGTCAGGGAGGGCCTAGCGCCTAGACCACCTAGGCGGGACTTTGGCGGAACCTAGGCGTTTTGTAATTTGGAATTATTTTATTATTTTTAACCTAACATTTTAAAAATATTCATTTATAAATTCATAAATCATGACATTCCAAATAAAATATTTAAAGTTCAAATTGTCCAAAATTTAAAACAAAGTAACATTGAAAGTTCAAA
Source organism: Perilla frutescens (assembly GCA_026008535.1). NCBI lineage: Eukaryota > Viridiplantae > Streptophyta > Magnoliopsida > Lamiales > Lamiaceae > Perilla > Perilla frutescens. Next base: position 50,549,380 of record BRKX01000015.1, read on the forward strand.
TCATCTGAAACTCAAAATAAAGCAACGTAAAATACCCAAATAATCCCAAATTAAAAGTTATTTTCTTAGTTAATGAGTTAAAAATTAGGCAAAACTATTAATATACAAAATTTTTTTTATTAAAATATTAAAAATAAAATGACCGCCTAGGGCCGCCTAGCCCCGCCTACCCAGCTTCACCGACTAGAAGAAATCGACAAGGTTCGCGGCCGCCTAGCCCGCCTTTTACAACAGATATTTTGTTATATATTTTATTAATATTAAATCAATATAGATTATAGAAATGTATTATGGTTTTTAAGGAGAATTCACCTCACAGTCATATAAAATAAAATTAACATTGATATATGCATATAAGTAAAATCAATTAACGTGCCATTAAATTATGCATTGCATCAAACTTGGCATAATTATTGAACTATTATATATGTAAATGGGCTAAAATATCATTTGATAAATGGAGATATGTTTTAGAACTTTGTCGTTGTTGTTGTTGTTATTATTTAAATTGCTAAATAAGCAATTAAGTTTTAGTAAATTGTTCTAGTAGGATAAAGTTGCAAAATTTAGAAAAAGTACAATTACAAATTTATAAAGTTTGAATGGTGAAAAAATGTGTTCATAATTAATAGAATTATGTTTGAATTATATTCATTTTTTAGGCTAAACAAATAAATAATACTATTCAATAGTATGATATGAATAAGGGTCATGTATTTAACCTACTAAAATAGGAAGATACGTTTAGGCGGGAAAATAGAAGAGTTACTACTTTGAGAACATTGTGCTTTTATATATATATATATAGGGGTGGGGTTATATAAAAATAACCTCTTGTGTGAGAAATGAGAACACATCTCACACCACACATTCATAAAAAATCAAAGGTCCAGATTTGATGAAAAAGGCGGTGGCAATTTTGTAATATCTGAAAAGTTTTTCGCGCGGGGGCATTACTGTAATTTGGTAATTCTTATAAAAATCGCGGAGGATTTGATAACAGATCGTTATGCTAACGAAGTATTATCATAATGCTAACGAAGCATTATAGTTATGCTAATTAAAGTTTTCAAATATTGTTGGCGAAAAAAATATTCTAAAAATTAATTATAAACCTAATTCGATTTAATAAACCCTAATTAAATGGAAAAAAATCATAATTGGATGAAATAAACCTAATTAGATGAAATAAACATTGATTGGATGTGGTAAACCCTAAATGAGTTGAAAGAAATCATAATAATAATAATAATATATTTGTACTACGTTAACATTATAGTTTTGGTTCGTCAGCATTGCGAATACACTATGTTAGCATATGACAATACTCTATCAACATACATTATAAATTATAATTGGATAGGATAAACCATAATAATCAATTAAGAACTATAAACAAAAAATTAAATTTCAAAAGAATAATGATAATTAGATGGAATAAACCATAATCGAGATTAAATAAATCATAATTGAGATTTAATAAACCCTAATAAATTTATACTATGTTAGCATTATGATAATTCTTTGTTAGCACATCTAATATATTATGTTAGCATATGACAAATGCTTCATTAGCATACGTTCATATGTTATCATAATGTTGACGAAGAATTATTATATGCTAACGAAAACATTTACAACCTGGGCACACGTAAAAAAATTTCTTTTTTATTTTTCGTTCATATTTTTTCATCCAAACATAGCCTTTCGACATCTTAAATGAAAGAGCATGAAGAGAGCTTTAATTTGATATATTTTTTGTGTGCATTGGATTAAAAACGAGGAAGTTATGGTCGATTAAAGTTTTTAAGATTTTTTTTAATTGCTGACATCATCAATTTTAATGGATTTGGACGAAAATAGCCCCCTTCCTTATTTTTTGCCCTATTATTTACGAAATTACCACCTTAAATCTCAGCCATTGGATCATTAAATTGGATGGTGTAAGATGTGTTCTTATTTCTCACACCAACAAGGTGTTCTCATATGAACCATATCCTATATATATATATATATATATATATATATATATATATATATATATATATAAGGTTGGGTTCCAGAAGGAACCATACCCCATGTGAGAACCAAGAACCAATCTTAGCCACAATTTCACCTATTTGGACGGCCAAGATATGTTCCAAAATTTAAAAAAAACGCGGTGACATAATTGTAATAACGTCCAACTTCACTGTCCCTGAATCTTAGTAAGGGTAAAATCGGAAATTTCAATGTATATGTGATTCACGCGTGTATTTTTCAATTTAGGGTTTTAGCATTGTCATTTTCTATTTTAGCACTGTCGTGACTTATTTTAGCACTGTCATGACTTATTTTAGCACTAACATAACCATTGTTTAGCATGACAAGAAACTCCCAAACCAGCTTTCTTTTTGCGAAATACAATTTCACTGTCAACTCCCGCAGAACCTTTGGATGCATGCTCATCATTGAGTAATGAAATTGTTCCAGTAATGAAGGTGCAAAGGCTACAGCTGAACTTGACGATATTCCCCTATCATCGCCAAACAACAAATGCCAAATCATGTTGATCACATATTCATCAAATATAATTAAATGTTGATGTCCACCTATTAACTAAATTAATTATGTTTAGGTTGTGTTAGTATGTTGAGACTTGCTTGTCGCAAGTCATTATCACAAATTCGTGGTTTTCATTCTACTCAGGTGAGTTTGTAATTTTTCAATTATCGATCACTGTTTGTTTTGGCAATGAGACTTGGATATATACATGTATATATTTATGCTCTTATCGTTTCTATATTCTTGCAGCCTTTCTAGGGGCCAAGAAGTTTTTTTGGTGTAGACGATTTTCTTGATGATGACAATGGCAGGCCATGCACATATCAAAGAGAAAAGAAGTCCAAAAATCCGAACAAGCATGTGTCTTTCAAACAACGGACTGTTGCTTACATGGAGTCGTTCACTCTGGATGTCTTATACCCCATCACATTAGGGTAGATAGGTGGGGGAATAGGTGTAGGAGATCGCATTGTCATGGTCTTTTTTAGCACTGTCATGACCTTTTTTAGTATTGTCATGACTTATTTTAGCATGACTCTTGCAGGGTTCTAGCACTGTCATTTTCTATTTTAGCACTATCATGGCCTTTTTTAGCATGGCTCTTTTAGATTTTAGCACTGTCATTTTCTATTTTAGTATTATCATGGCTTGTTTTAGCATGACTCTTTTAGGATTTATGTGAAATGGATGATATTTCATACGCGATAATCATTATAGTCCTCATTAAATTTAAAGTTTCATTTTAGTTTATATAGATATCGATGATCATCAAGGCAAGCCACAATCTGGAGCTATCCAACATTTTGTTAACACGATCATAGATTTTGAATTCTATTAACTCTAGTATATAATGGAATTGTGAGAATAAATAAATATGTACCAATTAACTGATAACAGTACTTACTCCTAATGAACCGAAGTGGAAAGCAAGAAAAAGGAGTGAAAACATTTTAATAAGAATTTAAAGATGACATAAATATGTATGGAATTACATATGTAAAAGACGATATTAATTACTTATTAGTTAGCTATATATATATATATAGATAGACAGCACATCTAACCCGGCCCCTTATGGTTCTAGAACAACTAAATAACAAGACATAATAAAAGGAAGATGTGAAAAGGGAAGGTGGTCGAATAAGAAAGATCAGCTGACAGCCACCGTGTTGCTGCCGCGCCGGAGTAGTTATTGTAAGGATAATAGAAAGGGGCTGGTGGTGCATAGTATTGGCCGCCGCTGCTGCAGCATATTACTGGAGCAGTCGGAGGGCAATTTCCTTTGTCCGCAGACGACGACGGTGGCGGTGCTAAAATAGTTGTTTTATATATATATATATATATATATATATATATATATAGAGAGAGAGAGAGAGATTTTCAATATTTGATGTAGTAATAGATTACAGTAATGCTAAAATAGATCACAGTAGTGCTAAAGTACTAATAATGAAAAATTCAAATAACAACTTAATCAACTTCGTCAACCTAAGTGCTAAAATAGTTCACAGTAGTGCTAAAATAGGTTACAACAGTGCTAAAATAAATCACAATAGTGCTAAAGTACATGATAGTGCTAAAATAAGTTACAACAGTGCTAAAATAATGTTAGCTTCATCACAAATGAAGCTAACAATTATGTCAAACCACAGAAAGAATTGTTGCTCTCTATCATCCTTTCCCTAGCTGAAGATGTTGGTGTGGAGTGTGTACGGATTTCCACTAGAATTCCCAAGAAATTCGAAATCTATCTCATCATGGTAGTCACCGTGTGATGAAAACTGCATATATTATATATGTATTAATTAATTAGGCAATATATATATGTGCATATATACGTCAAATTAATTAAAGTTAGCAGTAGTACTAGCTTACATAATAAGTAGTGATTGTGCTTGCGGAGTTACCAGGGACAAGCTTGATTTGCCGCTGTCGCCATCCGCCATAGTTCGTAGCTTTGTCGACTCGCGGGATTTGTTTCCCTAATCGCTCCATCCTTGGGGAAGAACAACTTTATCCAACAGGGTGTATGAAAATATAACCCTAGAATAATCTCCCACGCTCGTCTCAAATAAATCATTCATTACTTTATCATATCAAATAATGGCCATCGAGCGAAATGTAGAAAAATCTTTACTTGATGCCCTCTATTATGAGGAAGAAAAATTGGGAGATGTTGAGGAAGAAGATGAATCGCAGATTGAAGGAGATTCATTCCAAATATAACATAATTCCTAAATTACTAAAATACCATTGCTTCATTAAAAAGTCTAAAAAATTACAATAATGCCACCGCTTTTTTTTTTAAATTTTGATATGATCTTGACCGTCCAAATCAGATCAATCTGTGGCTGAGATTGGTTCTCGATTCTTACAGGGGGTGTGGTTCTCACATGATCTCATCTCCCTCTCTCTCTCTCTATATATATATATAATCAAATATCAACATAATTATAAATGTATTATTAAATATAAATTACAATTCAGATATTTTTCTACAAGACAGTCTCGTTCAAGTTTCTATGAAATGTTTTGCTTTGAGACTTTACATTACTTCTTTTCTAAGTAGTTCGTTTTATTTTTATAAGCACCAAGGATGAAAATATCGCTATCGCAACATATATCGCAACTTCAATTTTACGGATATATCGACGGATATATCGATATCGCATATCGATATCGCAGAAAATTGAAAAAAATGACGGAAATCATATTAAAATCTTGGAAATTTAGCATGAAATTTTAGGAACTATTATGACATATTATTATGCACATATTCCACTAATTTTTTTGATATAATTGTATTTTGAAACCAAATATATAAATAATACATTATATAAATACCGTCTGAGATAATACATTTGACAAAATAATACATAATGCAATATAAAATGACTAAATAAACATTATAAAGTACAATTAATACCAAAATGAGGATCTATGAGATTCAAATATATTAGATGAAATGTGTAACACCCCGATCCCGGAAGAACAGTGACAAGGGACCGACGCGCTACTGGGGAAAAGGGAAAAGGGGTTGTGACATAAAAATAATAATTATAGAAATAAGGTTATGCTGCCCAAGCATTTAAGAGAATATTCGGTAAAACTTTTCGGAATCCACATATAATTAAGTTATGAGTTATGTAACTACTTCCAAAATCAAAAGCATGCTAATATGTAATTTCTATAAATCAGAGTCCCTTTAATATATTTTAATTATTTAGGCTTATAATTTCTGACTTTTGGAATTATTCAAATTAGAATTGGCTTAAATAATTTATTAAGATTATTTTGATATTAGGTGCGGCCCAATTAGGACCCTTATCCACTCTGTGATTCCCTCCTCAAATACTACGCGTTCACTATTATCAGGTGGGCTATATTTTTCTCAAATTATGTTTAGCTAATAAGCTCAACTATTTATTAACTGTGAAGCATGAATATTTGTATCAAAATGTTTTATCTCACTGTTCGCGTTCGCCAGTATCCTACGAAAACATTGAGTGCTTAACTAGACTCGAGTTCGGATCCTTTAAGCTTTGGGACCGTATACACTATCCTTTATTAGACAGCTGGACTGGAGGACGTGTATATAAGTTAAGACACTGTAGGAAGGGACAGTTGAGACAGAGCGTGTAAGGTTAAAAGTAGCTTTGTATACATGGAATGCTTTTTAATTTTCAAACCTTTCCATTGTTATACTTGTGTGGATACAATATTCATATTTATAAAATGATTATGAACTGTTTATCAAAATTTGCCCACTGGGTACACTAGTACTCAGCCCAAATCATTTCTAAATATTTTCAGGTTGAGAGACAGGCTGAAAGATGACGGAGCTGGGGCAAGGGCTGTGTTTTTGTTGATATATGATTGCTCTTTTTGCGTTGTTTAGAGATCTTAGATACTCTAAACAAAGAAGTACTTGGAAATATTTTGCTTAAGTTTAATAAAGATGCTCTACGCTTGTTACGTTACTTTGATATAATTTATTTTTAGTTGTTTGAATCATAATATGATTTGTGTTTGTTATTGAGATCTGTCCTTACAATTAATTGACGGGATAAGTTCCCTTTGATGATTGATCAATGATTCAGGTTCCTTCTAAAACGCCTTAGAGCGTGGTTAAATTCCAGTTATAGAGGTTATGCTGCCCAAGTGTTTCGGGCACTAACCCTATTTCTATGATTATGTTTATGCCAAAACCCCTTTCCCCTTTTCCCCAGTAGCGCGTTGGTCCCTTGTCACTACTCTTCCGGGATCGGGGCGTTACAGAATGCCATCTTATTCTAAACAATATTGGTACCAACTTATCACGTTTGAGTAATTATGGATATAATTATGCACATGCACTTGATATGTTTCTTAATTTCTTCCAACAGCTTCACCATGAATTGGATAATGTTCACTGACCCAATTATTTTGTTGATACACATTTTGAGTAGTTTAATCAATTTGTGAACTCCCATATGTGTAAGAAGCATATGAATTTTGGGACATATCACTATGATCAGTGCCACCCATATTCATAGAATCAAGATTTGGCAAATAATTTATATTCAATCTTAGATTTCAATTTCGTGTGGGGGAGAAAAATTTTAGTGATTTGTCCATCATGTCCTCTAACTGAAAAAATGAAAAAATAAAGTCGGTGCATGTGCATCTCACTTTTCTTTCTAAGACATCCGTTGATTTCCCGGTCTTCTTTCTTTTATATTTTTTTGCAAAGTAAATGTCTTTATAAAGCAAAGAATATTGCAACTCAAATAATTACATTGAAGACCTGAAAAAGATCACAAAAATATATAGTATTAAATAAAAATCAAAATATATTATAGAAATATTAAAAAAATCGCGATATATTGCGATATCTTGCGATATTTTGCGATATCTTGCGATATATTGCGATTTCTCATCGATACTCGGGAAAAAAGATATTCCCCCCAATATCCATATCGCAATGTTAATATCCGCGATATATCCGCGATATTTCGCGATATTTTCATCCTTGATAAGCACATGTCATGTTTAAAATTTAAAATAAAACAGAAAAAAGGGAGAAAAAGAAAATAAGAAAAGGAAAACGAGACGAGAGCAGTAATTTGTATATAATCTTTATCTATTTTTTGAAGTATGATAATATCTATTATTATTATTATTATTATTATTATTATTATTATTATTATTATAAACGTGCGTTCTTTTTTACAAAACTTGCTTTACCTTGTATATTCCTCATAAATATTTAATTTAACACTAATAATATAATTATGAGGTATTAAATAATTTAATTCAATTTATATTTATATTATTCTTTAATTTTAACAATGAACTTAAGCGTAATCATATTATAAAAACAATTCATAGGAAGGGCTTCTAAAGCAAAGTATTCATTGATTTTTGAACATACATACCGCAGAACGAGACATTTAGGATTCGAGACCCATCGCTTTCCTTATTCCCCTAAAATAAAGAGACAAATATTCATTGATTTTTATGACAATTTTTGCTAAGTGAAACCTTGTTCCGTTTGATAACGTTGATTATTCTTCGTTTAATTTTCCTTTGTTTTTCATTTTGTAATATCAAAATTTATTTTCTTTCTCTTTTAAATTGCTTGGAAAAGCTTTTTGATGAAGTTCTTTTTCAAAGGAGCTTTTTTGATGATCAAGTTAATAATGGAGACCATACTTGCGGAAAAAAAATCATCAATGATATATATATTGGTGTGGATGTAACAAGCAAAATGATGTAGACGTGTGACTTTTAATTTAGGACATCTATATATGTGTGGTTATTTGAACGTTCAAATTTGTTAGAGTAACCTTTTTTTTTTCGAATAAGGTGCAATAAATACACGAACTATATACGACCAAGTCCACCTAAAATCTAATGTATTTTTTTTGAACGGAAAACATACAATTTATTTGATGAAGTTTTTTTCGACTATAAACAATTTTTTTTGTCTTTTCTTTTTTCTTTTGAAAAATACACGGGGTTTATATGCATATCCCCGGCCCATTTTTTTTACTAGTAACCAAAAAACCTAACATTTTTAAGATTTTTGGATTTTAGACAAGATCAAAGTATTAAAGGGATAAGGTCTAATTTCATCCTACTATTATACCCAAAATTTCAATTTAATTCCGGATCAAAATTTCGGCTCAAATCAATCCCTAAACTTTTTTAAAAGTATCACATTCATCCCCCCGTTAGTCCCTGAACTATTCTTCTTTAATGGACGTCAGTAATGATGTTATGAGCATTATTTTAGGTGAAAATTCTCAAATTGAAGAGCGAATTTGGGGATTTATTTCATTTCGCGAATTTCATTTCTCTAAATCATTAACAAAATTTGAAAATTTCCAAAATACATCTCAACACCTTTTATACACACACACACACACATAGATGAAAAATTTAATGGAATCATCCACTACCCCATCATCATCAAGTCGAAGACAAGTTCGTGAATTTGAAGAGGGATAGAGAAAATGCAAGTGTGGTGTTCAAAAGGTTTTGCGGACTTCATGGACTCAAGAAAATCCCGGAAGAAGATTTTATGGTTCTCGATTTTTTAGAGTAAGTAATCATCCACTTATTTCAGTTTTTAAGCTGAAATACTTCATTTGTGTTTAAATCCATGTGATATATGGTTTCAGCCACCGGAAGATGGAGTCCAAAAATAAAAATGTAATCATTTCTTTTGGTATGATAGAGAAATAAGAGATAGATCTAAAGAGGTGATAAATGAATTGAAGGCATAAATAAATATCTTGCTCAAAGAGAAGAATGAATTGATGAGCAGAGGGGTTTTAATCACAGAGTTTGATACTTTGACTGAAGATGTGAATGAGCTTAAAAAAAGAACATGTGTTGAATTGAAGAACATGCAAAAGAAGTTGAATATAGCATATTTTGCTCTTCTGTTCACATCCTTGTGAATTTCAAGTGGAATGGAGTGGAATTGAGAAATCGAAGTTGGGGTTTTTCGCCTAAAATAACGCTCGTAACGTTGTTACTGACATTCGTTAAAGAAAAATAGTTCATGGACTAACGGAGGGATGAGCGTGATACATTTTCAAAAGTTTAGGATCGATTTGGGCCGAAATTTTATTCCGGGACCAAATTGAGATTTCGGGTGTATAGTAGTAGGACCAAATTAGACTTTATTCCAATATTAAGTATGATGATGATAATAATAATAATAATAATAATAATAATAATAATAATAATAATAATAATAATAATAATTTGACAAGATAATCACAAAAAAAACTTATTCTAGTCTAGTTATTATTAAAAAAAGGGTTAATTGCCTTAAAATACATAAACTTTGAGGTGTTTTAGTTTTTTCACACGTTTTAAAAAATATAGTTTTAATTACATGAACTTAACACTTGTTTGATTTTAACATTATTTTCAAATTTGGACACTCTAATCCAACCAAAAGCGATTACAATTTTTTGGTATTTTAAGACAATCTAGTATCCATGTGGAAATCTCCGACAACCACATCACTTTAATTGACCGAAATTTGAAAATCATGTGAAAAATTAAACAAGTGTTAAGTTTATGTTATTAAAACTATGATTTTTAAAATATGTGAAAAATAAAAAATATTCTAAAGTTTATGTATTTTAAGGCAATTAACCCTTAAAAAAATTATCATAAGTTTGATTTATAATAATTCAGCCATAATTTTACTCAATTGACAAAACTATGGCTACATTGACAATTTTAAAATAGTACTGTAAAATCCAAAAAACTTACAAAGTTGTTGTTGTTTTTTATTTATTTATTTATTTAATACAGGCCTCGCGCCTTTTAATTATACAGATTACTTATTTTAAATTATTCTTAGTTAATGTATTTGTTAGCTCTCTCACTTCATTTATTTTTTTGGCAAGTGAATTATCATGGAGTATTTGCTAGCTTAAGCTGCTACCTATTCGTGGATATAATTTAATTATAATTTGAATTGGATGAATATTTTAACTTGTTTTATTATTACAGCACTAAATTATAATCAATGTTCATTTGATTTTTATTTCGTATGTGAATTTTAATGGCATATTAGCACACAACCAATTGTAAATTAATAGTTAGTACCACGTTCTATCTGCATCATGTACTCATTAGTATGTGTGTGTGTGTCTATAATTTTAGAATATATAATGAAGAATGGACGGAAACTATACTTTAAAAATAAATGTAATTAAAATAAAATTTGATTGTAAAATAAACAAAAAAAAACTTTCATTTGTTTTTCTAATTTGAGTAGTACCAAATTGAGGTGAGGGATGGTGCATGAATTAAGGTAAATTAATCCTGAAAAAAAGGCGAAAGTTAATAAATAATAATTCAATTCCCCGAGAGGCTCGTGCGTCCATTCACTGCTTTTCCCCTACTTCAAATACTGCACCAACAAATTTTATTTTGATGTATTCCATCAATCACAATATTTATACATTTATCGATCTAACCCTCTCTAGCTCCATATATTATTTTTATTTTTATTTTTACAAAAGAAAAAGGCATTAATAATGTCGTGGCAAACTTACGTGGACGAGCATTTGATGTGCGACATTGAAGGGCAGGCTGGCCTCAAACTCTCGGCCTCCGCCATTCTCGGTCACGACGGCGCCGTCTGGGCTCAGAGCTCCGCCTTCCCTCAGGTCCGTCCGGCCCTTCATCTATATCTATATGACTATATCTATACTGATACGTCAATGTATATATTGAAAAATTTTATCCCACAGTAGCATACGCTACATCCCACACATATTTTAATCAATTTTTAATAACTGGACCCCAGTTTTTATTTTTTTAATATGTGAGGGGATGTAGTAGAGGATGATGTGGGATAGATTTTCCCGTATATATCCAAGAACGGAATAAATAAAAAATCATTTGGGAGCTGATTTGTTTTTCACCAATAACACCAAAAAAAAAAAAATGTGACTAGCCCCCATTTCCCCCCCTGTCTGTATCCAGGGATGGAACTGGAAATTTTCATTGAGGGTTGAATTGTTCTCCACCAATAACCCTATATATCGGAAAGAATAAATTATTTAAAAAAAATTCTTTGAAAAATTACATTTTTATTTGCTTGGGGGGCCAAGGCTCCCGCCAGCCCCGCAGTTCCGCCGATCGCCCCCGTATATCAACAAACTACAGTAAAATCTTAATTTGTTGTGCATGTTGTGAGGAGTTAAATTAAAATAAATTGCAGTTGAAGCCGGATGAGATAAAAGGGATCATGGCCGATTTCGAGGAACCGGGACATTTGGCCCCGACTGGATTGTTCCTCGGAGGAGCAAAGTATATGGTGATTCAAGGAGAGCCGGGGGCAGTTATTCGTGGAAAGAAGGTACGTGTTATAAATAATTGAATAGAATGAACCCTAATTAATTACCTAATCCCGATGGATATGACGTTGACAGGGGTCGGGAGGCGCAACTATTAAGAAGACGGGGCAATCGCTAGTTTTCGGGCTGTACGAGGAGCCTGTGACTCCGGGGCAATGCAACATGGTTATTGAGAAGCTCGCGGATTATCTTATCGATCAGGGCATGTAGCTACCTAATTTTTAATTATTTCATTTCCTTTTAATTCCTTTTCAAATTAAATAGCTATAGCTACGTTCTTTAATTTAATTGAGCCAACAAATAAGTTCGATCGATCGGTTACTAATTTTCATGATAAAGGCCGCCCTTCATTTTGAGGATTCAAGGCCATATATAGACTACACCTCTTAGTTTTTTTTTGTTAAATTTTTTTTTTTTTTTGAGGATTGATTTCTCATATGTACAAGTTGTTTAATTATGCTCAGTTTCTGAAATATTCTTGTATTGATACTTGTCGATCTCTTCTTCTGAAATATTAATAGGAAAAATCTGATCAATTTGGCAAATCAGAAACATATCAAGCAATTGACTTGTCGAATTAATTGCAGATTAATTGAATTGTATGTTATAGAATTTCAGAACATATACGGACAATAATATTTACCATCAACTCCATATATAGCATTGGTAAAATATATCATCCTCATCATCAGCGAACAATTCTCACACTCAATTATTTTTTTACTTTAATCACCATTTTTTTCTATTAAAATATATATATGTATATATAAATACATGCACATATATAGCACAGTCATTTTGGCTATAAAGTTCTAATACATATAATAGATATGATTGATATAGTATGCTTGAAATAATTTACAACAGAAATAAAAAAAAAACTCTATCAAGCTCTTTCGCATACACTAGTCATGGTCTATCACATTTCTCACCATTTGCCAAATAACGAGTATAATATTTTGAAGAAAAGAATCTTGACATCTTATCTTTAGGGCCACGTTTGAATGATTTATCTCCCGCTCTGCTAACAAACTCTAGATTTTATATCAAGCATATTCCATGTTCTTGGATCATACATATTAGAAGAATCAAGCCTCTGGCAGTTCAAATTATCAATATTTTCGTTGATTTCACCGTCAATTACTTCATTTCTATCATTTTCATTATATAATTCACAATCATCAATTTCATTGATATCTTCATTGTTGTCATCTTCTCAGTATTTGAAAGATGTTCATGAACTACATTTTCCATAAGTGTGCCATTAACATCTTCAGTACATGTTCCGATATGTAAGAGTGTCGAAAATAATTAAAATCTATAATGGATAAAAATTCCCACTAATTGGGCCTTCACATTAAAAGGGCTTAAATTTCTAATCATGGGCTTTAGAGAAAATTAAATAAATACAATTTGGCCCAACAATAGGTGTTGGGGTGTTACAATGTTTGTTCGGATCGAATAGATATGGTTCATGAGATTTATTAATAAATAATTTCAAACTTTAGAAAGTCAATCAAGTAGGTTATCCCATTGGCCAACCATGTAGTATGTAGTGTTGTAGCTATCTTTTTAAACTAACCAAAATGGCTACGAAACACCATCCGGAAGCCGAGCCGCACGTCGCACTTGTTAGAATGAGTGGTTTAAGGTGCACTTTGCACTTAGCTCGTTCGCATTGTCGCTGGGAGCTGAGAAACCTTACATCAATGTAAAATAAGGTCAAGTCTCCTATACATCATCACATGCCTAATAAGATCCATACATCCATCAGACGGGTTGTGATCAATGCGGATTGACCTAGGTCAAGTCTCCTATACATCACCACATATCCAATAAGGTTCACATCCATCAGATGGGTTGTGATCAATGCGGGTCAACTTAGGTTAACCCGCGTTGACGCGCAAAAAAAAATGTCAAAAAATAGTATCAATTCTAACACTAAAAAGTATCATTCAAAATTCAAAAAACATCAATTGTATCATTAAAAGGTAATCAGTCTGCCACTTATGTTATATGAGTTTATATAGTTTAAATTGTGATATTTTCCATTCCAATTAATGTTTAGAGTTTAGGAGTTTATATTTTTTTAGGGTTCATGATCTTTTTAGGATTTTTTTAAATAAATTTTTAGATTTTTTAGGGGTTTATGTTGTGTTTTTTGGGCTTCTTTTTTTTAGGTTTATTAATCTCAATTACGAGTTATATTTATTTTAAAAAAAAAATCCATTCACTTTTATTTTAGGTTATATATTTATTTCAAAATTAGTTTTATTTTTATTTTCAATCACCATTTATATTTATTTTGAAAAAAATAAATTAATTGTCGAGCGCAATGCACTAGCCCATACATTAGCATCGGGTGAGTGCATTGAGCGAGTCGCTGAATTTTAAAAAAAATTGTTCACTTTAATTTTAGGATCAATTAAATCAAATTTAGGGCATATATTTATATTTATTTAAAAAAAAATAATAATTCATTTCAATTTTTTGGGTATACTAATTATATTTTAGAGTATATAATTTTGGAGGGAAAAAACAGAAAAATCTCAAAAAAAAAAAAGAAAAAAAATAATGTAATAAGTTTTCTAACCGAGAGTGTTTGCAGTGGGGCCCATTGATCAATAATGTAATAACCGAGACCGTTTGCAATGGGCCCATTGATCAATAATATATACTCCATCCGTTTCTGAATAAGTGTCATTCTGAATGAATACACGCATATTAATAAAGACATTAATTAGATAATCAAATTACTTTAAACACCCTTATGTGAATACATTAAATGAATTAAATATGATTATTTTAATGCATTAAATGACGACAAATATGAGAAAAATGTGAAATTTTTACCTCGATTGTGTAGAATGACATTTTTTGTGAAACAAAATTAAAATGCTAGAATGATGCATATTGTGAAACGAAGGGAGTATAATTTTCTTAAATAACATCAATAATAAGACGCACATATAATTAATGTAATGAGTTTTCTTATTCATGTTTATATTGTGACATTTTTTATTTGTAACATGTTACGATAAAAATATGAATATCAAAAGTTTATTTCACAATGAATATAGACGAAATAGCATTCGTCTTTTATTTCCTGGCTATTCCAATTTGAGTTCTTTTTTTTTCCTGAAAATTTGTGAGAAATATCTCTTCCACGAACAAAATCCAAAAGCATATTCGAGCATGTGCGATTTATGGATAGCAGTACACTAACGTTGTCGGCATCCATCAATATATTTGAGAACTTTTATATCATTAAATAATATGACCAGTTCCATCAAATATAATATAGAACTCTTCTCTGACTGCATTTTGGAAAATTTCATATTATAATTGTGACTTTCATAATATTTAAATGATTTATATAAAAGATATCTTCGAATACAAAACCTAATATTTATTGGAAAATAGATTTGGGATACCAATCTAATACATATTTCTAAAAATGTATACATATTGGTGTTTACTGTAATGAATAAGAACAAAGTAACATGCATCCACATTTGACAATAATATTCATCACAGATCCGGTGTAAGAAGAATGAATTCCCCCCCCCCCCTTTTCACCATTAATATAATGATGATAGCACAACTAAAACTAGGGTTGTGCAAACGGTCGGTTCTGTCAAGGACCATACCAAATTGAGAAAATCGAAATAATTGATGTAATTTTTTTTTGGTCCGGATTGGACTGAATCATAGACTGTCGAAATAATTGATGTAATTTTTTTTTTGGTCCGGATTGGACTGAATCGTAGGCCGACTTTTTTCGGTTGATTTGACCAATTCTCTCTCTCTCTAATTTTTTTTATTCCTAAATCGATAAATCCTAATAAACCAACAATTCTAAAATTCAACTAAGTAAATATTAAATATTAATGTTAGAAATATTAGCATTTATCATTTACTCTTTTTTTAGGTACTCACACACCCGATCTGTGGTATTGAGGATATTCGAACCTGTGACATTTGGTCTCCAAGCAATCTCACTCCACCACTAGACCATCCCTACCGGGACTCATTTACTCTTTAGTTTAAGAATTTAGGAATACTAGATATTAATAATATTATAAATATTAGGTAAGTATACTTATAATTTATTTCGATCAATCCAATACGTCCGATTAAATATTTTTTCATTACCGGCCCAACCGATTTTTTTTAGTCCTTCAAAATGAAGACGGGATCGGACTGCTTGTGTGCAAAGACCGGCCGATATTAGTGAAATTCGACTAGTTATGCCCAATTTTTGCACACCCCTCTAAAAACATGTGTAAGAATAACGAGGAATAAATCAAAGCTGGAATTATTTGATTTGTTATGAAGCGAATGCATATGTATATATGTAGCCAAAATATACATATTTCTGAAATGAACACAGATACCCATTTGATCCTGTCCACACCTCAAATTATCATTATATTATAATCAATTATTGACCTAAGTCCTAAATATAATATGTAGATATATAATTTATGAAGGCCGAAAGTTAGGTCAGTTAATTTAAGAAATCGCTATCACGACATATTAAACGATACAATGATTGCAAAAAAAAAAAAAATTAACATAATCCAAATTTCAACTATATAAGCCTGGCCTATACCGTAATAAAATCTGGATTGCTTTGAAAGATAATTGCGTATTAGCTATTTTAATTGTGTGTTTGGTTATTAAAATAAACATACTAAGATTGTTTCACACATCTGTTTGGTACATTGTTTTATTTGGTAGACTAAGTTCTGGAATGAGTAAATTAGTTTAGGCAATGTTTGGTAGCCTAGATAAATGCATATATACTAAGATTGCTACGCCAGAAACTGTATCCGAGGGGAGCGTCGGATACATTATCCAGCCGAATCAGTAAATTACACCCCGGGCCTCGCGTTAAGATCGGGCCTCACGTGAACGAATAATGGCTACCAAACACACGGTTCTTGCTGGATACCTATACTAATATGTCTTTATCCAGGCTACCAAACATTGCCTAAAAATACATGCTTATCGTTAATATTGATTTAGATTCAAAAAATTATAATATTCGGAGATCAAATTCTATACATACATATATATACATTCATTTCGACTGTAAAAAAAGGGAAATTACATTCTTAACCCTCGGATTCCACTACTTCCACATCATCATCATTTCTATATTCCAATTATTGCTATTATTCTAGAAACTACAGATACAAAATTATAGTAATTAATAAAAAAAAAGAGTGAAGAAATCAATCACAGGCGGCGATGCGATCGGAGAAGTCGGAGGCTAGCCTGGAAGCTATGGCGGAGTGATACATGGTCTCATGAAACGACGACGCATCACAAGTCATCCTCCGGAACTGCTTCGCTTTCTTCTCCGTGAAAGAGCCGGGAGCGAACCGGGTTTTTGCTGGCTTCGAGTCTCCTTCGGCAGGCTTACTCTTCTTGTCGCCCGGGTTTATGTAGTCCGGTTCAGAGGAGATACCGAAGAGTGGAGCCCACCACTTCGGAGATTTGTTGCCGTCGACGGAGATGGTGGCAGCGGCAGGTTGCACCACCACCGGCTGGAATGGTAGCATGCTGGACGCCAGTTTGCTGGATATGCACCGGCAGCGTGTGCTGATCGATGTGTACGTATTTGTATTTTTTAGGGGAGAGAGAGAGAGATATATATATATATATATATATATATATATATATATATAGAGAGAGAGAGAGAGAGAGCTGTGTATGTGGTATATTTGTGTGTGTGATGTTATGATTTATAGGACTAATCTGGTTGGACCGTCACGTGGCAACAAAGGTGTGACCGCATAGGTGGGTTCCAAATTGCTTTCCATAACCCATGCATTTCATTTATTCAGGCAAATAATTCCACTCAATTTTTTATTTTTATTTTTATTTTTATTTATGTAGTTGTAATCCTGCTTGATTGTGTATGGAAATATTTATTTCGATATTTACATACAAAGAAATAAAAATACTTGAACCATGGTCAATTAATGGACTTTTAGAACTATTGATCGAAGCTGCGGTTTCGATCGGAATTTGGGATGAGATCCTTTGTTATATTATTTGTATTTTTGAGTTCATATTCTATTATCAAATTTATAAATTTAATAATAGTTATTTTTAAAATGACAAACTAAACCATAGTTAACGTTTATAAAAAAAAAACAAATGAACCAAATTTATAAATTCTAACTATGAAATTTAAACAATCAATTATTAACTAAATATTAAAAATTAAATATGAAAGCACTTAAAAATTAAAATTTAAAATACAAATTAATAAATTTAATAGTGAACCATGAAAAAATATAAGGAATCTCAAGTGGAGGTGGGTTTCGGGTTTCGATTTGATTCGGAGTTCCCTCGTTTATACACAGATAGCTGGTCTTAATTCAATTATTCGGGTTTCGATTTGATCCGAAATTTCCTCATTTATACACAGTTAGCTGAGGTTGAAATTTTCTTTTACACTTTCTTGTGTTTCACTCCGTGTTTCATCATTAGATTTATGATTTTAACAATATTTATTATAAAATAAAAATTAATTATAACATAAATAATCAATTATTACATATTTAATGTAACTGTCATATCTTTATATTTTATAGATAATTAATATTTTACTTAATAAGTTCATACCATTTTTGTAATACCCCAGATTTTCTAAGTAAGATTAAGAAATTCCTAATTAAGAATGGGAGTGATTGAAAGAAAGTTTAATGATAATTAAGGTGAAACATATGTAAATCACGATTTTAAGAGGTCTTTTTTGTGGAAATCGTCTTTTTGAAAATTTAAATTTTTTATCTGAAGATAGTTGATTTTGGTCTTGTTTGAAAGGTATTAACCTGAGGAGTGTGTCGATACTCTCTATATTTTTAATCTAAGGTCATTTGAGGTCCCGATGATGAAAAATGTATAAAGTAAAAGAGTGAATAGTAAATTTTGAGTTTTTACTTGTTTAAAATATTTTACGAAATCCTTGCTTGCCTCGTCAAGCCTCTCTTATGCGAAATGGCCTAAGGAATCTGTTCGTGTTCACAAATTTACAATCAAAGGTTAAACGAATACTCGGGAGTATTATCTGACATCCAAAATGAATAGTAAATCTATTTCTAAAAAAGAATATTTCTTTGTTTTTCGTCAAACAACTTTCTCGTCACCCCGAGTTAGGTTGGTTCAATAGAAAATGAGCTAACGAGTCTCTCAGTATTTTCAGATTATGTGTCGGAGGTCATTTGGACCTCGACATCGAATAAACTAATTTTTAATCGAATCCGAAAATCACTTTATCAGGATTTTATACCTAAATTTTTCTACCCGAATATCCAAAATTTCCCCTATAAATACCCCACCCCCCATATCATTTTCCCACCCCAAAATCTATTAGAGAGAGAGAGAGAGAGGTGAGTGGTGTTGGGCGAAGGCGATGGGGTGTCGGGGAGGAGAGGTGGCGGAGGAAGGTATTGTCGGCCGGCTAGTGGTCGGGCCAACATCCGAACACACTCCGGAGGGCAAGGGCGCCGTCGCGCAGCAGCGCAGCTTTGTCGCCGTTGCGACCTGTCGGTTTGCCGCTGCCATGTACCTTCTTCCGACGAACTCGTCTCTGTCAATTCCTTGTCTATTCGATCTTGATTTTTGATATGTTGTGTATTTAATTATGTATTTCATTTCATCTTTTGGAGTCGTTATCATTTGGCGACCGAAAATAGGCCCAACGACTATTAAACAGTCGTAGATGCCGTTACTGATCAATTTTGGGTTTTTGAAGATTCAGGACCTTTCAGGGTTCTGAATTGAAAATGTTTGTTCTGGAAAGTTATCCAAAATATTATTTTACATTGAAATAGCATATTGTTGAATTTTATTTTTGTATATACCGTCATTTAGAATTTTGCCCGAGCGATTAAAATGTTTAAATTTTATTTTGAAAATATGAGTTGTCGAACAATTTCGAAACTTATATGCTTTGATTCTCGTATGCTAAGGATTATCTTTTTATTTATTTCGTAATTTTTGGATAATTTTAAAGCCACAATGAATTTTATTATTGAGTATCTCGTTGATTCGAATTTTTATCAGAAGTTGGTGATATTGGAAAAATCCAAAATTTATATATGTAATTAGTCCTCGCATGTCAAAGATTTTTCTATATTAATTTTGTAATTTTTGAAAGAATACCATGCGTTGTTGGATTTGGGGTAAAACTTCGAGAGAAAGGGGGGAGACGATGGAGTATCATCTTTTACCAACCTCTCAACTCGATCAATCTTGAATAAATAAATTATTTATAACACCCTAGAATTTTTAGATTATCTTAAGGGGTTTTCTAAGTTTATTTAGAAGACTAAAGAAAAGAAATGGAGCTAAAATAAAGTTAAATGGATATAAGTCGCAACTTTTTGTGTCTTTTATATGAAAATCAATTTTGAGATTTTGCAATTGCCGTCGAAAGATAGTCAATGTTGTTTTTTTTAAAAAGGTCACGACCTAAAAAAATCTGTTTGTGCCCTCGAAGTTTTTATCTGAGGCCAATTGAAGTTCCGATGATGATTAAGACGATAATGTGAATGATGAAACTCCAATTGATATCCTGAGAGTTGACTCGATAGAGCTTTCTAACAGAAACAACCCAAGGAATCTGTTCGCATCCTCGGATTTCAATCTGAGGTCAAATGAGCACTGTACAGTGTTTTTCGCAATAAAGTGAATGGTGAATAGTAACTTTTTATCTATTTTTAAAAGGAATCTTTCTTCGTTTGCATATTAAACGACATGGTCAACTTGTTGTTTTGGGTTGGTTCAATAGGAATTGAGCTAACGAGTTCACCAGAATTTTCAGATCTCGTGTGTGAGGTCAAACGAATTCCCAGTGTCAATAAAGGTAATGAAGTGCTTTTTGAATTTTTTGAAAAAATAATCGCGTTTAAAATAGCTTTATCAATATTTTATATCCGAAAAAGCTATGTATAGTTGCCCGAGCCTTGGTTTTCTATAAATATGGGGGCTTGGATTCATTTCAACTTAATAGTATTTTTGAAAAAGTAATCGCGTTTAAAATAGCTTTATCAGTATTTTATATCCGAAAAAACTATAGCCGCCCAAACCTTGCTTTTCTATAAATAGGGGGTCTTGGATTCAATTCAACTTGCTCATTTCTCTCATCTCTCTCTACTCGCTAGTTTATGTTAACGAACGAAAGTTGGGCCTGCACCGAGTAAATCGAGCATGCAGGCCCAGGACGAGAAATGAGAGGGGTGCTATTGTAGGAGCAGCTGCCAAACGCCAAAAGGCTGCCGAAGAGTTGTTGCCACAGATGGCCAGAAATCGCCGTCGTCGCACCGCCGCTTCTGATGTCTCATCTCGGTCCATTTCTCATCTTTTAAAGTTGAATTTTTAATATGTTATGTATTTTAAATAGTACTTCATTTTGCATGTTGAGTCCGTTATCGTCCGGTGGCTGGAAACTGGCGAAAATGTCGGAAAACATGGAAAATAAAGGGACGTCGACCAGTTTCGATTTTTGCCCTTTTCACCTATTTTGGGTAGTCAAATCGAAAAAGTTTAATCCGAAAAATTGCTCAAAATATTATTTCCTATATGATAGCCAAGTTTTGTAATTTTTCGATAAGTTTTGATAAAATTCGATTATTTTAATCAGATGGTTATTTTTATAACTAAAACATGTGATTTCAGAAAATTCTAAAAATCATACACTTTAATAAAGATATATGTTGGGCCATGTCTGCTTATTTTCGTAATTTTTGGATGAGTATAAAGTGTTGTGGTATTGATTTGGTAAAAATTGAGTAAAATGGCAAGTTACAGAAAATGACATTTGTTAAATCTTTTGGTCCCATTAAATCAGAAATAATATTTTAAAATTTATTCCTTTCTACGTTGAAGTTATACGAGGTCTCTAAAGTCGTGCATTCTTAGTCGGAATATAATTAAAATGAATAAAAACTTCAATCAAATTAAAGTTGAGTTCTAAAAATTAGAGTAGCAGTTTTAAAATGAGGTTTGCCCTTGTAGGAGCTGTTGAGCCAGTCAGAGGAGCTGACAGATGAGTATCAAGAAGTTCGATCACCCAAGTTGATATAATTGAGGTGGGTTTATTTGTAAAATATATCTATATCTGAGTTATTAACTCTTAAATGTGATAGTCAAAGTTAGAGTATCCAAATAAAATATTTCACGATCTATCTGCTCAAGTCTCTGTTAGAGTAATAGTATTATGTTGTTCTATAATTAATGAGATGATAGATTATGCTTTATCATAATAAACATACATAGATTATGCTTCGGCATAATGAAATAAAATAGATTATGACTTGGTCATAATTACAGTCTATGGTTTAAAAGTTAAGGTGTAGAATTTATAGTTCAAAGTTTGTAGGTTAATGTTATAGTTTATATTTATAGTCTGAAAGTCATAGTTTAATGTTATAGTAAATTAAATGTTTATGGTGTATGAATTATACTTATGTATAATGAGTTATAATTTTGACTTGTGCTTTTAATAATAAACTCAAGTTATAGAATGATTTCCATTTAAGGAATAAGAAGCATAATTGAACTAAGAATGCTAGAGGACTTAAAGGTTAGCATAATGGCTATAATAAGAGACGTCTTAGCTTTTCTGCTTAGGTCATATTATACACTTTATAGAGAACATAGAACTGAGGATAGACATTAATTGTGATTCTTGCAATTGTGATGTTAATCACTAAATGTATCACTGTGAGGTAACTTCTGCACATACGTGTGATTTGTGCATCATTATAAGGAATCAACGCTAGATAACTCTTGGTATACTCAGGGTCAATGTTAGGTAACCCCTAATACACTCTTCCCGGATTAGCAAGGTAACCTCTCATTTTTCCTATTAACGACATGTCATAGAGTGCAGTAGACGATGGAAGGAGCTACAGGGTACCAAAGAGAAGTAAATGTTTGCAAAAATGGGAAGGGCTTTTGCATTTTGCTTTCCATTATTTGTATTTATATTTTGGATATTCTGTTACAATTTTTTATTAAAGATTGAGTTAAAAGTTTAATCCACTGAGTGCTTTAGTATTCACACCCAAAAATCTTTTCAAAATATTTTTAACAGGTTGAGATGCTAGAGGTGATGGCTCGATGTACTGATGTGGGTTGATCTTTCTTGCTTTCTCATTCAAACTAATTTATTGCTCATGAGTATGTTGTTATGTGATACAATATTTCTCCATTATTTTCCGCTTAAACGTTGATACAGTTACCCCATAATATGATTGCATGCTATGTTTTATTACTGGGCTTATATGAATTGTATAACTTATTTCAATCATGATAAATAAAGTGTTATTTCTCTTTCATAAATCCAGGCTAGCATGTTTCTTTACAGTTTTCGACCTATGAATTGATCATATTTGATTGAGTCTTGGATTCTGTTTACTTTCAATTGACCTATGACGAGTCTTACATTGTTTACTTATTTTCGTCTTATGAATAGGACATAATATAGTTTATTTGTCTCTGACCTATTGATGGGTCTTAGTTATGGTGACCTATGAAGAGGTCCTATTTACTTGAGGAGTCAAAATCCTATTTATTAATTACTGGATTCTGTTTAAGTTTGATTGGCCTATGAATGAGCATTCATTTGACTTAGCTGAATCTTTTGACTTTGTTGATATGTTGAAAGACGTAGATTCATCCCAATCATAGAGGTTATGTTGTTTAATTTTTGAGGCGCTAACTTAGTTCCGTTCTTGAAAGACCTCCTTGGATTTCCAATTAAATTAGCTTTTTTCCTTCTCTTTTTCCACGTAATGTTCCCGTCCTATTCTCAGGACCGGGGAGTTACACTGTCAAATCTTCACATTGTTTTGAGTCAAGGAGAAGTTACTGAAGTTGTGCAATCTGTTGTAAGGTTGTAGTCAAGGAAGGGAAAAATTCCGATTTAATTTTTGTTAGGCTCTTGGATCTCCGATATAGATCACTAAGTCAAAAATCGACTTTTGTAGGTAAAGTCGAGCCCCTAGGGAATCCAGGAAAGGAACTACAACTTGTTACCTCCTTTTCTGGACAGTGATCGAGATGGGTAATACTATACTCATCTATGGTTTGAGCTAGTGAGCTCTAAAAGCATGATAGAGCAAAGTGAAATATCTAATAAAATTGAATTTTAAAAAAATTATATACCCTAGTCAACTCTAAAAATCAATTATATTAATTGAAAATTTATAATTAAATATTAAAAAATTATAAACCCTAATTGGGTGGAATAAATCCTAAATAATAATGTAAAATTATACTAAATTAAAAGAAATTAAAATAAAAAACTAATAATTTTAATATTTGATATACGATGGTATATATAACTTTGGATTAGAGGATGTGATTCTTTTTATATATATGGACATGTTATCCGGTACGCGAATGGAATAATCCCAATAGAATAGAGGGCTACAAAGAGTTCTAGACTAGATGTCGAGATCGTTGGAATAATACAAACATTAATTTTGTGTATTTTAATTCATATATACATATATTATAATGGAGTCGTTCATGCACATGATCCCACTCAAAATTGCCGCACAAAATTAGTTCTTGGTTTTCAAAATTTAAATTCAAAATCTATACATTATATTAAAAATGAGTCAACAATCACCAAAATCACGCAAAAAAATGGTTCAAGATTTTCAAGGCTCAATATAAAATTGAAATCTTAAACCGTCATATTCCGGAACCGCATTTACTCCCTCCTTAATTGTATCTCTCTGCATAATCACCATCCACTTTCAACGTCGCAACCTCACCGATGTGGAGGTACATTGCATGCATCAGCGTGGTTGGAGACAATGGCACGTCATTTGGGCTTTTGTTGATTGGATCATCAGCGAGAGGAGACGATACCAAGTTCTCTGAAATTTTCAGCATGGAAAAGAATTCAACTTAAAAAAGTTACAATAACAAAGGTAACTGTGATAAATCCTTCTTCATCTTATTTTTAAGGTTTGCTTGTGGCTCCATTACCCATTATTTCTCAAAAGTAGATTTTAATTTTTGAGAATTTCAAAAAGAAATTAACTTACAGTTGTTTGATAAAATGATTCATTGAGCAAATCACCTAAAATATTTTTTTCTTTTTTTTTGCTCGAACAACAGGATGTTGCAGAACATCAAAATTTGTAAATTTTGTGGGAATAGCCAAAGCCAGAAATGGTATATCAAGAATCTGCTATTGAACTCAGTAACTTATTGGTACATTCTATTACATTGTTCTTTTGTTGATATAATATTTTTCTTCCCTTTGTTTACCGTTGTTGTTCGTTTATATTGGACTGATAGTACTTTGTTCATTTATCTATTCATATATTTTATGTTTATGGTCCATTTGGAAGAAAATGTTTCATATGATTAGTTCTTTATTTTCTCATAAGGAAAAAATTGGACTCCCAACTGCTAACTCATACGACGATTCAAATATTGATTACTCATTTGAAAATTTTGTAATTACAATCCACCAGATCGCAATGGTCTATTTTATTTTAATTTATGCAAGGTTGTTTACACTTTTTTTTTATTTCATCTTCAACTGTTGGATATGCTCCACTTCACAACAATAGTTGTACGTGTTGCTCTGTGAAACCGTTGAATGCCAAATAACGGAACGATGCAATTGTCTGCAGCAAGTACGCCTGAAGATTTTTTTTCTTTTCTCCATTATGTGTTGCCCGTATTGACTTCTTCTAACTTACCACATTTTCATGCAGTACTATGATTTCAAACTTCCATTACCACCAGGTCGGGTGTGTGAGTAAAAAAAAACTTCCATTATCACAAAATTGGAGAGATCTAAGGTGAGTAACATTGTTATCAGCTGTATATGGCTAATATGTGCAAAGATGAAAATTATATTTTAATCACATGTACCACCAGATACACACAAACTCTGCACTCTTTTCATTTAATCTTTTCTTTCTAATATTTTAAATAGAATAAACTAAGTGCTTACAAAATGATGGTTGTTTTGATCGTGAGTTTGCAAGCTTTTGTTTTCAGAGGGAAACTCATGAAATAGAATGTTAGAAATAGAATCTACTATTAGAAAAGACCAGAATAATCATCTGTAAATCAAACAATATCTCATTTCTTCTTCATAATTGTCATCAATAGAAGCCAGTGCAAGGAGCTGGTTTTAGAAGATTGATTCAGTAGCTTCTGCCTATTCGCTTGATGTATTCCCAGCTCATATTCTTCTCCTTCTGTTTGCATGTCAGTATCTCACAAAAAAGAATAGAACAAAAAAAAATCTTATATGAGTACTGGGATAAAAGATGACAATTTAAAGCAAGCAAAAATAAACATTTGCCATCACCAATATTTTCGTGTTAGGAATCATAACTCGAGAATGTAAAAATCATGCATTCAATATTCAGAATTGGTACATTAACATATGAGCAACTAATTAATCTAAAAGATCCTCTCCCGGAAAAAAAAAAAAAAAAAGCTAAAACTAATAATCTATCCCGAGCCAGCAGCCACAAAATTCATTCTCCATACGAAAATTGAAAGCACCAAAATCTCATTCCATTCTCTGAATATGTTAAAACACATACTTAGATTCTACCACTTAAAGCACATCTTGCACATGTCTTTAAACAAACATTTTATATAAATCTTTTGTAATAATGTTAACTATACCAGCAAGTCGAAGTTGCACCGTTGCAGCATGGAATAGACAACAGAAACAGATAATTGATCTCAAGTACTAATGGGGATTTGAATGGATTATTTGTTTGTTATTTTTATCATTTGTTGATAATCAAGCTCTTCAATTCTAAATTAATTATATTTAGTATGTATATTATTAAAATGTATTCAGCATTGTAAAACATAAATGGTCCCGTGATGAGTGATACATTCCAAATTTGTAAATTATATAAATTTTTAGTGCTCTTATATAAAATTATTCCTGTGATTATTCTAAGACAAAACTAACACAAAATCAGGAAAAAAGGAGCCAATTATGTACTTAATACTCTCCATGCATCGCACGGGTAGATGTATCAGTTATTATGTAAAACTAAGTAATGAACATGATAAAGAAAAGAGAATGTGGTTTGTGCTCTTTTGGAATTTAAAATTTTGAAATGTTCAAACTTAATATTAACCTTGATGAATGCTAAATGTGGTTAATGTAGACAAAATCTAGCAGTTTTTCTAATTAAATGTACCGTAGAACAATCAATTGATCGAAATTTAAAAATTGTGTGAAAAATTAAACATATGTTAAGTTCATGTTATTAAGGTGACATTTTTTCAAAACGTGTGAAAAACTAAAACACCGTTAAAATTGATGTATTTTAAGACAATTAACCCTTTTATTATTAATAAGTACTAAAATTTTAGAAGCCTAAAATTACAAGTGATAATGTGAGAATAATAATGTGATAATAATGTGGATCAAGTTCAATTGGAATTAATTGTGAGTTTGGAAAAATTTAATAATTACAAGTACTTATTATGTGATTTTGAGTATGTTATATTAATGATGTGCTGCCATTTTCACTCTAGAAGGGATGATAATAATAAGAACATATAAAAGAACAATAATGAAAAGTAAAAAACATCGTTGAATATATTCAAAATTGGCCATTAATTATTTTTAATGTATTTTCAATTAGTTTCTTGTGCAACCTTTTTTTATAGTATATTTCAATTATTATTTACTCCAAAATGATATGAAGTTATTTATTTATTTAAATAATTATAATAATTATTGTCTAAATATATGAAAATATAATTTTGTTTTTTAGTTTATTTAAACATTTCTATACGTTACTTTCACACATGTGATTGAATTTTGCTTTTAAATTTTCAATTATTATAAATAAATTAATTCTTTTGTTAATTGTATTAATTAACATATAAAAATTCGGACGAGATCTTCTATTCCAATTTCGTTTTTCATCTTGTATTCCAACTATTAGATTTATGCCATGTGGATTTAAAAAACTAAATAATTATTCACTAAAAAAAATTAAATACACATGACATAAATCTTATGATTGGAATACAAAATGAAACAGGAAAACTAAATAATTATTCACTAAAAAAAAAATTAAATACACATGACATAAATCTTATGATTGGAATACAAAACGAAACAAGAAATTAGAATAGAGATCATCCGATAAAAATCACGTTTACAACAAACATTTTGTTGTAATTCAAACCACATTCCATAGATAATTTTCTATCCATTATTATCGGACAACAACCATTTCCATTAATAGATATATAGAGCAATTTATTTTATTATATAAATTATTGAATCAAAGCTGCTGAAAATCTCCAATCATTTCAACCGGAAAACCCGAAAAAGCGCTTTTTCTTGCAACAGAAAAAGAGCTTTTCGTTTTTTCCGGCAATGGCGGCGTTCATCAAATGGGGTCTGTTTCCGCTCGTCGTCGTCATCGTCTGCGCCGGGCCCACTTGGTCTGCCCCGTCAATCATCCAGATTTCGCCGGAGAAGGAGACCGTTTTGCCCACCGACGGGATCCCCGCCCGCCGAAGGGGCGATGACCTGTACTGCAGCAGCTGGAGGTTCACGGTGGAGACGAACGACGCCGGTTGCTGGACCCGGATTCCGGAGAAGTGCGTGGATTTCGTGAAGGAATATATCACCGGCGATCTGTACCAGTCGGAGTTGGAGGCCGTTGCCGACAATGCGGTGGCGCACGCCAAGACGGTGGGGGTCTCCGGCGACGGGAGGGACGCCTGGGTTTTCGACATTGACGAGACCTTGCTGTCTAATGTCCCTTACTACGCCGCCCATGGATTCGGGTAAATCACGTTGACTTTTCTCATTATCGAATGACGATGCTTGGAATTGAGATTATGCAATTCATTTATGGGATTTAAATGAGATATTTAATTTACGAATATATTGGATCCTTATTTTGGATGGGAAGGTGGTTTGCATAGTTGCATTAGATGTGCGGAACAAAAACAGTAATCTCGAATATGGTAAAGATTTGAAATATGAAAGAAAAGAAGAATGTGTTTTGGTAGTGTTTCAAGAGAAGATATTGCCATCCATATTTAGATCGAGAAACATATTTAGATCCTATAATATTACTAAATTAGGATACTTCATAGTAAAATGTTGGCATATCATTTTAAGAAATTCAGTATAGCGCCTGATCCATTGGTTGTGCTGTGTGTGTGTGTTTCCAGTGTCGTAAATTTTACTCCCGTACCATTTTGCTGATGCTTTGAGCACTTCGAAATGAGATAAACAAGGGGTTTTGCAAGAAACAGGATTTGCTATGGCATTTATTCTTGATCTTTGAGGGTATCTCACTGAGTGTTTGCTTTGTCTTGAGAGATCATCAATTGCTATCAACGTGATTGATGGCTTGCGTGTACCATGTTTATGGAAATTCCTTCAGAGATTCGACTAAAGATTGATAACTCTGAAATATTGTATGGGATGTTTAGGACTGGTAGCAGCAGCATATTTCGTGGTTTTGACAAGCAACATCAAGGTGTTTGTCTGCCCATAAGGAAACTTTAGGGAGAGATACGACAAGTTCTAAACAAGTTTGTATATAATATAACATGGGGAATTTTCAGTTTTGGCACCATCCTGTTCCTACCTTGCCTACCGCCATGCTGCACTCCTGGCTGTAGAATCCGTCATCATTCCAGACATCACTGCATATCATCCTCAATTGCAGTATCTTACCTGAATACCCTCTTGACTTCTTTCCCACCATCTTTTCGACTGACAGCTGTTATCTTTAGGTAATTGACTGCATACCACCCTGTCCCTCCTAGACATCTCCTCTCCACTAATACAGCAGCCATTTAATTGTTGATGAGATTCATACTTCACAATCAATCAACACAGATTAAGGACAAATAAGTCACTGAATTATACGACTGCCTAATTTTCCGTTTGTCAGTATGAATCTGATGTGTTTCAGATTCTATATTCTATGTTAGGGTTGCAGCTCAAGTTAACATCTTGCTTGGAGTTATTGATTGCTTCCCTCACTATATGTCAATACTAGAGAAGTTGAGGAGGAGCATCATTTGCAGGCTTGGGACCTTTTCGTTTATACTTCCCAGCATTTACCTCCACAAGTTGTGTAGTGACTAACTGTCTTCTTGTCAAGTGCTACTCAATATTGCTATCACTATTATAACAAGTTACTACACCCCACAACAGCATCCGGAATAAAAAGTTCTAGGTGTGATGTGATTCCTTCAATTGTGGATGGTTGTGATAGGAGAATTAGAAGAGAAGAAAAAGGTCACATGAGCCATTATACGATGGAAAATGAGTTTGGAATTTGGATAAAGCAATATATAATCACCAATTTTAAAATTAACCCATCTGACCTGTAGAATTCAAAACCATCATGAATATGGATTTCAATCTGATCATGCTTCGTGGGATGGAAATTTGACACGGAAAAACTTAAGGGACCTAAGAAACTCCAAGCCCTTTGTATACAGGGAATTCAGTTGTGAGAGATCATCTTAATTTTTTTAGTTCCTAAATATTAGAAGCTTCAGTGAGAAGGTATTTCTCATCATCGTATAATGAAACACAAAGACCATTGGGAAATCTAATCTTTGTTGTAGACTTGTAGTTCTTGTGAAGTGTGACTTCAAACCTTGTGGCATTTAACACTTGTAATTTTCAACAGATGGTAAGTGCCTAAAAGGAAAACAATAAAACTCAATGTCTAATTCATTGTGTGACTTCAAACCTTGTTGCTCCTCGTATCTAACTGCCACGCCGATATCTTGACTTAGCTTCTTTTGGTCATTTATTGAATACATTTACGGGGATTGCATGTGAAACAGTCTCACCAAAGCCTAAAAGGAAAACAATAAAATTCAATCTCTGATTCATTGTCATTGAAGTGTTGTTGGGAGTTGGGACCATCCAATTTTTTTACTGCATAAGCTCTACCAGAAAGATAACTGCAGACCTTTTGGTGCTTACGAAAGCCACCTTGTATAGTATATGAACGATATATTATTTTGCTCTTGATTTTCGACCTGTGATTTCAATCTTCTACATTAACATGCTTCTACTGTTCTATTGGAGACAGATCGGAGACATTTGATGAACGTTCTTTCGATGAATGGGTAGACTTGGCTGAGGCACCCGCAATATCTCCTAGCTTGAGATTGTACAAGGAGCTACAGGAGCTGGGCTTCACAATATTTCTGCTAACCGGACGGGGTGAATATCAGAGGCATGCTACAGAACGTAATCTAATGTATGCCGGATTCAGCAACTGGGAAAATCTCATCCTGAGGTAAATAAGCTTCTACACCACTCCAAATATGAGGCTATTATGAATTCCTCCGCTGTTAAGTTTCATAGTTTGCATAGTGTCGTAGCATCTATACACTCTTACTAAGCTCTCAAATCCCTAATAAGCTCAAACAACTGGTTGAACTTATTTTTGTCACTGTATGAACTAGCTGCTAACAGCATACATTTACGGATGAAACAGGGGAAGCACTGATAAAGGTAAGGCGGCATCAGTCTTCAAATCCGAGAAGAGGAAGGAGATAGAGGATGCAGGTTTCATGATACACGGGAATTATGGAGATCAGTGGAGCGACTTGATAGGATTTTCTACAGCAAGGCGCTCGTTCAAGCTACCGAACCCCTTATACTACATTGCATAGTGTGGACTGTGGAGGAATAACAGTTCAAGATTTCTGGCTTCATTGTTGCTCCAGAGCATTAGATAATAGTTGGGCAAATATTTCCAGATTTTTTTTGCATGGAAGTTTGTTGATTCAAAATAAGGATGCATTTGCAGTTTTGAGGTCAAGAAAAGCCAGAAGAACTCTCTTAGTTGTATTTCAGATCTGCATTATCAACTTTTTAGGCTGCTGTAAATATTCTGAATTTTTAAGAAGATCAGTGCAAGAACTATTTTTGGTGATGTTATTACAGAAGATTTACCTGCGAACTGCTCCCTTTACAAAAACAGATATTAAAATAGAATAATTACTTTATTGAAATAATTACGATCCATAATTGCAGTTAATTATTTTTTTGCGCAAAAATTACAATCGACATTCATTATTAGATGTCCATAAAAGTTTCACTTTCTTAATATAACCCGGTAACCCTAATGTTTCTTGAAATTTATAATCTGTTTATTTTGAGTTAGTAAATAAGGGTATAGTAAGAACATTTTACATAAATTTGGGTTAATTGTGAAATAAATTGCAATATTTGATTAATTTTGCAATTTTTATATGACTTGTAAAATGTTTTAATAATGCCAACCATATTTTGATTTGTAGTAAGTTTAACATCTCTAATTTTTCAGTTTTAAAATGACATCATTTTGATGGTAAAATTATGTTTAAAAAATAATTTTGTCGAAATTTTTTGGGGATGTTATGATTGAAGTGTCAAAATGGTGTTAAGTTGTAAAATTTTTCAAGTGTGATTTATCTAACAATTATCCCTAAAATTTTACCTTTTCAATTATATTAACTATATTTTTTTAATGTGTATAAATAAAAAGATGACTATAATTTGTATAAACTCAAAGATTAAAAAAAAGCTACAAGTAAAATATTCAATTATATTAGAAAAATAAATTGAGACTGAACACCTTGAAGTATTGCGAATATGTTTATAAATATGTCTAAAGCTCTAGTATTATGTTTAAATTTTCTTTTGTAAAATTACTAACTTAATGCTGAATATTTGAAATGGTATTAAATATAATAACGAAAGTAGTCTACACACCTGGTATATTTGATGCTACTATTTTTATGTCACATGCATGCTTATCACGTATAGCACAAAATCATGCAAAACGAATCTAATAAAACGGAAGACATAGATCCGAATTATTTATAATTGTCAGACGGTCTGTGGACAAGATTAAAGATCTAATCTTGCTATTGAATGAACAATGATAGGCGCCACTTATGTCAACAAAATCGGCCACCACAGTATTCTACTCCAAGATCTTCTGTTGTATTCCCGGACTGTATCTAGATTCAGAGTGGGCTGAAATCTACTAGATAAGTTTGTGAAATATGTGGATAACTTTGAGAGACAAAGAGGGGCTGATTTTAAGTCACCAAATTTTCGTCCCCTCCTATATTTATATAGGAGGTGGGCAAAAATTTGCTTCTCAAACCCTATTGGGTTTGGGCCTCTATCTTAAGTTCAATATCCTGTCCACTATCAGTCAATTGGGCTACAACAGGGATCTAGAAGAATATTAAATTGGCCCACTAATTTATTTAATATCCAATATCCAATAAACTTAGGATATAATTAAATAAATTAAGTTTTACTTTTATTCCACTAAAGAAGTAAAATTGACCTACCAATTTAATACATATTTACGAATATGCTTTCTCCTTTAGTTCAGCCATTCCCCGTGTTTAAGATATAATGTTCATTAATTAATTATATCATCCTCTGACAGCTATAAGTAATTAACATCTAAAACCTTGAGTAGTACCACACAAGTTTTACCATGTAAGG
Organism: Perilla frutescens; assembly: GCA_026008535.1. Lineage (NCBI taxonomy): Eukaryota > Viridiplantae > Streptophyta > Magnoliopsida > Lamiales > Lamiaceae > Perilla > Perilla frutescens. Next base: position 50,582,851 of record BRKX01000015.1, read on the forward strand.
AATAAATTCTACCTACATGGTTTCAACATGAACTTGTGTTTCCTCAAGAGAACATCATCAACCTGGCGCACCAGGACACGGTGCTCATGCATACTGCTCGAGACATCATGTATACATTGTTATTACCCAAGATATTGAGTTTGATCTATGAAAAGATCTCACCCATTGATAAATCAAAGTAACAAACAACGCACACATATGTTCACCAATATCACATGAGTTCAGAACCCGAACTCTATGGATCTTTATTCTCTCAGTAACTGGGTCAGAGACAGAGAATAGTATCCTATCGTGATCCTTCTCAATACACTAACGAGTGTACTAGAATAATCAGTTAGTCAAGATAAACTAACTTATCAGATTATTCTACGGTGTACTGATGGTGTGTTCAAGACCATCTAAGCTGTGAGCTCTTTAATACATTACAAGGTTCTAATGATATGATCTTACCGTGTGACTCCCCATATCATATCATCTACAATGTAAGTATATGGAACATTGCATAAAACAATTATAGAACATAATCTAAATGCAAACAGTGACTGCAATAACTTTCATTTCATATAATCACATCATTAGAAAAGTATACAAAGACAAGTCTTCCAGTATACAAAACTAACACTACATGCATGAATCATTACTTTAACATTAAAATACACTAAGTTCTCACGAAGGTGTTCATATTATGTGCAGTACATTCCTCATATATTCAAAGATTTAAACTTATATTAGAAAGTACAATGGGTCATAATCCGTTAGAGGGATCAAACTCGCCCAAAACCTGCCCAACCCGTTGCCCCCCCACCATTTTTTCTGATTTTTTCATTTTTTTCTTAAATTTTATTTTGTTGTCGAGCGCAGTGCACGAGTCCATGCATTAGCATCGGAAGAGTGCACTGCATGAAACGCCTGATAAAAAAATTAAATTAATTCAATTTAATTTTAGGGGTTTTAATTACATTTTAGGGTATATATTTATTTCAAAAAAATTAATTATCGAATGCAGTGAATGAGCCAACACATTAATGTCAGATGAGTGCACTACTCAAGACACCGAATAAAAAAATAAATATATACTTGTAGAAAAACAAAATAAGAATAAATTAAAAATTGAAAAAAAAAAAAAGAAAAGGGGAGAAGAGGGACCGTCGAAAAATAAAAATAAAATAAAAAGTAAAAAAAGGAAGGGATCATCTACTGAGACAAGTAAAATCCAAATAGTAGATTGAGATCCTAGACAGTTTCATATGAGATCTCCTCGTATTTAAATAAAGCACATGGATGATGGACCAATAAATTTTTGGTTAATACAATAATTCTCAAGCTCATGTTTGGTCTTATGAATATCAATAAATGGTGAATTGTTCTAATTAATATCAAGAAATGGTAACATACACACATGTATATTACTCTCATAATGTGAAGTCAAATGTGTTCTGCAAAATGATGAAAAAATGTTTTGAAGGGTGCAAAAGAATTGATAACTTCACCCACCATTCACCTAACACCCACCACCCGCAATTTCCACACACACTGCTCGTAAATTCACTAACTATATATGAACACCCCAACGAAATAATGTTATAGTATAGTTGTCAATATTTATATAAAATAATGTTATAACTAAATGAATTAAACATGTTGCCGCTAAATAATTGCTAATTTTGCATAATACAAATTGAACTTAAATTATTTGCCGAAATGAGAGAGGGAAACAATATTCACTAACGCAAAATCTTGTGTTATTGTTTATTATTGATTGTACAATGGTAGCAATTGATATTATTGAGTGTATTAATGGCGACAGTTGATGTCACCATTCAATTCAACTGAGATACGCACCTATTTGTAACAACCTCAACATTTCCTTTTTTTTTTCTTTTCTTTTTTCTTACCCAACAAAAATTCTATTAATTAAACATTCTCTTTCCATATTTTCTCATTCAAAAAGTATGTTTTTCTTTTTAATTTGAAAAAGTATTCAGAAATTGCCAAAATAACTTAATTGAAGTTTAAAAATTACACTGAACTTTTGTTAACGAAAAACTAATTTATTATACTACCTCGGTTTCATAATGTTTGTTGTTTTGTTTTTTTTATCTGGAATTAAGAATTAATTTTGTGGACAAATATACTCATCCCTTATATATGCCATAAAATCTAATTCATCTATATTTTCCTAAAAAATAACAATATTTTCTCTCTCCATATATTTTTCTCTCTTCATATATTATAGGTAAGTTAGAATCAAAAAATCTTGTAGGATTTGAGAGGGTTAAAATTGGGAGAGAGGATGTCAAATTATATAAAACAACAAACATTTTGAAACTAAAAAAAAAACCTTAAACAACAAACATTATGAAACGGAGGTAGTATATATATATATATATATATATATATATATATTAATTGAACGGAAAACTATATAACCTTATTAGCTATAAAACATTAAAACTTAATTGAGGTGATAGAATTAAAAAACAAAAAAGATGAAGTGACAAAAATAAAGAAAATAAAATTGGATATATGGCAAAGAGATATAAGAAACGTTGCTCGATCCATTTAAAAATAAAATTCATTATTAGACTCTAATCCATAATATATGTACTGTATATCATTTGAAATGACTAGCTAGGGTTTACCTTTCATTCCAGCCCAATTTGTACAACTGCAAAATATGCCAATTTTCAAATTGAAAACACCTTTTTTATTAACTTTTTTTAAAAAATCATATTAACTTTTATTTATGCATATACTTCTCCATGAATGCAAAAAATTCACACAATTGAATTTCATTTATTACTATTTATTATATTGAATTATTTTCCACAGTGCAATGAATAATGCATTCGGCTGTAACTCGAGGAGTTTTAGTTGGGATGATTAGGTGTTTGGCTATATGATTTTTAAAAACTTCATAAGTTTACTCATTTTTAATTAGAGCACATGTTAGCTCTTTAACCAGCTCAGAAGATGTCTTAGGGACCTGAAAAAAACAATACATCCTCCCATTTATATAAGCTGATTTGACTTTTCATTAAAATTAAAAAATTATTGATAAACACAATTAAGATAATGAATTATCTATTAGTAAATGAGGTAAATATATATAGAAACCGACCTAGACATTCAAAAAAGAAAAATAAACATATATGAATGAGCCTAAAGGAGTGTATTCTATTTTGGTGTGACCTTTTCATCCCTAGTACTGATTGGTATTGCTTACAAGTTTAATGAATTGGATATTATTAGAGGTGGTCTCTTGTATGTAAAGTTTATATCAGACGAAGAAAATATAATATTTATAAGTATCACGTTTATTTATTAAAAATAAAAAGGTTATGATATTTTTGTAATTATTACTATATTTTTTTGATTGAAAATATCACTTCTAACACTCAAAAATATCATAATGTTCAGTTTGACCGAAGCAATTCGGTACAACGGATGTACCAAGTTTTTGTCATATAATTAAAATTGAATTTGATTTATTTACTTCAAATTTAGTGAAACCGGTCGAAACGAATCTTGATTAAATCCTGCTAAGAATAGACAAGAGGAGGATTTAATCGGACAATCCCAGCACTTGTTTTAAATACTTAATTAATTAATTCCGTCAATTAAAATATGAAATAATTAAATTTATGGTATGATAATGATTAGGCATTTCCGGTAATCACGTGAAAATCTGCAACTACTTCACCCAAAAAATCTTAGATTGCATCGCAGGCTAATCCACTGTTCAATCACGTGTAATTTCCTAACATCCAAATATCTTTACAAAGTGAAGCTTCTACTTGAATATGTAATGCTCATTAATTAATTAAGTTAGTGCATAATTAATCCACTTAAATATTTTATTTGGATTCTCAATCCACGTAAATTACTAGGATGATGTAAGCCTTTGTTTTAACAGGATAAAAATATATTATCGGATTTACCTTCTCCACAAAGCTCTTAGGGTGAACGAATTATCAACTCCCGTTGGGTACGAATCTCGATCCTCCATCCCGATTAAATAAAATAAAATAAAAAATACAATACTTTGATGGTGACGTGTTGAATGTGTGACAAAAAACCAACATGTATTTACATGAATGCCAAGGTTTTAACTTGATACAAACAGAATGCAGTACAAAACAAATAAACAATTATGCCTATTTGAATTGAATTAATCCCTCGCAAAAAAAATTAAATAGGAAAAATAGTTCTAAAATTGATCATTTACTTCTTCCAGTTAATGACAGACAGCCCACGCTAGCCTGTTCTGTTGAAAAAGAATGCCCCCACATTGTGTGGGGCAATATCGACATTTCACGGGGGTGGATTTGAGGTGAACTTCAAGGTCCCACAAACGAGAGGGGTCGCCGCAGGAATTCTCAGGCAGCTGAGTCCGCCGCCGGGGACCGCCGAGCAGTCCGGCTGCGGCCGCTGCAGCTCCCTCCCCGGAATGCAGTTGAACGAGAAATCGAACCCCGCGTTTCTGTACAACAATCTGTCGCAATCTTGGCTGAAACCGGAGAAGAAATTCGCCGCCACTGTCAAATTAACCAAACTCCACAGCGTGCAGATCAAGTCCGGCAGCTCGCCGGAGAGCTTGTTGCGCGCGAAATTCAGAACCTCGATGTTGCTCAGACACGACAAGGAATCGGGCAAATGCCCCATGAGAGAGTTCGAGCTCACATCCAAAACTTGAAGGTCCGACCACATTCCGACGCCTTCCGGAATGCAGCCGGTGAGCTGGTTGTTGAGGAACAGGATTTCCTTGATTCCCATGTAGCTCAGGCTGAAAGGAATCGACCCGCTCAGCTTGTTATTCGCCAAGTTAATCACCGACGCCGGCGAGTTTCCCAAGTTTTCCGGCAGCTCGCCGGAGAAGAGGTTGTTGTTGAGGAAGATGGCGTCGAGTTTCTTGTCGAAGAGGTCGTCCGGAATCGGACCGGAGAAGCTATTGAACCTGAGATCTAGGTACATAAGACTCTGAATGTAGAGAACCGCGGTCGGAAACTGGCCGGAAAAACGGTTGTTGCTGAGGTCTAATTCGGTGAGCGATGACAGGTCTCTGAAAGACAGCGGCACGCCGCCGCTGAAGCGGTTGCTGTTGAGGTGTAGGAGAGAGAGGTCGGTGAGGAGAGAGAGTGCTTCCACGAGCGTGCCTTGCAGATTGGCGTGGTTGAGGTCGATGGCCGCCACCACTTTTCCGGCGGGGTTGCCCATAAAATCGACGGAATCGGAGCAGAAAACGCCTTTGTAGGAGCAGACATTGGGCCCACTCCACGAGCTCGTAATCTTGAGAGGATCGTCTGTAATGGCGGATTTCCATGCTTGGAGAGCGGCGTAGGCATTGCTGAGCTTGGAGGCGGCGGAGGGGGAGGTCGGAGGGTTGATTCCTCCGCCAATCCAGACACCGCCTCCGCCGCCGCCGCCTGCGACGCCAATGCCTACGCCACCGCCTCCGCCGATAATGACCGCGGCTTTAGTGAGAATGATTGGGAGGAGGAATACGATAAGGAAGCTATAACTCTTCATGTGGTTTAGAGAGAGTGATTGTGAGGGTTTGAGCAATTTGTTATATTTGTGAAGAGTAGGTTGCTTCATTCATGACAATGGAAAAAAAGATGGTGTGATTAATTAATTGGCTTTTCAAAGGGATTTATTGTCATCCATAAGGTTTACAGCTCTCAAATAAATGATCACACCAATTCAAGTACCCCTAAAAAATTTCTAGGGGAAATAAAGAAAAGTTACACATCTTGTATGTTTAACAAAGAGTAAACTAGTCCCCTTGGGGATGGCCTAGTGGTGGAGTGGTGTTTCTTGAGGTCAAAGGTTTCAAATTTGACCCACCACCAATACCACTAGGTGTGAGCCTGTCACACCTGGCTTGTTAAGTGTGGTTTACCTCCCCTGTATAGGTTTGCAGGCTATTACACAGGGGCGGGGTTTTCCCAGTGCGCACCACGGTAGCGGCTGCGGGTTACCCTCGACATCCAAAAAAAAAAAACAAAGAGTAAACTAACACAGCGATCGTTAACTATTCGGAGCTCGATTCAAAGAAAGCTTGTTCGTTTTCTAAAATTATAGAACATATCTCAAATATAGTAATATTCGGCTCAACCAGCTCGCGAACATGCATGTTCGAACTTGAACTTAATCAAACATGTTCACGAACATATTCATGAATATTATAAATATTTAAAACGGGTAAATTAAACAAGTATTTTTTTCAAACTTGAGCGCGAATATGTAAATTAAATGTTTTTTTTTCAAGCATTCGAGCTTGTGCTCGTGTAGTAAATTTTCTAGGCATTTCATTAGCTGATATTGAATTGAATTTGAGCATGACCAATATTTTTCAAGCTTAAGCTTGAACATGAGAAAGAAATGCCCAAATCGAGCTCAAACTTTAATTTTTCTTAATGAGCGGCTCGATTCGGTTTATTTAGAAACCTAGTTTAACCGGCGTCGATATCCTCCTATAAGTTTATTTTGGAACAATTAAGCGTCTTAATGAGTTCTAACTTCCTCTTGGAAATGGGCACTTAGACTATCCACATCAGTGACCTCATTCATCCCAACCTTCAAATAAAATATGAATTTCTCTCTCCTCCACATCCACAACCTCCAACTTTATATAGTTTATACTCCCATCAGTGATCATCATCCAACTCAATCTTCAAATAAAATATTAATTTTTCTTTTTCTTCCAACCTACATAAAATATTTATCATTTTATTTTTAATAAGAACATGTTATTAAAATAATATTTTTCTCTTGCATTTTAAAAAATATTAATTAATTTATTAGAATTTTGTAGTCCTTAGGTCCTAAATCTGCGTCTGTAGATCAAATTTATATTGAGAATTTGTAGAGAGTAGATGTGTGAGAAAAGATAGTTTTAGATTGTGTGTAAAAACATATCAATATTAGGCTCTATTATGAAAACACATGAAATTTTAAATTACGAGCACATAAAATATAAATTACATAAATATTGGTGTATTTTAAAAAAAAAAGATAATTATATAATATATATATATATATATAATTATGTGGCACCCAATCAAAGGGTGCCACATGTACAACAATTGGGTCAGGCTTTGGAGGTGGCCAGCCGACTCAAGTCACCAATTTTGATGACTTTTCCTTTTTTTTCTTCAAAATTTTGTCTTTTGTGATGACCTCCTACAAGAAGTCACCAATGGGGAGTAGTAGTCTTACTTCACCTAGAACATTTATTTATATATAATTTTGACCATCTCTCGACATCGATCAACTATATTAATTGATTTCATAGTGGAACAATTCACATTTAAGTTTTAACCATTTGTTAATTATGTGATAACTTCAGATCATACAATGGCACATGTGTACAAATTTTTTGCAATCAATTTATATGTCTAGTTACTCCGTCGTTACATGTCCCAATAATGCCTTAATCTAACGGTGAGAAAATAGAAAATGGAAAAGGAAATAAAAGACAAATGGAAAAGTGTTTTGGTTAAAAGTTTGAAAAAGAAATGGGAAAGAAGACAAAATGGAAAAGAAAATGAAAAAAATAAATAAATACCAAGCGTATTTTAGACTCAACAATAAGTGACTAAAACTTATATGAATGTGACCAGTTTTGCACTCTTATTTTTCAAACTAACCACTTTTATATATTGAGACTTAAATATTCTAGTGAGTCATATATGGATTTGGATAATTATATTTTTTCCTTTGTCAAATTTAAAATTTTGGATCTCTAATTTTCCGATGACAATTTGGTGATTCAATTTATTAATTTTTTGTGAGGAGGAAACCCCCCACAATTTTAGCTCTAGGTTAACTCTCTTTTTATAATGCGTTGATAAAATTCAAGATTTAAATATGTTTTACTAGGGTAAATTTTAATTTTGATCTCATTAGAATATGGTCAAAATATTTTTAGTCCTAAAAATTATTTTTTTGATTACACATGATATTTTTCCAAAATTTTGGTCAATTAAGATATTTTTCCGACAATTTTAGTTCCAAACTAACAATTTTGGTAAATCTGATATGTATCTCATGCATATGAAAACAAACAACATGCATTCCAACATTCAAGACATCTTGTCATTCTACCTGAAATTAATTTGTGTTGTCCAGCGTACCAAAGATCTTAAGATAGTTTGGCACTAAAATTGTCGGAAAAATATCTTATGAGATCAAAATTGTTGAAAAATATAATTTGAGATAAAAAAAAATAACTTTTGAGACTAAAAATGTTTTGACACTATTCTAATGAGACAAAAAGTAAAATTCACGTCCCCTCAGGGATGGCCTAGTGGTGGAGTGGTTCAACCCACCACCAACACCACTAGGTGTGAGTCTGCCACCACTAACACTATTAGGTGTGAGCTTGTCACACCTGGCTTGTCAAGTGTGGTTTATCTCCCTTGTGTAGATTTGCAGGTTATTACACAGGGGCGGAGTTTATCCAGTGCGCACCACGGTAGCGGCCGCGGGTTATCCTCGACATAAAAAAAAAAGTGAAATTCACTTTTTTTTTTTTTTACTCACACATGTACCCGACCTGTAGTATTGAGGATATTCGAACCCATGACCTTTGGTCACCAAGCAACATCACTCCACCACTAGGCCATCCCCACCGGAATGAAATTCACCCCTTTTACTACAATTACTTCACTGCATGTTACCATTTTTCTGCAGTATGACCCGGATGAAGTCATATATATCTTGTCGATCCCCAGTCACATGATAGAATAGAAGAAAATGAGGCTGTTAAGTATCAAATTATTATTCATTGAAAGTTTAGAATAAATTTGTATATATTAACCCTAAATAAAATACAGGAAACATAAAATTGCACTCTCTTCTCTGATATATTCGAACATGTTTAATTGACTACGGGAGACTTCAACACAAAAAAATAAAATAATTGAAATTAGACATGTTTATTTTCTGGAATATATGTTTTCGAAGCAGCTAGTTAGGATATGTCAACCTTTCATATCAATTATTAAATTGTGCATACTCTTTAATTTATACTATAGTATAACAATCTAATTAATGGGTCAATTAATTTCTCTTTGGATTGTTGGAATTATGGCTCTTATTTTACGACAGGTTAGCATTTTGTTGAAGGCATCATGAGATACCCTATAGTTCAACAGCTAGGCCTTAAGCAAGAAAATAATATCTAAAGAAATTAATAAATATAAGCAGTAAATTATTAATGCGTCAACGTACTAGCTAGTTCTGCATGGATTTGGAAGGTAAGAAATTTATTGTGTATTAATCAAATGGAAGCTACTTGTGTTATTGTATACTAGGGTATATTAATGTGTGGATAGGTCTTTTAACTAATTCTTGGACGACCTATATACCTATTTATAAGGTTTGAGTAAATTAAAATTCTATTTGGGTCTTAGATCATTCATAAATGTTTTTCTAGCTAGGGATATATATATATATATGTAATTACAACGTACCCTAAAGTTTAATCAAATTTCACGGTGTATATATATGTTATGTTTGGGCTGAGTTTTCTATTTTGAGTTAATTTCTAAACCTAATTTGGGAGGATTTCGAGATTATGTATGTAAACCTAGGCCCTACTTTGTAGTATGAATTCTGAACATAATAATATATTCTCCCTTTCTCCTTTATGGGTCATGCACATAGTTAACACGTTGTTAGAACCATGTAAATATTTTCTTTCTTGCATTATGTTCAAGCATATTTAATTACTTTTCAAAAATTCAACCTATATATATATATATATATATATGGAATACGTAATTAATTACAAGAAATGACATATTGATTTTTATATATAGGCGATCGATCTTACACATGTCCTCCTCAATTGGTGTAATTAATTTGTAAGTTTCAGAAAGTCATTAATTAGTTTCATTTTGTAATTAACTGGGGATCGGATAGTGTATTTTTTTTTTCATTTTTAATTTCGTTGTTGTAAATTAGTCTATTTTTCAAATATTTAAATACACATTGCTCCCAAATATTAATCAAACATAACCTATTGAAGCTCTACTTAAAGGGAACTTACCAAATTAAAGGCGAAAGATGATTTTTTTTTTTTTAATCAACTTAGGGGGCGTATATTTTGAGCCAGTGATAAATTAGATAGATTAAATTAATATAAATAATACAGTATAATTTATCACATATTTATATTGAATAATTTTAAAATTTGAATCATTTAAATATTCAATCTCATACATTATCAATTTAGTCTATCATCCAAAATAAACACGCCCTAATCTATTTAATCTATCTTCCAAAGTAAACATCTTTTAAAGATATAAAAATGATCTGTGAAAATTGGTGGGAATTTTTTTTTGAAATTTTATTTTCTTTTGAACGACATCTGTCAATCTTTCATCGTATAGTTAGATGTTATAACTTATATATATATATAGGCAAGTCTTGTGTACACTAGGTGCCTATTAGACGGTTAACGACTTGACTCGGTTAATTTGTTGACCAAAAATCCGTCAAAATCAGCATTAATCGTAACACTAAAAAATATCACTCAAAAGCCTAAAAGTATCACGTGTATCATTAAAAAGTATCAGCTATAAAAAAAATAAAGAAAAATTGTCTAAATCAGTATCAATCGTAACGCTAAAAAATATCACTCAAAATTAAAAAAGTATCAGTTTTGTATCCCTAAAAAGTATCACCTGTTTTGATGATTTTTTTGGTCAACGTGTTGATCGGGTCAACGCGCGTTGACTCGCTCAACTCTTTGACCGTCCGATATACATCTTATGTACAGGACAATTTGCGTACATACATACATACATACATACATACATACATACATACATATATATATGTATGTATGTTCATCAATATCATGAACAACTCATATATATGTATATATAGGGTGCATTAGCATGTGAATATATGTTTTGTGAATAATTGTGGATGAATCATATCCATTAATTTGTTAAGATCAATGACCATTATTAGTTTGGAGGGAATTAAAAAAAATGTTATTATTTTCATTGTAGATGCATTTAAAGTTAAATATATCAAATCACCATTTTTATCTTCTACGAGCATCTTCAATTTGAAAAAAAAAACATTAAGAAATAACAAATTAAATATTTTAAAATATAAAAATAGCATAACAATATATTATGTCATTCTTCTCTCCAAATTAAATTACACGCATCGTAGATGTGAAAATAAGCATTACGAATAACAACTTAAGCATTCTGAAACGTAAAAATAACATAAATAAAATAAGCATAAAAGAACAATTAAAATAAAATTGATCTTAACCATCCATTGAAAAAATAGGTAATTCAACAATTCTTATAAAAAACGCGGAGTGTTTGATAACAAGATCGTCATGCTAATGAAGTACTATCATCATGCTAATGAAACATTATCGTAATGCTAGTTAAAATCTTCTAATATTGTTAGTGAAAAAATATTATAAACCTAATTTGATTTAATAAATCATAATTGGATAGAAGAAATTCTAATTGGATGAAATAGAACTAATTGGATGAAATTATGGGGAGTTTACTTTGAATTAGATAGATTGGATTGATAAAAATAATATAGCATAATCAGCCACATACTTTAATGGATTGAGTAATTTTAAAGCTTGAATCCTTCAAATAGTCAATCACATACATAGTCAATCTAATCTATCTATTCTATCATTCAAACTAAACGCCTCTTAAATGAATCGGAGCAAGTCATGATAATACTATATATGTACTACATTACTATTATGATCTTGTTTTGCCAGCACTATGAATACACCACGTTAGCATATGACAAATATACTATGTCAACATTGTAGGTGGCGAAATTTTACAATATTATAAATAATATTTTTTTATTGATTTTAATATATTTATTTAGTTTTAAAATCATATCAAATTCAAAATTAAATAAAATATTTAAATAATAAAGATATTATTATGTGATAAACATCAAGAGTCTCTGGTAACAAGTATATATCTTTCAAGATATATATCAATTTCCAATAGCCAATGAGATAGTGTTACATCAGCTCTAGATCTCTCTTCCCATAACTATAAATAGGGGCCTCCATATCAGTTGAAAATCACACCAGAAGTCATTTGAAGAGTTCAAGAATTTGAGAACTTCCATAAGTGAAATTCTCAAAGATAATCAAGGCGTTCTTCACTAAAATCATCCCGAAGACGGCGTTTGATCCACAAGCAAGACCATTTGAAGAGTTCAAGAATTTGAGAACTTCCATAAGTGAAATTCTCAAAGATATTCAAGGCGTTCTTGTGACATTCAAAGACGTTCTTCACCAAATTCATCCCGAAGACAACGTTTGATCCATAAGCAAGGCAGTCAAAGGCGTTCTTCATCAAATTCATTTCAAAATTAGCGTTTGATCCGGAAACAAGACGTCGGCCCTCTGAGTTAACGTTATCAAGACTAAAGATCAAGTCAAAGAAGATCGAGGATACAAATCTTCCCCGAAAACTTCAAAGACCAAGTTCAAACAACAAGTCCGAGAAAATCAAAGAAACAAATTTACTCTGAAGATTTCAAAGATCGTTTGAAGATCAAGTTTTGAAGAGAAGAATCGGAGGAAAAATAGAGATTGGATCCATATAAATAATTTTGATCCGAAATCATTTTATTATACACATTTTGTGTTTTACCAAATTAAATACAAAAATTTGTGTTACAAACATACGTCATAAACCATAATTGTGTGAAATAAAACCTAATAATCAATTAGGAATTTAAAAAGGAAAATCAAATTAAAAAGAAGTAATTATTAATCATAATTAGATGGAGTAAATCATTATTTTAGCATATAACAAATGCTTCATTATCATACATTAAAATACATTATCATAATACTGACGAAGCATTATTATATGCCAACGAAAGCATTTATAACCCGTGTATACATAAAAAATTATCTTTTGTATTTTTTGTCCATATGTTTTCATCTAAACATGGTCTTACGACATATTAAATAAAAGAGTACGAAAAGAGCTTTAGTTTGATGTATATATTTTTGCGTCAATTTGATTAAAAACTAGCAAATTATGATCATTTAAAATTTTTAAGATTTTTTTTAAATTGCTGACATGATCAAATTTAAAGATTTGGACAAATTAACATAACCATAATTATATTCCTCTGTTTTTTGCCTTGTTATTCACAAAATTCTCATCCCTTATTGTATTAAATCTCAACTATTATATCATTTAATTGGATGATTTAGATGTGAACGTAGTTCTCACACTAAGAAAAATGTCTTATTTGATCAATTCACTATATATATATATATATATATATATATAAATTAAAGTAGATTTGTTTATACGAGTCATCATGAAAACATTAAATGTATATGTACGTATATTCACAATGTATTTATAAAAGTAGATTGTTGATACAAGTTATAATAATGAATTTCCGATATCTAAATCAATTTTAATGACAGAACGAGAGTCCCTAATACATAACTTTTACGCTTCCAATAGAATCATTATAGCTACCAACTTATTTTCCTTTTTGTCAAATTTGACATTTTCTAACTATAGGGTTAACTTGAAAACATAATAAATAAAATAATTTGGATGGTGCATGTGTCAAATTGTGGTGTGTGGCAGTGGCCCCCCGGGTAGCATGTTAATAACAACTATATTTACTTCGTTGACAAGCTTTCTTTTTAGATGAACTTTGTCAAGAAAGCTTATACAACGTTTCATTCATTGAGATGGTATAAAAGAAAAATTGTGGTTATATATTTTAGTAGATAGATAGATGTCAAGTGTTTATACGTACATTATGTCAATTACAATAAATTATAATTCTAAACTGAAATAAGCAAGACATGAACTTCAACTTTATAACAAGACAAATATCACATTCTTGCCTTCACATCAACTGAATTATTGGTAATTGGGGGTTTAGCGCCAACTATTGAGGTTTTGAATCATGTGAATTGGAAAGTTTAGCGCACACTTTAACCCAATTTGAATTTTTAACTTCTCAATTAGGAAGTTTTTTTTTTCCTTATTTGAGTTTTACATGACATGGATGATGAATTAATGCATTTTTCAAGGAATCAGGATCACGAGATGATAGGAAATTGAATTAGGAGCGCACTGTAAATTAAATCGAGTCAATCAAATAAGAAACCAGAGAGAATAATTCAAAATCGTGGAGGGTGACGGGGCACGCACACTAAGGCGTGGCTAGCTCACTCCCCCACTACAACGAAACGAGCTATGCATCCAAGACCTTTTTCTTTACTCCAGATGTGACCCTCGAGGCATGCCCTAACCTCTCACGTGACCCAAACTACGAACCAAAGCCATTTTTCTCTTCATTTTCAGCACGATCCCCTGGTGTGAGCGAGGTGCTCGCTTCCCGTGTCATGATTTTCGATTTTCGAATCTTTCACCTATTTTTCCTCTCTTTTGATTTATTTTGAATCCCTACTTGTTTCCCTACTATATAAATCCTCCCAAGACGAAAATTGAGGAACTCTTGGAACACACACCCAACTCCAAACAACATGAGATCATCTTCCCCAATATCTCAAAGCCCTATCCACACATCAACCCACACTACAAAAAGAGTCGATCTAGCAATGAAAAATGGCGACGGGTGGCTTTCGGGTCGCCGGCGTCGATGGGGCTAACGACGTGGACGTTGTCTACTTTAGAAGAGTATTGCATTATTTTATTCATAAATAGCCAAAACTAGAGTTAAGAACTTGAGAGACATATACATTGCAATTCCAATTATCTATGGTAAAGTGTCGAAGTCGAGACTTGTCATCTGCTCATCCTCAGCCGGTGAAGTTGAGACTTGAGAGAGATGGGAGGGCTGCTCGGTGATGCCGCAACAACAAATTTAAGTGGAGATGAGGGAGGGGAGATGGTGGTGAAGGTAAGAGGGAGTCTGTGAAGGTGAAATGAATGACGGAGGCTAGAGAGACGGGACTCGGGAGAGCGGATTTTAGAATAGTAGGGACTAGGGTTATGTATTAGTGTATCACTATATTAGAGTATTAGTAATTTAGGTATATATAAAATTATATATTTTTTTAAATTAGAGGCCGGTTTATTCGGCCTATTTGGTGCCTTTTCTACTGAACTGACTGAAAATTGAAAAAATGAAATAATTCAAAATATAAAATCGGATTAAATGATTACTCGAATAAACCGAATCGGATAAGCTGAAATTAGTTTAGTTTGGTTCAAAATTTGATTTTTTCGGGTTCCTGCTCACCTATACTCTATAACTTAAGTGTCTCAAGAGAGGGTTTAGAATACATTAGTTATTGCCCTAGTGAGATTTGACACCATAAATAGACCTTCAATATGATCGTTTGTGCTAAATACCCAAAGAACTAGATCCGAGAGTACCTCTACTTTCTTATTCCCTTCTCCACTCTTTTTTTTCCTGTTTAGTTATCGTTTTACTTAGTTTAGATTAGTTAGCTTACCACTCAAGTTCTGATGTCATAGTTTAGTCTCTACACGACACTTGCTTACTACTGTCTACACAACCCTATCATCTTGCGGGTACTAAATTTTGGCCGACCAGTTATGTATCGATGGATTGTTGGCTAGTTTTTTTTTCTTGATATGAGGATATCACACAACCACTATCCAATAGAGCATTTGGGCGAACATCGCTCATTTGCAGTAGTCTGCAAATGACATAAAAGAAGTAATAACACTTGGAAAACTATGTAAAAGACTCACACCTAAGTTGTTAATGATATTTGAATTGAAATATTCGATTCCAAATTATATAACTCTACCACTGAGTCATTGTTCATTATTTTATTTCACCAAAAATATGACTCGTAAGTGTACGAGGTAAATTATAGTAAAACAATGGTGAGCAAGATCGTATCCACATAGACTGATTGTGTAACTCGACTAAGTACCTAATTTAATTGATCTACTTTATCTAGAGACTTGAATTACAGGTTTTGGATTCTAATTAACTTAAATGAATAACAAGAATAAAAGAACTCAAAGAATGGTAAAGACTTTAGGGAGAAAACGGATTATGAAGAGTTAAACGTATATAGATCCTATGATTTCAATTAATATATTAAACCAGATTTAATTCCTAAATTTGAAAGAGAATTACTAAATTATCTAGTCCTCCCCCTTGAATAAGTTCTAGACATAGATTAGACTCTACTTATGCATCTTTCGATCTTAAAGGATTATGTAACTCTTAATGGTTTTCAAGATTTATTCTCATCACGGTAACCTACCAATCTCTCGATCTAACAAGCTCATATTATGCATTATAATCCGTCAACTAATTAACCTCTCTCTCGAGTCATAACCAATTAACTACACAAGTGTATTTGTTGGCCAAAAAATTACACAAGATAATCAAATCGATGAAGCATAAGCAAATAAAGGAAATGAACAATATCATTAATTGAAATCTTAGAAATCCATGTATGTATAAAACTCTAGAATCTCTCAGTGTTTAGGTATTCATTATAAATTCACAACCCATAGAAAATGAATAAACAACTATAGTTGGTATGATAATCACGATAGAAGAAATCATAAACTAAAACTTATGTCAAAGTCTTGAATCTTTTATCCATGTCTTCTCTCGCATGTCTATGTGTTCTCTGCTCTTCTCTATCATAACAAGTTATGCGATTTTCATGCACAATAGTCCTTAAATAGTTGGAGAAGGTCAAAGGCCAAAAAAGAGTAAAAATCTAGCCCCAAAAGAAAAATTTGGAAAATAGTCTATCTCATAGCATGGTCCGTGCAGTGGCACAATCCCATAGCATGGACAATGCAATGGCTCTCTGTCCTTGAAAAACACACTATTGCACGAACCGCACAATGAGGCAGTCTCATAGCACGGTCCGTGCTATGATGCATCATCGTCAATCTTCACTTTTCGACATTTTATCTTTCAAGTGGAAGATTTATAATATTCTACGTTTGTCGACTAAAAAGTAGTTTTCATTTATGATGCACTATAATGATGATGATGATGATGATGATGATGATGACATAATTTGTAATAATTTATTATTTTTCTATTTCAATTTCATCATTTAAAATAATTAAATTTTTTTTATACATGTCATATATTTAAAGAAATCAAATGTTCTTTAATTGTGGATAATTATGCATTGTTATTTATAAAATCGTGTTGTTAGAAATATTCCAATTCGATCTTTCTAACATGTATTTTCATTTAATTCCAAAAATTTATTTTTTTTTATTTCTTATAACTACACAAAATTGATTTTCTTATATAATTAATTAATGCATGTGCATATCATTTTTATTAATTTTTAAAAATTGATCACAATATATATAGAATTAAAAAATAATCACAATATTACAGATCTAAAAAAAATTATTTGTAAATCGCATGAGAGAAATACTAATATATAATTTAAGCACAAACAATTTGAAACAACTATGCATTCTTACAAAATAGCAACCAAATCAATACCAAAATACATATAAACCACATGTTTATCAGTCATCCCAAGAAATTGTTGGCCAACTTTATTCTTTTCCTTTGAGGCTGATCACTGGTTAGTTAAAGTAAGAGTATGTTCAAATAAACACACACGCGCACGCGCGCGCGCGCACACACATATATGTATGTATATATGCAAATGTGTAATTAGAAATTTTTCATTGGGAGGGGAATTGTTCTAACTAATAATCCTATATACTATTTTTTTATTTTTTTGAAAAAAGTTATATGTAAATTTTTATTTTCATTTTTGACTGCAGGTGCCAAGGCTCCCATCGGCTCCCTCAATTCCGTTCTTGTATGTAGGAATTTGCAGAATGAGATTTGCAGTTCGGTTGGAGATGGTCTTAGTGAAGCAATGAATCAAAATGCCAACTAAGTTTTATCCCATGTCTGCGAGATCAATCAATACATAGGGCGACTTTTTATTTTTATTTTTTCCCATGCCCGTGCCCGTTACTCGCATTTTAACTAATTAGTATTTCTCTTATGCGATACACAAGAAACGTTTTATAGTAAATAATAATTTTTTAAAATTATTTTTATAAGTTTGAATAAAAAATCATAGTTAAATATTATATATTATATATACACATATATTATGTGTATACTTCAAATATATAAAAAATATATTAAATACAAGATGTAATTTATATAGATGATGGATTAAAATAACTATTTATTTTAAAAAAGAGATAACAAAACTAAATTCCGTTTATAAATTCTCACATCTTTATTATATATCATTTATATATAATATATTTGTACATACATAATAAATAAATATTTTTTAATGTGTATATCTTTATGAACATCTTAAGAATAATGAGCAGAAAATTAATAATATCTAACTTTTTCAAATAACATAAGTTACAAATTAATATTTCAAGTAGTTCAAATTTTATTGTTGTTCAATTATCATTTTATTTCTAACCAAATGTCATATTATCTTAAAATATATATATAAACATACAAATTTCTTTATCACAGACTATTTATTGAATATTTCATTTATTATTTATAGTAACTAATTCAAAATTATGATTAAATAATTTATAATTTTAAAATATATTGATTATACCTAAATCATAATTCGTGTAAAATATAATACAAAGACCATTCATGAAAATGTGTCATTGTATAAGAACTCAAGCATAACAATACTATGACATCTTCAAAAAATAATACTACTATATTATAATACAATTTAATACATTGTATTGAAGTAGTAGTAATAGTAATTATATATACATATAGGGGTATGGGGCGCGTTCAGTACTAAGGTACCTATACTCCCACCCGTCCTCGTCAAAATTTACGGGTAATTACATGTGCCCGTGCCCATACCCATTAAGTAGGTAATTACTCCACCCATGATGGGTAATTTTGTGCGTACCCATAGGACTTGTTACCCATTGTCATCTCTACCGAAAGATACATTATCTATATATCAAATTATCAATTCAGGCCATGAAAGATCAATATTATCAATTCAAGATCTGAAAGATAAAATAAAACTATTTGCCTAGGATTCCATTGATTATATATTTTGATTCTTTTTATTTTTAAATTATTTTTGTATCTAGTTTCAACAAAAATTCTCTTACTAATTATCGATTGAATTTAATAAAGAGTTTGTTAAAAATGATTAGAAACTATGATTAAATCGAAATGCATGATTTTATTAGTTTCCGATCGACATCTTTCATCTTTCAAGTTCTGCATTGATATATAAATCATAGTCCTAAATTGAAAATTGCCCTAATCAATTAATAACTAATTAAAAAAGTTGAAAAATTAAAAATACAAAAAATAAGTACAAATCGTTATTGGAAAGAATTAGCCCAAATTAATAATTATAAAATTAAACTAAAGTAATGGAAATCAAAACTGAAGGATAAAAAATAAAAAATTAAAATCATAAATTAGACAGTGAAAATCGAAAGAAACGAGATTTGGAACAAAGGATTTCATGTCGTCTAAAATATTAACATCATCACCGCGCGCTGCATGCAAAGATAATTTAATTGAAGTAAACATTAAATTAGAAACCATTGTACATTTGATCTCATAATTATAAACATGTTAAGGTCTCTTACATTCTAATTCTTAAGCATGAATATATGATTTCCATGCATGTTACATGTCTCATCGTATGACTTCTCAACAAATTCTGCTTCATGCCTACTTTTTAATTTTCTACATGCTTTAACACCAAGTATATATATTCTTGTTCATCACAAGCTTCAAGACTTTTATATGCATTTTTTAATTTTAAAATAGCCTGATTGCAACTGCGCTCGTGACATTTAACTCAAGTTCTCTATTTAGTTATTGACGGAGTACCATCTAAGATTTTTTACGAGTCAAAATTCATAAGATGAATTGAGATTCGAGATTCGAGATTCAAATCCAAACAAACTCAAACACCAACAAAAATATAAATATGTCATTAAATATGAGTTTAAATCCGAATCTTGATCTATCTTACATATTTGGACCCGTAAGATGCTCGATCTCACACAATTTTTTTTGTTAATTATTTCGAAACAAAGTTAAGAAAATAGTTTGTTAATTAATTATAACATTATATTCAATTCCATGTAGTATAGACTCGAATTCTTGATCCCGTTTTCTATTTTACCTTGTGCTCTACTTTATTTATAGCTATATAATATGTATAATACACATGTAATAATTATAGAAAATCCGACATGGGTCAATATCATTGCTCAATTTTTTATAGACGTAGCAACGCGAATAAGGAAAGATTTGACAGACTATGTTAACTATTGTCAAAGCAAAATTGTCTTCGACACCACTCTGATGTTGTGTTCCAACAATAGATATATGGTTCAATCTATTACATATATTTTTCACTTATATATTTTCCTTTTTTGTGAAGATTTTCCATTTCTGGCCCCTTCGAATTATTCATTTCTTCATCACCTAATCAACCAAACCCCTCCCTATAAAATCTCAATGCCATTTTTCTAACAGTACCACGAAACAAACAATCATATACATACATATAGTTCAATCATCACACATCAATATATTATTCCAAAACCTTTTGGAAAAATAAAAAAGAAAGAAAAATGGCTACCTCTCCATTACTAGCATTATCTACAGCTCTTTTTTGTGCATTCATGGCGTTAATGTGCCTGCAGCTTCCTCATCATGCACAAGCCGACACCAGGCACTACGAGTTCAATGTTTGTACCCCACGCTTACAATATAGTACTCTAATTACAAGTTGTGGCTTAGTGTGTGTTTGTGTGTGTTATACATTTTTAGCATCTCCTGCCTTCTTCAAGCTCTCTCTTTAACCTCTTTCAGATCGAGCTGCAAAATGTGACACGATTATGCCACACGAAAAGCATTGTCACCGTGAACGGGAAGTTCCCCGGGCCTCGTGTCGTGGCAAGGGAGGGCGATCGCCTGCTGATAAAAGTCACCAACCATGTCCCTAACAATATCACTATCCACTGGTATATATATTAATGAATTACATATAGTTTAGAATAATTTGTGTTACTACACATATATATGTGAATATTTGATGTTGTACGTAATAATAAAATGAAAAAATAAATGTTGTTGTGAGTGCAGGCATGGAATTAGGCAGCTTCGGAGTGGATGGGCAGATGGGCCTGCATATATAACTCAATGTCCCATACAAAATGGCCAAAGCTATGTCTACAATTTCACAGTTGTTGGCCAAAGAGGAACCCTTTTTTGGCATGCTCATATTTCTTGGCTTAGATCAACTCTTTATGGCCCTCTTATCATCTTGCCTAAGAAAAATGTGCCTTATCCCTTCAAGAAACCCTACAAAGAGATCCCTATCATATTTGGTATATATAAATTACATATATATACAATGTGACATTATTTAGGATATATATACTATTACTAGCTAGCTAATACAAAAATTATTAATGTCATGTCTCATTTGATGATATATATAGGAGAATGGTTCAACACTGATACAGAAGCCATAATCAGCCAAGCTTTACAGACCGGCGGAGGCCCTAACGTGTCCGACGCCTACACCATCAACGGACTTCCCGGCCCGTTGTACAACTGTTCTGCCAAAGGTACAACACTTTAATTTCCAATTTTGTTGGAATTATCCTCGATTATCATGTGTATTTTGAAAATTCTACTCGATCATAAAAAAATAACTGAAAAATTTTCAAAATACATGGGACAACAATCTAATGGTTGGAATAAAAGATATCTCGTCTGATTTGGAATTAATGCATGCATGCAGATACATTCAAGTTGAAGGTTAGGGCGGGGAAGACATACCTCCTACGCATAATCAACGCTGCACTCAACGACGAGCTCTTCTTCAGCGTCGCCAACCACACTCTCACCGTCGTCGACGTCGACGCAATCTACGTCAAGCCATTCCAAACTCACACCATTCTCATCACTCCCGGCCAGACCTCAAACGTGCTTCTCAAAACCAAACCGAGCTTCCCCGCCGCCACATTCCTCATGACGGCTAGACCCTACGTCACCGGCCAAGGCACCTTTGACAACTCCACCGTCGCCGGAATTCTCGAATACGAAACGCCCCCATTCCTTGACTCCGCCGCCGGAATCAAGAACCTCCCTCTCTACAGACCCCTTCTCCCGCCTCTCAACGACACCTCATTCGCCACCGACTTCGCGAAGAAACTGCGCAGCTTAGCTAGCCCGAACTTCCCGGCGAACGTCCCACAAAACGTCGGCAGACGTTTCTTTTTCACAGTGGGATTAGGAACGAGCCCGTGCGGCCAAAACACGACGTGTCAGGGCCCGAACGGCACCAGATTCGCGGCATCGGTTAATAATATAAGCTTCGTGCAGCCCGCGACGGCCCTCCTTCAGGCCCATTTCACGGGCCAGTCGAGCGGCGTCTACAGTCCGGATTTCCCGGTCAGCCCGCTCCGGTGGTTCAACTACACCGGCAACCCCCCCAACAACACGGTCGTGGGGAACGGCACGAAACTGGTGGTTTTGGCGTATAACACGAGCGTTGAGCTAGTTTTGCAGGATACGAGCATTCTTGGTGCTGAGAGTCATCCTCTCCATCTCCATGGATTCAATTTCTTCGTCGTCGGACAGGGCTTCGGAAACTACGACCCGAATAACGACCCAAAGAAGTTCAATCTGGTCGACCCGGTCGAGAGGAACACAGTTGGTGTACCGGCCGGTGGATGGGTTGCCATTCGGTTTTTGGCTGATAATCCAGGTCGGTAAATATGTTAATTATATATATATATATATATATATATATATATAACACGTACGCTAAGCTATATATATTAAATAGTATACTTACGTAAATAATTTTGATGAATTTAGGTGTATGGTTCATGCATTGTCATCTTGAAGTCCACACAAGCTGGGGTTTGAAGATGGCGTGGCTTGTTCTTGATGGAAAGCTTCCAAATCAGAAGCTCCTTCCTCCACCGTCCGATCTTCCCAAATGCTGATCTTCGATCTTTTCATGAATTTTATTTTGGTTTCTCCTTTTTCTTGAGCTAGCTTGCTACCTAGTTTTGCGGAATTGATTTCATTATATTGTTTCTTGGCTTCTTCTTTTTGCGGAATTTTATTGTAATGCTAAATTTGTGAGTTTCAAACTTTCAATAAAGTGAAGTTTTATGTCATTCAATACGTGCTAATGCAACAAAATGGAGTATATATTATATATCGGGACGAGATGTGTAAATTCAAAAAGAACGACGGCACGATCAAATAAGTTGATACGATCCTCGCACAATAATGATTAGAGATGACGAAAATCAAACTCAAGAATCAAGTCACGTACACCACCATGAACATCACTATCTACATTTGTGAATTTGAGACTCTCACGTGGAAGTCTCACACCCCAATATGCTTATAATTAAATTTGTTGTGATGCTTCTTCTATTCTTTTTGTGCTATTTGAATCATATCACTGTCATTTTTACCGTTTTCTAACTCTTTAGTAATTATATTGTAGCAATCATAAAACCATCTTCTTCGCTTCTAAAGAGTGTAGAAATTATATGTGATTTCGAAGTATTTCATTGTCACTCCATCGTGCCGAAGGGACAATTTTTATTGTAGAGCTCCGCAATCCTCATCCACATTTGATCCAACTTTTAATCATTACCAATTATAGAATCAATGATGATATCAATCCAACATTTTTCAAGAAGTTCATTTTCTGTTGAAGAATAAACCACCTTAATTCAGCTGGGTATGATTGACTTCATCATCATTGTCTTCCTCAAAGGTGAGTTTGTTCTATCAAGCCCTTGAGTTTGAAAATAAGACACCTTTTCAAAAGATGACGTGACGTCGTTTTTGTCTGTGCTTTTTTCATCTGTATTGTTCCTCTTTGATGAGATTGAAACTCGTGTCGGATATCCTTGAGGATGAAAGTCATGATAAGGATAATATCCATAAAAAGGAAACTCTCGAAAATACGTAGCTCTAGGTCCATACATCAGGTTAATTGGAAAGTTTTGAGTTTCTGATTAATTTGGGTAAGAATTGTTCGGACGGATGATGAATCTTTCGGAAAATGAATTCGTTTTCAAAGTTGAAAGGAAAATTTTGAAATTCTGACCAATTTGAGGTAAAGATTGTTGGGACAAATATTGAACATCTGGGAAGATGAACTTGTTTAGAAGTTTCAAACAATTAAATCAATTGGTGTTTGGATCATGATTTATTTTGATAAAGAAATTTTTAAATTTTGTAGGAAATGATATTTGAAGTGAGAGAATTATGAAATTAGTTGAAAATTATAAAACTGATATAAAATAATGAAGGTGGTCACTTCTATTTATAAAAAAAAAATTATAAAAAAAATCACTAATGAAAAATTAACGTCTCTTCGAGAGAAATAATAAATAAATAAATAAATACATGTATATATGGATGGCTAATATAATAGAAGCTATCCATGATTATTGATTAGTTACACGTGTATATTTACACACACACGTGTATATATAATATTGATGGCTAATATAAAACAGAAGATATCCATGATTAGTTACACATATATATTTATAACATTTTCAATTTTGTGAAAATAATACTCTCCACATCCCATTTTGATAAATTGATTGATATTTTTCATGGGATTAAGAAAATGACTGAGAAATACAATTAATCAAGAAATTTTCTAATATGTCTTTATTTATTTTTTTGATATTGAATTAATATTTAATGTGAACATATTAAATAAGAATATATTTAATAAATTAACTAAATATATATAGAAATATTCATATATATTGGGACATGCTGAAAAAGAAAACAAAGATGGGACGCGGTGAGTAATAATAATAATAATAATAATATATTGTATAACACGCAGCTTCATCCCCAAACTCCTCTTCCATTTTTGACTTTCATCTCTCTCCTCACCATCCACGGTCCACCTCTTCTCCTCAATTCCACAATCTTCCTCTCTCTCATCACCGATCGTACAAATTCTCACTCCTCTCGCCTTCGATCATGACAATTTCTCCTCAATTTTTATAAATTATTATCAGTTTGCAAGCAGTGAACTCCTTCAGTAGCCATTTCATCCCTCGATTGATTTTTCTCTGGTTGACGGCCCCAATTAGTAGCTTCTATCGTTTAGGATTCTGGGTTCCATTTTTTCCCTAATTCTTTTGGAATTTCATGTTCTGTTGATTGCGATGAAGATCGAGGAGCTCGATGATGGCGCGGATAGTATTATAGAGAGCAAGCACAGCAGAAATATCAGTAATAGCGAAACGAGGCTGATCGCAGTTAGGGTTGATGCGAAAAGGGCCTTAGTCGGAGCCGGGGCTCGGATCCTGTTCTACCCGACACTTTTATACAACGTTTTCCGCAACAAAATTCAAGCGGAATTCCGGTGGTGGGATCAAATTGATCAGGTATGGCTTGCTGGACTATTCAAATTCATGGCACTATTTATTTATTTTCTCAACAGTATCTTGTATTTGGTGTATCTGATTTTGGAGAATTATTCGATTTAATTTAGGGGTTTTTTCCCTATTTGAGTTCAATTTGTTGCTATGCTTGTTAGGCATACGATATTGAAACTATGATGGATTGGAATTTATCTTGTGGGAGTCGAAATGCATGATTATCAGCAAAAAAAAAAAAGTATTTTTCAGTGAAGCGCATATATTTGAGGTGTTACTTTTCTTTTTCTTTCTTTCTTTTTATTTTTTATTTTTATTTTTTATTTATTTTATTTGTTTTTTTATCAATGCTTGGAGATAATGCTTATCAAATTGATGGTGAATGTGATTCTTTTCTTAATGGTTCTCTTTTCATGCCCGGGAATTTTCTATTTTTTACTGTCATGTTCACTTGATCAGTGTTAAATACACTAAGGTATTTGATTTTGTGTCGAGAATTAGTTTCTACTGTTGGGCGCTGTTCCATTTCCGAAGGATGTACCTCGGTTGAAGCAGCTTGGAGTTGGTGGTGTAATTACTCTGAATGAGGCCTATGAAACTCTGGTCCCGACATCTTTGTACTATGTGAGTGGTTTCTAAATGCAGTTTTTATTGGAGGGTTACATTTTAATGTCAGATGCTTACTGTTCTGTGTTCTCTCATTATGAGGGTCATCTGCAAGTACCATGAGGTTTTCTTGGAAATGGTTAAGGCAGCAAGGAGTCGAAGGCTGGTTTATGTTCTGGAAATATTTGCAATTGTCTTGCAAGCTGGTTTTTTGGTTGTGTGTGTGCATCGCCATGTGTGCCCTAGATTTATTAAGTCTCAAATTAATTATTGGAAAACTATTGGATTAGTCTGATTCAAATTAATTTTTGGAAACTGTTGAATTAGTCAGATTCTGGCCGCCTTGATATTTCATGTCATGCTATAGATAGCCATTCTGTGTCATTTTGAGGTTCCTTTTACTCTTAGTTAGAAGAAGTGTATCACCTGTGGGCTGTGGACTTTATAAATCATTATCTGCAATTCAGATTATATCCGGAAGATCATGTCTTGTTTATGGCTTATATCTGATGTGGGTTATAATTAAGTTTGAAGAAGGAACTATAATATTGGTATTCTATGAGGCTGTCGACAATTGAGGGCTGTGTACAGTTCTAATGTCATTTCATTATGTGAATACTTCAGGGATTAAAATGAATATTTTGCCAGTTCTTTTCTAAATGATTTCACTTTTGTTGTTGTCGTTTTTCAGGCTCATGGGATAGACCATCTTGTTATTCCTACTAGGGATTATCTCTTTGCTCCTTCTTTTGTGGATATTAACCGTGCAGTGGATTTCATTCACAGTGCGTAATTCTTTTAATTTTTTCCTATGCTATGTGTGGGTAGTACATTACTGTGTGAGGTTTGTGGGCAGTTGCATCTGGATTTTTTGAGTTATTGACCCATCCATTATGGTTTCAGAAAATGCTTCTAGTGGTCAAACAACATATGTCCACTGCAAAGCAGGGCGGGGAAGGAGCACAACCATTGTTCTTTGTTATCTGGTCTGTTCAGTTTTCTTTGTCGTAGTATGCCAATAGAAATTAACCTGGAGACTAAGACATTATCCATTATATCAGGTTCAATATAAGCATATGAGTCCCTATGCTGCACTTGAATATGTTCGTTCGAGAAGACCCAGGGTGCTATTAGCTCCATCGCAATGGAAGGTACACAGAATCCTATTATCTGATAGCAAGACTGAATCGTGTTTTGGGCCCCTGCACTGTCATTTCATATTTTGCTTATATATTTGATCAAGGTGGTTTCAAGATTTCTGAACTAAAAATGTTATTCTGCTTTTCAGGCAGTACAAGAATATCAGCAGCAATGCATGGCTTCGAAAATGGTCTGTACTTCTGGAGATGCTGTGTTAATTACAAAAGCTGATCTAGAAGGGTACAATGGCCCTTGCAATGACAAATCTGGCGAGGAGCTCGCAGTCATAACTAGAAGGTCAAACACAAGTCCGATGATGGCTAGGTTGTCATGCCTCTTCGCATCTCTGAAAGTTTCAGGTACTTGTGCACCTGTGGCTGTAATGAGACAGCTGACCGAAGCACGTGCTTGCTGAACTTGACCCTTAGCTGAGCTGAGCTGCTGCCTTGTACAGAGAAGTGTAAGTTAATCCTCTGTTTTTAGAGGTATATATAATATGAAGAATAAAGAGAAAAAGGTCATGACTCCATTTATTTTCAACATTGTATATAATGTGGGTTGTGGTTCTGTATTTGTAGTAGATTAAGTTTGCACTCGAGTCGAGTCGATACATTGCTAACCTCGACCTCAGCTCGAAACCGATCGAGTTTGCTTTTTTCTTAAAACTTGAGTTACTACTGTAAGTGCCTGTTGTAAGTAACTCGAGTTTACAACAACTCAAGTTCAATTCGACTTGATTCTATTACATTACGTGTAAATTACTTTGGACTAAGGTACACACATGTATGTAGTTAACTAAATGTACTAGTTGGGAATTAATTTTGTTCGAGAGTTTGGATATATAAAGCTGGCATAGGCTAGTTGACGTCATATTTTGATGGATTGAATAATTTTGAACTTGATTCTGAACAAATAGAGTTAAACTCAGTTACAATATTTTTGTTGAGTCGAGTTCAATCTAGCTTTTCGTCTTTTCTTGGTTTATTGTTTCTCAACCCGAATCTGAACAATCCGACCCATGTTCAACAACTTTCAGGTCTTTTCACGTTTTCTAGGTCCCAACTCAGAATAGATAAACCTGTTTAAGAATCTTTAGACAATTAAAAACAAAAAGGAGAGAGAGAGAGAGAGAGAGAGAGAGAGAGAGAGAGAGAGAGAGAGAGAGAGAGCTAGTACGGGTGGTATTTGAAGAGGACGAGATAATTCCTGGTGCAACATCTTTACTGAACCGAATCTGAACAAATGGGAAACCCCAAAACCCAAAAATACTAGTTCTACTTCTACTACTATAGTATTGCTTTTTAAAGCATCCCAAATCTTCCAAAAAAGCGAAAGAAATGAATATAAACTTTATAGAATGAACACCCCCAATACACACACACACACCTCTCTCATTTAATTCTTCTCGTGTGTGTGTGTGTTTTTTTTTTTCCTTCCTATGTTGCATGTGGAAAGGGACACCTCTCTCTCTCTCTCTCTCTCTCTCATCACCACGACACGAGATTTTTCCTTTTCCCTTCTTTAGTTTCTTTTTTTTTTTTTCAAAAAATCGTGGTACAAGAATCTTTCGAATTCGAACCTTAATACCTTAGCTAGGACAATATATAACCTCTTCCACGTGGACTTTCATCGTCTATTTTTCCGTATAAGAGAATATTTTCATCAAATATGTGTGTTTATTTAGTATTTTTCAAATACTATTTTACCGAAATTTTTCCAACTTGGGATTTCATAGCCTTTATCTCCATTGGGGATTTTTTTTAAGAGGATCTATATATTGGGTAATTTGGATGTTGCATTGTTTACTTGATCTTGTACATTAATATATGTGTGTGTGTTTTTAATATATGAATGCAAGTTTCACTTTAAATGATAATGCGCAAATTAATTTAATGTTTGATGTGTCCCCATACTTTGCACCAGCAAAGTTCTTAGAACATTCTTCGAGTCCGGAAAATAATAATAATAATAATAATAATAATAATAATTGAAAAAAAAAGAGGAAAGAAATAAAGGAAAAGAAAATTAAAGAAAGAAAATATGCATCGGATGCTACTTTGAGATGTAGCTTTACAAGGCTAAGGACTGGGGGTCTATCGTGTACACCTTATATATATATACATACATACACAGTATAATTAACAATAGGTATGTGTACACACACACACACACACACTATAAAAGGAACATTAATTAGTTATAAGTTGAAGAAATTAAATAATGAATTGAAGCACGACACAATTTGAAATAAGAAATGACAATTGATCTAGCAGCCTATTCCAGTGAGTGGGGAGATTCTGCTGT
Organism: Perilla frutescens; assembly: GCA_026008535.1. Lineage (NCBI taxonomy): Eukaryota > Viridiplantae > Streptophyta > Magnoliopsida > Lamiales > Lamiaceae > Perilla > Perilla frutescens. Next base: position 50,612,349 of record BRKX01000015.1, read on the forward strand.
CATTAGCCAATTAATCTTGTATTTATATTCATATTAATAATTAATAATCAAATATTAATATACAACAAAACAGATATATTTATATATTCCCTTTAGAAACTACGATGAAGCTGCATGTCGACTTGCTTTAATTACTACATGCAACCAAAGAGATATAGACGCGCGCGAGCATATCTCTCTCTCTCTCTCTCTCTCTCTCTCTCTCTCTCTCTCTCTCTCTCTCTCTCGTTAAGTAAAGCATATCTACAAACAATTTGCAGCAAAAGCTCGAATCTGGAATAGAATAATTAAAGTAGAATTAAAGGGCACACAAAAATGAATTGAACGTAACTTGTGTGCAATAAAATAGTTAGTAAATAATTTACTCGTATAAACAATGGGTTCCAAAAATAATTTTGAAAACTAGTATCTTGCTTTGGTCACATCTTCATGTTTGCTCAGTCTCATGTGCAACCAAAATCTAAGGCATCTTTAAAAGATAATAAAGCCTCACTGCCTCTCATTCAAACTTGCCTACTCAGATTTATTATATATATTTTCTTAAATCCCAACTAAATTTCGAATTCCAATTTCAACCAAAACTAACTAATTCTATTTTCAAGATTCCAGTTTCGTATTTTCTAAAAAGCTAATGAAATTGAAAATGTCCACGTCTCTAATTGTGCCAAACCAATTAATTAATTAACTCAGTTCGAACTTTTTTGTTATTATTTGATTTTGTTTGGTTTGATTTGACGTTGGAGGGCACCTAATATATACATATACATACACACACGCCAAATTTTACATTTTCATTCATTGGATTTGCAAGAATCGAACTCACACGTCATACAAAGATGACTTTTTCATATATATATATATATATATATATATAAATGGATAGATTAATATATTTTAATTACTTTAAAAAAATAAGATTGACATACTATATTTTTTACTATACCAAAATAGCTTGTTTACTTTGATGATATACAATTGAGTGGATATATTTTTTTTATCTAATGAATATATTTCCTGTTTCACCTTATTTGTGATGCGATCTGTATTTCACAATTAAATTTTGAGTTTTTCTTCCATTTTTTTTTACTTCAATTTAATTTACATTAATTGTTTTTTTTAATTTAATTTACTTCAATTAATTTACATTATTTGTTAATTATATATGGCTCATTCTATCAAATTAGGGTATATAACTATTTTTAGTATTTAATTATAATTTTTTCAGTTAATAAGTAATTATTATGGTTGATTATTTCATAATTAGCTAGAATTATAATATTATCAATTTTTAATTAATAATTTATTATTATGATTGATTATTTCATTATTATAGATTATAAATTTTTACAATGCAAAAAGTGCAACAAGAAATTGGAACCGAGTTTAACCACGCTTGCTTCAAAATCGCGGGACCATATTCAAATATTTATTCTATACATAAATTTTAGTGGCAATCTTTTTTCTTTCTTTAAAAATAACATATATAGTTGCAATCATAACAAGCATATATGCATCATAAATATTGGTTAAGTTATTTTCTGTAAGGACTTTAATTAATCATGGAAGTAAATTAATAAGATCACATAGAAGTTAAACATTATTATATTTCCCTTCAATATTCATTACACAATTAACTATCTCATTACGTCACGTTGATCCTTTAAATCTATCAATGATCTGTCTTTCGCATGAAATATTCTATTTGGATCCAAATCGTTCAAAGTTAAAAATTAAATACTAAAAAAAAATTATAAATTCTAATTGGATAATATGAACTATAAAAAAAATAAAACTAATGAGTGTAATATAATTGTTTAATTAGCAGATGATTTCATCCGCGTATAAAATGCACCAGAAGAATTTGCAAATGACAGATTCTATAGTTGGTCAGGCTAGCTAATTAAGTGTAATTACCTCATAAATTAAATGTTTTAAAAGATTATGACAGTTGCACGACAATTTTACATCAATGGGAACTGCCATGCATGATGCATTTATTATATATAGTATGATCACTTTATTCATTACCTAACATCTATCAACCAGAAATAATGCTTGTTTCATACTCCATATAAATATTTACAATAATTACCACTCCCTCTCCGTTTCATAATATTTAATATTATATTCTTTTAAATAAAAAGTAAGAAATAAAAAATGTGTCAAATATCTCATTTTCTCTCTCTCATCTATTAGTGGTAATAAGTTAATGTACGTATGTAGGAGATAAGATAGTGTTGTGATAGAGGTAAAATTGAAAAAAATGTGTGGAAAAGAATCTAATATATTAATAATTTGAAACAAGATTAAAAGGCTAAAAACATCAAATATTATGAAAGTAATTAACGGAGTACTTACTTTGACATCGTCTTGTTTACTTTAATGTCTCCAAGTGGTACTCGAGATCCCGTGTTAAAACTTAAAAGGAGAGTATTGGGTTCCAGACCCACCGCTCTCCTTCCCGATTAAAAAAATTTAACATTGTGCATACAAAAGTCGATTAAATTGTTCTATTGCTTAACAACATTTTTCGCACCAATACAAGAAAACAATTTATAACATATGAATTTCAAATACAAGCTAATTACAACATTATATATATGAAGTTTCCTATATGAAGGGAAAAGAATCAAAGATAAAAGTCCGTATAATGATGGCCCTGCAGTCTAAAAATCGAAAGATAAACTCGAAAAATATGAACACAGTTTCCATTTCCATTGTGCTTTAGTATCTATAATTCTTTGTTGTAAAACAATTGAAAAAATTATACAAAAATAACTTAAAAATGAACAAATAATAATAAGGAATAAACATATATAAAGACGCGGTATAGTAATCATCATGGTGATGATTTTCATGCAGCAAGAATTTTTCGCTTTGGACGTTGGGGATTTTTTTTTCCTCTCTCGGTTCTCTCTCTCTCTTTCTCTCTCTAGCTCCTCTTTGTGTTTGTCAGAAGAGAGCCGGCTTTTTGTTGGTTCCTTACTTTTTCTTTCTTTTTTTTCTCTCTTTTTCTTGCTTTTGCAACATGGGTTTTTTGTTGAACAGTTAGTTCAGTTTCTCAGCCCCGCTGCGCCTGAAAATTTTAGAGAGAGAGAGAAAGAAAAGAAAAGGAGAAACAATGGTGTGTATTTTTTTGTCACCACTTAAATGCAAGTTGAGGAGTAGTAATGATAAATATAATGATTTTGTCTCTATCCGTGATGATCCGGGTTGTCCGGGTCGGGCCAGCTAAATGTCGAGTACTTCAACCATTCTGCTTCTTGTTGGTTCGCCATCGATGACTCCTGCACCAATTTTAATTTCACCATTAACACTATTGTCTAACCTAATTAATTTGATACTACCATCGTCCGCATGCAATACGTGCCACAAGGGTCATTTGATCAGGGCAAATTACGCGCAGATACATATAATATTATAGTTGTTTACATGTATCCGCTCGTAATTTGTCTTGATCATATCTGACCCTTGTGGGGTACTATTGACGACGACGGTAGCATCGAATTTCGGGCAGAGTTATAATGTAGGAATTAGATTTCATGCAGGAATTTCCGTGCAGCAGTAGTTCAGAAATTAACGAACCATAACTGAAAAAACTGTCTCTTTCTTTCCTAGGATACCACAAGCAAAAAAGAAAAAGGTTTTGGGTTACGAACCCTCTTCTCTTTTGTTCCAACTTATATATATATATATATATATATATATATAAGTTTTTTTATTTAATTTAGATTATGTAACTATTCTAAAGTACATATAATGATATAGCTTTTCTGGGTCTTTATAATATTCGTTCGTACTAATTCTACTAGTGTTACTAAATATAATTGAGATTAATTAATTAGATAGAAAAGGGTTTAATATTAGAGAGCTCCTCCATTTTATCACTTTTTATTTATGAAAAAAGTGATGAAAGGGGGATTCTTGCCGCAGCTTCCGCCCTTCATGGCTTTTGGTTTCACACTGTGCTAATTATGGGCTGCATATCTTTGAGGTTTTTTTTAGACATACATGCATTTGATATGACAGCAGCAACAAAAGTTTTGGCAAAAGAAATAAAGAAAAAAAAGGGCCAATAATAATAATAAAATACATTTTGTGAAGAAAAATAAAATCAATACAATTTTCTGAATTACAAACAATTGAAGCATCCTAATTACTAGCTACTTGTGAATATATATATATATATATATATATATATATACATACAGCTTTTTTCGATATTATTGAAGAGAAAGCTCGTAATATTTGGCTATGGAGATTATCCAAAACACTAGATTTGGGAAGGAAAAAGAAGGTAAAGTAGAGGGGGTGGAAAAAGAAAAAGAAAAGGCTTCTATAGTATCTCCTTTTTTAGTTTTTAATCATCATCACATTTGATTATTTGAATAATATTATTTGTTATCAAAAAAATAATGCATATATAGTCATTATTATATATAATTAACTCTAATTAATAATAAGGGAATTGAAGTAGATTTGGTATATATATATAAGAAGCATGCATTTGAGAGTGAAAAAAGGTGAAAATTGTAATTCTTACTTCTTTGATGTCGGTTGAGGTGCATCCCATGATGACTTCCTCCAATCCAGATGCAGACCTCCCTCCAAGTTTATGATGTTGCTGTTGTTGCTGCTGCTGCTGTTGCTGTTGTTGTTGCTGCTGACGAAGATGCCGAAAATTGATTAATTAATTAATCGTTTTTTTTATTATTATTATTTTTGGAATATATATATATATATATATATATATAGCTAGAGACATAATCATGTATATGATCATGCATTGTCTGCTAAAAGATGGGAAACTATCGAGCTCTAATTTGATTGCTTACGACCACTCTTGCTATAAACATGGAAGAGACTAACTACGAATTGTGTGTGTCACTTTTTTTTTTATTTGACTTGAGCCATCATTGTCAGACACAGAATTGCATGGCTCATTATGCATGTTTCTTTTTTATTTTTTATTTTTATTTTTATTTTTCTGGAATCGATCTGCAGTTAAATAAATTTGAAGAAAATTTCGTACCTGGAAATTTTGATTGGGGAGGATGATTGTGGGGACATGGAAGGGGTGATCTTGATCGAGAATAATGGAGGTGTGGTGGAGGGGAGGAGGAGAGATGATGGTGGAAATGGAGTGCGAAGGTCTGCTTATGTGGAAAGCGGTGGCGGCGGCGGCGGCGGCTGCAGCTGCAATCTGGTGGTGGTGGTGGTGCTGCTGCTGCTCATGGGTCACGTGATGCTGTGGGATGTCGCGGTCATGGGTCACGTGATGCTGTCCCATGTCACGCTCCTCGCACGTGCCTGCTGCTGCTTCCCTTGCGATGGAAGCCTCTCCCATGCTCCCTGCCTGAGATGATGCAACGTCCAATTTTAATTAATCACTCTTCACCTTAATTAATAATTTTACAAAAATATATATATATATATATATATATATAGAGAGAGAGAGAGAGAGAGAGATGGTTAATTGCATTTGATTTGGTTTTGGTGGGTGAATTCAAATTACCGGTTAAGTTTCGATTAGCGGGATATATGTTGTTATCAAGAAAACTCCGCGATGATTTTCATGCTTTTGGCAGAAGCAATAGAAATGTGGAAATTAAGATGTTCTTTTCTTTGTATATCATCAATTTTTACTATTGCAGTTTACTAAATAGATATGGAGCAAACACAAAATTTATTAATGGAAGAATTTAATTATCTGAAAATGCAAGTGAAAAGAATCAGCAATCTTAACTTAAAGTTAGTTAATTATTGGAGAAATTGAGATGGGTTGGAACTAATTAGTTAAACTTAAATTGTTGGTTGATTAAATTAAGGAAATGAAGAACGTGAATATAATATATATATATATATACCTCATCAAAGGATTTTCTGAAGGGGAGATAGCCGAAATGATCGGCTTTGAGTTGATGAATATCAATGCCGGTGTAAGTCGGAATGGAAGCGGCGGCGGCGATACTGGCGGCGGCGGCGGAGTAATCATCTCTTTGAGGCATCATTTCCTTGGAAGATGAGCAGCTCCCACTTCCAGTACTATCTCTCATTATACTAACGTCGGCGGCAGTAACGTCTCCGGCAATACCAGCACCAGTAATGGCGGCGCCGCTCCTTTCCGACCAGTTGCACTGGCGCGGCTGAGTCTGGTAGAAAATCTTGGAAACGACGAGCTCCCCTTCTTTCTCTTCTTCATGCTGCCCTAAATGGTACTGGTGCATCACCCAATTTGTTTTTTCGGGTTTCCGATTTTTACCAAAATTAGTGTACAACACCAAGATTTTCTTGCACCCTTTTTGCTTGCCGTTGAGCATCACCGGCCGCGTCTTGCCGGTCTTGTGCCACCGCGTCTCGCCGCCTTGAAAGTCACATTCCGTCTGGATCTTCCTCCTCTTCCGAGTTCCGGTGGTGTAGGCCTTGGAGGGGCGGTGGAAGAAGTGCCTACTCAATCCATCTCTTGTTACTCCTATTTAATTTTGCAAGTAACAAATTAAAATCAAAGTTAGGTTTATTTAGGTGCAACAAATTATGACTATGTCTATACCCCCTTGTTTCATATTTCTCACTACCAAACAAAAACCCTAAAAATCATATCCCTCAAAACTTGTAGTTCTATCTTCCAAGAAAAAAAGACTTAATTAGTAAAACCAAACTTCTTGAATTGTTGCATAAGCAACACAAATACACACAAACACACACACACACTAGCTAAGCTAGTAATTCTAATTATACCTGGAAGTTTCTCAGGATGCGTGTAACAAATCCCATCTTCACCTTCAATAGTAGGGATGAACTCATCGATCAACGGATGAGATTTCGAGTCCTTGCCTTCGACTTTAGCTTCAAGATGCTCGATGAGCTCCTGGTCCGTCGGATCAAACTTCACTCCCGCAGGTAGACCTACCCAGTCCTGATGATGAACACAATAATCACGAATTCAAGATCAACACACATCAAATACAAACATGAACTTTTTTTTTTTATAATTTTTTCTTTTGTTTTTTGGGAAAAGCATAATATTATTCCCTTAATAAAAACATTAATGAAGAAGCATAATTCTTATCTTGTAAATGATTCTGTAGAAAGAAAATAAAGATCTTGCAGACGAAGCCAAGAATAATAATAATAATAATAATAGTATATGATCCGTACCGGCTTTCCTTCGAGCTTGTGGCCGCAGCCGGGGCAGTGTTTGGATCCACATAATTGATGCTCTTCAAGCTTTGCATCGATGAGATCAGAACTGCTCACAGATCCCAGCTGAGTACTATTCTTATTCATGGCTCAACCAAACACGCCCTTATCTTTTTCTTCTTCTCTTCTTCTTCTTCTTCTTCTTTTTTCCCTTGGAATATTTCCCACTATTCCGCAGATGATGATGATGATGATATCAACCTTAACTCCATCAAAATGAGATCTCTCTCACCTTGATTCCCTTTTTCTAATCCAATCTCACTTGCTTCCTACATATCCATAAATCTTCATCAATCATATATATGCTCTACATATCGATTTTTTATGTATCACAAACTGCAACGGGAACATATATATTAGAGAATCGAGATTTAAGAATGATACATACTACTACTACTGTGCATGATCAATATCAAGACGAAATTCTTGAATTAATTAAATACACCCCCAAAAAAAGGGTAAGAAAATAGAAGGAGAAGACAAAAAAATCAAGAGATAATCTTGAAATAAAAAAAACAGAAAAGAAATAGAAGGTGAGGAGAGGAGAAAATAATGAAAAAGAAGAAAACTGAGGAGGTGGGATTTGGGTATAAAACCTGCTTTAACGATGGGAAAAACACCAGAATTGCCGTCAACTTTAACTGAAGCCAGTAGTGAGAGATAAAGGAAAAGGCGCCCTATATACTACCTTTAACTCTCTTTGCTAATTTAAGCTCTTCACCATCAGCTTGTATGTAGCTAGGCAGTTGTTGTTTCTGTGTGTGTGTGTGTGTGTGTGTGTGTGTGTGAGAGAGAGAGAGAGAGAGAGAGAGAGAGAGAGAGAGAGTTTGGGGGTTATCGATTCTGGTAGTAAATAAAGGTCTCCCTGTCTAAGGGGAGAAGTAGCTTTGTATGTTGTGAGTCTTCTTGACTGCTAAAGCAAAAGGTAGCCAACGCCCTTAGCTGTTGTTATTTGTTAAACCACACACTCAAAAGCATTTAGCCAACCCAAAATCTGTTTTTTCACTCATATATATTTATCTAATTAATAGCATATATAATTTTTTCAATATTCCATCTATTATTATATACTTTTAACTATTTTCATATTAATTATATATATTTAAAAATTGTCACAACACACACACATATATATGCATGTATGTATTTGTAGCTAATTAAAACAGTTTTCCAAATATATATATATATTATTAATTGAAAACCAAATGCGTTACACTTTTGCAAAATTGTTAAATACGCAACATGACCAAAGGAGAAAAAAAAAAGAAAAAGAAAAGAAATATAATACTGCAGTTACAACTAAATTTTGGAGTATTTTAATTACTAAACAAGATGTGTCCTATCTAAATCTGGAAGTTTGCCCTTTTACATACATATATATGGAGAGAGAGTGGGGAATTTGTTTTGTTTGTAGAGCTTTGAATGAGTGTATATCAAGAATTTTGGGACGTAATTACTATTAAATGACAAATTCATTTCAATCAACATGTTCAAAATACTACATATATGTACATAACTGTTCAGTTCGAACTTTGAAATAGAAATCTATAATATGCAAAACTTTAAATTAGGTACGATTTATATACATACGAGGGGCAGTTAAAATACCCACCTTAGCTTGCCCCCTCAAGAAAAGAAGAAAAAGAAAAAGGCTAATTAAAAAAAGAAAGATATAAAAACAGTAAAAGAATGGCAAAAAATGATAGGAACTCACATGGGTTCCGAGCTGGAGTGCTGATCATGATTCTTTTGCCATGAATGAAATGTTTGAGAGAGAGAGAGAGAGAGAGAGAGAGAGAGAGAGAGAGAGAGAGAGAGAGAGAGAGAGAGGTAGAAGGGTACAACATTGCTTGATATGCAAGGCAAGTGAGCAGCTAGCATACTTGATGGACCACCACCATTCTCATCTCCCCTTCTATTATAATTAATTTAATTGCTACTATTTTATTTATCCCCATTAATACTACTTATGGTATACTAGTATTTGTTTAATCATATAATTAACAAGACTTTAGCTCTAAGCACCCCCCACCCCCACCCCACATTACTTTAATCCTTCTAAAAAGCCAAATGCCAAACAAACGGCAACACTATGCTTGTTTCAGCAATACACACACACACACACACACACACACACACACACACACACACACACATATGTGTGTGTGTGTTGTTTACTCAAGATTCTGTGTGAGACGGTATATGTAATGATCAAAATTAATTAAGAAGATGGAAGAACTATATTATACCTTTAAATATAAAATATTAATTAATTTTTTATAAATATATTATTTGAATAAAACTATATATGTTTTTTATATTTAAAAGTGTTATTCAAATATTTCCATCTCACGAGAAATCTACCGTGTGTTTTATTTATTGCATTGGGTCATCCCCGTTTTCTCCTTTATGTTTTGTATTTTTCTGAATTTTTGGGACAATTATATACATACAAAACTGAATATTACAATTAAGTTGTTGTGACTTGAAATATGCAGACCTCACCACTTTGTGGTGGCCCACTGAGAGATTTTCATGTGTGGCCCACCCCAACCCCATCTATCTATAGGGTATTAATCCTAAAAAAGTAATTAAATTTATATATTTAGCATGCATGTTTTATATGGTCAAGAAATAAATGATGAAGGGTTCAGAGCATTGTTTGCAGAGAGCATAATGTTATGATTGTATTTGTTCATTATCTGTGATATTTGTTTTTTCATGCAGGAATTAATTTTTATATCTTTTTCCACAAAATGATAATTTTGTCCAATCACAAAATACAGCAAGATATTGTACCCTATACACCTAATTATACACACAGGAATATCCAGAATGCGTAAATTTTACAAAAAGACGGTCTTCTTATAATTAATGTATCCTTTTGTACCATTTTAATTTAATTTACTCTTTTTTTTTTATGACTATGGATATTTGCAACGCACTCAATGCAAACCACACCAAAATAAGTAAATCACACTAAAAAACTCAAGTATGACAGGCTTACACGTATTAATAGAATTTGAACTCAAGATCTTCGATCTTATAAACTACACTACTCAAATAAGTCGTTTCCAACTGTGCTACGTGTTGCTATGTTAAAAGAAATGCCTCATATGGATTTGGATTTATTAGATATTGAGATGAAGGAACAATGTGGTTTAAATTTGCTCCTCTTCTAGATTTGAATGGAGTTTATTCATTTTTCTTGACACGTGGATGAATGTAGATTGTACACGTAAAAATTTGATTGGAAAAAGACCAACTACGTGGTCTGGTAATTACAAAAGTCATTAAAAGGTGGTGTTTTATGTACAACAATTACACGATCAAGTTATGATTTCAAAATAGCTTAAATATTGTGATTTTCAATGCAAATATATATAGCCCAACAAATATTATTAAGTGTTTTTTTTTCTTTGGTAACCCCACATAAGATCTTTTAAAATCATCACTCTTTTCTGAATTTCTAGAATAATTCAATCGGAACACGGAAGGCAGACGAAGTTCTTATTTAAATGTTATTGCAAATTTATCAAAATTATATATGCTCGACAATTGGGCTGGGATTTAAATTACAGTGCCTTTAGAATTGATTAATAATGAAAATATCATCAATTCAAAGATCCGGTAATCAAAGATCCAATTCATCATTCATTATATATATATATATAATGTAAAGATAGAATAGAATGGGACAGAATTGAAATTGGATCTCTCTTTTGCAGAAAGGAATTAGAGAATGGAAATTAGATGGAAGAGAGAATTAATTGAATGTTGAATGTTGACTAATAATAGGCAGCAGAAGTGGAGCCCACATATCTTTAGATTGTTCTTACACTACATTAGTAGTAGTCTTATTCTCTTACTTCACAACTTCACATGCCCCAACAATCATCTTGGCATTCCGTGCATGCCAATTATTTATAATATAAATACAATATTTTAGAGAGAGAAAGAGAAAGAGAGAGAGAGCAAAATGTGGTGTACCAACCACCAAAGAGACATGGACAAACAATCTTTTTTACAAGAATTCAACATCCTTTTCCTCAAATATATTCTTTCTTTCTTTCAGATTTTTATACATCTCTTCAAATTTCCTTGGATATTTGAGATCTTATTCCTTAATTGGGCATAACACATTTTGTTTCGCAGGTCTCAAAAGGTTCGAGAGACTATATAATAATTGCTATTAGCTTTTTTTCTACATTTTTTTAGGTTTTGGGGGGGCCTTGACATCAGTAAGGTGTTAAATATTAATGTTATCCAATGAAAGTATATATATATATATATATATATATATATATATATATAGATCTCAAAATCTGACTTTATTAGATCACATAACATAATAATAATAATAACAAAAATATTAGATGAGTTTCAAATTAAGAGAAATAAAGAAGATTTGAAATACTAATTTTAAGATGGAATCACATTTTACAATTCGAAATTATAAGATCTAATGCTCTCAAAACATGAGATCGACTTGGCTTCTAATACTAATATACTATACAAAATTTCCACTTTCCAAAATTGACCTTGCAAAAGTCCTATCTTTGTAAAATTAGTTAAAATGATCAAATGCAAAAATATCATCTGGTATGCATAGAAGATGAGACGACAAAAAAAAAGGTAATCAATTGGTAATATAATGATAGACACAATAGTAGTTTTCCTAATTGTAATTACTATATGCAATATAATCATAGACACAATAGTTACGTACGTAATTATATGATCATGTCAAGTTATAAACTATTGAAAACTGAATTTGATGTGGCCATTATAAATATCTCGTAATATATAATTTATTTGAAGTGTAAACTAAAGTAATTGCATGAGTTAATTAATTAATTTGTTCCTTTCCATGTTAGACTAAAATCCAAAGAAGAAATTTAGAGGTTTTATGTTTTCTTGAAACTTTGGATTTCGCTCCTATAAAGAATGAAAACTAAAAAATATTTGCAGGAGAGAGAGAGAGAGAGAGAGAGAGAGAGAGAGAGAGAGAGAGAGAGAGAGTTCCCATTAATTAACACCGAACATTCCCATTAATTAACTTTGTCCGAACCAAATGATGTATGGATAATTACACTGTTTTTGAATGGTAGCCAATTAATTGTACAACTTTCACATTATTATTTCCTTTTGTTCAGAGAAAAGGATGGAAAACGAAAGTAGGAGAACGCTGAGGTAATATTCAAGATAATTATTGTCACCATTCTTGAGGAGTAATTATGATATACCAAATCTCCTCAATAAAAAAATAATAATAATAATAAAAATATATATATACCATATCTCACATTTTGCATGTTAAATTTTGGGGGAAAAAATCATCTTTATTGCACCTCTTCAATTTGAGTTTCTCCTTAATTCCCCACCAATGACTTCCACGCGCACATATATAAAGTGCATCGCATTCAACAAATGATTTCCACTTATATAGTCCTATTTTTGCCACTATGATCATATGCAATTAATTGAGAACTTATGTAACCAGCTGCACTTTTTTTTTTATAACAAGGGTAATCGCATTCCCTACTCCAATGTGCTCATTGAATAAAGTCCGTCACTCCTGTAATAGTTTATAAGCCACACAGAAAATATAAACTGCATTTAGAAAATTAACCATGAGTAACGGGTTCCACATTAGATTTCATATGCTAATATATATGTCATCCCCTGTGCCAAGTCTATATTTTTAATTTTTTTTAATTTATTATAATTTAAAATTTTTATTTACATTTCATCATTTCCCAATTAATGTATATTAAAAAATTGATTTTTTTTAAATAGTTATGGCACCGGAGATATAACATGGGTGGGCACATGAGATCTAATCCGAACGGGTTAACACCTATTTGAACTGGTTTTGAACTCATTACACTCTTTTTTCTATGTCATATATGTTGTTCTATAACAGGGAATTTGTATAATACATGCAGGAGCGGAACTCGGGAGAGCTAGCGGGAGCCTTGGCCCCCTAAGCCAAAATAAAAATAAAAATTTACATGTAATTATTTTAGTAAAAAAAAATAGTATTCCTAATTATTATTGAACAACAATTCAGCCCTCAATAAAAAAAAATAGTTTTGGCCTTGAATACATGCATATATGTTTAAGATGTGATTTAATATTTGGGACATGCGTTGAATGCACATTTATATTTTATTTAATTATAGTATAATATATAAATTGTAATTGGAAAAATGAAAACGGAGGATTGGTATGATTGAGGAATAGAAGTGTTTAAGAGAGAGAGAGGAGAGAGAGAGGGACAAAAGAGGGCAGCAAAGTATGGAAAAAAGAGAAATGTTAAGCACATTTGGTGGCAGATGTCGTGTGTTTGTGTCATCCGGTAATGGTTAATTTGGTTATGATTAGGCATGCTGACCACCTCATTATTACTCCTAAAAGTCACATGGAACCATCCCCACATTAACTTCTTTGCCTTGTTTTTCTGTGCCCTTTTTATTTTTATTTTAAATTCTATTTCTATTACAGTATCTTTTAAGAAAAATAAAAAAAAAACATTATACTATAGTACTTCATGTTTCAAACTATTAATGTTATAGCAAAATTATCATGAAGTGTTATTAATTACACTGTGTATCTAAAATTATTGATATATTAATAAATTTGTCCGCAAATCAAATTCCAACAATAGAAAATCATGTGGCTCGCTTTTAATTTATATGTTAGAGAGTTTAGAGTATAACTATCAAAATGTTTCAGCTACAGCCTCCAATATGTCAATTAAAAGTAGGCTATGTCACGTTTCCATCACTGAAATTTGGCTCCTAGATAGGGATGTAAGTGAGTCGAGCATACTTGCAAGCTACTCGAAATCAATTCGAGGTTTGTCGAGTCAAGTTCGAGTTCGAGCTACTCGAGTAGTTATCGGAATCGAGCTCGAGAGGCTCTCGAGCCTTATCGATCTTTAAAATAATTACAGCTTTACCCTTGATAATTAAATTATTTACATATATATCTTAATAATTAAATTATTTTTATTTAATATTTATACATAATCGAATCGAGCAGAGTCGAGCTCAAGCTTGTCAAGTTTAATATTGAGTCGAGCTCGAGCTCGAAAAATCAAAGCTCGACTGATTGGGCTATTATTTAATATATATATAGTTGGGGTCGATTTTGGTATATTTTTGCAGTATTACTCACCCCACGATCAGGTTTTGTGGAAGAATTCGTGTTTTGTGGATGATTGCAGGTGATTGATACAAAAGTGAAGAAATTGGCTTTGTTTTTGGAAGTTTTGTACTCGAGTTGATTGAAGAAACATTAGAGTATCTGGAAGGCAGTTAGTATGCGCATACTGACTGGATGGATCGACAAGGAAACAACTGATGGGTCAACTTATACGAGTATTTGGGCTCCACCTATTGGGTCTAGGCACCTTTTTGGATCCCTTGTTATTGTTGGACTCAGTTTTTTATTACTTTCCTAGTTAGACTACGGTTAGGACTCTAATTCCTTAATTAAAGATTTGTATTAAAAGACTTCTAGATTGAGTAGGAAACTATCCAGAATTCACAACACAGACGCCAGAAACGAGAGACGAGTTCTACAGATTATTCTCGCTATTCAATTCATTTCTTTTCATCGTTACTTTCTAAAACAATTTTTGTAGTTCGAATCCAATTATGAATTCGAGCTAAGCGCGTTCTATTCCGGTGAAGATTAACGAAGCCCTAGCATATTTATTCTGTGAGATCTAATTCGCTCTTAAACTTTAATTATATGCTTGTATCTGTGATTCTCTGTGTTTAAGGTTGTTAATTGTTTCGGTTTTGCTATGTAGTTGTAAATATTTAGTAATCCGAGATTAATTAGTAGCCAATTAAATCGGTCATCCGTAATTGTGGTTTAGGTTTAATTAGTGGTAAATTGATTCTTCAAAATCAAGGGAAGAACAGTCTTAATTCGACAATCCTGTGTCAGAGTTTGTTAGTTTTGAATCGGGTTTTTCTAGTTCCTAAAGCTGTCGGCTCATTAAATCTATAGAGTATCTCTTACGGTTGTCAGTCGATTAGGGAAATAATTGGTGAAGTGTCTTCCCAGTTATCGAACAATTAAGGAGAAATAAGATCGCGTCAGAAGTGTCTTCGGTGGTCATAACTGATTTGCATTCATTAATTGAAGTTATCCTTGAATCAATGAGCGGAATAAATAAGCTAGGGTGAAGTTAATTGGAAGCCGGAATACTTTTACATTTGTGAAGAAAACTTATTCTCTAGTAAATTGCTTTTATTTCGTTTTTACATCATAACAAAGATATTCGTTGTTAAGGTTTGGTTACTTGCAGACTGAAGTGTTAGGAAATTCTCGCCGGTCCTTTGGGAGACGATCTTGCTTGCCACTATTCTAGTTAGTGTGGGCATACCGACTGCGTGTCGGATTATTTTTGGTGAAAAACGACGCACCATCGACGAAATTTGTGTTGAGTCGAGCTTTGAGTTTTTCTTATCGAGCTCGAACTCGATAAGGCTAATACTCAACTTGACTCGGTTTGATCACACCCTTACTCCCAGAACAAATCTGTTAATATGTCGACAGTTTGGGAAATGGTGTAAATAGTCACAATTCAGGATATATATGTTTATCACAACCATAATAATTTAGGACATAGTGTATAATTTAGCCTATAATTCTGCGTTGTGCTCCAACGCCATCATATTAATCATATATCCATCACTAGCCACTTGAAATCCTCTAGTTCATTTTTCCTATCAGACTTGGTGTCGCACTTTGAATTTATTAGTTTTTCTTCCATTTTCTTTTCAATTTTAATTTTTTTGTGGTGTAGTTTAATTTTACAATTATTAATCAGTGTTTATAATTATTAGTTTTTACTATTTAATTTTCAATTTTCTAGTTAGTAATTAATTGTGAATTATTATTTCATAATTAGGGTAAATAATTTTTTAATTGTTATTTTTAATTTATAAAGGTTAATTATAATTTATTAGATTAATAACTTTTATTTTTATAATAAAGATTATTAAAATGATGAATTTGATAGTGAATCACAAAAGCGGCGAACAAAAAAATGATGCTATAAGATCTCAACCCATCTCCAGTACAAAATTCTAGAAAAAAAAAAAAAAGAAAGTTCTCATCGGTGTAGACAGAGTAATGACCTACTGACATGATTATATGTATTTTACCACACCAGATCACCTATTGCATTTCATGTTCCGAACCTTTTTTTTTATAAAAAAAAATATATTTTTAAAATTTTTAATTTATTATGATTTTATTTATTTTAATTTTTTTATTTAGAGTTCATCAATCCCCAATTAGGATATATTATTTTTTTAAAAAAATTAAAAATAAAATTTAATTATGCAAAATCAAGTAGAATATGAATGACAATAGAGCATCTTAACCGATATTTTACCATAACTACATTTTGCTTACATTAATTAACTTTTCCCCCCGAATTTCATACTAGGAATGAGTGTATGATTTGCGTATGCCTCTCAAATTTTCCTTAAAAATGGACAATCAAATCCTAAACATCGCAGCTTGTCATCCATTTGTGTCGTGTTCGTGTAGTATTAACTGTTCACTGAGGGCCCACAAAAATTAAAAATGGAAGAAAAACGCGTTTCCATCGCCCACAATTAACCTCCGTTAGTTCATGGGTTAATTTGCCCCATTAAAACATTTGTTAGGACTTGATTGTGCAAAAAAATAAAACTTTGATAGAGGGTTTTGCCCCTCGAGGTAAACTTGCGCATTTTCCTTTAGATTATCTGTGAGGTTCTAGAAAAAAAAAATAGAAATTTTCTGCAAGTTTTTTTTTTTTTGAATTTTTTTTAAGGCAAATCCTTGTTAGCTAGCCCAATTTGTTACAAGAAAAATACAAGAAGTTAATTTTGGAGACAACAGGATAAATAGAAACTTATAAGATTTTAAGAATATGGTAAGATAGCACATTTATAATTTTATTGGTGTATGACCAGTAATTAAGCAGTTGAAATCGTCTATTGCACATTTTGTGTTGCATTCCGTATTGCACACTCGATTTTCTTAGTTTTTTTCAATTTTTTTTCTTGATTTCAATTTCTTATGCTTTAATTTAATTTTACACTTATTATTTAGAATTCATCAAACCCAATTAGGATGCATTGTAATTTTTTATTATTTAATTTAAAATTTTGAATTATTAATTGATTATTTGAAAAATTAAAGACTAAAAATATATATAAAACCCTAATTGGGTAGGATGAACCCTAAATAATAAGTGTAAAATTAAACTAAAGCATAAGAAATTGAAATCTGAGAAAAAAATTGAAAAAAAACTAAGAAAATCGAGTGTGCAATACGGAATGCAACACGAAATGTGCAATAGACGATTTCAAATGGTAATTAAGACTAAATGAAATGAATTTAGAAATAGAATGATAGTCTAGATGGAGTGACAAGTCTTATGATTAGTATGTTTACAGCTGAATGAAGAACAACATGGGATGCTAGTTTTTATTAATTTTTTTATCTTATAAAATGAATTTTCTATGCTATGTAATTAAATAAAGTGTAATAGCTAATTAATATTATCAGTATGCCAGAATTTTTTTCTGACTTTTTTAAACTACATTTTTTATTTTTTAGTATGTGCTTTTTTTTTCTAATTTGGTTTTAACCAATTATAATTTATTTATTTTATTGAAAAACTTTATTCTGCAGTATTTAATTAATAAATATGTAACAATTTATTTAGCTTAATAAAAAAAATTACTTTATAGAAAAATAGTTTATCATTTTGATTTTACATTTGAATATATAAAATTATAACAATATATAACTATTTTAAATGTTTTATTAGAATATATATTTTGGCACCATTTTCATTTTTCTTAAATAAAATTAAAATATATATATATCAAATTTTGATTTTTAATACATATTTTAAATTACTTTTTAAAATAAATAAATAATTATGAAAAATAATAATTAAATACTTAATCTAATTGTCAAATTATTTTGTTAAAATATGGTAAAATTATATCATATAACATGATTATATGTAAATATATCATATATTAATTTTTTTAGTTCAATGAAAATAGCTAAACGCACGGAATAGGTTGAATGACTATTCTCTTGCTTTTTGGAATAACGATTCTTTCATTCCGTGTCTACGAATGAGAATAAACATAGGAATGGTCAATCCGTGTCATTTCATTCCACCACATCAACCACATCCTTGCTAACCAACAACACACCCCAAAATAGATGCTGAATTATATACCCACTTGAGAAAGAAAAACAAAAGATAAAGACTCTTCAAAACAAACAAAGTGATAAATTGTTACAAAAGAACTTAAGATGGGAAAAACATAGTCTGCTGATTCCAAATTTTCGTTGGTTAGTTAGACTCTCTCTCTCTCTCTCTCTCTCTCTCTCTCTCCAAATACTACAAGAGCAGAAAACTTTGTTGGTGAGTTTGGGATGACTTTTAGGGCCATTCTATAGTTAGGTTCATCTAATGTGCAAACTTCGCTTCTTACTTGTGCTTACTCCAACCTCTAATCTTTTTCTTGGTTTGACCATCTACTAAAGTCTTTATCAATATCCTACTTTTTCCTCAACGTTCTTTTTATGCAAATCTCAAAACATTTTATTTTCTTTCCCAACTAGCCATGTAATTTCTGTCCAGATTTTCCAGTGCAGTAGTATTTAAAACTAAGCTTATAGTATAAACATAGTTATAAATTTATCACTTGACCAAGAAAACAAAAACATCATAACCCCATAATTGCAATCACTAGATATTCTAAGAGAAAGCTGTCCATTTATCAAAGAATTATGCCTAGTAACAATCAAGATTTCAGCTATGGCATACTTAGCCACGACCAACAAGAACCTCAATAGTCAAAAAAAATTGGCATGCTAATTCGCAAAGGATGGATTGATTGGGTGTAAAATGGCTTCCTACCTTGTAGGTATCTCATCATTTATTGTTCAAACGAAGAGCTCACCGTCCCAACTTCCATTGAATATCCATCCAAGGGGTGCTCGTTGATCTCATGAACGGTGTCTAATCGTCAGACACCACACTCGGACGACTTCATTTTTAATGGAACCTACTGCTAACAAAATCATAGCTGGGCAGATGAAGCACTGGTAGATAAAACAGAAAATGAGAAATCAAGATCACTGAAATATCCTCGAAGACACACTTGTCATCCCCATAATAATCGTATGCAGTATAGAATATCATAAGAGTAAAATAACTGTCAAGGAAAATGTACTAACCATCGCCATAAGATGCCATGGTAAGGGGAGATGACAAAAGCTTTTGCGCTGTTCTAGCAATATCTTGCTCGGTAACTTCATCAACAGCCTTCAGGAAATGACTCACAGGTTTCCTAGAGATGCAAAAGCGAGATGAGACAATTTGGTAGTTAGTTTATGGAAGCACTTTAAGCAGCACAACTAATAAGTAAAGGCATCAATGCCAACAGATAAATTAATTTCACGGACTAGGCATTTGATGCTATTTGTGATAAACTTAGTTCAATCCCAGCTCTTAGTAACAAAAATTCTTAGGTGTAAAATTACAAGCAGGCGGACCTCTCTCCATATGTCAAAATCTGTTTGCCCATGTCTTCTGCGACAATCATCTGCAGTAATATCACATAAATGAACAGAATATACAACACATTGAAGGAAAGAGAGGTCATTAATTAACTTATAAAGAAAGAAAAGTTGTTTATTTAAGGCCACAATTCCATACTCTGGATTCTAGGCTCATCAAAATGGCTGACTTTGTAGACTGTTTAGCACGATCTAGTTGCACCTTGTCAACTGCAACACAAAGAGGGCAGAAAAGGGAGATTCAAGTTCAACAGGAAATGGAAATATGGAATGATACGATATTTATCAATTTAAGACAGTCGATATTTAATAGTAGACCAAGATGTGCGAGATGAAGTCATGGATAATGAGAACTGAAGCCAGAAAGCAAATGGCAAACCTTCTCCAGGAATCGCAACAGCAATGAGCTCTCTAACAGCAATTTCAATGGCATTTACTGCAAAATCAGATCCCTGAAATCCAAGAAGTGGTTTCATCACTTTCAGATCATAATTGACAGAAAGAAATCCATAAAGTGGGAGTGAAACAGCTATTCCTAAAATATTTCCCAAAATGCAATAATTTTTCCACACTTATTCTGAAACAAGAGGCATTCATGAGATAGCACCAATAGTAAAAGAAAAGCACTATTCATTTGCTAACTTAAAATACTTTAGTTAGCGGGAGGTTCCATTAAAAATAACTAAGCTTCTAAAAGGGGGGGGGGGGGGGGTGGATGGTGGAGAAATGTTAGAAATAAGGGAGTTGTAATACCATTGTCAAGAAGCACTTTCAAAATAATAATACGCATATGTGATGGTGTCATGGCAATATCCTCAAGTTTAAGGACAGGCCACTACCAGTAGTGAGTTCCTACTACATTCCAATTAGGATAGCTATCAATATATGTTGACATATCCACCTTACTACATCTTCCACTTAAGATTTATCTGACATGTTAGCAATTAATTAATTAAAACTCTTACATTCACGTCAAGGGTGATGTCATCATCACTACACTCATTTCAAGTATACGTAATTTAATTTGACGGTTTCACACCCATCAAAGGGTTCGGACATGTTTTGATGGACTAACCCTTCATCATGCTTGTTATATGGACCTTGTACATGAAATTCGCCTTACAAACCTTACTATGAAATAACAAACATCACCAGATTTTCAAGGTTGGTGCTCTTCAAAGGTACACTACCAAGTTGATTTAGGTATTATAGTTCTAGACCAAGATCACAATGCTTATCTAGCATGAGAATTTTACAAATGAATAGTGATATGAAAGTACTGAGGAGGGCAATTGCTTAGAGCCCAGGCCTGCAATATATTGAATCCCCTATTCCCATTCTCATCAAGAAACTCATGGACAAAATACTGTTCCATTCAGTGTAAAGATAAAAATTTGAATCAACATTTGAACCTAAGCTTGTATGTTTAGCATCCAGACAAAGGCCCATGAGTCTTATTCTTCTTTTTAATTCTAAAGTTATTAGTTCTCCGGGAACAAATGTTCTCCTGATTTCTGCTTCTAGCAGTTGAAAATGTCACATCTCCATGCTTTCTCAACCCATCCCAAATTGCTTTTTCTCAGCGATCACTTAACACCAGTTGCACTTTTTCCCCCACCAGTTCTATCTTTGTTGATCATGAAAAGTGACTTTAATATTGTAAACTGGAAATCATGGGATTGTTCTGTCTTATCATCACTCTAGAACACTTTTAATTGTAAAGTTGTGGCTATGTCAACGAATTACGAGTCCACAGGAACACATATACAAACTTAAATGCTTACATAGCAAACATAGTAAAACACCACAGGCATAAAAAGATATAAGTAAATTCCAAGACAAAAGTACTGTATCAAGCTGAGATAACAAAGATGCCAATCTATCCAATACTTAAATAGAATACCAGATGGGGGCAGATCAATAATAACCAAAAACAGTTATGCAGCACTAAACACAAATTTTCCATATCAGGGAATTCATCAATGCTGAAACTTATGCAAAAATGGGAAAGCTTACTGAGGTTGCTTGAATTCCAAATAATCCACTATGGTTGGTGATGCTGCTGAATGCAGAAAAGGACTGAATCTGTGGGTAATCATTCAACACACGGACATCTGCACATAATAATTCTACTTGCATTAGATTCAACCTAGGAGGCTAGGACAAAAGGTAAATAAGGGATTAAATATGAAACTGACAATAGATCATAACATGAAAGCATAAACTCATTGATATGGAATTATGGAGCAATAATTTAGGCCTCAAAATGTGAACACGGTTTTTTTTTAATTTTGAGTTAGTGGGGGGGGGGGGGGAGAATTGGGATTTGTACCCGGATTTCTCTTTCTTATAAAGGGAAGGAATACCACTGAGCTATATGCATGTGGTGTGAACATAGATGATACATATTCATATGCACTAGAGTCTAGAATTGACATTTGGTCATCAATGGGCTCAGCTGCAACTATCTTATCTATGAAATTTAACAAGAAAGACTGAAATCAGTCTTCACTTACATAATCTAGAGTACATCCCTTTCCCAGGACCACCAGCTGAGAAAGATCCGCCTCCACCCATCAGAATCTACATAATAGATTTGAATACATAGATATGTATATAGAATATGAGATTCAGAAAAATATAATATAATAAACAACAACAAAAAATAAACAGGCATCATTCCACATGACAGTGGGTTGCTTAACTCCAAATAAAGAAAAAAGTGAAACTAACTTTTTTAGTTGTCCAAATTTCTAGAATACGCCCATAATTCACTTTCACATTACTCACCAACTACAGAGGGATTGCCCAATTAAGAAACCAAAAAGAAAAGGTGAATAGATGAATGACTAAACCTGAAGAACAGTCAATGTTACAGCATCCTTTTCATTGATCCAGCCACCAGGAAGTTCAAAGGCAAGTGCAAAGTGAGTAACCTAGCACAAAAAAAAAAAAAGATTATCTTTAATGCTTCCGAGCCAACATGTGGAGAACATGCACAACTCATCCATCTAAGTAGGGCTTTCCTGATACACACCCCTGTATCACCTTGACGACGGAAATCACCTCCTGTATAAATTGGCTTTGGAACAGAAGGCCTAGAAACAACAGGTAGATCAGAAAGAAGTGGTTCTGCATATTCCACCAACTTATCATGGTCAACGCCTGATGCAGCAATGACCATCCTAGAAGCCGTGTAGTTCTCCTGAACAGTATTATCAATAATCAAAACAAATAATATTGCATATAATGAATAGAAATTTTTTCAAAGGTGAAAGGTCAACAATGAGTCAAGAAAACTAATGTAGAAAGCAAATCAACAATTTTTCAAACTTACAGAAACAAACTCCTCTAAAACAGTACTGTTCAAATGGTTAACTGCAGATTCAGAAGCCAAAAGAGCATTTGCATAGGGACCGGAGTAGCCAGTTGAATGAATGGCCTCCAACAGCAAGTGCTGAGGGTTTTTGGAGCTTTCGCTAATATCATCACTCACCTTGTGAAGCTGTAAAGGGTATCATAATATCTTATTGCAGGATCAAGATAGGCAAGGAACTACTGGGAAACAAATTCCAAGATGCAGAAGAGACAGCTTACCTGTTCACTAACTTCCCAATCCAAAAATGCAGGGTTTCTTACACAATCAACAAGGAGCTCGACCATTTGAGGAACATAGGATTTTAGTGCATCGTAGGAATAACTGATATTTTCCCGTGAACCTGATGCACTTACATTGCCACCAACTGCCTCCACTTCACGTACAATACGCAAGTGGCTCCTGTTAGTGGTACTTTTGAAGGCCATTCTCTCCAACAGATGTGTCGCACCAAATGATGCTGGGGTTTCATATATTGAGCCACAATCAACATGTAAGCCGATTGAAGCTACAGGAGTCTGATCAACAAGCTCAGTCAATAAAATTGATATCAGATATATCAATAACGATTCTTGCTTTTGGAAATAAAGTAAAACATGCAAAATCATCTCATACCGCTGATGTTTCAGAGGCAATTTTGAGACCATTTGGAAGAGTAGTTATCCTAATTTTTCCAGGCTCAACATAGTCCGGCAGTGGAGAGGGAAGGGTAACATCCTTTAGTGGGAAGTCTAGAGTTGGAAGTGTGGATGACTGCTCACCAGTCAACCAACTGAATAAACCTCCAGATGATGATTTGGTTGCAACAGCAGTACTTGCATAACCAGCCCATCCCCTGTAACCTGTCAGGCGCTGTAATGATATAAAGTTTAAGTTCAGTCCATTGAGTTTTATTCAGAAAGAACATGTAAAATCCTCATCCTGTCATTGTGACACGGAAATTAAAGGACCAGATAGTGAAGTAGTAAACATTAACATTCTGAAAGTGACATCATTGCGGTAAAGGAACAGAGACAACCATTACCATGACGCAAAGCTAACTTTCTAATTACAATGTTTTGTACAAAAATATTGCTGTAAATGGATCAGCCATTAAAGCAACTAATTAGACAGGCAACTGGACAGACTAAAATCCCCACTTCCACCAGCAGCAAGAAAATCCTGAACTCCACACTGGGACACCCATTGGCAACTAAAGATTCAATTTTTATGAGAAGTAAAAAAACATCAAATCAAACCAATGCGGAAAACAAAAAAAGATCCACTACAAGCAACATTTATTCAACAGCTACCTGATGCTAATAGTTAAATTTTTGGCGAATTAAAATGATGTATTTCATCATTTGACAGTAGAGAAAACAGCAAAAGACATCTAATCTAACAGAGTAACACGCAAACAGCTAGCAAGTCTTCTGATAAAAGAATGTTCCCCATTTATTTCGCCATAACAAGCCGTTATACCAATGGAAAGTGAAACCAAAGACGAAGAAAAACGATCCAAACAAATACATAGAGCTAATTAAGGACTCAAGTTCTATCACAAACATCAGCAATTTCGTCCATCAGATCTCAAAATAGGAATAAACAATGTATCCAGCGAGAATGCAGAGAGAGAGGGAAGGGATAAGGCTGACCTTGAGATGCCTAAGTCGCGACGCCGCCGTTCTGTGCATTGCGAGAAATGGTAGGAGTTGGTTTGTGTGGGGAGGGTTTGGGATTTCAGAGGAGACGGCCAGAGATACAACTTGAACCAGTCTCGAGAGTGGAGACAACGCCCAACCACGATCCCCTCACGTGCGCTTCGCACGTACCATTAATCTCTTTTCTCTTTTCTATTTTTTTTTTCTTGCCAGAGAGAATATGAGTAATATTTTATAAGCAAAATAGAGTAAATAAATAGGGATGGAAATGAACCAAGCCGCTCGCGAACTATTCGGATTTTGATTTGAAAAAAATTCATTTGAAATTCGTTCATTTTCTAAACGAGTCGAGCTCGAGCCTCAAATCGAGCTTAATAAAATTATCGAGCCAAGCTCGAACATAGCTGTATTCACTCACTCAGATCGCGAACATGTTTGAGCTCAAGCTTAATTAAACATGTTCACGAACATGTTCATGAATATTATAAATATTTCAAACGGATAAATTAAATAAAGTATTTTTTTTCAAACTCGAGCTCGAATATGTACATTAAACGAGTTTTTTTTTTCGAGCATTCGAGCTCGTGTTGGTTTAGTAAATTATCGAGCATTTCACGAGTCGAGTTTGAACAAAAAGAAAAAAGCTTGAGTCGAGTTCAAACTTCAATATTCCTTAACGAGCCAAGCTCGAGCATCAGGATGTTCGACTCGATTTGGTTCGTTTACAGCCCTAAGTAAATTATATCAATTTTCGAACGTATGCAACTTATATAATAATAATAATAATAATAATAATAATAATAATAATAATAATAATAATAATAATAATAATAATAATAATAATAATACACCGATATATGTTTAATAATAATTTTAATGTTTTATTTTTTCAGCAATTGATAGTTGAGTCATGTATTGTTCAATATGATGATTCAACTTTCAATTTATGTGTAATTATTTGTGTTTATAATGAAACATTAGGGTAAAATTGTTAGTATTAAATATAGGTTGATGTATTATTGTTTATTTAATCTTATTTTTTAAAAAATAACATTAAAATTTATAAAACTTAATAATGTTGTAACATAGAAAAAACATAATAATATTGCAAAGACTTTATATTTAGTAATTTTATTATGTAAATTTTATTAAATGTCATCTTAATTTCAACAATTAATTTGATGTACAAATTTGTAGCTCAACATCACAAGAAAAAAGAATAAATAATTAAAAATGAAAAGAGGAAACAAAAAAGAAAATGTAATAGAAAAAATAATAAAAAAAATTATGAATAGTGATAGAGTTGTGCTACAGTGTTGCTTCAAATATGGAGCGACACTACAGCAGGATGCATTTCCCAAAAGGACATGTTTTTTTGGATGTCGAGGGTAACATAAGTTGCTCTAAATATAATTTACCCGCGCAGCCACTACTGTACATGTATGACAGGCTCACACCTAATGGTATTGATGGTGAGTCGAACTTGAGACTTTTGACCTCAAGAAACGCCACCCCATCACTAGATCATCCTCAAAAGAACACTCAAGGACATGTTTTAATACTATATGTATAGGTTATTGGGTTGGTAAAATACGAGATACCCTTACAAATTGTGCTTGAGTTTTACAAAATATACATAATTCAATATTTTTAAGTTTAGCACTATTGCGAGTCTTCATTCTCTATATAGTGCCACATTTTGATTTGTATTGGATGTTCATCCTATTTTTTCTTGAATTTTAATTTCTTTTGTTTAGTTTAATTTTTAATTATTATTTAAGGTTTATTTCATCCAATTATGATTTATATTATTTTTTAGAAATTATTTTTAATTTCTTAGTTAATATAATTGATTAATATGGTTGATTATTCCATAATTAGAGTATATATTTTTAATTTTTTTTAATTTTAACAATAAATGTTAATTATGGTTGATTATTCTATGATAACTTTTATTTTTGTAATAAACACTTTCAAAATACTAAATTTAATAGTGGTACACAAGAGTGAAATGAAGAATGTGGATTAGAGAATCTCATGTCGCTAGTAGTTTAAGCACTAGTATCACCAGTTTAGACAACACTCCAGTCAAGCTCCAGTTACCCTCTCACCCAACGGTCGTAATCTCACAGAAAAACTACTGGAGTACACGCGATTAGGCCTCCATAGATGGGCTGGATCCCACAAATATTATGACATCAAAATTTGTCCCTTCTCAATAATCTACCTAAAGTAACACAAAATGTTGATTAATAACTTCAATTATAACAACATCAATCTTATGTAGAAGGAAATTTAAATTAAATAATAAGCTGGTGGGCTAACAAAATTCACACTTGATATATATCATCATATATGGAGTAGCTTGAGCAGTAAGGGTTGGGGAATAGTGGATTGATAATTCATTCACAATAAAGAATAAGAATTGTTCCATGCTCCCATTTTGCAATGAAACAAATTTCTGGTAGGAAGATATGAGTTATAAGAATATTAATATATTCACATTCAATATTGTGGATATATATTTGCAGGATAGAATATTAACATAGGAACATTTTTGTGGATTTAATGAACAAGTTGGTTGTAATAAGTGTCTGTTTTTAAACCTCAAAGAAATGTGCTGTACATCACTTGATCACTGCGTGTCTGTGTGTTTTTATAATTAAACAGATAAAGAGTATATATTTTGTTTACCAAATTGGAGGTACAGGATGCTATTCTTTTAGCCTACTTTTCCCATCATTATTTTATATATATATATATATAATATACATATAAACTAGAAAAGCCTGTAAATTAGTTGATAAACAAACCAAACCAAACAATGTTTGCATCAGAGATATCAGCAATCTGCCAAATTCCAGTTTTCTATAGAGAGAGAAGTTGTTGGCATGGGCCAAGAATAAGATGCACCAACAACAGAAATGCAAATGCTGCTAGATTTCTCACAAGTAGATTTCTATGACTCAAAATTAGCATTAATTCTAAGCTAGCTACAAAGGGTGTCTTGACCTTAGCTTGTCTGAATAACAGGGTTGTCGAGCTCGGTGGCTTCGCGATTTTCAGGCAAGGTGTTGTCCCCTTGCACGTCGACGGAGTTGCTAGCCGCACGGGATGATGAGTACGACGGAGTTGTTATTGAAGCATCAAGCTTGCCCTCTACTGCGAATGTGTTTGCATCGCAACTCCGCGCTTCTTTAGCCTATTGGAGATCCAAGGTTTCAAATTTTGACTCGTCAGATAATCTCTTATAACATACATTTCTATAATTATTTATTTATTGTTTACATATATATGGGGCATGCAGGGGAAGAAGGGAATATGGCTAAAGCTATTTGAAGAGCAAGCTGACCTTGTCCCCATTGCAATTCAGGTTGTTAATTAATTGGTTAATTGTTCCTGGCGAGACCCGTGTCTCACAAAGTCCTAAGTGAGACCTTAAAAATGGACCGTTGTAGTGAAAAAAGTTATTTGAAAAATAGTCTAAATCAGAAAAAAAAAAATACAAAACTAATATATCGTCAAGATAACAATATTTCAAAAATAAATATTTTTTCATCTAAATACAACAAGTTTCATAGTTTTAGAGACAAAAATATTTTTCAAGTTTGTGCAATCTTATGAATAACCTTTATTCTTTCAATTAATACATATGTTGCTAAAAAATTATACAAGAGTTAACTTCAACAAACTATCGTTTGACTGTCTTTTAGCTTTCCCACTTTGGTCAGAATTAATCCAGAATTTGTTTCATTTCATTAAATTTCTCAATTTTTTCTAGAAATGAATATCGTGCTTGATCGACTATATGGAGAAACTACCAACTCTTCTTCTTCTTCTTCTTAAATTTTGAGCTACGTCTATACATGCATGTTGAGTCTACCATCAAGACTGTCGTGCTCTCTCTCTCTCTCTCTCTCTCTCTCTCTCTCTCTCATAATATATATATATATATATATATATATATATATATCAGGAGGGTTTCGAGTACCATCATGCGGAAGGAGGATATGTTATGCTGACACAGTGGATTGCAAGCGAGCCATGCTTGCTGCCGTGTGGGCCCTCCCACCAAATAGGCATCGCTGCTTTCGTTATCAACCACCACAACCAGGTAATATAATAACTCATGATTTCCCAACTTCAAATTCTAATATTTCTTCTGCATTTTTCCACCTACGTACTATATATATAATATTTGTGAGATCTTATTAGAATGTATATTTCTAATTAACTGTTATGGAATGATTCAGGTTCTTGCAGTCAAGGAGAAATGCTCTTGTAGCTGCTCTGGAGTTTGGAAATTGCCAACTGGATTTATCGACAAGGTACGTAATTTCAGATTAGTTTTTAACTTAACTTAATTATCCCTCTATAATTTTATTGTTACGATTTACACCACTTTTTAAGTACATGTATATATATGTGAATTTTTTACTTTGTAACGTAAAATAATTTTCTACTTTTACTTTGTCGACTGTTTCTTATCCATGTAAAAATATATAATTAAGAAAAAACAAAAAATCCCCTAAAACATGAATTATTATAAATTTGGTGGCATGCTAAAATTTGATTTATTTGTGTCTTATTATTGTAGTCCGAAGAATTGTTCTCAGGAGCAGTAAGAGAGGTGAAAGAAGAAACAGGGGTAATGATTCTAGCTTCTTGTTTATCTTCTATTAAATATACTTAAAAAAAACCATATTACAGTGTGTGTGTATCATAATATATGTATGTATATGACATTCTTATATTTCAATATTAAAATTTTTTAGTCACGTGACTTAGGAACCTAAATTATGCCAGATTTGTCATGCATGCTTAATTCCACAAAAAAAAAATGTCCTAACTTCTACACTGCGCTTGAACAAATGCCGATGGAAATTTTAATAGGAGAGATTAACGCTTCCAAATTGCAAAGAATTTTGACATAATTTAGATTTCAAAGTGTAATTAATTAATTTATTTTTACAAAATACTTAGATATAAAAACGATCACAACTATATATAATGTGGTTAAAATTAATTAAAGTAATGCCTGTAATAATTATGATTAATGATTCACTACATACTAATTTGGATTTCCATCACAGATTGATACTGAATTCCTAGAGCTGGTAGCTTTCAGGTCAGTACTCATCCATCACAATTGGGTTATTATACATATTAAAACATAATTATGCTTAATTAATTATTGTGTGTGTGTGTGTGTGTATATATATTATCAAATTCGATTGTGATTATAATATTAATTGATGCAGGCATGTACACAGGGTTGCGTTTGATAAATCAGACTTGCTATTTGTATGCATGCTTAACCCACTATCCTTAGAAATACAGATTGATGAAAATGAAATTCAAGACGCTAAGGTAAATAATTATAATTAAAGACGTTTAATTATGTCACTACCATCAATATATAATTGCTAATTCCATATAATTGTGTTTTTTTTTTTTGAAAAATATAAATATAAATATTTGATCGGACAGTGGATAAGTGTGGATGAAGTGCTAAGCCAGCAATTTTACAAAGAGGATGGGATGTTGAAAAGGGTCATGGAAATTTGTATGGTTACACATGAAAAAAATTACAGTGGATTTGTTGCACATCAACTTATATCAAAATTTGATGGGAAGATGTCCCATTTATATTACAAGGACGTGCCAATTAATTAGCCTCGTCACACAATATATGTATATATATTATTATTTAGAAATGAGTAATTAAATATTATACTGTTTTCTATTATGCAATAGATTTACAAGCTTTCTTCTTTTGATGTGCCACAACGACGACAAGATTAATGGATTTGTCCAGAGTAAATTACAATATTTTTAGTCCCGTAAAATTAGGGTCCAATTATTTTTAGTCTCAAAATGTAATAATTTTTGTCACAAGTTAATTTTTTCGACATTTTTGGTCCTACATCTTATTTTATATCAACACCTTTTGTCCCCAAAACTAACGGACTATACTCAACATCCGTTAAGTACCTGTTTTGGAGTCAAGACAATGCCTATTTTGGATTGAAATTTGATTAATTGGATCCGGTCCACTTCCATCATGTAAACCCTAGGGCAACTGCAAACGAAATCTAATTATGTTCGTTACAACCATAATAAAATAATCACATAATTAAATAATGCACACGAATATGATTACAAATTAAGTGAACAAAAAAGAACAAGAAAAAAAAATATAAGATGTGATGAGTTTTAGTTGCACCGCCTATTTAAAGGTAAAAAATAGAGGGAATGCAGTGAAAATTTCAATACAAAATATGTATTGTTTTGACTCCAAAATAGATACTTAAAAAGAATTTGCAAGTTGATAAACCCCGGCGGTCCTAATGTGCCTTGGATGATCCACATCTTTTTTGGCCCCATTTAACGTATTTTAACATATAATAATAAGAAAAGGAAATTATGTTAAATATAGTTCGTTAGTTTTTGGGATCGAAAATATTGAAAAAATTAAATTTGGAACCAAAATTTATATTTTGGGATTAAAAGTATTTAATTTGTATGAAATGGTTAGGTACTTATTATTATTATTATTATTATTATTATTATTATTATTATTATTATTATTATTATTATTATTATTACTACTACTACTACTACTACTACTACTACTACTACTACTACTACTACTACTACTACTACTACTACTACTACTACTACTAGTATGTCTTCCACACGATGCTCGATATAAAAACAAAGTTCAATCATAGATAAATATAACTTGACTTTAAATAAAATTAGCATTGACAACTATTAATATATTAAATGGAAAGAAATATGATGATAAAACATCTTAAATACAAATAAAAATTAAAATGCAAAAGATTATAAATAAAATTAGTATTAGCAATCATTAATATCTTAAATGGAAAGAAATGTGATGATAGAATGAGGAAAAAGAAAAAAAAAACTAAAAAGAAATCTTAATGGTATGATAGGGAAAAATCTGGAAAGAAATGTGATGGTAGAATGAGGGGAAAAAGAAAAAAACTAAAAACAACTAAAAAATTTAAAACTGCCACCCTTTCGAACACAAATTTACGATTGTAAAAATTATGAATAACATAAAGTTTGAATGATATAAATTAATATACAGATCTAGCCTAATGGATAATCTTTAATTTTTATAAGCAAATGTCTAATGTTTAAATCTACTTGAAGTAGTTTATTATTTTAATTAATTGATATATTTTCTGACTTATTAAATTAGAACATGATGTAATATTTGATAATGACATCTAGCCCAATGGTTCAGGCTTGATTTAATATTGATGGCTTGTTCTCACTCATTTTTCGTCCGAATGAGCCGATTCAACTTGCACAATGCTCCTAACTCGATTATCCATCAATTCTCATGGGTTTTTCTCTTTAAATTTGGTCCAAATACCTAATTGGTCCCTCATTTAGCTTTCTAAGCACATATTTTATATTTGGCACCAAATTATCATCAAATTCACAACTATTCCTGTAAAACTCATAAATATATTAAAAACTCAAAATGATAACATAATGAGCACAAAATCTATGAAAATTACACAACTTATCAACTTAAGCATTATCAATTCATATTCAAAAGTTATGTAAAATACACAACTGTCAGTTCTATTTAATTTGTTCACCCGATACTAATTTTATATGTATGCCTTGGTATATCCTGTGTTGAAGATATATTGTATTT
Source organism: Perilla frutescens (assembly GCA_026008535.1). Taxonomy (NCBI): domain Eukaryota; kingdom Viridiplantae; phylum Streptophyta; class Magnoliopsida; order Lamiales; family Lamiaceae; genus Perilla; species Perilla frutescens. The sequence goes on from BRKX01000015.1 coordinate 50,644,894, forward strand.
CAAACATGACATTTGACCTTAATCGATCTGTGTCATTTGTTGATGATGATAGGCCTGAGAAGTCAGATAATGATAAAAAAATTCAGAGCCAAAGAAGAAACATTTTCTAATAAATCGGATGATTATAGACATGGAAGTGCTCTCATTTTAGCTCATGAGATCGAGAGTCGCTTGGAGCCAGGTTCATCGCTTGATAGCCTTGATCAAGTATATTTGTTATATTGTGAGTATACATGACTTGTAGGGTTTAGTGTAATGAAGAGATCTCAAAGATATTTCGATAAGTCCTCGGAGGTGAGAATGAAAGTTTTCAATTGCTCATGCGAAGGTGAGCCGGATAATAAGCGATCGAATGGTAGGCTAGTAGTATATAAGAAACAGGTTACGAGAAATAAATGCAAAGCTAGGCTTCGTGTGTTGCGCGAGCGAGATGGTCCATGGATAGTTAGTATATTTGAGAAAGTGTATAACCATGAAATATTGAACTCGGATGAAAGCCACATCTTGCAGTCTGCAAGAACTATGTCACATGCTAAACAATTGATTTTGGAAGCTTTGCAATCCGTTGGTATACCTGTGACTCGTGCTTGTAAATTCATGAAGAAAGAGAGTGGTGGTAAGAAGAACATTGGTTTCACTCGGATAGATGCATATATATACTTGAGGCGAATTAAAAGTGAAGCAAATGTTGAGAATGGTGATTCAAAGCCCTTACTCGAATTTTTCATAAAAAAGTCAAATAATGAGCCATTTTTCTATTGAAAGGGAAATTAGATGATCATGACAAGTTGATTAATTTCTTCTTTCATGACTCTAGATCTGCTATTGATTATGAATATTTTGGAGATATTTCTTTCGACACCACATATAAGACCAATAAATATAATACAATATGATATGTGTACCATTCATTGATGTTAATCACCATTTGCAGAATGTGATGTTTGGTCTTGCATTTTATCAGATGAGACAATAGAACACATTTGAGTGGTTATTTCGTGTCTTTCCTGAGCCCATGTATGGCAAGGAACCTAAAGTTATCTTCTCTGATCAAAGTCAAGCTCTGATAAATGATGTGGATTATACATTTGAGATTGTAACTCATCGCTTGTGTCAATGACACATAAAATCATAATGTGTCATCTCATTTTGGTTCCCTAAATGGTGGTAAAGAGTTCAAGAAGTTATGGCATCAATGTATGAATGGTTGTGAGACGGAAGATGAGTTTGAGGAGATTTGGCATGAAATGATTGGCAAATACGAGTTACAAAACAATAGATGGTTTACTAATATGTATAATTTGAGAAGGAGATGGTGTTCTATTTTTACAAATGACAGATTCTGCGCGGGTCTTCATGCTACTTCTAGGAGTGAAGTGACTAACATGATTCCTAAAGATTTGGGCAAACGAAGCAACACTCTATTTGAGTTTGTTGTTCGATATATGGATGTCCAGAATGAATTGCGTGTCGTGAGACTACAGAAGATGCACTTTGTCGAGGTATGCCCGGTCAATTCGTTAAGGAAAATCCTTTTTAATGCATGCAGTCAAAGTTTTCACTTGCAATGTGTTTAAAATAATTGAGTATGAGGCGACACAGTCAATCAGTATTCGCATAGTACAACATCTCATAGATTATGTCTCAAATAAGCTCGTCTTTGAAGTGAATGCTTATTCATCATCAAATAGGTCGATGCACATCTATTTTAACAATACATCTCTCGAAATAAACTATACATGTCGAATGTGAGAGTGTCGAGGTGTTTTTTGTCGCCATATGTTGAAAGTCCTATTTTTGATGGATGTTGAAATTATGCCTGAACGATACATACTTTGAAGATTATGTCAAGATTACAAGTGAATATGTCTTCCTCGTAGATCATCCCGGGGTGCTGACACAAATAGTTTATAGGGAACTATTTTTGTGAATCATATTATGGGGATCATTTATGACATGGTGTATGATTCGAAAGACAACGCATCAAGCAGGTCGCACATTCATGAAACCATCAACAAGATACGTGAGGATTTGATGAAAGATCATGCTGAGCCAAAGAGATGCAATCGTGAAAAAAAAATGACCCTAATTTGGACAGGGTTCAAAATCTGAAAGTTGTGAAGAGTCGTGGAAAAAAAAATGTGCATCGAAAGTGGAGAAAATTAAATCTTAAATGGACAAGAAATTCAGGCTTGCTTAGAATTTTTAGTACATTTGTAAATGTTAACATAAATGCTTAGAATTCATGATTCTAAATTTTCATGCCGGTGATTTGGGCCAATTTTTGAGGAGTAATTTTCAAATTTTTCTACATCGACGATCGTTTTTCAATATCTTTAAACTTTATTTTTGCACGTGCAGGTATTAAACACACAAAATTCAATTTATGATTCCATCAATCCTAATGTTGTTAATGAAACAGAAGTTGAAATAGTGAGAAGGGGTTTTTTTTCATTTTGGTATTTTATTTATTTATTTATTTTAGTATTTGTTGGTTTAATTTTTTCATGCACACGTGCCATAGGAAAAGCAGAAAAGAAGAAGTGACAATTCCATGCCTTATGTTTGGATCTGAATTGCTTACGGGTTTCACTTTGTAATTCTCACTTTATTGTCTTCTTTTAGTTGATTTCATAAAACATACTTTTACTTTGCATTCGTGATACCATTTTACTTTGCATTCATGATACCATAGTAGGGACTAGCACTATATATATAAGTGGACCAGTTAATGATACAAGTGTACATGTAAATTAAAATTATAATTGATAAAATGGCAAGGCCCGTTCCAATATCTCAAGATGAAGTGTTCTATGTCGGTGGATGGACTCGTGAGGTTGAAAGAACAGTCCTAATGAAGTTGGACTTTGAGAGATGGAGTGGAAATTAGATCGTTGGTGACTTGGAGAATCATAAACAATGCATTTGACTTGTCCGACATGAAGTAAATGAAGATATGGGAGTGGAAATTCCCTTTGATTCTTATATTACAAAATTATCAGTGGATTGATCATACAAACCAATTCATTTGGCTAATCGAGCATATAAATGTTCAATACTACATCGCAAGTAACATTGTGGAGGCCGATGATATTGTGTGGCTCGCTATTTCAAGGGTAATTTTTCCTATAACAAGTGACGAAACCAATCATATACATCGATTAATCCAATTATTTGTTGTCTCATTTTTTTTAAAGCTAATTCAAAGAAGACCAAACTTGCTGGTCTACATGAATAGTGGGAAAGCTTGTTGGAATCAACTAAGACCCTTGAAAATTAGCAGCAGCAGTTACTCTGCAAAACCGCCAAGCTACTCAGGGGAAAATCCATGAAGTGATGCCGGGGCAAACTTTAGAGGAAATTATCCACTAAATCAACCAAATAACCCATCCTACATTGCTCTTAGTAACGGATATCAAAGCTAATGCGAGAGCGAAGTTGTGGATAAACCATGATCGTCGTGAATTTCAATTTATAAAAATGAAATGTTGTAATCTAGTTAAGGGTTGAGATTTCTTTCCAAATGTAAATCAATCCACTAATAAATTTTATAAATAATAATTCATGGAAAAATTCTATCTTTCTCAATTTCACATTTTTTGTCCATTTCTTTTTGTCATTTCATTTGCGTGGGAATATTCATTTTTGTCTATATAATAGTCCAGTCCTTTTTGTCTCCCACAACAAACAAAGTTGCTCGACTCATACATATATGCAATTTTGGTTCCATCCGACGATTAAGTCGTGTCTTTCTACGACAATGTCTGGACACTGGCAATGGAGGCCTGATTCATCGCGGAGGCCACTGAACAAACACAACATGGGATATGGAGGAAATAGTCATGGGCATGGCATAATGAAGAATTCATAGCATTTGTATGCCTTCGCCTAAATGAACATTTCAATTTACATATGCCCGTGATGTATTACGCTGATAAGCTTGACCGACTTTTGATCATCGACACTTTTTTCAATTCGTAATCGGCCACTCGGATGTCCAATGGGATAGTTCAACAAATAGAGTGACCATGTCTGAAGAAACATTTTCAGAGCTTGCAACGGAACATTCGTTAAATATTTTTGCGTGATCGAGAAAAAAGCTACGATTCTACTCATGATATTTACTTATTACGACCTGTTTCTACAGCTCTATCCAATGGTTCACTCGTATAAGAGAGTAGGGGAGCACATTATACAACTCTACTAATATTGTTCCCTTGATAAAGTAACATTTTCTGGAAATATAAGGTAGTATGTGTAAATCATCATCGGCTAATTGTTATAATACAACTTATGCGGTGATTCTTCGAAATTAAAGCACAAAATATTACTCCATCAACACATAATTTACTTATAATATTTTTTAAGATATAGAGTGGTCCATCATATTGGGCAAAAGATATATAAACATAATTACGATTAGAAAAATGATATCAACATTATCACAAGAAACAACATAAGTATTGCAATGATACATTTCAATAACCATAACTTATGATGGTAGTTTTTCGCCAGACTTTCTAATTCAGCACATCGTCACTTGAGTTGCATTATTTCCTCAATCATCTACATCTTTTCGCTCAAATCATCGGATACGGTGATTTTTCGTTGAACTTGATCCTCCAGACCTTCATTTTACATCTTCAGCCATTGTACCCACGTATTCTAGTAGTCAGGCATTGGGTCATCAACCCAATCAAAGAAATTGCATCAATGAACCTTCATTCATAATAACTAAGCAAGCTCAGTAAATAATTTTCATAGTGGCTTCTTGTAAATTAAAAATTAAATCATTATGCCTAATCTCCATTTTCAGGGCATCGTACAAATCGACGGAAAGGATTTGCGCCCGTCCTTAACATAAAGAGATCAACAAGTTTATGCTTGTCACAAACCTTTCTCTCAAGGTATGAATATGAACTTGCCGAAAAATCAGATCTCGGAGTGTCTCCAGAAGAGGACTATTGCCATTTGTTTGTACCATATGTCTTTTGTCGGTGAAGTTAAAAGCTTAAGGGGTTGGAATGACGCACTGTAGAAAGTTTGGCAGCAAAAAGTTAAATTTCAAAGTTGAATGGAGAAAATTTGATTTTATTTTGACGAAAATTTGAAAGTAGAAATTAATTACCGAATGAATTATATTGTTCAGGGGTGCGCAATTGATAATAAGTCATTTCATTACACCAGAAGTAATATTAGAAAGGGCAAAAAATTGAAAATTCAAACTTTTTTGTCCGTCATGCTCTTATGTTTTAGTCTTTTTTTTCGAAAACATAAAAAAAAAATTGAAGATGTGAATAGTTCTTTATTGGTATATAGGAATGTTTTGGTCATATTTTTTAATTTAAACATATAATCTGGAAAAAAAATGAATGTATGAGTCTTAGAAATAACACAAAGTTTGCTAGAAACAATAAGTAATAACCTTAATAAACTTAAACTAGCAAACCAAAAATATATTAAATTGGTGTTTTACACCAGCATTGAAGTTGCTCTAAAGACAAATATTTTCGACATGTGAAAACTTTCTTATCATGTTACCATGTCACGATACGATAGATCCAATAATAAGTTTCCTTCCTATACTAACCAAGTAATATGTTAAAGTAATATCATCAGAATAGAGTATCAAACTAATTTAGTCTTAATGTTGCATGTGTACGTGTAATATGAATTTCATGCTCAAATTTCTCGATGGTTATTGTAGAAGATACTCTCTCAAGTATGATGTCCATTACCTCCCCATCGAAGCTGGACCATTAAAATTCAAGCAAGTTCTAAATAATTACAAATGGAGAACAAATTAAAGAGAAGATGGAGATGCTATCATTAGCAACAAAATTTGTGAGATCAAATAAGCCGGGATTGATTTTTTTGTTGTTCGATATGATGAATCTTATGTTTATTTTCAAATGTTGTTAATTTTTTTAGGGAAAATAATCATTGATAAAGAGATTTCAGAGGTTGAGCTTCAACTATAAGGAGTTAGAGTTCTTGCCGGTTGTTCTTCAATCGCTGCATAACGGATCGGATCCAAACCCTTACCGCTGGTTAACCTCGGTAGAATCTCTTTATCTCTCTATCTCTCTCTAATCTCTATGTAGGTTGCTCTGATCAATAGGTATGTAGATAATTAAATTATTAAAAGAACTTACTTTCTTCACTCTAAATATCTGTATATGTTGACGTCTACTATTTTTTTCTTTATTGAAAATTACAATTTGTTATTAATGTGAAAAGACAGAATTAGGACATTGAGGATAATAAAAACTCCACAACCAAAAAATTCATTCTCAAACTCTAAATAATATTATCTCAACATTATTTCTCGCTCCACTTTTTATGTTCTTCATTAACACCCTCATATTTATCAAATTTATAAATTTAAACTCTTAATTTCATGTGTTGTAATGTATTCCCTTTGTCATTATTTGGAATATGTTATCCATTTTAATGTTATAGTTATGACTTTCAATTTATGTGTTTATATCGATAAGTTAATATTTACTTCAATGTGTTCTTTTGTTTTTTGGCAGTTATAATTTAATCATTCGCTTAATAAATATCATCTCTTTATCAAATTTTAATTTATAAAAATAAACTATAGACATAATACACATCCTTATAAAATCTAAAAAATACACTATTATACATTTAATTATCTACCTATAGTATACATAAAAGAAAACAACCCTTTCCCAATACACATTAATCAATCTAGGGCAAGAGAACCCGCCGCTATTCACTCAGCTCATTCTTCATCTTCATTTCACTCAACAATGCATACAATTCAGATTGGGGCCTCTAAATTTCACTATTGACGAAATCATTTTCTTGCGAAAAACTTGCAACCTCGTTGCACTCCTCCTCTACTCAATTAATGTAGTAATGTAATTTCTGTTTTTGCTATTTAATTTATCTTAATTTCTTCATCGACCTATTCAATTTATTAGTTTATCTTTTAACTTTTCTCTACGTTTTTCTTCTACTTTAGTGTGTAACCTTTGGAGCCTAGGTGCTTATGATATGATTATGGAACTCCAGTTGTTATCAAGCTAAGGAACCGATGGATTTCGTGGATCTCTGTGAAATCGATAATAAACCCCATTTATTTGAACTATCATTTTTTGCATTTTATTTTTTTGTTGAGTAAATTTAAATTGTTATTTTAAAATGAGGTAGCATTATGAATTGAGTTTTTTTTTCTCACGGTCGCTTTGAGATATTGGTTTATGAATTTTCTAATTTATTTTAATTTAAAAGTAAAATCAATCTCGAGTCGACCTGGACTTTATTCAGTTACAAACTCGAGTTCAAGCACATCACTACTCAGCTCGACTTGTCTCAATTGAACACCATCTTGATTTAATTGAACAACTAATTAACGGTGTCTATCGAAAGAGAAATCATCAGAAATTGTGCTCAAAATGAAACTGGGCAAATAATTTTGTTGAATGCGTCATTTTACACAAAATCCCATACATGATATATTTCCATACTGGGCTCAGATTTTCCTTGGGCCTTTACTAAAAAAGACTGGGCCTACGAAATGGGCTAAGTAATAGATATTTTTTACGTGTCCTTCATAATACATTTTCTACTAATGAGCATACTAATGCAACTCGACCACATAAGATATTTACCCATAACTAACATAATTGCAGAACAACAACTAATGACGGCCTTAAAGGCAGCTCATTTGGTTACAAAAGATGACGACAATTGTTTTCAATTTTAAGTCCACAAAAGATCAACTCGAAAGCAGAATTACGTTCAACAAAAAAGATAGTTTGTGATGTGCATCAAGGATCATCGGTGGTCAACCGGCTAGAAGTTTATGGCCCAAAACAAATAGTTTGGCGTAATATCTTCAACGGAAAATACCGCCACGTTTTAGGTTTAGATTTTTCATATCAAAATTAGAAACCAAGCACTCCATGTATTTGATAGTCATTATACCACAATTAGCATCATTTGCCTGATGCAGAGGGTGTCGGAACTGCTTCACATCTCAAACTGGCTTCAAATATTTAGTCTTATACTTCTGTGACCATATACCAGCAATCCGGCATAGCAACGAAAAAAATCTCGCCATGTTTTCAAAGTGTTGAGATACAACACTCCAATCACAAGATTTGGATCTAGAGTCATACACAATTATTCGTTGCTCCTTCAGTAATATAACATAGCACACCCAATGGTTTTTATTGTCATTGGCAATGTTGATCACCTTCGTTACCTCAACCCACGGCAGTCCTCCCTCTATTGCCCAATTGTCTTGTAAGTATTCCATTAAAGCTCCCAGCACATTCTGCAAATCACCATGTTGCAGAATGCCCTACAACAATAACATCAACTTCATCAAATTAATGAAACACATATAATTAGTATCATATGAATACCAAAAGTTTGGATTTAGCCATTTTACCGTGCCCAGCAACTCCATTTAAGCCCATCCGTCATCAAAACATTATTTAGCTCTTTTGTACTTGAATAGCAATAGGTTCGTCAATGTGTCGATGTGATGTGAGCTCCCATGTAAGTAATCTCATTTAATTGAAGTGCATAAATATGAAAAAATCTTGATCCACTCTTTATCACATACCTTGTCAATTAGCCAAACTCGACGTTTGAAAAGGGGGTTCCAATTCATTTTCATCCTGTTAATGATTGGTAGCGTTGTCTCCAGCGGACTGATAGTTCATATAATGACAATCAAATAAATTGATTATATGAAATTCAACATCAAATATATACAAAAAAACGGAAGCAATGAGTCTGCAGAAACATACTTTCTCCTAAGTCTTACATTGTCGTACCAATTTTCGAAGGGCTTCATATCATGGGCCATATATGACGCATCCAACAGATCATACATTGAAGGATTGAGTATAAATAACTTATGGACAACATTTTTTTTGGACTTGGGAACTCCACTTTCAGATCCCTTGCACAGGGAAGGGTTTCCTACAGCTTCATTTTCCTCCAACGAATTTCTTTGCGATGTTGATTTCGTCAGGGTGCAAGAATACTCTTTGTCTCGGCTCGTACCTACTGGTGCATCAACAATTTCTGGGAAAGATTTCACAGACCTCTCATTAGCCGACTTCTTCAAATCAAACTTTTTTTTTATGGGGACCTCTTATCATCCGAATCACGGCGTCCTGAACCTTTTTTAGCAGGTAGGTCTTTCTCTACATTCATAAAACACTTGCATGTACATAGAAGCTTCTCAATAGTTGCCACTTTGATCAGTAACTCTTTCACATGCCCACCAATCCCATTCAAAGTCACTTACATTCATATTTCTTCACACTAATTACTTGCATTTTACATAATATATATATATATATAATGTGACATACATTGTTGCAGGTATTCTCCTCCTCAAAGCTCCCATTATCTGCGTCGTTCAGAGGCTGACTCTTTGACTTAGCGGTTGAATCATGATATGGCAGTTTCATATTTTTTGGAGACCGCTGAAGAGGGAACAATGTCCTCTTCTTCTTTTTCTTCTCATCATCATCTGTGGCAAACTCACCAACCTTCATCTTCGGTGCCTTACCTACTGGCTTCTGAAATAATTTGGGAGGGGACATATGCCATTACTGCAAACCAAGCACTTGGAGATGCTTCCACTCTTCCTTATTTGGACCCATGAGTCCCTACCGGTTTTAAAAAATAATCTCATCAACTGAATTTTAATTAGCTCATCATAGGAAGTAATAAACTAATAATGAACTCACATGATGTTCGACTGACTCCATAGGGAAAAAATGCTTTAGATCATCATACTAATATAAACCTTCCGCAGACGATTGGAGAATTCTCATGAACATCAGCTCATTTTCTTCCAATATATGGGCGCAATACCAACCTAAATCGGGGATCACTTCTTATGGCCACACTTGCAATACAAGAACAAAGTTGTAGGCATCATAAGTCAACCTTTTCCCTTGTCTGATCTGGTTATCAATCATGCCATTTCGAGAAAACTTAACTCGAACAAGGTAATCATAAGAGATACGCCCCCATGGATACTCATTGAAAATATTAACATCATCCACCAGATGCATACATGTATCTCAACATTTTTATAATTCATATCCCTCATCAACACACCACCATATAAAACAAAGAGATAAGCCAACTTCAATGATAATTTAGATTCACTTCCACATGTTCGACACTCTCTCTTGAATGCATCTGAAATATCTTGGAACTTCAAGATTTTCTTATTTGTAAAGCAAAGAGCATGGATGATCGAAGACTTTGGAGACTCATAAAATTCACTAAATTTAAGCCCGCTGATTAAAGCGAACTCTATCAGGCCAAACTCATTAATTCAACCGTGCAGCAGGAAGTGAAGACGGTTCTCATTATCCATTATCAAATGATTCTTTACGAGGATATGATAGAGTTGTTCCTGAAATTGCATTTTGCCAATCTCAAATAGATGCCCGGAGCACAACTTGCGCATTTGAGACATATTATCCACAAATAACAAGTCAGTCACTTGTTCAAGCCATTCTAAATGGCATCTCACCAAAACAAGGGAACCTACATGCATAATGTCCCAATTAGATTAGAAACATAATTCAATATTTCATAATAATTGAAGTATTAAACACAATCAACTTATTTATTCAAAGTAAATATCTACAAAAACCATTAACTACACACAAATGCCAACGATTATATACCCATAATTACAAATTTCAAATGAAATGAAAAAACCCTAATCTAAATCAAGTTCCCAAAACAACAACCCAATTGCATTACAAAACATAATTAAAAATTTAATAAAAATGAAGTATAAAACACATTCAAAAACCCTAATGCAATTCAACTTTCAAACGACAACAAAAATAATCAACTTAGAGCATGTAGAGAATTTTAGTTTTCAAATCAAAATTATATTGCCCGTACCCTTTACTCTTAAATTTGAACATCTCGCCCATAACTCCTCTATTTCGTCAACCTCAAAGCCTAATAACATACGCTACAAATATTCCACAATAATGTAATATAAATAAGAAATTTTAATAGTATGATTCCGCGAAAAAATCTCAGATGAAGGAACTCTCTCAAATACACACACACACACACACACACACACACACACACACACACACATATATATAAGAGATATCTAGGATGGGAATCGATACCTCCAATGTTCACGATGCACGGCGAACAGACACAATGGTGGTTTCGCTTCTAGTGGCTCACCGCTTCACTTGTTTCAATTTTTTGAGTAAAACATTCCCCTTGCTTAGAAATTAAGCCAAACGTCGCGTCTACTAGATTTATTACATCCATCTTTTATCTCAGTAATGTAAAAATAAAAACCATCTCTCTCCTCTGGCTCATACACTCTGCGCGCAAAGTAAAATCACGTAAGGTTTGATTCAATTTCAACTGCATAGAATGGCCGATAATTTCAAATAATTCAGTGGTAATGATGCGAAATAATATATTTCAGCCAATATACTTTACCTTTAAATTAAAATAAACACGTAATCACTGATACATATGCCCGATATAATAATATAACATGCAAATCCAAGTTGATCTCATTTTTTCTCGATATGCGGAAAGTTCAGAAAGTAGAGATGACTTTTTATCTAAGTCATCATTGCACTTTTCTTTGCTGACTGTACTATTCTTTAACCAAGGGTATACTTAACCCAACCTCTGAATAGTAATATTGATAAAAAAATTAAAAAATGACTTTACACGTGTCGAACATTGAACGGTGGTATGCACTGGAGTTGGTTGTAGCGTCAAGTGAACCGAGATCTCAAACTGTATAGCTTGGAGGCAACTATGTTTGATTGAAGATACTGTTGAGAGAAGAAAATAAAAGTAGCAGACGCAAGTGAAAACAAATACTCTCCAACAACACCTTAATACTATTGGGCTAATGGACATCTTTTTCTCTATTAATTGGAAACCCAACCTTTAAATTTTGTCAAGAGTATTTGGATTCAAATGTTATAAGATGCCCTATTTTTTGTGATGCATTTACATGTATTTCACTTTTTATCCAACTCAAAAAAAAAATGTTGCTACTTTTTATCGATTTGATTTTAGTATTTGATCGATCAATTGCTTGTTTATATATAGATCCATATGTGTGTCAATTGTATGAGCATACACATACTCAACAAATACGATGTGTATTATTAGAATCCTGAGAAAAAAGAAAATGATATTACAGGACTGGACCAAAAAAAGAGAGGAAAACAAGACACAAAAACCCCGTCTAGGGAAAAAGACAAAAAAAAAATTACTCAAATGTTTAACACTTATTTATTATAGATTCTGAACTAAATAGGTGGAATTTCAGTAACAATTTTTTTGGCAACTCCAACCATTTGTACCAAATATTATATCAAATAAGAATATTCTAGAAAAGATTTCGTTTTGTCTTATATTTGAAATATGAATGTATTTAATGATTTTATATTATTTTTTAAAATGATAATTATTCAAAAGTAATAACTATTAATTATATACTTTAAGATATATAATATTAAAAAATTAAATACTATCAAAAAAGTAAATACTATTAAAAAATTATTTATTATATACAAAATATAGCATATAATGTGCTTGGAATAATAAAAATTTTAAATGATCATTAATGTGTTTTAACAAATAGTTTTATGTTATTTGTATTGTGATGTTAAGTTAATTTGTAGTCATTTGTGATGTCACTTTATTCTATTCATCATGTTTATTTAGTTATGTTTTTATTGAAATTATTTATTTATGTATTCTAAAAAAATAGCTATAATTTTTATGTCAATAATAGTTATACATTTACAAGAACCTATAAGTAGTCATTTCATAACCAGAAACACTCATAATTGTTGAGTTAAAGCGATATATATAATTACATCAACCGTAATAAAATTTATTGAAATTTATAAAATAATGGCGAAAGGCACTAACTATTTTCTCAAAAGTATTATAAATTATTTAGAAAGTCATTTTATACACTTATTGACCCAGATAATGATGTTTAATTGTATGAAGTAGTACGTTGCATACATGGACACCATAATATTGAGACCAAAGTATAACAAATTTTTATTAAATAAAAAAAACTATTATTAATAACATCAAAATATCAGAACTAACTATATCACCATATTTGTAGTATGTTATGATACAGTGTGCGATAAAATTTGAACTATGGTAAATATGTTCTATATTAATAACAAAACCATTCTAAGCTAGCTCTACAATCTTGATTATTATGTGCGTCATTCTTCTTTGTATCTTAAAGAGATTTATGAATACAAATAGATTACTTTTAGAAATTGATTTGCATAACTTAAAATTGTGAAAACCTGCCTACTGAGTGCATTAGTACTCCACTCAAATCTTTTCAAATATTTTCAGATCAGTAGATTGGAGCATGTACGTGATGATGCTGAGAAATGAGCTTTTGTTATTTATTACATGTTTTCCTGTTTTTTTTTTGTTAGTATTTTGTTAAGAATTGAGCTTTCGCACTTATTATTTTCAAATCATGAATTATTTTTGAAAGTAGGAACTCCAATTATGTTATTGAGGAATATAGACCATGCAAATGGTCTATGCAATGGCACTAGATTGGTTATTACAAGACTTGGGAGTCACATATTAGAAGCACAAGTTCTCACAGGTCATAATGTGGGGCACAAAGTATTAATTCCAAGAATGTCATTGACACCATCAGATCCAAGATTACCATTCAAATTTCAACGACGACAATTTCCCGTCATTGTTTCATATGCTATGACTATCAATAAAAGTCAAAGTCAATCGTTGAACCATGTTGGTCTGTTTTTGAAAAAACCCGTTTTTAGTCACAGACAATTATATGTGGCTATTTCACGAGTGACAAGTCGTGCTGGTTTGAAAATTTTAATTTGTAAAAATGATAATGTTGATATGAAATCCACTACAAATGTTGTGTATAAAGAAGTGTTCCAAAATTTGTAAAGAAATAAAAAATTTATTAAACATCTTTGTTTCATTGCATACATATACATATATATATACATACATATAGTGTATGTGTGTATTATAAGAAAATTGAATATTAAAAATTGAAATGTGCAAAATTGAATATAAAGAGTTCAAAATATTCTCGTGCAACGCACGAGTGTAACACTAGTTGTTTTATTAAACGTTAAGAACTCCGATCTTGGTATTATGGACAAGGGGTATATTTGTACATTATTATGAAAATTAATACTATTTATAGTTTTAAGATTATATAATTGGGACACTTTAAAATAATAATATACACTATATGATTGAGACCGGGGGAGGGGGGTATATTAGATTGAAAACAGTATCACTTATAATAATGAAAATTATCACTTCTAATGGTTTTAAGTATCATTTTTAACATTGAAAAGTATCCGTCTGATATAAAGCTTATATATAACCGTTGTATAGAATAATATACCATTGAAAGAATAAAAATTTCTATAATTGTACTTTACAGGAAATCTTACTAAGTAACAAACCAAAAAGTATTTCACTCCAAACATTACTCTTAGATTGAAAAATCAAATTTCTAATATATAGGAAGGAGAAGTTTCAAAATGGGCTTAATCTATTGAATTAACTAGCTTGCCCTTTGAACTATCAAAACGAGCCATGGCAAGTGGGGTGGGGTTGGGAAAGCCCACCGTTTGTCGGGGCATGTAAGCTCGCCCAAACGAGCCATGACAACTAGTTTATTTTATTTTCAATTTTAAATTTAACCATTTCAAACTTTAGACTTGATTTATAACTAATTTTGACATTGTGAGCAATATAAACAACATAATTAATAAAAAAAAATATCCCACAAAATTAATTTACAAACTAAAAACACTTGAAAACCTTCATAATTCACCAACTAAATAAAATTATCTAAAGTTAATACAAATTTCAGAGAGTTGAGAGTTGAGACAAGAGGCTAGGCTTCGTCCGTCTCTGTTTAATTATTTTACATTTTAATTAAAATATTAATTAATATTCAAGTATAAAAAAAAATCATGGGCGCGGAAGGCTAACCTACCACAAACCCGCAAAGACCTCATATACGTACATCCGATCTACAGGAGACTATCTCTTTCTTAAATTAAATTAATTTAGTCTAAAACGCTAATAATAATTGTTCATTTTGAAAATTTATATTGTTATTCATTTCTTTCCTTTCCCCCTTTTTTCTAACATTTTTTTATAATTTGAACCTTGTAATAATCATATACATGTAGTTGGTAGGGACGAGTCAGTTTTTTTAGTTAGGGCAACTTTTTTAAACCCCAATTATAAAAAAAAAAAAAAAAATGTATATAATATCATGCATCGATAATATTTTGTCTTATCATATATGCACAATTACTCAGAAATGTTCAACGAACGAAAAAAAATAAATATAGATAAATTATCTTATAAAAAGGCTAATAAATTATCAAAGTCTCCGATACATAGTAGAATGTTGTTCCTATAGAAATTAACTCTGCAAAATAAAAGAGAACAAATTATTTTCATATGACATGTTTACCATAAAATAATTAATAAATTTTAAAAATATATAATAAAAAAAGCAATATAAAAAAATATTCACTGACCTTAATACGGTTAGGCATTTTAAACTGTACATGTTGCTTCTTCATACCATCAAACTAATCAACGATTGATTCAATATCAAAAATTTCAGCAATTTCTTTCTCGATATACATTAGTAATGAGCCAGCAAAAAAAAAAAACATCTTCCATAGGTGATAAATGGAGGTCAAATCTATTTATTTTCAATTTGGGCTTTTGTCCAACCTCACTGCCTCACTAATTGAATTTGGAGGAGGGCAAGATTAAACTAATTAAATAATTTATATCATGTGAATATATATAAAGTTAGTTATACTAAACAAATTTGTGGAGGTGATAGGGCGACAACCATTATCAGCCACTCCTAACTCCGTTTCTGATAGTGGCGGATTCAAAATAAAATGGAGGAGGTGGTGACTCATCAACGTCTACACCCTCGACGCTTTAACCCCGCAACACTATTTGACGGCATGTGTAAAAAACATAAAAAAGTTTTGTATGAGTTGTGATTAATTTGCATGTAATTATTTATATTAATAAGTTTACATATATGTGCTGGGCCAACTAAAATTAATTGTAGAAAGAGGCAAAATCGGATTTGTGCCAACCCCACGCGTGAACATTGACGAGTGTTTGTTTAAGGCCAAATACAGAGTTGGGCACGTTATACACATGATTTTATTTTATTTTTATTCACCTAATTAATCCTGTTTAATTACCTAAATTATGTCAATATTGACTTTTCAGCTCCTTCCACCCCCACGATTAGTTAGACGATCATTATTTTCTTAAATTTATGTTAGAATTGAACACAATTATTTTGGATTTACATATGTTTTTGAAAAATATATGAACTTAATTTGACACGATTCAATTTGTAGTTTAGACACAAACTTTGAAAAGCTGCAGTTATGACATAGTCTTATAATTTGTTGGAAAATTAGAATTCCAATTTTTTAAACGAAAGAAAATTGCACTAACATAATAATGATTTGTTTTTCATTAATACAATAAAAGTTTGTATGGAATATTATGTTTGATTTTTAGTCAAGATAAATTACACTTTGATACTAACTACATTTTGGGCTCATTTAAAAAAAAAAAATCCAAATGATATTAATAAAGCAACAATCACTTTTTTTTAAAAAAATTGCAAATTTAATTCAAGATCATTTTTCGATCCAAAAACGTAATACACTATATTTTAAGATTTATATTTTCCCAGTTGTGGAAATAAAATAAATAATCTAATCAAGAAATTTTAAAGTACAATCAATTACTTAGTATATACGAGCCGGATTTTTTTGATCAGCTGTTAGATTTGTAAAAATTTTGAAAAATGTTTTTACTTGGGTTGAAAAATAGTCCAAAATATAACCATCAAAGTGCAATTTGTCCAATTTTGCAACAAATTACAAAACTTTATTGCAATTGTAAAATTTTAAAGTTCGTATCTAAATTAAAAATTGTGACACAATTCATGTATTTATTTGTAATTAACCTTCAAAATATTATATTTAAAAAAACCTAAAATTATTAAATTCAAAGGTATTACCTTGACCAAACATTAGTCACACTCACTTCTATATATGTAAGAAATCACATGAAATCCTCTAATTTAAACTATGTGTTTCAACTGTGTCTCAATATTAAATTTATTAGTTTTTTTTCAATTTTGATTTCTTTTGCTTTAGTTTAATTTTACATTATTATTTAGGATATATTTCACTCAATTAGGGTTTATAATTATTTTTTAGTATTTAATTTTCATTTTTTATTAATATAATTGATTATTAACTAGGGTTGATTATTTCAAAGTTACGGTGTATACTTTTTTAAAAATTCATTTTTTATCAATAATTAATTAGGATTGTTTATAATATAATACATTTTATTTTATTGTAATTATAATTAAAATTACGTATTTTTTAATGTTGGGACACGGTTGACACACCCACTTCAATTCGGACTAGACTCTAGATGATTTCATCCGGTAAAAAACTAGTATCGATTCTCATATTCATGGATTTTTCACTGTATAATTAAGCTACTGGTCGCTTATTGAAATAAAGAAGTAATATATTCGATCATGTCGTATTTTTATTCAGATATATATATTATGGATACAATATAAATTATTAGATACTGACATTACATATAATATAGCAAAGTAATAAATCAAACAAACTTCTCATAAATAATTTATAAGGCGAAAATAAAAACTGCACACATATGTTTAGCCACCTCACTTGATTTATATTGACTGCTACCATCAACAAAGTTAGATGGCAATCCTTGCATTGACAATTAGATGAAATTCCAAACCTAATTTTGGATTGGGATATTGCAGCATGCTCCTTTGAAATTTCTGAGCTTATTCAAATTTTCCAATTCCATGCCCCTAACTTAAACAATTTAATTATATAAACTTTTAATAATTATATATTTATATTCAGAGATAAAATTTTCACTTTCCAAAAGTGGCTAGTTTCCCGCCTCCTAATGGACTATATATATACTATACTAGTATTACCCCCGTGCAATGCACGGTGAGAGATATCAAAATAATTTATAATAAATACTATGTGTGAATAAAATAACTAAATTACATTTACATAGTTAGTAGAAACAATCAAAATGATAAATATTACCACAACATAAGTCAAGAACAATTATATGTAACGGGCTTTCATCTTCAAACATGAGTCAATTCATGAACAATCCACCAAAGAATACCAGTTGATGTGTACATTATCTACATAATCAATGAGTCAGCCTTGTGTGTGTATAATTATATTTAAGAAACTCGGACTTCTCTGCACATGCAAGCATCTGATATGCTTGAATCGATAAATTTATGGTAGCTTTACAGGGACTATATTTGAGCGATTTAAAAAATCTACCAAATATTTTTCATAATGATGATTTCTTCAACATAAATACTAACAATACATGCTTTTTAAAAATAGTTGGTTAGAACCAATTTTATTTTTATGTTAAACAAATTGTTGGATACACATTCCATTAATATAACAATTCATTTGAATGAATTCTCTGAAAATTAATGGAAAAAATGATTATACTCCAATACATTTGTTCGATCCTTTTTATATTATAAATTTATAATACATTGATATTTGTATAATTGATAGGTGATATTCATAAACTTGATTAATGTTAATCCTTTATTTCAATTTTCAATGATTATTATATGTATATATATAGTTATACTTTATACTAATATTCATTAAAAGATTATTAATTTAATAAGTAAGTTAATAACTACTTTGTAATTCTATTTAGTTTTATACTAATAATTTTAATTGTAGTTTCAGAAGGTATTGCATGTCATGAAGGTCTTATGCTGACTCGCGAATTTGGGAGGTCAAAGTTAATTGTTGAATTTGATTGTCAAGGACTTTAGTAGCAGCTGCGTGGAGAAGTGGAAGATCTCTCTTACAGATGTGCACATTGGCAATTAATCCAGATTGAAGCCCGAACTTTTGAGCAAGTTACTTATAGTTAAGCTAGAAGAACTGTCAACTCTATGGCTCATTATTTGGCAAATTTAGTTGTCAGTAACCTCGTTTTTTCTCTCTTACTGTTGATGTCTTGGGTTTAATTTTTTTTTTTTTATGTTCCATATGTTGAACAATTTTTCAATTAATGATTGAGACACACTTGTGTAAGACCGTCTACAGATGTCTTACGTTAGACGGATCTCTATTTGACCCATGAGGTGGTCCCTTTCCATTTTTTTTCTTTTCTAGCGGTCCCATCTCTCTCTCCCATCCTCCTGTTTTTTTTTTAGTTTTTTTTTTCATTTTTTAATTTCTTCAATTTTTTACAAATATATATTTATTTATTTTTTGAATTAATATATTTTTTTTGAAATAAATATATATCATAAAATGGAATTAATGAATCCTAAAATTGCATTGAATTAATTTAACTTTTTTATCTGGTAGGTCGCCCAGTGCATTCGCTCGACGCGAATACGTGGGCTCATGCACTGTGCTTGATGTAAAATGAAGATTTAAAAACAAACTGAAAATTTTTTTTAAAAAAAAAAGAAAAAGGAAATGGGAGTTGTTAGACACTTCATAGCTAATGATACTCGCTTTATTGCTAGTGAAACTTCACTTCATATGTAATGACACTTACACACACACACATAAATGTTATTAGTTGTTGATCAATTTTTTTTATTTCAAAGAAAACTAAGAGCCCATGATTTTTGTGTTTTGAAAAATTATTTTAAAAAGTAATACTCGATAGAGAGATACCAATAAAAGCATATATGTCATGATCTAAAAAATAAATAGAAAAAAAATATTGCATACTTGATGATACTTCAATTTATATTAAGTGATACTTCAACACATAATTAGTGATTTTTTTTGGATGTCGAAATAATTAGTGATATTTTATCTCATACATGTTAGTACTTGTTATTTGGAGAATCAACAAACTTAATAAAAAAAAAAAGATAAATGAATCAACTAAACTAAAACCCACATTATGATTTATGTAGAAAATAATTCATTTATTTTCTTCTTAACATGTGAAATCACTTCATAGTTGATGATAATGCAATTCATATTAACTGATACTTCGACACATAATCAGTAAATTAGTGATAGTTTACTTCATATATAATGATACTTTTACATTATACATAGTGATACAAGCATGGATATGTGGAACCCACATGCCTGACTGTTTTTGCCAGCTTGACAGGTTTGGATGGTTTTTTGGACGGCTTTAGGTCTTATTTGACCCGTCTAACACAGAAGACCCGTTAGAGAAGACCCGTTAGATAGCTTCATACAAATTTTTGTCTTAATACTTTAGTTGGTTTTCACAAAAGAAAAAAAAGAAAAAGAAAAAAAAGGATATGTAAGAACTTAGTATTTTATTAATTCTTAATTTTGAAAGAATTAACACTTATTATTTTCATTAAACATAATTTATTAGTTTTTTAGGGAATAATTTGTTACATTTAACCAAAATAGAATTATTATTTTTATTTACAAAGTAAACATCTACAAACTACCTTTCAAACCGGACTATCTCCTTGATACCAAATAAATAACAACAATTAAAAAAAATTGAATAGTAAATACTTCAATCACTATTAAATTTTAATTTTCCATGTGTTCTGGATTTTGTTGATAAAATATATATTGTATCTCAGTATTTTTGATAAAATAGAATAATTATAACCCAAACAAAGTTAGGGAACTATAGTCAATATGAACTGATCAGTTCATTCTTCATTTTATAATATAATTAAAAATAATAATTATCTCATTAATAATAAAATAATTTTATGGAAATCCCCTTCATTTTTTAGGGTTAATTGCCTTAAAAATCATGAACTTTGAACTTAGTTGCAAAAATTTAACATGAACTTTAAAAGTAGGCAATTAAAACATCAATTTTGAATTTATGTGTTATTCAATATCCCCATTTTTTCATAAAACAAATTGACCTCTAATTCAACATACATGCAAATTGCTCGTCTCTTCGAGCTCATAATGACTCAACCATCAATTTTTGAAAATGATGTCAAAATAGCCAGAATCGTATGTTGGATTGAAGATCAATTTATTTTATAAAATTTTGGTGATGTTGAATAACACACAAATTTAAAATTGGTGTTTTAATTGCCTACTTTTAAAGTTCATGTTAAATTTGCAATCAAGCTCAAAGTTCATGATTTTTAAAGCAATTAACCCCCTTTTTAAAATAGGATACTTATTTTATTTGAATAATTAGGTGGAGATTTGGAAACAACACGTTCAAAATCACCATCATATCTTACAATACATAAACTATATGTGCAAAACCTCCCTTCACTATTAGAAGTTACATATTACATATACTCAATGTAAATAATTTTTGTATATTTTAATTATAAAAATCATTAATGTAAAATAAAAAAAACCTTATATTATATATACAATAGTATATTAAATCATTAAAGATAAAATATACTCGGACATAGGTGAAACTTTAATAGAAAGATATGTCAATAACCTAGTCTCCGCCACCTCAACTCCTCCAACATCTCCCAATCTCTTATAAATTTTCAGTAATCCTGGATGCATAACTTTAATTGTTCTTTAAAATTACCACCATGTATTCCAAAAATATTTGTCGAGAACATTGCTAATATTATGTTGAAAAATAGAACCAAATGCTACTGATTGCATCATCAATAGGAAGAAAAAAATGATAAATAATACACAACCAATCAAACTTGTTTATAGAGATTGAAATATTCAAATAACAAATAAAATGTAATTGATTAAGACAATTTCACGAAATAATGCAAATAAACATAACTCCATCTTTTTTTTTTCAATATAAAGCTTTAAATGGTAAACAAAGAATAGGATACCAGTATTTATAACATATTTTTGTTATGGTATTAATTTATTTACAATGTACACTAAACATTTTTTTAGAATATGTATAAATATCACATTATTTGCGGATAATAACTATGATTGACCAATCAACCTATATATTAATTAAGGTAATTATCAATAATTTTTAATAAATTTGACAAAGCGACAATGGTCATCCAGCATATATCATTAATAAATCAAATATTTAATAGACTAAATTTTTGCCAAACTTAATAAACTAATTATTTTTTTAATAAACTAAATATTTGTCCAACTTAAAAAATTATACAATTCCAGGATATAGCAATCTATATCTGACATCTTATAATGATATATAAGTATTGGATATGCATTAATATAATATATATAATTGCGGGTGTATTTAATGTACATTTAACTAAATTATGTTATCATTAAGAAATTAAATCCTTAATAACTAAATTTTTGCTAAACTTAATAAGCTAATTTTTTGCCTAATGTTTTGAAAATAAGATATCAAAATTATAGCATGTACCTGATTATATAGTCCCATTATTTTTTAAAAATTAAAAGCTAACTACTTTTTTTTTAAAGTTATAAACTTAAATAGAGATAATATTGGAAGTTTAGCTTTCGTATCATCTTTTCATAAATTCTTTTAATCTGCGTGCGAGTACAAAATGGACTATATAATTGGGATGAGGGATGTATATACCAAAAGAATAATATATAACAATAAAACTTTTTTCAATAAGTAAATTCATAATTACTTTGTTATTGCAAATACATTACTTTTTTTTTCAATGAATTACTTTGTTTATTAAGACAAACGGTCTACACATCATATTATAATTTAATATGGGAATTAATGCTTTAATAATTAATTAATAGGGGATTTGTATTTGGAATTTCAATATGTGGGAATGATTTGCATAACTGATGTATCCAGTTTATTCCCCATTGCAATCGGTGGGAATAATGATTAATGAGAACGATTTAAATGAAATATATTACTGATATTCATATCATTTGTGATATAATTTGTAATAGCAATACATCTCAAAATTTGTATCATTAAAACACTCATAAAATTCCAACGAAACATATTCCATATTGTATATAAATGTTGTAATAGAAGAATGAATAAAATAAAAAATTCAAACAAACAATTGAGAGTTACATGAGAATTACTACAATCAAATATACAA
Source organism: Perilla frutescens (assembly GCA_026008535.1). Taxonomy (NCBI): domain Eukaryota; kingdom Viridiplantae; phylum Streptophyta; class Magnoliopsida; order Lamiales; family Lamiaceae; genus Perilla; species Perilla frutescens. Next base: position 50,668,100 of record BRKX01000015.1, read on the forward strand.
AATCCTACCTCAGCTAACAAAATAATAATAACAATAAAAAAACACCATAGTGTTACAAAAGCTTGTTAGGAGCAACACACTTCTTCAATTCTTACTCATTTTCATAATGAAATGGCAAGATGAAACTATTTCTTGGTTGATTCTTTTTGTGCAATCCATGCAGTGATTGATGTCGATTGGTGCAAGACAAATCACTTTTCTTTATTCATGGTATCCCAAAAAAAAATGAATAGACAACTTTTGCACTCTATACAATTGTCTAAGGTAAGGTGTGTTGGATTCAATGGTTAATAAGATGTAAGTATTTATAGGTAAATATGAGGTGATAATTTTGGATATTTCTAAATTCATATATTATAGTTATTGAAAAATATACACTAATTGAATTATATTAGGAACGTTTTGCTTAATTGATTCAATGTATTAGGAAAGTTTGGTTGATTGGTTAATTAAATGTTGACTAAACGTATTATAATTATTGAAACATCCTAATTGTATTTGATTGATTAATGATTAGTTATTAAAAAATCATTATTATATATGGCATAATAAATAGAATAAATATATATATTCTCAAAATATATATATATATATATAGATGTTTATGGGAAGAGTTTAGGAGAAATTATAGAAATTCATCCACGAAATTATGTATCAATATGGTATAATTTTTAAAACTTTAAAATTTTAAATAAGATGTATAACCGTAAATAGTACAAATTATTATTATTATTATTATTATTATTATTATTATTATTATTATTATTAATTAGATTAAATTAAATTGTTGCATAAAAAATAAAGTTACTAAATGTAGTAAGTGGTTTTGGCGGGAAAATTGTACTTACTAAATAAGGCATAACTTCTTGTTTTTATATATATTAAGATTAAGATTCTATCAATAATTAATGTGGATGAAATCACCAATTACAAGTGCTACACAATATTAATTTTTTCTTGGATTTTTTATTCAATTTAAATTTATTGTACTTTAGTTTAATTTTATTGTGTTTTAGTTTGATAAAAAAAATAAACTCATATGTCAAGTAAAAGTTAAAAAGAGGTCAGATAAAGAAACAAGAAGATACGTAATATTAAATATTTTTAAAGGGGATGACGCAATGTAAGACGTGGATGCTATTGTATTATGTCATTTGATAATGTATAAATTGGGTCAGTCGTTTTTGCTTTCGATATATGTGTATCCTTAATTTTAGTTTTTTTTTAATAATAAATTGCAAAACTAATCACAATCGACAATCAATAATTCACTTTTTTTATAACTACCAATAATTAGAACGTTCCCTCTCAAAAAAATAAAATAAAAATAATAGAACGTAGCTCAATTAATATATATATATATATATATACTTCTAAAATCGAAAAGCGTTTATAAAATTGAAGCTAATAATTTTTTTTTTCATTTTCTTTATAGTCAAACCATTATTATGTTATGGATGGAATATTCTTTGAGGATATAAAATGTTCTTTAATTTTGAAATAGTTTGAAAATTCAAGAACGATGGTTTTGACTAACTTTTGATTCTTTTTTCTTGAACAACATTAATATATAGTTCCGAAATCAAACAAATAAAATAGCTTCACATATTTATATGATATCTTCAAGAAAAATTTGGATAAAAAAAGTGTCGCAACTCGCATGAAATGATTTATGTCACATAAATAAAAGAATACGACTTAATTAGGAATCACTCAAATTATGTCTTATATTATTAATTACTAATTATTTATTAGCCATCAACTGGCCAATTAAACCGAAAGTTCGAGATACTAATTATAATTTGCTTAAGACTCAGAAACATATAGCTAGGCCACCCTATTACTTTTTTTATTTCATATATTTTTTTACTTTATTGGGAAAAAGTCTTGGCCTCATGTTGAATTCATAAATTAAAATATAGGTTACATTATATACCACACCCTAAATTCAGATCCCTTTTCTTTGAATTATTATATATAACATTAATAATATAGAAGATCATCAAATTTTCAACTTTGTAAAGGGCCCCACATCGTACGTCAAATGTCATGTTGGGCAACACCAATAATATTATTATTTAATATTTACTACTAATCTACGTCAAAAACGTCCCCACAAGTTTATTTTTATACATACACTTTTTTTCTTTTGTTTTCAAAACCGTACACGATATACATTATATATATTTAGTACTTCTGCGCTGGCATCATATTTTCCAAATTAAAAGTAGAAACAAATTAATAACTCATTTTACATTAATGAATTAATATAATTAATTAACAGTTCGATAGTTCCGTTAATTATCATGTTATTAATATTTTATCACTCTTACCACGTACAAGTCTTGTAGCTTAGTTGAGGGACCAGTTTCGATCTCTTAAAAATATTTGAAAAACAATATTTGTTGTAGAAATATGGGAAACAATCATTTTTAATGTAAATGCTAAATTATATTTCCGAAGATCCCATGGTAGATCGTTTTAAAATAGCATTTTCAATTGCTTGAGGAAGAAACAATATCTTGAAAATGAACTGAGGAGTCTTGTTTGAGACTATCTTACGGTTTAAAATTCGTAAGATGGGTTAATTAAAATCCGGATCCAAAGACAATCAAATACTAATAAAATTATAAAAGTGCTATTCAATATGAGTTTAATTTGAATTCGAATATCCACCCATCTTACCAGTAAGACGGTCGATCTCACGCAAGTTTTGTGAACTGAAAATTAAAAATTGAGTAATTTAGGTTTTAAAACTAACACCTTCTTATAGAAATTAATTATCTTATTTTGAGTTAAGGGAGTCCTGCTTCTATTATTTTTACATCTAAAAATATTAATGAAAATGCTAAAGACTATGTATACGATAAAATTAATTAATTTTACATTCTAAAAATTACATTATTAAAAAGCACATTTTGTGCACACTATTACAGGAATATGCGATCAGTTGATGTTAGTATTCAATATTAATTTTAATTCATTATTATTCGGCCGCATGTATATTGTATCACATTACATATCATTAAAATAATGTATATTACTTTTTGAGTGGATAGCTTACATGTTTTCAAATATGTCACTATCTTTTTTTTTAATTGAACTGCAATATTTTTTAAAAAAAAAAATAATAATAAAATTGTAATGGCCCATGTCAATTGCATGAAATGTGCTGTTTGGATGGTAAAAGGTTAAGCTTTACTATTATTATTTTTGGATAATGGGCTGTCTTAATTAAGCTTTGTGAAATTATTGAAAAGATTAAATGAAAAAACTAACGTAAGTGGACTTTAATTGATAAAATAGCACAAGGAAATTGACCATTACTATACATCCAATGAGAGTGAATATATGTAATCCCCTAAAAAAATTGCTCATTATACACACACAATTTCAATAAATTTTATTTACCCAAAAACTTAATTGAGACCATCTCACAAATTGGAGTATATATGTTCAAGTATGTGAGATAGAAGATGCACACAATCCCTTTAAATATTAAAGTAATTAATACTTATGTTCACAAATAATGCTGAAAAATCATCATCATATAGTTGATTATTATATTGTATTATATTATGATCATATCATATTATATTACATATGTATGTCTTCATGTGTATAATAAAGGTGACATGGATAGGTAGTATTGAATATTTGAGTGTAATTTTACTTAAAAAAAGTTGAGTTTTAAAATATTGTGGGGGTGTGCATTATGAGGTTGATGAGGTGGTGCAAATAGTCCCTTTTTGAATTATTAATGAATCAAATTATGAATCCAAATTCAAATTATATATACAATCTAAATTAATCTAAAATATATTATTAAAAAAGGTGTAGAATCTAGAACCAAGAAAGGAATCATTTACACTTCCAGAAACACCCTGCCATTAAATTCAACAAATTATACCAACATAAATTCATGGTCCAGCATCCAAGCGTTGTACTCTGCGGTAAGAAGGTAGGACATTAACAGACAACTGCTCAAATAAAGCCGTTTTTTCTCTCTCCCCTCTCTTTTTTCTCTCTCATCGGCAAACTCCAAATTTCCGTGAACTCCCACCCGAAATCTTTGCCAACTGTTTCTCTCCTATTCAACGCAAAAATAAGTCGACAAATCAAGATTTTGAATATCAAAATATTCAAACATCGAAACGCACAAGATTATAGAGGAAACTTGGGCCAGGCGCAACTTTCTTGAGTGATCTGCGCGCGGTTATAATCTCTCTCTCAACAACACACACACCCACGCACACAGTAATTTAAGGTAAGTTATTACACACACATATAGATACACCTATAGATAGATACATAAATAGTTTTGATTTCCTAGGTACGTACATGATGATATAAATTACTTGTTGCGAAAGTTCCTCGTCGTTGTAATTTTTTGAAAGAATCATAACTGATGAGATCGGTGTCTGCTGGTGTTGGTGGTGCTATTGCGCCCGCAGCCGCGGCGGCGTTCAAGTCGCGACACGGCGGCGCTGAGGCTGACGGCGGGGATCACGCGTTGAAGAAGAAATTTGCTTGTCCGAATTCGGGAAACGGGTTCTCGAAGCTGCCGACTATGGGATTGGAGAGCAATTCCAAGCCTAAAATAGTCACCGGTGAATTTGGTTACACTTTGGAAGATGTTCCTCACCTCTCAGACTACATTCCTCACCTTCCCGTACGCATCTTCTCTCTCTCTCTCTCTCTCTCTCTCATCCAAAATTGTTGGGATCATGCGTGATCGTAACACTAATGAATTGTGGAGGGAATTGGAAAGGGATGGATATTTAATTTACACTGTTCCATCATTCTGTTCCAATCTGCCATTTTCTTGATTTTGGCATATTATTTATCCAATGGTATGATTCTGTGTGGCTAATGATTCCCATTTGAATAAGTGTTCAATCAATTGGTAAATGTAAAGTAGTTTAAATAAAAAAAAAATTATGTCTTGGAATAAAAAAAGGTAGAGCATTTTTGCCATCTTATAATACTATGCTTGGTTCTGATTCTGTTCATTTCTTCCCACTTTGACAGACTTATCCCAATCCATTGCAAGACAATCTAGCTTATTCAGCGGTTAGGTAGGTTCATTTTTATCCAATTTTCGATATATTCTCACTTCTTCCAGATACTGTGGTGTGTAAGAATTTTGTGTTGAATGATCAGGTTTAGCTCCAATTAATAAGAGTTCAATCTTTCTTTCTCTGATCACAGGCAGTATTTTGTAGACTACGATGACACCGTTGCACAAAAGGTCAGTCTTTTTAAGACATAACTAACAATGTTGTTACTTATGTTTTAAGGGGATTATAGAAAGCCAACTTTATTTTAATTGAATGCAGGTTAATATATAAATGAGGAAAGTTCTCTTTTTCATGTGCACTTTTGCTTCTTATGGCCTCATTTTTTTTTTTACCTGTATAGGTTGTTGTCCACAAGGATACTGCAAGAGGGGTTCATTTTCGACGTGCAGGCCCTTGCCAACGAGTAATGAATTTGACTGCTATTTCTTCACATAGTTAATATGCATAATTTGTTGCAACTTCAGAGGGGGCTGTATCTTAATTTTCAGGTTTATTTCGAGTCTGATGATTTGCACGCATGCATAGTCACCTGCGGAGGCTTGTGCCCCGGTCTCAATACGGTTATCAGAGAGATAGTTTGTGGCTTGAATTACATGTATGGTGTAAAGAGTGTTCTTGGAATAGATGTGAGTACACTTAATCCATAAATGATGTCTGTGGTGAAAAGCATTTCAATTTTGATGAATATATATGTGTTGTGTTGAAGATTAATTTCCCTAAAACACATTTGGCTCAATGTGGCTTCGCCTACTGATCATTAGACACACACGTTGTCAGGGTGGATATCGCGGTTTTTACTCAAAAAACACCAGATCCCTGACACCTAAGAGTGTGAATGATATTCATAAACGCGGGGGGACTGTTCTTGGGACATCTAGAGGTGGTCATGATACGAAAAAGATTGTAGACAGCATTCAGGACCGAGGAATCAATCAGGTGAGCAGTTCATCATTTGCTTGAATCTCTTTGAGTTTTCTGTTGTTATGATGAGTCATTATAGAGCCAAGTTGATCTTCTTTTAGGTCTACATAATAGGTGGAGATGGAACTCAGAAAGGAGCAGCAGTGATTTTTGAGGTAAATTGATCAGAATTCTATCTACGCTGCTGCAATATTTGTTGCCATGATTTTCATGTTCAAGGGATTTTCATTGTCATGTTACAGGAGGTCAGACGACGAGGCCTCAAAGTTTCGGTTGCTGGGATTCCAAAAACTATAGATAATGACATTCCGGTACTAACTCTACTGCATACAACATTGACATACATCTAGTTTTGTTGCAGAGTTGTATTCTTTGGAAGTTTATGTAATACCACTGCAGGTAATCGACAAATCCTTTGGTTTCGACTCTGCTGTTGAGGAAGCTGAACGAGCCATCAATGCAGCGCATGTTGAGGCCACAAGTTTTGAGAATGGCATTGGTCTTGTAAAGCTAATGGGGAGATACAGTGGTAAGCTTAAATTCCTGAGAGTTATGCTCACAAATTCATGCCTACTAGCTAGTTTCTGAGGCCATAGCATGTTGTGGTGGTTGCAGGATTCATTGCCATGTATGCAACCCTTGCCAGTCGGGACGTGGATTGCTGCCTCATTCCCGAGTCACCATTCTATCTAGAAGGGCCGGGAGGGCTCTTCGAGTACATTGATAAACGACTGAAAGAACACGGGCATATGGTGATAGTCATAGCAGAAGGGGCAGGGCAGGAGATGCTTTCTGAGAGCTTAAGGTCCACAGCTCAACAAGCAGATGCCTCTGGAAACAAGCTTCTACAAGATGTTGGGCTTTGGATTTCACAGAGAATTAAGGTAACTACTATTTCACTCACTCCTCATTCACAACTCTGATAGCAAATTTTCACATTTTTGCTGCTGCTGCTGCTTATGATTTTGCAGGATCACTTTTCCAAGGAAAGAAAGATGACCATTAATCTCAAATATATAGGTAACTAATCAAATTCTCTGATCCTGTGACAAATGAAGTCATGACTAATATTATGGAAACTTTAACTTCGTTGCAGATCCTACGTACATGATCCGAGCTATTCCTAGCAACGCGTCTGATAATGTATACTGCACGCTTCTTGCTCAAAGCGCAGTCCATGGAGCTATGGCAGGATACACAGGCTTCACAGTAGGGCCTGTAAATGGCAGACATGCTTATATACCCTTCCATGTGAGCTTTCTAAGTATTTTTTTATACTTTCTTAAACAAAGAACTCTTTCTTGATTGGAATGGTTTATTTGTGCAGAGAATCAATGAGAAACAGAACAATGTGGTGATCACAGACAGAATGTGGGCGCGGCTGCTGTCTTCAACGAATCAGCCCAGTTTTTTGAGCACGAAAGACATAATCGAAGCCAGCAAGGGGGAGGAGCCTCCCACTGCATTGTTAGATGATGGTGAAGAGACGAAATAGCTAGAGGTGTAGCTTGCTATGTATAACTATAACGATAGTTGCAAGACAAAAACTCGTGTGAGACCATTTGTTAAAGCATTCCGCTAGAAATGCTTTATAGATATTAGATTAGTCCATGTATGTAGCAGAAGTTGCATTTTTCTTTTCCTTGTCAACTTCAATTCTGCTTGAATAAGTGACAATCTGCTCATCATTAATGTTGAAGAGCTCCAAATTGTAATGAAATAATCAGCTTCTGATGGAATTGAACAACAAACAAATGTATTCCAATAAAGAGCAATTTTTTTTATTTTTTTTTATTATTATGTTTTTAATCTTATGCACCAATATTCTGAACTCAGGAACCTTATTTCATATTTTGCATGTCTTTATTTTCTGATAACTTCTGAATTCATCAGAATTAGATAAACAAAGATCAAAGTTGTTTGATGAACCAAAACGTTCACTTTCAAGTTAAAATATATGTATATAATAATTTACATATGTTTTTTAGGGAATAATTTAGTAATGTTTATACAAACTTTAAATTGAACTGAAATTAAACCAAAACTAGACTTATTTATATGAAGCGTATAAGATGGAATATTACATTTTTATGCGGATGAAATCTTGTGCAATACTCTATGCTACACCATTAAATTTATCAGTTTCATATTTTCTTCCATTTTTTATTCGATTTCAATTTATTGTGCTTTAGTTTAATTTTACAATTGTTAACTAGGGTTCATATTACCCAATTAGGGCATATACTTATTTTTTTTACGAAATAATTAATTACTAATTAAAAAATAAAATTAAATATTGAAAAATAATTATATAAGCTAATTGGATAGAATGAACCCTAATTAATAAGTGTAAATTTAAAATGAAACACAAAAAATTAAAATAGATTGAAGAAAAACAAATAAATTTAGCATGGATTGTTGCACAAAGTATAATAGAGAATTTCATCCGCTTTTTATGGCTTAATTGCAGGAATTAACAAACTTTTACCATATTTTACAATTTTTGCACAACGTTTTAAAATGTTGTAATTAAACCATAACCTTTCATTTTTTTTAATTTTTTTTTACAATTGTAAAATCTCCAATTATTTTTCATCGAGATTCGTCCAGTCATACACTATTTTCTGACTTACCTATATGATGTTGTTTAGGATATTATTCATTATGATAAAATGATGTAGTTTATGTCAAAATTTTCTTGTTTATTCAAAATTTCTAAATATTGGAGTTCGGGATAGTGAATTTCTGAATGAAATCCCAACTGGTTAGGACATCGTTTCCATCACATCAATAAAAGGGAAGTTTTGAATTTGAGGAGACGAGCATTTTGGCATATGAATCGACGACAAACACCGGCTGCAGGATGAAGAATTTGGCCACTGAAATCCAGTTTTTAGATAACTTTTTTTTAGGAAAACATAAAAGTTGAATTGTATTGTAATTGCAAAAAAAGGGGTTGTTGTTTAATTACAATGTTTTGAAGGTTATGCGAAAATTACAAAATTAGGTAAACATTATGTTAATTCCTGCAATTAATCATATTTTTATTTTATAACATTAAAATCAAAGAGAGTCTGGTTTTGTTTTAATTTAAATTTTGTCGAAATTAGTGATCATTTTGAGACAGACTGCCAAGCTGCTGTTTAAATGTTGCTAGCAGATAAGGAAGATTTGTCTTATAAGAGAGAGATATACAACAGAGTGGAAGCCATTCACTTTAAGACCGTGATTTATAATTGGGTCCGGCGTACGGCCAATTCCGTGGCTCATTCTTTGGCTCAACTTGCTATTAATAATTCATTCAATTATCAGATCTCTTATTTTGACTCAAAAAAAAAAAATAGTGGTCATGCGTTCAAGTTGCAACAAATTGAAAGAATAACTGAATAAGCAAGAAAAATAGTTTATGCAATTAAAAAAGTATATGGACCAAAGGTGGGCCTGGGCTGCAACATCCTCTCTCAGCCCAACTCGGATTTGTTTGATCTGCCTCTTGCTTCTTTGACATTTTCAATAAGCTAATTTCTCTTACAAAATAATTGATGATTATAAATTTATAACACCAAAATTATTAATGAAGATGTTAATCACTGTCACGTTGAAATTTATATCCCTATCTATCTCTATATATCTATTCTATTTCAAATTTTCAACCTATCTATTCTATAGCAAGAGTTTGAAAAAGTAGTTTCTTTCAAAATGTGGTTGGACTAAATTAGCCCGTTATCATTTATATAATTTTTCTACATTATTCCTAAGACAAATATCATATTATTCATATCGAAAGTTTTCATGTAGTTCACCAAGCCTTACATATTCATATTTCAGGGAAAAATACTTTTTTTTTTTTTGTTAATGTATCAATAATTAATATTTTCCAATAACAATTTTTAACATCCTACTTCTATTAATCAGATTATATATTAACTAGAACAAAAATCCACATTATTTTTGGGCGGAGAGTATATTTTTGTAACGGTAATATATTTTTTAAAACTTTTGCGTTACATTTTCTATTGCACTCTTTATTATTTTTAGTTTTTTTCTTTTTTATTTCAATTCCTTATGTTTTACTCTAATTAGCAAATGCTATTTAGGATCACCTACCCGATTAAAGTGTATTATAATATTTTAGCATTTAATTTTTAGTTATTAATTGATTGTTTAAAAAATTAAATATTAAAAAATCATAATAAACTCTAACCGGATAGAACGGAACATAAATAACAAGTGTAAAATTAAACTAAATCACAAGAAATTGAAATCGAAAAAAATAAAATAAAAAAAAATCGAGTGCGTAATAAAGAGCACAAAGCAATAGACGATTTCGTATGCGAATTATGGACCATAGGATTTCATCTCGATTTATAGCTTGCTGGATTAGCAGCCGAATCAGGGGGTTCTGTTACACTAGCTGCCATGCAGTTATTTACAAGGAATTAGTGCATGCATAGAAATACAGCAAGACAACAAGATTATAGTTATCATCGATCATACATTTCAAGAAATGCACATCGATCACATTGCTGCAGGGCAACCGCCTTTCCTCGGATCGCTGATGGCCGTCAGCTCGCCAAGAACCACATTGTGGCCTCTCACTTTTCGTCCCAAATTCACACTGTTGCTGAGATTCTGCACCACAAGCTGGCAGATTGCTCCCCCTGCTTTAGCCTGCAGCTGGTGGTGCCTTGATCTCAAGAACTCCTTTCGATCTTCAGAAAGCTCAATGTGCTCTCCATCTACGACTGTCCAGTTCTCGTACGAGACAACATTTGGAATTAGCTGCACGCATTGGAAACAATCTATAAATCATTTTCTTGTTTCTGAAATCTGAATGGTCGTTAGATTATGTTGTTATACACTTATACTATTCAAATTCAAAATATGTACCCTGTGATATACTCTTGCACTGTCAACAGCTGCTAGTGGTTCTATGCCTAGGAGAAAATGGTTGATGAAAACTTGGAGCACTGCAGGAATAATGTCTAGACCGCCACTGCCACCAACGACCCCGACTAACTGTTTGTCCTATAACCGATGCAAGGAGCATATTAGAGCAATAAACGAATGATTTTCCTGATGCAATTTTAGCAAGAAGTTATAATATTAAAATTTAGATAAGTAGCCATACCTTGAGGACAACAATAGGGGTCATAGATGATAAGGGCCTTTTGTTCGGTTTGATGAAGTTAGTCGGAGCAGGAGGGAGCTTATCGTGTGACAGATCAGTTGGAATCGAGAAGTCATCCATTTCGTTGTTGAGAACAATGCCAGTAGACGGGGAGAGTACACCCCCTCCGAATTGTGAATTCACTGTGGTTGTCATTGATACAGCATTTCGATCTGAATCTACAATGCAAAAATGACTTGTTCCATGATCCATAAGCTGACTCCACCTGTAACGAAAAAAATAGCCCTAGAATCATTTTTGTATAAAGGAGGTGATAAAATTGTGTAAAAAATCGGACCTGTGCATGTAATATTCAGGAGGGAACGTGGTGTTGTCAAAAATTCTCTCTTGGATGATCTTTGCAAAAGAAGGGGAAAGCATGTCAGACACAGTTTTACTAATATTTTCAAAATCGGGATCTCCAAGGTCCATTCTGATGGCGAACATGTGCTTCACTGCTTCAACCATACGATGCAACCCTAAAGGACCTTTTAAATCATCTATACTTCCATAACTATCCAAAATATTCAGAACCTGTGAATCATAAATGAGCAAATGTCAATCAACATATGCTGATGAGTGATGACCCACAATAGGTAATCCTATTCAACATAAGTGATGTTTCGATCTATTACTACCCACCAAAGAAAGTCCGACTGTTCCACTTGATGGAGGCGGCATTCCTAGTATCTCATATCCCATAACGTTTACAGAAACAGCTCTTGTTACTCTTACTTCATAGTTTCTCAGATCTTCCATGGTCAAAATTCCACCCGCTTTTCTCACATCCTGAATCAGTCGTTCACCAACTGTCCCGTTATAAAAGGCTTCAGCTCCTTGCTCTGCCACGGCATGTAAGCTGTTCCCAAGCTCCACATTGTAGCACTTATCACCCGATTTAAGCAATTTTCCATTAGGTGCAAAGACATCTCGCAGGCCAGGGTCGTTCATGATCTTTTCTGCTTGCTTTGTAATACATCCCCCTACATACGGACTGACTATAAATCCTTCTTTGGCAAGCCTAATGGCAGGCTCAAACAAGGTCCTCCAAGGCAATTTTCCGAATCTCAACCAAGCAGCATGAAGCCCTGCTATTTCACCAGGAACGCCCATTGACAATGCTCCCTCAGACTTGGCTCCTGCATTGTGTTCATACATGTTCTGCACGAAGAAAACATACAGCATCCTAAAGAAGGTGGCAAGTAGAGCCGTGCAAACTATCCTCATCGACACACACACACACACACAAACACAAATAGACTAATCCCCAAATCATTATTTTTCCAAAGTTCTATTACCAGAGAAGTTTGAAAAAAAGGAAAACCTTAGTTAGACCTGTGAAGCAGCTGCCGGAGCAGTTTCCCTCATGTCGATTGCCAGGGCACCAGATGCAGATGAAGGCCTAACAACCATAAATGCTCCACCTCCTATACCACTCGACATCGGGCTAACTACACCAAGGCAAAGTGCAGTCGCAACAGAAGCATCAACAGCATGCCCCCCTTTTTCAAGCATGATGAGACCAATTTCAGAGCATCGGCTATCATCAGCAGCTACAACTGCTTGCTGCGACTCGACAATGTAGCTACTACTAGTTTGTAATCTGCCATTTAAATCGGGATAATCAAATTTCTCCTCCCCAAAGTAAAAGTTCTCTCTTAGAACAAGGCCTGGAAATCAATTCGTAACGAAATGATTTAACAAGTCAGCACCAAGAATCAATCTTTACTCAATTGATAACATAATAACAAGATTATGCAACTGCAGTATCCTAGTATCATTCATCATTTTTTTTCCCTTTTGATGGTATGATTAGATTGAAATGCTTTTTTCTTGATTAGCAGACGTATTATTTTAAACATAGTCGCATTATTCCGATAAACAAATGTACCAGAGATAGGAAGGGAAAAATTCAAGGTTTTATCATTAATTTATCATAGGATTGTCGTGTAATTTGTCAGCTGTTCCACAAAGGATATAATCGATCATCACCATGCTTCAAAATTATTATTTTTTTTCGAAAAAGAAAACAAAGAATAATTCCTGGCATAATGAAGAACACGCATAATCTATGAATTTTGGTAGAATCAACAGAAACAACAAAGATTCAGCTAAGGATAAAAGAAAGAATTAAGATGAAAGAGGAGAAAGCTCACATGCTATGGGTGTAAATAAAAGGATGAGTAACAGAGGTTTGGACCACTGTCTCCGCCTCCTGCAATTGCCATCAGTGGCCAGCAGTAAAGCTTCTAAGCCCTCTTGTCCCATTAATCTACTTCTCCACTATCTCCCTCCTCTTTCTCTATCTGCTGGCTGCTGCTATTATTCGTGTGAGGAGAGAGAGAGAGGGGGGGAGGTCTTTTCTTGTTAGTGTCTATTTTTATTTTTAAATAGAGCATAGGAAGTGGGGATGCATCTCTATTTCAGATTTGGTGCTCTAATCCGTATTCCATGATCGATTTAACAAGTTTAATAATAGATATTATAAAAATTAATTATAACATAACAGACCTAATCACATCTATCAACAAAAAATTAAAATTTTAAAAATTATAAATCATATTTTTAAAATAATCAACCATAATAATAATTTCTTTGAAAATTAAATACTAAAAAATGATTATAAACCCTAATTGGATGGGGTGAACTCTAAAAACAATCATAAAATTAAACTAAAACATAATAAATCAAAATTGATGAAAAAATGGAAGAAAACCTTATAAATTTGATTGTGGAATACGAATTAGAACATCAAGTCTGGAATAGAGGATCCCATCCGTCGGAAGTGGAAGGTGACTTTCAATCCCATTTTCTAATTTTATTCAATTTCATTTTAGTTATTCTGCAATCTCATTGAATACATCAAATTTTAAAATAATAGAAAATTTCGGTTCGGTTATTTGATTTACTCGGTTCAACCAATTTATTATTATTATTATTATTATTATTATTATTATTATTATTATTATTATTATTATTATTATTATTATTATTATTATACATTTTGAGGGTGAGTTTTAAATTTGGAAAAAATAAAATCATAAAGCTTTGGGATATATATTGGACAACATCATATTATTATTGTTGGAGTATTTTTTTATTTTATTTTTATTTTTTGAAAAAGTAAGAAAAAATGCTTATGAAACTCAAACAAACGAAAGAGAAACAACTTTCAATAGCTAGCCCGGGACGAGATTTTTCCACAAATCCTGACAAGATAAATGCACGGTGTGATGAGCTAAACAATGAGCCGCTTTAGTGGCAAATCTATAAGCATGAAAAAAACTCACTACTAGCTCTTGGGAATCATCCACAATATCTGGTGAATATCATCAAGCAACAAATCTTCACCATTCATATCTCTCAACAAAATACAATCAACGATATCGACTTGAAATTTTAATAAATTAATATACTCTTTCCAACTCATATTAAATAATATTAATATATGTTTCCCTAATAAATGCATATCTCTCTCTCAAATAAATGAAGGGCTAAAATATAGATAAGAAAAAGTGTGAAAATATATTAAACTACAAACATTATGACATAAACAAAATTCTAAAACAACATATATTTCAAATGCATGAAGAGTTTTTTTGTAGGTGACTGACTATGCATGAAGTCTTGTACAAGCCTATTTTTAAACCTAAAAGATAAATTTTAATTTTTATAATAAAAAAAAAAAAGATATTCACAGAAGATTTTTTTCACTAAATTTTGTGTGTGAAAAGGGTGCATATTAGCGTACAGTTAACTTGTATGTGTTAATAATGTTTTTTTTATGAAAATAATATTTAGTATATTATAACAAATCATAATTAATATTTATTGCTAAAAATTGAAATTTTTAAAACTCATATACCCTAAGTTTAGAATAATCAACTCCAAAAATTAATTATATATTAACTAAAAAATGAAAATTAAATATTTAAAATTAATTATAAATCCTAATTATATTCAGTGTAATAAACTCTAAATAATCATGTAAAATAATATTAAACCCAAATAAATTAAAATCAAAGAAAAATGAAAGAAAAGTAATAATTTTTAGATTTAACACACAGTTAGCACACACAAACTAGGACCAAAGAATATAATCTCAATTGTTCACGTGAGTACCCACCATGTTGATGATGAGCTGCGGTAAAGGTGAGGTGTACAAATTCTGATTATATATATATAGATTTATAAGTAATAAATATTGATTGCCATGTTATAAGGAAATTGATTTATCTTCTAATTTTGTTTGGAGAAAAAGGAAACAAAATCTTTAATTAAAAGAGAGAGCAACAAATATGCATGAAAAGCATATATAACCATTTGAAATGGGAATTGATTACGCCTAGGTAATTAGTTTTCGTCCGACTATATAATACATAGTAATACACATGAGAAAGCAGCTCAAGTTTGTAGAGTTATAGCAATAGAAATGGGTGGTGGCGGCGCAACCATATTGATTTTTGCCCTTATAATAGGGCTAATTCTGCAAACCAAAGCTAGTGGTGACGGCGGCGGCGACGACGACGTAGTCCATAGATGGTGCGAGATAACACCCAACCACGATCTCTGCCTCTCGATAATGAAGGGCGATCCACGAAACCAGTTGAAGCAGAGCCCTAATGGGATGTGTGCTATACTGAGAGATAGAGCCGTGGTGGAAGTCATCGCCGCCAACGCAGAGGTTTCACGTTATCTCAACAACAAAACCAGAGGTGGTTTCAATAACGACGGCGTCGAATGCCTCCGAGAATGTGCGAAATTCTACGGCGGCGCGATTTCTGGTTTGAACATATCCGATTTTACGGTTATCAATGAAACAACTTACACGTCGCTAGCGGTGCAGGTCAATAGTGCTTATGACGGCCCAAAGACTTGTGAAGAGTGCTTCACAAAGCGGCCTGGAACGACGCCGTCTCCATTGACATCTCAGAATCAGAATGTTCAGAATATTTCTCTTATCATTCTTTCCATTTTATATTTACTTGGTATTTAAAACTTTGTTGTTGATGTGTCTCTCACTCTGCTAATTAATTAGCAGATATATCAAAATTATTATTTACCATTTAATTTATGCTTTATATATATATATATAATTTTTGATTGATTTAGGGATTAATTTAGCAGTGTGCAAGCTCAAATTTGACTCATTTATTATCAAGCGAGCTTCAAACTTTATTTATTGAATACTTTAAGGTTCATGATTTTATTCGATGTTAATCGAGCATAAACAAATTCTCTGAATTTAGATTTAAATTTAAATATTCATTATTTCTTTTTAAGAATAGATTAATTAGTTTATTCACAACAGCAATATATTTATAATAATTCATTTTTTTCCTTGTAATGAATAAATTTAAATAGAACTCAATATACTTATTAATTTGCCAATTACCGCCCTTTGTGAATCACTTGAGATTCTTTAGTCTCAACTTGTGTGTTCCAACCATGTCCCATACCTTAAGATTATTACCTTTTCTTTCATTTCTATTTTAATTTTTTTGTTTAGAATGATTTTATATTATTATTTAGGGTTTATTCCACACAATTAGATTTTATAATTATTTTTTAATATTTAATTTTCATTTTTAGTTAATATAATTGATTTTTGGGATCGATTATTCCAAACTTAGGGTATATAATTTTTTAAAATTTAAATTTTTTGCAATAAATATTAGTTATGATTAGTTCAGCACAAAAACTAGGCATAGTTATTCATCCAAAATGGAATCGAGTAGTTGGTCCGAATGCTACGTATTTCAAGATGGAAGCATGTGTGGTAGTCAAACAACATCCACCCCTTCAATATGCTCGTTGGAAGGACATTCCATTGGATACCAAGAGAAAGATGTGGTTAGGAATGAAGGTAAACTTTTTTCAATGAAAGTTTAAAGTGTTACAGATTTTAAACTAAATTGTAATTTTTTATGTTTTCTATGTACAGGTTTTAGGTCATGTATGCAATGAATTTTCTCTCTTTCAGAGGAAGGTGGATAAGTTTCTGTTCATGTCAATAGGGATTTGTCAACTACATCTTCTTTCTTTGATTTTATTGAGTGAAAGAATATATTTTTAAGAAATTCATAAATATTTACAAAAGAAGGCTAGAGAAATCCTGCGAAGCAATTGTTATCAGCTATGTTAGCCTATGTATTCAAGTTTTGCGCATGTTTCTATGCCCAATCATCAAAAGAAATGTAGTCTTGGATAAAAGATTTGGCTAAAATTTTGAGTTTTTTTCTCATCTCCTTTATTTTTCCAGAAATTGAAAATATTTCTGAATTTCTTTTTTCGTTTTTCATTTTCTCATCATCTTATCTCTTTTGTGTTCTACTTGCCTTTCATATCAGCTATCAGTATCAAGGTTTGCGTATGTATATATCCATATAGCCTTTTTTTTTTCCTGTCATCACTTGTATGTATATGTTTGAGAAGTGCTAATTAAGGTGAATATATATTATGTATGTTCATAGTTACTTTAATTGGAGGATGTGGAATATTTAGAAACTTGCATGATCTATGAGATATGTTTCCAGTTATATCTAGTGTGTTTCAAGATCGCTTCAAATTTTAGTGATCCATTGTTGTCATTTTTATCTGCTATCTTTTGCTATGTTAATTAATTTTTTTTATTCTTTATAGAAAGTTAGTAATCGAAATAAAGGAAATAGGCAAAAGTTGAAGATCAAGCATACTTGTGGAACAAAATCTATTGCCCAATATTGCTAGGAAGAGGTACATGACACCACATTATTATCTAGTAGAATACACCTCGAAATATTTATGATATAATGTGTTTATATAATAGCGTGACACTGGAACTTGGGGACGAGCCTTCTCGAATAGCTGCATGGAGAATGAGTCGATATAATCATGAGAAAAAAAAAGTGGAGTGATCAAGCTTCAAAAGAAGTTTATGTGAGTATGCATATCCATTATTCGTATTCATCTATGTATGGAATTCTAATTAAATACTAATATTAATTTAAATTTTAGGACAAATTTATTAGATTACAAACTGAACCATTTGAGAATGGTACTGAAGATCCTATGGATGGGGATGAAGCTCTTGTGCAAGTTCTTGGAGAAGAAAAGGCTAGTCGACTATGTGGTTGTAGAGCTGCCTTGAAACCACCTTCTACAAGAAAAACAATAATCAATCTTGAACTACAAAAAGAGAATGAAGAGTTAAGGAAAGGAAAAAAAAAAAAAAGATATGAGCTCTCGGTTGGAGTCCTTGGAAAATCAATTTAGCAACCAAGAAGGTCATATACATGCTCAAGTGGAAGCTCTTTTGAGAGTTCAACTCCCTCCTATGCTTCAAAGATTAAGTCAAAATAGTCAAATCTCGAATTCTGATTAAAGTGAGTATATTTATATGTATTAATTAGTATATATATATATATATATCCATTTATAATTTAAAATTAAATTAATTAGCATTTTTTTGTTAAGTCTATTTTAATTAGGTTTAATAAATTCTAAATAAAAAATATTTAATAATATGAGTGCTGGGTCTGGGAGTTAAGATTTTGAGATGAGTTTACCTTAGGCGTGATCACGCTTAAGAATAATGAGTCTCCTATTTTTTCATCTCTTTTCTTTGGTAGATAATTTCACTTTAGGTGTGATCATGCCTAGCACATACATACATACATATATTTTGTTTACTTTCATTATTTACATTTATTTTTCTCTTGACCAATTTGGAGGTTTCATATCCAACGGAAGATAATTTAGAATCTGTGAATTAAGTTTATAATAGTTTAGTTTGATTTCTACTTCTTGTTTTGATGTTTCCCCTTTTTTAAAGTTATTTGATTTCATTTAGTTATTTTAATGAACTATAATGTCATGTTAATGCATGATTTATTTCAATATAATGAATATCATTTATTTTGATTATAATTCTTTTTACTCGATTATTATTGATGCTTAGTTATTAATACATTGTTTTCATATTAATTATTAATAAATTAATAGCAATTGTTCCAAAAAAAAGTTAATTGCAATTAATAAATATTATATAATATTATATATATATATATAAAATATATAATGATTAAATTAGTACTTTAGTGACAACTTAATCATTAACTTATCACTAGTATTATGATGACCTAATAATTTTATTTTGTAAAAAATTATTAACAAATAATGATAGTAACTATAGTGACAATAATTTATGTGACTAAATTTAATGTTTTACTGACTAAATTAATAATTTTTAGTGATAAATGATGTACATGACTAATTATTTTTTTTTTATTTACAACAATCACTTGCGACTAAATTATGAATAGTATGTGACGACCATAATTGCATGTGACTAAATTAAGGAGATTTAGTGATGATTATTGTATGTGACTAATATATACATGATGACTTTAGTGACAAGAATTACATGCAACTTGTAGCGCCCCGAACCCGGAGGCCCAGTGCGTTAACGGGAACACACGCGAAGAAAGAAAAAATCACAATAAAATTTTTGCAAACTAAGATAAATCATTTTCTCGAATTATAAAAATTCGGACAGCAGTTCGTTTAGAATCCTAATAAATTCCACGCTCATAGGCGTTTACCATTCAACAATCAATTACACAAGATAAGACCTTTCAATCAACCTATTGTTTTAAAATCACATCTTTCGAACCACCAATTAAAACATGTTCAACCTTGACTAGTCCAAAAATCCAATATTCAACATTCAAATTATGCCAGCAAGGCCACGACGATCACACGCGTCCATAGAATATTTAAATAATCCATAAACATACATCGAAAGCATAATTAATCATATTCGTTGACCAAAACTGAATAGAGTCAATATTTCAAAAACTAGAATAAGGTCAACCATACAAAATGTCCACATTAGTCCACGTCCGCCACCTGCCGTCATCAATTACCTGAAATATTTTTAAATAGTGGGGCTGAGTGCCAGAAAACACTCCGTGGGAATACTCATACATTCGTCCAATAATTTTCAATAAGAATATCAATAAATTCATATTTGACATGTCATAAATCATATGCTCAATAAACATAGTGGATACCGACCCTAATGTGATCACATATAAACTATAACATATTCATAGCATGAACATATTCATACGTATTTGCACCGGAGTGCCATATTCGGAATTCCTCATATGAGTAGTGTCAATCCACATTGAGCAACATAAGCATAAATAATTTTTCATAGCGGACGAAAGTTTAAATATATTTTTGAAAGAATTTTAATAAGTAAACCCACCTTATGGCTAAATTAGCTGAAGCTTTATTCACGACTTCTCGTCCTAAGCCAGCTGTCACGGATTAGGACCTTATGCTTAAATATAGAAATAGCCTTAATCATCGTCCTAAACGAGTCTCGAATTAGGACCTATACATAAGAACTATGTCTTAATAACATATTAATCTTCTAAACATATATCATAACGTAAATAAGGATCTAGGAAACGAGTCTCTAAAGTAAGAGCACACCCTGACGTCGCTTAAAGGTCGAACGGGATCCTAGCTAAAAACATAACGGAGTCCTTGATCGTACAAATGGATGCCTTAAATTCATAAGATTTAAAGGATCATAGAATATTAATATGGAAATATTGATTTATTATATCATACACTTAATTTTGAATTTAATCTAAATTAAGCAAAATAGACAAAAAAAAGATAAAATGATAATATAATTTTGATAGCCAAGAGGGTTTGAATACATAACCAATAACATAAAATAAATCAATAAAAACCTAACTACTAGGCTAAAAGGCTTTACACAACATTAATTACATACACTCATAAATACTTGAGTAAAAAGAGAATTATAAAATGTATTAAAGTGGCTTGAACCTTGGACCTCTAGCATAGAAAACTGGACTCTCACCATTGGGCCAAAGAGAATTTTCAAATATTATAGCATGATTTTTAGTTAAATAAAGACATTAATACCTGCATTAATTAAAGTAAAATAAAATTCAACTATTTTCAAGAAGGATTGAACTAGACCTCAAATATTAATATCATACCTTAACCATTGGGCTAAAATTATTAGCCATAATTATATATATATATATATATATATATATATATATATATATATAGTCCAGAAAGCTTTTATGATAAAAAGATTTAAAAACAGAATAAAATTACTTCAACAAGATTCGAACCATGGACCTCTCATGTATTAATCTGAACAATAACCATTAAACTATATGCTATTTTTGAGAACTAAAAGGTGTCATTAATTATATAAAGTTTAAAATCATCTCAAATAAAAATAATTAAAATGGAATAACACTAGAAAGGCTTGAACCCTTACCCTTTTAATTGACAATTCTAAACCTATCCATTAAGCTAGGTACAATTTCCAAAATATATCACTTGGTTTTAATTAATTAAATTTTCAACAGAGGACATTAATTACAATAAAAGAGATTTAAAAATGTATGTAAAAAGATTTAAACCTTGACCTTTTAATAAACAAATCTGAGCATATAAGCTAGATACCATTTTCGACTTAGGGTATTAAATTAAATATCAACCATTAGACTACACAAACCTTATGGAAACATTATCATATGCTCTTTATTAAATAGTTTCATAGATCTTAAAAAAAATAATAAAAAAAAATAAATGAAATAAAAATAAAAATGCAATAAAAATAAAAGAAAGGAACACACACACAAACACAACTCACGGCACACACATACACATATAACATATTCAAATTTTTATTTTTATTTTTCCTTTCTTGTTTATTTCATTAATCCACCATTTAGCCTCTAAAGTATTCAAGAAGATCAAGAACACCATAAATAAAATTTAAAAAATATATATTTTAAAGTAAATAATTCAAAACAGCCCATAAATCCATAATTTTAACCATATTAATCGAAGTAGAAATCGAAGAAATAAAGAAAGGATTGAGGTTTTAAAAGGTTAGGGTTTAACCCAATCTTAGATCCGAAAATCGGATGCCTAAACCTCAAAATCTTTCAAAAACAATCAGAGAAATGAAAAGAGGAGAATGAGGAGAATCAAAAAGTGGTATTGCATGTTAAAAATCCCGCCGGAAAATTTTTCCGGCGGTGGAGGCGGCGACAGTGGCGACCGGCGGTGGTGGTGGCCGGTGGCAAAGGCGGTGGAGTAGAGGGGAGGGTCGAGAGAGAGAGGGGGGAGAGAGGGGTGGGGGTTGCTCCAATTTGAAAGATGTGCAAATGAGGCTTGAAGAAGTAGTGAATGGTATTTATACCCCTCCTCAATAAACCCTAAATTAGGACTTAATTTAGAAATTAAATCATATCTTGGTCAATTTAATTCATATACCAGTGAAACCAAGTTCTATGGGCCTTTTTATAAAATGGACTCAACTTAAAATGGACTGTAAATAAATAAAATTATAATTGGGCTAGAAAGCCCATCATTTGGGCCTTTTTATAAAATGGACTCAACTTAAATATTTGGGCTCTAAAAAAATTCATTGGGCCTTTATAATTGGTTTTAGGGTGTTACACAACTAGATCTCGTAATTTTAGTGACGAAACTCGTATGCGACTAAATCATGTAATTTTAGTGACAAAAATTGTGTGTCACTAAATTATGGAATTTTAGTGGACTATTGTGCGTGGCTAATGCTTAAAGAATTAGTGGTAAAAATTGTATCTTACTTAAAGAATAGATTATTAGTGACAACAAAGGTAGTTTGTGGCTAAAACCTAAAGTGTCAGTTTCTATAATCATGATAGAGTGACAACGTATAATATTGTCACTAACATAATATAGTGACGATATTTGTTCATATAGTGATGGTATTGACCGTGCGGTACATATTTACCACGGTTTTATGCAAACCCTTGTAATTTTACAACAATTTTGAGAAAATCGTGGTAAAATTACCACGGTGAATAACCGTGGTGTATGAGCGTGCAAAATTGCAACGGTGGCTTAGACCATGGTTGTAATTTCTCATACACCACGGTTATTACCTGTGGTCTATGTCATTTTTTCTTGTAGTGCCCCGTTAAATGTGGGTTTTCTTGCGGTGCTTATTTCATGACATTTCCTATTTTCATCAAATCTATTTGTGTCAATGATGATATTTATATGACGCCCAAAGAAGTAATTTATGGGATTTATTTGCCTAATTCGCTGTAAAAACGATCGAGTAAGTTGTCAAAATTAAATGATTAAGATATTAAATCAGTTTGTATTAATTAATTAATGCAAGCGAGTCTTTGAATTTGTATATACTATGACAACAAATTAAACATAGAAAAACAAAAGCGAGAATCGTGATATAACTAAATATTGCATGCATGCGAACATAAAAATTAATGTCAAAGTTTTCAATCACTGATCAGTATACATACGACAGAGAAGAGTTAATTTATTTTTTAATTTATTAAAATATTGTTTATCATATCTGTAGTTAGTTACGTATGAACCCACTAGAATAGGGGATACCAATTCCAGCGAGCCATCTATCTCGATCAATAAATTGGGCGATGGTGAAGCTCCGAACCATGTCGGGTTGGCCGCTTACATCTCTAAAACCTTTCCAACTCACCCTTCGCGTGGTGTTCGCACCACCTCCTCTGTTTCTAAACTCGAGATAGGTTAACATATTGGTGGGCGTGTCATCCCATCCTAGCCATCCGTCTGGCTGTATGATGTCGTCTAAATACGACTCCATCACAACAACCGTCGAGTGGTTGGACCACGGCCTCCCAAGATAGGCATTGGGTCGAATCCGCCCTAACCCAGGCGCCACCTTCAGCACGCAGTCTTGGACCACGAACCCAGACTGGTCACTTCTGCCACCATCTTTGTTCTGGGCAGTGAAGGTTATGGATGTCGCAGTTTTTGTACAACTGGACACCCTTTTTGGGATAGAGCGTGTCTTGGTAGCCTAAGAATATGCATTTGTAGTAGACGACTTGATCGGCCGCCGTCGCGACTGCCACGACTTGAAAACCGTTGCCGGCAGTGTTTTCGAATGTCAAGAACATGGCAATGAACCCGTTTCCTAATACAGCTGCATGCATGCATGCAAACAAATTCAGTGAATTAGAAATATTAATTAATTATTAAACAAGAAGCAGATGGTGTACATGTGTGATTCGAGAACTCACTAAGTGTGGCTGAGTTGAACGTTGAATAATTTGGAGCATGGAGGTTCCATTGAAACTTGGTAGTCTCTGCTCCATCTCCAACCAACACGATGTTGGTTAAGATATTCTTGACCACGACCCGCTCCACGTACAGCCCAGCTTCGATGTGGATGTAGTACTTTGTATGGCTCCTCGTAGGCGCAGCAGCCAGAGCAGCTGTTAGGCTGGTGTAGGCACCAGCCTTTTGCTGCTTCGACACTCTTGCATTGTATGTAATCCCTTTGCTTGGGTAATTCTTCTCGGCTTTCCCACAAGAAACTAACATCATAATGATCATCATCAAATATAGCTTTGTCGTCATGACTAATTAACAATGAATTAGTTTGTGTGATAATATTGGATCGATTAATATAATTTATAATGAAGTAAGGAGATTGAATATTCAATGTATATATAATATTGATGGAGAGCTAGCATTAATTGCCAAGTAGCTAGCTAGGTGGATAACCAATCGTTATAAAATTTAAAGCAATCACTTGGATTGTTTGAATTGTATGTAAAAATGTATTTATGGATCAATTGTATTAATTTGTATTGAGAGATCGAAAACTGCGAGTGACCTTAAAATGATAAATTTTAAGTCACTTCAATTTGTTGTAATCAAATTATTTAAAATTCATTGAAGTGGACTAGTAGTTGGGATGTACGATTAAAGAAAAAAAAATTACCCCGTTATTATCAAGTTTAAATGAATAGGGCATTTGAGGATGTAGTGTTAGTTGTAATTTGCCAACTTGGTAAAAAGTAGTAGTGGCTATATTGAGAGTTTTTTCATAGGTTTAGTTGGGATTTCCAAATTTTGTAACATTTAGTTTGTTACGTCAATAAAGCAAGAATTGCAATTTTAGAAGTCTCAATTAATTGTTTAAGATTAATTAACACCCTTAAATATTTTTAGATAGTCATTTTTTTTAATTCAAATGACATTTGAAATTTTGCCATAGGGGACTTAATGGTGTGTGATGACTGATGATGTAATGACTTAATGATAGCATGCAGTGACGGACGCAGAAATTTTACTCGGGGGATCCATTTAACAGTACTAATAAA
Organism: Perilla frutescens; assembly: GCA_026008535.1. Classification (NCBI taxonomy): domain Eukaryota; kingdom Viridiplantae; phylum Streptophyta; class Magnoliopsida; order Lamiales; family Lamiaceae; genus Perilla; species Perilla frutescens. Next base: position 50,693,491 of record BRKX01000015.1, read on the forward strand.
TTAAAATATTATATATTTATAATTATAAATTATAAAAATAAAGTACATTTATAACTATATAAACATATATATATATAAGTATTATAGTTAGGAAGTGACATGCTCGTATTTTAGTCCTAATCCGAGCATTAATCCGTATGTTTTTATCATGTTTTAGTATGTTTAGTAATTGTATAGGGTAATATCACATGATATTTAGAATAAGTGTTGCTAACACTGTGAAATTGAAAAACATGAAAAAAATAAGCAAACCGAGGCCCGATAATCAAGAAAAGATCAAATGGAGTGTTGAAGTGCATATCGGGAGAAGACGGAAGCGACCGGGAAGCCGAATCGGATGGAGGAGAAAACACGAAGGCCGGGTCAAAGCCGCAGCACCGAGCGGCACTGCAGCCCGGCGCGACCCAGGGCCAGGAGGCGCGACCGGCACTCTGTGTCTGCGGCCTGAAAATCACCACCTGCAACACGACCCGGGCCAGCCTTGATCTCACTCGGGTCGCACCTCCTAGCCTCGACGCTAGCCACAGGGGCGCGACCGAGCCCGTGTCGCGCCCCTGTGTCACAAAATCGGGATTTTTTGGTTTTTGCTTTATTTTCTCACCCTATTTTCCCACACCTTGTATATATAGATACCTTAGTTCGAAAATGAGATATCAATCATCATATTTTCCACTTTTAGAGAGAGAAAGAGTGTTTTGTTTTGAAATTTTGGGATCTTGAAGAGCAAGTGCCACTTTGAAGAATTTTAATACAAGTTTTTGGGTTTTTTATCCTCTTTGCCTATGTTTCTCTTTTATGTGATTTATTCTTCCATTATATTTATGGATTGCTAAATTCTTAGGCATCTAGGGTTTTGAGATTTGGTTTTGGATATATGAATTAAATATGGGTATATACTTGATTTTCCAATTTTTCATCATAAATCAATGTTATGATTGAATCTATGCTTGGATTGGCCATCCTAGGATAGAAATTCATGTGTGATTAGGTTTGAAAAAACTAATTATGCATGGGTAATTGATTTATGATCCCAATTTGGCATGAGATTGAGAAATTAGTGTTGAATTGGTGTTTAACTGGTTAATTGATTTTAATTTAGATTAAATTGCAATTGAGCCCTAGAGATAGGGGAGTTGTGTTTAATTTAAAATGCACTGGTTGCTTGAGAGATGGCTTAGGCTATATTTGTTATCAATTGTCGTTTGATTGGAAAATTGTGCATGAATTTCTTATTTGATAATTATATCCTTGCCAATGATCGATACCCTAAAGCCATTTTCTCTTAAGTGATTTTATTTGGTTTTTATTCTCGTTTTATTCCACTTGTGTTGCTATCTTTGTTTATTATCGCAAATCTTGTTTTTCTAATTAATTCCCCAACCGAATTCCGAATGGTTTAACTAGTAAAAATGTTTGATGTGATGGTACTTGTAGACTCGTTTATGCAATTAATTTCCCGTGTTAGACCCAGTTTCCTATGCTCCGTATGTTCACTTGCATAATTGAGATTTGGTAAATTAAAGCTTGTGCTGATTAAATTGTGATAAAAGAAAAATCTCATCAGGAAGTCCAATTGACAATATTATTATTATTATTATTATTATTATTATTATTATTATTATTATTATTATTATTATTATTATTATTAATTCAATAGGTAGTCCAAGTAGCTAATCTTTAACTTAACCTAACTAGATAAATGCACTATGTTTACATGTTTTTGATTATTAGTGGATAGAGAATTGCATAACTCGGTTTGCAGGATAGCTATTCCAACCATCACGGTTTACATGTATAGTTTATTTTCGATGTTATGAATATATGGTAGTTTTTTATCAGTTTTTCCCATGAGAAAATCCACGGGTATATTAGATTTAATTTTTGAAGTTCGAAAATTGTAATCTGTATTGTTTTGAGTTGTAATTCTAGTTTAAATCTAGTTGTAAATATTTATTCTTCGGAAAACAGAAATAAATCACATCCAGCTCTATGGTATATAATGATCTCATTGAATTTCTTAAAAGGATATTTCTTCACTCAATAAAACCAAAGAAAGAAGATGTAGTTGACAAATCCCTATTGACATGAACATAAACTTATCCACCTTCCTCTGTAAGAGAAAAAATTCATTATACATAAACTAAAACATGTACATAGAAAACATAAAAAAATTACAATTTAGTTTAAAATTTGTAACACTTTAAAGTTTCAATGAAAAAAGTTTACCTTCATCCCTAACCACATCTTTCTCTCGGTACCCAATGGAACGTCCTTCCCACGAGCATATTGAAGGGGTACGTGTTGTTTGACTATCACACATGCTTCCGTCTTGAAATACATAGCATTTTGACCAATTATTCGATTCTGTTTTGGATGAATAACTATGTCTAGTTTTTGTGTTGAACTAATCATAACTAATATGTATTGCAAAAAATTGAAATTTTAAAATATTATATACTCTAAGTTTGGAATAATCAATCCCAAAAATCAATTATATTAACTAAAAAATAAAATAATTAAATATTAAAAAATAATTATAAACTCTAATTGGGTGGAATAAACCCTAAATAATATAAAATTATACTAAACCAAAAGAAATTAAAATTGAAGGAAAAAAATGAAAGAAAAGGTAATAATTTTGAGGTGGCACACGGTTGGAACACACAAGTTGAGACTCGAGGATCTCAAGTGATTCACAAAGGGCAGTAATTGACAAATTAATAAGTATATTGAGTTCTAAACTTCTAATTAGATTTATTCCTTACAAGAAAAAAATGAAATATTTATATTGTAACTTTTGTCAAATTAATACTTCTCATTAAACTAAGACTAACATTAAATAAGCTAAACTAAGAATAATAATTAAACAAATTAAGAATTAGTAGTCTCTTAAATAATATAGAATTATATTAATTTATAAATTATCATAATATATTGGAATATGATATGACTTATGACTTATAGTATAATTATACATGTAAACGAGCTCGAGTTCGGGCGTGAACTTTAAATAATTGATCGAGACAGGAGTCGAGCTCGAGAGCTCGATTTTTTCTTATCGAGCTGAGCTCGAGCCCGAATTCAAAGTTCGAGACAAGCTCGAGCGTGGTGGTACGTACTCGGCTCGGCTTGACTCATATACAGGCCTACCTATATATATATATATAATGGGGTTACTACGTACAATCAAAATCAATCAATAATTAAATACATATATATATATAAAGCATAAATTAAATGGTAAATAATAATTTTGATATATCTGCTTATTAATTAGCAGGGTGAAAGACACATGAACAACAAGGTTTTAATTACCAAGTACATATAAAATGGAAAGAATGATTTGAGAAATATTCTGAATATTGTGATTCTGAGATGTCAATGGAGACGGCGTCGTTCCAGGCCGCTCTGTGAAGCACTCTTCGCAAGTCTTTGCGCTGTCATAAGCGCTATCGACCTGCTCCGCTAGCGACGTATAAGTTGTTTGATTGATAACCGCAAAATCGGATATGTCCAAATCAGAAATCGCGCTTCCGTAGAATTCCGCACATTCTCGGAGGCATTCGACGCCGTAGTTATTAAAACCACCTTCGGTTTTGTTGTTGAGATAATCAATTCCCATTTCAAATGATTATATGCTTTTCATGCATATTTATTGCTCTCTCTCTTTAAATTAAAGATTTTGTTTCCTTTTTCTCCAAAAAAAATTTAGAAGATAAATCAATTTCCTTATAACATGGCGCAATCAATATTTATTACTTATATATATAATCGGAATTTGTACACCTCACCTTTACCACAACTCATCATCAACATGGTGGTACTCAGGTGAGCACTTGAGATCCTCCGGTCTTAGAGCTTCTCCAAGAGTAGGCGGACGGCTCGGCAAACGGTAGAATATAGTGCAAAAATGCAAATTGCTTGCTCCAGCAGCACTTCTTAGAGCTTTTTTTAATGTTAATATGGTTTGGCAACTGATTTTTTCTTTTTCCTTTTTTTTCCTTTCTTTCATTATATAATTGTGGTAATATATTTTATTAATTTTGTATATTTTCTATTAAATTTTTTATTTTATGTTTTAAAAGATAAAATACATAATTAATAAAAATAGAATTACATACATATTTAACAATACAAAACCATAAATATATTATAATAAACAATACAAATACATAATTAATAAAAATACAAACATAATACAATGAGTTGAATTTTATTTTGAATAAGTTGATTGTTTTTACATGAACCTTTTAATTTTTGTAAAATAAAAATAAAATTTAATTATAAATTAATTAAAAATAAAAAATAATGAGCAAGAATATTAATATATATATATTTTATATACATATATAATTATATTCAATTAAATAATTCGTTAAAAAAATTAATTCGATAGTAAAGAGTATAAAAAGGGAATATTCCATTGTAGGGTGAAATGTAGAGTGATGCTGTTGGAGATGAAAATTGAAAATTTGTAACTTTGAATCAACCGCTTTCAACTCCCCATTGGTTAGTGATAAGATAGGAAGAGAACATCATGGTTCCTAGAAAATAAGAACCAACTTTGACTGATTCAAAGTCAAATTTATTCCATGATTTAAAATTGTTTTAATCCACAAATAAATCCCTAATTACATGAAAATAATTAGTGATAAATATAAAAAAATAATCAGATCAATTTAAAATAAATTGATCCTAAAAATTAGGAAATGATAAGATTATCAGAATTGGTACAGACTCTGATGCTACGAAAAAGACGGGACAACATTAGATGCAACATTAAATTCGATGTCACATCTTTTACAACCGTTACTAGTTAACCACTTTCGCACGATCTGTAGAATTAAGGAAGCTGCAAGAGCCTTCCCACATTCAGTACTTGCAAGGTAGTTAGACAAAGTGACGAATGGGAAATAGTGGTTCCTTAAAAGTAGGAACTAACTTTGACCATTTCAAAGCCAACTTTATCCACTATATTAACCACCTATATCCACTATTTTAAATTCAAATTCCGTGGATATATTTAATTAAGATAGACAAATTAATCAAATTAATTAAAAAAGAATTAATCTTAAAAACTAGAAAAGGATAAGATTACTATACGTAATGTTTCGGTCAATGTTGTCAGAATACTGTTACACATCGTGTATAACATTGAGGACAATCTTATCAATAGTGTTGATAACATCAGATGTAATAATAATAATAATAATAATAATAATAATAATAATAATAATAATAATAATAATAATAATAATACGGCCAAATTAGCAATGATCCCACGTTGTCCTCTCTCTCTCTCTCTCTCTCTTAGTTTCTTTTCTCATCTATCTGTACATATATTAAAGCAAAATTACAGGGGCAAAATTGTAATTAAAAATATCAATAAAACATTCATTAAAAATAATTTCCGTGTCCAAATTATTTATATTGTTGAATGTGCTGTAGTGGTTTTTCACTTAGCTAAAAGCGAAGTGGGTTTGGAAGGGCACGGTTCGAATTCCAATAGCCACAGGCCCAGGCCCACAGCATCCATCACATATAGATATAGTTTTTGGTCTTAACTTTCGCCCCATATTTCATTTTTTTTAATTTAGGATTTATCTTAAATCAATTCATATGCTGTTATTATTATTATTATTATTATTATTATTTAATTTAGGATTTATCTTCTTCAACAATATACGTCTTCAATTGATTTATTATTATTATTATTATTGTTATTATTTGGAATTTATCTTCTTCAATGGCTACAAACCACATTTCATTTGTAATTACTGTATTTAATTATTTAATTATGTTTCAATGTTTATCATTATTTTTTAAAAAATGGGATTTTTTTTCTTTTTCTTTTTATAATTTCTACTCGGCATAAATGAAGAAAAAAAGATTAATGATTTAAAATTAAAAAAAATACAATTTTTCCTTTCTACTAGACGCGTTGTTCAATTTTTTAAATTTGTATTCAGTATAAATATAGAAAAATAATTCATATTTTTTTGTAGTTATTGTCTTATTGAGCTCTTGATTTCTACTATAAAATTGAGTGAATCTCCATTTTATTTTTTTATTATTATTATTTGTATTTTTTAATGATTTAATTACGTTTCATTCTTTATTTTTATTGTTTTTGAATTTAGGAGCCCCCTCCCTAAATAATCCTACAGGCCATAGCCCAGTAAACCAACGTTTCCTTCAATTATTGTATTTAAATAATTTAACTTAATGATTTATGATATAATATGTATAGATAAATTTAGAGCTCGGTCGCCACTAATATTATTCAGAAAGAAATAATTTTTCAGCTTCTGAAATCTTTCCCCCTACCGTAAAAATCAATTTACCTCCCGAAAATTGAACCAACTCTTAAATTCTACTTATTTTCCATTTTTCCCACTATAGAAAATCGATTTAGCTACTAAAAATACAAGCAACTCTCATACGTATAAAAATGAGAGAATCATCCACTCAGTATTTGGATTACACGACTTCATTTCACTCTATAGGTAAACCCACAATTCGACTTTCTCTAGCTGAACCCTTTTGATGTAATATATTTTTGTGTTGTATTCAATATTTTCCTATTTTATGTTTGTGTTGTATTCAGTATTTTCCTATCTTTTTATGCTTTGTGGGAATTTCATTTTTTTGTTTGGTTTTACAGAGAGATGATGAGTAATTTAATCTTGTGAAGTCATGGCCCTCGGTCGCCATGACTATTTTTACTTTGAATTTTGGTTATAATGTAGTAGATGTGTTTTGGGTTGTAGGTGTACTTGATACAAGTTACAATGATATAATGATATTTATTGCAGTGAGAATGGCGGCGTAGTCGAGTTATGGATCAACGCATCTGTTACACAAATTTTCAAATTTCGTCACCTACAACATCCTCCAATACGTCTGTCATAAATCAATGTTAAAGAAATTTGTAATTTTTTCTACATTTTTATCCTACTCCATGCTGTTCCCCCTCTTGCATTTTTTTTTATTAAGAATGAGCCGCTGCTTCTTCTTTTTTCTTTCTTTCATATGGTTCTTAACTCTATTGTTTGGGTCTGTAAAAAAATGTGCTTATGATGATTTTGGAGTTTAATCATCTCACCTTTTGATTTGTCCACAAAATTTGTACATTTGAAAATGCTGATTTTCAGATGATGTTTTGAGAAAGCATTTGAAAATTCTCTACCACATAACTGAATATCCTAACTTTTAGGCTTTGTGGTTATAAATATTTGTTATGCTTAATTGAATTACAAGATTAAATGGGCCTATATATTGGAGTTTAGTTTTGCACAAGTTTTTACTAGAATTGATTTATGTGATGTTATTGTCCTCTTTTATAGAAGAATCCCTATAAATATCTACAAGATTCTTTCTATATATCGAGTATCAACCACGGCTTTTGGAGTTCTTGATTTTTAAACTTTTATTTTGCATTAGTGCAATTTTTTTTTAAATGTCTTTATGGGATGTTTCATCTACTTTTAGAATGGGTCATTGGGAGTACATTCCCATTCTCTTTTATGACTCCAGAGGGTACATTCTCCTTCTCTTTTCTGAGTCCATAGGTTACATTCTACTTCTCATTTTCTTCTCCTTTCTGACTCCATTGGGTACATTCTCCTTCTCCTTTCAGACTCCATAGGGTACGTTCTCCTTCTCATTTCTAAATCCATAGTGTACGTTCTCGTTCTCCTTCTCCTTTTTAATTCCATTGGGTACATTCTTCTTCTCCTTTCTGACTCCATAGGGTCCATGCTCCTTCTCTTTTCCTCCATAGGGTACATGCTCCTTCTCTTTTCTGACTCCATAGGGTTGGGCTTGGAGAAGAGCGCTGCCTCTTTAGGCTTGGTAGAGGAGGGCTGTCAAATGGGCTTGGAGGAGGGCGTTACCTCTTTGAGCTTGATGGGGGAGGGCTGTCAAATGGGCTTGGAGGGCGGTCATCAGGTTTGAAATTCCATCTGTGAACGTGTATTCTTATATAATCCCACCCGTTAATGCGTATTGTTCTATTTTTTGGTTCGCAGTAAAGACATGCAAGAACGGTCTTCAGATCATTAGATTCAACTTCCTTCATAGTAAATGTGATCAGTTTGCTCCGATGAAAAGAAACAGCCACCACTTTCACAAGTGACTGGTATACATATAATTTGCCATACATCTGCATGCAACATATGTATGTATCATCGATCAATATTATATATATATGTAATAGATAGCATAAACACACACATACACACGTGTACTGACCTTGGCCTGATCATTGATTTTGTTAACAACAAATTCGCATAGTTGAAGAAAAAGTGTTTTGGACTGTTCCATTTGTTCATCATCTAACGGCAAGACAACTAATCCCGGAGCACGGATTGTGACATCATACGCCTACAAAATATATCCACAGCACCAAATTATATATTAGTGACAATATGGCAAAGTAGCCACTTAGAAAAAAAACTTTTTTTAGCCACTTTTTTTAAAATATTATTATTTTATCCAACTTTATCGAAGCGCACGCAAGCGTCCTCTCTGCATTTACTGCCCTTTGTATGTTCACACAGACATTATGTCAAACACTTGGCGTGCACGCCCGTCCAGACCCCCAGCTCGCGCCCAGCGCCCTCGCCCAACCTGCCCAGCGAGCGAGCACGCCTATCGCCCCCGCCCAGCCCACCCAGCGCACGTGCACTTCCATCCCCGCCTTTGTATCTTTACTTCTTTTTTCTTTGTATTTTCGTTTTCTTTTTTCTCCGCATCTGCTGCCCATTTGTATGTTTACACAAATATTTTGTCGAACACTTTGCGTGCACACCCGCCCAGCCCCCCAGCACGAGCCCAGCGTCCCCGCTCAGCCTGCGAGCGCGCCTATTGTCCCCGCCCAGCATGCCCAGCGTGCATGCGCGCGCTCTCCCATCGCCACCTTTGTATCTTTGCTTCTTTTTCCTGTGTATCTTCGCTTTCTTTTTTCTCTGCTTCTGCTGCCCTTTGTATGTTCACACAGGCATTTTTACGAACACCTTGCATGCATGCCCGCACAGCCCGCCCAGCTTGCCCAATGCGGACGCATGCCCCTTTCCGCCCGCTCGTTCTCTGTCGGTGCGCGCGCACCTGCGCGCTAAGTCCGGCGCACAGTGCGACGCGCACATGTAGATGTGGGGGGTATTTTTATCCAAAGTGGTTAAAATAATAATGTTTAAACTTTAGTGGCTAAAAAAAGTTTTTTTTTCTAAGTGGCTAAACAAAATATTTGGCCCTTATATATTATAAAATTAATTGAACATATGTGTGTGTGTGTGTATAATTCAAAACATTAATGAGATCGATCGAATGAGCAAATCAGATGAATCATCAACAAAAATTAATCACGTCAAGATACATATTAATCATGGAGAATGAACTAAAAATTGGATTCGGTAAATATATATCTTCATAGATTAAGCGACAATTGGAATTGGAATTGCAAATTAATTAAGATGAAATAATACGTACCCTGCTTTCTTGAAGTTCTTTGAGGAATTTCATATACGTTTTGATAGGACATATGTAGTTATAAGGGTACAAGGAAGGATCAATTTCGAAATACAATGGAGTAAGGTAACGACGCATAAAAAAAATTTTGGCGGATTCCTCAATTGGTTTCATTTAATGGTAGTAAGAAAAAAGTGCTTATGCCAAAGGCTTGGAAAAATATACACACATATAAAATAATTTTTGCAATAAATTAGCCTACATTTTGCACGTTGAATATCAAATACTCCAAATCATTAACATGAAATTTAAAATTGTTGATATGTTTAATTATATTTTCCGCTTAGCTTCTCTTTCCTCTTTCCGTGCCTGGATAATGTTGTTAATCGTCTGTTCTCTTTTCTGCCTAAGTCTGTCATGTTCAGTGCTCCTACGATTCAGCACTCTTTCTTGGAAAGTATTCTGCATAAGATCAAGAAAATATGCCAATTAAATATGGCAGAGCACAAAACATTTAAGAACAATCAAATGAAATAAGATCTTTCAAATGGGCAATTGCATACAACAAATACGAAATAGACTATAAATTATTTATAACAGCTTCATTCATGATTCGTCAGTTCACTTCATATTCAATTTTCTATGGTTGATTTAAACCAAACAAGTCCTAATTCAACATTCAATCTTAGTAACAGTTTCGGATTGTGGGCAAATTTTATTCCATTTTTCACGAATTTAGAGGGTAACCCCCAAAAATATAGAATTCAGTCTGAAACAGCAGTGAACATGTATAGCCTGACATGGGATGAGCTACCCTAATACAATTCTCAAATTAAGCAATGATGAATCAATTCAAGCTCTACACACAACAATTTCAAGCTTCAAGATGAAGTCAATCTATCTGAGCCAATAATTTGGAACACAGTACTGTCTGTTCTCAAATCTATACAAGAAAAGGTAAGATATGAACCCTCAATATCCTTTCAAGCCTTATTTTCTCCTCTAGGTAACTGAACATTATGATTATTAAAACAATAAACAAAATTAACTTAAAGCCTTCATGTAAATCCAACAAATATAACGTTAACAATTCTGAGGCCAAAACTACCCATGTTATAGAAAAGTTTAAGATCAATATCCTCATTTAAAAAAAGGTTAAATTATCAGTTAACATATAAGAAGAAAACCTTATTCTCCAATATCCTGCCAAGCCTCCTTTTCTCCTCCAAATCTCCAGCATGACATTGTCTGCTTACCTCAATCTCTCACTGAATCAAGAATCAAAATAGGGAAAAAGAATAGGACAGATTAATTTTTATGTAAACACTCAATAATACAGGCCAAATATCATTAGAAAATGACAAGTAATGATGAAGTTTCCATCCATAAAGATGGCATATTCAAACCTGCTGCTCACGCTCGTGATGATCTTTTCATCTTCTAAGCGATTCTGAAATGCAGCTTCAATAAGTGGGGCAGCCTCTTCTCTTTTTGCTCTTTCCAAATAATCCATAGTTTTTGCAAGCTTCTGAAGCTTTTTCTCCATTTCTTGCTTCTTTCCTGAGCTGCTCACTCAAAGCTAGATCCATCAACGTCTGCTTAGTTATTTTTTCCTGAATCCAAATTAAAATTGATGAGTCAGAAAACAAGGTTACCAAAACAACAAAGAAATCTAACAGGAAGAATAACTCCAATCACCCCCTCTAAGACTGGTCTCTTTCATTTCTTCTTACTCCACTTTTTAGCTTCTTGTAGCAATGCTTTGGCTTCCTCAAGCGCATGTTCCTCTATTTCCCGGTGAATTCTTTGAGCTTCATTTGTTCAAATTCAGTGGCAAGCCTTTTCTGCTCTGCCTCTTCAGTCATTTTCTATAGTTTTAGCCTTTTTACCTTCTCCTCTCGTTCCTTTCTGACTCCATAGGCTATTGGGAGTACATTCTCCTTCTCCTTTAAGACTCCATAGACCATTGGGAGTACATTCTCCTTCTCCTTTAAGACTCCATAGACCATTGGGAGTACATTCTCCTCCTCCTTTCTGATTCCATAGGCCATTGGGAGTACATTCTCCTTCTCTTTTCTGACTTCATAGGGTACATTCTCTTTCTCATTTCTGACTCCATAGGTTACATTCTACTTCTCATTTCCTTCTCCTTTCTGACTCCATTGGGTACATTCTCCTTCTCCTTCCAGACTCCATAGGGTATGTTCTCCTTCTCCTTTCTGAATCCATAGGGTACGTTCTCATTCTTCTTCTCCTTTTTTACTCCATTGGGTACATTCTTCTTCTCCTTTCTGACTCCATAGGGTCTATGCTCATTCTCCTTTCCTCCATAGGGTACATGCTCCTTCTTCTTTCTGACTCCATAGGGTTGGGCTTGGAGGAGGGCGCTGCCTCTTTGGGCTTGGTGGAGGAGGGCTGTCAAATGGGCTTGGAGGAGGGCGTTACCTCTTTGAGCTTGATAGAGGAGGGCTGTCAAATGGGCTTGGAGGGCGGTCATCAGGTTTGAAATTCCATCTGTGAATGTGTATACTTATATAATCCCATCCGTTAATGCGTATTGTTCTATTTTTTGGTTCGCAGTAAAGACATGCAAGAACGATCTTCAGATCATTAGATTCAACTTCCTTCACAGTAAATGTGATCAGTTTGCTCCAATGAAAAGAAACAGCCACCACTTTCACAAGTGACTGGTACACATATAATTTGCCATACATCTACATGCAACATATGTATGTATCATCGATCAATATTATATATATATGTGTGTGTGTGTATATATATATGTAATAGATAGCATAAACGCACACAAACACACGTGTACTAACCTTGGCCTGATCATTGATTTTGTCAACAACAAATTCGCATAGTTGAAGAAAAAGTGTTTTGGACTGTTCCATCTGTTCATCATCTAACGGCAAAACAACTAATCTCGGAGCACGGATTGTGACATCATATCCCTACAAAATATATCCACACCACCAAATTATATATTAGTGACAATATGGCAAAGCAGCCACTTAGAAAAAAAAACTTTTTTTAGCCACTTTTTTTAAAATATTATTATTTTGTCCAACTTTACCGAAATACCTTTGCGCATGCGGGTGGCGCGCGCGCCCGCGCGCGCAAGCGTTCCTTCTACATCAATTGCCCTTTGTATGTTCCCACAGACATTCTGTCGAACACTTGGCGTGCCCGCCCGTCCAGACCCCCAGCGCCTACCCAGTGCGCGAGCGCGCCAATCGCCCCCTCCCAGCCCATCCAGCGCACGTGCACATGCCTTTGTATCTTTGCTTCTTTTTTCTTTGTATTTTCGCTTTTTTTTTTCTCTGCATCTGCTGCCCATTTGTATGTTCACACAGACATTTTGTTGAACACTTCGCGTGCACGCCCGCCCAGCCCCCCAGCACGCGCCCAGCACCCCCGCCCAGCCCACCCAACACGTGAGCGCGCCCATCGCCCCCGCTCAGCATGCCCAGTGCGCATGTGCGCTTTCTCCTGTCCCCATCTTTGTATCTTTGCTTTTGTTTCCTGTGTATCTTCGCTTTCTTTTTTCTCTGCTTCTGCTGCCCTAGGTATGTTCACACAGGCATTTTTACGAACACCTTGCATGCATGCCCGCATAGCCCGCCCAGCGCCCCTGCCCAACGCGGGCGCATGTCCCTTCCCGCCCGCTCATTCTCTGTCGGCGCGCGCGCACCTGCGCGCTAAGTCCGGCGCACAGTGCGGCGCGCACATGTAGATGTGGGGGTATTTTTATCCAAAGTGGTTAAAATAATAATGTTTAAACTTTAGTGGCTAAAAAAAGTTTTTTTTTCTAAGTGGCTAAAAAAAATATTTGGCCCTTATATATTAAAAAATTAATTGAACATATGTGTGTGTGTATAATTCAAAACATTAATGAGATCGATCGAACGAGCAAATCAGATGAATCATCAACAAAAATTAATCACTTCAAGATACATATTAATCATGGAGAATGAACTAAAAATTGGATTCGGTAAATATATATCTTCATAGATTAAGCGACAATTGGAATTGGAATTGCAAATTAATTAAGATGAAATAATACGTAACCTACTTTCTCGAAGTTCTTTGAGGAATTTCATATACATTTTGATAGGACATATGTAGTTATAAGGGTACAAGGAAGGATCAATTTTGAAATACAATGGAGTAAGGTAATGATGCATAAAAATAAATTCGGCGGATTCCTCAATTGGTTTCATTTAATTGGCTAATTTTTGCAATAAATTAGCCTACATTTTGCACGTTGAATGTCAAATACTCCAAATCATTAACATGAAATTTAAAATTGTTGATATGTTTAATTATATTTTCCGCTTAGCTTCTCTTTCCTCTTTCCGTGCCTGAATAATGTTGTTAATCGTTTGTTCTCTTTCCTGCCTAAGTCTGTCATGTTCAGTGCTCCTACGATTCAGCACTCTTTCTTGGAAAGTATTCTGCATAAGATCAGGAAAATATGCCAATTAAATATGGCAGAGCACAAAACATTTAAGAACAATCAAATGAAATAAGATCTTTCAAATGGGCAATTGCATACAACAAATACGGAATAGACTATAAATTATTTATAACGGCTTCATTCATAATTCATCAGTTCACTTCATATTCAATTTTCTAAGGTTGATTTAAACCAAGCAATCCCTAATTCAACATTCAATCTTAGTAACAGTTTCAGATTGTGGACAAATTTTATTCCGTTTTTCACGAATTCAGAGAGTAACCCCCAAAAACATAGAATTTAGTCTGAAACAGCAGTGAACATGTATAGCCTGACATGGGATGAGCTACCCTAATACAATTCTCAAATTAAGCAATGATGAATCAATTCAAGCTCTACACACAGCAGTTTCAAGCTTCAAGATGAAGTCAATCTAGCTGAGCCAATAATTTGGAATACAATACTGTCTATTCTCAAATCTATACAAGGAAAGGTAAGATATAAACCCTCAATATCCTTTCAAGCCTTCTTTTCTCCTCTCGGTAACTGAACATTATGATTGTTAAAACAATAAACAAAATTAACCTAAAGCCTTCATCTAAATCCGACAAATAAAACATTGACAATTCTGAGGCCAAAACTACCCATGTTATAGAAAACCTAATTCTCCAATATCAGTTAACATATAAGAAGAAAACCTAATTCTCCAATATCCTACCAAGCGTTCTTTTCTCCTCCAAATCTCCAGCATGGCATTGCCTGCTTACCTCAATCTCTCACTAAATCAAGAATCAAAATAGGGAAAAAGAATAAGACACGTTCATTTTTATGTAAGCATTCAATAATATAGGCCAAATATCATTAGAAAATGACAAGTAATGATGAAGTTTCCAGCCATGAAGATGGCACATTCAAACCTGCTGCTCACGCTCGTGATGATCTTTCTCATCTTCTAAGCGTTTCTGAAATGCAGCTTCAATAAATGGGGCAACCTCTTCTCTTTTTACTCTTTCCAAATAATCCATAGTTTTTGCAAGCTTCTGAAGATTTTTCTCCATTTCTTTCTTCTTCTTGAGCTGCTCACTCAAAGCTAGATCCATCAATGTCTGCTTAGTTATTTTTTTCTGAATCCAAATTAAAATTGCTAATTCAGAAAACAAGGTTACCAAAACAACAAAGAAATCTAACAGGACGAATAACTCCACTCACCCTCTCTAAGACTAGTCTCTTTCATTTCTTCTTACTCCGCTTTTCAGGTTCTTGCAGTAATGCTTTGGCTTCCTCAAGCTCATGTTCCTCTATATCCCGGTGAATTCTTTGATGCTTTATTTGTTCAAATTCAGTGGCAAGCCTTTTCTGCTCTGCCTCTTCAGTAATTTTCTGTAATTTTAGCCTCTTTGCCTCCTCCTCTCATTTCTTTCTAACTTCATACGCCATTGGAAGTACATTCTCCTTCTCCTTTAAGACTCCATAGGCCATTGGGAGTACATTCTTCTTCTCCTTTCTGATTCCATAGGCCATTGGGAGTACATTCTCCTCATTTCTGACTCTAAAGGTTACCTTCTACTTCTCTTTTTTTTCTCCTTTCTGACTCCATTGGGTACATTCTCCTTCTCCTTTTAGACTCCATAGGGTACGTTCTCCTTATCCTTTCTGAATCCATAGGATACGTTCTCGTTCTCGTTCTCGTTCTCGTTCTCCTTCTTCTTTCTGACTCCATTGAGTACATTCTTCTTCTCCTTTCTGACTCCATAGGGTCCATGCTTCTTCTCCTTTCTGACTTCATAGGGTTGGGCTTGGAGGAGAGCGCTGCCTCTTTGGGCTTGGTGGAGGGGAGCTACCAAATGGGCTTGGAGGAGGGTGCTGCCTCTTTGAGCTTGATGGAAGAGGGCTGTCAAATGGGCTTGGAGGGCGGTCATCAGGTTTGAAACTCCATCCGTGAACGTGTACTCTTATATAATCCCATCCGTTAATGCGTATTGTTCTATTTTTTGGTTCACAGTAAAGACATGCAAGAATGGTCTTCAGATCATTAGATTCAACTTCCTTCACAGTAAATGTGATATGTTTGCTCCGATGAAAAGAAACAGCCACCACTTTCACAAGTGACTGGTACACATATAATTCGCAATACATCTACATACAACATATGTATTTATCATCAATCAATATTATATATATATATATATATATATGTAATAGATAGCATAAACACACACATACACACGTGTACTGACCTTGGCCTGATCATTGATTTTGTCAACAACAAATTCGCATAGTTGAAGAAGTGTTTTGGACAGTTCCATTTGTTCATCATCTAACGGCAAGACAACTAATCCTGGAGCATGGATTGCGACATCATACCCCTACAAAATATATCCACACCACCAATTTATATATTAGTGACAATATGGCAAAGTAGCCACTTAGAAAAAAAACTGTTTTTAGCCACTTTTTTTAAAATATTATTATTTTGTCCAACTTTACCGAAATATCCTTACGCACGTGGGTGCGCGCATACCCGTACCTTGCGCGCCCGCACGTGCAATCGTCTCCTCTACATCTACTGCCCTTTGTATGTTCACATAGACATTTTGTCGAATACTCGGTACGGTGTGCACGCTCGTCCAGACCCCTAGCACCCCCGTCCAGCCTGTCCAGCGCGCGAGCCCGCCCATCACCCCCGCCCAGCCCACCCAGCGCACGTGCACGTGCTTTCCCATCCCCGCCTTTGTATCTTTGCTTCTTTTTTCTTTGTATTTTCGCTTTCTTTTTTCTCTGTAATTCGTAATGGCCATCGGTGGTGCGAAAAGCTGTTTTGTGAACATCTCTCGGGTGAACCCGAATTTGATGATAGCCAGAGCAAAGATCTAATTTAGAGAAAATGGTGGCAGCTCCTAGATCATCCAATAGTTCGTCGATTGTTGGGATCGGAAACTTATCTTTAACTATGATAGTGTTGAGGGCCCGATAATCAACACAAAAACGGTGTGAACCGCCTTTTTTACGTACGAACAAGGTAAGAGAGGAGAATGGAATATGGATGGGTTGGATTGTGCCTTGGGCTAACATTTGAGAGACGAGTTTAGAGATTTTGTGCTTTTGGTATTGTGGGTAGCGATAGGGACGGACATTGATTGGGCATGTATTGGGAAAAAGATGAATTCAATGATCGATGGAACGATGAGGAGGAAAAGATGTGGGGGGCTGAAAGAGGTGAGAATATTGGGTGAGAAGCGAGTGGAGAGACTCGGGTGTATCGGAGAAAAGAGAGTCAGCCGATGAGGGCTGGGGAAATAGGACGGATGTAAATGGTAAAAAGGGTATCAATTTCGTCAGTATGGAGTATGGATTGTAAGCGGTGAAATGAAATTACCTCCAGATCAAGTTTGGAGTCACCATGAAGTTGAACGATGGCACCTTGCCATAAGAATTCCATTGTATGATTGCTATAGTCATGAGTGAATTTTCCTAAGGTTTGAAGCCATTGGATGCCCAGTACCACTTCGGGTCCTTCAATCGAGAGGATATGGAGGTCGATGGTGAACGCATGTCCTTGTAACATGAGAGGGACCTGTGGACACTTGCGATGATAAGTGATATAGTCACCATTGCTAATGTAGACCCGAAAAGGAGTGATAGCAGTGGAAGGAAGTTAAAGTTTTTCAGCCAAACTGGGTTGGATAAAGCTATGGGTACTCCCGTTGTCAATGAGGACCTTAAAGTCCTGATAAGTGACACGTCCCGTGAGGTGCAATGAGCGTGGCTTATCAATGCCAGCAAGAGTATGGAGATTCAAGATATCGCCAATGGGAGTCAGGGCATCTACATCGTCGTCCAAATTAATGAGGGGAGAAGAGCCATCATCGTCGGACTCATCGCAGCCCAAGAGAAGTAAGAATTTGTTCTGGCACTTGTGAGAATTTGATCAACATTGGTCACATGTATAGCAAAGGCCTTTATTACGTCTGTCACGAAGGGCAGCTTGAGAAAGACGACGCACAGGAAGAGATGGAGTGGAAAGCAAATGAGGAAGAGTGGATGGGGGTGGCGTGGGAGAAGAGGGAGAGAATTTGGGTGGGGTTGTTTGTATATAAGAAAGAGAGAGGGAAGAAGATTGGTGAGGTGAATGTAGTGGAGGAGGTTTAGTAGGCCACTTGTTCCATGGTTTCGGGTCATGACGGGCTTCTTCGATGCGAGCTTCATAGGCACGGGCCAAGGAAAATACCTCCATGAGTGAAAAAGGTTTGGAAAGGAAGAGTTCGCGTCGAATATCAGCACGAGTCCGGTAATAAAGAAATTGATGAGAAGGGGTTCTGAAATACCCTGTACTTTGTTCATGAAGTCTTCAAAGGAAGATTGATAGTTAGCAATAGAGCCCGTTTGAGTCAGCTTAGACAAGGCGCCTTGTGGGTCATCATAAACAGACTCGCTGAAGCGATGCTGGAGACTATGTAAGAAAGCGGTCCAAGTGGAGAGAAGGTTATTGGCTTTCATCCACTGAAACCAAGAAGCAGCGCGCCCTTCCATGTGAAAGGAGATGATGTGCAGTCGAGCATCCTCAGGAGTGCCATAGAAGTTGAAGAACTCCTCGATACTGAAAATCCAACCATTGGAGGCAGCGCTATCGAATTTGGGAATGTCCATTTTCATGGAGTGGAGGATAGGTGAGATGTCATTGATATGAGGGTGTGGATCTGGAAGTGGTGGTGGCGGTAGAACAGTGTGAGAAGAACTAGTTGTAGAGGGAATGGTAGGAATAGGTGAGGGTAGGTGTAAGTCAGTAAGTTTAGTATCGACCGAATGCATAAATTCTTGAAGAGTTTTGTTGGTGGCCAAAAGTTGGCCTTCAAGGTGAATCTGAAAGGATTTAAGAGCAGAAAGAATCTCAGAGTCAGCCATGAGTTGAGACAATGAAAGCACCAATTGTTACACCCTTAGGAAAATTTAAGATGAGAAATAGTACAGTAGTGCTTTTGGAGTGAGCAATTACTCCTGGTAGTAATCAGAGGGAAGGCAGAGGATAGATTAGGAAGAATAGAGAATGCAGATAGGAGAAGGGAAAGATAACTCAATGGTATTCAATGAATCCCCAAAGGCTGATTACATTCACCATTTAACTAGCAGGTGCTCCATTACAAGACACCTTAGTCTAACAGATTGTACTTACGAGGTACTGGTCGAACGACCTTATACTTAGACTACTTTTAGCTATTCATTAATGCTCCTGCTAACCAACACAGCAGTCCTTAAACTTAACTGGAGCTCGTCTGTTCCTTTGTGGTCTCTCAGCTTTGGTATGGGTAAGGAATTTGGCCCCACAGATGATGGCCTAGTAATAAGGCTAGTCGTATCAATCGCACATGAGTTGTACTAGTATATACATAAATTTTGACATTATAATTTATAAAATTGATATCCATGCATCGCACGAGAGATATACTAGTGGTAGTTTAGTCACTGTCGCGCCTAATATTTTTTCGTAATATTTAGAAAACAACATTTAGTAAGAGGATTACTCACGTAATAAAGCTGGCGCTGAAGTGAGGAGTTTTTTACCACTTGTCAATTGTCATGCCCAACATTTTTTTTTCGTTCCTAATTATTAATTTTATTATTCAAATTTGAGAAATCATATCCGATTTAATTTTTAACTTATTTCAAAATATTTATTATTTATTATATTTTTCCACACTCTCTCTCAATTTTAACCTTATATTTATTAAAAATTATATTTTATTATGATTTGATAGGAGATGGAAAGAGAGAAATGTATATTTATCAAAATTGTTACATTTTAATTATATAAAAATTCTAAAATGATAATTAATTTGAAACAGATGAAGTAATTAAAGCGATTCCTAGATATGATGGAGAAACACAAAAATTGAAGCAATATTGAATGTAATTAGAAAAGACGGGATAATTAAGTAGGCCACAAACGAGATTTTAATGGGCTGGAATTTATTGTGTACAAACAACCTACCTAAAAATCAAATGTGAAGAATATGAAGGAAAAAAAAAATGCTACAATGGTGAAATGACCGTTATACCCCTCTGTCGATGAAATGCAATTACAAGTCACAACAAACATAAAGGACAAACAAAAATAACAATGATTTTCGTCATGTAATTTAATTTTATGCACACAATCATTCCGGCGGTCTTCCTTCGCCCAATTTTACTCTTCCAGAAACACTTGAATTTTTTTTACCACCTCAGCTTTTCTGGGAAGTACTGCAGTAATAATTAATGAACTTTTTGTCAGTTGATATTACAAAATAAAAAAAATAAAGCAAAAGGAAGGAGAAACTGAACGTAAAATTTCCAATAGTAAAAACAATTTATTACCTTGTTAATCAAGGAGATATAGTATGGTTTCACTTTCTCAACATCAACATGAACTTTGCTCTTACTGTATAGATCATATTTGCTGCACAATTGTTCAAAAATTCAAGAAAAAGTAATAGTGTTAATACTCGTATAATTAAATTAAATATTTCATTGAAGAAATAATTCGATTTAATTACTTGAATACGTGAAGCCACTTGAGGTTCTCCCTGTCTTCATCGTTCATCAAGTGTGTGTAACCTCCAGCCTTGTGCAATGCTGCAACACGATACACCATATATATGTATATATGTTATTATAATTCAATAATTTACTAATGTAAACTGCAAAAAAAAAAATGAAATTAGTTCTTACGATAAAATGAGTGGTAACGGATGATGAACAATGCGGCTGAAGGTAGGGTCGATCCATTTTCCTTAGACACCTAAAATTCGAAACCGAGAAAAATATAAATATGGGATATATATTCAATTTTCTTGGTTTTGTGATAATATGATATGGCGAATTAATTCGATTTTGTAAATTAAAATTGTAGAATTACCAAATACATGTAGTCGTCGTGGCCCCACGACATAACAACGTTGTCAAGACCGCATCCTTCCTCGTAAATTCCATTTTTAGTGTTGTAAGCAGTGTTTTTACTGTCGGGATTCTCCTCGAAATACTGCAATTATTTATATTTGAATTACTATATATTTTGATTCCAATTTTGCTATAATTCGCGTAATTTTGTAGCATTTTGAATTTGGATTTGTCACCTTGTGATGAATATTGGACTCATCAAAAGCACAGCCAAGCGGGAATGTGTCACCTGTTACGGAATATTTTCACATTAGTTAATTAAATTATACATTGTCTAAAATTGACACCACGAATGAAAAATAGTACTAAATTTTTTCCTTTTCAATCGAATATTAATGAACTCACCGACAACGGCCCATTGAGGCAACCCTCCGAATTTGGGGAGAAGGAGCACTTTTCCAAGATCTGCCATCCCATGCAAAATAATGTCATTTCCAAGATATATATATTTACTAAGTACAAATATATACAAACATTTTAATCAACGCGACAAACTCAAAAGTTTAGATGGAGTGGTTTGGGGCCGGAATTGGGGGACTAGTGGGGAGCCTTAACATCCCCAATCCCCCAAAAAATAGTACATAGGATTATTAGTGAAGAACAATTCGACCCTTTAATAAAAAAAATTTGGTTTCGCTCTTGGGTGGTCGTTGCATAATGCATACGTACCGTGAATTAGGGCAGTGAGATGCAACCAATCTTCGTCGGGGTAGTCCTGTCGGATAGCCTCGGCAGATTGCAGCAAATGCTGAATTTGTGGCTCATCCAAGTCGGGATCACTTTCATCGACCACCTCATTGAGAAGTTCACAGCATTCCCATATGCTCATTTCCATTTTGTCCAATCTTGTAAACGTTTCTCTCATCTCCTTAACCTGCATTTCCATATTCAATTCACAAATTAATTAAATGAGAGAGAGAGAGAGAGGGTGTCTGTTTAATTTAAATAAAAATATTGCACGTACATAGTCATATGTCTGGTTGATGTGTTGCGATCGATAGAATTCCTCAACCCCTTTTTGTCTCTCGCTCTCGGCATTGCTATAGTCCCTATATATATATATAAACATACACCAAATACATTGAGAAATTTGAAAGATAAATTTGATTACAAGAATCACGCGTTACACAATTTCATTTAAATGTACGGATATATGTAATTAAAATGAAGGTGAATCGCACACATACCTAAAGTTATGCCCAAAAGCATTGGTCTCCGGTGCATCGAAGCCGCCTTGCGATTCGACTAGCTTCTTCTCTTCGACCAGCAAATCTGAAATTTTAGTTTGATAATTTAGGACATTTATATTATAAAATTTATATAAAAGGCATTTTACAAATAAAAATGAATTAAAAAAACAGAAGAAAATTTACCAAGTTGGGGCTGGGGTTGGTCAATGAGAATAGTCATCTTAGCAACAAAGTTTCAAAAAAATCTAAATCTAAATAAATATATATGAAAAAAATCTGAATGAATTCTGGGATGTTTTGTGCTTGTGAAAAATATGGTATATATAGGGGGATAAAAGAGTCCTTACGTATAAATTTGGAGTTTTGGTGTCCTCAAATGAAAATCTAATTGGGGTCCTTTCCTGAAAATATGCGCTTTCATTGGCTGTTTTATTTAACTCGCAATCATAAGAATTGGTCAAAGGTGCCTATCATGCGCACTCGCTTCTTTGGGAGCGTGACATTCACGACACTAAGGCATATGTAGATTAATTAAATTGGATTTTTTTGGGTGACGTCATAAATTTTAGGATTTGGTTATTTATGTTGGAAATGTGTTTTACTAATTTTCATGGTGTATTAATGTTATGAATTAATTGATCAATTCAATTGGCAAAATTTATGATACTTATAAGCTATAAAATTAAATGAAAATAAATACTCAGTCCGTTTTAAATTAAGTGTTGTTTTAGAATGTTCGTGGTCCATCACATTTTCGCACTCTCTCTTACTCCCTCCGTTTCACAATAAGTGTCATTCTAACATTTTAATTTTGTTTCACAAAAAAAATGTCATTTTACACACTCGAGATAAAAATTTCACATTTTCTCATATTTGCCCTCATTTAATGCATTCAAATAATCATATTTAACTTATTTAATGTATTCAAATAAGGGTGTATAAGGTAATTTAATTATCTAATTAATATCTTTATTAATATGTGCATTCATCTATAATGTCACTTATCCATACACGGATGGAGTAATTTAAAACATGCATTCATTAGAGAGAGAAAGAAATCTGCATTCATTAAGTAATACATCTTAATATGATTTGATATGAGTGGAACTAGAAGGAGTATATTTGTCAAAGTTATTACATTTTAATTATGTGGAAAACGACAATTAATTTGAAACGGAGTGAGTACAATTTTGTGAAATAAGTTGTTAATCTTATATGTATGATAATGAAATGTCTTTTAAATATTTTAAAAGTAAATTAATATACCACTCAACCTACGTTTTACTTCCATTACAAGCATGCATAATGTGTTTGCATTGATAAAATTAACTCACACTCTTGCTCAGTTAGCTTCTTCATCATCTACTATTTGTATTGCTAAAAAAAGATATATATATTTTTTCTAAAGACAATACTATTTTTGATTTTTAAATATTACAACTTTCTATACGTGAAATTCACTCTTTGTAATAGTAATGCAAACTATAGATGAAATAACCCTCATTACGAGAATTTAGTGTACAATATTTGGATTGAAACACGATCAAACACTAACAAATTACATATGTACAATAGAATATGAGTTGTACTTTGAATTTTAACCTATTTTAAAAATTTTAACTCGTAAAATAATCTCACATAAATTTTTGTCACATCTCTCGCTACATCTCCTCAAATGAAAACAACCGTTAGTGGAATGCACCGACTACATTTTACACAATTGAACAATTTATGGAAACTTCTAATTCCAAAAAGAGAAAAAAAAAAAAAAAAAAAAAAAAAAGTAGAAAAGGAGAGTAGAGTGGAAGAGACGCGCGAGTGGTGAGGAGAAAGAGTGATGAGTCAGATGAACGTGTAAATATGATAATCAAATATTGGAGTTGAAAATGGGATTGGCCCTAACTGACGCGGCACCCAGTCATATCCGACGCCGTTCTGACCCCCCATCTCTCACGCGTCTCATATCCTGCCACCTCATCACCCATTTAATCTCCACCGTCCAATCAAATGCCTTATGATCATCATGGATGGATTGGCCGCCACAGCTCATTCTCTTCTTGCAACAACACTCAAAACTCTCAAACTAATTTAAAAGATTTTTTTAATACTTTCCCATGTTTTTGGATTGCATCTCCAACTTGTCTTAAATTAATCCATTTTGCTACAATTTGGCCCCCACTAGGGTTTTTTTTTTTTTTTAGGCTTTCATAATTGAATTAGTTTGAGACAAATTTTGATTACCTACTATGAATTGACTTGAATATGTCTATCCAACTAAACCTTGATACTTGTTAAAATTATTAACAGTCCGGCAGAGAGGATTGGTCTTATAGAGGTGCAATATGCTCGTCAATATAATAAGAGGCATCCTCTTTCGAGCAAGTGACTTATAGTTGAGCTCGTCGAACTGCTAATAATTTAGCTCATGCGTTGGCTGTTTAGCCTTTAGTAATTTTGTTATTAGTTATCATATCAGTGTTTTACCGAGTGTTGTTTTGTCCGACATTCCTTTTTTTAGTGGGTTTCTCTTTAATTTTATAAAACTTTTTTTCCTAAAAAAAAAAACTAAACATTGATACTTCTTTTAAAAAAGTGTCAATTGCCATAAAATTTCACTACTTTTGAATGAATTTGTAATTTTAACATGACTTTTTAAAACGTTGTAATAATAACTCAATTTTTTTATTTCTACCCCCATAAAATTTCTATGATTGAAAAACTAGTGTTGCACACTAAAAATTTCCTATTTTCAACCCTCTTAAATTGAATTAATCTGTTCGCGTGAAAATATTATTCACAAGTCATAATTCCAATTGCCAGAAAATGATTGAAAGTGTCGAATTTGCTACAGATTCAAAAAATATTTTATTATTGCAATGTCTTAAAAATCGTGTGTAAATTAAAGATTTGATCAAAGATGGCAAATTATTTGACGATTAATAAAAAAACGATAGTACTATGTAAATGGTCGCGTGATAAAAATTTTCACATTTAAATGACGTACATGAGAGTCGGTGTGTGTGCAAATCAATGAGTAAATAATTTGTTGGGTATAGAGTAGATTGCCTCCATCCCTAATTACAACCGATTAAACCCAAAGAATCACATAGATATTGTATTGATTGGCTCAGTCTCGTTCCACATAGGAAAGGATGAAGATTACAAGCAATATCACACGAAAACCACAAGGCAAGAATGGCAAACAAGAACCCTAACTACTTGGGCCTTCACTGACCCAGAAGAAGAAAACCCTAGCCAAATCCTAACCAACCCTCACAAACAATCCACCAAGATAGTGAATCTAGGAACCCTAAAACTATACAGAAATCAAGAGATATACAGAAACTACACAAATCTCACGAATCTCACAGATTTCACTCGAGAAGATGAAGAGCTCTCTAGAACACGCACTGAGAATGAGTTAGTATGAGAACAGTACAACATCAACAATATAAGTAGGGCTTCAGGGAGTTGGGCCAGGTCTTGGACTTCTGGGTCGAGTGTTGCCTCCAGAAAATGGGCATTGTAAAAAATAAGTCCATTAGCACGATTGAGCCTATATCACCACATAATTATTACCCTATAGAGTCATATAATGCATGTTCAATATATTACTAATTTAGTGCGTAAATAACTATAGTATATTTGTGTGTGTTTAGGAATGTAAATGATTCGAGTAAAATTTTAAATATTCTATACATATACACAATAAAGTTGTAGGTGGCGAAATTTTAAAATATTATATATAATATTTTTATTGATTTTAATATATTTATTTAGTTTTGGAATCATATCAAATCCAAAATTAGATAAAATATTTAAATAATAAAGATATTATTATATGATAAACATCAAGTTCTTTGGAAACAAATAAATATCTTTCAAGATATATATATCAATTTCCAATAGCCAATGAGATAGTGTTACATCAGCTCTAGATCTCTCTTCCCACAACTATAAATAGGGGCCTCCATATCAGTTGAAAATCACACCAGAAGTCATTTGAAGAGTTCAAGAATTTGAGAACTTCCATAAGTGAAATTCTCAAAGATATTCAAGGCGTTCTTGTGACATTCAAAGACGTTCTTCACCAAATTCATCCCGAAGACGGCGTCTGATCCACAAGCAATACCATTTGAAGAGTTCAAGAATTTGAGAACTTCCATAAGTGAAATTCTCAAAGATATTCAAGGCGTTCTTGTGACATTCAAAGACGTTCTTCACCAAATTCATCCCGAAGACGACGTTTGATCCATAAGCAAGGCAGTCAAAGGCGTTCTTCATCAAATTCATTCCGAAATTAGCGTTTGATCCGGAAACAAGGCGTCGGCCCTCCGAGTTAACGTTATCAAGACTAAAGATCAAGTCAAAGAAGATCGAGGATACAAATCTTCCCCGAAAACCAAGTTCAAACAACAAGTCCGAGAAAATCAAAGAAACAAATTTACTCTGAAGATTTCAAAGACCGTTTGAAGATCAAGTTTTGAAAAAAGAATCAGAGGAAAAATAGAGATTGGATCCGTATAAATAATTTTGATCCGAAATCATATTATTTGTACACATTTTGTGTTTTACCAAATTAAATACAAAAATATTATTTTACAAAAGTAATGCAGTATTGTCCATAAATAACGCAATATCTATAATTGTGTATTTTCAGAAATTTGATTGCGTCTTAAAGCAACTCCATGCGGCCGCTAGAGTTGCGCGGCCTCTATTCATTTGCTATTTTTTTCTGTTATTTTTTTATTTTGTTTTGTTAAATTACTTTTTTTATTAATTTATTAAAAATAAGATTATATTATTATTAATTATTATATTATGTTTATTTTTACTTAATATAATAATTAAAAAATAATAATTTATTTATAAAAAGAATCACTTAAAATAGGCAAAAGAATCGTAACAGATTCATAAAAATTCTAATAACTTAAAAGAAACAAATAACATAAAATATGTTACATTAAAATATGATTATAAAAAAAATACAAATAAAATACGTTACATTAAAATATGATTATCATAATAATATAATAAGGAAAAAATATTACATTTTTTATTTGTATTTTTTATGATAATCATTTGCATTATAATGTTAGCTAGTTTGGTGTTCAAAAAAATGTATTGCTTTCTAAATAATATATTCACAAATTAATTAAAATCATATATTCATATGATATGAAATATAATTAATTAATAATAATAATATGTAAAAAAGTACACGTTATACAACCTTTTAATAAAAGTAATAATTCAATATTATAAAATATAAAATAAAATGAAATGTGTCATCTCCAATAGTGTACCATGTTTTTGGTACATAACTGTGTCACATCATCGCCACATTAACAATTATGTACCTACTTTTTTAAATACCAATTCTTATTCAAATTATCATGGTACATACATAACTTTAGGGGGTCCCACTTGTCATAACACTCAAAATAATTATATTTTTCATGTTAAGGCCTACGATTATTTGTTAGCATCAAAGATTAATGCCTACGATTTTAAGTGAACTTCTACGATTAAGGATTTGACCTACGATTACATAATTGAAGGCTATTTATTAAAGGCCTACTCAAGGCACACGATTAGTCATGGTATGATTAATTATATAATTTTGAGGCGTAATTGAGTATACAGACTATCTTTGATAAATGATAAATAGAAGTACATTCAATTCAATGCATTTATTTATTGTGTAAGAGAAACAGAAGGTAGATGTGGTATTAATCAAAATTAATTTATTTTCCTTTAATGCATTTATTGTTGGGTAAGAAACATATGTAAAAATTTACAAATAAATAGACATAAATATACGATGAGAAACATCGCACTAGAAAAATTAGATCAAAAAACTTAGAGTATATATTTGAGCAGAAAATGTTGAGCAAGGCTAGAGTAAAAAGTGAGCAAGGTGAGAGAAAAGCAAAGAAGAAATTTTGATCTTTAAAGGTAGGCTTTCTAAAGTATATTTCTTACGATTAAATTTTGAAATTTACATTTCAATTAAAACATTAAAAGCATAATAAACTTAAGATTGCATTTAGTAGAAATATATTAGATTGAAAAAGCTATTCCGAAATTAATCGTAGTCACATAAACTTCGTCGTATGAAGACCTAAATAAATCGTAAGTACACTTAATGCTAATCGTATGAAAAATTAATCTTAGGAAAAACCTTAATATAATTGTTGAATTAATCATAGGCCTTGAATACATAGCATTTTTAATCGTAAACCTTGATTAAATGGCATTTTTAAAAATAAACAATCGTAAGCATACTTTTATAAAAATAAATAAATCAATCATAGGGTACAGTAATCAATCATATGCGAAATTGAAATTGAATTAATTGTATGCTATTTGTAATTAATTGTACGCATATGATTTTTTTAATAAATGTAGTGCCCCGATCCCGAAAGATCGTGAAAATGGAAATTAATTAGAATTTATATATTATTTTAGGTTCAAATTTTAAAATAAATAATCAAATAATTGAATTCAAAAACACAAAATATAATGAGACAATAAAATTAAGACTATCTCAAAATGCCAAGTTTGATTTCAATGCTATATCTATTTCAAATTGCAAACAATTTATAAAATATAAGAAATAATTAAAGAAGTAAAAAAAATTGAAGTGAAGTGAAGAAGATAGTGGCTAGCGGGCCCCATTTTCAAAAAAATGATGGGTGAATAGTTAAATATTTGGGTACATGCAGTAAAAATATTTTTTTAATTTTATACCATTCAAAAATTTGTTCACTATAATTTGTACCATGTTTTGGTACATATAAATTGTTTTTGTACCACGAAATTGAGCCTATTATGGATGCCTAAAGGTGATCCTTCTAAAAACACATATTGGACGCGGCCAATTGTATGTCGCATTCGTTTTGTATTTTCTTGCTTGACAGTTTGATCCGTTGTCACATGCTACTTCTTTTTGTTACATATTAATTTCATTATCATTCTGGACCATTTTGCACTTCCTTGCCAATTAATTACAGCACATGCTTATTTTATTTCATTTCATTTATATATTATTATTATTATTGACATAACAAAAGACGGGTTTCCTCCCCTTGAAATAATTATGTAGCCATGGAAAAGAAATTTGATGTTTTTTTTTTCACGTTTCCTATTGTTAGAGCTTCTCCAACAGTTGAAGGCCGGCTCGGTAGACGGTAAAACTGGCGTGAAATTTGACAATTTCCTTTCTCCAATAGATGAAGGCCGGCTCGTTAAATGTAGGGGATGTGAACAGTAGTACCTCGGTTAAATAACTGAGGTACTGTTCCTCTCGGCAACCTCATTTTCTTTTTTATTTTTTTTTCTTTCTTTCTTTCATTTTATAATTGTTGTAATATATTAGTTGATTTTTTTATATTTTGTATTAGATTTCTTTCAATTGTTTTAAAACACAAAATACATAATGAATAAAAATAGAATTACATAAACATTTAACAATACAAAACCACAAATATATTAATAAACAATACAAAACCACAAATATATTACAATAAACAATACAAATACATAATTAATAAAAATACAAACATAATACAATAAGAGTAAAATATTAAAAATACAACACAATTATTTTAGCTAATAATCCTCTAAACTACTTCCGGATCCAGATCCTACATCGGGAATATCTGGAAAATAACTTCCAAAGTCGAAAGTATTCCTTGGTAGGGAAGACTGGCGGAATTGTTCCTGCCTTTTCGCCAGGATTTTTGTTTGTTCTTGTTCAAAGTACATACGTTTAGCAGGCTTAGAAATTGTATTTGTATCAAACATTAAAATTTTATTTTCTACTTCCCATTTTCTTACTTCAGTAACTTGTCGTTGAGCTTCAATCCTTCTCAATTGTATCTCCATATCACACTCTTTTTTTGCATATGGAGTCTCAAATAATTGTTGAAGTTTTTGACTATTTTCTCTAATTTCTTCAACAACAATAGACAAGTCTTCACACTTTTTTTTTCATTTTAGATTTTTTAACACCCATTGAATGTTTTGATGAAGATTAACTACCACTGGCGTCACTACTTAAATTGAGATTAAATGTAAATAATTTATCAGATGACAATGGGCAAAAATATTAATATATATATATATATATATATACATATATAATCATATTCAATTAAATAATTCGATAAAAACAATTAAATCAATAGTAAAGAGTGTATATATATAAAAGGAATATTCCATTGTAGGGTGAAATGTAGAGTGATGTTGCTGGAGATGAAAATTGAAAATCTGTAATTTTAACTGTACAGTAGTGTAGAGTTAACTGTATTCTGGTGAAAACTGTTGAAGATGGCCTTACATAAGTACATTATTGCATTGGGAGTCTATTTTTGGTGGTTGTGCAAAAACTGTCACACATGCATATTAATTTGCTAGGATTTTCAAATTTGAAAAGTTATTTTCTATGAATTAATTATAATCCCATTTTTGAAAATTTAAAAGAAAATCAAACTCAAAACACATTTCCAAAACTCGTACAAATTACGGGAAAGTATAAAAGTGATTAATAAATTATTTAATAAAAAAAGGCTTTATTTTATGATAAGGAGTTCGCTAATTTAATTTTCCATCTTTTTAAAATTTATGAGATTTGTTTAGCATCAAGAATTGAATGGTTGTTTGTAATTGTATACTTTTTACATAAAAAATTAATTCTATGTTTTTTTTTAAAAACTAACAAATAGCGTTTAAATGCAAAGATAAATGTTAGTAATTATTTTAAATATCAAAATAGAAAATTATAAAGAATTAAGACCTTATATATCTTTCTATCCATTATAATCAAGAAAAATATAACTAAATAAAATTACATAAAGTATATATTTCTGCAATTTTAAATCATATTTTCAGACTGATAAAATATAAGTCCTACAAATAAATTGAACTAACGAGTTAGGTGAGCTGCATAATTTATTTTAACAAATAAGTATTAAATTAAAACAAGAGATGACATCACAGATAAATTTAGTTGACAGTATGAGCCCTGTGGATTAACTCATGGGACTTACAAATATGAGATCACAATCAACCATTTTGTAGATTTACTCTAGGAACTTTTAATTAATACATGCCATTGTAAATGTTTGTTTAATTTGACTATAAAATGATTTCAACTCCAAATCAATATAGAATGTCCAATACACAAATAACTACTCCAAAAATTGTATACATTTCTTTTGTCATAATGTTTTATCCAAAAATGTGTATTTAATAATTAGATATATTATTTCATTGTACAGTCACTATTCCTATATTGAATTACTCAATATAATATTACAAAATTTAAAACATGTGGAATACTAGTTTTCTTGCCAAAAGCAAAGAATCTTGGTTTAAATCTTTTACCATCAGAGCATGTTCCTTATACTGAAGTAAACTAATTTCATATATCTTGTTTTCTTTCTTTTCAACATCTAAATAGTTGTTTTCTTGGATGCCTCTTACTTTTTTTTTTTGCATACTCCCCTGGTTTCTAAATAAATTTCATTCTAGATTAATGCATACATTATAAAATAATTAAATTACCTTATACACCTTTATGTGAATATATTAGATGAGACAAATAAGGATGTTTGCATACATTAAATGAGGGCAAATGTGAGAAAAATGTGATTTTTTCACCTTGATTTTATAGAATGACACTGTTTGTGAAATGAAACTTAATGGTAGAATGACACTTATTTAGAAACGAAGAATATATATTTTATTTTTATTTTTCATATGACCCTACACTTATATATATATATATATATATATATACAAGGATGGGATCTGATGAGAACCAGTCACCAGGTGGGAACTAGGAACCAATCTCATCCCTCCTTTCCATAATTTGGATGGTCCAGATCAATCCAGATTTTTCGGTGGCAATTGTGTAATTAAAACGAAAGTCTTCAATTCGCGCGTCTCATTAAGGGCAAAATCGGAACTGAACTCAGAAATTGCCCAGATTCAATTTTAGCCTCCGACTTCGCTCATTTTAGCCTCATGCATTTCTCATTTTAGCATGTGTTGATAAACAAAAATGGAACGATGATTTCATTAGAATGAAATGCAATACACCCTATTTGGGGACAATGAACCCTAATGGGAATCTTATAATTACCAGTTGGGATCAGAGCCCTAATCGGAATGTAATAAACCCTAATTGGGAATGGTGAACCCTAGTGGAAAATGTCACATTAATTTTAGCCTCCTATTTCGATCATTTTAGCATCACGCGATTCTCATTTTAGCCTCATGAGATTCTCATTTTAGCCTCAGAACAAAAGGGAAGAATTATTAAATTACTATATTACCCCTCCGTCCACAAAGTTGCCGAAAATTATAGGAATGCCACCGCCCATCCACTTAAATCTGATTTAATCTGGACCGTCCAGATTGAGTCAAACAAGGGCTAGAATTGGTTCCTAGTTCCCACCTGGGGGAAGGGTTCTCATTTGATCCTTTCCATATATATACAACTACAAATTTATATAACTAAAAAAATTTGGTACCTCCGCACTTCACGATATCTTGTACAGTGCACCTACAAACTACTCATATTTACTACATAACATATATTCCATTCATTTCATTCATATAAGTTGATGATTGGATTTTTCATTAAGATTAAAAAAATTATTGGAAAATATAATTAAATATGCATGTAAATTTTCTAATATGGCCATATTTATTTCTTTAACAGTAAATTATTGCTGAATGTAAATATATTAAATAGGGTGTATATTAGTAATGAGTTAAGTATACATATAAAAACCACCCAATATATCATAACATTCAAAAAAAAAAAATCTATATGATGGACAAAATAAATATTATGTTTCACAGATCATTTAATCATTGATCACCCAACCAACCATTTCCTATGTAATTGCGTTCTTGCTAGATTAATTGTCCTTATCTCAAAGTTAGATTTGACTTTTGACAAAGAAAATCAAGTATGATGATACGTACATGTATTCACACTAATTTCCAACTATAGTTATCATGTATGGAGATATTAATAAATTTAATACTCGATGTAGTTCATCTAGTCACCTTGCCACATTAGGCTATTAATTTTTTCATTAACTCATTACTTTGGCCACGAAAAGTAGTAAGGAACCTATCGAGATTGTCTCCACCTAAAAACTATTGAATAAAATAAAATAATACAACAAGAAATATCTTAACTTAGTTTGGAAACTTTATAATAAGGTTAATATTATTTCGGTGTTCCATAACATTATACTATATGACAATTGTTAAATATTTTGGTGGAATGTCTATTACGTGACGAGGCGGGAAACTTTTTTTCTCTACAACTTGCATACGTAAATAAATAAAATAAATAAATAATCTTTTACTTTTATGAATTGTAAAAAATAATGAATATGAAGATGTTAGTCTCGATTGTGATGTCCTTTTAAATTTTAACGTTAGCCGATCGAGTCAACATCATCTTTGTCGTCACTATTATTTCATTTTTCATTTTTTATTTTCTTAGGGGACTTTGTCGTGACTATTTATTGACTTTCTCGTGAGTCGTGAAGCATCTGAGAATCATTAGGAAAAATCCGATGCTGCTAAAAATTTGAGTCTGTGCCAAATTTTATTGGATATATGAGCGGTACGGTACATATAATGACGTCATATATCAAAACATACGTTTGAAAATTTATCGAAACAGGGAAAAAATCGAATTCGATATATACTAAAAAAATCTGGGTTTGTTCCAATTTTTTCCACAATATGAATATTCATTTTGTTATTAACATGTGACATATATTTTGTTTGATTTTAGGAAAAATGTGTAAATAGACCCTTCACGATGAACAGGTGGGTGTGCATCAGAGAAATGAATGGGTGAAAAAGAGGGTTGAAGTGTATTACGCTCTTGGTTGGTTTTTTACTTTTATTTTGTAAGAATTGTCTTGCTTTTGGAACTATTTTAAACTGAACAATGCTTTCCTCATCAGTTTGGGTTTCAAGTGAGCGATGTTTTTAATTTATGAACTTGGAGTTTATTATTGCTTTTGGCTCAAAGGAACATAATAGAAATTGAGCTTGCATTTATTCATAGACAGTTGTTACATCGCAGATTGAAGTTGAGCTTACATTCATAGCATATTACATTCCTTAGCTGTTACATATTGTGATCATTTGAAGTATGTAATTGCTAAGTGTAGTGCCTCGTTATTTTATTTATTTAATTGTGTAATTTTAAAAATATTATTTTAAAGAATGATATTAATTGTTTAAGTCCTATAAGTCGCGCCTAAAGTAAATTTTAACGTATGTGAGGCAAGTTCATAAATACATAATATTTTTTGGATTTCATGGAAGTCACTAAAATTGTACTACCTCCGTTTCATAATGTTTGTTGTTTTGTTTTTTTTATCTGGAATTAAGAATTAATTTTGTGGACAAATATACTCATCCCTTATATATGCCATAAAATCTAATTCATCTATATTTTCCTAAAAAATAACAATATTTTCTCTCTCTATATATTTTTCTCTCTTCATATATTATAGGTAAGTTAGAATCAAAAAATCTTGTAGGATTTGAGAGAGTTAAAATTGGGAGAGAGGATGTCAAATTATATAAAATAACAAACATTTTGAAACTAAAAAAAAAAACCTTAAACAACAAACATTATGAAACGGAGGTAGTATTTATTTATTTTAAAAGCCCAAACATCTTTTATTTAAATGTTCGTCCAAGTCTATTTTTCTTTTTAGCCCAAAGCAGAGCCCAAGAGGCCCAAGCAAGCAGCAAGGTAATGGTTGACCTTGAGATTTTTACCAAGATTTTTGCTCACTCTTTTTCGTTCAAATTTTTTATTTATGGAAATGAATCACCCTTTAGATTTATTGTCGTCCATAATGAAGCATAGAAACCCTAATCCTACTAGTATAAGTGTATAACTAGGTGCTAGCGTTCACCATTTTTCTTACACCAAAATAAAGAAAAATAATGGAGAAGAAATTTTCGTTAGCGGACTGTCACAATAGATAGTCAAGTATCACAATAGGTAGTTGAAGTGTCACAATTGATTTTTCGGCCTATCTAAGTTTTTGGTAGAAACTTTTGCTATTAAACAAAATAAAAAATAAGATATAAATAACTAAAATTAATGAACTCGGAGACACGTGTCGGCTGCAGAATGGAGGAGGTACTACATGCCCCTTGTGGTAGAATTTAACTCCCTCATCCCTTATTTGGTGACAATTTTGTGAGGCCCATTACTTAGGCTCGGCCGACATTGATTTACTGTTAAAGATGGGCATAGAAATCATACACAAAATGTGTGATGTGTTTTCCACATTCAACAATGCAATGTTGTGCAATTTCTTCCAAATCTTAGTGTACACATTCTTATTTTCTTTTATTTTTTTGAGTTGGGAAAATAGAGCAGTGTATCTCGAACTCGAACTATCATCCTTTTATATAGGGATTTAGGGTTTAAGGAGAAATTAATGCATATGATTAGAGCTAGACGGCATAATTATGCCATGACGACCACTAATTAATTTAATTTACGTTATAATTAGTTGTTGATAAGAAAAATAATCGTGAGAAATTTAAAATCGATGCCACATATATATGGAGCACACCTAATTAATTATTAATTGGGCGAACAGTAGCTGCATGTCTTAATCGTATATAATTCGGAAAGCTATTAATTAATGATTTTGACAACGTTACCAACATTTAGGATACGATGTGATTTAAATTAATTGGTTGATTTTTTTTTTTAGAATAATTAATTGGTTGAAAATTGAAATTGAAGAATTAGAACAGTTTATCAATTAATGTTTCAGGCAAATGACTACTGTTTATGATGGCGAAGAATGAACAACTAGCTATTATCATTGGGTTTTTTTTCAGAATGATATATAATTATTCAAACTAGTATTTCTCCCGTACGATGTACGGATTTATATATTTTAATTTAATATTATATATTTAAATTATATTAGGTTCTTAATTTTTTAATATATGGAAATAATACACATTAAATGGATAATACGAAAATAAATTGTACATAATTAGGAAATTAAATAAAGGGAAAAAACTACTTTTTGGTTGAAAAAATGAATATTTTTCATTTGTTTTGGAAAAACACGAACTATTTAAACACAATTTTGAGTGAGCGAGGTATAATGTAATAATTTAGTACAAAAAAATAGATTATTCATTTTAAAGTGGATTGAATCCTTAGTACATAGAAAAAGAATGATATATTATACATTAAATATTTTATATATAATCGATCATGAATTAATCAATCATAAAATACACAGCTACGGTCCATGGATTTAAAAGAAATACGTATTGCAGAGAACATAATACAATCCAAATTACATTTATTCATAATTTGCTTAACAATAAACTTAAAGAAAAATAAAAATATAGAGCAACCGCAATAATAATCCTCCTAATCAACAATAATAATAATAATAATAATAATAATAATAATAATAATAATAATAAAACAATTATCTAAATAAATAATCTAAAAACACAAATGTCTGTATTAAATTTGAGTACATGTCATCAAGTGGTGTCTTGAAAGGCTGTATATTTTGTGCATCTACTTGATATTGTAATGCCTTTGGAGAAGCTCTAAACTCTAAATATAGAGTAAAAGTTACCAAAATTCCCCTCCAACAGATGCGTGCTCTATCACTGTTCATTGATTTTTTAATTTTTTTTATCTTATACTTTTATTTATTTATTTTTTAAAAATATTAAAATAAAAAATCGTATATCAAATTAAAATGACATCAAATAAGAAGGATCACGTTTTTTTTTAATATTAAAATTAAAATGACATTTAAGAAAATTACATAATAAAACTACTAAACATAAAAACCAATGAAAATACAAATAAAACATTAAAAATACAAATAAAGCATTGAAAATACAAATACATCATTTAAATATAAATAAAGCAATACAATAATATTTTCTAATAATCAGAGAGACCACTTCTCGCAATATTATTATGTTTTTTTTCTATGTTGCAATATTAGTCTGTAATTTTTGTTCTTTGCATTATTATTATGAAATGTTTCTACGTTGTATTATTATTTAATTTTAGAAATTTTAGTAGTAATTTTTTTTTGGAAAATTTTTGATTAAAATAAATATATAAAAATAAATATTATGGAATATTCTTTTTTAGAGTATAATTTAGAGTAAACTGTTGGAGATGAAGTGAAGATTTTGTTGTACAATAGAGATAGAGCTGCTGTAAAATGAAGAAAACTGTTTGAGATCGATGGCCTTACAATATATATATATATATATATATATATTATTGAAGTACAAATCAAGTATAGAATCTATACCAACACAACTATTTATACAAATGATGAAGCAAACAAAAATTTTAAGCTAAATTTATATCTTATCGAAAACTTGTGAAACTCACTCAAATGAGTCAATGAATACTATATTGTTCGTTTCTCACACAAATCAGTGCTAATCATTCTCATTAAGTAAATAAATATAAATAGTTGAAAATGCTCTCAATTTCAAGTTTAATATGAGAAGATAATTTTGCTATTATGTATTTAAATCAGCAATACATATTTCATGTTAGAAGAATAGCAGACAATTGCTTTTCCTTTGTTTAAATTAACATTACAATCACATATATAATACCTGAGTACAAAGAGAAGAAAGTACATTTGGCAGATTGTATAGAAGGCAAAAGTCATGTGGACATGGTACATGAATCAACATCGACATCAACCTTCATTCATTACCTGATCACTTTCGTAATCACCTTCTGTGGCATTATATAACATAATAAATCTAAATAACAAAGAAATGGACATGACAACACACCTCTGGTTGCATACATAATTGCAAATGTATGGTTCAACATGTGATAGATAGCCTTGATGAGATGCTCAATATGATCGATATATCACACAAAATACATATAACGGTAGGATACGTCTCGAGAAAAAAATGAAAGTTTCAAATAAGTGAGTTTCACAATATTGTATCAGACTTGAATAAGAGAGGGAACACAATTTTAAGCCTCAATCTTAAAATGCAACCTAAGAAAATATTGATTTCATTCTTTGGAACAGAAACAACTCATTGAATAAAATAAAATTCACAAATAATTTTTATAAATACAAATTGAAAGATATAACTTTTTTTGACTTTAAGTTGAAGATATAGCTTTTTCATGAATTGGAATACACAAACGACATTTTGAAAGTTGAATTCAAATGGAAAATTTAGCATATATACCTTTATCTGGAGCCATTTGAAACAGAAGAAACTCTAAACCTTAATGAAATTCTTACCTGAAAAAGCAAGGTAATTAAATAACCCAATAAGTATAAGTTCCAACATCGACTTACTGCTTTCTTTCCTCAACTAAAATAAAATGTCATGAAAAATTATAAATTTTTTAGGTTTAAAAAAAAATGCACAATGAATACGTACCACCACTACCACCAATTAAAAAAATACCAATTGTTATATTGGGATACCTAGTAGGACGACATGAAGAGATCACAACAATTTCATTGATAGTTCCAACTAATGAAAAAGAAAAAAAAAGGAACACATTGAAATACCAAATTATAAAATTGAAACCTGCGATAATGAATTTTCCTGATAGAATGGACGCCGACGATGCAGAGGATTTGGCAGCGGATACTGTGGGAGATTGGCAAAATCGGACTCTTATCTATCTGCTACATTACTCCATTTCGATCCATTTTGCCAGTACACTGATTGAATTTCGGAGAGAAATTAAAAAAATGATAATCACCAAAATTCTCCAATGAAAATTTTCATACATATTGAAAAGAAAAAAAATGCCACCTTCATTTTTTATTCAACCATTAAGCCGAGCCATTAGTAAATCATCTTCCTAATTTTGTGTGCATTCGCTTTCGGGAAAGGGAAGGAGAATAAGTAATCCATTGATTAGAATTTGAAGACTCCGTTGGCTACAATTTTGGTTCCTAAAAATGTCGCTCTCTTCGCCGCGTATAATTTCCAATGCCTCCAAAACTTTGATATCGATGCTCGATGCCGGAGGTTTATATAGAGGAGGACGCAGAAAGATGGGAATGAATTTAATCACAAATAAAACAAAATAAAAATAATACATTTAATTTCTCAAACCGTTCACGTTCATCAGTTAAATTTATCATTTATTATGTTATAAAATAATAAACAATAATAACACATTAATTTGCACAGAAGTCAGAAACCGTTCAGTTCAGGAGTTGAATAGGTTATGAAAGAAAAATAAATAATGGGAAAAATAATAAAAAAAAAATCCTCAATTTGAAACCAAAAAAAAAATAGACAATAATTGGATTCGAACCTGTACCAACAGAAAAAGTGGATTCTAGGAAAGCCTACCAACCACTACACCACAGACCCAAGACAATTCAAGTTTTAACAGAAATAATTTTAAAAGTGAATTTTTATCCACGATTTTTTCAGGACAATTTTGCCCATGTGATTTTGTCTTAATATATGTATAGATTAATTCACTAGTCGGCAAACCAATGTAGATAACATTATGCTTATATACGTACATGAACAATTCTACAAACTAGATGGACGTTTAAGATATATCGCAAATACTCATGTACATAAGATGTACATCAGACGGTCAACGCGTTGACTTGGTCAAAGCATTGACCAAAAAAATTATTAAAACGGGTGATAATTTTTAGGGATACAAGTGATACTTTTTTTTAAATTTTGAATGATACTTTTTAGTGTTTAGATTGATACTGATTTTAATAGTTTTTTTCTTTTTTTTTTTATCTGACCGATACTTTTTAATGATACAAACAATACTTTTTAGGCTTTGAAATGATACTTTTCAGTATTATGAATGATACTAATTTTGACGGATTTTTTGGTCAACGCATTGACTGAGTCAACGTGCGTTGACCCGGTCAACACGTTGACCGTCTGATGTACACCTAGTATAGCTGTCAAAACCAGCCCGGCTCGGGTCGGGCCGGCCCGGCCCGAAAAAATTAGCTCAAATGGGCCGGGCCGGCCTAGTGAAAAAACAAAAATTTAGCCTTAGGCCCACGGGCGGCCCGAAATTTGGGCCGGACTGGGCCTCAATTTTTTAGGCCCGAAATGGTTTCGGGCCGGGCCGACCCGACCCGAAAAAAATTATTGGCCCATGGGCTCGGGCCGGGCGACCCATTTGACAGCTCTAACACCTAGTGTACACAAGACATGCCCAAGATATATTTATGCCCAATAATAAGGGAAATTTGAAGTTGCCCATTTGGGCATCCTACCTTAGTTTTGCACATTGTTTTTAGTAACGTAAATTCTCCTGTAAATAAGACGTACATCAGACGGTCAATGCATTGATTGGGTCAAAGCACATTGATTCGGTCAAAGTGTTAATCAAAAAAATCATCAAAACGAATGATACTTTTTAGGGATACGAGTGATTTTTTTTTTAAAAAAAATTGAGTGATACTTTTTATTATTGTTTTGATTGATACTGATTTTAACAACTTTTTTCTTTATTTTTTTTTTCTGGCTGATACTTTTTAATGATACAAATGATACTTTTGGGCTTTGAAGTGATACTTTTTAATGTTACAAATGACACTATTTTTGATGATTTTTTCGGTCAATACATTGATCGGGTCAACGCGCATTGACCGTTTGATGTCCACCCTAGTGTACACAAAACCTGCCCTTTTAAAAATATTGTAAAAATTAAATATTTGTTGGGAGATATCTTACTCTTTAAGTAGATATTAATTATGTTCGTTCTGATATTTTTTCGCCTCCGAATATGTAAACGACAATGTTGTGTTTTTCACACGATATTGTTAAAAATACACGTCTATGTTGTTTACATAGTAGAAAATGAAGAAAACAAAAAAATCAGGACGAACATAGTTAATATTTACTAATGTCTCCATTTATGTCCCCAAAATATATTTAAAAAAAATTAAAAATAGTTTTAAAAAATAAAAACCAAAGCAAATGGGCAGCATCGAATATTCACCAATAATAACATGTGTTTTGTCTACTTTAGGTCCAAAAAGACTCGGGCCTAGATTGTATATAACATCTTGGACCCAAATAATCTTTTATTCATTTTTTAAAGCATAGAGATTCAGCCCATAAAATCTAACCACTTATATTTTTCATTTGGGAAAATCTTTTTTGCATGATAATAAGAAAATATGTACTCAATTTTCAAATATGACCTCATTTATTTCCTTTTTTTATGTGAAAAAATAAAATAAAATTAAAATAAAAAATTCAAATAAGAAAGACAAATCATGATCTGCCGCTCGGTTCGCCACTTCCACAGCTATCAGCTCCCATGATCGTATATACTTTAAGGCAATGTTTGGTATACTAGTACGGATATATCCACATTAATAAAATCTGGATTGCTTTGAAAGATAATTGCGTATTAGCTATTTTAATTGTGTGTTTGGTTATTAAGATAAATATTCTAAGATTGTTTCACACATCTGTTTGGTACATTGTTTTATTTGGTAGATTAAGTTCTGGAATGAGTAAATTAGTTTAGACAATGTTTGGTAGCCTAGATAAAGACATATATACTAAGATTGCTACGCCAGAAACTGTATCCAGGGGGGCGTCGGATACATTATCCAGCCGAATCAGTAAATTACACCCCGGGCCACGCGTTAGGACCGGACCTCGCGTGAACGAATAATGGCTACCAAACACACAGTTTTTACTGGATACCTATACTAATATGCCTTTATCCAGGCTACCAAACATTGCCTAAAGGGTTCAAATTTTAAAGGGTATTTAATTAATTATTAATTATACTTTTGAAATAGTTTTAATAGTGGTGTATAAAGTAAATCAATTTCAACTTTTCAATCACATCATAGGGGATTATTAGAATTAATGTGTAATCACGATAAAATTTGCTAGCTTGAATTAATTTGTGATCACATTTGTCAAATTCCAAAAAATAAAAAAATTAAAAAAAGTATATGTTACTAGCTAGTACTAGGGGTGA
Source organism: Perilla frutescens (assembly GCA_026008535.1). NCBI lineage: Eukaryota > Viridiplantae > Streptophyta > Magnoliopsida > Lamiales > Lamiaceae > Perilla > Perilla frutescens. The sequence continues at coordinate 50,735,618 of BRKX01000015.1, forward strand.
GCAAAATGCCCGAGAACTGAAAACCGAACCGAATTCGGTTCGGTTTGGTTCGGTTATTTTCATAATTTGGGCCGGTTCGATTTTTTTTTAAGCATTTTTCGGTTTTTGGATTCGGTTCGTTTTTTTTTTAAAATAATCGATTTAGATCAAAAACCGAATTTATATATATATATATTAATAATAAAATTAAATAAATTAATACATTAATACATTACAGCTATTACGCGGCTACCCTAGATCTGTAAGACTGTAAATCTTAAAATCGGAATCCTCTTCGATTCTTCTCTCTCAATCTCGCTCTCGCAGTCGCCGCCAATATTGATTCTCACCGGCGACGCTGCCCTCCTCGGCTCCTCTTCCACAGTCCACTCACCGCAGTCGTCCAGTCGAGCACGAGCGTCGATAACAGCAGCAGTCCAGCACGAGCGCCGAGTCCGCCGACAGCAGCAACAGCCACCTAACCCTCCTCATCCACCAATATTGATTCAACAAGCATTAATGTAAGTTTTTGTGTGTTACTTGATGTTACTTGATGTTCATTTTGTTATTATTTCCAATTATTCAGGAGGATTTATCTTGGGAAATTGATGTTTAGGGTAGCAGCGGGATTGTAGGTTATAATAGGAAACATAGTGAGAAGGAACATGTAATTTTTATGTAAATGATGAGATTTATCATTTATGTTGAGGGAAGAGCCAATTTTTGTTTATTGTAATCAATGAGAGATGTATTTTACTGTGATGTATTATCAATTTTGTTTATTGTAATTAGTCGGGGGGGGGGGGGGGGATGATGTTACTGTAAATATTTTGTAAATTTCTCTTGTTATAGTTAGTGATCGATCATTGTTATGTTGATCAATACTGATTTTTTAACATTTTAGGAGGATGTTCCTTTTCTTCTTCTTCTTCTTTTTTTTTTCTTGAAGAAGAAAGAATACAGATAGGTGTTTTTTTCATGGATAGCCTAAAGTTTTTTCATGGATACCATCATGCAATTGTTATTTTATTACTATTATACATACAGTTGTTCCTCTTCGAAAAAATGTTCAATGTTTTTCCAGTGTGATTATAGTGATTTCATTCTTCATCTTCTCATTATGACGTTCTTACTAATTGTATTGATTTTGCTATTTAGTTAGTGGATCTAACAATTTAATAATTTTTTAGTTGTTGTATAATACTGAATTTTATTTTTGATTGAAGATATTATTTTTAGTATTGAAACTTCTTTTCGTGAATCACATGCAACAAGCCCAACTTTTGTAGTTTGGATCTCTTTTAATAATAAAGCATTGAATCCAGCCAATTATGTTTAGGAGAATAACATTATAAAATATGTTCATTTAAGTCAATTACATACTATTTTAAAAAAAAATAGGGAAAAATTCGGTTCGGTTCGGTTCCGTTTTCAAAAAATTCGATTTATTTCGGTTTTACCATTTTCGGGACCAAACCGAACTGAAAAACCGAATGCTCACCCCTAGCTAGTACTGTGTATATATATAGAGGCAGATATGAATTGGAATATTTAAATATATGGTCCGTTAGAATGAAATATAACTAGCCCAGCCCACATTCTTTGACCCTAAATCAAATAATAGCTTCTGAATGAATCCTTCTTCCCTCTCCTTCATCTAGATCTTCGTCTTTCATGGAGTTTACAGTCGCCACTCGAATTTCGGAGTTCGCACTTGAAAAAAGCTTAAAAATTGCAACTACTACGCTCCGACGAGAACCTGCCGTGTTGGAATTTTTTCGACACGGGTGTGGCGCCCAAATCGGAGAGTTCGAGTATCACAGGAGGAGGAGGGTATTGGATTCGGTGGGAACTCTGTATCGCAATGCTTCGCGTTCTTCTGTGGTTACAAAGCATCTTTTTAGTACGATTCCAACACTGCAGAGAAAGTTTGAGAGTGCAAAAAAATCCATTTCCTAGCAGTCTCTTGCAATGGGGATCGCTAGGGTTTTGCAGGAACTTGAGCTTTGCTACTGGGTTCACACCCTTGAAGGTGAAGCCCCTGGAGACAATTATGGATGTTGAAAGGGCTAAGAAGAAATCACCTGAAGAACTCGCTGACATTTGGGATGATGTACGTTTCTTTAGACCAAATTTACTGTCGTTCCTATGCTGCTGCAAAATCTGCTCATGGCTTTCCTGTGTTATATCTAATGGTGTTAATTGATGTTTTTGCAGTTTCACTTGGGAAGGGGCCATATTGGTCTATCTATGAAATCAAAATTGTATCACCTGTTGGAACAAAGAGCTGCAGATTGGTACTAGTCTACCTTATTTTTGTTTTTCTTATTTGTCTTCCTTAAAAAAAATGGCAATCATTTCTCTTTGTTTGCAGCCGATATTTTGTGATTCCATTGTGGAAAAGAAGTGGGTACTCGACAATGTTTGTGCAAGGTTAAGAGATTACTTGTTTTTAATCTAGGTTAACCAGCAATCTTCATCAAGATTTTGTACCTCAAAATCCATGATTCTTTTGCATGTTGTCATTAAAAAAATCAATCTTAATTACGAAAACTGCAGGCACCCCATGTATTTAATACCTTTTGTATGTGTGCGTGGATAGCTTGGACAGTTAAGCCTTAACATTCAAGAAAATGGCATCTATCAGTCATCAATAAATATATAAATAAATTATGATCAATGAGATATTTTTTTCTTCTTCTTGCCCAAATTGAATTATTCCTTTGTTGTTTACAGTAATATTCTTGAAGGTGTATATATATGAAGTTGTAGGTCTGCTTTATTTCTAGCCACTGCCAAGAAGCACAGATTCTGTTTTGAAGCAGTAAGTTGTTATGGGTAGGGACTTAGTTTTTTATTGCATCGAAACATTATCAGTGCACGTCACGTGTATATCTCATTTTATTAAAACGCGAGTAGAAGCACTATTTAGAATATAGATGAAATAACATAATGTATGTTATTAGTTCTGTTTCTTATTTTATTCTTCTTTAGCTGTTTTGATTATCTTGCTCTTTGCTGCTGAAAGAAAAAATTAGAGTGAAATAGCTTCAAGCTTTCTGTTGGTGAGACGGCTGCTATATGACCATACAGTTTATCTATTGTTGATTGTAGGAGAAGAATTGTAGTCAATGGAATGCTGGTAATATCTGTATCCTTATTGCTAATCTGTGTCTTACAGTTGAGATGCCACACATGCTTTTTACTGGTCTTGAAGATTACAAAGCAAGAGGAACCCAAGCTGCTCCGTACTTGACTGCTTCGTATTACAAAGAATTTGCAGATAGCAAGGATTTGGTGTTTGTTCGTGGTGATGTTGTGTTCACTAGCAAGCTGAGTGATGAAGAAGCAAAGTGGCTTTTGGAGGCTGCTCAATCGTTTTACCTGAACGATGTCAGGTATAAACTGGTCGAGCGTTTCAACAAACAAACTCGCGAATTTGAGTTCAAGGATGTTTTGCAAGCTTTAGAGATGCCGATGTTGTAGTTAAAAGCCCTAGGGATAGACAATATTTTGGGGTCTGACTGGCCAGCATCACCCTCCCCTGAAGCTCTGATCACAGCACTTGAAGTGTTGTATTCTCTTGGAGTTCTTGATGATGATGCAAAACTTACATCTTCTACTGGATTCCGAGTTGCTGAAATTCCATTGGTATGTTTCTGAAACCCAAGCTCCTGATATTGTATCAATGGCAATTTTTTATGTACAGTAATTTGACATTTATTTTTTCAAATTAAGTTTGTTGATGGAAGAAAATGGGAATTCTGATGCACGGGATGATCATTATTTTTTTCATGTGAAGTGAAACTTGGAAGTTTTCCTTAAAATTTCTTATATCTAAATATTATAAGCAATGACACATACATAGTTCTTGAATCTTGAATTCTCGATGTGGTATGCATTTTTTAAATGATTGACACCTTAGGGTTTACAAAATGAATACAAATTTTATTTTTTGTTTGTCGTGGTTTGAGACCATAATCATAACTTATAATAATATATAAGTTATCTTTGATTTGTAATTTAGTCCCTCAACAAATTATAAATTTATTAATGATTGCACACCGCACACATTAATTTCACACCAAATATTAATACTCTTTAATTCATAATTAAAATCTTAATAGATCACATTAATTAAATTACTTTAAGACAATCATGCATATATAAATATATGTGTGTGTGTGTCCAAATAAAAATATTCCAACAATTATATATAGTAAATTAAACCGAGTTTAAGAAGAATTAATCGAACATTAAATTATTTGTCGAGTGTGTGTGACAATGTATACTTGTTTGATCATGATTAAGAAGAATGTTGCAGATTTTAGGGTAGACTTAATTAATCATATATAGATACTAGATAGTGGTTCTAGTTAATCAATGTGGAAGAACATTTTATTAATTAGTTAGAACTAATCGAGGTTTGATTTATTTATTGAACCACCTCACCATGACGCTCGCATTAATCACCGAAACATGGAAAGTGTTTCCCACTATAACTCTTTATATATATCCACAAAAATAAATTAAACTAGTCTTTTTTTTTTAGGGTTACATAGCTACTAGCTTTTCACTCTAGATAATAATATTAATGAAATTAATTCGAGCGAATGATATTTTAATCATGAAATTACAATTCTATCGCCTATACATATCAAATTGCAAGGATTATACAGCCTTATTACTATTAGAGGAGCAATGTGTGACTTATTTGGGAGTATAATGAGACTTCCAATTCGATCAAGTGATTTACAATTAGGCACGCTTGAAAAAATACAAACATCATGGCTCATTCTTTAGCGAAACTTTTTATTATGAATAATGATTTTGTTTCCTACATCGATATTATGCCAGAACGTTCTTTTATCAAACACGCTGTCTGTTAAACTGCAAATGAAATTCTCTATCTCACTTTTCTCCATCTCATTTGGTGTCCCATTTTGATTTTTATTCGATTTTCATTCATTTTTTTTCTTTAATTTCAATTTGTTATGGTTTAGTTTAATTTTATAATTATTATTTACGGTTCCTTCCACCCAATTAGGGTTTATATTTATTTTTTAATATTCATTTCTTATTTTTTAGTTATTATAATTGATTAATAGGGTAGATTATTCCAAAAGTAGGGTATATAAGTTTTACAAATTTTAATTTTTAGCAATAAATGTTGATTATGATTGGTAATACTACAATTATAAAAAAATTGTAATAAATATTTTTAAAATATTAAATTTCATAGTGAACATGTAATGTGGACTAGAGGATTTTATCCCGTTAAACTGACTTCTTGTTTATCTAATTCCCTTTTTGGTGAAAAATTATCAATATTTCTTTTAAACTTTAATTAATTCTCAAATCACACACACATATATGTGATCATTTGATGTCACGCTCGTTAATTGCAACAAGCACAATTGATGATTGTCCAGTCAAAACAAAAGGTGAAATTAAATAAACCTGTGGAATTAAATTAAATTAAATTAATTAGTAAGCCCCTAATTTTCACTTACATCCCATCAATGATCATCCCGCCAACATTTGCCTCCCCTTATTTTATCTTAAATCTTTGATTTGGTGCAGATATGCCCATTGATTCTTACAATGTCCGATTAATTCTATCTTTGTCTTTTCTTTAATCGATGAGATTTAACACCTCATTAACCACTAATTCCACTTCTTCTTCTTCTTAATTGCCACATTTTTTTTTTTGGGTTTCTAGAATTCTAGATACTTAATTACAAATTAAGTAGGAACAAATCATAGATCCATCAGATCCATGGATCTATCTATAATTTTTTTAATGGTCAAGATTTAATTCAGTTTTTAGGGGGCAAATTGCAAATTGACCATGTACTAAACTGAATTTGACTTACACGGGGTAATAGAGTCAAAAATAAATCCCTCATAATATCACGTCGACCTCTGATATCTATGATGAGTTTATACCCAAAGAGCCGCCGGTAATAGGAAAGCCATTCACTATTTCTAAAAATAAAGAACTATTTCCATAGATTTCATGGATATTTGGTCGAGTTTCTTGGCTGTTTCTTGAACTTTAGATCCTACACAAGACTTTGATTCTCATGTGAATTACTGTCTATATATATATATATATATATATCTTACAACCTAAAAAATATTGTGAGAGTACTCAAGAAATCATGACCAATTGGTTTAGAGCGACAAAAATCATTTCCCTTAGATTTATCTGATGTCAACTATAGTTAAGAAAAGGACATCTCTGGAAATACCAACATTATTATATTAGTAACTTTGCCCTTTTTTCTAAATTATATATTAAAATCTAGTCATTTTTTCAATATATAAGTTGAACCACGATTCTCGTGTAGATTAAGATGGGATCACTGTTTTCAACTGCCACAAATTAACCATATTAAATTACTTAGTGCTGCAGAGATTAATGGGTGGAAATATTTGACGTGCCTTTTTTTTTTTTACTTTACTTTACGAACGTCTTAATTAGCACAAAAACGTGCTTGCAATCTGTAATATTCCACCACATACTATTTTTTAAAGTTTAATTTTCAACCTTTTCCGTAGATTAGAAATTAGAATATGCAGTTGTCAAAATTGTTTTTCTTATTGGTCGATCAAGATTTTCATAATCCTTGTTGGAGATTAATGTAATTATATGCTTCCAATCGAAGTTGATCGAGCTCTTTGTAATTTCAACTTAAACACGGTGATCGAGAATATGCCCGACACAGATACTGTTGTGGGATGATGTAATTGATATGTTTTTTGGTAAATAATTGATATGTTTTTTGGTACAATATTCCAAAATGCATCGAGCATTACATGTGTTGTCTTTCTTTGAATTTTTTTTTTATTTTTTTATTTTTCTCTTAGCTTTTGGTGGAATCAATAATGAACAACCTTCCTCACTAGAGCTAGGTGATATGATGATCATTATTTCGAGATATATATATTTGAAGATGGAATTATATATGATTTCAAGCATGTTGTGTGACAATGAGTGATTGATCTAGCCTCCCATAATAAGATCCTTTGATATTTTTGTGTAGCTAGAAATATACATTCCAATCTTCCCTTTTTTCAATTCTATTCATAGTTGATGTTGCGTCTAAATTCTATCCATCTCACCCCCTCATTTCTACTATATATATATGTATATATATATATATATATGATTCATTTATAATCATATATTAATTTTAGATCGATCGATAAATTAGTGCATGAAAACTAATTAAAAATGTAACTCTAATCGGTAGAAAAAGCATGAAAAATGTAGGTCACATTTTACATATATGATATATATTCTAGCTAGTTGAATTAATTACTCCCTCAATTCCATATTAATTGATGTTTGATTAGTTTTTAATTACAAGAGAAATTAAAAATTAAGAGTTGTGGCTGTTTACACTCTACCTATTAATTAGTTATATTTTTCTAATATAATTTAATTCTCTATCATTGTATTCTACGTCACTACATGCCAAACTGCAGGAGATTTTATTAGGGTAAAAGTGGGAGGAAATGTGTTAAAAAATGTAAAACATCAAATAATTTAGAATCAAATTTAAACTTTAAAACATCATTAATTAATATGAAAGTGAAGGAGTATTAAATCTATATTATAGGGTTATTATATATATATATATATATTATCTACTACTGTTAATTAGTTGAAGTCGGTGTGCAATGATAAAAGGTTATTTGCTAGTGCCTAGTGGTGTAACATCATATATATATGTGTATATATATATATTATATAGTGATAGAAAGTGGACCTCTTTAATTTCTAATTAATGAATACAAAAATTAAGGTCCTAGCTACTCCAACAAGCTAATTCCTTCAAGTATGCATGTTATGTTTTGCAAGAGTTAGCTTTAATTAATTAATTAATTAATTATAGTCTGAAATTCCGGAACAAAGCGGCTGGGGTCTTGATCGAAATTCAATTCTAAATTCGCTAGATAATTAATTAATATGATTAGGATCAATTAATTAATTAATTAATTAATTAAAAGATTGTCAAACAAGTGTTGACTTAACCACATAATTAATAGAGAGAGAATATAATCATATCCTAGCTCCATGCATATTGTGCTCCTACTCAATTTCACTCAAACCACATACATATTGCTATAAATACTACCTAGCTTCTGCATAATTGAAAGAGGCAATATATATACTTCCCTCTCACACCCTCATGTCAACCACCCTCCTTAACAAAAGTATAGCTACACACATAAACGAGATGAAACACAAAATTGAATTAATTAATCTCGTGGTTAGCGCTAGCTCGTGCTTGTTGATTCATTGTGAAGGTGAAGGTGAAGGTGAGCTCCGAGCGCGATAGAGAAGTAGGGCACGTGCATTACTGACTTATCAGTCAGTACTTCATGTGCCCTTTTTCCTCATCACGACCGCTAGCTCAATCTTATATATTATGCGGGCAGCAGATCGAGACGAAGCCTGAGCTAGCTTTTTCAGGTAAATTTAATCGCATAATAATTAAAATGGATCAAATGAAAAGAAAGTGTTTAATTTGTTTCAATTTGAAGCGGATAACTACAAATCTAGCTAGTGGTCATGTTAATTGTCATAATCAATTAGAAGATTGTGATTGTTGAAGAACGTGAAGAACATGAAAGTTAACTAATGCATGGTTGAGGCTGCTGCAGGCTTTATATATATATATATATATATATATATATATATATATATATATATAGGGGTTGGTTATATTGAGGACAAGTGTTGGTGTGAAAATTAGGGATAAATCTGAACCCTACATATATATAAGATGGATGGATCAGATTACACAGATTTTTAATGGTATTTTCTGATTTTTTAATTAATATTAAAACGTATAGGGTTATTACTGTCAAATCCCATCTTAATTTCATATGGTATGTGAAAACTAAATCCCTGAAAATCTGCAAACACAAATTCCACATAGAAGGAACAGTTACGTCTAGAAATCAAAATTCCATCCTCTAAAATCAGAAAACCTAAGCCAACGCAAGAACCGACAGCGACATTCTTGAGAACCGACGAGGATTCCGGCATAGCTCGGCGGTTTTGTCGTGCGCGGCCGCTTGAACAGTAAACAAGACGGTGGATTTCCCCCCCTTCGATAGCGGCGCTTTCGAACGAGAAGCCAAAAATAAACATGGGTCGGAAGAAATCGGGTAAGATTAAGTGCTTTCAATCGAATTTAACGATGATTTTGGAAAAAAATTCGTACTAATTAAAATCTGATTAATGCTAGTGATTGATTAAAAAAAATATTTAGAAAATAGGTTTTTTTTTGGGCGAATCGCATAAGAATATATCTGTTGTGGCTTCTGATTATTAATCAATTAACTATGTATTGTGGGTATACGAAATTGAACAAAATTTGGGAATCGATAAGAATATATCTGTTGTGGGTTCTGATTAATCAATTAGGTTTTTTTTTTGGGCGAATCGCATAAGAATATATCTGTTGTGGCTTCTGATTATTAATCAATTAAGTGTGTATTGTGGGTATACGAAATTGAACAAAATCTGGGAATCGATAACTGTAGGTTTACAAATTTTGTTATTTTGTCAATTTTGGAAATGGAGATTTGTGGGTTTACTGATTTTTTATTTTTATAGATTCATGGGTTTGTGGCTACGAATGCATATTTGTGATGCTGCTAAAGCATGCATTTGAAGCTACTAATGAAAATCTGTGGTACTTAGTGTTTAAGTTAGTAATATAACTTGTGTGGGTTGGTGCTTTTAATTAGTATTGTTGATGCTTCGTATACATATCTTTGATGGCTTGGGTGAATTATATTTGTGATGTTACTCATGCGTATCTGTGATGCTACTTATGTATTGATGCTTCTCAGGCTTATGTTTGATGCCAGTTATGATTATCTGTGTTAGTGTTTTAAGTTGGTAATATAACTTATGTGGGTTGGTGCTTTTTATTAGTATTGTTGATGCTATTTACGCATATATGTGGTGCTTTGGTTTAACTATATTTATGATTCTACTCATGCATATATGTGATGCTATGTATGCATATCAGCGATGATACTTATCCATAGTTGTCACGCTTTAGCAATTTCTGTACTAACACTTAATCTTTATTTTTGGGTTATTAATCAATGTGTAGCGCTACGCACTTGGAGCTCCGGGATGGGATAAGACAAGAGTGGAAGCAGTGACTCGCTCAAACTTCAACTCGCTTAATCTCATTCATTTTGAATTAAAATTTACTTGTACATAGTGCTTTAAATGTTACTGATTAGTACTTTGTATGGTTTCATGTAAGTGTCATAACTAACACCCCTATATGATAAATTGAATTTCGTCATGACCAAGCAAGTGCCCAGTTATATTTTTCTAAACTGTCCAATCAATTACGTATTTTATTTTCTCTAAATGCTATCCTTTTGGGTTTGACTTAATCCTAATAATTAATGATGTCTATGTTAAAATAAGAATGATATAAAGACAATGATTCGTACATTTCCTTTTAATGCTTCATAAATTAAATTAAGAGTTTCATAATTGGTTGTTGGTGCTTCGTAAACATATTCATTTACATTGTATTATGTGAATACTTCAGTTAATGCTATGTATTCATAAATTAAATGCTTCATACTACGAACCCTAACTTATTAAAAATTTATACTATAACAAAAATAATGTAACGAAAAAAAATTAAGATACCCCAACTGTACCATACAAAACAACACGGGAAAATATAAGTAAACTAAAAACAAAACTAAGCAAAAAATGAAACAAGGGAAAAAAACACTTTAACTATAGTGAATCAGCCCTGAAAAAAAAAACACCAAATAATCAATGCTATATAAACGTACTGTCAATGCTTCCTACAATAGACAAACATGCTACACTAACAATAACCTTAAATCCTTCAAGATACAATACTGTAAGGCAAAAACTTGTGATGCTTCATAAAGAACATATATATGCTAAATAACAACAACATAAACTGTATACGTAAAAGTACATAATCATGAGCATTCGAACCAACAATTTGAAACGTATAAGATAAAATATAATATTCATCCAGTTGCATACATAACGAACAATAAAAAATGACAAACGTGCAAAAACCTAAATCTTCCATTGTCACTAAACCGGAAAACAAAAAATCTGTCAAAGAAAAATTCACCGGAAAATAATCAATCTATAGAATGTGCGTCTAAATCAATCAATGCTATATAAACGTACTGTTAATGCTTCTTACAATAGATAAACATGCTACACTAATACAATACGCTACCCAGAATTGCCATAGTCGAGCCGCTGCCCAAAATCACCATGTGAGTACCGCGCAACAACCGTCGTCGCTGCTAGAATCGCTGTGTGAGTGACGCATCATCACCATCATCGATCTATGAGTTGGAAGAAGAAGAAGGAGAAGAATAATGATAATAATGACGTTCTATCCATAAATTTGCAGCATATATAATTCACAGTTCAGCCAGATTGTGAAACAAATCAAGAAAGAAAAAAATGTGACGTTCTATCCGTGACGATTAGATTTTAAAATTGATGAACTGTGAATCGAGAAAGAAAAAAATTGTGAATAACAAAATCTAATCGTCTATGGAAAAAAAATCGTGTATGAAAAAGAAATCGTGTGAATCTTCCAAGTCAAATGATATATTAACTGTCCATATTTCAAAACCATTTTTTAAGGAGGTTATGATTTTCAAATATATGGGAGTCTACAGATTATTTACTAAATTACATCATTAGCCTTATCAATAAATTAAAATTAAAAAAAAAATGGTTAAAAAAAGGAAAATATATCTCAATCCAACCGTCCATCTCATCAGATCCAACGGATGAAAATCGTCCCTACTTTTCACACCAAGTGGCAGTCCCTATTTGATCTATATCCTATATATATATATATATATATATATATATATATATATATGGTAAGATCTTCAACTTTAATAGACTATAAATAAATTTCCTCAACATTATTATCTTATTTCTTAGGTTATCGTGTTCCATGGCTGAAATCTGATTCTAATCATATTTATTTATATATGGTGTATAATAATAATATTGGTGATGGACACCATAAACAAAAGGTTACTTTTGTAATTATATATCAAATCAAGTAGTTGATATATTTTGGCTGCAGGAGATTGAGAAAAAAAAGGAATTATATTGAAGCTGCGGTAGAGAAATAGCAGACGAGATTCTCTATTCCAATTTCGTGTTTTATTTTGTATTTCAATCATTAAATATATGTCATGTGTATTTAAAAAAATTAAACAATTATCCAATAAAAATATTAAATATACATGGCACGACCCGAAATTGGAATAGAAGATCCCGTGTAGAAAATAGACGTGTATAAGTACTTTGCTGTATTATTCCCCACCTCAACAAATAACACGATTAAGTGATCGAGATCATATCATATGAACTATAATACATACACATTATATCACATATATTTATAATTTATGTATTGAATATTGATCGATCATCAAAGTAATTAATTATGTATGAATCCATTATCATATTAATTATATTGTGCGGTTAATGGCATCGTCACTAGCTTCAATTCTAGCTATTTCAATTCATGATTATATATATATATATATATATATATATATATATATTAGTCGATCGAGATGGAGGGAACATGTATGCACGTATAATTAAGTTAATTGTAGATATAAATTATAAATATATATATATATATATATATATATATATATATATATATATATATATGACAAATGTGATCACAAATTAATTCGAGCTAGCAAATTTTAATGTGATTACACATTAATTCATAATTCATCATGATGTGATTGAAAAGTCGAAATTGATTTAATTTTATGATGACAGTTTGGGATTTAGGATGCAAATGGGTCCCGCAGAAAAGGTTTATTAATCATACTTTTGGTGCCAACTTAAATTACTAAGAATATTGATAAAATTATCACCAATATTAATTACAGAAAAACTATATATATATATATATATATATATTTTACTAAGTTGCTTTTTGCCATCCGGATTATGATTTATTATGCCCATGCTTACGAACTAATCACCTAAATTTTGTACCTGTGAAAATTTCAAGGAAAAATCTTACAATATTCCATTAAAATTATATGATACTCCCCCATCCCGATTATATAGTCTCTTTTCTACTCGCACATAGATTAAAAATATTTATGCAAACAAGGAACAAAAGCTAAACTTTCAACTTTAGCCTTATTTAATGAAAATTAACAAAACTTAAATTTCAGCTCAACTTTATTGTATTTTTTGAAACAAAGAAAATATACAATTTATAATGAAGTGCAAATACAATGAATATCAATAGAATTGGACAAATTCAAGTACATGCAAATTAATTAAGTTGGTCAATTTTTATTAAATAAGGGTATAATTGTACATTTTTATTAAAAATAACACTACTTATAGTAATGAGACTTTAGGGACTATATAATCGGGACGGAGGGAATATATATTTTACGGAGTAAATTTGGGGTGACAACTACATAAAAATTAAATAACATGAACCTAAAAATTTGGGGTGTATTCGTTTGTGATTTTGATGGATTTTGATAGACTTTTAAATGTCTATGGATTTATAAAATTCATAGACTCCACATGGAGTCTCCCAACTCCACGCAGAGTCTGGCGGATTTCATGCATGGATTTCGGACTGATTTTGAATGATTTTAATGGATTTCAAATTCTTTTTGCCAGCGCTCGATGGAACACAACGATTGGTGGATCCGGAAAAAAATTGAACCCAAGGACCGCTTGAATTGAGCGGCCGCTGGGAAGTCGAGTCGAGAGAACCCATCGACCGCTAGAATCCAGCGGCCGCTGGGAGGCTAGCCGCTGGAGTAGCATGTGGGTGGGTTCTCTCGGCTAGCCTCCCAGCGGTCGCTGGATGCCAGCGGTCGATGGGGTGCTCGAGTTCGGATTCCAGCGGCCGCTATCCTGCACCGGCCGCGGGATTTTTCAAATCCATCAAACTCTCGTGTCCAGGGGTCGGATTTTATCCTTCACATTTTTAACGTGAAATCGAGTTGAAATCCAACGAAGTCAATGACTTTTTAAAGTCCATAGATTTTTGAATACCTCCGGATTTTAAAGGACTTTTAAAAGTTTGGATTGAATACACCCGGATTTTAAAAGTCCATTAAAATCCATCAAAATCCCAAACGAATACACCCCCCTTAAAGTTGGTGTAAAATTTGAAAAATGTGCAATTAATATTTGATATAAAGCCCACGAAAATGTGTAACCTAAATTAAATAAATGGTCCGTTACAATGAATATGACTAGCCCAACCCACATTCTTAATAGCTTCTCTCTTTCCTGCGGCGATCTTCAATTTTTCTACTTTCCGACTTCTCTTCTTCATGGAGTTTATAGTCGCCACTCGAATTTTGGAGTTCGCACTTTAAAAAAGCTTAAAAATTGCAACTGCTACGCCCCGACGAGAACCTGCCGTGTTGGAATTTTGTCGGCCGGATCTGGCGCGTGTCCATGTCGTCTCCTAAATCGGAGAGTCCGAGTATCACAGGAGGAGGGTATTAGATTCGGTGGGAACTTTGTATCGCAATGCTTGGCGTTCTTCTATGGTTACAAAACGTCATTTTAGTACGATTCCAACACTGCAGAGAAAGTTTGAGAGTGTGCGAACAAGTGTTAGATTAAATCAAGATAATAAATCAAGATAATAAAGAAGTGTTAGATTAAATCAAGATAATAAAGAAGTGTTAGATTAAATCAAGATAATCAAGAGTGTACGATTCCAACGTCATTTTGCTCGTCTCTTTCATCTTATATCAGGTAACAACAAGTGTTAGATTAAATCAAGATAATAAAGAAGTTTCCCACCTAATGATTTTTACATTTTTATGTTCATAAATTTTTAGGCATTCTGGCCATGGATTCAGTTTATCCAGAAATGGCAGGCCTGATACCAAAAGAATACAAGAGTAAGTAGCTGAGCCAACTGCCATAGGTTTAGTTCTTCACCAAGGTTACAAATTTTTCTTCTTAGCTTTCCAATAACTCATTCACAATGTAGCACAAATATATGGGAAACTCTTTTTGTTTTCTTTAGTAAGAAACTAAACATACCATCTTTCCTAGAATTTGATATCTTCAAAGACCAATGCATTTCAAAATTTGATCAATGTTACTTCTGTCAAACTGCTTAGTCGCTTCTCAAATTTTGAACTCCTTGGTGAATACATAGTTTTGACAAATTAGTCATCATCATTTCATCAGAAGCCAACATTTTCATTGCTCATCAATTCCTTTATTGGTTTATAATTCGTAGTCTTTTTCACCAAATCAACAAGGACAACAGTACATCCATATCAGCAGCAGAACTTAGAGTTTTGCTCTTAGGTGTGAGGATGGATGAAGGTGATTTAAGCACAGACAGGGATGTTGAAAACATTTTGATGCCTCTGGAGATGGACGTATCAATGAGGAGGAATTCGTCCAAGGCATGACCAAATTACTTTCTGATCTGGCCGAAGAGAGGATAAACTGCATTTAGAGTAGCCACTCCCATTCTGAGGTAAAAAAAGTCTCAAAACAATCTGAATTTAGTTACATTTCTGTCCAAAAAAAAAGGAAAGAAAAGAATCGAAAAAAAGAAGCTGCTTATCCTGTAGGACAATGACCAATTACAACAGGGCTTGTTGGGTAACAGCAGTAGCACAAACACAAGCAGAAGCCCAAGAACTACAAATCGTTGGTTGAATTATCCCAGATTTTTTTTCTTTGTGATTCTTGGGATCATGTTGTTTTGCGCGTTTGCAGAACCATTGATCAACAGTGTTGTGAGTTTTGCTACAGCTGCAAATTTACCTAACTTCTCAGTCGGCTACTTGGCTATACCCTTAGCTATGAACTATCGAGTTGCAGTTCAAACAATCACTTTATCCAGAGAGAGGTCACATAAATCCATTTCTTTGACACTCTCTGCAGTAAGTTCTTTCATTTCTTCCACTGAACATATATGGAATATGGTGATCAGTGGTGTAAATCTGAAATCTCTCTTTTCTGTTGTGTAGCTTTACAGTGGTGTGTACATGAACAATATTTATTTGTATGATCTAGTGGTAATAAAAATTGTATTTGATATTGATTTTTTATCCTAGTGTGCACAACTATATATGCTAATTGTTTCCCATCCAGTTTTATGCAAAGTAACTCAAGGAATTGACCCCTCAGAAAAGTCTCTATATTGTGAATAAAGTTGATGAATAAGCAGTTATCAACGAATTAATGCCTCAAAAACACATATTGGAGTATAAATAAAGTGAGAAAATTCCAATATCTTTCTGCAATGCCTCTTTTATGGCGAACCGCAAGTTCTTTATGATTACACATGTCTCTCATTCTTAATAGTTTCTAAGTGAAGAATTCACTTTTTTTTTAAGAATTTAGGTCCGCACAAAGGAATAATATTCTTTGATTTTCCTTTCACTAAATTCATGCTATCATCTCTCATACGGTTGATTTGCTTCATCTGTTTGTGTCTGATTTAACCAATATATACTCCATTATTTGTGTTGCTACTTGCAGTATCTGGAGTTCTTAAGAGCAAAGAGAGTGCTCAAGAGTCAGTTTCATTTGGATCCACTGTCTTTAATCTTACAATAGTATGGGGAATTTGTGTCATATTTGGCAGAAAAAAGTTTGATGTTTAAAGAAAAACTATCACAATTGAAAGGTATAGTTTTTTTCTAATACTTGAGAGTAATTAGAAACTTGGAGTAAGATTTGTCTGAGAGTTGAGATGTGTTTTTTAGTGCGGATACTGGAACAAGAATTGATAAAAAGACATGTTACACAGCTGGAATCATGCTTCTGTCTTTGATCCCTTACACTATAGTGCAAACGGCCAATGTTTTCGACTCATCATTTGGAACTCGGTTGGTGATTTTTGTTTCTCTCGTAGTTTCAGCAGGGATGCTACTATCATACTTGTTGTATCAGGTGGCTTACACTAGATACAGAACTGATGCTTGGTCAACTAGCCATATATATGTCTGTTGTATCTGATATGTGTAATGTGGTTGAACTGTTTTCGCAGATTTTGATCCTTGGATTCAAGAGAGGAGTTTGGAGTATTCCAAGTATGAGAATCTGCTTGTCGGATTTCTACAGCATGCGAAAGAGAAGCTCATTGATGACAGTGGCCAGCCTAATATTCTAGTCATCAAAGAGTTATTCAGACCTAACTAACTATATGCAACTCATTATTTTTATCATTCAAGATTTCATTATTAGTCCTGAATCCTGATGAATAGAGACTTATTCTTGTAGGTTGGTTTATCAGACAGACAAAGATGCTGACTGAAGCATAACATTTCATGAATTAGAATCACTGATTCTTGAGATTCAGTCTAGGAAAAAGCCGGTGGAGAAAGGTTATGCCATTTCCCAAATGTTGAAAACATTTGACCGGAACAAAGATGGAAGAATAGAAGAACACGAGTTCATAGATGGATGCTTAAAATGGATAAATGAAGCCACTTACTTAGCTGAGAAGGCTGATCTCAATGCACAGATTGCTCGCGAGAGACAAGTAGTGCCTACTGATTCAATACAATAGCCCTATTTTTCCATAACGCGTTAAATTTCACTTATTGACAGTGTAATCATATCTGCTCATTGTGTTCAGGTTGTTCAACCAGTTTATAAAAAAAGAAGACTTGAAAAGGCTGAAATTGAGCATCTAATGGCAAGAATATTGAAGCATGCGCAGAGTGATGAGCTTGAAGCAGAAAATTATCTTGTCAAAGATGATGGAGAGCTTAATGTGGAGCGAATTAAAGGGTACATCTCCTTTGCTCATTCCAAGACCATATTATTCCCTGCAATAAACTTATTTGATCCTTCATTTCTTAAATTAATGACCTGCAAAGCTTGTTCAAGAAATTCGACACAGACAGAAGCAACTCGTTGTCACGGTCTGAGCTGGAAGAGTTGATTCAGACAACAGTTAGAACTGGAGATTCTCAATTGAATCATCAAGAAATGGAGAAGAAGTTCATGAAAGATTTTGACAACATTGTTGACGAGCAAGAATTCATCCATGGAATGACTAAATGGCTTAATAAAGCCATGGATGTAACCAAATGCATTGATGCAAAAAAATCTATTGATGAATTTGACAAGGCATAACTGCAACATTCGTGAATGCTTTGCTTCATATATATCTACCTAGTATATATAAGTTTATAAAACATTGAAAACTGCAGTTTATGAAGTTGGTAAGAATGAGAATAGTCGGTTGAAGCTATTGACATGGGGTTTCAGCAAATCTGTATTTCAAGTGATGTTAGGCATTGTTATATTGACCTTTCTTTTCCGGACCTCTCAAGACCAGCATCCAAAAATTCTCAGATGCCATTGGGATGCCTTCCATCTTCATCTCATTCATCGTCGTTCCGATTGCCTTGAATGCACACTCAGCAATATTTCCAGCAAGTCAAAATAGTGATTCTTTATGTTTTAGTCTCGTATTTCATTTCATTTCATCAGTAATGTTTAACAAATTTGTTAGAAACAAAAAAGGGAGAAAACTTAAAGTAACCAAAAGCAACTTGTAAACTTCTTTTCTAACCAAACATTGTAGAAAATTCTTTTATAACCAAACATAATAGTAAAAGTCTCATTTACCCTTAATGAAATTTGAAAAAATAAGTCTCACTGTCAAAGTTGTACACGGCGAAATTATTTTAGTGGGCTCCGCCAAATTGAATCTACACGACCAAAATTAGTTGTAGACGGCTAAAATAAATCTACATGGCCAAAATAAATCTACACGGCCAAAATGAAAGTGTATTTTTTTTTATTTATACACGGTCATTTTGAATGAAATTTATACACGGTCATTCAGTGTAATTTTTTTTAATTTATTTCATTTTTGTCAATTCAAAGCTTGGTAGTTGGATTTTAATGAAAGTGTAATTTTTTTTAATTTATTTCATATTTTCAATTCAATGCTCACAGTGGTATGTAGTTGGATTTTAAATGAGCGGTATTAAATGTCACACACCAAACGAGTATAACAGTTGTTGACTAAGGGAAAATTAGCATTTCAAATATATTCTACTCTTTGGTGGAAAATGTAGGGACGATTTTTGGTTAAAAAGTTGGGAATGAGAAAATTCAAAAAGGCAAAAAACATTACAAGGTATGTTCCATTTTTTATTTTTATTTTTATTTTTATGGTTTAAATTGTTTAAATTTTATCCTTTATGGGAAAAATATTATAAAGAATCATAACTATCCGTTGAAATGTGATAATCCGCAACTTATATTTCGTATTGGAAGAAGTTGTATCTCTTAAATGATTAGGTTTTCTATTACAATTTTTTTTATTGTAAGATGTTAGAAATAGATTAACATGTATATGAACATCCATACCTGTGGGCAATACAAAAAAAAAAAAGAGAAAAAAAAATTACACAGTTGCACTGTGTACTACACGGTGCAACCGTGTACAAAAACCGTGCTACGTAGTTGACTGTGTAGTACACGGTGGTGGACCGTGTACTACACGGTTAATCGTGTTTTTTTTTTCTATTTTTTAACTAGAATCAGACATTTCTTGATGTGCATATGGCTTGTCAACATATAGTTGTACAACACAGTGGTAGATGGGAGAGATTAGAGTACTTAGATGGTGAAGATCAAGTTGTGCACTTTCCATTTAATCGGTTATCTCGTGATAGTTTGATACAGGAGATCCATGACTTTATGGAGACATCTACGAGCACTACTTTGTATACATTGAATTATTTGATGAGGGCAGGTGATGGAAGAAAATTGGAGGGGCTAATTAAGACAGATGTTGATTTAATTCGCTTAATCCAAGAGCAAGATGAGCCTACGGTGTATATTACACAGCAGAGTATTCAAGAAATTCCAACAACAAGTGAAGTGCCTCCATTTGTACATATACATGATTCGGATCACGAATTGAATGAATCGTCCGCTGAAGAGGATGAAGATGATGATGATGATGATGATGATGATTATGAGAGTGGACTAGAGGATTTTATCCCGTGTTTTCCACATTCAACAGTGCAATGTTGTGCAATTTCTTCCAAATCTTAGTGTACACATTCTTATTTTCTTTTATTTTTTTTAGTTGGAAAAATAGACCAGTGTATCTCGAACCCGAACTATCATCCTTTTACATAGGGTCTCCATTGTTTAGGTATTATCAGGACGAGTGGGGGCACGGATTTATTATTTCGTGTTGAAAGAAGAACTGAAATTTGGGAAAGGCTTTAAAGATGAAAAATTTATCACAAAGCAATTGTTAGCTTATATTTGAGTGGGGTTACATAATCCCTTTTCTGATAATCAATTTATCTTCTTTTTGCCATGGTTCGTAATAGAAATTTAATTCAGATGTCACAGAGAATTTTGTTTCTCACGAAACACTAGACATGGTATATAGGATGAGATGTGAGTTTAAATTGAAATAAAATACCACTCACTCATTTACCATGCTTAATGAGATTATGCGTGTCTAATAAATAATATTATCACAGCTGTTGGGTTTACCAATAATCAAGTGAATCATTTGATAAAATATGATATTTAGATAAAGTGAAACTAATCTTGTATACCAAACTTTATCAATGAAAATAAAAGGTTTGAAAAACTTAACCTATATAATGATTAGGCATACAAAAATATTATAAGAAAAAAATGAGAGAATCAAGTTCAAGACAAAATGAGTTAGGGTAAATAATACACATAACAACTTTAAAAAAAAATGAATGTATCAAATAAATCAAGTGTACCTCCAAATGAATAATAGGCTATAGCCCCATTTCTCTAACATGATCTATTACATTATATGGGCTCAGCCCATAACTTGATCGATCAATTGGTTGAGCTAATCATATTAAATTTCTGGGAGTTGAGGTCTATTTTTTTTTTCTATTTTTGAGGGAAAAAATAGTGGTCAAGTTTTGAACATAAAGACTAAGGTTAATTAACTAATAATCATTCAAATAAAAATAAATAAATTTTAGGCCTTAATTATCAAATAAAAAACTATAAAGTTTTTAGTGTGGAAATTTCAGAGAAGTGATGATGGAAATTTCATTATAAATTTGGAAGTTTTAAATAATAAGCTACGGAAATCATGTCTAACTATTTATATAATAAGAGCCCAAAAATTATTTATTGTAAATTAGTGATGTATTAATAGGTTTAGAAGACGAAGTCTCATTTTTTTTAATAAATATTACTCATATTAACTTATAACTATAGTAATTCTTATGTAAAAAAGTTAAGTAATGTCAAGTATAGTCAGTGCATTTAACATTCCACAAGTAGGTTCAAGTTATTCTTGGGGTTACTACCCAAGCAGTGAGATAGATCACGTGACATGTTGAGATACGTTAATTTTATGACACACGTACGTATTGCATGTCGACATCTATTCGCTCGGATAGTACCCCAATGGTAGCGTAGGTTCTACCCATTCCGCAATAGTTTTTTTTTTCTATATGTTTCGGCATAAATATGGGTGAATGATTCAATCACCAAAATATTTTCACGTGCTTGAACCTATCACGTGGAGCTCAAGACTTCTTGCCATTCTATTTTTATTGCCTTTTTTACTAATTTTTTTTTTCACAGTTTTGCAATTTAGTCAATTAGGCAAATCGTAAAATTTCAAGTTATCGATAAACATTCATTTTAAATATTTTCCTAAATCGCTACAATTTTTCTCTATTATTCCCATTTTTTTTGTTCAATTTGTACTTCAAACGTAACTAACGACACACGATCACACATTGGCAATCGTATGTTTATCCATTTTTACCGAATGTTTGAAGGAAACTTGTTTACCCACAATTGATTTTGGTGACTTTGATAACAAATTTACAAAAATATTACCATTTTTTTAGTTATATCAAACATTGACTGTTCCCAATATATTACACTAAACACCAAAGTTAACATCTGGAGAACTATAGTAGATATATTTGACTAGAGATAACACATGCTTTTAGCATGATGTAAAATGAAGTTCTTTGACCACACGAGTTTTATGTGATACCATTGTTGCATAAATCGGCGCCTAGGCGCTAGGTGGCTTATGGCCGAGTCGAAAAGGCTATAATCGGCACCATTAGGTGGTGTAGGTGCCGATTTTTTTTTAATTCTGAATTTTTTGGGTTGAAGTTTGATTTCATAAAAAAATTTGAGAGAGTACGATCTTTTTAATATAAATAACATGTATGTGATAATATATTATTTGTGTATATATAATAAATATATTATGTAATAGTATATATTAAATATATATGTAATATGTAATATTTTATTTAGGATGTTATGATTTATGAAGTTATAAATATAAATTTTAAAATTGCCATGTTAAAATAAACTATAAAAAATACATAGGTGCCCCCGACAGTTCGAGCAGCATCTTGTGAGTTCTAAAATCTTGCATGATAATATTTAATATTTTTTGTTTCTTTAATTTATTTCCTTTTAATTCATAGTAATTTGAAATTAACTAAGGTTATGCTATGTTTGAAAGACACATACACTAATTTAATTATCAATATGTAGATTTTTTTATTATATAAATGGATATTTATTTCGAGGTCAATTCCATTGTCTTAATTAACTGATAATAAAATCATATATATATAGAGATGGAGATATCCTTATCCAGACAACGACATTCAACGGTCATAATCCATCTTCTTATCGGAATCACTTTACAATTTTGTCAAAACTGTCATTAATTTTTTCAAGCCCCAAAACATAGAGGAAGTTTGAAAAATCAAATGATAGAGATTGTGATTTGATAGAGGTATATAACTATATATGGTACATGAGCGAGAAATTCTATAACGCTGGTGAGGGTATTACATTAAGTCATTAACACACACTTTTGAATATATTTATGAGAGTCCAAAATAAATGGAGAGAGAAAAGTATGTGGATTGGTGTAATACTCTATCAGTGTTTCAATTTAGAACTTGAAAGATGAGTAATCTATCGATTCAGGATCTGAAAGATAAAAACTCTCAATTCAGGACCTGAAAGATTAAAATTCTTAATCCAGGACCTCTAAAATCACGAATTTTGACTTTTTTATTTTTAAATTAATTTTAACAATTTCTTTATTAGATTTAATAGATATTTAATGAAGTAATTTTCATTGAAAATTAATATAAAATTAATTAAAAAATAAAAAGAAATCAAAATTCGTGATTTTTGATGTCCTTAATTGAGAATTTTAATCTTTTGGGTTTTGAACTGAGAGTTTTCATCTTTCAGATCCTCAATTGATAGATTACTCATGTTTCAGGTGGTGAATTGACAATTATCCTAGAATTTACAGTATATTAGCATTGCAGGAAAATTAATTTATTGTTTTCAAATTAAATGGCCGCCCATTCGATCGTGTATTAATTTTCAAGAATATTGTCCATTAGTGAACACCCAATCGATTGACTTCCAGAATATAATCATCCTCATTTCTCCTCATTTTTAGGTTAAAAAATGTTCTTTTAGTTTACTGCTTAGTAAAAAGGGAATTTTTATTTTCATTACAACAATTACTATTTACACTACACCAACTTTCCACGCTATTACTTTTACTCTCCACACCATATAATATCACACTTAATTTACACCTTTAGGGACATATATATGTAGGTAAAACATAATGATTTGTCTACACATAATTGTATGTGTGGCTAAATCTTTTTACCTGCAGAAATATAATCACACATGTTGATATTTATATCATGTGAGGATAAAAAGTTACGCTCACATATAATCATATTTTTAGCCACATTTATATGTGTGGGTAAAATCTTGATTTCTTGTAGTTATATATCTTTTTTATCTTTTCCCTAAAAAAATTATCTAATCATAATTAGAGAGAGAGAAAGAGAGAGAGAGAGAGAGAGAGAGAGAGAGAGAGAGAAATGGAGAAACACGACTAACGACCGATTCATCTCCTTCATCTTCACTCCCTATTGTCGCGCAATTCTACCTTGCTTCGATCGCCCATTGAATTTAAGCTTAGTTTGCTGGATGTCTTCAACTAAACTATACATGTACAAACCTATTACAATACACTTAGTGTGGTATACCTCTACTTTACAAGTCTTTCGACATCCATCAAAATTCAAACTGATTTTTCTCAGAAGTGCAGTAATTCTAACTAGAAAACCAACCATATATGGTGCTAGGAAATGGAGAAAGGATACAATCAGTGAATAGAAAAATGCCATGATTGGACAATAAGTAGCTTTGGATTTTTATTTTGTATAATAAAGTAAAACGACATGTTCATTATTTGTCTATTTCTTAATATGTTAGATACTATTTTTGATTAAATAATTTTATTTTGCAGTTACATTTAAATATGATATTTATCATACATGCTATTCACACAAGCATTGCAAAATAACAATTGTAAATCATCAATCCAAGTATATATTAGAAAGGCCGCTCCTATAGCGAGGTAAATGTGGCGGTTGCCTCAGATCCCAAAAATATCGAAGATTTTATATAGGGGCCTAAAATATTATTTTCATAAAATTATATATATATATGTATGTATATATATGTCTGTGTGTGTGTGTGAAACCATTTTAAATGTGAAGTTTGGTCTAGTGATAAGAAGCTTTGATACATAGAGAATAACCTAGGTTTAAGTCTTATTAACGTAGAAATTTAGTCTTTTATTTTGTGCTTCCACTGCTTTAATTTTTTCGATTATTAATTTTAGGCCCAATTTTTTTCTAATACAAATATATATATTAGAAGTAATAAAACATAACACCGGTAGAAGTTCAAGAAACATAATACAACTACAAGAGAAAAAATAAGAAAAAGAAGGATCTCATTTTTCACCTCCACTCAGAACACTAAATTACTAAGACCGGTCATGCATATTAGCATTAACAAATGCAATTGAAAGCAAAATTAATAAAACCATGATTACTAATCTATAATAAATAGTAAATATTCCTTAGCATTAGTCATACACTAAATTAATTATTAGGATCGGCCCTGCATATAGGGATGACAATGGATAATGGACTCTATGGATACCAGCAAAAATTACCCAAAATGGATAGGGTAATTACCCACTTAATGGGTACTGGCACGAGTATAGGTAATTATCCACAAATTTTGACGGGAACGGGTGCCGGTACGGGTACCTTAGTACCCAACCCGCCCACCCATACATATATAATTGTATTATTATTATTATTATTATTATTATTATTATTATTATTATTATTATTATTATTATTATTATTATTATTATTATTATTATTATTATTATTATTATTATTATTATTATTGGTGTTTAATTGTATTGTAATATGATATTTTTTGAAAGATTTTATAGCATTGCTATGTTTATGTTTTGCGGTTTTCATGAATGGTCTTTGTATTATATTTTTTTGAACTGTGATTTAGTTTTAATTAAAAATTATTCTTATTTAATTATTCATTACAAATAATGATTACCAAATTAAATATTGAATAAATAGTTATGGTAAATAAATTTATGAGTTTATACTTTTTAAAGAAAATATAATTTGTAATTATCTGAAAAAAAAATATTTATTTACAAATAAAATGATAATTGAATACAAGTAAAATTTGGAGTACATGAAATATTAAATTGTAACTTATTTATTTCTATTTTGCAAACTTGATAAATACATGCTTATAATTATATACTGCATATATATATATATTAAAGTATACAACACAAACATAATAATATAAGTATAATTGAATAATTAGAGAAAAAATATCATTAACTTTGTCAGAAAAGTTAGATATTACTAATTTTGTAAATTACATTTTCGTATTCAATATATTTTTCATGTATTTAATATATATACATAATATATATATATATGTGTGTGTGTGTGTGTGTGCGTGTGTGTGTATGGATTTTTTATTTGAACTTATAAATATATTTTAAAATTCATTAAATATCATAAAATATTTCTTGTGCATTGCATATGAAAAATACTACTTAGTTAAAATACGGGTAATGGCTATGGGTATGGGAACTTAAGTACCCAGAGGATATGTGGACGGGCATAAGAGTTTTTACCCATACGGATATGGGGACGGGTACGGATAATTTTTAAAAATACGGGTATGAGAACGGGTACTGTAGTACCCTACTCATACCCTATCCGTTGCCATCCCTACCTGCTTATTAGCATTAACAAATACAATTAAAAGCAACATTATAACAAAACCGTGTTTACTAATCTATAATAAATAGTAAATATTCCTTAGCATTAGTCATACACAAATAACACCAAAACATATATAAATGAAACCATTAAGCATGTTATGTTATATTTCCTTGGATTAAAACACAACCAGTAAACTAATTGCTAATCTTCCATACATGATTAACATGATTAACAAAATCAATATAGCAATTTTGATCAATCCATACATGCTTAATACTAAACATCACACCCCCTATAAATTACAAGCATCTTGAATAACAAAGAATCATATTCATATAATATATTCATATACTAATCATACAATAAAACAGTAAAAATAATAAATTAAGCATTATGAAACAAAATCTAAAAAGAACAAATCGATAAATTTTGATACCATATTAAACTTTATTTAAACAATGTACTTTATAAAAGAAACAAGAGTCTTTAGTATTTAATTTTTCGTTAACAATATGAAAACACTCTCTTTAACATTATGATATATAATGTTTCGTTAACATAACAATAATCATTTTTTAGCATTATGAGAATTTGTTATCAAGTACGCAATGCTAAAAAACCAACTATTTTGTACTAAATTGTTGTATTTTGTTCATTTACAATGACTTACAGTGTTGTCAATAATCGTTATCTATAAGCATTTTTTTATCTTCATATATATTTATGCTCATACCTCCCAAAACTTATGAAATATTATAAAATTGCCACCATATTTTAAAAAAAAAATTGGGCTATTGAATTTTGAAGGATATGTAGTGGGAGATGGATTTTTAATTCTCACAATAAGGGGGGTTTGCATTAGAATCCATCATATCTATTAATTCATTAAGACCAATAGACATTATTAATTTGTAGTAGAATTAAAAATAATAATATTATTTTAATTGGACGTTGATATTCTAAAGGCAAATATGTACATGTATGTTTATAATGATTCAACTTCCATATTGGGTAGCCTATTATTTAGGAATAAAAAATCTGAGCCATCCCTGATTTTTGGATGAGACATGCACTCCAAAAAATTCAATTAATTTTCGTTCCATATTGCATCATATATTATGTTTGTAAAATACATAAAGGCTTGTTTAGTTGGTAGGAAAATAAAGTTTTTTGAGACTATGATTTCTAGGAATGTGATTTTGAGGAAAATGATTACTAACAAAATCATGTACCAAATACATACCACACCAAGGAGAGCAAATGCGTAGCCAAAAACGAGCAATGAACATGAAAATAGAGAAAATACACGCACAAACGTGACGAAATAAATACGAGAAAATGACATACAAAATGACTAAACATAGGTCAATCTCAACACTTGATTAAAATGATCGGTGAGATTATTTGCATGCTACAGTGAGTCGACTGCTATGATTGGTCAACTCCTTTTCCATTTTTGGTAACTTCTAATATGACTCTCAAAGATACCGATTGCATGTTTATTCATTTCCATGCAAGTCTCTGCAACTTCTCAGAAGGGCTCTTCTCCATTGATTTTCTCTTCACAACTAGATAAGTTTAGTCGGCTTCTGCACTTCTGACCACTTCTTACTTTCAAGTCTTCTTCAATCACCTTTCTTTGTCTCAACTGATATCCATCTATTGGTTTTGCCTTTAGTCTTTAGTTGGTTTCGTATTCTCTTCAATTCTTAGTTGATCTTCATCTGATGACTTCCTTCTTGTCTTAGTTCTTCAACTGAGTTTCTTCACACTCCAGTGAGCTAGATTCGAAGTCGTAACTACCTATTTTTACATGACTCAATTTTCTATAGGACAAGTACATGACTTGATGAGTTACTTTCTATATTTGACAAATTAATTACGTTGACATCACTCAAAACTTAATATGATTTTTTTTTCCTAACATCATATTTTTATGTGTGATTAATCATCTATATTGGAATATAGTAAATACATATTAAATTTTAAATATTTTGGATAATATATAAAATTACTTTTTATTTAACATGCTTATACATGCTTAATAATTAAATACATTATTTTTGGGAGATAATAGTAATTGAAAAATGGTTATTATATTTGATTTTATTTAACTATTAGATATTTTATGATTAATTAGATACCCACAAAAATGATGAGTATATTTTCCTATAAACATTTTTGTGTACTTAAATTAATTGGTCCGAATCTTAAGGAAAATATGTCCGCCAAGGTAAAATGTTGGGAGGCGGGATATTTTGCCACATAAAAATACTTTTTGGACTTAATTGGTAAAAAAAATATTAAGAAAGAATTTACTTCTGGAGGTAAACGTTAAGGGTATATAAGTGTATTTGCATATTGACCCTAAAATAATTGATCATAAAAGACTCCTGAGCAGATAGTGAAGAAATCTCTTCATGACAATTTTCATCAAATTATTCATTTTTATGACTTTCACGTTTTTTTAAGAAAATATGGGATATATTTTCATTTTAGATACAACTTTGTGACTAATGTAATGATCGGTTAAAAACCTACCCCCTATTTTTAAAATAAAAAATTAAATCTTTCAAAATAATTATTGTAGCATCAATTTGCATATCTTCATATTGTAATTTTTGCTAATCAATTTTTTTTTCCAATATGTTAATATCATATAATTATACATAAGATAAATTCAAAATTCTCAATTTCATGAGTAGCTAAAGATGCCCCACTCTTAATTTTGTATCTTCACTAACTCTTGACATTTCAAAATAGAACTTCGCTTATCTCATTAGCACATGAAAATTAAGTTTTTTTTAGACATAATTATTTTAAATAATTTTTTCCTAGGCCCCCAAAATTTAGGGACATGTGAGCAACATCCATGGCAGACTGTTCGGTTTCGGGTCAATTTTATTGGACTATAGAATTATTTTGTTTGGGGTGATTCTATTCACAACCCTCATTTTTCTCTTTATGACCCCCAAAATTAATTAAAATATGAATATTATTTTTTAGACAAATTTGTCCTTGTAACCCCTACTACTTAAAACAATAATAAAATAAAATACAGGCCCCCCATTATATAACTCTCACTACTTAAAACTCTACCAAAATAAAATACAATCTCCACTATTTGAAACAAAAAAGTTTTTAAAATACAATGCTCCACTATTTGAGCATTTTTAAAAACTTATTTGTTTTAGCTACCGTGAATTACTATTTATTTTATTTTAAATCCAACCTATTACGTAAGCACATTGATAGTATGGTTAGCATGTAAACATGGTTGTAGTGTGTAAATTATGGATTAATCTTATCCATTGTGAAAGAGTTTCAAATTTAGGTTCTCGTTTGAGAAAGTACATCAATCAAGATTGTGAAGAGGCTCATGAATGATTATTTCGATGAAAACTTAATGTATAGTTCCAATATATTTCGAAAATATTTTTTGAATATGTAAAGAGTTATTCACTCGCATAGTTAATGCCTTAGAATCTAATGATAAATACTTTCAGTGGAGGTGTGATGCAATGATGAGAAAATGATGTACGGTAGCTATCAAATAATTATCATAACAATTATCATATGGTGGTCCGGCTGATCATTACAATGAGTACTTATGTATTGCAAATCATCGATTGTTTGTTTAACTTTTATCGATATGTGATTAAAAATGCCGTCATTTTTATTTTATATTAATTTTTAGTTTTTTTTGTTATAAAAAATACAGTGTATCTATTTTTTGCATATAATTAAGATTAAAGTATTGTATTGTATTATATTGTATTGTATTGTATTCTCAGGATTCTATTGCTTTTACACTGCCCTTTTTAGAATCCTTGTTAGAGAAAGGGGAAGGATGTGAGGTATTGACATTCTTATTTTTAGTTATGATTTGGATAACACATTGCCTCGCATTTAGTCGTGATTTCAATTGATTCTTATTTGGATTTATTTGTTAGATTCTCGACATTCGAACTTTCATTGATGATCCTTATGCGGGACATCTGTTGCAATCCTATTAGTATGGGGTTTTTGGTCTACCACGTGCTACATTTGCGATCATTCATCTTCATCTATGGAGAGAGCTAACATGGACATGTTTGTATATCGGATGTGCAACCATGGTCCAACCTTTGACATTCTCACCAAGTCCACCATCGATTCTGATTAAATGTTGGCGAAACACAATAGAACTCTTTGCGGTAACAAATGAATGTTACATATAATAATTTAGCTTTAACTAAAAATGTTTGTTTATTTAATGTGTTTTGCTATCTATTTTTCTTCTGTTGCTTATCATTTAAATAGATCTAGTAATGTTTAGTGTCTTTAGGAAGATCTACTTAGATATTGGATGAGGGTAAGCGTAAGACAAAAACAAGCTAAGCTAAACAAAGAGAAGGAGAGGCAGATAGATATATAGAAATAGTTATATCTTGGATATGAGAGGAGTGAACCACCAGCTATCTTTATGACAAAGTTGAGTAATACAGCTAAACAAAGAGAAGGAGAGACAGATAGATATATAGAAATCGGACCAAACCGAAAAGCAAAAACCGATTAAAAACGAATGCATTTTTGGGGACCTAAGTCGAACCAATTGCATGGTTTGACCAAACTGAAACTGAAACCGATAAGGCCAGTTCGGTTCAGTCAGTTGCGGTCCAAACCGATAAACTGTGTATTTTTTTGGCAAATCAATAATTATACTCAACAAGCATCAAACCAAGTCTTAAAATTAAATTACATGATAAAAAAAATAAAAACAATGTCATCAAATGATAAAATAAACAAAGTCTAAACTCCAAATGTTCAAATCAATATCATTTCTGACTCCATTGGGTACATTCTTCTTCTCATTTCTGACTCCATAGGGTCCATGCTCCTTCTCCTTTCTTCCATAGGGTACATGTTCCTTCTCCTTTCTGACTCCATAGGGTTGGGCTTGGAGGAGGGCGCTGCCTCTTTGGGCTTGGTGGAGGAGGGCTGTCAAATGGGCTTGGAGGAGGGCGCTGCCTCTTTGAGCTTGATGGAGGAGGGCTGTCAAATGGGCTTGGAGGGCGGTCATCAGGTTTGAAATTCCATCTGTGAACGTAATATAATCTACGTGACTGAAAACTGTTTGGAGCACAAATTAGATAGATGATAACAACAACTATAAGGAATCAAAAGATACGATAAACTTACCTTAAGAGGTGTAGAAATAACATCAAAAATCGGCTTATGCTCATCAGGATTCAGGAGTGGGGGTAGACATAGAAATAGCATCAACAACCGCCTTGTGCTCATCAGGAGTGGGGGCATCACTCTGATAGATTCAAGATAATAAATGAGATAACTCTGATTCAAGATTCGGGATCAAGTGTAAAAATAAATGAAATCACTCTAATTCAAGATCACGAATAATGATAAATGAGATCACTCTGATAGATTCAAGTCTTGAAATCAGCCTAAAATGCACACACACACACACACACAAATAGTTTCATGTATATTTTGAGAGGAGAAATGCTTTATCATTTTCCACCTTAATTTTAGGGAGATACAATTTATCATTTTCCACATTAATTTGATCAAGAGGTAATACATGGATAAAAGTGAGAAAAAGTTTATAATAGATATGCAGTAACGCATTGTAGAAAGATAGAATCAGAGTCTCAACTGAAATCAATAACTAAAAACCATATAAAGTAAAAAATCATAAGTGAAAAACCAACCGTCCATCTAATGATTTGTACATTTCGGTAATAAGAAACTTCAACAACATAAACATGTAATGAGTTGAACAGTTCAATAATAAGAGACTTCAACAACACAAACAACCAAATGAACAAAACTAGAGCATCAGTTAATATTGATAACTGAAATGATCTGAAATAAAAATTGAATCTAAATCCCGGTTACTTAATTCATGTATCACACTAGTAAAAGGCGTGGTTGGAAATGCAATAACTTAATACAAAAGGACAACTCGGGAGGTAATATAATCTACGTGACTGAAAACTGTTTGAAGCACGAACCAAAAAAAATGATAACGAAAAAATTATAAAGAATCAAAATGTAATATAAGCTTACCTTATCAGGTATAGAAATAACATCAACAGTCGTCTTGCGCTCATTAGGAGTGGGGGCATCACTCTGACAGATTTAAGATTCAAGATAATAAATGAGATCACGCTGATTCAAGATTCTAGATCAAGAATAACAATAAATGAGATCACTCAAACTCATTCAAAATAATAAATAAGATCACTCTGACAGATTCAATTCTTGAAATCAGCCTAAAATGCACACACAAACACATGTATATATATATAGTAGCATATAGATAAATGCATATATATAGGCCTGAGCAAACGGTCCGGACCAAACCGGACCGAACCGAAAAGCAAAAACCGATTAAAAATGAATGCATTTTTGGGGACCAAAGCCGAACCAATTGCATGGTTTGACCAAACTGAAACCGAAACCGATAAGGCCGGTTCGGCTCGGTCAGTTGCGGTCCAAACTGATAAACTGTGTATTTTTTTAGCAAATCAATAATTATACTCAACAAGCATCAAATCAAGTCTTAAAATTAAATTACATGATAAAAAAATAAAAATAATGTCATCAAATGATAAAATAAACAAAGTCTAAACTCCAAATGTTCAAATCAATATCATTTCTGACTCCATTGGGTACATTCTTCTTCTCATTTCTGACTCCATAGGGTCCATACTCCTTCTCCTTTCTTCCATAGGGTACATGCTCCTTCTCCTTTCTGACTCCATAGGGTTGGGCTTGGAGGAGGGCGCTGCCTCTTTAGGCTTGGTGGAGGAGGGCTGTCAAATGGGCTTGGAGGAGGGTGCTGCCTCTTTGAGCTTGATGGAGGAGGGCTGTCAAATGGGCTTGGAGGGCAGTCATCAGGTTTGAAATTCCATCCGTGAACGTAATATAATCTACGTGACTGAAAACTGTTTGGAGCACAAATTAGATAGATGATCAACAACTATAAGGAATCAAAAGATACGATAAACTTACCTTAAGAGGTGTAGAAATAACATCAACAATCGGCTTGTGCTCATCATGATTCAGGAGTGGGGGTAGACATAGAAATAGCATCAACAACTGCCTTGTGCTCATCAAGAGTGGGGGCATCACTCTGATAGATTCAAGATAATAAATGAGATAACTCTGATTCAAGATTCGGGATCAAGAGTAAAAATAAATGAAATCACTCTGATTCAAGATCACGAATAATGATAAATGAGATCACTCTGATAGATTCAAGTCTTGAAATCAGCCTAAAATGCACACACACACACACACACACACATAAATAGTTTCATGTATATTTTGAGAGGAGAAATGCTTTATCATTTTCCACCTTAATTTTAGGGAGATACAATTTATCATTTTCCACATTAATTTGATCAAGAGGTAATACATGGATGAAGTGAGAAAAAGTCTATAATAGATATGCAGTAACGCATTGTAGAAAAATAGAATCAGAGTCTCAACTGAAATCAATAACTAAAAACCATATAAAGTAAAAAATCATAAGTGAAAAACCAACCATCCATCGAATGATTTGTACATTTCGGTAATTAGAAACTTCAACAACATAAACATCTAATGAGTTGAACAGTTCAGTAATAAGAGACTTCAACAACACAAACAACCAAATGCACAAAACTAGAGCATCAGTTAATATTGATAACTGAAATGATCTGAAATAAAAATTGAATCTAAATCCCGGTTACTTAATTCATGTATCACACTAGTAAAAGGCGTGGTTGGAAATGCAATAACTTAATACAAAAGGACAACTCGGGAGGTAATATAATCTACGTGACTGAAAACTGTTTGAATCACGAACCAAAAAAAATGATAACAAAAAAATTATAAAGAATCAAAATGTAATATGAGCTTACCTTTTCAGGTATAGAAATAACATCAACAGTCGTCTTGCGCTCATCAGGAGTGGGGGCATCACTCTGACAGATTTAAGATTCAAGATAATAAATGAGATCACTCTGATTCAAGATTCTAGATCAAGAATAACAATAAATGAGATCACTCAAACTCATTCAAAATAATAAATAAGATCACTCTGACAGATTCAATTCTTGAAATCAGCCTAAAATGCACACACACACACATGTATATATATAGTAGCATGTAGATAAATGCATATATATATATATAGGCCTGAGCAAACGGTCCGGACCAAACCGGTCCGAACCGAAAAGCAAAAACCGATTAAAAATGAATGCATTTTTGGGGACCAAAGCCGAACCAATTACATGGTTTGACCAAACTGAAACCGAAACCGATAAGGCCGGTTCGGCTCGGTCAGTTGCGGTCCAAACTGATAAATTGTGTATTTTTTTAGCAAATCAATAATTATACTCAACAAGCATCAAACCAAGTCTTAAAATTAAATTACATGATAAAAAAAATAAAAACAAAGTCTAAACTCCAAATGTTCAAATCAATATCATTTCTGACTCCATTGGGTACATTCTTCTTCTCATTTCTGACTCCATAGGGTCCATACTCCTTCTCCTTTCTTCCATAGGGTACATGCTCCTTCTCCTTTCTGACTCCATAGGATTGGGCTTGGAGAAGGGCGCTGCCTTTTTGGGCTTGGTGGAGGAGGGCTGTCAAATGGGCTTGGAGGAGGGCGCTGCCTCTTTGAGCTTGATGAAGGAGGGCTGTCAAATGGGCTTGGAGAACGATCATCAGGTTTGAAATTCCATCCGTGAACGTAATATAATCTACGTGACTGAAAATTGTTTGGAGCACAAATTAGATAGATGATAACAACAACTATAAGGAATCAAAAGATACGATAAGCTTACCTTAACAGGTGTAGAAATAACATCAACAATCAGCTTGTGCTGATCAGGATTCAGGAGTGGGGTTAGACGTAGAAATAGCATCAACAACCGACTTGTGCTCATCAGGAGTGGGGGCATCACTCTGATAGATTCAAGATTCAAGATAATAAATGAGATAACTCTGATTCAAGATTCGGGATCAAGAGTAAAAATAAATGAAATCACTCTGATTCAAGATCACGAATAATGATAAATGAGATCACTCTGATAGATTCAAGTCTTGAAATCAGCCTAAAATGCGCACACACACACACACACACATAGTTTCATGTATATTTTGAGAGGAGAAATGCTTTATCATTTTCCACCTTAATTTTAGGGAGATACAATTTATCGTTTTCCACATTAATTTGATCAAGAGGTAATACATGGATGAAGTGAGAAAAAGTCTATAATAGATATGCAGTAACGCATTATAGAAAGATAGAATTAGAGTCTCAACTGAAATCAATAACGAAAAACCATATAAAGTAAAAAATCATAAGTGAAAAACCAACCGTCCATCTAATGAGTTGTACATTTCGGTAATAAGAAACTTCAACAACATAAACATCTAATGAGTTGAACAGTTCAGTAATAAGAGACTTCAACAACACAAACAACCAAATGCACAAAACTAGAGCATCGGTTAATATTGATAATTGAAATTATCTGAGATAAAAATTGAATCTAAATCCCGGTTACTTAATTCATGTATCACACTAGTAAAAGGCATGGTTGGAAATGCAATAACTTAATGCAAAAGGACAACTCGGGAGGTAATATAATCTACGTGACTGAAAACTGTTTGAAGCACGAACTAAAAAAAATGATAACGAAAAAATTATAAGGAATCAAAATGTAATATGAGCTTACCTTATCAGGTATAGAAATAACATCAACAGTCGTCTTGCGCTCATCAGGAGTGGGGGTATCACTCTGACAGATTTAAGATTCAAGATAATAAATGAGATCACTCTGATTCAAGATTCTAGATCAAGAATAACAATAAATGAGATCACTCAGACTGATTCAAAATAATAAATAAGATCATTCTGATAGATTCAATACTTGAAATCAGCCAAAAATGCACACACACACATTTATATATATAGTAGCATGTAGATAAATGCATATATATAGATAGGCCTGAGCAAACGGTCCGGACCAAACCGAACTGAATCGAAAAGCAAAAATCGATTAAAAACGAATGCATTTTTTGGGACCAAAGCCGAACCAATTGCATGGTTTGACCAAACTGAAACCGAAACCGATAAGGCCGGTTCGGTTCGGTCAGTTGCGGTCCAAACCGATAAACTGTGTATTTTTTTGGCAAATCAATAATTATACTCAACAAGCATCAAACCAAGTCTTAAAATTAAATTACATGTTAAAAAAATAAAAACAATGTCATCAAATGATAAAATAAACAAAGTCTAAACTCCAAATGTTCAAATCAATATCATCAAATGATAAAATAAACAAGTTCAAACTCCAAATGGAAAATGTTCAAAGATCAAAACACAAGTCACTCCAGATATACAGATTTAGCCACATTTAATTAACTAGTGGTTTTCATAGTTAATTACTAAAAATCTGAAGAAAAGAAGAAAAACAGTCTATTTGGAGTATATTGCAACAGCAACACATTACTGCAATAGCCAACATGAAGACAACTCCCAACTCTCTTCCTAATTAGTAATCACCAGTTCACCACACACACACACTCTCTCTCTCTCTCTCTCTCTCTCTCTCTCTCTCTCTCTCTCTCTCTCTCTCTCTCTCTCTCAACTTATTTGGAGTATATTGCAGCAGCAGCATCATCCACATACCTCAAACACTGATCACTCATTCATGGTAGATCAAAAAAATGAAATCAAACAAAATCTTATGAACTCCTTAATGGAAAATTACTAACTCCAAAGTCCAAACATCATATAAAATCGAAAGGAAATGTTTGTAAAATTACTCGGACATTACAAAAGTGAGTGAAATCACAAAATTACCTCTACGCTTGTATTGCTGTTGAGTGTTGTCGTGCTGCGAGTCGACACTTGTACTACATTCTACTGCTAGCTTCTCTGGTTGTTGGTGTGAGATGGAGAGAGCATGGATCTATTGTTGGTGCTACAGTGCTGCATGTTCGGCGACGGCGAGACTTGACGGAGTGGTTGAGAGAGTCGAGAATGATAAGCCGATAGGCGATAATATTCCAATCTTCACTCTTTACAGATTTGGGGGTTTTAATTTTTAGAATTAGGTTTTTCAGATTTTAGAATTAGTTTATTTTAATTTTTTTTATTTTAATTTTTTTTATTATACTGAATTACTAAATTATATTAGAATTGGGCTTGGAGCTTGGGCTGCATATATTGAATTCTTTTACAGATCTGGGCTTGGGGCTTGGGCTGCATATAATTAAGGGTAAATTGCCTTAAAATACATCAACTTCGACGTGTTTTTGGTTTTTCACATGTTTTAAAAAACATAGTTTTAATAACATGAACTCAACACTTGTTTGATTTTTTACATGATTTTCAAATTTCAGTCAATGAAAATGACTTGATTGTCGGAGATTTCCATGTATACATCTATGTAGGCACCAAATTATCTTAAAATGCACGAATTTTTAATCGATTTTTATCGGATTAGAGTGTCCTAATTTGAAAATTATGTGAAAAACCAAACAAATGTTAAGTTTATGTTATTAAAACTACATTTTTTAAAACGTGTGAAAAATCAAAAACACCTCAAAGTTTGTGTATTTTAAGACAATTAACCCTAGAATTAATATAATTAATTTATTATTATTATTTCAGTTCGATTTTCATTGGTTTTTTAAGGCCCAAACCAAAACCGAACCGAAGTAAAATCGGTTTATCTTCCCAAAATGGAAACTGAACCGAAGTTTCAACTCACCAAACAAAACCGAATCGAACTCCAGTTCGGTTCGGTTTTTCGGTTTAGGGCCAGTTTTGCTCAGGCCTATATATATACATAAATAGTAGGATGTAGATTTTGAGAGGAGGAATGCTTTAACGTTGTCCACCTTAATTTACATGCAGATACAATTTATTAATCAATGAGTGGAGGTAATTCATGGACGAAGTGAGAAAAAGAATGCAAACACATTATAGAGAGATAGAATCATAGTCTCAACTGAAATCAATAACTATAATCAAATGAAGTAAAAATCATAAGGAAAAAACCAATCGTCCATCTAATAGTGAGTTATACATTTCAGTAATAAGAGACTACAATAACATACATAGCTAAATGCAGAAAAACACAAAACCAGAGCAACGGTTAATATTGGTAGCTGAAATAACTCCAAAAAAAATCGAGCCCGATCTGAAATCATGCGGTCCTGTTTTTTTCCGACTCAGCCCTTAGGACCTAAGATATTTTTGCATTTTTTTAGGCCAAATGGCCGGCCCATGCGAGACACTCAAATTCAGGCCGAGTCCGGGCTATTTCATGCCT